>JAODGC010000006.1:3397827-4727919 GCA_027574925.1 Ecitoglossa quadriceps | reverse complement strand
ATAGAATGGCGTTAAGTTTGGCAGATAATTAGAAATAGTGTGGAGCTTGAGTTTGGCTCTTCACTCCGGACTACGTCGAGATCACCATTTTTCTTTTTTTGCAGGAACTGCTACTACCCTGTGGGTGAAACATTAAAGACTAAATTTATACTTTATTTCTAATAGAATGGTATTAAATTTTTACCATAGGTCTGGCTAGTATCGAAGATGGCGGGCTGATAACGTCACGATTTATCATCTCCATCGCGTTAGGTAACTGATATATAACCAGATAAGTGGTTGTTAGATAGTGGATCCACGAAGGATTCATGGGCGGATCCGTTCAATCGGTCTGAGTATATTTTAGTTTTATGTATGTATAGTGAGAGCAAACCCACATTGGGTGCCCGGTTTGTCCAACAAACGCCTGGATGATATTACAAGGTGGGAACCTGCAATGGTCCGTGAATGCGGTTGCAACCCAGTATTTGCCATCAACATTGCGTTATGTAACTGATTTATAATCAGAAAAGATGGCTGTGAGATAATCGATCCCCACTAAAGCCGTAGGGCGGATCCTAGAATCTGAGAATATTATGTCATTTTAGTTGAATCAAAAGTCTTGGAGGATAACCGCATTTAATTGATATTCTATGTTTGTGTCGTCCTTGCGTCTTGTCTAATATATGTGCAAGTTGTTTATGCTGTGGGGTGTTGATACGGTGTATTTGTATGTTTTCATTCTGCATTTACACCTTCGACGGGGTTTGCAATTGTCTTCCTGCACACTCCGGTACGTGCATGAATATTTTGCGTTAATCTCGCGGTATTTCATGTGTTTTCGTTTCGGCTCTTGTTGGATGTGTTATAAATCAAAAATATATTCTGGCTAACAGGTAGTTCCTGTGTGGTGTCGGTAGTGCTTTTAGAATAGCATCATGGTCACCTGCCTGATCGTAAGAGACAATCAATGGGGGACCGCATCAATTTCCGAGAATCGCGCTATTTATATTCTTTTCGCTTCTTGTGCCAACGCCATTAGTTTCTTACAATACGTTGCGGTTTTTGCTGCGACTAAATTTGCGGTACTAATGCATTTTGCGGTGACGTTTCGTCTGCATCGGAGATGGTTCCAGTTGCGCTAGTAAATCATGCGGTAATTATGTTCTTGCACTTACCCAATATTAATGCCTTTTGTTTCTAACGCCCTGTGGTTTTTACCCTTTACGGTTCTTACGCCCATGAATAGTTCCTTCCGCTTACAGTTAATGCGTGTACAATATTTGATTGCGGTTCCTGTACCTATAATTCTTGCGCCCTGCGGTTCTTGCGCTTGGTAAATTTGCGGTGTTATGTTTTGTTTGCGTACGGATGTTTTCTCGTGTACATTTCAAGTGTGCATGATCGAAATGACAGTAGTCTGCGATTTGTGTGTATTGTGTAGCTTCCCCCTCATGCTCATTTTCTATTTTCCTATTTTTATTTATTTTTTGCTACATAACAATAATAATACCAATAATAAAAATAATAAATGATTGGCAGCCACTTTGCAATTTAGGTAGTATATGCAATGAAAGAAGGTGATTGGTCCTCTATTTCCTCAGTTGGTTAAAAGTTTGGGTCAAAAACTTGGTGACATATTTTAAAAAGTAAACGACAACGACACTCTTTAAGGTTTCAGAATCCAGATTCAGTTATATTGAAATATTCGAAAGAATATTCGAAAAGACTGTTCTCACAGTCGCAGATAACCTCCCAACTTCCACAAATTTGGTCCAGAAGTCTGTTCCGAATATCGCGACGATTTATTGGTTTGCAAGTTGCGTTTTCATAAAAATATCAAACATTTCATGGAACAATATCCACTGTTGAGCATACCTTGAGAAACAATCATAAACTGCACATTCCATTCCACAATAAAGTGTAATTCTTGCTATAACAAGCAGCAGCCCACATAAAAAATTCAGTCCCACCTACGCGCCCTTTCAATTCACAAGTACACCGCAGCCAGACCTAATACTTTTGGCACGTGTTCATCCATGAAGATAACGCACGTTTGCTACCGAATGTCATCTTGACGCAACGCCAAACTCCTTTTCTGGTCTATTTTACCGATGACTTCATTTTTCCGAACTGTGTCATGACCGTGGAGGCCTCATCGTGCGAGGTGTGCGTCTGCGCTTTGTACGCCTTAGTCCTCTGTACAAAACACAACAGACCAGCAAACCGATGCGTAGTTTTCGCGAGCTGTTCGTTTGGGACGCATTCGCTATTCAGCATCTCTCAGAAGTTGTGCACATTTTGACACTCATCTCAACGCATTCCTACCATCACCAAATAAGATGGCCATAAGCAAATTGTCCATCATTAAATTCCTAGAATTGGTAAGTTTCCTCAAATGAACCCTAATTGCGTAGTCCAGTTTAAACGATCTGAAACTTTATCAAATTACTTTCTTAGAGATTTAGTCAGTGTAAATATTACTTATCTGAATTCATCTGCAACGTGAGTACGAGCGGAGAATGCGGAGAATTGTTTCTGAAGTATTAAAATACGAAATTGTTATTGGGCTTTATCACTGGATTGACCTTTCGGGGATACGAGAAGAACTGTTGTTTATACATTACCGTCATTACAATATTGTGTAAACGGAACATATTGATTATAAGCAGTCTACGCTATTAATTAAATTGTGAAAATGGTAATTTCTAATTGATCTTGTGGCCTTCATTTGGAAACTTGTTTATGCCCTCCCATGCCCTTCGTACTGATCTTCTGAAGGTCCGTACGATATAGCCCAAGGAGTGGCTCTGGCTTTTAATTGAAATATATCGTAATTGACCTTGCGCGCTTTATGTACTACTCATTCTTTTTTTTCGCTATTTTTACCACGCGTGTTTCCACCAGTTCTGAAACCACGGCGCACAGCGACGGAAACATTACCGTCACCGTCGTTGTTCTTACCCAAGCATTAATATAATTTGAATATTCGGTCCGTGATGTAATTGAGTTACAACGCCGAAATGATCCGATATGAGGTCAGCATGTCCATTATGCGTGAATTAATTGAATGTCAGCCGCTGATACATTCGCTGTGTCTACGGGATATCATGATGTCATGGTATAATAACCACCTGTGCAGGCTGTGTATGTACACAGGCAGCAGGGCAATTTCGACTGGTTTGGGGCTAGAAAGTTACTTCGTGACTTCATATCACCATTTGCCATTTCCAGAATGCTATGCTCAGCACGTGATAGTAGTCCCGAGATAACGATGACGTAATGGTGTGTTTATGAATTCATGATGTGTGTTTAAACAGCGTAGCATTCATACAGTTGAATTAAGTAATGCGCTGCATAAGTAAAACAACGTGATGACCATGAATATGTTAACAATCTGACTAAGTTAACATTGGTATGTCGGTTCCAGGCTCTTGCCATTGCATGCACTGGCTTACTCTACAAGAACGATATGACCCATGATATTGTCACGGATTTGGTCAGTGCTGGAACTTTCGTTGGATTCGTCATCATACTGTTTGGCGGCTTTTCCGGTACGTTATCGACCAGAAGCCCATACCACTTACTAATATAAGCTCCATGCTTTTATAGGCCATCTTGCATCGTCCCCGATTACAAAAAGGATCGATGTGTTTTACTGCCTCGTCGGTTGTGCACTTTTCATCGCCGCTGGTGCGCTCAACATCAAATACTATGAGAATTACTGGGTAAAAGGAGAGAAGCGCGATTATGGCCTGGCTATTGGTTCCTTGGCCATTATCAATGGAGCTTGTTTCCTTATTGACTCTCTTTTCACTTGGCGCGGAGAGTATTGAACCACTCATTGGTGCCATCGCGACTGGCTTTCAACCACGTCACTAACTCTAGATATTTATTTGTTTGTAAATTTTTAGGAGACTCTGTCTGTATATTGTTCTAATCTAGGTGTAAGAGCAGCCCATTTCAAGTCAAGTCTTCGATGTTGTGCCTTTCTGATACTTTCATGAAATATTTGTATAATTCCGACCAAAGATGTACACTTTTCGATACAATTTTGTTGCTGTGTGCTTCAACTAGTGAGGTGCTGTGCATGAGATCAATGTTTACTGTATGCAAATTGCGGCGAGTTTTATAAGCTTTTGTACGGATTCTATAATTTTTCTATTGTCTTTGTAATTTGATTTTAAATGACATTAAATGTGTATTTATTCTAAGTGTGGGTACCTTCCTACGCATACCTCAAACATGCCTATGACCCGAACTATACCTGACTTCAAAAGTGCAACATTTTGTCATCAGAAAGTCATGCATGCAGTAAAAGAATTACATTCATGCACAAATTGTGAACTGCGTTTCCGAATTGGTTGTTCATTATTTAACAAGTACATAGATTTTATAAAGAATTTACAAATTAGATTTGCTTCTAACGATAACCAATCGTCCATTGTTGTTCATAATTCATTAATACTTGTGCTTATCACTCATGTGAGTATTTTGCCAGCGAACCTTGGTGACGGTTTTGTTATCCGGTTTCTCGCAGTGACGTTGAGTTTGTCTTGATTCATACACTGAGTAACTTTCGACGTTATATCTATTATGATAACTATGTGCTGTGCTTTCATTTCTACTGGGCACTGCACTAGATAGCAGTCGCACATTGGATAGGTTACTATTTGTATCGGTTGTTATGCGCCGTGAGGAAGTTTCTTTCAATATGGATCCCCTTTTCTGATAATCATGGACATTCAGGACATACTCGTTATCGTCGGAGTACGATGTCTCACTTAGCTTTTCAAGAAGGTAAGGTTGTGGTGAATTTCTTCTGCTTTCATTCGATGAGGACAGAAATTTCAACCGGAGTCTTAAAGTTTCAGTTGCCTTTTTAAGGCGTTTCTTCCGTTTCTGATGTTGCGGTTGTTTTGAGCATGGGACTAGCATTATGTCTGGTTCATTCGCATAGATGGTATTCGTGGGCACAAGGATATTCTCCACAGCATACTGACAGGAGTGATTTAGAGAAGATGTGGATATATTTGTGGAACTTAGATTCCAAGTGAAGTTTTGAGCTTCAAATGCTATTTCCTCCGAATCAATTTCATCAGAATCGGAAGCATTCTCTTCGGAGACCAGGCTAGAAATCAGTACTGGATAAACTGGGGGCGATTCTGGAACGTAAGTACCAAGTACATCAATTTTTTCTTGTAAGTGATGTAAAACAGATCCACTTTCAGAGCTTATATTTTTAACCAAAAGATGAGTTGCATTGCTTACGTTAGGTTGTTTTATTACAGTTTGTGACTCATCACTAGATACTTCCGGAGTCTTACATTTGCTGCAGAAATGTCTTCCTAGCAAAGCACAGGTATCTGTTGAAGTGGATGATATTTCACTTTCCTCTGAAATCTCCCTACCGGATTTCAGAACTTCTACAAATGCTTCTTTCTTCCTATTTAATTCTTCTTTCCGTATACGTTCACGTTCTCTAAGAATAGACTCCCTAAATGTGATCAATTCAGTAGGATCTTGTTTTGCAGGTTTTTCTTTAATAATTTCCTCAATCGCTTCATCGTGGTTACTGTTATCTGGGTGATTTTGATGCATATTATGCAGATTTACAGTTACCACCTCAACAGCCTTTTCAGAAAGCCTAGGTTTTGTAAGAGTAGCAGCAGAACTTAGATAAGTACTATTATAAATCACATTTTGCAGTTGTTCCTTTATTTGCATCGAAGCATCTAGGAGTACCTTCAAGGCACTGTCACGATATTTCCCCGCAATTCTCTGATTAATCCAATCAATTTCCTCTTGCAGTTTGACGATTTTATCAAGGTTATTCTGCATTACTAACTCTTTCATTATATCAAATTTGGAGTTTGTTATATTGAAATCAACATTGTTGGCTACATCCACACTATGTGGTGTTTTCAAAGACATTGCCGATGAAATATTGCAGTTCATAGCGCGTTGTGACTTCCAATTTTTAGTTTTATCCGATCGAGAAGGTGCTCTGATTATGTAACTTGTCCCCCCAATTTGAATCTCTTCTTTGCATTCCGAATTTGTTTTACTGGCTTTTCCTATAAGAGACTTTAAAGATTTTCCATTATGGATCTTTTTTTTGGTTGTCGTGTTAGATTGACGTGTTGGTGACCGACTTTCGCTGTTTGTTTTTTGAGCGGGTAAAATTGTGGGCTTTACTCTCCGTAGTTTTAACCTACTTAAGGAACACTTTACCTTTTTAATGAGTTTTCCTACTTTACTGTTTTTCCGTTCAAGACCAATGCTTGCATTTGAAATGGGTAGTTTTACCGTAGTTGGATAGATATAATCTTTCTCATTTAACTCTGGTTCATAATCAGATTTGGTAAGGATATGAGGGAGCCGATTACCTAATTGTTCACGCAAACCAATGCATTCATAACATGAGTCTCGATTTAAGCGTTTGTAAACATGCATAATTTCTTTTATATCTCGTTGGATTTCTTCGCTGGTTGAAGTATTAATACCATCTGCTTCGTACTCAGTTTTCTCTGCTATTGTGGAGAGTTTACTGGCACTTGTACATTGCCCAGCACCACCAATGGCAATTTCTTGGTTTAAATTCATACCATATTTGCTCTTTGAATTCATCACACATTCCTCCTTCCTTGGGAAAACTTCATACACTTTGCAATAAGCTTGACCTCCTTGTTTTTCCTCATCGGTTCCTTCTCTGGTCATTTCAAAAATAGACCTGTAACTTGTCTGTCTGATCTTATGTAAGGACTTATAACCAGCATATAAACTAGTATTATCAACAAAGCTATACTCAATTACGTGCTTCTTCTTCTTAGCTTTACAATGATACTTACGGGTGGTACACCCGTGACAAATGCATGATTGTCGTCCAACATGCCTACAACCACAAGGAAATGTCTTACCGTTGGGGGTGGCTGCATTAGCATCTTCTTTACGGTCTCTGAAAAGTCTCGTTAACAATGTGGGCTTTACGGTTAGTTTCCTTTTCGGCACTTTGGCTTTTCTTTCAAAATCAATTAACTTGGATATCATCCATTCCATTACCGACTTGTTTTTCTTCTGGTAATGCACTTCTTGCATGGGTGGGTACGTTGGTGTTTCACTGTCGTCACTTTCATCAACATCAATTGTTATTTCGCTTTTCTGTTTTGGTGGGGCTGGGGGCATTGGTTCAGGCAGTGCGACATATGGAGGTTGTTTACGTTGTTCTGCACGTAAATTCCGCTCTGCTATAGATGCATATGTGCCATTATTACGTTCTGTAGATGAACGTAGTGAAATTCCACTAGGTGACTTATCCATACTTGTTCTAAGAGTTTTAGTTCCAAACGAACTCGAATTTGAAGTAAGTGACCAATTGCTGATCGTCAAAATAGGTGATATGTCGGATATTCTCGGGGAAGCTTCAGCGCTAGGGATATGAATTAATTCTGGTTCCACTGATGAAGGTTGGCATACACTTAGTTTAGATAACAGAATCTTTGAATTGGATAATTCCACTTTGCTATTATCTTCTGCAACATCACCTTGTTTAAGTGATGTTCTAGGAGCTTCCACTGAAGATTCTGCTTTAAACGACGTTTTTTTTGAGTTCCTTTCTTTTTTATAGTCAATCAGTTCGACCTCTTCTAGGAATTTGATGTTTTTCTCATCTTGGGAGTGTACAGGTTTAGAAATTCGTGTAGAAGTATGGCTGAAATCTGTCTTTGATTCTCTTTTTCGTTCAAACAAAGTACCCACATCCTCATCATCGTTGACTTGAATCATAGAATGGATTGACATTACTTGTGGATTAAACACCTTAACGAAAGTGTAGCATTTGTTCGCTTTGTTGCTGTAAGGCACATTATTTTGACTTGCCCCTGGGATAAGTTTTTTTGTTTTCATAAATGGCATGAGGGATTTTATAAATGTCTTAGGTTTGGACATGTTGAAGTTGTTAGTTGCATTCGGAGGGCATCTATCTTCCATGTTCATCATAATTGGTTCACTTATACTCCTAGGTGGCCCAAAATAATTATCGATTTGATCCAGAAGAGAAAACTTTGATTTTGCTTCTGTATCAGCATTGGGATTCTGTGCAAAATTTGTTACTGTATAAGTTGTGGCTTTGTTAGAATGTTTAGGTTTTGAGTGCGTTGGATGTTTCTTACAAGAACACTTTCCGCTATCATCCATGCAAAAATGACCTTTTATGATATCAAGTTTATTCCTCTTGCATAAACATTTAAACTTCTGTACATCCTTTGCATTGTGCTGGAGATAATGGCAGTGATCTGATTTTATCCCTGCCATTTCTCCTGCATATAAATGTTGCTTCTTACAAGAACAAGCTGATTTCATATCGTGCTCATCCATTCCAATTAGGTTTGATATATTTATTGGTATACTTCCTGTGTGGTATTTATCATGATATCCATTGGACGAACCAGCGCTTTTCTCATTATTGTTACCAGTCGATGTTGTACGATGATGCGGTTGATGAAATTGTCCACTGTTGGGAGTCTCAACAGATTGAATTGTTGTCATTGCAGGGATTGGAATAGAAGGTAATTTATCTTCGTGTGAATTACTTGATTTATGATGTTTTCCCACATCAATTGTTAACTTCTTTTCATGTTTATCACAGAACTTAGGTAACATCTGCTTCAACTCAGGTGTGTGCTTCACAAGTTGCACTAAGGTCTTCCATTCACTTGGAGTATAATCGCAGCAAACCGTGTCTATATTAACTGGCCAACAACAAGATGGATTCTCTTTCTTGAACTTTTCTGTGCCTTTCTTGTAGAAATCTGTTTTTATTTCATCATTACAACATTGTTTGAAATAATATTTTGATGGTGTCACCTGTAAAATCCTGTTTGGTTCAGGTCCTCGAATTAGTATTTCTTCATCATCTGTTTCATAGTCATAGCAAGTTGGCCTTCTGTTACAGTGTTTTCTGTTGTAATTGGTACAACATGTTTTGCATATTCTCGAAGTACTTTCTTTATATTGTCTGGGGAACTTTCCACATTTATTTGTACCTTTTTCTGATACGCAACATTGTGGATATAGTCGTGCAAATTTGTCAAATCCTAGCTTTGCTAACAATGCTTTCTCTTTTTCCCCACAACATTCTTTTAGAATGTACTCATACTTTTTTAGCAACTCAGAAGATTTTGCTGATCTTGCACTATTAATATTACTATGTTTGTCTTCCTGGTTTGAAGTTTGAGCACTTGTGCCAGCTGAATAAACTGCTTTTTCGACAATTTTTGGCCAACAACATTGGGGATACATGTGCTTAAACTTCTCCATTCCCACTTTGTGGAATATTTCAATGGTCTCGCCATTACAACAGTCATTAAAAATGTATTCTTGTTGCTTCTTATAACCTTCAGCAGGCATTTCATGATCAAATTTGTGTTTGGATGTTCTAGCTGTACCGGAATCTACTATATTATAAGGTTTATGTTTTGATGGCCCAGATGACTTCATATCATAGTATGTATCTATTATTTCATCTGAAGATCTGGTTATCATCCTAGGCCAACAAGATGATGGATAAATCTTCATAAACTTATCCTGACCCATTTTGTAGAAATCCTTGATAATGTCATCATCGCAACAATCTTTGAACACGTATTTCGGAGTCCTCTTTACGTGCGCGCAGCATCCTTTCCACCCATAGTTTCTAACTGAAATACAGGATGAATTTTCACATCTTCTTTTTACTGCAGGCCACGCACATGATTTCTGATCACATTTTTTTCGTAATGCAGGCCAGGTGCATGATGTATACTCGCAACCTTTAGGAACACAATCAATTTCATCACATCCTTTTCTATTTGGCCAAGCGCAATGAGGAGTATAGGTTATATCTTCTTTGGGCATGCAACATTCATAATGAGTGTCTTTAAATTTCTTCCTGGTTTGAGTGTAGAAATTTTTCTTTACGTGGTCTTCACAACAATCTTTAAAAACCCAATTTCTGTGTTTCTTTCTACAAGCTGTGTCGCAGTTTATTTTTTGAAGAGGAGCGCAAGCAGTGTTTCTACAGCATCCATCCCTGAATTTTCTATGTCGACGATCAGTGAAGTAAGATACTGACTTGTCTTTCTTTACACGTGATTTTGAATTGCATTTGCTCGTGTTGGAGGTATTTGCCGATTTGCAACATTTGTTCTCAGCTTCATCTTTTTGGTGTTCTTCGATTGGAGCTAAATTATCGATAATAATTTGTGGGTTGGGTCTGACACTCACCTGTTTATCTATTTTATCTTGGCAACAAGGTTTGGGAGCTGCAGGGTAATGTTCAGCTTTCTTATGCTGGTTGTTGATATAACAACACCCAGATGAATATTGATCATGTGACTTCCCACAACATGTTAATTTACCTTTTGCAGGAGAAACAGATTTATATCTTTTATTAATGTTTGAATGATTCAAAGGTTTCGAACAACAAGAATCTTCCTCATGTTTCCTCTCCTTAGTATTTTCATCGTTTGGAGATTCATCTGGTTTTTTGCCTTTGGTACCTTCAGATATTGTTGCTTCATGAGGGGTTACATTAGCAGCTTCTTGTGATGCAGAATGAAGCCTAGATGGTTCTAATCCACTTTCTTCAGCGCTCGTTGAAAGCTGGGAATTTTGTGGGAATTGTATAAATTTATAGTTTTGCTTGACCAACGAAACTTGTGCAGACTTCTCCTCACCTACTGGCTTTAAATTGCTCTTCTTATTATGATCGTCTTTATCAAAGGACGTCATTGTTTCTGCGTGTGTATGCTTCAGGTCCGACAAATTCTCAGGTAATTCTGCCGTACGATGTTTTGGAATATATTCTGTTGTATCAGAAGCTTGTGTTACCGTTTTTTTTCTGTCAGGGTCAGTCTGGATTATTTTTACTTTTGCAACCGTACTCCCAGTTTTGGCATCAGTCTGTATAGTTGTGTTCTGTACAATTTTTTCATGATGTTTTGGATCTGTTTGAGAAATATGTTCATGAAACTTTGTCCCACTAAGAGTGGTTGTAGTCTTCGTAGTAGTCGATACTTTAATACCAGTGCTTTTTGTTTTCTTTTCTGAAAATTTCTCAATTATTTTATTACAATGTACATTTCTGGAGTGCATCCTTTTTATTGTTGATGCTGTGTCTGGATTAGTCCCAACATTTTTAACCTTGCTTATGTACTTCACATGCCCATCCTTGTCAATTTTCAATTGTTCGGTGTGACGGATGTTCCTTGAAACATCCGCAGGAAACAAAGTTTCCTTCAATTTAGTAAATGCCGTTCTTATGGGTACTTTATCAATAGCGGGGGCTATTTTGGATTTTGATATGAAACCAACAACAGGACCATTTTCCACATTTGAGGTGTCTTGAGGATGTTTAAGTAGATTGGTTTCACTACGGGACCGTGGACCCTGTTCTGTTGCATGGTCCTGGTATTTCAATCTGCTTACTGTTGGCACTGAAGACAGAATACTCATATCTGGTTCGTTAGCGGATGCACGCGGGAAGTAATTAGCCATGGAAATAGACTGTAAGTTGGATTGAATGTACAAATCATAATCAGTTTGAGCATAATGCGTATATAAGTACGACTGGTTTAAATTAACAGCTTTCAGAAGTTGCTCATCTAAAGTATCTGGCAATTCTTCTACAGTCATCATTCGGATATTTTCATTAATAGTTTTTTCCTTGTTTGCATTGCACTGATGACATTTGGAGTCAGCAGGAATGGTAGTACTTATATCGCAGGAATCTGGCTTGCGGATGGTTATTGGGACATCTTCACTATCAATGGAGTCCAAAGTGTGGGCAGTAAATTTAACGACAACTGCAGAGTCTGTAATCTGGAGCAAATCTTTCTTTGTGAATAATAATTCATCTTGGGGTTCAACTTGGCCAATGCCTTCATATAAAATGCATTCCATGTTGCCATTTGTAGGGTTCTGACCCTGCAGTCCACGAAAACTCATTTTCTCAAGAGTAAAATGGGACATATTATCTACTGAATCAAGGGCTTGCAGGGATTGCAGTAAACGTGGACTTTGCCCCTCTGTGTGAGGTACACTCATCAGTGATGTTTCAGCTGAAGATTGCAGATTTTGAGCTGGTAGAAGTTCTTGGACCGTTCCAAATGAGGAGTGATATCGTACGTTTTGCTTTAATAGTGGTTCTATTGGTTTAGGTAATGTAAGGTTGAATGTAGGTAATATAGTAATACTAGTCTGAGCTATTCCAGGTAAAATATTTCCAGAAGTGGAATAATTAATTCCAGTAGTTCGTTTTTTGCTGGGCTTATTGGAATGTTTGGGATTCCTTTTAAATGTCATTTTCCTATACCATGGATAATTTTTTGTCTTTGTAGGTTTTAAAGAAAGTAAGGTTTGTATTTGACTACTGATATAGCTGCATGTAGCTGTGTGTTGATTCAACATGACGGTTTCATCTGTGAGCATCGTCATAGATATTTTGGGTTTGCCTGGGTTCAGATTGGTGTGAGTAGTAACCCTATATGTTGATTGTACCGTTCCTGGTAAATAATGTTGTTTGTTCTCAAGTTTACCTGGTTCAGTATCTAGTACAAGCACAGCATCGCCAGCAATTTTAGTAATTTCCTCTTGAGATCCAATGGAGTCAACTATTATGGCACTATTTGGACTTGGATTGTGTTTAATATCTTTGTGTTGTGACTTTTTGCCGCATAAGTTTGTTGTTGGACAACCACACCGCTTCTTTTCCTGTTTTACATGGCTTACGTTACGAACCTTGGTGATTTTCACTTCGTTACTATCATTGGAAGATTTTGAATGCCCACAAGCACGATCTGCCATTGAAGGTTCTTGTACAACAGCATTACAAGAGGTATTACACATTGTAACATATGTTAAACTGGGGTTAACATTGGCAACTGGTTCACTATGGCTTCGCTGAGGAGGAGGTGCATTGAGTTCCGGACTTACCTGAACATCCTGTGCTGGTAAATCTGGTTTACTTTCAAGGTAACTTACTTCTCTTTCCTCACTCGTAGTTGTATTCAATTCATTTTCTATGTATTTTATTTCAAACTGGATTGAACTATGTCCTATAGATGTACAGCTCTCGTCTGCACTACAAGATTTTTCCTTATCACATCTTTGCCTTTTTATATACCTTTTGTGGCTTATTGTACTGAATTTCCTTCTTTTGGTACTACGCTTCGCAGAATGCTCGCATGATGCACAGGAAATTTTAACTTTACTACATTTTCCTATACTGGATCCGTCAGTTTCGGGTCCGCTATTGTCATCGACACTTCCTCTCTGCAAAGAACGGGGGTGGTTGAGGTAGCGTCTACGATGACTGTGGCACCTTGAAGTAGAACAACATTTAGACATTTTCCTTCTCCGCCTTTCTATGCTGCAATTACTTTCTCTATGGCATCCAGATGTCTCAACATCATCATCATCATCATTATCAGTGTCGAAGTTTTGCCTGAATTCACTTTTGCCGTGGATTCTGCGATGCCTACTATGCCTTCTGAATAATTTTGGTCTGTATTTTTTGCGTTTGGTAACCATGCTTTTAGCAATCACCCAGAGAATGGGAGGATGTCGAACACGTACCTGACTGCAAGCGTAGAAGTAACGCTGAATTGGGGCAGGGACTATGTCTCTGGTGTTACAGAATTGATCTAATTTTGATCTATTTTTGCAAGATACTCCTGGTTTGTGTTTCAGTGTGTAATGGAAGGGTTTTCTGCATAAATCTGCTACTTTATCAAGACCATCATCACCAATGCTTATTTCAATTTCAGTTTCTAGGGTTTCATCTCTTTGGTGCTTTTTGTTCTTAGAAGGTTGTTTCTTCTTTAGTAGACAAATGCAACTTTGGCTGACCCTTGGAGGTATAAGTGAAGAATTCACATACTTATTTAAATAATTGCAACTGTAACTGTTCTTTGCACTGAGTAAATTGGAAGATGTGATTTCTTTGGGAAAATTTCTTGAATTATCAGAAATACGTAATTCTTTATCTTCTTCTTGGATGTCTTTTTCAACAGATTCCACACACTGCGCTATAGGAAGTTCAGGTACTTCTGCAATTATATCAAGATCCTCTCGTATTGGACTGAAAACCTTTCTAGGTAGTTTTCTATACTTAATTTGAAGTTTCTTAATTTTCACAGCGTCCAAATAACAGATTTCTTCCCTATACAAGATGGCATGCTTAACATCATCAATAAATTCAATTGCCAATTCTCTATACTTTTCACTTCCAATTAAATCATGCACTGGGCACACTAAAACATCCCTGATTCTCCTCAACAATTTACCACCATGTTTACTTAGTTTCTTATAAAGCTTCTCCAAGAAGCATTGTTTGTAATAAATGATATCCTTATAGGACTCATAATCGCATTCTATAGATGTATCATCACCGAAGACAATTTTAAATTCTGTATCATGAAAAACAACGTGGATCTCCAATTCATCTGGATATGCTGACAAACTTATAGTAATGTCGTCATTTAGCGATATATTCAAACCTAAATGTTGTTTAGTACAGTCGCATGATGTTGCTGTTGAAAAAGTTGAAGGTTTCACAGTTACTTCAGCATTATCCATGCTGTAATCGGGATATATCTCGTAAAGAAATGTTTGTTTGTTCTCTAAATCTTGCATCTCACGTATCTTGGGATTGGAGTCAACTTTATTGGTGTCATTTTCATCCACTATGATATTTTCAATGTCTGGGAATATGTAGCTTCCAACCATGGTATCAAAATCTTTCTCCTATAGGAAGCACAATTATTTAAATAGGAAATTAATACAACATTTTAAGGCTTACACAAGCTTGGGATGCTACGTTAACCAAAACCGGCTCAACATCTGCAGGTGGTACCTCTGGAGGTGCTTTGTGCATATGACCTTTAACACAAGGTGTTAACATTTTGAGGGTATCCGTTTCCAATAGAAAATGCCTCAATTGAGATTTAAAATTATAATAAGTCATTCCAAAATCACATCTTGTAATTGGAGTATAGATATCCTCAAAAACATCTCGAAACTGTTCAGCTTCCTTGTTAAGTTTTCGTAGCACCATATCCTCTTCACGTTTATCCTCTTTCAAGACATGTTCTTTCTCACGTTCAATTATACGATCCTCCCATTCATGTATTTTTTTTTCGACTTCCTGCTTTGCTTCTTGGTTCATGCTGATGTAGTCCTCTGGTTTTGGTAAATGCAGCATTTTTCTCGTTGCTTCAAATTCACTGTCACTATGCACATGTGCAGGTGGTTTATCAAAAATAGTTTTTATATTTTTCGGTTGTTTTTGATATCGTTGACAGCAAGAGTAATTAACTCTCCTCCTTGTTTTATACGTGGGATTTCTTGGAGATGACAGTATTTCACTGGACGATCGGGCGGGAGGTGGTGAGGGTGGTATTTTATTATAATTTGTTATCACAACTTCTTTTTCCACTGCATCGTATTGCTCATTGAGAAGAAGAGGATTATGTTTTTCCTGATATTGTAAAATTAGTAATTTATGCTCCCAAATCTTATTACTAACTGATTCATTTATGTTGATACTTGTATCACTCAAAGATCTCAGAATTGGTAAAATAACCATCGATTTAGAATTAGATAGGCACGCCATGGATTTTGAACATTTCATTACCAACTTTTGACACTCTGTTTGTAGAATTTGTCCTGGCAATTCTATAAGTTCTTGGAAGTTACTCAATGTTAAGGATACGGATTGTTGTTTGACTTTTTTACCGTTTCCTTTGGCTTTCTTTGATAAAATACCCCGCCACCAACGTAAGCTAAATAACTTCAAACGTATCGACGAAAATTTAGTCTTTGTATTAGCTTTATCAATTTTGTCAACTTCTAAATTTATGCTTTGTTCATGAAAACTAAGGTTATTTGTAATTTCATTGGGTCTCTCAGTTGCTCTTCTATTTCCGTCCCGGTACATATCCTCAATGCCTACAAATAAAAACATTAGAAAAAGAATCTTTTACTCGAATGACCTACGTACTTACATTGCTTCCAATCTCTTCACCCATACCAACCTTAGACAAATCAATCTCTATTGGAAATGTATATGTCTTCTTGATTGATTGTTTATGTTTACCAATGGGGATTGGAAGTTTTGACTTACCAGGAGAGCTTCTGCGAACAACATACCTTGGAATAAAATGATTAGAAGTATTGGTATCCACATTGTTCGAAGGTACCAAGACTTGCAACGATACTGATTGCATATCATGCTCTCTTACATGCTTCTTGACATCTTCCATGTTGATCTTAGAAGTGATTCTACGTAAACTGTCTTCCAACAAAGCTTTAGAGTTAGAATTGATGGCGTCCCGCTGAGCATCATCCAAATCTGCTAGGTTTACAATAAAAGTTGCATTTTTACTGGCAGCCGTCAGCTCAGGAGAATGATGAGATTGAATACTCTTCTGAGGAGAATCTATTTTTTCAATTTTCAGATCATGATTACTCCTGTTACTAATAATCTTACTATTTCTATCTTTATACTTTCTGAGCTTGTTCCTAGTCTTAAAGAGCAACTTTGATATAGAACTATCTATTTTATTAGACTCAAGTGGAACGTCTAGATCTTTTACAGTTTGCAGTCTCGCACTGGTATCGTTGTTAATATTTAGAATGCACTCACTTTCACCCCAGGAGAAATCAAACACTTCCTCCTCCAAATTAATATTCTCTTTTGACTTGATCATGTTTTCCAAGAAATTGTTATCTAAATCGAATCCAAATTCTTGGCTATCCCATCTGTTGATGGTGCTAATGGTATCTTTCTTTATAGATTTGTCAAGATTCGTTCGTGGTAAATTGCTGCTTTTCTTTTGATTCACATCTACCCAAGGGGCAACTTCCAATGAAGCTAGATATTTTTTCCTGCTGTGATCATTGATTAATATTGGTATCTTACTTTTAGGAAGTGAGCCACACTTCTTATTGGTGTGCACTGTATCATTCAGTTTTACTACACTCTCTACTTTAATCCAGCTCTCTTTGGATTGTTTATCAGTTAAAAGCTTAACACTTTCTTTGTGCTGTTTGAAACTTTTATTAGCCTTATGGATATCATTTTTAACATCGTCGTCTTCAACGTCCTGGAATTGATCAGTATTGGTCCCTTTATTCTGGATCCTTGTTTGGATAGAGTTATAGGACATGTAGCAATAAGGTTCCATTAAGAATGAAGGATATTTGTCAAACCTTGGCTTTATAGATAATGTATCCAGCATTCCCGTATTCCTAAGTTTCTTGTATTCATTATAGGAAAGTCGATTTAATGCTGTTGCTGCTGGTTCCTTGTTTTTGGGAACAGTTATTGTCTTATCATCAGGACTACAAATCTCTGATATAACCATCATGTTAGTAGTATCGGCCAAGGATGTAAGCGACAAATTGTCGCACAAGCGTCCAGTTTCATGAGAGTCATATGAAGATAAGAAGGTATTATGAACATGGACTTCTTCAACCGCGGGCTCCTTCAGAGCAGAGGTACATGGCATGGTCCAAGTATCTACACTTGGTCCTTCATTCTTATGTTTACGTCTTCGACGACTCTCATGCTTCTTTGGTTTATACGGTGGAATTTCAAGAGTACCAAGTTCTGCCCGAGTTATTGTAGGCTTGAGCTTCAATGAATTAATGGGCTCACAAGAACATAAATTAAACAAATCTGCTTTATCCAACTCAAAAAATCGCTGCACATTATTGCTGGATGGTACCTTAACACTCATGGTATAGATATCAAAAATGGGTGCCCTGCTAGGTGATCGTCCTGTCGCCTTGTCAGAATGTTTAGAAATGGACTTTGATTTTGATCGTTTGTTAAAGCCTGTTAGTTGCAAAAGTGATTGCTTGATACGTATAAGACCACTCTCACACTTAGCTCCAACCCTTTTCTCCTCAATTTCCTCAAAGGTATGATCTCTTTCCTTAAGGTTGGTTAATGTTCCTTGATTTGATTCCGTTATTGGACTATGGGCCATTTGTCTCGGCCTTTCCAAACTCTTTGATTTGGTATCGATTTTTTTAAAGTCACCACGCCCCAAGTATAAATCTGCATATTTATCCAGATCTTTTCGGTTGCAATTACCAGAACCATCCATTTTATCATGACTTGCAGTGTGCCGTGCTCTTTTCTTTGGTTGCTTTTCTTTATGGTGAGATTTACGGGGTGAATGGCACTTACCATGGTCTAATTTGTATTCGGAATATTTTTTGGCTGGGGATTTGCGTTGGTAAAGTCTATAGTCATCAAGGGAACTGGATGGTGATATGTTCTTGTGCTGTTCTAGGAAATGCTTGGAAGAAGTATATTTTCTTTTTGTTTCCTTCCGTTTAAGGTGTTTTTCTGACGGTTTAGTCCGATGGTGTTTGGTACTTTTGGGCACGTCACTTTGTTTGTAAGTAGGGTTTTTCCGAAAAGGTGAGTTATCTTTAATCATATTTTTAATTTCATTACAAACATTAACCCCCACAGTTTTATACTCATTCGGTCTACTCAAGATTGATTTACGTAAAATCCCAGATAGAATTGATGGTTGCCGTTGTTCATGTTCCCTTTTTTGTTTGGATACTTCCGTATTAGACCCAGTTTTTCCACGACGCATGAAAAACTCGGTATGTACCGGATAAACAGTAAAGTTTTGCGTATAAATATCGCTATTACTCAATGATTTCTTAGATATCAACTTGGAGGTTGCACTATGTCTCCGTCTGTGCTTGTGACTACCCCCGGCTTGTTGCTCATCCTCAATTTTAATTGACGAGGGTCTGGATGTTGTGAAATGAAAGCTACGGGATTTTCGCGAACTACAGAACGTCAGACTTTCGATGTCACGAGAGGTTGCACTTGGATCGGAGTCCGGCAATGTTGAGACCTTACTATCTGTTCTCTTAGATTCCATGCTCGAAGATGCCACCAATGATCCTTTACTTACACAGCGTCCACAACGTTCCGCTGCATCCAGTAATTCCAGCACATTCTGATTGACATCTCGAAGCTGCACGTTGAGATTCTCCTCTACGATGGTGGACATGGCCCGGGGCAGTCTGAGCTTATTTCTGGGCCGATCCTCTTTATTAGGCCGGGGTGAGCTCAGTAAAGCAAGACATCGTTTTGGTTTTTGGTCAATGAGATCTTTTTTCTTGGCATGACTCATTATGTTGCTTCAGCGAACACACCCCGGTGCATTTGCCGGGAAAAAATTACAGAGCACTACTCACTGCAAAGATCTGAATTTTGCCCACGTTTATGATCGCATTGACTAGTGATTAGTACCGGAATGGAATAAGAAATTTGATTAGGAAGGCATTTTAAGATTGGATTTTGAGCAAAAAATGTGTGTGGTTCGAATGCCAACCGAAAACTGATTTTTTAAAACGGCGTGACGGATGTCATCAGTTTTTCCTTGTTTAATATTTACTTGGGCCACTTGGATGGAAAATAATTTGACTGTTTGTTGTATTTGTCATTCAATGTGTTGTTGGTTGTCTAACATACACACCGTGTGTACTTCACGTGCTTTAGAAGTGTGGGAATCGAAAGCTTCACATCTCGATGGTGCTACTACTGCTCCACTCTAGCAACCTATTACATGTTTTGCAATACGTGCGCTGTAAAAAAATTATATCGCCTTTGATCCGTCACGTAAACACGCAGCCGAACGTCCGGACGTGCAGTTGTTTGAATTTCTTCTTTCTGGCTTTTTATCATTTTTATTTTCCTCGCTGAATAGACGCTTCCCCTGGCGTGCGAAAATCGCTCCTCGCCGGCGTTTTTCTCGACGTATTCATGTTTTATCCTCGGTGCTTTGGCCATCGGCAATTGGCTATTGAATGAGCGCCGCTGTAAAAAAGCCCGATGGACGGACGTGCTAAAATAGAAGACGCCAGCAGAACGACAATAAACAACGTCCAAGCCACCCAACACTGTAAACGCTCTGAAATTGGAGGAATCACCTCAGTATAAGCCCACATGATTCGTTCCGAGCTGTGCCGAAACTTTTGGACTACGCAAGTCAAAAAGCTCAGCTTCAAAATTTGCCCAGCCTTTGTTCTTCTTAAACACGTCCCGTGTGCATTTGAATTCGCGCTGGCTCACATGGCGCATAAAGGAGATTGTTGTTGGCGGCGGTTGCCTTTGATACCGATTTCAGAGGCGTGCGCGAACCGCTGCTTCGCATCGCCAAGATAAACTGGAGTTAAGCGATGCGCTCAACATCTGCAGATAATTACAAACTCGTAAGTTATTCGTTGTTCGCTGCCCTGCATCCCGCAGAACTACGGAACAAGCACTAATTTGTTGTTTACGATGCACTGGCATTTTATTTACGAGTCACGTAAAGCACAACATGGCGAAAATCTCACTCGTGCACGGGCGACGAAAGTAAGTTTGCAAACAAATTGATTTGTTTCGTCGGGGCGTGGATTGCATTGCGGAGCTGCGATTACTCAACTCACACCCACGCGGAATTAAGTGGACGTGAGGAGTTTAGGTGTTGGCCATGTGCTGGAGGTGCTTAATCAAGTGTCGAACATCGTGCGGGGAACAATACTTTTGGAGGATTATACAATTATCAACCTAATTCAAGTGACCCATGGTCAGTGGTTTTGAAATGGCAAAGAGGAAATCGTGTTTCAAGACGGTGTATTTTTTGTAACGACAGTATTTCCGTAAACACTCGATTTCCTTCACACTGATAAAACTAGACCATTCAACAAAGATTTTGTAACCTTTTTCTAGGTGTGATGTGTTCTTTAGGTCCTTAATCGGCTGTCAAATGTAGCAGCGCATTTGTCTTGTAAACCAGAGGATGTCAGTTTCATCTTCACAGGAGGCAACCGGGTGGTGTATCTTTATTGTACCAAAGCTGGCTTGATTTATGAATCAAAATCCTGACCCAGTTTCACGAAGCATTAATCCATTCAATTCTCGGCATCCAGCGCGTTGTTATCGGCTTGTCCACGCTGAACGGCAGCTTTTATCAAAAATTGTAAAAGCCATCGCCAGGCAGTGGAAGCAACTCAATGCGATCATTGTTTTAGCACGATTAGAAACTTTTCCGTTTCGATTCGTTCTCTTTTGCGTTGGACTGTTTTGCGTGCGCTATGGAAGATTGCGATATTAGAGTTAGGAGTTAGCAGAGAGTAGATAATTTTCAAATAATCGAGGACAACGAATCAATATTAACGGTATTAACGTCGATATTGATAGTGCACCTTTACTATATAAGTCTTTACGAATAGTCCTAAAATCATTTGTGAGCTGTGCATACTCACGTCATACCAACGACCAATAAAACAATAAAATGTCTTCTTGTGAATGGCTTGGTCGCTCCCAGATGTGCCGCAAAACCAGCACGCCGCTCGCATGTGGAAGTGAAAAGGAAAATTGGTCATCGTAAATGCAAGATGGTAAAACGGAAAACGTCGTTACAGACGCCAAATAGCCACTACAAATACGATAAAATGTTCCGAAAACCTAAAACTGTTCCATGCAAATAATTTCTTGTAAACGACGTATAATTGCTGATATAAAATTTGAATTTCCTTTCTTCTGTCTATTTGCGAATGCATCAACCTTTAACTTTTTCAAAAGAGGTAAAAGTAGCTGCATTGCCTTTTAAGATATGGTGAGTCATTAAAGGTACTTTGTCATGTCTTTCCCTTTCACAAACATGTGTCAGCAAAGTGCTTCATAGGGCATTCATTAAGACTTCGTAATTGGTATATCAATCTGCAAATTTCTTATCAGATTTGCACGAATTATCAGATTGGCGGTCGCGTTATCAGGCCTCTTTAGCTCAGTGGTAGAGCACTGGTCTCGTAAACCAGGGGTCGTGAGTTCGATCCTCACAGGGGGCAGTCCGTTTTTCTTTCCCCCTATTCTGTTTTCCCTGTATTTTGTTTGCTATTTAATTCTTACTCCTACAAGGTGAAAAATATTTATCTTAAGTTGGTTTTCATTAGTAATTGTGTATTAGAACATGCTTTAAAAATGTACACAATATGGTTACCTGATAGTGGAACAACATCCAATAATATACTGAGTTTCTCCTATCTTTAATTGATTAATTCAAGCAGAACAAAACCTTTTTCGTGGGTACGTCTAAGATTTGTTTGATTCCGACAAAACGCCTGTCCGTTCCTTCGGTGGGGATCTTCTCAAGATAACAGGCGGGGCACTGGTCTAGTAAACCAGGAGTTGTGGGTTCGATCCTCGTAGGAAGCGTTTTTTTTTTTTAACTTAATATTAAGCAAACAGAACATGTATATTTTTTCTTTTCTAGTTTTAACCCCTTTATGTTACTCCACTACCACCCACAATATGTCACTGCCATCATGTCACTTCATGACCTAGCAGGTATCAATCTACATGCAATTGTGGTGCAAATCCCGTAAGGGTACTGCCAAAAAAACTGATAACAATTGTTTGATTGCTGGAAATATAGATCCAAATTACATGAAAATGAAACAATGCGTTAAACAAATTGCGACCGAATGACTACCGGAGAACAAGGTTCATCTAAAGTCCTCTGCCAGGAAGTAAAAACCAACTTTCCACATAACTTCAGTTAATACCATATCATCATTTGGCAGTAATTTTCGTAGTAAATGGGTGTACCAATTGTAACTTCAATAGGAGCCCCAACTCCCAAGACCCATCACCCAGCTCACGACACCATCACCGGAGTTCAACTACTCGTTCTGCTACGTTGCACCGGGGCCGCTGACGGGAACGCGCCCGTCGTGGCGGGGAGCACTCTTGCATTTGGTCGCGGTGCGTGCGTTTCGTGCGGCAGCCACAGCGGCAGGTCGAACAGCGAAGCCCAGTCGCACTGCAAAAACCCACCGAGCCAGACACCACGTTCAAAACATCGCCGACCGTCGATTGGCACGCGCGTAACTCCTCCGCTTTGAAAGAAAAACTCCTAGTCGCAACGTTTCCACCGCCGGAAAATCGCGATCATCACCAAGTGTTTCACAAGCAAAGACAAGTTCCTAAGTCATTAATTCCTCCATCAAATACCACAAGTAAACAATCCATTTGTGGATTAACAAGTCGCGGCCAATACAAGGATACGAAGTGAACTGATAAAAAGTGCTCGATAAATCTCGCGTTATCAACACAAACAAACTGATGCGAAGACAACGAAATTTTGTGTGCGCGTACTTTGAAACTATTTGTTCATCAGCGGTCTAGTGGACTAGGAAATTCGAAGAGTTCTAATTGAGTTTGAGTGGATTGTCTGTTTACCAGCGTGCGGATATATTATCTCCGGTCAGCACCGGAAGCATAGCATGAACGTGAGTATTGTACTTTTTTTTCCATCGGGCGAATTTCTGGTTTGTATATTTGCAATTTCATCTTGTTTCCTAATTTCACAATTCCAATCATTTTCACACCCGTAATGACACTATTGTAATGGACATGGACGTAATTGAATGTTACGACGTTTAACGGCGATGTTTTTACACTCGTCGATTTGTTATTAATGCATTGCGTAATTATTACTACTCTTCGTGTGTTTATTACCGCAGAGGCAGAAAAACGGGAACTACTTAACGTTTTAATGCAAACATCACGACACCCAAATTGTAGTGTAACTAGTAATATCTTATGTTTACTGACAAACTTCACGTGAATTTGTTACACATTCAGTTGGTAATTATGGGAAAATTGTTGACTTTACCTTATTATCAACCAAACTAAAAGTCTCTGGAAAATAAAACAAGTTGCATTTGACACGCAAATATGTAAGCTTTGAGATAAATTAAATAAAACTTACCAGATAACGCATAAATGATATCGCTTTTTTGACAGATTGTGAAGGAGATTTGCAATTATTGATTGATCTGAGGATGGTTGTACGGGGATAATATTAAAGGATATTTACAAAATAAAACAAACAAAAAAAAAAACGGTGGAATTTACAAATGTAGTGCTGCTGTTCTTCTGATGGGTTTATCTTGCACCAGAGTTATCCAAATGTGTATGTCATGGGTATCCACGTGAAAGTGGAGATTCAAGCTTTAAAATGATACCATAATGACCACCCCCGAATAAGTGGGGCAGTCGTAATAACCATTTAAAGGAACTGAGTGATATTGATGTCCAGCAATCAGTGTAATTTATCAGTAAAAAGTCTTCAATTTGAAATGTAGTCCAATAATGGAAAGTTGAACAAGTCGAACACAATTTGTTGACGGTTCGCATTAGAATTGTCAATATTTATAGTTGAGGTGGGAATGCAAATTGAATCTGGCGAATTGACAATTTCTAAACGTTGCGAGGCGCCCGGTCTCATTCATCGCGAGCGTCTCGAATGAAAAGTGTCTCGTTTCGATTGCGTGCGCCGCATACTCGCGACACGACGCGAGGAAAATTCGGCGGCGTCGTTTTTTCTTGGCAAATAGAAAGCGCCGGTTTTGCATTCGTCGCAATTGCAAAATTGGCGACAAACGTTTTCGTGCACGATGATTTACATAGCGCGAGATGTTGCAAGGCGAACACTTGGCTCTGCTCGCAGTTGCAATTGATACATACGTAAGAACATCTCACACTACACGTTCATTTCAAATTAAAGCATGTAAATACTTAACGTGATAGACGTTTAGTAGTTAAAAGGATTATTATTCGTCATAAGTACCTCTTTTAAGGCTTAAACTTAATTGACATGCAACGAAAATTGAATTGAAATGCATGGAACACAATGCATTTTGGGATGGGCACAAAACGCACAAAAGAACTCCTTTGTCCGCTTGTTGGTTCTGCTATTTATTTTTACCTCTTGCACACTGTGGACATTGCTCTAGTATCCTTGTCATTATCAATTATGCGGACGCACAACAGTCATGCCCACGTTGTACAAATAGGATTAGCTCGGGTTCTGCCGGGTGTGCAATTGAAGCACCCTCTTCACATCGTCTTCCATCCGCATGAGCAATCAACTTGTACGTGCCTGCGTTTCTTTGCTTCGCCAGGGTGCATACATCGCGCTCGACATTATTTAAACATTTCGACAATTGTGCGTGTGTTGAGTGCGGGTGGCACATGTCCGTTGTGCAGACAGCCGCCGACCACGGCTGAGTATTGATTCCGACGACCGCGGCGAAGGCGACCGGCAAGGCTAGCTGGAAACGCACACGGGTGACAGGGCTGTGTACGTTGCCGACCGCAAAATACCACGTGCATACAAACATTCACAATCATGCATACGAATGCGTAATATGTGAGGTGAAGCAGAAGGTAAAGATGCTGGAAATTGGATGATGGGTCTTTGGGGAGCATACTTGAAGTACAGGTGGTTTTACTGCTTGCACCGGTGTGGGCTGGTAAAAAGGGTTTGAGAGGTTTTTATGATGTGGTTTGGGTGATACAAACACTTTTTTGCTGAGATCAATTGGGTATGTAACTAAGAAAACCATCAAATCTTGGTTTCTGCAGCAAACCTTATATCAAGGGCCAAACATAGGTGTTCTTAGTTCAAAAACCATAATTCTGTGGTAATTTCAAAAACCAATAACATTTCTTATAATTTTAACAAAACTGAATAGTTTATCCTCCAATAAATTTGAAGCCAGTGGTAAAAAACTGTTTTCCTCCCGATATCATTCGGCAAATGAAGAAAAATGTTCTCCTTCCCTTCTTCCAGTAATATTTTCTTTAGCAAGTAAATTGTAACACCAGTTTTTAACATTTAAAACGCTGTTACAAATTGATGTGAGAAAAATGCAACAACTATTTTCCAAATCATAAAAAATTCTTTTGATTTAAAATAAAACTGACAGTAGCACTACACCTATTTTGGTTTTTCCACCAACATTTTGATCACTTCAATTGCAGAAATTTTTATTTTATCCATTCATATCAAAATTAATGAAAACCTTTTTCCATGTGATCATAAAATGAATATTTTCTCGGATGGATTCACTCAACTCTGTCAGCTCCACCTCAAAAAATACATTTCAATTTATTTTTATTTAATCCCATAGAGGAAAATTATTAATTGACAAAATAATCCTCACTGCAAGAGTATTCCTTCGCTTCTTAAAAAATATATTCCCAGCTTGGTAAAATCCATTTGTATACAGTTCCTGCGTTTCGCTGACATTTGAGCACTCAGTTGTTATGCCACTGAATTAAAAAAATACTAATTAATGAAACAAGTTTGAACGACAGGTATATTTTTAGAATTAGATAAGCACGAACAGATTAAATTTCTGCTTGTCAATTCAATAATTCCCCATAATTACAAGTTCCCAACACCAGAAGACACAAAATGATTGAAGCAACGAATGTGAGCATAGGTCAGTTCTCTTCATTGCTTCTGCATGCTTGACACATAAAAGAAAGTCTCTTACACAACAACGCAAAAGCATTTTCCGCATTGTACTTCATGCATGTTTTATGCTAAATACTGCATTTTACGACGTAATGATTGTCATAGGTTTGCGCGCATTAAAAACCAGTAAAAGAGAAGTAAACGCATTAATTGCAGATTTATTCTCAGCTGCACAATTAATTTCATGTGTTGGATGTGCTGTGTTAGAAAACATGCAAATGTACTGAGTAAGTAATCCCTAAGAATAGCTAGCAAACTTAACAATAAAACACGACAATGACAGACAAATATTTTTCTTTTTAATAAAAACAATTTGAACATGATTTTCAACAAATTAAGAAAAGAGTTGAAAATGATTCTCTTTGGCAATTAAATTTTGACATAAGTTATTAACATTTGAAACCACAGCGACCCTCATAACTTTTGCAATTATTACGAGTCGGTAATTCAAATTTAAAACAAGATATCAAACAAATTCGATAACGTTAACAAGTTTATAACATTTCCAACATATTTTAAGATAGTGTGACTTGAGTATTATATTTTTGCTGGATTGGTATCTATAATAGGAAACTATCATTCTACAAAAAACAAAAATGGATGAAGAAGACGCATTTATCTTCTCCAAGATATTATTGAACAAATCAAGGAAAAGGTACTTAAAAATGCTACACATTCAAACCACAGAGTTCTCTGCAATTTGTAACTACTGCATTAATTGCATGCTACAATTAAAACAATTCCATATAATTCCATATTCCAAACAATTCCATATAAACATTTTCCCAATGAAAATTTCTTGTAATTTGCGTAAAACATCTATTTTGATTTTGCATTGGATTTTGTTGTTTAATGCATGATATCAAAATCCTGCTGCGAATGAATTAATAGCTTGGGCTTGAAACGCCTATATATTGTTCTTTATGCTTCTGATAAGAACAATTACTTCACGGAACTAGGTGTGAATCACCATCAGTCAGGATTAGGTCTACATTTCAAGGTGAATGAATGCTATTTCGTAGGAAGTCTCAAGTTATTATCACTATATTATGATGCATTGGCATAGACCCCATCGATGAAAAAAGATCAATGCACTCGAAAATAATTATCCAATCGATAGCAGACCCATTGCCACTTCGCTACGGGTGACACTGATAGTGACCAGTTGACCACTCGAGGCATTCACGTCTGCCGATCAACGAGCGAAAGCAAAAACACGCGAGAAAAAGTTGCTTTAAAAAGCAACGTGCAACCTTGCCACGCCACATCAATAAATGACCATTATATTCATACTCATTCCGATGATGTTTTACTTTCAACCACGCTTGTTGTGACAACTGATTGACAATTGATTGCAATTACTACACAGAAATGTGCTGGCGTGTTACGCTTGGCATTTGTTCTTATTTTGTTTTCGTTGATGTTGTGTTGAGAGGTATGCAATGTGAGGTGTTATTATTATATATTGTGGCTTAATTACAGGGGTATTAAAGGTGGAGGTATTGGGAATTTAATTGGTGACGTTTAAATTAAACAATGTTCGTAATTGCATAATTTGTTTGAAAGCAAATTGAGTGTTGATATGTTTTTAGAGGATCCGTTTAATAATAATTCGTGTGCAATGTGCGATGCGGTGCAGTTTTCTTTTGTTTTTGATCGGGGATTTGTATATTGATCGTTTCATAATGATAACAATGATTAGTCAATTGGTGACTGATGTAAGGATAGGTGAATGTTATTTCACTGTTTTTCATTGTGAGGGAATCCAGAAAAGCCGTCATTGTAAAGTGGAAATGAATGTTGATTTAAGCAAGCATTGCAACTGATAAGAATTAAATTGCTTGCTCTGATTCTGTAAATCATTTATTTCTTAATGTAGCGCATTTACTTCTTTATTAATTTTCCTAAATTTAATTACTGAGAGTACTTTGAATTTTACTTAATTTACATGCTTTAGTGGATTTTACAAAATCAAAATTACAAGAACTGCTTTCTCATTAATTCAACTTTCTGTATCTTTTTACAGAATTCAACAATCCTTTGTAGGTTAGGAGTTATCTGCCTTGTCGTAAGATTCTAACGTCGTAATTGCATTTTTTTCTTCCCCGATCGAGGTTTTTCTTTAGGGCAATCTATGCTCAGTTAAAATTGAATCTTATTGACTATTCCTCCTCTGTAAGAAATTTATGTACTTAGTTAATTAGAATTTCAATTTTGGTTTGTTGGATGCTTCTCAATCTAAATTGAAGAAAAGGCAAGTAAATTCAATTTCATTAATATAAAGCGTTATTTAGTTTTAATGAACTTATTGCATTTTAATTGCATTAATATGATGCTACTTGCAACTAATCGAAATAAATCAACTCTAGATGATTGAATTAAATGATTTTTCTAATGTTGCATGACCCATAGATAGATAACACCACAGCGTATGATGGAAGAGTAATTATAATCCAGACCGCTTAATAGAATATCTCAACCTAACTTTGGTTCTATAATTACTAGGAGAGATTGCGGTGTGGTCCATCAGATCAATTTCATGCCTAAACACAGCTAAACTCTCCTCGTACAAGTAGTAATTGCGCTCCGTTACGAATTTAAATAGCCATCGTCGGTTTATCGATTCGCGTTAAAACCTAATTCATTTGTTGGTATAAACACGAAATTACTTGGAAAATTAATCAACGATAACCTTGCTCAGCTCTAACATGGCCATCGCGCAATCAGACATGATTGAAAACTTGTCCATTGCTCAATTCGGATGAAAAATTAATCTAAACACGGCGCTCCTGCCCTCAGGAAATCAATAACCATCTCAATGCGTGGCAGTTTGATGTCTCGGTTACTTTCTGGGATGTGTTGTAACAAGGTAACAGTTTAGTCTAATTAACGGCGATGCACAACACGAGTTGAAATATTTCTTATAAGGCAAAGCTTGAAGTGCAGTTTTTTTCCCCAACAGTTAGCTTTTCACAGGGTTATCCAAACGTATGGGCGAAGTGGTTGTAAATGTTTTCTTGATTTTGCTCACGAAGTGTCTGATAGAGCACTGAAGAAGACAACACTCTGAAAACGTTCTTAACACATTAAGAACACAGTAAGTATCCCAGTAAAGTCGTATTAGTATATTAAACAATTTTATTAATTTGAAATTCAGAAAATTTCGGATGTCACACGCCAGTTGCTGGCAGTGATTTTGGGTGATAATTTAATTGATTGCAATCGTAGGTTTAGATATATAGCTTTACACGTGCGAAAATTGCCAGCAGCGCGTTGTAAACATGTGGGATTTGATTTTATTATGTGCGAAAGCATCGTATTTACAACTTGTTTATTGCAAATTAGCGCGTTGAATGTTGTGGATTTTCGCAATGCGAACGATCTTCAGCCTCACATCAATCAACGTGATATTCAGTGATTAATTTCGGATTGGTAAAAATGATACATAAATAAATGTGGAGCTTTTCTGCTTTTATCCGGAGTATTTGCGTGCAAAGTCCAATAAGTTCAAATGTTATAAACAGGATTTGGTATAAATTATTTGTTAAAACTTATTTCTCCAAGGCTCAAAATATTTTCATCTGCTAAACAAAAATAAATTCAGAAGTATTTAGACTTATTAGTTGCACGAATTTTGTTTATACACATGTGAAATTTAATAGCATTGTTTATCTGACTGTGAAGTTGTGCTGTTAGGTTGTGATGTTGAATAATTAGTTGTAAATCAGATAAATGTTTGGAAAGAAGCAAAATTTTTGCTTTCAATTTGTCGCATTTGAATGCTAATTCAACCCAGATGAATTAATTTATTTCAATCATATTCAATTCAATCATAACAATTAAACGTTAGTCTTTTACTGTTGACTATATGCATTTGATTTCGTTTAGTACGCATTATTAGCGGTGGTGTCGCGACTGTCAGAGATGATCTGCGCATTCGCGACATCCGCGAAGTCGTGCGGAAGTTCGCGACCGTTGCGCTTTCGACGCGAGCGCCACAAAGCCACCGTGGTCTAATGGCTGCGAATCCTGGAAACTGTATGACAGTCGACACTCCACCACCGCACGAACAACATCTATAGCAAGTTACTCTCCTCAAACAGAATTCCATATATTATCATATGCCATTAGAACCACTGATCCTCAATATAATGTCCAACTCAACCGCACAGGTACCAGGCAAGCAGTAATAAGCATGCAACACCACATCTCTCTCATAGTAAAGACTCAACTCCCATGAGAAGCAATGCAATTAACACAATACTAGACATACACATCTTCCATATCATTCTAATATCAATTATATATATGCAACAAAAAGGAATGCCCAAAAACGTTATTTATTACACACTGAAATATGTACTAGGTGTCAAAGAACACTCATTTCAATACAGCAAAAAACCAGTAAAACAGTGTTTTAACTTCAATTAGAACTAATTTCTGTGATTTATAAATTCCTCGCCAAATCATCGAAGGAAAAGTAAGCAAAAGCAATAATTTAGAATGCGCGGAAACCAGCTGCGCTATCGTAAATCCTGCAAAACACGGAAAGAATAAATTAACGCAAAATTAACAGCTTAGCATCGAATTTATTGATAAGTACGTTGCTGCTATGTAATCGAACGTGTTGCTAATTTTCACAGGATGATTGAAAATTTGTGCCAAAATTTTAAATAGGTTGTTGTTACTAATAATTAATATTTTATCGGACGTGTTACTAATTGTCACTTGATAGGTAGTTTGTATTAAAAAAAACTTTTTTTGATAAATGTAAAAACATATTTTTTACCAATAATACTTGCTTTGAAGATATTATTCATTATGAAACATAATATCTGATTAGACGAGTTACTAAATAATGTTTTAGGCCTAGATTGGTCTGGTTTATTTGGTAGAATTTAGTTTGAAGATTTGTTTCATACATTTTTCTACGATTTTCTACGATGTACATCTTTTTGCGAATGCCATCCCTGTTTGTGTCGATCTTATTAATATCTTAATCCGTGTTACGATATTTGACATCTTACTAATTGTCACGCACAATTTAAAAATCAATTCCAATTAGTTGGTATTTCGTTTGAAAGCTGTAAGCATCGCATTACTGCGCATTCGATATGTTTTAATCATTTAATGTAGTAAATCCACAGTTTGTGTTTGACACACAGATCCACATGTAGCTAATCTGAGCTCGTAACAAGTGAACTTTGCTTGAGATACAAACGTTAAGTTCTTCGACTCAAAGCGTTCGATTTGGAAGTGTAGTGCATTTACGTGTCGCGCAGCACGACGATGAAGCTGAAATGAAATGATGTTTTATTGCGCGATGCGCGCGGAGCACACACATACTCAGTGATTAACTAAATGCACAGTCAAGGTCTGCTCATATTTTTAATTGTTTCTGAGCCATAGCCGATGCAAACAGATGTTTCAACCAGCTGAAAATTAAATGAATCAATTAAGGCAGAAAATGCGCACTCTGCTTATAGCTTGTTGCTGCTGCTGCTGCTGCTGCTCTCGCACCATATTAAACATCATTGTTAGCTTTCAATCAAAAGGAGTCTTCAATGTCAGGCGTGAAGCAAACACCGCATGTGCTATGGTCTATCACTGCGCATCCCTGTTGATTGAGTGAATAATCATGTTATTTGCTTTGGTCGGCGATGGGGAAACGATGGACTTCAATCTATTGCTCGAGAAAGTGTACGACACTTTCGATGACGCTTATCAGTTGGCGGAAAGTGAAATGAGAAACAATTCGAAGGCTCATTCAAAAAAACGCGTAATTAAAAGCGAAGCGGACAACAGTCGTTGACGTTGGTGCTGTCGCCCTAAATCAACGAATCAATTAAAGCACCCGGGGAAACGAAATTATTCAATTTGCGATCACGTGCCGCGTCTTTTTCGCCGTCGCTGTATTACGATCGGAAGCATCTGTTCGGCCGCACATTTCGTTAATTGCGCGCACGACGTTGTCGCGGCTGGTAAACGATCTCACGCGCCTGTAATTCATGTTTTAATTGACATTATCGAAAATTTCCTCTAATTTTCGTGCCGCAGCCGCACGATTATTCCCCGCACATGCATTAAACATTACTGCCATTAATGGCATGACTAATGCACGAAATCTTCGCCGGGTGATTCATGCGCGTTGCCGAAGAGCCTAGGAGCGCAAAAGTGGAGGATTGCGCAGTGACGACAAAGGTGAAGGTAATCCCTGCCGGCAGAAAACCTGCCAAGGTACCACCTGCATTGAGTTGTCTGCTGGCTGCACAGAATGTCTCTGTTCTCTTAGGGATACAAAGATGATGTCGAAAAAACGGTGCGTTATTAAAATTTAAGTGTAATTATTACTTTGTCGTCTTAGGTTCCACTTGCTTTTGCTTGAACGATTCCCAAAAATTATTGGATTATTGGATTCATTAATTCGAGGCCAAGAATCAATATTAGCAATTATACATATGCAGAAAAGGATCAACTAATGGACGTATTCATGTTATCGCTTTAGAAGTGATTTGATTGAATCAAATTGCATTAGCATTGACTCTATTAATTAAATCTGTTGGTGAACGTGTTGCTAATTGTTACGAGATGATTACAAATCGATGCTAATTAGATTTAAAAGTTTCAAAAGCACGCAAATCATTTGTTCGCAAATTGTTCTTTTAAGATCAAAAGAACAATTTGGTTTGTACCTAATTTTAGTACAATTAAAATGCTCTCTTCAATTCTATCAACATAAATTCACACAAGGTTGAAGATAATAGCATTTTGTAGATGCAAGAATCCAGTAATATTTACAAGTGGTCCATGGTCCATGGTCCTCTGGCTTCACCCAGTTTAGTGAGGAATTATTTGAGAGCTGTTGAAGAATTACGCGGAATGAGTAATGCCAAGAGTGGCTTTCTTCAAGATGTGACTCGCGAGGAATTCACGCTTAATGAATATAAATGAAACGATGAGGAATGGAAATACGTACGAAATTACGCTCCCAGCAGTGTACGATTTACCACATCACAATTTATTTATATCATGCATAACATCACACTTTCCCCCTGAGCAACGATCCAATAAAATGTTAATTCGTCGATTACGATAACCATTTGATAACTGCCTTTTATATGTTTTGCAAGTCAAACGAGACCTAGATCATCGCGCACAAAGTACGTTTTAATTAGTCGGCCGCGTGAAAATCGAAGTGATCGAATTTGAACCAGGGCAGGCGTTTCCCGGCGGTAGACCTCGCGGATGAAAGTGCGGCCTAATGCTAATTGCGCTACGAGACGCCGACATGCACATATGATACATGAGCCGACGTAGGTATATTTAGTGCGCGTCTACCGTGCGCGGCCGTTCGGTTTGGATGAAATAAAAATCGAGGACAGTGTGACTTTTATTGAGTCTTCGATACGCCGCTGTTTATCTCTTCGGCGTCGGATGCTGTTGCTCATGCTCATCTGCGCTCGTTTTCAAGCGCCGCGCGAACTACGGTTGCTCCTGCCATGTACCACGTCGCGTTCGACATGTGAGACACGAATATTTCATTTTCGAGCGCTGACAAACGCCTTTATAAACTATAATTTTACGTTTTATTACACGCTCCACAGGCCGTGTGTCATTTGCGGCTCTTCGAATTGGTACCAATAAAATATAAAATGCAGAAGCCATTCTGGCGAAAAGAGCACGAAAAATAGACGCGGATGGACTTTCGAAACGCCAATTTGTCACAAAATTCTATTAAACGGCGCAAAAAAAAAGCCGAACCTACTTAAAGACATTCATTATCTTTCACCATTGTCTTACTTCATAAACATGAGGTAATTGATACTTCATGGACATAGGAACATCATACCGGCAGGAAAATAACTTCCATGCAGCTATACTTATTTGTTTCAACTAATTTTCAACTTCAATTGTTGTTTAAAAATGCAGAAGAAAATTGGATATTTTCAGAATAATAAAATAGTTTCAACTTTTGATCAACTTTAGTAGAAATATAATAAAAATGTAGTCTTGCTTTAGGAAAACTTTTAATTCTTCTTAGTTTGTAAGCAACTTGACACAGAATTTTATAATTTAATTCTGTGTCAATATTTTATTCATGGTAATAGCAGAAAAAGATAATATGCGTGTATTCATGAAGGAAAATCATTCAAAGTCATCCATTACCAGGAAGATACGTAGCGTTTATTTATGGTTGTACCACCAAAATCTTTTCTGGATCAAAAGAAAACAACATCTACACAAATTTGCAGACCAATTTGCAGCAAAATTTGTTTAGTAATTAAAGCATATTTAAATGTTTCAATTGGTTCGATAAGGGTATGCCCTTGATTAAATCCCACAAACACTTTTCTGTATAACAACATTGCCATTTCACAACAAACCTTAACTGTGATTTTTTTACGTTCACATCTTCTTCCTTGGTATATTCCCCACTCGAAACATCCAAATCCAAATTGATTCTCAAGTATGTTGTTCCATTCTGCTTTCATCCCAGTGTTCCATCCATGCGTGGATCCCGAAAACACTTGACTTAAACATGGACCCCAAGGTTTGGCATTCATCTGAAGATAAAAGTCAATATTTTTGAATCCCGCTGGCCTTTCTGATTGAAACGTTTTTTATAAAGCACATCTGGTTTAAGGTGGTACTACTACTTGGATGGGTTTGAAACGTGTTTCCAGACGATATTAATACATATTAATAGATATTAATTAGTAACTAGCAGTGCCTGTTACACCGACGACGAAAGGAAGGAAGGAAGAAAGTTTGCTCCGACCTTCAACTTCTACGGTGAAGTCCCGAATTATGAGTCCAGAATTTACCTCAGGGAAAATGTAAAGTAAAAAATAGTCTGTGCAACTTCCAAGTAACGAAATACGATGCAGACAATCCGGCTCAAGTAAGCAAGTAATAAATCCTAGGAATGTGAGCTTATTCCGTTTTGCCTCCGAGTTAGCACAATGCCACAGACATGTAATTAAATCCAGTCGTCAATAGTCAGATTTTGAACTAGTTGAGCAGTTGAGGTTTTCGACATTCATCGAATTTTCCAATCGGTCACTAATTGGACAATAAAAGGCGGAGTAATGAATACCAACTGATCAATACCTTGCCTTGGATATTCCCATGATTGCGCATTGGGAGGAATGTCGAATGGAAAAATCACCGAAAATTCCATTCATTGCGCAATGTTGTTATGAAATATACAAAATGCACAATGCACTTTAAGTGCTTCATATCAAGCACAATCGGGGCCATAAACAGTCGCGACTGATGTCTGGTCTGGTCAGGTACGTCTCGTATCGCACTCCCTGCACTTGCTGCAATTAACCGTAATTATAAACGTTTCCGCAATTAAAATATTCCCATTCTTTCACGTACGCACGCTTGTAAGCTGTCCGCGAACATACGACTACGAGCGAAATTCATATTTCAGCATTATTTCGCTTAATTTATGACAGCCAAGCGCAGTAGAGATGCGATGAGCGCTAATTAAGCACGGAAAGAATACCGAGCGTGGATCGCATTAATCGCGGCGATAATACGGTTATTATGTGCGCCTGATCGACTTGGCAATAATTGCACAGGGTAACAAACCTGGCAAATTGTGAGAGCGAAGCACCTCGGAGAAGAAGAGCAACAGGTCATAACGCGAGCAGGCTGAAGATCTGATACGCAAACAATTGCGAAATCATTGCCAAGGCGGCCAATACTACTAGTTGCAACGGCCGATGCTAATATTTACAGGTTTTATTGATTTTGTGTTGTGCTCTTCGCCGAGAGGCAACCCAACTAGCTTTATGCGTCAAGTACATCAAGTACTTAGAAGGTAGGTATGTTTGTATTCCGGCGGGATGTTAGTTCTTGTACCTACCAGAGATTAGCTACTCCAGCGAGGATTGAAGTCTCGAGCCGACTTTAAGGCTGGGAGAGTTAAGCCTGGCGTCAACAACAACAACACGGCGACCATTGCCGGACACTCATTGCACGATGGCTTTTGATGGCAGCACACATTGTGTAGTAGTTCTTTGCGTTAATTCGCATCGCTTCTGTAATACGCTCTTTGCCACTCTTTGCGCTCTAGTCGACTTTGTGCGGATCTGTGTGCGCTATGTATATACGAACAACGCTGCGTACACCAACGATGAATGCATTAATGGCAAATTACTGTTATGAAAGAACGTTAACCCTCGTACACGGGCGCGTTACGAGAAGTGCTCTGGTGATTATCTTTGTAAATTGATGCGCAGATACGAATGTGTGCGACAAGAAAAACATACGCTGATAACCATCTAAGCATGGACTTGGGGTACAAACGTCATCAAATTCAAAGCAAACATTTACCAAAAAAATTCGCATCTTTTTAGTTTTTAGGACATTATTTTTTACAACTAATAATCTGAAAATTAACTTGGAAGAAATCTAAAAAATTAAAAAAATTGCAAAGTTTACTTTTAAACCAATTGTATTCCCTTCAATTTCAATTATTAATTCTTTAGAAGTCAGATCAATTTGACTCGAAGTTAGATATTCATTTTATATTTGTTTCACAGGAAGCAAATTTTTTAGTTTCTTGAATTCCTCCTGAAATATGACATTTTTTAACATTTCAATTAAAATCTAATAATTCCATCATTTCCATATACTCAATGTATTTTTCTATAAATATAAATAATAAATGGAATGTACTAATTAATCTCAAATACTTGTAGATATTGATTTGCTGAATAAGTGTCGATTTCATTCATACCGAGAGAGTATGAAGAGACTCTAACTCTTTCAGCAGATTGAATGAAGAAGATTGAAAACAGATTCTATACAATTTCAAGTTTTTGATTCATTTTAATGATTATTCCTGAATTTGCAATTGAGGTATTGGGGTGATTTAATATTTTCCGATTCGTTCGTCATTAATGTTAATTTCCTTCTTTGGTGGAAAGTTGCATTAATACACTTAATATATTGTTGGTGCAAAACACAACCTGTTAAATGGTTAATTATTACATCATTGGTGGCTTTTATTCTATTTTACTTGGAGTATCAATTTTTGGAAATAAATTACATAATATAATATATTACATAATAAGAAAATTTAAGTACATATTTTATTAATGGAAGAAGGAACATTTTCTTTATAATTTATAAGAAATCGAGGCATTTTTCTTCTCGGTTTGCATTCCTAACAAATGCAAGTAAATGTATAAATAACTTGGAAAATTTTGCAACATATTATGTATCAATCCAACCAATGTTAATTCTGATCATAACACGGATGCTTGTCAGCATTACCTATTCCAATGACTTTGAGCGGGTACATGGTGGTCATCACCAATGCCGTAGAGTCCGGAAGTGTGAGGCGGTGAAGACAATCGTCGGACATTAGCAGCCGATGTGCATCGTCGAGCCCTTTCTAGACAACACAATTCGGTTGATTTGGATACACTGAGGACCTCACGTAGTGAGAATGAATAACATTGATCTATTTGGTCTATCGGTCTATTTGTTCGAACTTTTGCTTTCGTTGACGACCTGCCTCGTCTTGCTTGGTGCTTCTATTATTTCCGGCGTATGAAATTCTCTTTCGTACAAATTTGTGCTCAAATTCGTATTGCGATGAATGAAAACCGAGATCACACTATGCACAAATCCACAAATCCACAAATCCACAATGAAATAGAAACATGAAACAGAACACTTATTAAAAAATGTATACCAAAAATAAGAACAGAAACCACCAATACAACAATTGCCAACACCCACAAGTAGAGATAACTAGTAGCAATGTTAATATAGCATTTTATTGTAGTTGTAGTGTCGTGTCTTCCATGCTGGTGCCGGAAGATTGCACCATCCTGTCAACGCACCAAGACCCACAATGAAGCATTTCGTCAGGAAGAACGGACCAACACGATTTCAAGACACTTCAATGCATCGCTGTTCATCAATTGAATGTTTATAGTTTAAGTCACAAATTCATGCATGAAATCGACTAATTGAAGTCAGCAATTCAACAAGAACCCGATTTTTACATGTGCTTAGTCTCCAGTGAGGCATCACTGGTATATTGTAATTATTATTGCAATAAAGAAGATTTGGAGGATATTAAATGTTCTAAATATTTGGTAAGTAGTACACAATCACTACAAAGATTGCGTTGGGTTATTTAACGTGTTACCATGTGATGGAGTGCGCGGATTTCGGGATACCGTAAAGTTACCGGTACACACACGTTGGATGCGTCGTTATATTGCAATGTGACATCTTTTGTTGCTGGCAACAATGATGGGCAATGGTGGGTCATTAATGTACAAGAGGTTGCGAAAATGCGGAGGATATGATACTGGAAATGGAGACAATAAAAGTGGTGCATTTATGTTCTTTATTTACAGGATGGAAATTTTATGGTTTTAGGAGATTCTCGCAAAAAGAATACCATTTTACTATGAAATTATAAATCTTACGTGGAAAAATTTGAGAGGAAAGTAATTCTTCTTTGGACTTTCACTTGTTATAACAAGATCACAGAAGTAAAATTGAATTAATATCAAATATTTGTGTTATTAATTGTTTTTTCTTTATATATTTCTCTGATAGGATTTTCTAATTTAATTTTTCAAATCTAAACTTTAAGGTTTTCACAATAAAAAAATTCTTTTCGACAACAACCATGGCATAAAATACTTATTTAAAATATTGATGAATTTATTTTCAAGTATGAATGTCAATAGCTTTTATATCATTGAAAATAACAATCCCTAGAAGTATGCTATTTTTGAACCTTTCGGAGGTTTTTAAAAAACAAAGGAAAATCAAAGAAATGCAATTTGTATATAATTTCTAATATTTCTGTGTCTACCTTGTAAGTCCTGTTTTAATAAAGCATATTACTTGAGTAGATGACAGTAAATAAGTTATTCTCCCAATATTAATAAATTTCTCAAATATTCGTCAAGCCACAATATTTTTCTACTTCCCAATAAAAGCATCGTAGAAATAAATTTAATTAAGCTCATCAAGTATTTGAATTGATTACATCTTCAAATATTGTCTCCGACCTGTGACATCTAAATTGTTAAAATATTCGAAGAAAAAAAGTAAAAGTGATCGGCGCCACCACGATTAATAAGTGCAACTTGTCTAAACAAACAAGAAACTAGTCGTTGGTCTGGTATAGGCCTAGCTATTACCAATTCTAATTAAAGCCTGCTGAAGATAGGCACTTGTTGTGACAAACAATGGAAATCTTGGAAATGACTGGGGCGTCAAGTCGGTAGCTTCGTCGATCGTTTGCGGTGCTAATTGTTATTTTATACGCTCATTCACGTGCTATGCGTGATTAAGTTGGTGAATGAATGGACAATGCGAATGTGGACAATGCGATGGACGCAATGTTGTTCGATTCGCACGATTGGGACATGCATGTCCATCGGAGTGGTCATTGCTTCAACGGTAGTTTGGGAACAAGTTACTGGTAACCAACATGTATGAATTGAATTTGATATTAGTTTATGGGAACGCCGACATAGATGATTTAATTGCCATGTGAATGATGAAAACGAAGATGTAAATATTGTGTATAACAAAAGTTTGTTTGAAAGCACAAGTTAAGAGGAATTCGAAAATTATTTCTGGATGATTCAGGATGAATTATGCACAAATGACAATTCTTTGATTTTGCATTGTTTTTGAAAACTTGCAAGACGTTTTAATTGAGGTTTATCACTACTGATTGTAAGCAACTTGGTCTTAGAAAGACCAAACAGAGAAACTTGCAAACTTATTCAATGATTTTACAATATAAATATAGAAATGAGCTAATAGTATATGAATTCTACTTGAAATTAATTTGATATTACTGGTTTTAATGAATTTTTCTTACATTCAGAAAATTACTAGAAACCAGTCTAAATCTAAAATGGAGAGGATGGAGGATAGAGAATCATCATCATGAGTAAAACCAAATAATGTGGTAATCAGAAAATTTGTTGATTTTTTCAATCAATTTTCATTAATTCGAAGCAAATTATTGATGTTAGACGGATAAAATTTTAATAGGAATATGAAAATGATTCCGCATAAAAATATCCTAAGTCTTATTTCATTCACCTAACTGTAGCGCACCTGGAAACAAAAGTAAAGTAAGACAAAGTGACTTAACTCACATAACGGACTTACTCGACTGCGTAACGTTACGAATCAAAATGAAATAAAGAATAAACTAACAAAAACACATTTTTATTGTATGTTATCTTCTGCACAATGTGTGCTTCCCGCTTACCCAACGTGAATTGAATTCCTCTTGGTATCCTTCAATTCCTTCACAACTGCACTCGACTGGATTGTTCTAGCGCGAGCAATCGAAGATCGCGTGCTGCAAGAGATGCACGCGGATTCTAGTTCACGACGAAAGAAAAGAAAGTAATAAAAACGGACGTCATTATGAATTTATATCGCGTTAGGCAGTCCAACGCGGACGCGGAATGGCATTGCGACACCTACGACCTGTCGGAATGCCGGCGCTGCATTGCCGCCACCAAGCGATTAATACGGCGCAGCGCGTAAAAGTCGCGCATTGTAAGGAAAGTCGCGCCGAAACAAACGAAACGAAACGCGACGCTGATGACCAGCAGGAATCGCAGGACAAAACGAAGAGGGCAATGCGGATGCGTTCAACTGGCCAACGCCACAGGGAAAGTGAAATATATTTTTGTTGGTCGCGCGAACGGCACGCATTCCACGCACGCATGCCTGGAATGGAATTATGCATTTATTAAGAAATTGCGACTGGGTGGCACTAGGATCGGTGTTATTGCACCAGGGGGCTTGTTTGGTACAAATAAGTGGGTATATTGATGTTTATCTTCTGCACCACCTTAGAGGTGATTTAGACAGGCAATCAAGATATTCGGAATGAATCATGTGAAGGAAGAGAACTACCAACAGGTAGATGTTTTGTTTTGTTTTTTGTTTTTTTTTTTGTATATAAAAAGGGAATTGCAAAGATTTCGTTAGAAAACACTGAAACATTAAATCGGCATACTTCTGGCTTTAGCTGATTTTAGAGTAGTTGACAATTTTCGAAGGTTTTAAGCTCCATTTCCAACGAATTTTTGAGATTATATTATATGATCTCAATTAAAACCGGTACAGGGCAAAGTTGATCTAAAAAATACTGTAAAGGAACAGACTTTAGTAGAAGTAAAATTTCATCCTCTTTACAATTTTTTACAAGGTCTTTCTATAACCTTCCCGCAGGAAATAAAGTCTTCTGTCATGTCCATCTTTGACCTGGTAGACATAAAATGTAGTAATTTTGTAACTTACAACGCTGGTAATGTCAGTAAACATTTTTACGATTGAAATGATTTTCAGAGCTACCAGCACCGGATTTACGAGCACCTTAATGCCTCGTCCGGCGCATAACATTTCTTTTCGTTTTGGCTGGGGTTTAATGCGCTTTCACTCAAGGTCCGGCTGGAACTGACCCATGTGCGTTCACGCGACCAAAACCGAAACGGCCTCGACAAATCACCTCCTATCACCTTCCAACGCACAAGAATCTCCTTACATTCACTATCATTACAGGCACGAAATCGGAGTCATCAGCCATTTTTGGCCACGTTCTTCTTCTCTTCGACTCTCCAAGCTTAATTTCATTTATATTGCAAGAAGGAGCCATGGGAGCTGCTGACAATACGTTCATTTCCAAGCACGACTTTCAAACAAACTTATTGTTAGTACGGACTTATTCAAGATGAAGGTGTGCGTATGATGCTGGGACGCCTGAGATCCGCGTTCCATAGTGTCGCAACACACTCATTATATTTGTTTCAACAATCCGATATCTCAAGCATTGTCAGATGTCTTCGTCTTATAAACAATATTGTTATAAATAATGAGGTATGCACCGTAGTTGATTTGAGACTTGATTTGATAAACATTGCTTTCCACCTGGAGAAAATTCGCAAACTCAGCCGGATTTGTATGCAAAGTGCTTGTCACACATAAGAAGAAAGTTCAAACAGAACCCACGTCAATGACACTCACACGTGTAATGTTACACCATCCGGGATGTGTTCGCACCATGATGATGAATCCGACTCCAAAAATCCCCATCTTACTAAACACGCATCACCTATCAATAGGATTATGTAAAGTAGTTAATATGCCACACAGACCTATATTCCACCTGTATACTGTACATCTTACTTTCGATGGCTGTGGCTGCAATGCTCACTTTCGACAATGCCGATAAAATTATCGCTTTATCATCATTAGCGGCGAGCTTGTTGGACACCTTCAGGTGTATGATACGGCAGGTATTAATCTAGTTCCGTCATGCTAGATTATGTAACGCATCGGCAATCGACAGCGAGTGGAATACCACATTAAAGAGATTTTGATGTCGTGTCGCGACAATAAAGAGGCTTCTCTCTCCCGCCGTGTGAGTCTATTATGCAGATGTGGAGATGTCAGAATGACCAGAGAGAGGCTTCAAGTGAGTACATCCGGCACTTTCTTTCGGTTTTCCCTTGCTTTGCGAAGACAGATTAAAGGATTACGCGGTGCGTTACGAAATTGAGAAATTTCCATTGTTGCATGGAGTTTCATTGGATTTATCAGACGAAAGGAAATAAATTGCTGTTTTACATGTTTCCTTCATTATAGCTGTGGTTATTTTCAATGTTAATCGAGAGGAAAATTGTGCACTAAAATGTTTACAATGTTAACATCTAAATGAAACCCTAGACTTTTAATTGGTTAATTTTATTTGCTTAGCTAATCCGTATCGAAAAGACATAAAGAAAATTTACAGGCAAAGTTAAGAGAATTTTGGTTTTCTTCAAAATTTGCAATGGAAGACATGACTTTTCGCAGTAAGTATGAATCCCAGGCAAATAATTTTTTTTCAAAAATACAACCTAATAATTCCTCTTCCTAATGATGCAAAATTTACTCTGTTAATTTAATTAGTAATGCCTCAAAACTTGTGTTGAAGTTTATCAATTTATGAAAATGTACAGACTGTTGTTTTTTCACGGTGCCAAGCCAATTATGCAGATATTTTCGTGTTTTTGTTCCTGATTTTTTATGGAGCGCATTGGATTTTCTTATTCTACTTTCTTCTTCCTGCTGTGTGTTTAAATTGCCTTCTTTTCCTGAAAACATGAATTTTCTTTCGATGATTTGAAAATATACTCGTTCTTTATAGTCCACGCCTAATCCACCTCTAATCTCCGAGAAATAAATGATAAATACACTCAAAGACACTGGCGTGGCAATTAAGTCATTTAGTATCGATCTAAATACCTAACCTCGATTCGACCATTCGCTTCAGCTCGTTTTGCCGTGCCATTGGACTATACGACGCTCGTTTGCGCAAAGGCGAGACCGTTTTAGTTTGTGTAATCAATGTGTGCGACGCCGCACGCAATTGGCGCCTCCTGCGATTGCAAGGGAAATTAATGGTCACTTTTTGGCAATGCAGCTTGTCCCTTTCAGTGACAGTGTTACATTGCCCCATTAGATTGTCCCATATGAGTATGCCATTGTCAACAACTCACTGACAAGTGCTGTAGTGCATCAACCAAGTCCAATTGCACTTTAATCCCAGTTTGCCACGCGCCATCTGCATCGCGATATGTAACAATATCACAATGGAGCGTGCGAGAAATTCGCCAGAAATGTAAAGTGAATGGTGATTGACTTTTAATCGCCGCACCAAATCCGGAGTGATACCGTGCGACGCGGAGTTTCTGATTCGCGACGGTCGCCGACTCAGCGACTCACCTTGGCGAATCGTTCTCTCTATTTCAATTAGTTCGATTTCATTACGTTATCCACACACACGTTTTCTCGCTAAAGAGCAATGCTTTATTAGTAGAGCAACCTGCTATGGCAGGCGGACAATTAGACCTGCAACATGCGCTGCAAAACAAAAACAGTTTACAAAAGTTCACAGAAATGGATGTAGAAAAAAGCACATGGATAGAGGAAGTTACTTTACCTCCTCCTGCGCCCAAGAGTTGATGCCTCGGAGATTGAAAGAAATCTGAATAATTCCTCTAAAGCATGCAGATGAAGCGTTAGAAAACATGGAGCTCTTTCCTTACGAACATACGAACATTCACAACCAGAAACATCTTCTGGGTCCTTCAAGTGGATAGAATCCACATACATTGCAATTCCTATTACATTTACTAAATTCCTATCAATTTCTGAATAAGCCTATATACCAGGAACTTCGTTATCTCATTACAATCCGATGAAAAATCACTTATGCATTGTTACCAAACACAAAGCTCGGTACAAAATTGAACATTGCATCGTATTTGATCGTGGAATTCATCCACGGATTTTTGCACCGTGCGTAAAGCTGAACAATGCATTTGCAATGCTGGATCGACGTGGGAAAAAAGATTTTCACATAGTGTACGTACGGGTATTTCTTTTTATCGATAATGTGTCTATTTTTATCCATTTTCGCCATTTTCGCCGTAATGCATGCATTAATTAACTGCGGGAAGTTACACTCCACACACAGAGTGATAAATTCCCATTTTCGCCAGAAGCTTAAATCAGCTCACATGTCGCACTGAGAATGACATATGCAACCTTCATGTGGATCAAGGTTCAACACCGAAATCCGCAATTAACCAAAAGCGTAAAGCGTGTAAAGTGAGTTTATGCACACCCAACGCATTGTTTTCGCACTTTATAATCCAATGAACGATATTAAGCTTGATGCATACATTCCTCAGTAGCAGTGATCTGCTAAAAATGCTATGTGCAAAGTACTTATAATTTAGTGGCAGAATTGCTGCAATCCGCAGTGAATAATGCCATTTACCTTCATAGCCTTTGTCCCGATTTTTTCGGAGTATTGTTTCATCAAGTGTTATATAAGCTAAGCATTATGCGCATTGTTTGCCGGCATTTCAATTAATATCTGAATGTTTTTTTGCACCCGTTTTTCATCTGCATTGTGCGCGTAGTTCCTAAGTCGAACGCAATGTACTTGTTTAATTGTCGGTTCGATTGTATTGCGCAATGGCCTCAGTGCGATAAGACGTTGAGCGCATGTTGCATCATGACTTATAGGTCAGCAGAGAATGAGATCAAGTCTAGGCACATTGCAAACCACTAGGAAACCGAAAATCATCTTCTGCACCGTGCGCGAATTGAAGCATTCGCCGAATTTGGGTTGCGATCAGCCGACCATCATCTGTCGATGGCTTATCCGTCGCGACCTTGACGTGATGCTGAAGAGCTGTTAAGGTGGAGATGGTCTTGTATTTAGCACTCTTGATTGTGGTTCAGTTCCGCTGCGTAACGCGCGAGACGTGAGATGATCGTTTAGGACTTTAGGTCGTCGGATGACCAACTTTTGAAGATTGAGCTTGAGCAAGCAACGTACAACAGAGATCGTTATATACATCTTGTACAGAGCAATTGTCTCCGCAAGAATTACACACCAATCAGAATAAGGTTGTGCTTTAAGTTGGTGTCTGAAGGATACGTAATTGACATGGATGTAATTATAACTAGCTGAAATTATGAGTTTTTGCACTTGTTGAGATGAACTAGAAAATGTACAATTAATGTTTTATTACTGGAGTATCATTATATATTATGATGGAAAGTAGCTTTCCAATTAGGTATTTAGTAAAGATGGGCAAAAAAAATCATGCGAAATACTTTTAAAAAAAATCGGCCAATAAGAAAAAAAAATAATTAACTAAATTGTACTCAATTTAGAGCCAGTTTAAATGTCTAAGCATAGAATGACTATGTGCTACGGACAAAGCGCGGACGCGCGACTGGCGTTATCCCCACCTTTTCACCATTAATAAATACCCCGACGCACAGCACGCAGAGTTCATTTCTTACTCAATGTTTGATCGGACAGCAAGAAGCGGATATTTACATTGTACGTTATGATATAATACAATATTAATATTGTTTTCTAATAGCAGAGATATACTTGCATTTAAATGGAGTACTCCTGCTAAACAATTAGGATCATTTATGATTACTGTCTTTAATGTTGTTGTAATTCCAATTATTCAGTGACAATTTCAGTTGTTGGTAATTCCGCTTCATTTATTTCACAAATTTAATTGCCAAGCCGTTAGCTATCGATGAAGGCATTGTTGAAGTTACACCATTCCTCAGCAAGAATACATAGACGGTGAAGAAATATGTTATCAACAACCATTACATGAAACAGCAATCGTTTTCAATTATTACCACGCAGATTGCATACATTTAAAACGAAAAGAATGAATGACAATGAGTTATTAGTGACTTTCAATTCTTGGCTGCATTGGACGACGTTTCCTCGAGGAAAGCAGATTTTTATACTTCTTTATACCTCTAAATATGATCCTAATGTATGCCAGCCGCGGTGAAATGCACGCGTGCACTTCGCTGCCCCTCGCGAAAACACAAATCAAATAATAATAATAAAAGGTCACTGGAACGGAGCTGAATGTGAGCAAGTCACCGCCAACTTTGGCTTTTTACTGCCGTATTACTTAGACTTCAATATAGGTACTGAATATTATATACTCATTGCACATGGTTCGAGTGAATCGTAACCAACCCGCACTTGTCACCACCAGGCCTTAAATTTTCCACTCCTAATGCAAAGCACAAATTTATCGATTGTAAACTGCTGGTGTTTAAGTTACAAATTGTCCGAACGGTGTTTTGCTGCAACGGTATAGATGAAGGTGGTGGTGTTTGCGTATTAATATTTATCGCATGTTGCGATGCTCGGTGATCAGCGGCGAAATCGAAACAAAAACCGAGTGCACTGCGACGGACGCACCTGGCACTTGTCCAAAAACGCGAGCAAAGATCATGCGATAACACGACGAAATCGAGGGCAATATAAGACTACGCGATGATTTCATGCGCGCGTCCTAGACCGAAAACACGTCGACAAACATATAACGCGATTCGGTCTTGTTGGCGAAAGGCTCAGACGGATTTTCAACATCAGCCAGATCCGATCCCAGATAGGTGGATCGCCACGGAAAATTATGATTTGCCATATCGCCATATAATACAGGCGATTAGATATATGATTATTTGATTTACGATTATGGAGAGATTGCATGGCTTGTTAAAGGATCAACACATAATTTGGTGTTTATCGTCGCGATTGAGATAACTTTACGACTCACTAATGAATGCAGTGATGTATTATTTACTCTGCGATGAAAGGTTCCTGTTCAGCATGGTGGGTCCTTTCACTACTGCACTAATAAATATGCAAATTAATAGCGACTACCATACGACGACCATAAAATAGAAATTGCGACATTTGCGGTTTTATGTTATTTGACTTTAATAAATTCTGCTTATTTCATTGCAGATTTTCGCTTCTGCAACGCCCTGGTAAAACCTATCAACCGAATCTAATTCTAAGTGCAACGTCAAACGTGAAAGATGAAAATCTCAGATTTGGGCAACCTCACCTCAACCTTCCTCCTATTAATGTCCTTCTTCTGCGTGCAGTCAGCGCCAGCACGACCACTCAATGAACGATCCACTGAATTAGCATGGGTTATCCTTGACGAGCAACAGAGTGACTCCTCACCCAGAAGAAAAATCACACCGAAGTCAATCTTCATCTCACCATCCTTTGGCACTCAGAGTTGTAGTTCTGGATATACTCTAGATGCAACTGGCCGTTGTGTCAAGGTGGTGAAAATTGACACAAACGCCCATGAGCAGTTTGTTTTGGATCTTCTGAATCAAAACTATGGGAATTTGAACCTTGAGGAGTATGACGATGAAGAAGAGGAACTTGATGAAGCACTTCCAACTCCCGGTCCATTCCAGTTTAATATCCCTCTAGGTGCTGACGCTGAAAAGGATAAAATTTCGATCGTAGTCGCTCCTACGAATGGTAACTTCGATGATGGCGTGAAGCATGAAGACACGATAGAAGTTGAGAATGTACAGAGTCCACCCGACGCTCCTCTAATCATCACTAAAATTAACATTAAAGATGACCCGTCTGTGCCCACATCAAGTAACAAAACCCTAGGTGCAGATCATAAAGCAACAGCAACGTCCGTGTTGACCACTACGGCGAGGACGTTTATTAGGGAAACCAAACCCGAAGACTCTGAACTTGAAACAAGTACGATACCGACCACGATAAACGATGATCTTCCAACGATTACAACAGAACCGAGCGACTCCACGACAATAACAGACCAGGAGCAAGAGGAACTGCTACCAGAACCCCAAGAGCAGCAGGCCATATTCTTCAAGCTTCCAGCAACAGGGGATTCTTCAGGAACCACTACTAACGCAGATAGCGTGGACTCCCACACTCTTCCTACAACAACACAAAGGATCCCTATTCGGTTTCCAGATCGGCCGGCTTTCGACGAGGCACTCTTCCAGGACTTCTTGCAGGACATGAAGAAACAAGTGAACCGACGCTTTGTGACGAAAGGCAGCGCTGCTAACAATGAGGAAGCGTTGTACGCCAACCACCGTAATCGGGATCGATGGCTCTTCCCAAGACTTATCGAGAATCAGCGGCGCCAACATCGATAGCGCCGCCTTCGTGCGTTGCTTCGGGATTACTTTTGTACATATTATTTATTACTTTGTGATTATTAATTACCCTCTGGAGTAGTCTAGAGTATTAGAGTCTAGGGAGTCGTAACACGTTGCTAGGTGTTATAATCTCGGTATTGATTCGTACATATCCGTGTGAAAGTGGAAATGAATGGGTCCATGTCGGCTGAGATTGATGTGTGTTTGATGAAGGTGCGTGCGGTACGAATGGTCTCAATGTTGGATGTGCATGAAGTATGTGCTGGTCATTTCAGGGACGTCTTTATGTTACAAAATATGTTATTTTGACTACCGGCGGATTCCAGGTTGATATGGAGTTGATCAGTTGGGCGCTGTACTGATTGCGCAGAGAACAAGTCTAGCAATGATAGAGAACAAGAAATTCCAAGAGGCGACAATATACCGTCACTTTTTACAGAACTGTAACTCAGATTTTATTCATTGAATTCATAGCTTGCAAAAGTAGATAGAGATGAAGTAGAAACCATTTCTTGTTCATTCATTGTGCTAATATTAAATACGTAGCAACTGTAACCAAATATAAACTAATTCAATGTGTATCAATCATAATCGTCGCCAATTTGTTGATTTGTTTTTATCATACATCACGTTCCAAAAACGTCGGGTTCGACCGAATTAAACTGCTTTCATTTCGAACAAAATCAATCATAATCATAACAAAGGCGTAGTAAAATTTCAACAAATTTTTAAACAATTGAACGGTTTTAACACCGACGTTGCATAAAAACTCTTCGACAATTACTGATCACACGCGAAAAGAAACTTAAGTATTATTAATTAACGAGTCTACAATTAAATGTTATCTGCCTAATAAATAGTGCGTATGTAATATATGTATATGTCAAATGTATGTATTGTAACTATACTTCTATGGGACTTACTAACCAATCACATGTATTAAAATTATTTAATAAATGATCATTTAAATTAATACAGATGAATCATGCACGCTTGTGTTGGGTATTACTCGTATTACTAAATGAACCACACATTCAAATTGCGAACTTCATTCCTACCTGTCATTGAACTCATTTATTTTATCACCGAGTGGTAACCGCAAGTGATTCAAAGCGAAAAATATTGCTGCCTGTTTAAATAATTTGTTATTGTATGTAATATGATTGTCATCGGTGTACAAAATAAAATAGACAACAGAGTTTATATTGAATTACTTCTGCAACATATTGCAATTGCAATATTAGGCTTGCAATCTGCAGTTCTTCCGTTGGTTCATTTTAATTAATACTAGTAATCGCTTAAGAGTATACCATTCGATTTCTGATGAATTGTAAATGTTGTTTATACGTATAATTTATAAGTTAGACGCGTGCCTAAATGATGTATGTTTTAATGAAAGCGTCTAGCCAATTTATGTTGCAAACAAATATATTCAATATATATATATATATATATTGAATTAAATTAATTAACGAAATAAATGTGAGAATTTTTTGTTGTCTATGAAACCAAACAGTTTTTTTTTTGCAGTGTTTTGCAATAAAACTCAATTTAGATTAATATGAATTTTTCTGCTCAGCTTACCTGCTTCTTGATTTCTCTATTCGAAATAAGGAACTAGTTGTTCCTAGTTAATAACAGTTTGCTTTTAGAAATTAACAAGCAGTTTCAAACTTTACTCGGCAGAGGTCGAAAGTATGACATAACCTTTAAGACAATTGAATAAATGATATAAACTAATTTTGTTAGTTGTAAAAAAAATATTAGGGGATTTTATAACATCGCTAATAATTTATACACTGCATGCGTCTTCCGAATTACATTTTTATACGCACTCATAGTAAGTAATATTTATAAAGGTAATCTTTCTCTTTTTGAACATACATTTTGACTAATAATACGAAGCAGTTTTAGGTAACGGTATACATTACGTATACTTGGTCTATCGTATTTGACCCATAAACTAATGGTTTTGATAAAAAGAAAAAACAAAACAAATTCAAACAACACTAAGCATATTTTTGGCTTCAGATCGTTCACAACCGGCTAAAGTCGCTATCCGAAACCATTTAAAATCAAGGTGTCAAATTATGCATACCTGACTCCATAGCTCACTCACATGATGAGTTACAAACATTCACGTATAACTATGTCATTACAGCGCTGCTTTACTTAAATTGTTTTGATGCGTTTACGTTCCTTTTGAATTTAACTCCAGTAAACAGTGGCCGTGCAACACTCGGCTGGGTGCAACGCGGACGGTATGCAGTTGTAGCCCTAGTCGTTCCACAATTAGCTGCGTTTATCATGGACAAGTGGAACTTGTTGCTGCTCCTGCTGGTTGCAGCAGTCGTGGTCGGGGAAGACTGTGAGCAGAAAGACGGCTGCAAATGCCAATTCTCTGATGGTTCCTACATCAATTTAGCGAATCTTTTTGCGGACAATACAAATTCTCGCAATTATCTCTACGATACGAAGGACAATACAACGATTTATTATCATGGATGTGTGGATATTGCCTTTGATGTGGATATAACCAACATATCTGAGGATCATTGTCGGACAGCAGCCTCGGTAAGTGATCTTTTTCTCCAATATGAAATCATTTTAAGTTTGTAGCATTTGTATCTTTAGATATGTGTTTTTGATTCTGATGCCAGAAGTATGAAGACTCTTGGAAGGTCCAAGGTAGGCAAATTTGGAGTGGATGAACATGATGGTTACACATTATCATATATGATTGATGGAGTTACTACTGTAGTTGCACTGGTATGTACACCTACTTTTACAGATAATAATATGGACTTCCACAATGTCAGTAAAGATGGTGAACATTATGTAAGTTAAAGAAAATTTATATTAGATGTGTAGTTTACAACAATTATTTATTTACATGTGAATTCAGATGTTGCAATTGTTTTCACAACATGCTTGCCGCTCAGCCTTGCCACATGTGATCAGCACAGGAACAAAGCTAATTATTATGTTCTTCACTTTCCTGTTGGTCTACTTCATTGGTGGTGTGCTATTGGCATACTTTATACAAGGCACGAGAGGCAGGGAATTGATTCCCAATTTTGAATTTTGGACTAGCCTTCCAGGACTTGTCAAGGTAAACAAACTAAACAATTATTATTGTGTCTGCTTCAATATTTATATTTGTTTATCATGAACACATCTGTTGTTTACTTCTAGGATGGCACTATATTTCTTCTCAGCGGCTGTAGCACTCGTTTGGTGACGACATCGGAGACATACGACCAAATCTAATTGCCAAACCTATACCGCATGTTGCAATCGAATACTTCCATACGTATGAAAATAAGTTTACTTTGACAATTACTAATATGTTATTGTTTTAACGAACGTTATCGGCGTGCTGCCTTCTTCATCTCAAAACAAATTAGTAAGTGTTAAAGAAAATTCGTAATACAACGTAATTTGCTATGTAATGCAACCAAATACTACGAAATACCTCCAAATTCACTGTAACTCATCACAAGTCAAATTTACATAACTCGATATAATTACAGTGGGGCGTACATTGCGGCGATATCTTATCGTTAAGCACAGCGCTATTCGAATATTTTGTGGAGTACTTACATGCGAGACATATCAACGCGTAGATTGTTTCTTATCACTTTGGCAATTGTGTTTTCTATGATATTCATTGTAAATTTGTTTTATTTTTCGTGATTTTGAAGTATGAAAAACGATATATTTAGTTTGTCTAAATTACAGTGCAATTTACCATGGAAATCTGACATTAAGTTTACACTGATCTATGAATTCTAATAATTTTGTTTCTATTTTTGTTAGCGGTGAACTTTTCTGTATGGCGTGACCGGAAATCGTCTACAATTACTAGGTTTCAAGTGAACGTCGCGCACACTAATTTTGTTCATGAGTTCGTTGTAAAGAAGTCACGCATTGTGCTATACGAATTAGAATATTGCGTACTACGTAACGTAACAATCTCAAAACGTACTTGGTATACATATTTTTATTTTTAGAATCTGTTTGCTTGCAGTCATGCACGATCAAGTGAATAAAACTAGACATTTTTTATAAGAAACTGCATATATAAATCATGGATGCTCTGGTAGATCTTTCACGTTTGGAGAACTAAAGTATTTTTACAATTTTCTTTCTCACATCCAGATTCACCAACACCTTCCTTGGTTGATTCCTGCTTATTAACTTCGTTCCCTAAATCCTTCTTGGCTGTCTTGTAAGAAAAGCACATCTTACCAATCTGTTCAATCATATTAATTATGCCCAACACCGACAAACCCAATAGAAACCCAAGGGAACCTCCAAGATCTGCTAGGAATAGTGACCAATCGTAAATGGCTATTTCCTCAGTAACTATCACCAGATTAGACATATAGTACAAGCTAACAGCGCATTGATCACCATAATCCAACCTATTTTGATGGGCCACGTATGGTTGGTAGATTGTGATGTTGCAAGAACGAGGACAGTTGCATTGGGTATTATCCTTTCTATTATCAAAAACTAACAAGTTTTCTTGCAATCATATAAAATACTAACTTGACCTGATTACCTGATATATTCATTATATGCCTTAATCAAATTTTTAGTTTCTTCAAAGCTGGAACACCGTGGAAGGTTTAGGTTCTTTAGCCAGGGAGTACTGCATCCTGCTAGTTTGGTTATTTCTTCTGCCAGACAACGTTCCTTACACTACGCATAAATTGCCTTTAGTATCTTTAGTTTGAGTTAACTAACAAATACTTACCTGTGATCTGCTGTAGTTAAAATCATTTCTACAATTGTTGTCCGAACTTGGTAGATTCCTAAATTCACTTACACTCAAGATGTACTCAAATTCCTTCGCTCCTTCAATGTAGACATACTCTATGTAGCTTTCACTTTGATCCCCGTCATCTAAAGAGTTTCATCACTTACATTAATTGCTAGTTTTATATAGGCTTTGACGGCATACCCGATACTTGCTCATTCGGTTCGTGAATGAAAACATGGAATCCAAATTTAGCTGACTCTCTAAGACCAAATCTTAATTTTAAGTCTTTCTCCGGAAGTATTTCTGTTTGTTTCTTTCCTGAGTCATGGTTTTTTAAATTTTCTCTTCTGGATGGAGTTGTCATATATAATGAGTATCCACCGCTTTTTGTCCATCTTGTAGAGACAATTCTTGGTATAAACTTAAAACACTTTCCATATGTGAGTTTAGTGATTTGTTGAATTTCTAGTGCATCTGGTTTTCCATCAAAGCCGTGTAAAGGTACTACTTCTTCTTGACTAAAAGTAGTCTCCTCGAAGAACTCATCAAGCGTGTAGTTTTCAAAGTTGAACTCTTTCCAGAATGATGTGTAGGCAGGGTCCAACTGTTCAAAAACTCCATATTTCTACAAGAATTCTATTAGTTTCCTCCAATGATATATTTAAATATCTGTTTTACTGAAAATAAGTGGATTTTGTATCCAGGATTTCGACAGATTGTAACAGAAGGATATTTTAACGTTTTATTCAAATGGAAAGAGTTATGTGTTGTTGTAGGTGGATGGATTATTTTTTTAATGCAACCTAATAACTGAAATGTAAATGATTAGATATTGATTTCGAAGTTGTTCACCTTTGCTAACCTGATAGGAAGCGATGCATATGCAAAGTACAAGTGCAAGGAATCGTACGTTGTACTTGGGTTTGCTGGAACAGGTCGAAACTTGGCTGAGTGCCATTTTTGGTTGTATTTTAACTCCAGGCTAACATTTCCTTTTATGTGTTTCTCAAATAATTTGGGCTATAAATTATCCAAGTTGTAATTTTCCTAATACAACTGATAGCTAATATTTATAACTTTATTTGTTGACAGTGGTGACAATGTATCATCATTAAATAACTTATTTACCCATTATCTGTTGTATGTCCCTAGTTATATTATTGCGCAAATAAAAAGGTGCAAATTATTCTATGATTCTTTCTAAGTTCACATGCTTTTCGACGTAATTATGTTTATTTATAGAATGCGCATGATTTCCCTCGAAGAACGCGGAAGCGCACTTCTTGATTCAAGGCTAACATACGCGTGGCGATCGATAGAAAGCGCAAACGACGCGAACTTCCCCAACAAAAACGACTTGAGCATTCCGCAAGAGTGGTAAATCGGCCGCCCCTTTATACTGGACTCGGTTGCTACACGACCTAGAATGCCTCCGTCACATTGTGCCCCAATCAAGCTGTAGTGGCACCCGTCAGTTTCGTTTTTCACATTTTGATCAGCACTCGATATGTGTGTTTGTTACAAATTTTTGTAAAGCCACCCCCGTTTGCGATATGCAAGTGATAATCATCCTCCTCGCGTAAACAACTCAAGAATGCAGTCGTGTTGATAAACAAGTGTATTGAATCTGGTGACATTTGAAGAGCATTTAAATCGAGATGAGTGGTTCAAGCCTTGATGATGAAGACTTGCCACATTGGAAATTGGCCAAACATGGGGTCAATCTTTTGCTCAACAACAAGCAACTTGAAGCCGAGGAAATATTTCGAAGGCACCCTGAAAGTATTATTATGTTTGCTGGATATTCAATATCAGTGTTTATGGTGAGTGTTATTTCACATACTTGAAGCATTCTGTTTATGAATGAGTGTCGTAGGACGCACTCATGACCTTCGAAGATGAAAAACTTTCAATAGCCAATCAAGTTCTAAGGGATGCTGAAAAACGATGCTCAATGAACCATCCGGGGTGGTTCCGCGTGGGAAAACACAAAGAAAATAAATTTTCATATGCAGATCATCTGGAGACACAAATCATCAAAGCAGATAGCCAGTTGTATCTGGCAACATTAACGTTTTTACAGCAAGATATCTCTGGATATTTTAAGGGAGCGTGGATTCTCAGAAAATCCTGGAAGCATTATACGCAAACCTACAACGAAATTTTGAATTTGTATAAGGAAATTGTCGGCGACCTTCCAGATGAGAGTGCGATGAAGGAAGATTTGCTTCTCACTTCCGATTCCTCGGACCTCGTCAACTGCAGTCTGAAAGTGCCAGTCGAAAGTACCTCGGCTGCAATGCAAGGCATGGTGGATGACTTCTTTTGTACGTCTGAAACGTTGGACCATCGCGACATTCTCAAACCCAGCAAGTCCTCCTTGCTAGAGACTGCTGACACGGATTTGTCAACTCCAGTGATGCGAAACGGGTACATTTCAAAATCCAAAACGACCACATTTACTGACCACCAACGCGCGCGTCCGTCCGCTTCGTCAACATGCGCGTCTCTTGTGGACGCGAACGCCACCACCGCTGCGACCATGAAGAAGTCGCAATCGGTGCAGAGCGCGCTCAGTAAATATACACAAATGAGCTTCGCGACAATCAACAGCAACTTCCAATACATTTCTAGCACACTCAACCCATTCAACTATCTGGGAGTGTAAGCGCTTCTGTGACGAAGCTCATATTTGTTAAGGTACCACTAATGGTAACTGCATTTTCTAGAAAGGCTGTAAACATTGACAAGGCAACTATTACCCGTCTTATGAGTGGGGTTTCTTTTGGTTACGGTATGATGCAGCTGGGAATGTCCCTGTTGCCACCATCCATTCTACGGCTGACGAACTTTTTGGGCTTCCAAGGCGATCGAACGAATGGTCTCAGGAATCTAATGTATTCCAGATGTGGAACTGATATGCGGGCACCGATGGCAACGTATTCAAAGTTCTTTAATTTATGGAACAGTTTCTATTAAAGGGTTTCTTTTTGTAGACTAGCGTTGCTGTGGTACCATACAATAGTACGTCCATTTTTTGCACTGGATGGGAATAATGTACAAGCTGGAGTCGAAATTGCGTCCAAATTAATTGATAAAGCAATGCTGGAATACTCGGAATCTTCGGTTTTCCTATTTTTTAAGGGACGAGTGGATCGCTTAAAGGTACAACTGATGCATTTTTCATGGAGAAATGTTAAACAGTATTTTGCAGTGTGAAATTCCTTCTGCCATCACATCCTTCACACTTTCAATTCAAAAAACGAATCACCGAGAAATAAAACTTCTTTCTCAACACGAAGTTGGTTGGTGCTATCTAATCGAAATGAACAACTACAACGCCATGCAAACTTTCCTCTTCCTTCGTAATCAGAGCCGATGGTCAAGGAGTTTCTACTCTTATCTAGCAACAATTACAGCTGGTTGTGAAAGTTCCTTACATGAAATAGGAGACATTGGAGAAATTATGACGATTTTCCATGGGAATTTAAAGGGTTCTCAATTAGATGATTTTTTGAAGAGACGATTTAGGGTTTGTCCACAAACAGCAGATGGACTGTTAAATTGCCGTCCACTCTTTTGGAAGATGTTTACCTTCGAATTGCTCTACCTCTGGAACTCACTGCCATGTTGCAATACAATGAACATAAATCACATCATCAACGGTAACTACACCAAGTAATACACTTTTTGAACCGACATATGCCATTCTTGGGCAATCATTTTCAGCTTGTTTAGAAGTAGATAATAAAGTGGAAAATGAGCCGTTCGTGGGACTTTCCCACCTGATTCTGGGAAGTTGCCACTGCATCTTGAAAGAGTTCACGAAGGGCATTGAGGAATTTCGCATGTGCTTAGAACGCCGGAGGTTAACATCTTTCACTGCTGATGACGCCTACATCTCAGCTTTTGCCTTATACGAATTGGGATACCTCTTAATACGTGACCCAGACGTAAGTTAACCTTCCCTCCTTCTGTTTCAACCAATGCAAATCCTTGACAAAATATATTTCTTCAGACCAAGTCCGAAGGAAAACAGTGCCTACAACAAGTACAGAGTTACAAGGATTACGACTTCGAACAACGTCTATCTGTTCGAATCCACTCAATCTTGAAACATTTGTAAGGAAACACCACTTATCAACTTGTTGCTATTAATAAACAGATCGGTTGCCATGCTATATAGGGCTCTCGCATGTTGATGCTATCGTTATTATCGAATAATATATGAGCCGGGTATCGAGGACACACAACACAATAATTAGCTGATGCGCTCATAATAAAATGAAATGATCTAAACATAGGACCGTTAGGAAATCGCGCCACGACCTTGAATCGTGGCGTAACAATCACCTGCTATATTTTTGCACGTGGACTATTTTTGAGATAACGAGTGCAGATGCAGAATCAAATTTAGTTAGAGTATAAAAGTTCGTGTTGTATTTAATCGATGCAATACTATTTGGAAAATTTTAAGATTCTGTATTGAATATCGACGCAATAGTAGTAATCATACTTTCCCGACGGATCAGTACTTTTTGTTCAGGTATATAATGCAAAGCACGTGTTTCGAGTTGGCACAATGTAGAGAAAGAATTATTTAATCAATGATAGCTTTAAAGCAATGTGTTGATTAAAAATGAAATGCATTTATTCTTATTAATCTTTCTTTGAAAAATACTTTTGGTGTACTAAATTCAAATATGAAATCTTCCTTTTAGGACAATTTATCATATGATATTCATCATTTATCTTCAATTTGGATACAACAGAACACTTTATCTTCCAACATGCCTATTTGCAAACACATTTGAGTTTAGCACGCTAAACGTAATTACACTTTCATATAGATTACATAGATTTTCGGTGATAAATTAAAACTCTTGCGTGACCCGACAAAAGTGCCAGTTATTGATATGAATATAAAAAACAACCGAGTAGAGTGGTTGTTTGTATCGGGGTTGAGATGGAATAATTTAGAGGTGCGGTGGTCGCAAGGAATGATGGCCGCGTGCTTTTGTCGGTGAACCAAATTATTGATACAGTTGCTGTTAAATCCGTCCAGGAAATATAAGCAAGAAAGGGATCCGAAAACGAATAAACCAATGTTAGCGTTATAACAGATATTTATTGTTTAATCGTAATCACTAATAATTGTAAGATATTGTTTTCCATCATATTATAATACATCCAGAGATTATTTAAATATGCATGTATGTAATATATCGAATAAGTATTAATAATAGTGGGAAATTATTAATATCGTTTTCCAGCTTCAAGTGCTTTACTTCAGTTCGTTCGCAATTACCATCCCGCGTTCTCGAAGTCTCGACAATTTGTCGATTATGTCCAAATTCCAGGAATAAATCGTTCGCAATTTGCCCCCCTCAGTCACAACGACGACAGATGTATACAATCTAATGATTGTACCCTAATGATAGATAGTGATTTGGATATTTTCTAACAGACTAAATTCCCAATAAATGAGCTGCCACAGTGATAATGAAGTCATATGTGTGTTTGTTGAATCATATAGTTATAGTAATTTTCGGTCTCGTGCAGCATATGGTGCCCGCCCTCAACAAATTTCTATAAAATCTCACCACGTTCATCAACAATAGATATCAACAATATGCGCACGGAAAAGGAACCCAATAGCGAATTGCCACGCCATTAATCTAGTTCCCAAGCAAGGCGTGCGCAAACCGTTTGGGCGAGCGCCCCAGCTGCACCGTGGAAGTGATTTAAGTACCTACGTTGCATACAGCCACTCGATGTAAATGCAAGACACACATCGCATAAAGAGAACCAAGACAATTGTCGCGAGGTGAAACTACGCCCTCGGTAGTAAACTATCTTATGCATTGTTAACATTGCGCTAGATAAAACAATCAGCATACAACTATTTTATTTTTCAATAAGCCTAACACTGTTCTCTATTAATGGACAACTCAACACATTCAATTGAGTACAATAGTGCGTATGAGTTGTTCGGATGGAATTTTCGAGCCTATGGCTGCTGGAAAGAACAACGAATGTAAATTCCATTCGGTAAGCATTGTACGGAGAGTCGTAATTTCAATAGATTTCTCTTTGGCCGGTGTGAAACGCCCGCATCGGATTTAACGCTAGTCTCTAATAATAAACATCAATTACACTGTCGACTGCATCTACCCGTCGGCACATGCCAAAACGCTTTCCCCGCAGATTCACAAGCTCTCTAAACCGCTTCGTTCGATTCATTTAAACCTCGCAATATTATGGTAATAGTGTATATGCTATAGAGTTACTTATTAAAATGCAATTAGAAAAATAAACTTTAGCCGTAGACGTCTCGCACTACAGATCAAAGCCAAACATCACATAAAACCTGCTTGAAATAATTAATTCGCATGCAGTTACACACTTAGATTTTGCAGTTGATATGCAATGCGATACTTCTACGAGTACAATTTTAAAACAGTAGATTGGGTAAATATCTGCCTAATATTATAACAATTGCTTAAAATAAATAATAGAGAACCTAGAATCCCAATATATACAACTAGGAAGTGCACACACTGTGCGCTATAATAGACCAAGTAAAAGCAATTAATCTAAAAGTCCAGCAAAGCATATATAAAACCAAAGAAAATCAAATTAAACAGTATTGAAGGACACCTGGATAGGACGTGTCTCAGCACGTGCTGGATTTACAGGAAAATAACTTCAATCCATTGCATTACATTAAGCACCGCTAGCCAAATTCCCTCAAATACTAAAATTGTTAACTTCCAATTCGTAGACGCCTCCAAATTTCTCACAATTATTCTTTATTTTTGCGCGCCGCTTAATTGGACTCCTTTTTGGCCTCACTTACATTCTCCGGTTTGGCACCCGCCTCGCCCTGAGTGACAACCACGACGGTGGGTGCAACGACTATAGCTGCCGCAGCGGCTGACTCTTCTTCAACGGGCGGCTCGGGTTGAACGGTGGTGATCGGGACGACAGGCGTGGGTTGCTCTACGCGGTGGATGGTATGCACTGGTGGATCATGTTCGGTGACATTGACTACGTGGATGGCCTCCGGGTAGGATGGCAGTTGCGCGGCCATGGCGGCTTGATAGGACGGCGGCGGGGCTTGTTTCATTGCACTGGCGCAGGCTGCCTCATAGTCAGGCAACAGAGAGGAGTAGTCAGGTTCTGGTACGCGTTCAGTACCATCGCCAGGGAGAATGTAATGAACGCTATGGGAAGCTTGTTGGCGTAGGGTGAGGTACTTGTAGCAGCGCCAGACAATGGTGATGCAGTATGCCTTCCACATCATACACAGAAAGAATGAGATGATGACAACCAGTGAGAGCCACTGAGGAGACAGTTGAAGGAGTTCACGCCGGAATGGCAGGCTATGCCAGTGTTCTTTGACGAAATTATGAACTGAGCGAAGGTATACAAAGTAACCTGTTGCAGTCAACCTAAAAATGCGACAAAAACATGATGACTTATTGTAGACACTACTTAATACGGTATAAAAGTATAACAAGAGTAGACCACGTTTATAATATACCAAGTGCATTATACTGTACATTGACTATTGATATGTTTAAAACTTAATCTGCAACAACAGGCATTACTAGTACTCATTTGCTTGATATTCAATTGCATGCATGAAATCCAATTTCATTCAATTAATGCACATTACAAATGTCATATGATATTTACTTACATGGCAATTGCAAAATCAAACAATTGTAGACAGAAAAACGGCAACAAATGACTAGCTTTTCCTTTAATGGTGCCATAAACCAACAGAAGGGTAATTGCCAAGGTACAGACAGTCATCAATGCCCCCATGTCCATATCAGCCTCATGAATGCGATTGTTGCTATCTTGAATGGTTGGCAAATAGTATGGATTATCCTCACTCTTAGTTTTACTCAGTGGAGTTGGCAAAATGTTCTCATATTCTGGCTGTCGAATAATGCTCTTCTCATTGTAGCTGTGATGACTTCTCATGAGCAATGCCAAAATAATCAAGGCAAGCACATGTAACATCTGTTAATGAACCAACATTTAAACAAAGTTAATATCAGCACATAAGAGCACAATATTTACCAAATGCCATATCCCAAGAAGGGTGGTTGCAGTCCTCACATGCAGGCAGACGAAACAACGCCATTCGTTGTTCCGTGATGGGCCGATCTTAAGACGCATGGGAAACATCATGAGGGCCACAACTACAACAATCACCACCAAAAGTCAGCAACAGAGCACATATGTTGTGGAGCGTGATAAGAAAACGAGATCGTGGAGCGATACGCGGCTGGCACTAGCTGGCGAGATTGTGATATGAAAGTGTGAAAGTTAATTAGAACGATCGCAGTACACGTCTCAGCGGGGGCGTACCGTGAGAAAATTGTCGAAGAGAAAGAAAAGCAGAAGGTGACCCCGCCAGGGACAATCGAACTGCGCGTCGTGACACTCGCGAGACGCCTTCGCTGTACCCGGATTTAGCACCTGCAGATGTAGCAACTTACATTAAATTTCTTATAAGCTTAGGCGCATTCACTGAGGAATAAGTTGAGGGGTCACTGGAAATTTATGCCTCGTTTTGGTTTCGATGCTTTCACAATAACAGCGAATTTCACAACAATGCAATTATCTAGATTTGTCAAAACGACAGCTTCTTGGGCGCCTCCGGCGCCTGTGGATCCACAACTTATAGGGGATTTCACTTTTGAAGTTCTCTGCTTTTACGCAGGCGGCGCAGGCGATGTACTAACATTTGAAATATCACGTGAAACACATTGCAATATTTTACATCTACGTCAAAATTCACAATAAGTAAGATGATATATGATAAGGAGAGGCATACTTACAGTAGGTGAATCAATTAAGGTAGGTTTAATTACGATATATACTAAAATTTAAAACTATGGTTTTTATTTGTGAATCTGAACAAACCCAAAACATGATGTAAATCACGTAAATGGTTGAAAGAAATGTTAATCATGGTATTAATGTTGTTCGTATTACAACATTGCGTCTTTATTTGCATTGCATTTTTATTGACTTGGCCAAAAACGTATTTGATATTTGCCTTCGGTGAGTTTAGGATTGTAGAAACGAGTTGCTAAAGTTTGAAACAGCAGGGAATGTGCTTCTTAATAAAATAGCAATATATTTTTTGTCTTTACGGAATAAATTACCAATATATTTGCTAAAAACTTTAAGGAATATAAGCACCAATAAAATACTCAAAGGAAATAAAATACTGTATTATGTTGCTTAGGTTTGGTAGTAATGTAAATGATTTTGATGTTAGCATCCAAGTTTCCTCCAAAATCCTTTTAGTTCATCTACGTTTACAATTGTCACCATTTTTTAATTTAAAATTTCTAAATAATTGAAATCAGCAAAATAAGATCCTTAAATTTCTTATTAACAAACCAAGTATAACAAGTTGCCTAGGTTACGACATCAAAACCTAATGATATAATTCTATATAATGTAAATTTAAATTCTATTTGTTAATTTGTTTGCAGCTGTTCTAACTGGTTTCACATTCATAGAAATCTTCAGCAATCCACACAAAATGGGACAAATAGAACGCACATTGCACATACGTTTACCTTCTAAACCTTATTGTAGATAGTTCATAATAGAAGGCGAAGAACGTTAAAACTTATCATAATAAAAGCAGCTCTGAGGGTTGGGGAGCGTCACGCAAGTCACCTTGTTCTAGTTGTTCCGACGTTGTACTCTTTATGCGCACCTAAAAACTCGTGGATGCACTGAACATGGGCGATTATGGCGAGACGCATGTGACAACGCACTTCGCACACCTTGTTAGAGGCCTTATAGGCCAATCGAAAGGTCGTCCGGTGTAAAGGTGTAATTTTTCCCGTCCTTGGATGCAATGCAATGCTACGCAGTGTATTTGCAAGCAATGCCACGCAACTGCAATTTTTAGCGGTCATAACAACACGCGTAATCGCCGCCGGCTGCATTAAGCCTTCAATGGTGGCTATCCTATTTATAGGCCATCGACGATGGTGCCACTGCGACGCCGTCCACTCGGATGCTATATAAGGCCTTTTTATCCATCTTGGTTTTCATCTAGTGGAACTGCATAGCATCTAAGGAGTGCATGTAAAAAATGGGACAATGCTATTTGTGGTACACGCTGCATCAATAACGAATCATTTCAGTTTTATTGCACAACAATAACGATTAAAAAACCCCCAGTTTGCTGCAAGCATAGATGTTGTGTTAGGAGGAGCGGAAATTTCAATGAATGAACTTCTGCCTTCAGATTACCATTTACTTTACCTTTATTGTCGTGGGATGGTTTTAATAAAATGCGTTTTTTTTTTTTTTCATTTGGAGACAATGGCAATTGGGTTCTCGATGATCCAATGACCTAGGGCTAGCAGCAAATCCAATGCATAGGAAATTCTAATTTGCTATTTAAATATATGCTTATTAAGATGTCCCAAGCATGTTCAAGTTCCAAGACAACTGCTGTTTAGATCTAGGAAACTACTAGAAGCTTTCTATCGAATTATATTGCAGTGAAAACCAGTAACGCTTATGTTTAAAATCAGGACATTTAGATTTTATTGCAAAATATAAATACCTAGCATTATTTGCACAGGACAACTGTTTATTTTCTTCATTAAATTTGCCAATTCATAGTTCACTCTCATAAACGATATCAAGTTTGCCGCAGTTATCGGTGTAATTCGCGCTAAAATCATAAGATACAATTATTTTTACCAGCTTCCATCAAGAGCAAAATGAACACTGCACTTAGTCCACGCAATGATGAAGTTTTTATACGATTCAAAGGAGTGGGGATGACACTGCATCCAATCGCAATGTCCGCCTTTCCGGCAATTACTGCGCTCATACTGATTTACTTTGAATTCCTTGAGTTTTATTATGATTACTTCGTCCTAGACTTAAAAACAGATTGGCATTTTATTATATATTCAAAATCCTTCATTTTTATGTCTCTGTCAACCGTAATTTATTGTTATATTCATGCTATATTGGTGTGTTTTACACCTGAAAAAAATATTTGCACGAACATATTTTCAATAAACACTTGGGAGTGAATCTAATTAGCCTTGATTAAAGGAAACGGTTTGTGTAATCTTTATAATTTACTGATCTTTCAAGTCCAAAGTGATGTCACAAGTAAAGGAACTGCATTAAAAGCAGTATCCTGTTATGGCTGATTGTGTTTTACGTCGATGATTGATTGTGTTTTGGTAAACCATATTATGTTACGATTGCGATAAAGGACCGCGTCATGGGATTGAGCAATAGTAGACTAAAGTGGATTAAAAGCGAAACTAGGTTTATTTATTTAAAGGTTTGCTTTCAAATAAAACTAGAATCAAATTATAAAATTCACGTTGCAAATATTTATCCTTGGGATAATTTAGAGGTATTATGTTCATAACGTTAGTTTATTAATTCAAAACAATGCAAATCAATATTCAGAAGTTGATTTGAATAATTCATGATTTGTTTGAATTGAACGTGATACTAATTGATACTGCTTTCTTTTTCTTGGAAACGAACACCACTCAGAAATGATATCAAATCTCACACCTCCTTATTGATATAAATCTTCATCTGTAGCTCTCTGTTGCTCCGTTAGTAAAACCCTTGGGAATTTTTCTCTTCAAAAATTTGCAGGCATTGATACAATTCAATGCACAATCTATAAAAAGTTAATCATAATAATAGAATGCTTGTTTTTTTTAACAAAAGAAGTTTTCAGATATAAATTACCAAAGTCAAGTTGACTTTGTAGTCCGGGTTGACCATATTGCCAACCTGGGACTTTAAGCAGCTATGGTTAATTGAAAATCGTTTTCACAATTCAAGAACAATGACTTTCGTTTCACCGAATTACATCGAGCAATGTAAAACACCATGCGGGGTCGTCTAGGTGAAGAGAAGCGACATAGAAGCGCGCTCTCACCAATCTTGAGATACTTGCCATGGTGACTGAACGAAGCATTTGCCTGACGTGTGCGAAACAAAAATGTCCGCACCAACTGATCAAAATACAAAACATGCAATCAACGGTGATCGATGTGTTTACATATGACGGCGGTGCGCGAGGGGCTCGCGAGTTCTACGCAGTTGCGATAATGAGTAATGTTGCTGTTGCGTTATGAGCGCGATTACGAATAATTGCACTTCATCAATTTGACAGATAGGCTAGCGCTGGAGAATTCGCTGGAAACACGCTGACTGTGCTGCACGTGCCGATGCCGTTCAAGTTGGTCAAGTTTTTGGGCTTACCAGCAGTTCGATCTACTGATTGGTCGAGAACGTAGGAGCGACCGTGACGCATCCTGCTCGACGAAGCCGCTCGGCGGGTAATGGGTAGTAATCGCTAGCAGGCTACACGATTCATTCGCGTCTATCGCGACTAATGAACCACTGCGGTTAAGATGGATGTGGTGGAAACACTGGAAACGGTTAAGGAGTTGAAATAGTTGGAGCAACTTCCAACTCAACGCAAGGAGCAGTTGCTGGTTATGACCACCATGAAATGACTACCTCATACTTAGGAACCACTGGTAATCATATCTACCCAGTTTACTAAGTTGGAACCATGGTTCATACAACATAGGTAGTTACTAGTTGCTACCCAAACAACTTCCCAACGATAATATTGACATTGAAGTACCACTAGTTTACTAAATTGAATCCATGGTGAATATATCTTAAACCAAGAACCTGGGTATCTACCAATTTAGATTGCCTACGTACTACCTTGAAATACCTACTTTAATGATCATTAAACATACAAGATCGATTCAACTTATTGTTGAATTACTGGCACCATGCAACCATGATATTTCAATCAGGTTGCTGTTAGCTCTTCGAATGCCTTTGTAGCAGACTTGCGACTTTGCGAGTCGGCGGATCGTGGGTTCGAATCCAGCTAACACCTCTGTTGGGAGTGATGTAATGTAGATAAAACCAAAGTGAAAAGGTCTATGACCGGCATGGGTGCGCTCGTTATCATACATCATGAAAACAATGGAAAATATTAATCTCTCTAATAAAAAAGATTTTAAAAATCCAAAAAGAGGTACCCTCTTGTTCGGGTGCGACGCGCCATTAAAAAAAGTGGGTAGCTCTTTATTGGTACCATTACAACTTCCCAACAGTTCCCAAAGACCGTCAACTTAACATCTTCAAATACCTACTTCATATACTACTGAGTTAGAACTACTGGTACGCAGTTGATGGCCCTAATGCATATTAAATGCCCCAGATCGATACCATAATATGTTCACTGTGTTGAACCCAACCCAATCCCTTTTTTAATTATCTATGATGGAAACCCCATGATACCGCAAAACTGAAACCACTGAATCCATCTAGAATGTTACGATTGTTATGACATTTGAATTAATTCCAAATGCGCACAATGTGGAATTCCTAGCACGCGTCGGGTGGGACGAGGTTGACGTTTTCGTCTGCAACCAGATCGTAACCGTGAACTTTTTGAACCCGCCGCATTTGCAATTTGATTGCATCACAAGAATTTCGGCAACGTCATCAACCAGTCATTATTTATCAGCATTAATAGGAAGTAATTGAAGATGTAGAATGATAAATAACAACAACAGCTGACATCAAGGAAAAGAAAAAATAAATTGTCATACGATTGTTTGGTGGTCAAGATGCATTGATACCATGTGATAAAATCTCAACTGGTGTAATAAAAAATGAAGAGATGGTAACTCACTTGATGTTCACTTTCCTTCTAGACCTCAATAAACTTCTTCGAACTCCTTTCAGTGTTAGTATAAAGTGCATGACAAAAAGGTTTTGTTCATTATTTCCGTTGATGAAGTTATATACGCAGCACGATATTTCAAGTTGACAAAAACCTTGGTCTTCGAAAAAATCTGATGTCAACCTATTTGGAAATAAATCAGCAGAGCTAATTCTTCAACAAGTTGAAATATTTTTTTATATTTTCCTTAAAAAATACCAATACACCCAAAATGTCTAGATTCAAGTAGATGACATGAAAATTTTCCGCAAAATGCAAGTGATTCTCATTGCACCACTGCAGTCAGAGTGCTTACAGCTCAAAATTAGTTCAAAAGCGCGTGGTGTGTGAGCTCATGAGGCTTATGTGTTCTCACATGTGTGCACATGTCGAGTTTGCCATCCTCGCCGTCGTCGTCACCGGTTGCTCCTTGCCTCTTACCCAGCTTGCACATGTAAAAAGCTGGCGTGCCAACAACGCCGGCCAGTCGGTAGCGAGCCGCCGTTTGTGTGTGATCGTGCAAGAGTTTCCCAGGCATTCGAAGCGACGAGCAAAAGCTCACCGGTTCCAGAGTGTAATAATAGGTGAGGTAGTTCGGGTTGCAATTCCTGGCGCTTGCAGGCGCCCCTTATTTGCGCTTCGTGAGTACGAGGAGAAGTGCCGTTCTAGACCCGAGGGGACTCAATCAACAGGTAACGAACCCATCATATAGAAATGCCACGAACTGAAATCCAATTTCAGTCAGATGCTAAAGTTGCATACTCATCTTAAAAGGTAGAAGCCGCTCACTTCCCAATTAGAAAAATTTCCCAATTTAGTATTGCGCATTAAAATCCTACTACGAAACAGCATATGTGTTATCTTTAAATTGTTTTAATAGATGTGTAATGTGGTTTTTTTGTTTTGCTCTGCGCATAGATTCGGTTGCAAGCAATTTTGAATAGTGTAGATATTTCAAAAACATTTTTATACGATGTGACTCAATGTGATATTGGCGGTGTTGTATTTGGGCACTACTTGTTTGCTGATAACATGAAGATAGCCAGCATATATTGTCGATGGTAAGCCGAATTTGACCTTCTAATCAATCCAATCTTACTAGTAAAACCGAAATTAGATTTTTAAAATATGAAATCGCTCTATAAGTACCAATAATATTGTAACGGGATCTAAGTCATTGAAATAATTCGATCTCAAATATCTTTATCATTAAAGCAATTCTATCATGCATGCCAAAGAACAACCAACCTAGTGCTCCAATCTACATAAAACATTAATTACACCTCCATTATTAAATCCAAAAATTTGGCATAAATTATTTCATTGTGTACTTATTATTGTTTGATGCAAAATACTCAAAGCTAGATAGATCTATACATACAAGACTGAAATAATAGATGGTTGTTGTTGCTAGGTGGAGTAAAAATAACTGCATTCAAGAATTCATTCAATTGATTGAAATGAATTTGTGCGAGGTTTGATCGCGATCGGATAAATCGAATTTGAATTCGATTTCGAAGGCGTGCGGTGTCATTAAATGCGCATTGCATTAATCAACTGATGTTGATTGCAATCTGAAACAGCGAATTTCAATTTAAATCGCCTGCCATGAGCTTCAATGAAATGGAAATTGTGGGTCAGTTTTATTTATGTGGGAGTGTTTAGCAAATTATGTGTGTTAGATGTTTTCGAAACTTTCTTTGCAGACTGACAAACCACGTTTGAGTAAAAATAGAGTTTCCTGTTCGTTTACACTTCAGATCAGTCAACTTCAACATGGTTATTTAATTAGTTTAATCATAGATTAAATTGAAAATAAAAATATAAACATTGGATGGGATAATTTATTCGTGAAAAGTCTCAGACGAACATTTTCTTAGAGCTACAAGAATCAGTTCATATATATATATCGGTTTAAATTACGTTCAACTTTGAGTGTTGTTTGCCCTTTAAATAATTAATATATTTAACTTACATATAATTAGTATCCTATTAAATTCAACTGGAATATTTTTATATGCAAAAAGAAAAGAAGAAAACATTCTTTCCATTTTCATTCAAATAAAACTCATAATTCCTGCCAACGTATTTTTCAATCGGATCATTTATTATTCCCAACAAATTTCCACTCAGTTTCATTCAAATTCAACTTCAAGCTCGGTTATTTATTCAACACGAATATAGTAACATCTCATTGTCAATTGCATTGTTCTCACCGTGAAATTGAGAACAATATCTTCGAGTCCGCATAATAGATGCGTGGTATCACTACTTGTGGCTACACCGTAGTAATTTACTAGTAAACCAAGGTAGTTTTCCACTTGATGTCATATTTGTCGCCGTGAGTGGACGGACAACTAGGACTCGTTGCTGCGTGTAGTACGGAAATAACTTTCGTTCTCAAAAATAAATGCATGCTGGTTTGTAAATGAATTAGACTTCTACAGGCTACTACGTTAATTTGGTGAAGGATGAACTTTCGTAACGTAAAGTTTCGTTGTGTGGACGTGAGAGAGTTGAGTGGAGGAAGGAGAATATGTGGAGGAAACTGCGACGACATTAAAGTACGTCTTCCGCATCAAGCGTTTGCTTGTGCAATGGAAGTTGTAACGCATCGTGAAGAAAATACAATTTTGCATTCAGAATTGAGTGTGTTATTGCAAGGAGTAGTCTGGATGGAGTTACTTCCATGAAACTTAATTACATTTGAAAGGTAATCCGTGATGGAATCATAAATATTTGGGTTATGGGATCGAATGCTCTTTGTTTAAAGAATGAAATTTTAACTATGCCCATTCCAACGTATTAGTTAAAAATATTATTGCATGGAGTATGTGAAAAGGGGATAATACGGATTAGAAAACATTCATTTTCTAGGACAGCTTCTAAGAAGTGAATAAGTACATTTGAAGATCTTATGAAATATTTAAAATGTGTTAGCTTTTAGTCATATGCTGTAATTTTTTGAGCATTTTTTAATTTCAAAAATTTTAAAAATTAATTTAACAGTTCATAATGACAGCAAATGACAGTTGACTAAACTTATATTTTATCTCTCGTTTATATTTAAACGTGAAGAACCAATTTTAATCTCAATAAATGCTTTGAGCTGTTTTATTCATAATCTTAAAAAAATCAAAATAGATTATCTTGGTAACTTTATATATATATATATCAACTTTTATATCAATATTATATATTATGTCAATTGAACACGGGTAAACTATAAAAGATCAACTTTAAAGTCGTAAGTATTTGAGAAGATAATACAAAGATTATGAAATATTTTTAACTGATTCGGTAGCATACTTGGCAACACGCTGCCTTGAAAGTTGGCAGTTCGCGAGTTCAAATTCTGCCTTCGTTGGCAACACCTCCGTTGGGAGCGTTGAAGTTAAAACTGAGGAGTGGTCCACATCCTCCCGAACAGAAACAGTACGCTCCCAATAATCACATACCACATGCGGGTAAAAACGGGATTAAGAATAATTATGACGATGACATATCTTTAGTGCTAATTAATTTTCGAAGCAATCAAAATGCTTCATTTTTCTAAACATTACAACATTTTTCAAGTTTTTCTTGCTTCGGATATAATCAAAGTAGTACATTGAGAAATTATAAGGTTGATTTTACAGAAAAACTTAAAAGATTGTGATATATTTTTAGGGATGAAAAATTAATTGTAGACAGTAAGCAGTACAATACAAACATTTTCTGACATTCATACAATCAGACCACCAAGATGACCAATAAATCTGGAATTTCCCCTTCCCATAGATGGGTATAATTTAGAAACAACTGAATACTGTATATAGAGCTAGAGAAGGAGGAATTAAATGCCAAGAAAGGTTATATTAGTACTACAATTATACCATTTTCAATTAATATTTTAGTTTGCAACTGTGCATTAAGTCCTTTTTCATAAGGTTAATGATAGTCACAATTTCTATTTCTGTCGGATGTCACAATATAGACTCTAAAATTAGTCCACGATGTAATTAAAATATTTCTTTTCTTCATGCTTCATTATCCATCATATTTACGGCCAAACCCATGTGCGCAATGTCGAATGCTGCTGCATTTTGCAAGTGACTCTTTCTAATCGGCCGCAACGATTGCCACAGAATGACGCATGCATCATCAGCAAATCCGCTAGTCTGAAAAAAGTGCGCGAACGATTGCGCTTGAGACGTTCTTGAAGATGCAGACGACGCCGTGCAAGCTAATGATGCGCCTAATGGATGATCAAGCAATAGAATCGCTTAATGGCAATCTGATAACCCGTTCTTGCTTTTACTTTCTTTTTAATGCCGGCTGCACGCATCTCCCCTATCTTCAATATTTTCGATGTACGGTGAGCTCAACAGGTTTGATTGAATTGTACGACGTTGTGGTTTTTTAATGATCACAACGATATGCGATGTGCTACATTTTTGGTATGTACATATTCAATATCTCCAGTTGTGTGAAATGCAGATAATTCCATCGCGCCACTGTGGAACAGTTAATTGTTTCCTACTTCTCGGTAGCATCAAGTTCTGCGCACTTTGCTGAAATTAATCTCCTCGCTGCATCATCGTAGGTGTTCATTACGTGGCAGGCAAATTACGCCTGATTACCAGCTGCATTAAGGCCGAGGTTTTATTATACCATCGGCGGATGATGCCTTTTATTGCAGCTTCTTGGAGCAGGGTCTTCGCAACGGACGCGCCGCGATGGAGTCGAAAACCTTACAATTCTTTTATTACATGCGGGCACGCTTGTGCATACGCGAATGAGTAATCAAGTTCTAAATTTAGCCCCACACGTATAAGAACGTCACTCGGGACTACGCATTATCCCACCGGGAGGTTTATGATCGATGCGAGGACGTGATCTTGCTCGAAATTAATGCGATTTTGGTTGATTTTCGATCGCGGCTGGGAAGCCATCGTGAGGACTCTGATCCAAGGCCAGTAGTTGAATGGCTTTCCAGTGAGAAAATCCGCGGATGGCCTTCATTTCGCACATCAACTGCAGCGGACGTTAATATCCAGCATGTGAAAAAACTACTAAATCACACTTTGCCTCGATCTACGAACTTGATAATATACACAGGTACAGTGTTACTGCGAGTGTTTATCAACTACTCTGAGTTTATTTGTGGTGCACGACTTTTCGCCGTCTATCAAGTGGATACCAATGTAAATAGTGGTGTTGACGGTTTCCCCAACAATATTGAAAAAAAGGTGGATTACAATCATCTCCTGATGTGAGATGATAAATCGACAAGTTAAACATCCGATTGCGTGCAGGTTTTTTGACTTAACTTTAGCCTGGTGAAATTCCCTGGATGCGTGGTGCTTGTTACATGTGCTTGAACTTGAATTTCGTCATTTTTATTGCAAGGCACACAGCACGAGGTTGTTTTGGGTCTGATGTAATCGAAGCAAATCGGAAGCGCCTGTAATCTCAACCATCTCAGCTCGAAAAACAGTTCACTTTGTTTACCAAGTGCGCATAAGGAATTGTTACACAACACATGCCAGGAATTAAAACACGACTTTGTTGAATAGCTAGTCGTGACAGGTAAAATCACAATATATTTAATCTACCTATGATGTAAAACGCTGTAATTGATCAGAAATTGTGTTTGCCTTGTGATTAGCAAGAATTGGAAAAATTGTGTCACCGCAAAATATTGCGATTTTGTGGCTAAATCTAGTCATTAGTGGCAATTTGCAATTACACCTTGTAAATAACAACTACGTACGTTTCGTTGCGGGTCGGCGACGTAGTATTTCATAACATAATTACCAACGGCACGAATGTGTGTATTCTATTCGTTGCCTCGGACATATTGAATGGATCGAGTTAGAGTTGTTAGATGGTTCAACGATAATTTAACCGTTCTTGCGTGGTCCACATAGACAGAGTAATATAATTGTAGGGCACAAATAAGGTAACTATAATGGGTCATTCTATCTGGTTGCAGGAAGTCGCTCGTGAAGCGCGACGAATTGGATTTGGACTTCCTTCGGGCATTAGGCACATTGGAATTAATTGATAAGTGTAAATATTGGGTGTATCCGGAAGTGGTGTGGATAGCGATTACTACGAAGATCATCTAGACTTCATCATGGCGTCCGCGACTGCTGAAAAGAGATTTATCGGTGAGTTTTTTTTAACTTCTTTTCGCTTAGTTTCAATCGAATCGAATGCACGTGAATAGCGTGCTTCAAACGAATTTTGATGAGATTTTCAGAAATATGGATGACAAATCCTTTATAGTGGCATAAAAAGAAAACGAAGTTTTTCCCTGGCCAAAGAGCCAGTGGTTAAGTTCGCGTCTGCTCTAGATTTTTAGCAGTATTAATTTCCCATTAGAGGTTTCTTCATTCAACGCCTTTTTGCATATTTTGGCTATTTTCATGAGCTTTTCTGCTTTTTTCTTCCAAGAGGCATTTCTATTCTACTCATTTCAATCCAACAAACGCGCCTCAAAGCATCAGACTTGCCCTTGAAGCCATGCCAATAAATAGTCGCTCACTTGCGATGATCCCAAAAGTTCGGATTGTATTCAATGGAAAATGCATGGTAGACATGTTACGACCTGTTGTTGTTGATTGTTACGTTGTAATGTAATGAACTGCGGCGCTCACACGTGCTTGGATTATTTTTAGAACATTTCGACAGGATTATTATGCATGCAAATAAAAAGGAACAAGATGGGTATTTATAAATTATCCTCCTGAAATTTATGGTTGGTTCTCAAGCACCTCGAGTCATCTTTTTGCATGCCTGACATCGTGCGCGAGTATCCAACTCCCACAATTAGCATATTTCATTAAAGCATGGAAGGTACGAAGGTTTATTGACCACGAGTAGGCATTATTGCTGGGTTTGAAATATTGAATTATAAATTCACGCCTACAGGCGTATTATATTTGACGGAATTTGCAAAGCATTGCAAACTCACAACTGTGAATTACGTGTGTGCAATTAACGATCTCCTAATGGCCAATCAGTGAGTGAGTCTGTTACGTCTTGACCCGAATTTCCGTCTAAACACGAAAAAGCAATTTTTATTGATTTTCTGCAAAAAATATACGTTGCACATATTAACGAAGTGCAATTTTGTGATGCAAATTACGTAAAACTGTCAATTTGATGTCTGCGAGGGGTGAAATTGATACGTCTGAGGAATGTACTACTGTGCCCAAATTGAGATTTCTCTGAGGTCCCTTAACTCCCTATTCTTTTTATTGCAGACCGGATAACATGCCGGCAGATTCTCAACTTCATGGTCATCCTCGGTTTCATGTTCAACTACATGCTACGAGTGAATCTGACCATTGCCATCGTGGAGATGGTTGAGGATGAAGGCGATATGTCCCACAAATTAAACTCCTCTGAGCCGATTCCTTACTCAGCGGGTGGTCCCAAGTTCCACTGGGATAAATACGCTCAGAATCAAATCCTTGGTAGTTTCTTCTGGGGTTACGTCCTGACAGAACTACCAGGTGGTCGTCTTGCTGAAATCATCGGAGCCAAAAGAGTATTTGGCGGTGGTATGCTTGCTGCATCATTACTCACAGTCATTCTACCAGGAGCATGCCATCTTGGATACATCCCAGTGATCATCCTTCGTGTACTTCTTGGATTCTTTCTTGGTGCAACATGGCCCTCTATTCCACCAATGGCTGCCAAGTGGATTCCTCCAATGGAACGCTCCAAGTTCATCGCTAACATGATGGCTTCGAGCTTGGGGGCGGCTCTTACCATGCCAGTCTGTGGATTCTTGATTGCTCAGTGGGGTTGGGAGAGTGTTTTCTACATCACAGGAGGTATTGGTATCATATGGTCAGCTGCTTGGTTCTGGGTCATCTACGACTCGCCCGCTCAACATCCACGCATTAGTTTAGAGGAACGAATGGACATTGAGCAAAGAATCATTCAAGAATCCGGCAGCAAATCCAGTAACAAACCTAGCAAGGTGCCGTGGATGGCTATTCTTACTTCCGCTCCAGTTTGGGCTATCATTATTACTCATGGCTGCTCAGTGTTCGGGTACTTCACGGTCGTCAATCAGTTACCGACGTACATGAAAGAAGTCTTGCATTTCAATGTCAAGAAGAATGGTTTGCTTAGCAGTTTGCCATATTTAGGTGAGTTAAAATTTTCTTGATGCGCAATATCAATTTATTCGTCTGTTTGCAACAAAAAAAAAAACAATTAAGACATGAATTTACACGCTGTAATTTGTCATATGGCGTCGTAATTGTCTCAGTTGCTAACCGAATTCGGAGAAGCACATCATATTTGTCCGATCCTTTTTAACATCAATATTTTTTTAAACAATTGGCGGTTTACTGTGAGGATATGACATGAGGCGCTTATTAACATCGCCTTTTACAAATTAGTGTTTCAGTTAATTGGTATGCTTGCGTGTCTGTTTTAATCTAAATTAACCTTGACTTTAATATTGTTAATTTTGATTGGAATTTTTTTTTGTTTAACCTAGTTGTTTTGTTTCATTGCATGAGTCAACGTTTTATAAGCACAATCCGATAAATGACGACTTAATAATTGTGCTATGATTTTTAATTTTCTAAATATTTACTTTGTTCTTAAATGTTCTTGTTTTGCTTTCCTCCCCCCTGCCTAGGTAAATACGCCATGGCCATTATTGCCAGTTATATTGCGGATAGACTACGCCGCACTGGTCGCCTTTCCACCACAATGACCCGCAAGGGCTTCACTGCTTTCGCAGTCTTCACTCCTGCTCTGTTCATGATCCTGCAAGCCCTCTTCGGAGAAGATCCCACAGTATCCGTCACAATCTTCACATGCTCACTGTTTTTCAACGGAGCAGTCACAGCTGGTTACCTCGCCAACGGTCTGGATATTGCTCCCAACTTCTCCGGAACCATCTTTGGCATGGCCAACACTCTGAGCTCCTTCGGTGGATGGGTCTCTACCTTCATGGTTGCTGTATTTACCCATGAAAACCACACATTCGAGCAATGGCGTTATGTTTTCTGGATCCTTGTAGGAGTCTACACAGTTGGTGCAATGACTTTCGTGCTCTTCGGTTCCGGTGAGCTTCAGCCATGGAACAGCGATGACAGGCCAATGGATGCCAAAGAGATGCAACCTCTGAAAACAGCTACGAATGGCAAAGAGGTCGTTAAGGAAATCGCCTGAGGTTACTACGACGAGGAAGAACCGCCGAAGACACGCACATTATAAACATTTACTTTAGTTAAGAAGTAGACCGGTAGGCAAGGCAGCATTGGAAAGGTGGCGACGTAGCTTGCACAGACAAACAGAGGAAGTGCTTCTATATTGTGTTTCACGTGGAATCTGAAGGTTGGTATGGTATTTTTTCACACACTCGTGTTCAATGAAAATGCGTTGTTCAATGTGAAGCAAACCGCTCCAAGCAGAGACCAACCGATGCTGTGAAATTTTCTTATCGATTTAAGATAAATCAGTATTTTATATCTGTTTATCGCAGGAGGTGCTCGCGGAATCGAACTTTACAGGTTTCCAGCAACAAACGGAAATTCCTTGCGCAACGCAAGTCTATTTTTGTAATCTCCACGCATGTAGTTTTCAAAGAAATTTACAACATTGATATTAATTTATGTACGATTATTGGTATTCACATATAATTTTAATGATTATTTAAAAGCGGAATAATAGTTTGAGTTGAGATATCTAACTGTATACTATAAGTACATTGTAGACTATGAGAATTTAGATGGTACAGACTTGAATGACAATAATATTTAGGCGAAGTATTGTATGATTGTAATTTATGCTTAGGTTGGCTCACAGGAGCGAATATGTTGAATCGAATTCGATTGATCGTTATAAGTTGACGTCCTGACAAATAAATTTCTCGTATTTTATATAATCACATGTGTTATTGAATGAGGAAGCAAAATAAATAAACCATTATTTATACAGCATTTTGTCTTTATCTGCATTTATGAATCTGTAATGGGTTTCCAGTCAAGTTGCTCCATGCAACATTAACTTTGTCATGTCGCTGTCTGTGGGAATTAATTACTGGGACCTGAGCGAAGGTTAAATATGATTAAGAAAAATTTCATCAACAGCGTCTGTGGCCGACAATGCAATTAAATTGTATTCATAATTGTTTCTCCGCACTTCATTTTACGGTAGTAAATTGTTTGTGCATCAGCATTCCGTCAATCAGATTTTAATTGAAAACATGGTCATTTCGAGGTGCAGTTTAACTCACGCAATTCACTTCTTGCTAATTTATTGGTAATTTTCATAAAATAATACTGGAAACACACACGTATTGTGATTATTGTGGAATAAAATTTATTCCAAGCATAAAAGCTGTCGTGTCAACACGCCATGACCCATTCATGGATAATTACTATTATTGAGGATTTTATAATGAATGGCTGTCGTGTACAGAGCGTGCAAATGCTGAGGAATGAAGACGTAAATATAAATAATAAACAAGTGCGAAACACTCTTCGAAATCATTCTTTCCAACGTGCCTGTGCGTTCGAAATGTTGACATTTATGATCATTTATGAGTTTCAAAGAATCCATTTATATGTAATGTTGGTAATGGTGTGGCAAGCGATTGTAAGAAAATCAATCTGCGATTTTACGATCAGTCTGATGTTGGTGGTACAGTGTACCAATTACGTATTGCTAAATTGCCCACTACATTCGTAATTGGGTTGTTTATATTGTGAAGCGCGTACGAAGTTATATTAATCTTTTGGAACGTTGAATTTGCTGTTTTTTCTGGTTGGTTCAACTCTGCAAATAAATGGGTTAAGATGTTTTGAATGCAATTGTTGATTTATTAGTTATAAAACAGGCATTGTGTAGTATGAAAGCTAATCTTACTACAGTATTTTATTAGTTATACGAATGTGAAAGGTATACCTGTTGGTGTTTATTACAGAATGAAACACTAACGTATTATTTAATTAGTGCACACTATGAATCAGTGTGATTTACTGACTTGTGCAAAAGCAAAAAGAAGTAATTTATTACTATTTTAAAGCTCTTAACTATTATTTTACCACATTGACTGTCAGATCGTTTCTTATATAATTTATTATTCCACAGTTTATCATAATAAATTAGTAATTTTAAAACAAGCTGAAGCAACTCTCGACAATCAACAAAAAAGCCATAAACTTACATTTTATCATATTTAAGTGAACTTTAATAGCTCACTATAGCAAATTATTCCACATGAATTTGATTAACAGTTTACGGCAGACCCAAGTTCACAACTAATATCATGTTTGTTTTATGATCACATTAGCACATGTTAATCGCACAATATATTAAAACATCAAATTATCACATTGTTGCAGTTGGTGCCATAGATTGCTGCGATGGGGTGCGAACTGTAAACAATCTTGGCATATGCCTTCCTAAAATTTATCACGTGTTATCCCAGTTATGTATCTCTCAGGTAGACAGGCATATTAAACATCCACCGATTCATGGTAAGGGGAGGACGCCAGAAGTATTCAACGGCGTTGGAAACTGACATATTCATTTACTGATTTAATTCCTGCGGATTGAACCGGTCTTGATCCGAGCGTTTGCTGTGTGTATGAACTATTTGTGCGATGGAACGATTTAAAAATGCAAATTAGCATACGTTGAATTTATTATAAGTGCATTGTAATAGTTGCCATAATTTCCTCACACGGACTAACGACTTTTGCATGACTGGTAGATTTGCATTTTTTATTCATTTTGATCACATTGCGATTAAACACAAAACATTTATCATCTCATGTGAGCTAGAATCAGAGGGTACTGTATAGGGAAACCATTTACAATTCCTTTGTATACAATTATTTTGCAATTATACAGGATCACTATTATGACATTTTGTAATAATATGGACTACTAGTAGCTATTATCTTGGAAAATTCTAATATAATCAAGCAAATAGCTGCACATTGCCAAAATACACCAGATAAAATATTTCATTGATCCCACTTAATTAACGCAATGCAAAAGGCAAATATTGAGCTTGGCTGTATTGTACAGTACACCAATTTACTTCAAAGTGTTGCTATGGAGGTTTTTTCTGATAACTGAGAAAATGAATTTCAATGGATAATATTTTTTTCTAGCATACAATAAAGTTATTTATGATTGTAGGCCTAGATTAAACGGGATATGCAATTTAGATGATGTTTAATTACTTAAAAACTTGTTATTTACACACCTCAAATCAAAAACACCATCCGATTCATCATTCTTATGTGATACCTTCTAAGTAATATTAGAAATAACTGTTATAATCAAAATTAAATTAGGTCAATGTCACTTTATTCATAAAAATATCCAATAACGATAGAAAATATGTTACTCATTATTCAGTATGGCATTACGGACTGTTTTAACAACCGGTCAATGGACTAAATTACCTAAATTATAAATTACCTCTAAACAATGTCTGGTTTTGTACCAAATCAAGTGCCAACTCAAATTTGTACTATGTAGAAATTTTTAATTTCGTGCTTTCTAATTATGGCGTATATAATTTCATAATGCTGTAAAATATAAGAAATTTTGCACATGGGTTCCATGTCAATTTTGATTGTATTTTGTACTTGGATTGTATTTTGATTTAAACATTGAATAAAAATTGAATTGAAATTGAAAATTTGAAATAACTGCGTATGTCTTTTCTATTTACATTTTATATTTTATAGATGCATCAAAATTTATGTATATGTGCGTTTTAATTAAGTTAGATATAATTGCATTACGATAGAAAAGGAGTTGTGTTTGCATGGCTTGTGTCGAAACTTGATTGCTGCCCAGAAACGCATAGTTGTTAGCCGCAGATAGCAAATGATACCAAATGTTTGTATTTATCTTTTGTTTGGTAGGAAGTAGCATGGCTTGGTGGTGTAAGGCTAGGCGTAGCAACCATGAGGGGTTCCTACTGTGGTACATGTCAATTGGATTTTCCATCCGCATAAACTATAAGGGCTACAGGGCATATTTTGCATAAAATAGGTAGGAAACATAGTTTGCTAATTGTGGTTGAAAGATACATCCCCATAGCTTCAATAGTTTAGAAATAATCAGCCAAATAGTTGCTGTAAATTAAAAATGTCAGAACGTTACATACAACAATTTGCTTTCGGCCCTTGTTTCCAAACTCTAACAGGGGATACAAGTTGAAAACCCATAGTTTAGTAGTGGTAGTTTAGTAGACGTTAGGTAAAGGATTTTTTTATTTTAATAAACTGCAGAACATGGCATATATTATTTTACTTTTTAGGCTTTATTTTCAAGCTGTTAGGGTCAAGGTATTGAGTAAAATATAGGTAGGGCGTATCATCTTCTAATAGAGTATGACTATTATCGTTTATGGTGAGATGGGAGTATGTTGTAACCCCGTAGCTGTAATATTTTAGATCATATTAACCAATTACTTTTCACTTTCTAATGGCAAGTATCCTTGTGAAATTACTTATTCCAATGACGCCTTGTGCACCGTTTATTTGCACCTTGATTTTTAACCTCAGAAAACATGCAAAACAATTTTTGCATTAAAAAAATGGTTTATTACTTCCATTCTGATGGACACCTCTGAGTCCATCTCTGAAATGAAAGAAAATGGATATTAGTACAAAAAAAAAATCTTAGAATGGATGTGAACGCTTGCCGAATTTGAAAATAAATAAATCCAAAAGTATACCTTGTGGTCAATATCCATTAGAGTTAGAACAACATGTACTGGATGGATATGAAAAGAAATATTGTTGCTTCGTTCAATTGCTTCAACTCGGTCTAAACAGTCTCTAAATTAATGTTTTGATGTTATTAATGAACACTGTTATTGTTCCATTAAACATTTGTTGTTAGTGGAATACTCAGACACCTTGGGGCGACCTCTTGACTTTATTTTCAGTGATAGAGAGGTTTTATTGTAGAAATTTGCAATAGTATAGCCATCATTGCTACTAACTAAAAGAGCGCGCAAGACCGAGCGTGCCACACGCATTCACGTATTACTTTCATCTCAGTTTGACTCAAATATCGCATAGAATTTAGTGGAACATCATCAATGTACATATAAAGATACCATAGTTACTATAATTAAAGAATTAATTAATTTAAACGAATTTCAACTTTTCTTTTCATGAAAAAAATAACCATTAAACTAAACCAAACTGTTCTCGTTGTAATCATTGTTATTCATGCACATTTAGACACATTTTGATTAATTTGCTTGCTTTAACCGTTTACCTTCATCATTCCATCAACGATGGCAATAATACTGCTACCCCGTAAACTAAAGTGCCTAATCACCGATAACATAAAAACTATATAAAGTTTGATCTGACCTCTTACCATATATTTCAACTTAATAGGAACCCTGTTACTTTTGATACATCAATCAAACTGCCCAACTATGTGCCTTGTGGTGCAATCGTTGTAGTAGTAAGTAAACAATTAGTACTGTGTGTACATTCCCAGTAGTTTGCTTTGAATACTTCTTAAAATCTCCTACTAAAGTAGAAATATTTACGCACCTGCCGACATCTGATTGTAAACAGAAACAAACCAATGCCAAACAAATTAAAAACGTCCCGTAATATGAAAGCTTGATTCTGGTTATGAAGCATATCTAATTAACGCAGAGGTAATTAATCGATAAAATACTCGTTGGATATAAAATGCAGTATTTTTCCAAGAACTCATTTTCCAGCAAGTAGTTGAAAAGTTGCAAAATTGCTCGACTTTGAGTTTAATTGCGAAATATTCTTACTCCAGTGAAATGTAACTAATTAACACATGTTAATAAACGCACTTATTTGCTAAACATGAGTTGAAATTGAGCTCTTTAAAGAGAATTATCTTTTGAGCATTTACAGAGCTTGACACAAAATGTAACACATTTATACTTCAGATTGTATGGAAGCCAGCACTTAAGAAGAAGGAACAACATTTCCTCCACTGTATAACATAGTAAGAAGCTCACATACTTCAATTGCGTTTCCAGAAATTAAAAATATTTATTATACTCGTATTATAAAAAGCGGGCAAGCCAAATACAGAATATCTGTATTATAACCGTTTCTCTCCAGATGCCTTTGCATGTTTTCGCATGTGGTTATAATACCAACTTTTAATATAACACAAAAATAGTAAATGCCGATTTGGATCATCACAGCGCGTAAATACATTTTTACAACTTAACATCTTCACATAAAATAACAATAGAAATCATCCGCGGACAACAAACACAAAATACTTGAAAATCATAATGGAGAATTTAATGTGATTTTACAACAGTAGCGAAAAGATCTCGTACTATGGTATCATCAACCCTGGAGCAAGGTGTTACCAATTTCTCACCGCCGGTCAAAGGATACTCCTTATAGTAGGCAATCAAATCACCTGAAATCATAAGAAATGGCTAGAAATTCAAGTTGAGATGCAATGCACAGCAAAGAAAATTTAACTTTAGACACGTTTTATTCTGTTTTGTGACGAAATGCGCGCACACAATATTTACAGCATTATTTCCCGGTGTTTGCACAATGCTCGCGTTATTTAATTGGCTGCACGAAATGGGCGCGCAGATCTGAGCGAAAGTTTGTGATCCCTCGCGATTGTCCGAACTTCCTTAATATTCAAACAACACGTTTTGTAATTACTAAACTCCGAAGCAAAATCCACGGTAACAATACGTACAGATCATGTACACTAAAGTAATTAACAAGAAAATAGTTCCGGGCATTTAACTCCTGCTGTTGCTGATGCGCAAATTGCGCCACGGCGCGCAGGTCCAAAGCAAACGAGCGAATTCCTCTGTTTGCAGAAAAGAAGAGCAAATCACCACCATCTGCCACTGCCATTTCATTGCACCATCCGCCACATGACTGCTGTACTTTTTACAAGTCGTTAGATTACAGTTAACGATATTATGATTTCTGCGCTTTCTATGCGCTTTGTACTAATTTAAAAATAACGTTGTTACAGTAGTGTGGTTTGGTAAAGTGGAACATACCTAAAGTCTTGTGTTCGACTTGATTGCTGCCCAGAAACGAGTAGTTGTTAGCCGCAGATACCAAATAATGTTTGTATTTGTCTTTTGTTCGGTAGGAAATAGCATAGCCCCATAGCTTCTCGGAAAGGCGAACTAAGAAGGCACCAACTGGCTGGGATTGCAGCAAGCTCTCTGCCTCAGCCCTTGTGATCAAACCTAAAAGAACATAATTAAGCCGACGTAATGAATAAATTATAGGCGGTGCTTGCCATGAAAGTACGGCTCAATTTGGTCGAGTTGATCGAGTCCAGCTCGTCTTTTTATCTCAGATTTTTTAAACCAGTCGATAACTGCCTGTTTTCCCGGTGGTACCCCAGGTGCCAAAGCGCTGTATGCTGGTTCCACCTCCAAATTACTCGTCGTCAGTCTATGTTCCTCCCTTGCCTTGCGAGCAATTTCTCGCATTTGTTGTTCGGCCTCTTTGGCTTTTTGCTCTGTTAATTAATGAACACTATAAAAAGTGTTATCTTAAAGACGCAAAAATACCATACCTTGTTCTTTCCACATCTGCTCATGCTTGATTTCAGCCTCCTCAGCTTCCTTTGCAGCCTGCAACTGCCTGGACCTGATATTCTGCAAGATCTCGCAGGTGCGTTCTTCGGTCAAACGTCGTTCCCATTGCGCAACCTTGGCCGCCACTTTCGTAGCATTACGCTGGTTAAGCTCATTAAGAACATCGTTGGTGTTTATCACATTGTACTTGTTGGATTTGTGCTGATAATGGCCAATCTTGTAGTTATCTTTGACGCTCGTAGGAGGCGGTGGCTTAATCTGTTTCTTCTGCAGAGAGTCCACCGAGCAGTAAATATCTTCCTCGCAATTGGGCGTGATGCATTCGATGAGCTGCTCGCGAAGTGCTTCCGCTTCACATTCAGCCAACTGACGCGCTTTCTCAATCGCCTCCTGCTGAAGAATCTGCTCGATGGACAGGTCGTCCTTATGTTCGCCCATTACCCACACCCATGGTTCACCATCTGCACCATTGAGGAACGAAACACACTTCTTTTTGGAGGTAGGGATTTTGGCGTCGCTTTGGTCCATCTTAGAACTCTTCTCGTCCCAGATGCGCCATCGTCGAACCTGCTCTTCACGCATTTTGCAGAAAAGCTGTTGCTTCTGAGACTCATCCAATTCGATCAAAATCTCCGGGTCCACGTGCATGTCTCTAAGAATTTGTTGCAACATCTGAAAGGAGAACGGAGATTTAGCCGTGCAATGGGTCAGCATTCTGAAAATAAGTGCAATGGGTGCGCACCTCACGTTTTGAACATTTACAATAAAAACACGTATTTTCTGTTTCTAGTAAACTGACAGAAGATAAAAGCTGATGGAATTTGCCTTTTTATCGCTTTGATGTGAGATCGGGTCTGGGTAGGTTGCGCAATGGATTTGAATATTTAAATGTCGAAACTATTCCGATTGTAATAGTGTAGATTAATTAAATACGGAAAAGTTGATTTCCAGCTACAAATTCCAAAGTTACGTAATTAAGGTTGTACATATAAGCAATTAGTTCCATTGCCTTGTATTGAAGCAATTATGACTTGCTAGACTAGTGAAAGATTAACTTGTCAACAACTAATTTCCATGTATTTAGGAAATAATTACTTCTTTCACGGAGGTAAACAGTCTTTCTTTATCTTGCGTTTTTAACTGAAGATTAAACAGTTTAAAATATATTTGAAATATTTATTTTATTTAAAATATCTGGGACCAACCAGGAAATTCATGTTGAATAGTAAGCCGATAGGCAAACAGTAATCCCTTAAACAAGTTTAATTAAGATGCTGTCAAAATATGCAAATCCTTTATACCCTGACAGGTATTTTGGAAGCTAATTAGCCTAGCAAGATTACCCATTCAAAAAAAGCAAGGAAATTATGTTGGACTATAATGGAACATATTGGTATCAGAAAGGAAAATCTGATTTTTTTATGGAGAGAATTTCAGCTATATTCTAAGATCCTCCTCAGAAAATCATTGTGAAATGGCACTCAGTGTAATTCCATTGTTGTGTGATACTTAACAACTTAGTTTAGCAACGTCTTGTTGTTAATTGAATCGAAAATTCAGAATAGAAACAAGTCGGGTTTTTGTATACGGTATTATAGTGATTTTGTCCGCACTTGTTGCAGATTTAGCAAGAAGCAATTACCTCGAGCAGGACAGGGTCGCCGTACGCATATGAAACCGTGAACTGCGAGACGTCCAAGTGCGCGGCGAAGGCACTTCATCGGGTTTTCCCCATTGACCTGATATTTCAAGAGCGGCCGTTATGCGCTGCACGTCGCAGTAAGTGCGAGTAACGGACTCGCAACAATACGGTAGCCACGACGCAAAAGAAGTGCTCAGAAAGTCCCCGAACCTGCGGGCATAGTATATAGCAAAACTGCACTCGAAATTGTTGAAATAACAGTGCACCAGCCGTATCTTGGCCGTGGTTTTAAGAAGTCATTAGTTCGAGTTGCTCCTCAAAGTACTTGTCTCTCAGCTGCAACCATTTCATCGTTCTGTTAAGATCGAAATTAGATATTCAACTTTCTACTTATTGTATGAGCATCCACAATGTGCGCATATGCACTCAATTTTGGCTTCCAGCGAAGCTTAATCTCTAAATAAACATATCAAACAAACGCACGACATCAGATTACTACAAACCAAACCAAAGAAAAGAAACCAAGCACAAAAGGAAGTGCAGAAACAATGCCACTGGAAACCAATGTCATTTACGTAATGAAGACAGCTAGACAACTAAACGAAATCAATTTCTTTGTCGTAATTTTCGATGAGGTAATTTATGATAATTTGATGAACGTTTCGATTTAAAACAATTTTTCAACTGTTGCGTTCGAATTGATTTTTTGAATAGTGGAGAAATTTCCCCCGAAGTCTTCCAACCTCCAACTCAATTGTGCAAACATCCTTGTGCAGATTTATCGCAGAAATCAGCAGACGATTTGTACCTGTCTAAAATCAAACAATGGAATCAAATTTATGCAATATGAAGCTATTCAGGCAAGAAATATTACAAACGTAATTGCCAATGAATTCAACGATTAATAAATATTGTCTGCTGGTTTAAAGAAGCTGGATGAAATCGCACTCCACGAAGATTACCAACAGCAACTCATCCCAAGCGCAATACAATCGTGGGTAGTCAGTCTCTTGAAGAAAAATAAAAACAAAAACAAATGGCAATGTGTGTTGAAATCGATTCTCGACCGAGACAATGACTGTCTCATCACGACACACACAATGCGTTCACATTGAATATAAATTGTATTAGTCATCAACGCCAGAAGAAAATGCTAAAGATGGAATATAATGTCACGAACACGATGGCTATAATAAACAACATCAGAACAGAATCCACATAATATTGAATATAGCAGCGTACAATACTGCATATTTTGTTTGCCTGATGGAATCTATCGACTTCATATGTTTATTTTGTGCGAATTTGTAGCATCGGAATGTGAATATTTCTGAAAAGAGTCGCAGAAAGTACGTTTAGGTTAGGGCAGGTGATATTGAAAGTGGCATGGTTAGTAACATCTCCCAAGGCAAATGCAAGTTCTTCTAGGATTTATTCGTTGAGAATCAACTTTTGTTACTCAAATATTACTCGCAAATGTTTTCCAAATGTTCGATTTATTTGAGATTCCAGAAGTGCTGGAACCAGGAGGAGTTGGCGACAGTTATATATTTGCTTAATAACTCGAAATGACAAATTGTCATAAATGTGTAATTGTCGTAAATCTAGCTTGAGAAATAATTAGAACACAAAAAAAATTACGAATGCTCTTGTTCAAAACCCAACTACTCTAGAAATGCATACCAGTGTAATGCTGGAGATGATCATACATTGTTCGGAAATGTGTGTCTCCCGCAGTCTCGCGAGTACCGTAAATGAATAAAGGTAATCATCCGGTTGCGACGCACAAAGTGGACCATCACAACACGTCGAGTAACGCAAGGAAGTCTGAATGGAAAAGGTCAATCGAATCATCACAGCGGGGCCGAGCATCAGTTAGGCACACAATTAATGTTATAACATTGGCGACACGAACGGTCCAAACATTTTCTAGTTACATTAAAGTACTCATAGTTGAATTGTTGGATGTTTTTATGCTTCTGATTATTCCGCTCCACTTTCGGATAATTTTCTTCTCTTCGGACAAGCGATTTCTTATAGCCGAGAGAAAGAAGAATACATTTACTGACTTACATCATTTGTTGAGATATCCGAACGGCGTTGGGATAAAGTCGATTGGGATGATGTCGATTTAATCGCCAGACTGTGGCATCCACATTGCGGTGATAGATAAACGGATTGTTTGCTTAATACAACAAACATTAAATATCATCACATGTTTCAGTTTAGAAATTAGTTTAGTAAACAGAGAAAAATACATATTAGTCGAAATGTTTAAGAAAACAAAGGAACAAATGAAAATATTCTGCAATTGGTTTAAAATCAGTAACTGTATTGTTTACTCTGATTAAGAATAAGAAGTCTTATTCAAATAATTTCACTTTATGTGTCTTCCAAATCGAACAAATATTTGCGTCCCAAAATATAATTTGATTGATTTCAAGTAAAATTTATGACGGATCTATAACCAACGAGTGGGTATGTAATTTTAAAATATACCACCACACGCTGAGTTTCCGAAACAAGTGAGTCAGACTATTTCAAGATCATGCGTTAATCAATTTAGCCGAGTGGTAACAAAACTAAGAGAAAAGTGTACTTAGTCACGGCTCCGCGTATGCTTTTATGAAGTGTAAATATTTACAGAACCGCAAGGTGCAATTCTGATAATTCTAAAATTACTTCGCACAATTGGTGCATTGACTGTAATATCCTTTCAAAAAACAACAACCGTTTTGTAGATGAGAAAAGTTGTATGTTGAGATGTTAGGAACAAATAGAAAACTAAAATTTTCTTTTCAATTTTGCCAAAATATAATTTTGTATTCTATAAAATTGTGAATATTTCTGCTTTTTGTTGATACACTTATTTAAAATTTACGTTGTGAATTTAGACATAGACCCTGATAACTGAGGTAAAGTAGCAAACATCTCAACTTGTTATCTCGTCAACTCCCTTTTTAGTAATTAATTCTCCAAATTCAGATTGTAGCAGAATTGTGTTAATTTAGTTTATTGGAATTGGTCAAGCAGGCAATAGAACCAAATTCTATTATTTGTAGAGGAAATAGTTGTTGACTTCGAATTGTTTTGAGTTGCATTGTGAAGCGATTTTACAACCTTTGAGGTATCAGAGATGGAAATATCAAATTGAACTTTGGTGGGGATGGTTTAATAGATATTTAAATAAACAATTTATTAAGAAAAAGTAACAGAATTATATTTTTAGTATGAAGCAGAGAACAATTTCTTTTATTTTACTTTCTATGAAGCATTAACTTAAATTTATCACATAAATAATTCAATTCAACTTTTCGCAAATTTGCATAGCATATAAACACGTGTAGTAATCGAAAGCAAAATTAAAACCCATTTTGATTGTGCTTTTTTCCACTAAAACGTTAGTGCTAAATAAACCGAGTGCTGTGAGGCGTATACTGTACCCATTTCGGGCGATTTTTTGGGAGGCGAATTTAATTTTAAGCAGTTCGTTAGGCCCGAATCGGAATGGATTTGGAGTGCGAACAATCTTTCCTAGTTTGGATTAGCCCGTAACGTAAGTGCACGCCGCACGCCCATGTGTAGCATATAATAAAAGCACTTTCCATCATTCACTTTTGAAACTGGCGAAACATGAAACCGCACAGAGAGCGCACAATCGTTTACATTTGCTTCCAACACAACGTTTGCAATGAATTGTGTTTTGCGTTTCTTTCGTGTAATGCGCGGATTAGTGACGTGTCGGCGTAATAGAAAAAAAATCCACCCTTGTGGTACGAAATGGAGTCAGTTGCGTTTCACTTTTACTTGTACTTCGCACACAAGGCAACAAATTTAGTGCAGATACAGAAAACGAAGAGAATAAGGGTTTATCATCTTTTTAAACAAGAATTTTTTTTCAGAAAGCAATTGTTTTTTTTATTTCATCTGGTTAAGGAGCTCCAAAGCAACAAATAAAGCAACATCACTCAATTTTCAAATGTGTTTGCAAGAGTCAACAATCAATGCTAATTATTTGAGTTATAATGGAAAATGTTGATTCATTGAATGAAAGAATGCATTCATCTTTCATCAATATTTCAAATTTCTGAATTTCAAACTTATATTGATGTTGTTCCCAAAAAAAAAGTAATGAGTTTATACACCAATTTAGAGTTGTAACTTTTATTTGAAAGAAATACTTGTTTTTTTTCTTCAAGAATTAAATGTCTCAACACTGTTTTCTTTACAAAATCAAATAAAACTGCCTGCTAATTTCTAACTTTAATAAAACGTTTAACTACTTGTGAAAATCTTCGCAATAAAAACAAGAAATGAGAATGTCAATATAATGGATTTGACAGAATTCAACACCAATGTCAATAAACAGAAGCTATTAAGAAATTAATTGCCTGTAGACGATTGGTTTTATTAACATCATGTAAAATAAATAAAGATTTACTCTATGAGTAAAGTAGTATAGTATCGTAGTTCGAATATCTTCATGTCCCTTTCGTACCTCAGTGCCGGGTAAACAGTTGTCATATGTGACTCATGCTGGTCATATACCGACACCGTACTCAACGTCCCATCACTCACTGACTGGTAGCTCGATCCTTTGTTCGGGAAGATGCAGACTTCTCCCTCGATTTCGACTGGAAGCGCTTCCAACGGCTGGTAGGATTTTCCGCCTCAGAAACCAGCGCGTTACCAAGTGTGGTACCGGTACCGAGGCGGTTAGTTCTAACTTCAACATTCAACATTGGGATAAGGACGTTCTTGGTTTATTTGAGAAACTAAGCATATTTGATTACAAATCAAAACGCTTCTGCATCAAGTAATTTCACCAAAAATGTTCTACCTTATCAAAGTTTTCAATTGATTCGTTTCAACAACATTAGTAACATATTGCTGCATCTTTGCGACAATTGGCTAGTTAGTAACATATCAACATAACACAACTTAAATACTCTATCGTACGCGATAAACTCGCGTTTCACTTTTACTGAGCAGAATGCCAATGCACGAAGCAAGCGATAACGATAACAAGACCGCACCGGAAACGGAGCCCCATCGTAATTAAAACTCACAGTGTATCACGACATCGTTTCCGCAATCGTGAAATATTATAAATTCCCATGAAGGCGCGCTGCAATTCACTATCCCGAGCGTCTAATTCTCGAATACTCCAATCAGACCATACCGGTTTGATCAGCACGATTGGAACGCGCGGAAAGAGTTAATGCCAATTTAAATGCGTTCACGTCCTCGACTTCACACTCGGGAAGTTGTTGCATGCACGGCAACAAAAGACGCACGGTAAATACAGGCATGTTGGAAATAGATAATCCGCCTGCATGTAGGTTGCAGGAGAAAGATGCGCAACGCAAACAGGAAGTTCTTATCACCGCTGCGCAGTTGCAACGCGATCGGATGAATCAGCGTGAAAACAATGCCTTAATAAAGGTTTAATCGATGGACACCAATGGCTATTAATTAGTTGGACGTGTACGGCAATCAAGGACAATTGCTTTTTACTACTTGGATGCATATCGATCACATCTGGTCAACCTAGGAAATTTCAATTTCTAAATATGACCTTGAACCGAGAAGTGGTTGCTACAATTACTTATTTCACGCAACAATCCATAACATCATCTTACAATGCTGGTAACTAAAGTAATAACGTTTAGTGTCCAAAAACGAGTTTTTTGTTGTTATTTCTCCGAAAAGTTTACAAATTGTCTTGGCATGACGAGAAGCAGGTTATTGTTGTTGAGGACGTTTGAAACGTGCCTTCTGTGGTATAATTGAGGAATGCAATCAGGACGTGTGTCAACTTCAATGCTGTGAGGCGGAGATGACAATGTTTGGATTTGCACTATCCTGCCAGATAGCGCGTCCTTTGTTTCACTTCCGCCTCGAAATGTGCGCTGCAATTGGCGTTATGTAATCAGTTGTTTTCGTTGCCAAAACAAAAGCAACACCAACGCCTTTTTCGCAAACAAAAAATGAAGTGATTGACGGAAACAATTGCATTTCGTAATATATTATATGCTATGATATTTTATTTATTCGACTGTTAGGCAGATTGTACCAAAATGTTGTAATACTACCAAATAAAGAGGAAGTCGTACGTACGAAACAACAATTTAAAACAATCAAATATTATCCGAAAGTTATTTATTTTTATTCCCACAATCAAGGTAATGTTGATCCAAGTGTCTGGGATATATGTGTGGGATATATAGTTCGAAGAAAATCCACATGATCTTAGCTGTCTCCCCAACAAAAAATAAACTATTTCAATCAGTCCGAATAAAAATAGAAGCCTTACAACTGTAAAAACCAACCAATACAATGCAAAAGTAATTTATAGATGACACCACCATGAAGCAAGAGTTAATTTCAATTAACACCGAAGTAAATGAATGTCCTTCCTTCTGATTCAAGTCTATTTGCTAAGTAACCTACATGACACCCAACGTCACATACAAGGAAATATTTAAACCCACTTAATTGAGTGGTTGAACATAATTAACGAATGTTGAAAGTAAAACTCTGCCACTGACACTCTTAGCTCGAAACAAAAGCGCACATAATTTCCTACCCCACCACACACCTTTGTAAGGAATCATGTATTAAAGCAAAGCAGAAGGAAGTGGTAGGCTAGTCATGGATTGCGACCAATATATTAGCAACAATTTAGCAGTCAACAAACGCAGGGTGGCAATATAAATGTCGCAAATCGACGTTAATTAAAGACCACACCACGGGCACGAAAATAGAATTTATAAAAACAAGATGCTTGCTACAGCTTCTACAGTTTCTTGGCATGCACTCGTGAACCTATGCATTACTCAGTACAAACATGCATGACTTGGAGTGAAGCTGACCTCTTTCAAAGTTTTACCAACAGCTGTGATAAATTCGGACAAAAACACAAACGGAAGGTAATTTACGTACGTGCTTGAAAGTGCGCCGCGACAAATCAAGACCGACGGTGGGGAGATCTTATCATAATCATCAAGAAACTGTGAAAACTGCATGATATGCGAATTCCTCAACCACCGACGTATATGGGTATCATGCAGTAATAAAATGTTGGTTGGGTGAATTTCGTTGAAATCTACACACTTAGTGTGTGTTCCGCGATCAATTATATCGTCAGAAGGAAGTTATATATTATCCTGAAGAAGGCAACTACAGAAAGAGGAAAAGATTTGGTTTCAATTCGCTATAATCGGTAATTTTTCCACAAAGTTAAGGTTACTACTCCTCCAAATCGCTCCGAATGTAAGCAGCGCGATAAAAAAAAATCGCCAAACGACTTGGTTTGCTTAATTGAACTCTGCTGTAAGTCACGCACGTGTCGCTTTTTGGAATAAATGAAATCATAACACAGCGTAACGCGAATGTGCATTGTTTCGCTGATACCACGGATGAAAATCCGAAGTTAATTTGGTCTTTATCGTGACTTGCATCGTGTTTCCAGCTGGGAATAAAACTATCGACGTGTTTGTTTGATCAAGCAATTCGCGAGTAGTTCATAAGACTGGCTGTAAGACATCTTCTCCTAAATGTCCCATGACTTAAGTTACGGTGGTCATGGGACATTTAAGAAAGGTCTATGGAGGATAAGCATGAACCTCGCACTGTCAAGTATGAGAATACCTCTAGGTCGGTCCTCGATGGGATTAAATAATTGAAATGACAAATTAATGCGCATTGTTGCTAACGAGACAATAATCATTGTGTGCGACTTTGTCCATCGCAAATACTAGTACGCATTATTGCAGCCGTCGGGCAGTAAATGCAAATTATCCGAGTAGATAGTTTGGTCGAGTCGCGCAAGTCGTGCGCGTTGAATAACAAAACAAAGTGCATGGTTTTGTCACTTGAGGCGATAAATCACCTTCGATTTGTTAGCTGAATCAAATTCCACGACTCCCTGATCGCCAATCAGGAAGCGCGAAGAAGGTGTCTACGAAGCTGGTACTGACCTTTGTTAAGAATGTGAGCGGTAGATCCACACCTTTGAGCGCTCCGAGTGTTTGGGACGTGCTGGCACCTGCTGAAGATGCACCTCGGTTATGTCCTGCGAATCACTGATAAGGAGCGTAGGAACACGGTGCTCGCAACGATTCGGGATGGGTGTCTTAATCTCAAGTAACTAGCAAAGGCGCCCGACTTCTTGGCTTAAGACACAGACGCTGAGGTAAACATACGCGTCCGCTGCAAACAGCAAGTGCGTCGAACCGCGCCGCTCTAACTCAACGAATCGACTGAGCGCGAGTTGGCTAGCAAGGCGAAGGCAGGCTGGCGAACTAAGCGCAAGGCGCAGCGACTTTGTAGGGGATCGTGACGACGACGGCGACTTGACTCAACTTCCAGCAAGTTACAAGTTTACTGCGTTTAAAGACGCTTCATATGCAACACAGTCATGCAGAAGGTGATGCAGAGAAGGTAGCAGTAACCAGTAGTACTCATGAAGAATGCAACTGGGAACCTGGGCACTCTTTCCGAATGCCGAATTAACTTGTTCTTGTTTCCAAGAGTTAGCAGATCTTCAAGGGCACCAAAGACATTATCTTTAAAATTCAGACTAAACATACTTTTATGATTGGACTTTTTATTACGTTTATATGCATTATTACTACTTTCAGTACATAATTTAACTGCCTACTGGTTCCAATTACCAGTACCTAGTAAAATTATGGATACATCTGGAAACCTGGTGTCCCTGGTGTAATAGAATGCCAAATTAACTTGCACTTTTTCTCCAAGGTACTAAAGGTATAAAAATAGAAATCAAGCCATAACAAACTCTTTCCTCCTAAATCCTTGAGTTCTTCCAGAACCCAACTAAAGTATTCTTGTTGCCAAGGATATACATGAACCCAAGATACAAAATCAAAATCAAAAAACAAAATTTGAAAACGAAGACATAACAATTTATGACTATTATTATCTTTTTGTTGGCATATTTCGACTGTTTTTTGTGGTTCTGGTTACAGCAGAAACTTCTCAACTAATGTAAGGGGTCCAGGTATTTTCCAAGGAAGCATAGGAATACAAAGAATGTTATTAGAAACCTAATAAAATGCTACACTAACATGCTCTTATTTTCAATACCCTAAAGACGTAAAAATCAAAACACAAGACACAACCTTCTGCTCTCAATTGTTCTGATCTCCAGTATAATGGCGATTTTGTTTAAATAACAGCTTTTCGCCAAAGTAAAATCACCTCAAACTTATAAATCATGCGAATGTTTGAGCACCTGAACCAACACATCCAACTCTCTAGTTTCCATGGGTGTACAATATCCCTAGAGAAGACAAATCATAAAAATCAAAGAGAAGACATGATAAACTCTTTACTCTGCTATACTTGTAAATTGTTTGGTCACCAATACGCATGTCGTGTATGAGTATTAATAACCTTTTGTTAACTTATTTTGAATGCCTTTAGGCCAGGTTACTTCTGCAACCTATAATTTATGTCTGTAATCCAGGGCAAGGAAGCAAAATGAATACAGTGGGAAACATAAAACATAGTGAAGTTGGGTTCGCACTAAGCAGTTACAAATTACATTTGTTTACAATTCCATATTGTATTGTGGCGGACGCAGCTGCGGTAGTTGTTGCACTTTTGATTTGTAGACGTATGCATGTTTCGTGTTTCTTTGCACTTTGCTCAGAAATTGAAAACAGTCGAGCAGTGTACATAAATATGCACGCAAATGGACACACCCTCGAATTGTGGGTATTTGTTTTTGCTGCTGAAGCAGAATTAAATTGGGACAGAAAGTAATTTAGTTAGGTCTTGCCCAGAGGCACAGAGAATAGAGCTACAATAAAAAAACTGTTTTAATTGAGAAATAATACCAACCACACGAATTATGCCAATACAAATCGAGAAAGAGTTTCGTAACATCAAATTCACAAAAAGGGTAAGATGATAATATTGGTCACTTGTTTCGATGTAAGGCTTTCAAATTGTTTACCATCCGTATATTACAATGCGGTAATGTGTTGCTTGTTGCGTCAGATTAATAGATTTTATTGAAAGGGTTACCATGGAGGAAATGAAAGAAATGAATGTGAATGCATTAATTTTGTTATAAATTTCTTCTGAAATCCAGAAAGACCTGATACTTTGTGCCTAATATAACATTAATGATAATTTTCATTAACACAATTCCGACGAAAAATTTATATTAAATAAAATATTTTCCAGTGACAATATTTATATGAAGCAGTCCAGAAAATAATTTCTCCCAAAAACAGATTTATCTTTCCTGGCATCAGCTAACCAATCAGTATCCAATCAATGTGCTGTAGATGTACTACTTCTTCACTGTGATTACACTTTATCCTTAACAATAAAGTCCTCACAATCAACATCGGACCATCTTTAATACCTCTAACGTACCTTAAGTTAAAATGCCGAGGTCAATTCATAGAACACTCATTCTCTCAAGACTAAAGATACCCACAACAAAAAGAACTACGCATACTGTTTAGAAAGTAGTCTTGAAAATGCGTCAACAACATGCATCGATCATTGACAACGCGCATTAAATGATTACATAAACGCACTGATGGCATCACAATGTTTGAAAGTTTGGAGGATTTGGTAATTCGTGCACACTGCGGCTGGTCGGCCGCCGACGTCGTTCACCTTTTGTTTATTCACCTCTGCACCTTTTCACCTTCGTTCCTTCCTGCGAGGCGCCGAGCGTCTCATGTCACGTCGCGTCGTCGCGCCGTCATAATATTTACATTTCGCCCGTGCGAATTCTTCGCGTTTGCGTGCACGAGTTGGCGATAAATAAGCACTGCACGTCCGCTTCACCGCAGGATGCGTAATTATGGATATATAAATCCAGTGCGCTGCAGCCTACGAAGGATGCGAACTGGTGGATGTGAGCATCATCGACAATTTTGCATAATATGGATGTTGTAATCTATACTTAACATGTTTACATCAGTATTATCACATACACACCGCGTGGAGAGCGCATAGACTTGGAGGAGCGTATCTTATAGAAAATCAAGGGTGTATATTATACAATGCCTATTTTAGAAGATATTTTATGGTATCATACTTCCGGTTAGTCCAAATGAATTCGTTTAAAAGCGTCCTACCACAAGAAGCCCCCCGTCTGCGTTTAAGACAATCTGATAACTACCCCACGTGTTCTAGAGTAGCCAGACTATTAAGCTTAGAATATCCTCTTTACGTGAAACATATTTATTTATGTATCATATTTTTAGTAAGACCTGTCACAAGATTAAATCAAAATAAAACAAATTTTTACTCGTTTGGAGTAGAAGATATGTATAGTTAGCAATGTATTAATTGCATTGGTTTTTATGGAAGATGTTGGGGAGATATGATGTTGCTTGCTTATTACTGCTTACGCAAAGCTCTTCAGTTAAATTATTAATTAGAGATCAGTGCTTCCAATGATATATGATAAAATACGGAATTCTTTTTGAGGAGAGTAACTTGTAATAGATGTTGTTCGTGCGGTGGTGGAGTGTCGACTGTCATACAGTTTCCAGGATTCGCAGCCATTAGACCACGGTGCCTTTGTGGCGCTCGCGTCGAAAGCGCAAAGATCACAAATTATCGCGCGACTTCGCGAATTTTGCGAATGCGCAAATCACCTGCGACGACCGCGACACCACCGCGATTGCTGCGTACTAAACATAATCAAACGCACACAGCGTATTATTACCGTAAACCCAATAAATTATTTTCGAATTCAATAACATATGTCGTGGACAATATAAGAAATTTAATCATTCTTTTGAAACTTGTACACAATAGAATGTAAAAATTATGAAATTGTTTTAAATTGAAATTTTGTTGGTACTTTCATAAATTACCATGTTTATCGCCAACTTAAATTTATTTTACACTAAAAACTATGCAAGACATAAGACTTCTAAGCTTCGTCGTCAATTTTGCATAACATGGAAGTTGTAATCTATATTTAACACGTTCAAATCAACATTATCACTTGCATTACGCATGGTCTGCCAACTCGGAAGAAGTGAACCCACCGAACGTAGTGCAGCGATAGAAATCACCACCAGCAATAGGTACGTAAGAAAGTAATTTACAATCAATTCAAGGAAGGATGTTTTGGTCGAGTTCCGTTGCATTGGCAATGAAATACTAGAAATAGCGGACTTGCTATTTCTGCAAAGCGCACGCAGAGGCAGCAAGCAGAAGCCAGACGCGCTAGCGCCGCGCCGTGGTGTGAGTGAATTTCTCCAATTATTCAATCCCCGCCGCGGCGTATATTTAATTAATTAGCGTGCCACAAAACGTTTAATTGCGCGGGCTTAGATCACGCTTACGTAGAAGCGATGAGGCGGACCGAGTGCTTGCAGTGGAGCGATTTATACAATGCCCGATATGCCACGCACTTTCTTTTCTTTCTTCACTTTATTCACCGGGAGCCAGACGCCGACGTCTCTTGGAATTTCATATCAATTCTTAATTAATTTAATGAGCAAATGGGAGACTGCGTGATTAATTTCGCGAGTAATTAATTAGTGATTTTCGTTTTCGTCTTTAATAAACTGCGACGGATCGTTAAAATTAGCCCCGTACTTAAAGCAAACGCGTTGCCCTGAACCACTGTTCTACAAACACCAAAATTGCTCATCAAAATTAAGCATACAGCATGTTCTATTGCGAATAGGTAGTATATAGTGTCGTATGTGTACAGTGTTTACTACGAATGCTAGTTAATATGTCATTAACGTTATTAGACACATTGTTGTTGAAACACACACGGCGTTTATAGCATTGTAACATAAACCCCCTTTCTTGCTTGAAGATTCAGTGTATTTCAAATGACATGGCTTTGCACGCTTTATCACGTTGGTGACAATGAAATTAATTTAGAAAATTCAAACTTGTCCTACTCAGATAAAGGCGTCAGCGTGAGCTTATAATCTCCATGGAAAATTAGAATTCACATTTTCAATATGAGTATTTCACATGAATTATTAAACTAATGTCATGTTTGTAATAATTCAAATTAACATACTGGAAAATGTTGTTAACTTGACCCATTAAGATAATAATAATAAATAAAACAAGTTAAAAGTGTCATATATAAATAACTTTACCTGTTACGAGTTCACTAAAAGGAAGAGTTTTGATTCAAAAATTTATTAAAACCCAATTTATATAACACACTATTTAAAAATTGACATTTATGGCATTACAGAAGATTTGAATAAAATTTGAGGCTGAGCTAAATTTAAATTTTTTTGTTTTTTTTTTCTCCAAAACGAGAAATAGGTACATAACATAAATCTTAGCATAAATGGCAATTACATTGATTTTATTTCTTAGATAACTCTCTTACCTTTTGCAGAAAAGTTTTTGAAAAATAGTTTATTGTGACCAATATTTTTACCGCATTTGTGTTGGTACAAGTATTTTAGGTTGGCATTATTTACTCCAATTGTCTTCACAATCAAAATAGGAATTTTAGTTATATTGTTAGTTATAACTAGGTCTTTTATTTGACAAGGACAAAATCTAAGAAGTCTGTTCAAGAAGAAAGCCCATGCATTATATGAAAATTCCAATATAATACCGACGGTATAGTACTTGTTGTTACTAATGAGGCATGCATATAACTAACTAAATCTCTTCCAAACACTTTTCAAATGGCCAAACACTATATATGTGTGCCAAGAGATAACTGATTAAAATATTTCATTCTGCTTCATAAGCATTTTCTTATTACTCGATACTCCTATTAATTTTCCTAAAATTCCTATTAATATGAACGTGTGCTATTGCAATAGGACAATTACATGCAAGTTATTGCTGGCCCAGTGATAGCGAAAGCAGCAAGCAACGTTTGCAACACTCCCAATACTAATCTGTAGAAAAAGCTTGCGCGTAACCCGTCCATTACTCAATAATGCGCGCATCAGCGGATCGAATACCGCCTAGAGATAAACTCCTCGATAAGACTGTTATTCATCAAGCAAATGTACGTCATCACATTCGAAATCCTCGCTGATGTGATCGTCATCGGGATGATTGAAGTGCCTCATCCCAACCGGCGTTAGAGACAATATGTATTCAGCAATATTCCAGTTTTCATCGCGCGCAATTAGGTCGAACTTGTTTATTGGCCGCTTGCATTCCAGATCAAATAGCACGCGACTCAGTTAAGTTTGAGTCAGTTTCATCCTGCAACTAGCACGGTGCACGTCCAACAGGTCTGCCTGAACTTAGGAAACAATTGAAGCAAGAGAGCAGAAATGGCAAAGTGCAATGGGTTAGTAGTCACATCATTCCACAAAATACAGCAAACTTTAACGCGAAACACATTTGGTAATTTGTGGAAAACTACTTTCTTTATGTATACAATACAAAGTTTACATAGGTATAAATGGAATCGACAAGGTGAAGGTCTTAACCTGCGCGAGTTCGAAATTTCAAAAGACTGCAGCGCGCGTAACCTAAAATTATGCGGCTTTTATCGCGATTACGCGGATTATCTAGTTTAATATTTCCGTAATTTATAGCAAACTATTAAATAAGCCTAAACTAACACTTCTATTTTCCACTTTACAGAACAACATCGAAGATAATTGATGGTAAAAAAATCTCAGCTGACATTCAAAATGGTCTTCGAGGTGAAATCGAGTCGTGGGTGGCTTCAGGCAAGAAAAGACCGGCTCTGCGAGCTATCCTTGTTGGAGATGACCCTGCTAGTTGTACATATGTCAACAAGAAGATGATTGCTTCCAGAGATGTTGGTATTGACAGTGACACTATCAGATTATCAAGTACTGTGACACAGGAGGAATTGGTGCAGAAGATTGATGAACTCAACAGTGATGCCCACATCGATGGCATTCTAATTCAACTCCCTGTACCTGAACATATCAATGAAAGGGAGATTTGTAATGCAGTGCATGTGGACAAAGATGTTGATGGTTTCCATGTGACTAACATTGGTAAATTAGTTGCTAATATTGATACATTCATTCCTGCAACATCCCTTGCAGTGATTGAATTGATCAGAATGTAAGTATAAGTCTAATTACATCAGAAATTAATTATTTTTTGAAAATAACTCATTGCTGAAAGATAGTTCCTGTTGATGATGATGTTTTATCACACAGAATTGGAATTGACACCTTTGGAAAGAGGGCTGTGGTGTGTGGAAGATCAAAAAATGTTGGTCTGCCAATTTTCCAAATGCTGCATTCAGATTACCGCAATGAATTGCCTGGGTTGGAAGCAACTACAATCATGTGCCACAGAAACACTAAGCCTGAAGACCTTACAACATATTGCCAATCAGCAGATATTATCATCACTGCTACTGGTGTGCCTGGTTTGATCAAACCAGAAATGGTCAAGGAAGGCGCCTGCATCATTGATGTTGGCTTAACAAGGATTACCTCGCCTGATGGAAAGCATAAACTTGTTGGAGATGTTGATTATGAAGGTTTGTACCCTACCCCTGCCTTATTCAATTTATGAGCATAGATGATATTCGTAAATGATTGCATATGTACTCTAAATGATTATTATAGTCTATGTTACCTTTAAGGTTGCTTCGAGCGTGCAGGTTATATAACTCCAGCTCCAGGTGGTGTAGGACCAGTCACGGTGGCGATGCTAATGAAGAACACTTTCAAAGCGTGTAAGAATTTCGAAAAAATCCGATCGGGCAAAAAGTAATTTTCTGAACTGTACGTGTCATCGGAAAAATTTAATGTAACTGTCAATCAACGTTAATCAAACTTGTAACAATTAAGTTAATCAATGTTGTACTTAAGGGATTGCAATCATGTTCTCAGTAAGTGTATGAATTGGATTATACTTTGCCTTCATTTTGGGGATCAAAAGTGTCTGGAAAAAAAGGAATTCTTGAAATATGTAGTTATTATGGTTGGTTATAAACAGGATTGTATGATATCCAGTGCAATATTCAGATGTTTCAAAATAATATGGAAAATAAATGTTCCAACATTTTGAACTTGCAATGCTTGTTTTACCTACGCATTAGTATGCAAAAATTGTATTTTGATAAGATATCTTAAAAGAATTTTTAACATATTCAATGATAACAAAATGTATAAAGCGGAGCGCAAATCGCGACATGCTAGGCTAGACGTCTACATAGTAGCACCGGGTTCCAGTACAACGACACCGCAAAATGTTCAAGCCCAAAGTTTATCTCACGCGAAGGATTAACGAGGAAGCGTTTGTCTGCTTGAAGGAGTAGTAAGTTCAAAACCCAGTACATTAGATTAGCTGATACAGATGCGTTTGTAATCGTGGTGATCGTTGTTCTTTTAAACTGTTGCCAATTTTACTTTGGTTATGTTTGCTCTTAGCTGCGATGTTGAAAGTTGGAATGAGACGGAGGAGCCTGTCCCTCGCGAGGAACTTTTAAAGAAGATTCCTGGCAAAGATGCATTGTTCTGCATGCTTTCTGATAAAATCGATCAAGAGATTCTGGATGCAGCAGATAAATTGAAAGTCATTGGTACTATGTCCGTCGGTTTTGACCACTTGGACATGCAAACAATTCGTCAACGCAAAATTAAAGTAGGATACACCTTTGGCGTTTTAACGGACGCTACTGCTGAGCTCACCGTTTCTCTTCTCCTGGCTACAGGAAGAAGGCTTTTCGAAGCAAATAACAAAGCACTTTCTGGTGGTTGGGCTTCATGGTCTCCCTTCTGGATGTGTGGACAAGGGGTAAAGGGTAAGACAATTGGTATGGTCGGCACTGGTGCAATCGGCGGGGAAACTCTCCGACGTCTCTATCCGTTCAAACCTAAAGAAATTTTGTACTACAGTCGGAAAAGCAAGATAGATCTCGAAAATGATATTGGCGCAAGGAAGGTATCTTTCGACGAGCTATTGAAGAATAGTGACTACGTGATTACATGTCTTGCATACAATAAGGACACGGCAAACATATTTAATGCAGAGGCATTTAGGAAGATGAAGCAGAATGCAATTTTTATCAATACTGCACGAGGGGGATTGGTGGATCAAGAAGCGCTGATTACAGCATTGAAGGAGAAGCGGATTGGAGGAGCTGGTTTAGATTGCACCGTGCCAGAACCATTGCCATTGGACAGTCCTCTGTTTAAAATGAAGAATGTTGTGATTTTGCCACATATTGGGAGTGCAGCTATGGATACCCGGATTGAAATGGCGATGATAACTGTGAAGAACATCATTTTCGGTTTGAAGGATGAAGAAATGCCCATTGAATTGAAAGATAATTAAAAGATAAAAGACCTACAATGGGAACACAAAAGTCTAAGATTGATTAAAATTACATTTTTTAAGGAGATAAAGAATTCTTTATCTGAATCTAGTTCTTATCAATCACAATGATATATTATATCAGATTTATGTAATAATATATAACAGTGCAAACTATTCTTAATAGGTCACCTAATTGTTTTCATGAATCAATTATTTTGTTTTTCAGCATTTTTAAAATTTACATAAATATTATAGTATATTAGTATTTCATTGTAGATCAGATTTTAACAAAATTTGAGGGTTCCAATTTATCCATTCCAATTTAAAACAAACATTTCATAATAATGTTATGGTCACTCCATTTAACAAATAAATCTTGTTGCACTGTAATTAGCCAATAAATAGCTCAATATAAATTCGTTGTACATATAAGAATTCAAAGTATAGTTCCAGTGCCTCTAATTTTTCTGATTGCAAATTGTAGCAATAAGGCCTACTAATGAGTATTTGGCTCAAGTCATATTAACATCTTATAAATAATTGTTTACTAAATGACAAAGTTTCCAAAATAAATGTTTAAATTTGAATGGAAAATGTTGCCCACGTGCAGGAATTGTAAAACTGGAGTAAACCTCTTTGCATCAAATTATTGTTGGTTTTCAATGATATAACTTAATAATGTAGTGAATAAGTTATCATAACTTTTAATGATTACAAATTACACATCGCAGATTGCTCTTGTTCAACTTGTTTTGTTTGCTATGGTTACGGCAATAAATATTTATCAATTACAAAATTGAACTGGCATCGTTTCAGTTAATCCAAATTGCTTGTATGGTCAATCAGCTTTATTAAATTTCTTACGGATTGTTTCTAGTTACAATAAAGCCTATTTCTCCGCCGTTGACTAGAAGCAAGTTCCACTAAACAGTATTTCTAAAATATCTACTGTATTGCGCATGTAAAATTAGTAAGCCTCAGTGTATATTATTATACAAAGCCATATCGTTACCCATTCGTTACAGAAAAGATTTGATATTCAACATGATTGGCAAATTATTACACGACGGAACGCAGTTCATGTTTCATTTTACGAAATGGTACAAACGGCGCACCGGCCATGCGCGAAGATACGGCAAATCATCCAAGCCCAAGGTTTATCTCACGCGAAGAATCAACAAAGCTGCGTATGCTCGTCTCAAGGAGTAGTAAGTAATCAATGCAGTATAACACATGAGTACAATCGAAGTACCTATACCTCGGTTATATTTGTTATCAGTTGTGATGTTGAAAGCTGGAATAAGAAGGAAGAGCCAGTCCCACGCGTGGAACTTTTAAAGAATATTCCTGGAAAAGATGCATTATTCTGCCTGCTTACTGATAAAATAGATCAGGAAGTAGTGGAGGCAGGGGATAAATTGAAAGTCGTCGCTACCATGTGCACGGGTTTTGAGCACTTGGACTTACCAGCAATGTACAAAAGGAAAATTCGAGTTGGGACCACCTTTGGTGTTATGGACGCTACAGCTGAGCTTACCGTTACCCTTGTTCTGGCCACAGGAAGGAGGATCTTTGAAGCGCAAGAGGCAGCCCGATGCGGGGGTTGGGCTACATGGTCCCCATTCTGGATGTGCGGTCCGGGGATAAAAGACCAGACCATTGGAATGGTGGGCACTGGTGCAATCGGCGGGGAAACCCTCCGACGTATTTATCCATTTAAACCCAAAGACATTTTGTACTACAATCTAGTAAGCAGGCCAGATCTCGAAGAAGATATTTGCGCAAAGAAGGCATCCTTCGACGAGATATTGAAGAATAGTGACTACGTGATTACATGTCTTGCATACAATAAGAACACGGCAAACATATTTAATGCAGAGGCATTTAGCAAGATGAAGGAGAATGCAATTTTTATCAATACTGCACGAGGGGGATTGGTGGATCAAGAAGCGCTGATTACAGCATTGAAGGAGAAGCGGATTAGAGGAGCTGGTTTAGATAGCACTGTGCCAGAACCATTGCCATTGGACAGTCCTCTGCTTAAAATGAAGAATGTTGTGATTTTGCCACATGTTGGGAGTGCAACTTTTAATGCAAGAAATGACATGGCGGACATAACGGTGACGAACATAATTTTGGGCTTGAAGGGTGAAAAAATGCCCATGGAATTGAAAGAGCAAGGTAAATAGAAAGCTTGCGATTGCAACCTACTCCAACTGGAAAATACAGGCGACTAAAATATTTTTCTTTTTGAAAAAGAAACCTTTCATTTCATACCTAAATTTCATTGCATTAATTCTGTACTTATTACATTGCAATAAATCATTTAATTTTAATCACAACCTATTTTCATTTTTTATTCAAAGAAACTAATTTCGGAAACTCAAAAATTACTTGCGATTACTCTATTTAATATATTAGCAGCAAATTCGTTTTTCATTTCAATTAACGCCAATACCCAATTTTTCCTATCTACACATCCTGATAAGAGAATTTACTTCATTTACATATTCTGTGCGACTTCTTCATAATTATCGTTTGGTACTCGGTGTTTAGCAAACTCATTTTTCACTTCAATTAAGGACAGTGTAGTTTTTGTCAAAACGATCTATCCTTACAGCATAATTTCCGTAATTTACACGAATTCTATTTCTTTCATCCTCATCATAATTAATGATTTTCATATCTCCAGCATTATGAATGATAAAATGGCACTCCTACCTTAAAAAGGACCTAGACTATTGTCAAATACTGATACTAAACTAAAACGTTTTCAAGCATTGCATAAGAATGCCTCGCAATTTACTCCTCAATGATTCATCATTGTTGTTGCAAACTAAATGTGTGTTTTCTTCATTTATTGTAATAACAACCTCCAAGTCCAACTGAAAATAAATAATATAATGACAATTACATTCAACTAGACTTTGAAAAATTCTTTTCATACCAAGCTAATTGTGGCTTCTGTTCCGTTGTGATCAACTTTAGCATCATATATTCCTTCCTTTTCAAGCAGTGACACAAATTCGGGAATTTTTACTGATCCAAACTGATAATTGATTTTATTTGTAAGCCCTCCCTCTGGTATGGGTTCAAATTCCCCTGCACTCAGTGCATTATCCTTCACACTGAATTGACCTGTGAATGTCGCTAAGGAAGTTCCTTGTCCAGCCTCAACAGGAACAACATTCAAAGCCAAATCTGACTCGATGTATACTTTGTTCTGGGTTCTCTTGATTGGTAAGTCGATAACTTCCCCCCAGGAATATGAAATCAATGTTCTATCCGGAGAATTCTCAATTACTAGTTCTGTTAGATTGGGTGAAGTTGTAGGAGGCTGTGTGTAACATTCAGGTACTACTAATGTGGTTGGTTTTAGATCCTTGATTAATTTATTAGCTTGTGTAAAATTCAACGAGGTATCGATAGCGCAATGTGCGACTTTCATTTGTAACGGCTGGTACGGAGCCAAGGCGTCAATATAATCAAAATCAGGCTCTAGATTGTGATAATAAACAAATTACGGTATGAATAGAATGCTCCATGAAAAACACGGTCTTACCTGTGAATACAATACAATTTCGCGGATTGTTTCCCCACATTTCGATCAATTGTACAGCATCGCCATATCTTAAACTGGGATGTCCGCAAAACACAACACAAGGCTACCAAACAAACACAAACGAAACAAAATGCATTTGCTCAATTAAATTCATTTGTTTTTCAAATACATACTTCCTGAAAATCCGTACTAAATCCTTCGGAATAGATGTGTTTGAAGTGCTTCAACTTTGTATTCTTCAGTAGTTGTGCATGAGGGAATGGATCATCAGCAACGTAGACTTTATTCTGCTTGGCAGATGATAACCACTCAGCCAGAATATTCGAATAAGCCAGTGATGTATCCGCCACTGGTGAGATGAAAAACATGGGGCAGTTGGCTACTCCCAAGTCGGTCATTTTCAGCGATAGGCATTCGAAGAGATCGTAGACGACCCCAGTTGGGTAGCAGGGTATTAAAACATTACCACCACCACGTAATGTTAAACCTAAAAATTGACATAGATTAGTATACATCATCACCTTGTAGTTACAACTAGATTATATCACCTCTGAAAGAAAGGCTTGACAATCTCTGGAATAAGTGGGATGAAGACTATGTTATTATATTAATTTGGATCAAACACCTTAAAAATAGTTAATAGGATTATGGATACCATTCGGCATTGGTTCTTTTTAACAACGCCCAATTGAATCGCACGTACTTGATAACAACACAGTTCGATACCAAAAATCGGTTTGATTGATTTTTAATTCAACCCTAATGTTTTCGTATGTTTTTTTTCTCAACAGCGAAGAAATACCGAGGGGGGTCTTGGTAAATTTTAAATTGCAAACAGAATCCACTAAAGTTGTGAACTTTTACAGAAATCACATACCAGGAGACATTCGGTGCAATTATCGTAACTAGAAAATTTCTAACATATCAGCATGTTTCAAAATTTGATTATACTAAACCGACTACGGGTTTCTGCGAGAATGTGTTATCGAATACACCCTCAATGCGGTTCGAACCTGTGTTCGAATAACCGAATATAAGCTTCGTTGTCACTGTTACCTTCAGACCTTACCGACTGAACTGGGAAATAATTACTAAATTTTGGAAAATAGGCATCAATTTTGTTAATTCATTTTAAACATATGTGCCACCAAGTACAAGGAGTTCCATTGAGTTTCCCATTGGAATATTCAAATTAAATAATCTCTTACCAACTACTACACAAAGAACTCCCAACATTGAGTCTGGATTACTAATCGGTGTCTGGGTCAAATCAGTCATGATCAATACATCAGCGTTTTTCAAACTGTTGTGGTCCATATGTCGAGGATGAGTTGTTAATGTGCTGGAGCCACTTAAATAGACGATTTTCTCATAGTCTGAAGTAATAACCCAGTTGCAGGAGCCAAGGCAAAAACCTGAACTTGCTGGAACGACTTGTAAAGCACCATACACATCCTTTAGAAGAACAAATTTAATTAATAGAATACTACAAAGAATTTCAGACATAAACCCACAATTTTCTCATTATATCCCAACATTTGAATCCGCGCTAAACTCGAATTCATGCTGCTCCTGCTATAAATTTGCTTCCATGATTTAGGATTAAAAGAGTCACTCAATGGGTAAGGCAGTTCATTAACAAAGTTTTTCCATTGATGAGCAAAGCCAGCCTTGGGGCATTGTTCAATATTAACAACAAGTTCTTCTAATAATAATCTGTAAGTTTATAATTTTACATTAAGGCACCCAAAAACAAGAATTGCTGAATTGTAAACTTAGTTTGAGCCTACCTTCCAATTTGTAAAGTTGGTTCAGTTGCATAAACACGCCCTTGGAATCCAGTGCCTTCAGTAATAAATGGTAATGCCATCATACATAAATAATTTGATATAAGAATTACATCAACTTGTGAGAAGTCAATTAATTTCTCCAATGGTGGACAAAATTCAGGTGGTGAATCAACAAATATCCTGTCATAATTTTCTTTTAGTTCCTACAAAAATTAAAATAACTGATTTTGACCTTATCTCATATTAGTAGTTTTCAATGTATACTCCTTCAAGATCAGGATCCATTACATCTTGTGGCATCCATGTTGGAAGATTCACGAGATGGTTTGATGGAGCAAAAGTCAGTGGTAAGAAGTTTAAAACTGACTGCAGTGATAAACCACAGTCTAGCATTATTGTTATGTCATTAAATGTTAATATCTGACAAGGCTTATTGGGATCATTGCTTAAACAATACTAGAAGGAAATGTAAACAACAAGTATTTGGATTAAGCAGTTGTTGAAGAGTACTTAATAAATGTATTTCGTGAATTAAAAGTTACTTACGAGCTTCATTTTAGTAAATTTCTTAAAAAACTCTATTTTCATTGATAATAAGTAGTCCTAATAATCTTAATGCTAGCTAAATTGATGAAATTAAAACATTTTTAAAATTTATAAACAACGCAACACCTCCTAACCACTGCGGTGGTTGCCTGATCATATTAAGGTTAGAAGCTTGTTGAGTCAATAACGATTGCTATCGACTTCGTCCGAAGATAAAAAGTTTTAAAAGTTTTCATTCTGTATCGCAATTGATGCAAACATATCCGAATAAAGAGAAGAATCTGAGGGATCATAGGTTTCGTTTGCTTCGGTCTTCTCCACAGGTGGGCACAATCCATATCGCGCATGACATTATCTTTAGCGTAGTCAAAATTAATTCGAATAGGCGGATGGATGTGACTGGGTAGGTCTTGCGGCAAACGGCTGCGTGGTGGTGATTACGGTAAACTGATGGCGTTTTCTTCAATGCTGACTCTGGTGGATCTTCACGACTGGCTCGCTGTAACTGGCTGTGGATGACTCGTTCTGTCTCTTTACTACTGACTCCCTGTTAGTAACTGTCGGTGGATGACTCGCTCTGGCTCTCGGTGGATGACTGCCCGCTCTCTTTTCCTAACCCGCTATTTAAAGCCCTTGGGAGGCCTTTGGCGGGATTTCGGAGGCTATGCTTTGTAAGAGGAAGGTTGCGTTGAATTTCCCGAGAGGTCATGCTAAGGACGTGCAAGTACAAGTTCGTGACGGGGTGCTTAACGCTTTCTCGGGTTTGATGAGGGAGATTGAAGTTTATTGAGTTTGGAACGTATTGATACCCGAGGATATTGGTTTATGACAGAGTGCTAAAATGTTTCTTGGAAGGTTGGATTTGGGAAAACGTAGAATGTTGGTGTATTGCTGAATGTTGGATGGTTTGAGAGATTTTGGGTAATCCCTACAGCACAATTAATGTCAATATAAGCCATTACTTTTGGCCCACATTCTGACGTTGGTGTTGGATACAATCTCAATGTTGCAATTGAAATCGTATCTCTATCGCTATCACCACCATCAAATTCTAATACATTTTCGGTGCCTTTCTTGTCTTCCCATACTAAAACATCGCCCAGCAACTCTTCCTCATAGTCACTCATTAGGTTAGAAACGTATTCAAAAACTTTATCGACTTCCTTGTTTGGTGAATTGCCAATCCAGGAATTTTCGGCGAACAGGTTATCTTCATTATTGAATTCCACGTTTTTTGTATTGACCTGACAGGGACATCCTGTGGATTCCAAATTATCGAAATCCATTAAATCCAAGATTTGTGCATAATTCTGCCATGGTAATAAAAAGTTTTTCTGATTTTCAATAACCATAGAGTTACCAAATAATGGTTTTTTGGAAACATGCTTGTTTTTAGCAACGTGTTCTCCATCATTCACGATTTCCAGATTTTGTACATAATCCTGGGCGAAATATCCTGTGGTTTTCTGTAGCTTCCCTTCAAGCTCCTTCTTTTCACGTGCTTCAATTTCAAGAAGCTCTGGATAAAAACATTCGAGCATCTCGTCATCTACATCTACTGTAATATTGCTCTTTAATGGAATGTCTTCATTCTGTTTGTTATTTAACATATAACATTCCGGTTGCAGTACATCTATCAGCTTAACATCATTATAAGGCCAAAATGGCTCACCGTCTGGATCTGCATTGTAATTATGGAAAATTGGTACATCATTCTGTTCAGCGCTATCGAGGGTTAAATAAAATGGTTTCTTTTCTTGAAAATACATCTCGGTGGAAGGATCTTCATTCCAAACCCCGACATTTTCTGGGCCCATATATTTTCCTGAAGAATTGATAAACATTTCACCGCATTGCCCTTCTCCAACCGATTCCTTCGCTTCAATATTATTAGATTGCAAATTTTTCCGATAATCCAATTCCTTTTTTTCGGAATACAGCGCCGCGGCAGGACTATAATTATTATTTAGGCTAACAAAACTCTCAGAATCTATATCAACCCCAGAATAATCAATGGATATCTCACTCGTTTGTTCTTTTTCAATAACCCACACTTCTGACTCCTCCAGATCAAAATTGTTGGACTGCGATACTGCAAATTGCGCAGAATTTTTGGTAGCTTCAGGAATCTCATTGTTTTTCCAATAAAACGATTGCTCTTCTGGAGTATACATCTCTGCGGAAGAATTACAATCTTTATTTGTAATGTCAGGATCAATATTTTCTTCATAATAGTCAATGGGTATGTCCCCCAATTGATTCTCGTCAACCCACACCTCCATTTTATAATTATTGGAGTTTGGAACTTTGAAATGCGCAGAAATCTCGTGGTATTTAGGAATCTCATTGCTTCCCCAATAAGGCAATTCTTCTTCATGAGAATATATGACCAAGGAAGGATCTACAATTTTTTCGGAGTAGCCGATAGGTATCTCAGCTGTTTGTTCTTCAACAACCCGCACCTCCGACTCCTCCATTTTAAAATTATTAGACTGTGACTCTACAAATTCCGCACAAATCACCAAATTTTCTGAAATCGCACTATTTTCGGACTTGAAATCCCCGTACCAAGGTTTGATGGGTATGTCAACCGTGTGTTCTTCTATAACCAACACCTCCGATTCCTCCACATCACAATGATTGGACTGTGTCTCTGTTAGTTCTGTAAGAGTCCTCGGATTTTTGAAAATTGCATTATTTTTGGACTTAAAATCCCCGTGCGATGCGTCGATGGGTACCTCACCCGTTTCTACTTCATCAATAACCCACACCTCCGACTCCTCCATATTAAAATTACTGGACTGTGTCGCTGGCAGTTCCGCCGATATCACCGGATTTTCTGAAAATGGATTGTCTTCAGACCTGAAATTAACGTTCCATGGGACGGTAGGTCTGTCACCTTTTTGTTTTTTATCAATAAGGCACACCTCTGACTTCGACGTTTCAAAATTGTTGGAATGTGTCTCTGCCACTTCTGCAGAAGTCCTCGGAGTTTCAGAAATCGCACTATTTTCGGACCTGCAATCACCATTCCATAGGTTGATGGATATCTCACCCGTTTGTTCTTCTCCGACAACCCATATCTCCGAATCCTCCAATTCAAAATTATTGAACTGTGCTTCTAAAGGTTTCACAAGATTTTCGGGAATCGTACTACTTTCGTTACAAGGTCTAAAGACACTATTCCAATTAAAATCCAAGTTTTAAATTGTGTTTTTCTAAACTATAGTATCCGAAAAAGGAAAGAACTTCAGACTTACTTTCTATTCATCATGTTGAATTTATGGCACATCTCTTCGATAGCAACACGAATATCATGTTCTTGTTCAACAGCAAATGGATTGCATATGTGGAGACTTCAGCATTAAGCTTTTCCGTTTGGAGATAATGAACACACGTGAACGTGATAACAGCATTGAAATTTGCTTTTTGATCGTATTAAATCGCGGCACGACGAAGACATACGATTAGCGAATTTTCTGCACACATCCATGCACATGTGCGTCGACATGCAGTATAGGTAAATAAAAAAAATAATAAAATCATACTCAAACTAAAAAAATAGCCTAATGGCACCCATGTCTGTAAAAATACAAAATTGGTTTTAAAGCAAAATATATTTGGAGCTTTAATTGCTAAGGCGCGATACTGTACGGGAAGATTCTTCCGTTATGCGTTGATTGTTATTGTTTGATATCTGGCAATGCCTGTATTGCTCAAATTCATTGAATTTTACTTAACAAACTTCCCAGTTCCTACAACTAAAAAGTAAGATTGATATGTTTGTTTTTAATTGCAATGAAGTTGCATTTCACTTGGAGTATAGATATTTAAAAAAACTGGAAAAGTTGTAATAAATAATACCAACCCAAACAATTGTACCAACACAAATCAGATAAGCTATTCATACCATCAAGTTTTCAACAAGAAAAAAACATTCGAATAAACTAACCAATAATTAAAATCTATTTGCATTCAATCAAATTTACTCTTAAATTGTAAACTGCAAATTAGAGTATTACTATTACAATGCTTACTTAAAATACTTATTGCTTGTAATGTCTCCATTTTACAACACATTTAAGAATAAAAAAAGAGTAGTTTACTTCAAAAATCACAAATATTACAAATTAATCGACATGTTCATGCTGAGCTTGCGCCTCGCTCTCGCGCCAATTATGTTTCACTGATTCCACAATCCAGCGCCACCACTTCGACCTAGTAAAGTAATAAATTGCGCAAACCATAATGAAACACCATGAAGATACCAGAAACACATCCGTTTCCTTGTTTGGCGTACTTGATACTGGCCCAGCAAAGTCAGTGGACGTTACAAACGACTTTTCTGCAGCAGAAATGCCAGTGTTCTTTGTAATGAACCTGGAGAACAGCTCTAATGTGTAGTAGGACTCATTAAACTTATCAACAATCTTTCCATTGTGTATCAATAGCAATGATGGCACACCCACAATTCCATTTTGAGTATTAAACAAATGATAGGTGATTGCATTGATAGCAACCATTTTCAAGTCAGGGAAAGCCCGAGGCAATGCATTGAAATGTGGTGCTGCTACACTGGAGAAAGGACAATGTTTGGAGAAGAACAACACACAAAGACAGCTGGCAGGTGCATTCTTGCTGGTGATATTGGTGTCTGACAACAGCAGTTTGATGAGTTCAGTATCATTGACTATTTGCACTTGGGAAGAGCCTTGCCCAGGCAGACAATTCACATATTTTTGGCTAATATTTGTCTGATCTGCACTGCTTTCTATTGTGTCATTTGCAAAAGTTTGTGTTTCATTCTTCACTACATTGGCATCTGACAAGGGTTCTTCCTGCTCTGTTAGTTGCTGATCATCTTCTACTTGAACTTCTGCCACTATAGGACTATCATTAATTTCTTGACATAAGGAACCTATTAATTGAAATTAGATCGATTGAATAAATATCATAATTGTGTAGCACTTACCAATTATTGCTGATAGAAATAGAAAAACGTAAAATAAACTTCTTGCTACCATTATAGGTTAGCAATTGGAAAAAATCGAAACTATTGCAATGAAATTGAAGGACCTCGATGTAGACCGATCTATATTAATATGCGGTGATGTACATATTAATATCCTTACAGTTCCTTTTGTGGCATTGTATGAACTGCATAAATTACATAGATTATTGTATTTGGATACACTGAATCAAATGACCTGTCCCAAGCATTAAAAGCCGTGCCAACCAAAACGACGAAAACTGTCAACTCTCACATTAGATTGATTTAGCACAAAACAGTATAATGTTTATTAAATACATAGTTCAACCTTAATGTTAGATTCAAAAAAGTGTAAATTGCCTTCAAATAATATTATAATATAATATTACATTTTCAACACCACTATTAAAAAGCCTGAATTTATTCGAAAGTAATTTTAAATTTACACATTAGTGTTTCCTTAAAGAAATAACTTGTATACCTTCATTTTGTCAAATGAAAAGAGTATGTCCATGCTAGACTAAACTTATTTGAATAACAAAATATACTGGATAAATTATAGTCAAAAATAGAGCACGACAGAGTACTGTACGAGCGCATCTTCGTAACTTCTGCAACCAGTACAACAGATGCAGCCTAGCCCCTTCACAACCTTAAAATGTCGCGGCTTCACATAATTTCGTTACAAAATCGGATATTACAAATAACAAGCAGGTAACACCCTCAAACATAGATTATACGACACATTAATCAATCCTGACCCCTAGTTTAATCAATAAGCAAAATGGAATGTCTCAATACCCTTCATACTACATCAAACCAATCTTCAACAAGTCTGAGCAAGAAGCATTGTACAAATCTGGAGATGCAGCAAAGATGGCACACATCCCAACACGCGCCGCACTCGTGGACCAAACATCATCAATGTTCTACGATGACAAAATAGCGCTATTTACAAATTATCTCATGCGTAAGGGTAACAAAAAACTTGCTAGGAAACTAGTGGAGAAAACTTTTGAGAAGGTAAAACGAACACAACTAGAGAGATACCATAAAGCACCAGATGAGGATAAAGGCAAAATTGTTCTTGATCCTAGACAGATATTTCACTTGGCTGTGGAGAACTGCAAGCCAATTATGCACCTTACACCTATTAAGCGCGGTGGTGTACGATATCAAGTTCCAGTACCAATCAGTGATCATAAAGCACAATTTGTTTCTATGAATTGGTTGATTGATGCTGGCTCAGATAAAGAAGCACCTGTTACATTCTGGGATAGAATGGCAGGTGAACTCATTGATGCTGCTAATAATGCTGGGAGAGTAGTTAAGAAAAAGCAGGATTTACATAAACAGTGTGAGGCAAATCGCGCTTATGCACATTATAGGTGGAGTTAGTTAAAGATAGATTGTTATTATGGATATTGTATACAAGTAATCATGATTAGTAACAGTTGATTAAATTGATTTCAATAGAATCATTGGTTTATAATTCATTGTTCAACGTGGTAAATATGTGGATGTTTTCACTTCATAAATCCAAGTTATTCAATGCATTTGCACTATTACTGCACTTCCTTATTTTGAAAAGTATAAGGCGGTAATCAACGCGTTTGAAACTTCGTCTTGCTAGTTGTGTAACGTACATCCATCATGTAAGAGCAGCTCAAAGTTCAATTTACCTTGTAATCTCAGAATGTTGTCTACCTCTTAAAACTCAATAGCCTGATTTAAACAGCGGTTCCATTGCTCTCAGGAAATCCTCCTTAAATTTCTTAGTTGAAAACCTATCTACAGATGCTCTTGCCCTCCACCTGATCTCCTCCAACTCCTCCTCTGACATATAAAGAATATGCCGCAAGATATGCGCATATTCATCCGCAGTTAAAGCTAAAAATCCCAACCTCGATGCTTCCGATGTTTCAATAATATCCAACAAAGGCCCACCTGACCTATTCGCAACCGTCATCAACCCAGCAGCCATTAATTCCACAACACCAATCCCAAAATGTTCATCAACCATGGTATGAATACCAATGTGTGCCGTCCGCAGCTCATCTAAAAGCTGTGCATAGGATACGTTGATTTTGAACTCAACGTTGTTCTCGAGACTTAAATGTTTCGATAAATCACGAAGGTCCCTGACCCGGTGACAATCATCATCATTACGACAACTTCCTGCCATTACTAGTGTGATATGTTCGAAAAGATTATTGGGGATGATCTCCCTCAACTCGTACAGAGCTTGTAGCTGCATGGCATGATCCTTTTCGGGTCGGAATTGCGATAACGAGAGAATTTTTATCTTTTTAGGCTTAGTATTTTCTCTGGTCATTGTGACTAGGTGGTCAACGTCGCAGGGTGGGTAAACGAGATGAAGCGGATGATTCCACAGATCTGTAAGGTGCTCCATGGTGAATGTAGAGTTGACTGTGGTGATATCAGAGCACTGCCCAGCGAAGGAATACAACTGTAAGCATTGTATGTCATTACATTGTCTTTACAACAGTGACATCACCACAAAGAATAAAAAATATTAAAACCAAAGTTACCCAAGCAAATATCCGGTAGTAGAATAATTTCCCAGTTGTTAAAAATGGACTCCTTGCAATGATATTTCTATTATTGTACATTGATCGTCGATTCGCAACTCTTTTCAACATATCCAAAGTTATTGTCGGGTAATGCACATAACAGCCAGTGCGACACTCTCCAATATATTTAAATAACGGCAATGTGAACGCAAATCCCGTTGTGTCAATGAATATATCAGGATGCAGGTGACACAGTGCTTCATATCCTAGATATATTGAGCCTAAACTTTGTCCTAAAAGCGTAAAATACGGATACATCTGCGCTTCGATCCATACCCGCCGCGTTAAATACACAAAATGTACATTTTTAATATCCAGCTTCACATTCAAATTCTTGTTTACTCTCCCAATAATCTCAGATGGTGTCACTTCAGCATCACCAGTGTAGATGTAAAATTCAGCATCAGGATATCTTTCCTTCATACTTTGAAGAGCCACCCACAAAACTTTCTCTCCTCCACCTCCTGCATTGCAGTAAGGGTGAAAAATGCCAACGCGGGTCGTGTTACGTGTTGCTAGTTCCTTCTTTCGACGGTATGAAAACTTCCATTTGATGCAGAGTAGAATGATTGGTATCACAAGAAATGTGATTGATGCTACACATGTCAGCAACATAAAGATCATTTTGATAGTAAGAAGAGTGTCCATACTGTGAAACCACATGGCAATTAATCTACACTATATAATTGATGTTTCAAACTTTAATTATCTGGCTAGCAGATAAAATAGAATTTGTAATGACTTACATAAATACGAAAAAATCACGCATCATTTTCGTTATTTAAGATTTCAAATCATCCGGAGAAGTGCAATCGCCGAAAGCGGGGTTTCATTCAACACATGTTTAAGTGTTATTAATGTCCGCCACATTAGCAAGGATTTAACACAACATTTTTGCTGAAGCAGCTGACGGAGTGATGGCATAAATATGACTACCATGTGTATATTAAGTTGCCTATCGAACTGCTAGAATTACCAGATTGTTATGAAAACAAAACAATTTGAATCAATCACCAAGCAAATAGCAAACAATTACAAATCATGATTAATGGCAGGTAAATTTATCAATATGCTATATAAACACATCAAGTATGCTTGCTGATTATATTCTGCATCGTTTTCAAATTCGTCACAATGATTCATATTAGACACGAAGAATCTCGAATCGCTCGATTCATTCGCTAGCAGGCGCTCGTCACGCCCACTACTATACCAGGAGTAACGTCAGATGAGATCCTTTGGGTAGTGTTGTGAGCTTGCGTCCCGGCTTCCATCGGAAGGATAATTAATAAGTCAAACCGTTGCAGCCACACGTCGGCAAGGTTCCCACAGGTGAGCCGGTAAGTGTATTTAATGGCGCGTATGTTTGAAAGTCCGATCTTGGCGTACTTCACTTGTCTCGAAATGAAATGCCGATTACCATATTCGGCAATAGAGATATGGCCGACGACCTGCCGCCTGACTAACAGTGATAACGTTGGTTTTCAGGTGATAACGGTACTTCCGTTTCATTTAACGTCCAGCCATCGCTTGCCGCGACGAAGTTACTACTCTTGCCAAAGTTTGCTGTGATCCTTGAAATTGTTGAGTAACAATGAGTTACAACTGCAGTGAGTTATAGAAACAATTGAAAGTTTGACAGCAAATTGGTGTATTTGTTCTTATTACAGAGTCAATTTATGCTACTTTGCCTAGGACACAAAGGGGACAACCTATTGTACTTGGTGGAGACCCAAAAGGGAAAAACTTTTTATACACCAATGGCAATTCTGTCATTATTCGTAACATTGAGGTAGAAACATATACATTTTTCAATTCCAGGGGAGTGTCTAATATGCATTTTTTGTTTCTATGCAGAACCCTGCAATTTCCGATGTTTATACTGAGCACTCCTGCGCGGTAAATGTTGCAAAGTATTCACCCAGCGGTTTCTACATCGCCTCCGGCGACCAAAGTGGTAAGGTCCGCATCTGGGACACCGTAAACAAGGAGCATATTCTCAAAAATGAGTTCCATCCAATTGGAGGACCTATCAAGGACATTGCCTGGTCACCAGACAATCAACGCATGGTTGTGGTGGGCGAGGGCCGCGAACGTTTCGGACATGTTTTCATGTCAGAGACGGGCACTTCCGTTGGTGAGATCTCTGGCCAGTCGAAACCAATCAACTCATGTGACTTTAAACCCAGCCGGCCTTTCCGCATTATTACTGGATCCGAAGATAACACAATCGGTATATTTGAAGGTCCTCCATTCAAATTCAAGATGACGAAACAAGAGCACACACGATTTGTGCAAGCTGTTAAGTATTCACCAAGTGGAAGCCATTTCGCCTCCGCTGGTTTTGACGGGCATGTGTACCTCTATGATGGTAACTCATCTGATTTGGTTGGGGAAGTTGGGTCCCCTGCTCATGCAGGTGGTGTTTATGGCGTGGCATGGTCTCCGGATGGAAAGCAACTCTTAACTTCCAGTGGAGATAAAACTGCGAGGATTTGGGATGTTGAGACTAGGCAGGTCATTGCTGAATTCAAAATGGGGGATACCGTGGATGATCAACAGATTTCATGCCTCTGGCAGGACAAATACCTCCTGAGTGTCTCCCTCAGTGGACACATCAACTATCTTGATGTAAACAAGCCGTCAACACCTTTAAGGATTATCAAGGGTCATAACAAGCCTATTACTGCTCTGACTGTATCTCGAGATCGTGCTTCTATCTTTACAGCGTCCCACGATGGCGTTGTTACTACATGGAATGCTGGATCCGGCGAAAACGACCGGATCAAAGGCGTTGGACATGGAAATCAAGTCCAAGGAATGAAAGCTGACAATGAAACCCTGTACACCTGTGGTATTGATGATTCCTTGAAGCAGATTATCCTTGATGGGAACACATACATTCCTGAGGACTTGAAACTTGGAGCACAGCCGCGCGGTATGGATATCATGCTGAACAGCGATACCAATATCACCGCCACGGTGAAAGAAGTTCACGTTATCAAAAGCAACAGGAAGATCTCGTCCATTCCTGTGAATTACGAGCCATCAGCTGTGTCTGTTGCGGAAGGTATTTCTCACGTTGCAGTTGGCGGCAATGCGGACAACAAGGTGCATGTGTATCAACTTGCAAATAATCAACTCAATGAAATCAAGGACTTGGAGCAATTGGGGGCAATCACGGATCTTGCGTACTCTCCTGACGAGAAGTACTTGGTCACTTGTGATGCACACAGGAAGGTGGTGTTGTATTCCGTGCCAGAGTATGAACTGGCGAATAAACACGAATGGGGCTTCCACAATGCGAAGGTCAATTGTGTGGCTTGGTCTCCGGACTCCTTGCTGGTTGCTAGTGGCAGTCTGGATACCAGTATTATCATCTGGAGTGTGGAGAAGCCAGCAAAGCATGTGATCATTAAAAGTGAGTACTGTTCTGGGTGTGGGGGTTCTAGTTGCATTTGAAATGCTTCCACTCGGGTTATTTTTGGAACGTTTTATTGACTAGCTTTCCAGATATTTATTCAAGTCGATTAGCGCCGGTGGCTTTCGGGTATTTTTAGATGATTTCTGCTTGAATGCACTCAAAAGTTGAGTAGGATATATCGTACGGAATTATTAAGTAGTTACAAACTCTAAAACACTGCCAAAGCCAATTTTTAATTTGTAAATAAATTCTTATTTAATTTGATTGAACTTCCGTAATTCTCAGCAACTATTCCATACCTTTGAAAATGATTAACCCACATTATCGCCAATTTCTGTTTCAGATGCTCATGCTCAAAGTCAGGTAACTCGCCTAGCATGGCTTGACAACAACACCTTGGTGTCGGTCGGACAAGACTGCAACACCAAGCTGTGGACTGTGACGCCCCCGGCCTAAGTCCCTTATCCACCGCCCCAAAAGTTCAATGAAGTCAACGCAATTATTACAAACATTTACGGTATTTTTTACGAAACTTTATGGAGCTATTAAAAAAAAAACAAAGAAAGAAAAAAGGTGAGCTGCAACTGCGTAGCGAATGCAACCAACATTATATACAGTTTCCTACCTAGCACTGCGTTATTTTGATAACATATTTTTCCTTTTACCTTATCGGTGCGCCTAACACGATGTAAGAGAGAGCTTCTTGTTCTTCTTGCGCGGCTTTAAACAATTTTTGTCGTGTTATTCATTCTATTTATCATTCATTACTTACGATTATAATTTATATACAAGCATTTATTTTATCAGCACTAATTGATTAATTTATGAATTCTACGAATGTGTATTGATATATATTGATGAATCATTTTTGGAGTGTTTATACATATACGAAATAAATTTAAAATTTAATTGTGCTGTTTGTTGTGTAGAATTGGATATTTCCAGATAATGTGCGTTGGCATATAGCAATATCGAAGTCGATAGAGCCTACGTGTGTTAATTGGCTTAAATTGCTTACACTTCGTTATTATTTGAAAAAGTGTGAAGACAGGAAAGTTCATATTTCTCAGTGAAAGCTTTTGTTTTCACAACATGCGCGCCGCCTATTCCAACAGCAGTATGTTAACATTGTGTTAACATCGTCTGGTTATGGAACTAACAAAGAGACTAACGCACTGCTCATGCGCGGTGTCGTCGCATCTTCCAACTGCTGATGCCGGCGGCCAAGCGAAGTACGTCGACCGTGCGTGTCGGGCGGTGAGAGAAAAAGCTCGCGTGTTTTCGCTCAGTAGCCGCCTCTAGCGAAGTGAACCGTAGATCCGCACACGTCCGGCGGCTTCGCCAGCGAGCTTCTTCACGACGCGCACCTCCACCAACTCCGTCAACGAAGCCATGCGCCGTAGGTCGTAAACGCAGCGCAACCGATCCAAGTACTGCTATCGCTGTACGGTGATAAACAATGGACGCCGCATCCGTCGCCACCGACGCGTGAACGAGCTTCTCCGTCGCATCTGCATACGCGCCACCGCCACACGACCGTCGCCGAAGAAGTAAGTCCACCATAATTAGCCTCTCCACCTCCACGCAACTCTTCGCCAATCAACTTCCGCATAAGCCATGCTGAAAAACCACCCTTCAAAATAAATCATCACCTGATCAATCCATGTTTTTGTATTGTTTTGAGTTTGTATGGAGTTGTGTGTTATTATACAGCAGCAAGTATGAAATTTAATTTATTTTATTGTGTTTTGTTTGACTTTGTTGTAGTTAGGCATTCATTTTATTTAATTTGAGATTATCATCTATAGTTGAGTAGTGAGAAGCATGTCAGATCAACATCAAGGTAAGTTTTAGTTGTGTGGAGATTGTTTCTCTTTTCTTTCAATTTTAACTTTTTAATGTATTTTGTGCTAATAAATCTATTTATTTTTTGAGCTCCAAGGAGGCCTGGTTTAAAGATGGACTTCCAAATGCCAAACAAGCAAAACAATGAAGTCAAACGGCAAATGTTCTTGCCAAAAGTAAAGAAACCAATTGTTGACACTCTTCAGAATGAAATTCCAGTGTAAGTACCTCATCGACTTATTGGCATAGATTTTATTCTAGACACTTGCTTATTCAGGGATAGTGTTACAGCATTATGCAAGCCTCTGTGTCTGATAAACATGTTTAAATAGTGTGGTTACATGTTTGTAAGTAACCTGATGTTCATGATATCATGTTGTCGACAATCTAGTTTACATTCGGAAGTTTTGCATGCAATATTTCAGTTTAATTTATTTCATGCATGTGCAGTTGTTTAAACATTGCCTCTCATCATTTCTTACATTTTTAGCCTGTAATTAATTTGATACTTGAAGCGGCATCCGAATTATCTGAATTGTTTTATCCCATCAATTGGTTGGTTTCTTAGGGAATCCAGATTTACAATCGGCTCTTCTATGCAAGCAACTGGCAAGTTGAAGTTTGCATCAGCCGAGTATGAGTTCTGTTCAGAAGATCTACAGGACATCGGCGAGATTGGACGCGGTGGATTTGGCACCGTCAATAAGATGATCCACCGCAAGTCCAATAATGTCCTAGCAGTCAAACGCATTCGCTCGGCGGTGGACGAAGAAGAACAGAAATTGCTTTTGATGGACCTGGAAGTTGTAATGAAGAGTAATGCTTGTCCATTTATTGTGCAATTTTACGGCGCGCTATTCAAAGAAGGCGATTGCTGGATCTGCATGGAGCTAATGGATACATCTCTGGATAAATTCTACAAGTTCATCTACGAGAAACTCAAGAAGCATATTCCTGAGTCGGTGTTGGGCAAGATTACGGTGGCGACTGTCAAAGCACTGAACTATCTCAAGGAGGAGCTGCAAATTATTCATCGTGATGTGAAGCCGAGCAACATTCTTTTAGACAAAGAGGGTAACATTAAGCTGTGCGATTTTGGCATTTCGGGGCAGTTGGTAGATTCCATTGCGAAGACACGCGATGCTGGATGTCGGCCTTATATGGCTGTAAGTTATTTCAGAGTTTTTTTTAATAATAATTTGGTAAGTATTTATAATAATGTAGGATGTCTTGCTGTTGTAGCCTGAGAGAATAGATCCCAAAGATAGGGGCTATGATGTCCGCAGTGATGTCTGGTCTCTGGGTATTACGCTAATGGAGGTAGCGACTGGACACTTTCCCTATCCGAGGTGGAACTCGGTGTTTGATCAGTTGCACCAGGTTGTTAATGGTGAACCACCGCGGCTCACTGCTAACGGCAATTCTTTCACATCTGAGTTTGTGGATTTTGTAAATACGTGGTAAGTTTAACTCTAGGAGAATTGTGCAGCATTTTTGATTGATATTTACAGATTGAGGATTGAAATAGTACTGAATTAGAAGTAGAACATAGGATAAGGTGGAGAAATAAGTCGGGAGATGGTTGTGGTGGGTAAGCTGGATGTGTGGGAAAGTGCAGTGGTTTTCGGCGAGTGTGTGACGTGGTAATATTTGTCATAAGTGAGAGCTGTTCTTTCTCTTCAGATTACAAACAAATTTAGTCTTCGCGGTATTATTGGTATACGATCGTACGAGTAATTCAGTGGCTTGTATTAAGTGTCCGTGATGATTCGCTGCTTTTCGCCTCGAATGCTGAATCTGGAAAAGGGGTTGCGACTGAACGACTTTCAAGTCAATTCTCAGGGGTTATAACAATATATCTGACGTTTTCGTTTTTACAGTTTGATTAAAGAAGAAACCGAAAGACCTAAGTACAACAAACTGCTGATGATGCCCTTCATCCAACGGGCAAGCAACGAAGAAGTCGATGTAGCAGCCTACGTGACAGAAATCATGGATGAAATGGCCAACAACGGGATCAGCGCATTCACCACCAACGTCCAATGAACTGCCAAACCAGCAGTCAGTTCTTTACTATACAAAAGCCAACTGCAAACATGCAGCACCCTAAATAACTACCATCCATTTAGTAAAACAACTCATCAACGCGGAGCAAGCGCAATACACAAAAAGGATTTGAGAACCATATGAGTGTATTAACTAATAAAATGAGAAAGCAAATAATAGTCATGTAAGTATGGTAGGCGGTGAATGCAAACCAAGCAGAAAACAGCAACAAAAACACGTCCATGAAATGTTCTATTTGCGTTCCATTTGTTTTTCTCTCGCAGTTTTCAATGAAATTGAAGGAAATATTTTTCAACATTGATGCTGGGTTCCTATGACCTGGCCTGTTGTACTATCAGTATAGGATATTAAAGTAAGGAGTAAAGTAATGATGGTAACTTATGATCAATCAAAATATAAGCGTAGCAAATACGAAGCAGTGACTTTTGGGCGAGGGGAGTGTATGCACTGCTCAGATGCGCGAAGCACCAGGCACAAGTTGAAACACTGCACTAGCAAATCACCCGAAAAACGTAATGACCCACCCTCTTCTATACAAAAGTAAAAAACTTAGTTGTTTGTTGTTATGACCTATTATTATCGATTACTATTACTAACGAATGAATTCATTACCTATTATGTATGGTAGACTACCTCCTTAGCCGTAGCCACGACTCAGTCACGATTTATTCGCGCGCTCGCGCAGTGCCCACTTTCGCCTAGTCCTAGTCCGTACATTTTTCAACATACAATTAAATAGTTACTAGTTAATTACTGTTTGCTCATTATTTAATTACTGTTTAACAATTACATACGGTTATTGATAAGTTGATCTATTTGATGTAATGACAGAGACTGGAATGGCGACTAATGATTTTTATCTTGAATCGTCTCAAACAAAGCGTAGACAATTTCCCGCCCTCCAAAATAGCAATAATTTCCAAGCAACCGAGTATGGACTTGATTTTGTAGCAAGTTTATACACTGCACATTTGAGGTGAAAATTGTTTTCGCTGTGAGTATAACGGCAAGCAATGTAAAGTAGACCTAAGTCCGGCGCGTTCGACTTTACACACTTGTACATGATTAACATTAAAGAGTAAGTAAGGTAACATTTATATATTATATATATATATATATATATAAAATCGAAACAATAAGCGGACAATCCGATACACACCTAGGTAACAAATGTTGATTGATGTTTGAAGAGGAGCAAACCTATTCCTGCTCATGCCATACATTGTTCGATCATGAATTTATTTAATCATCATCGTTGATGACACGAAACTAGTATGGCTGTAAGATATACACGTGGCTCGTCCTGGGCAGTGCTCATCATGAGCTTGTGTGTGAGACGGGTTCGCACTATGTGTTATTACTTATACCAGTAATAGGTGCTAATGGTAAGTTTAGAAAACTATTTTAGCTGAGGACACCACACAACTTGTAATTATCTATGTTGTGAATTATTTGCTCGAAATGAGTGATGGACAAAATGTTACGAAGCGCATTGATATATTGGGTCAAAAAACAAACGTGATTATAATAGTTGATGAAAGTGCATCCGCGTGTTTGTATGTTGTCCTATTCCTCCAGGGATGGAAGTCGTAGACCCTAATAATTGTTGGCCAAGGCAGTAAATAAAGAAGTTGTATAAGCAACTGTAAACATTGAATATTCGCTGGCAAAAATGTGGATTAATACGAAAAGGCTTAAGACTGCGGTATTGGTACTGGATTCAATAAGCCCGTCAACGGACGAAAGCGCTCGACATATAAAGATATATATTATTTCGGGGTAAGGGTTTGGTGTCAAGTAGACTCATGCTTAATGGGGAATATTTTGAGGGGTGTAGTAGAGTTATGGTCGCCGGGCGCTTTTCTGAACTCGCCCGCTGCGGTTGTCTCAGTACGCACGTTTAAGCGACTGAGTCATGGAGCTAGGCAAAATAAAATTTTATTAGAAATCTTGTGAACAGGTGTACAAACAAGAGTAACAAATTAAAATTAATATTTTAACATCTTAATCTACTCCGGTCGCTTGCGACAAAATTAAGATATATTAACGAACCAAGAAATCTCGTCGGTTCCAGAATACTTTCATACGACGTTCGAGGATTTGTAGGCCCTGCGCTTTCTTCAGATGCGTCACTCCCATTTGTATTAATGCTGGTGATTCGGTATCAATAGAATCTTCCACATTGGTCATCGTATCTTCAAGCAATGTTGCTTCACTTTTCGTCAATGTCAATATAATGCAACTTTCATGCAACCTACAAAATATGTCGCCTCAATATTATATTTTAAGTTATAGATTTACGTACTTTATGAAGTAATTCTCGGGTTTTTCGCAGTACTGAGCAAATAGCGGGAATAAGTTGCGGTACACGTCGAACTTCAATTGCCAGGCACCACCTTTGTTGAATAAGTTGAAACGTACGAGATCTTCATAGAGGTAATTATCCAAATTGTAGGCGATAATACGCCATACAGTAGGGAATAACTTAGAAGCGAGCGTTTTCTGGCACTGGTGCAGGCGTTTAGCAAGAATCTCAAACATTGGGCATGCAGTGGGTGTGAGACTGAACTCACGGAAATCACGGCGATACCTTCCCGTTCGCCAACAACGATCACGTGCGTAAGCCATAGCTTTCTTGGTAGCCTCACGTCCTACACCTTCAGCGAGTCTTCGTAGAATATCCTCACGTATATGTTTAAGCAACTTAAGGGTGTCTGTGAAGACAGTGGTAGATTCACCTTCCAAAAAAGTCTCATCAGATGTTTTACCGTCACTTGTGAGCTCATTCGCAGCATTGTCTAATTGATTCTGGTAGTAATATAAATTTAAAAAATGCTGAAATTGGAGCAGTCGATTAGTTGTAAATTATGATTTAGAAGTAATTACTCACTAGCGCATTGCCCCAGTCTAGTAAAGTAGTCTCTAAGTAATACGTTGTATTAGCAATGTAAGCTGCCTTTCCCTCGATAAAATCCCCTGCGTCTCCGCGATCTTCACTCGAATTCGCAATCTGTAGAAGCCTGATACGAAAATTGTCTAACAATTCAAGCTGCATGTCAAGGAACTGTAGACGATGCCCAGGTTGAGGCAGCATTTCATAACGATTAGTAATGCACTGTAATAAGGTGAGGAAGGTTTCCGCGCAGATGGTGATCTTACATCCATCAACTTCCGATGTTACAAGCTCGAAGGCAGTTACTAAATTATCTAGCATGTTATCCATCTTCTCTAACGCACCTGAAGTAAGAGCAGACAAATCATCAGAAAGTCATTGTAGCAGCGACAGCGAAGTAATATTCTGGGGATATTGGTTTAAATTGTGCTGGGAATATATTTAATAATAGAAATTTTCACTGAATTCAGTCGCAAAAATTGCTAATAACATTGGTAATTGATGCAGTATAATAAAAGCGGCGGATAAGTACGGTGTCTGTATATAAGTACAGGTAAATTATGGTTGGCCACGTTAGTTCTTTTTTATTTTCCAAATACGAGTAGGCGTATGCCAAGTTTAGGTGATGGATCGAAATTGGTTGGCACAGGGCACTAACCTGGGTTGGAGGGTTCGGACAATTCGGGTAGGGTCGTAGTTAAGGCCATAGTGCGAGCAAGACGATACATATGGTTGTAATCGTTAACTTACATGTCCGCTCCATTCTTATCCACTCGTCAAAAATATTTCCTTGCGTCAGCACATTTAAAATGCTTGGTAGACTTTCAGGGTAGGAATGGGTATCCCTCAGCTCTTTATGGAAAGCAAGACTTTCGTCAATTGCGTGAGAGCAAATAGGATCGTCTGAGCATAGGGTGGGCAATTCGGAATGCATCTTTTCTACCGCGAGTTGTACCAAACCTCTCATAAACTCCGCCTGCAACCAAACTAAATATTAATTATCATGTATGAATTCGATGAAGTATTACCTTCGCATCAATATGATGCATGCCTAATTTATCAATTACTGGCTGAACCGACTTAGTGACAAAGTCAATATGATCCCGTATCCATCCCAGCACCTGTGTGAAGTACCATTCCGGTTTGTCGACGCGATTTGTCTGCCTGTTCCCGTAAAAATGATATGAAAATCGCTTTCTCAGAGGCAGTAATAGGAAATGAACAGGCAGACATGGGGCTGGAAAATCTGCCATCAAGCCAGGAACAATATTTGGCGTCCGATGCTCTTCAGGTATTTCAATCTGCAGCGTATATTCTATATATAGCTGCATCTTGGCGATATTTGCTTGTGTTGGGCTTGGAATAGTAGCATTTGTGCCGACAAACGGCCATTTTATCATCTTTAATGAATCCTCCAGATCACTTCCAAACTTTACTTTCAATAACTCATGCCAATGTAAGAGTACATTTTTTAAATATTGTTTGACATGGCAGGTGTTATCACCTTCATGAAGAAGTCTCCCAATCTCACATAAATTAGCAAATAATGTTGCACATTTCTCATCATCCATAAGGGCATACTCTTTATCTAAATCTAAGCTTAGCAAGTCAATGCTTTGTAGGACTCTGGTGTATTGAAGTTTTGACTGTGTGGCATGTAAAGCTTGCAAATGCACTTGTAACCCTAAACGAGTACTTTTCATATCCTCTGCTAGAGCTTTGAATTCTTTAGCAGTCCTCTCTGCACTTTCAATAGCATGATTAATACTTTCAACTGTATTAGCTACAGTTTCAGCATTATGAGCAAGGAATGAGTCCTTATTCTCTTCTGTTAACTAGAAGTACAGCTAAGATTAACTCAATATCAGTGCTATAAGTAAAATATATTACCATGTCATCAACTTTTTTCTGGCTGAACTCTAAGTATATAATGAGATTTTTTAGTGAACCAGTGTGGACCAATTGGTCCCCATGTTCAGTAATAAAATCTTCTGTTTCTAAGCTCAGACTTTTATCACTTGGATCCATTTTTCACATATAATTTTAAAGTCGCAACTGGGAAGATCTGTACGTTATGAACAGGGTAATTAATCGGATTGATTAGCCCTTGGGGCTGCTTCAGAGCAGCTATGCCGCAACAATTGTATGTTTGTGATAGAGGATTATGATAGGGGTTTATGAAATTGAAATGTGAGGTTAATAAAAACTAATAAAGATAATGATGACAATGATGACCATGTGTGAATGCACACGTTTACAAGCATTACTTGTGCAATTAATAAAAAGTTGAATGGATTAACGGATTATCATGCATATAAACAATGTTTTATGGAAATGCTGTATAGGTTACTAACTTTACTACTTACATAAAGGTTCGTTATGGGCTTGGAAATTTGTATACTAAAATGTTCGGTGTGCGTAGATATTGGGATGTGCAATCGTAATTTGATTTGAGGTTGAAATTAATTTCAGAAAACCGTAAATCTCGTGGAAATGATGATTGCGGTGCGGGTGGACAATTCGTACAATTTTTGAAAAACGGCGATGCGCCGTAGCTGCATGTTAGTTAGGCAGCCTGTTTTGATTGGTTACGAAGCAACGGCGACAGCCCGTGCAAAACCCAGGTATTTTGTTTCATTATTGGAATGTAGAACTAACAGTGGATTGTGTGGAATGTTCGTGTTTGTCGCAGGACAGCACTATATATTCATCCACTTTGGTCAAACTCACTACTATTCTCTCAAGAATTGGCGGCGCAAGTTTGCCTAGCACAAGTGTACGGCAATGAGTAAGTTTCAGAAGAAAGTCATTGTGAAATTGTGGCAAACTTTTTGCAATGTACATTTGCGCAATATAACAAATTGTTCTTTAAACCAATGGTTTCAGACATAACAGATAATCCTCAACTTTTACATCATAAAACAATTAGTTGGAGCAAACTAATATAATTAGTGTATGCCTGGGCGGATCGTACAATGATTAACATGCTTTTTTTTATTTAAACGAAGGCTTTGAAATCACAGGCATAGTCTGCGCTGTGGTTCCTCCTGGAACTCGTCCTGTCGTCCCACGGCGACGGGTTGTTGGAGGGACATGTGAATTGACTGACCAGAACAATCAATCATAGAGATGATCCATGAAATATACATATTAATGATATATGTATTAACAATTCATCTCACAACCTTCAAATGCAGTAATTGAAACCTGGAATACCTCAGGCTCTTGGCTACCTTCTTGGAATCAGAGCGTGTCATGGTCGAGATAATAGAATTATTTACAGCTGGAATCCATGCCGTGTATGTATGTTCAACAAGATAACGTGACAATAGACAATTGCCCTTTGTAATTAATCTCTATATATTCAATTCTCTTACTCTCATGGCTTCTCCAGAACTGCCTCCGGGGAAAGCATATCTTCCGTGCTTATACAGCCTGGAACGCAGCACAGACGCCGGTTGGGTATTTTGGAGAATATTTCACAGCAAATAAAGAACAACACAACACAAATAAACGGAAGAAGAACTGGATGAAGCGTACCTGAACTGAACTGCATGAATTTGAATGAAGATGCACAAATTGCAATGCGCAAAAGTCTCTCGCGCAAACGCTCAGTCTATCCTTGTCGTGATTGAACGTTGATATTTTCTCTCCTTTGTCACAGACGCAAAAATTTTCACCAGCGCCTGAACTTAACCTATGTAACAAATCTGTTCCATAAGCGTTTGTGCGACTTGAACGGCGATTGTTTTTTCTTGGTTGAGCGTTTTTCACTTTTCAGCTGATATTATACATCTATCATCCTCTATCTTCCTTCAGGTCCTTCAGTTGAAACATCTCACTCCAAACAAACCATTCCAACCTCAATGAGTCATCAGCAAAATCGGCGATCTCAACAATGTTCATCTAAAAAATTTCCGTACATTTTACCATTCCTTCAGAGGCATTACTTACACAACACGCAACAGGCAACATTGAACATTGTATACCAATTTCTACAAGCTGGTAAATGTAATAAATGTCACATTTGTGATCTATTAATATGGTATGTTTTGTACACTGTCAACAGATCATCATCAAGCTTTGCCAATTTACATCCAGAATTTACAATGGCATACAATAATCCAATAGTTCTAAGCTATAAAGAGTCATTACTGAGACTCTCTGATGCAGAGCTTCTAGCTGGCCCATATTGGCTAAATGACACAATAATTTCCTTCTACTTTGAGTACCTTGAAGATTGCAGGTACCATGGAGAACGCAATATGTTATTTGTCTCACCACAAGTCACCCAATGCATCAAGCTATCTCCAGTTTCTGAATTGTCAATCTTCATGAGTCCGTTGGAGTCAAACGTGCGCAATTTCATCTTTTTCGCGCTTAATGACAATGAGGAGACGGAAGTTTGTGGTGGTTCACATTGGAGCTTGCTGGTGTATTCATACCCAGAACAAAAGTGCTTCCATTTTGATTCTTCCCGAGGTGCAAATCACGAGCAGGCGCAAATGCTTGGCAACAAAATATTAAACTACCTACAGGGGAGCACCTATGGAGGTGTAGTAGAAATGAGCACATTGCAACAGAACAATGGTTATGATTGTGGAATTCATGTGCTGGCACAAGTAGAGCTTATTGCTGATTATGTTCGGATATACCATCGGGTGCAAGGCTGTCCATTGTTGGACCGAGAAACTGCAGAAACAAAACGTGATAGTTTGCTGAATTTAGTGAATTACCTCCGACGAGGCGACAATAGGATCATGTAAATTTTACAGTCCTGGTGCTTGAAGAGGACCATAGCAAAATTACAAACACTTGATCATAATTCACGGCTTGCTTTTGATTAGTTGCTTTGCAATAAACCTCATTTCTCTCACCTGAGTCATAAAAGTCAAGTTGTGCTGTGGGTTCAATAAACAATGCAAATCGGTGGAACTCGACACCAGTAGATTTTGTCTATTCATTTATTGATGTAAAAAAGTTATAAGTCATTACATCATCAGCGATTTCTAAGATTTTAGCATTCAAAATTGCTACACACTGGCACCAGTTACATTGACAGTATTGTTCTAACGAGCAGAAGACCAAGCGACGCCTAATTATATTATTGGCACTGTTGCGAACTGGAAGCACCACCTCCACTGATGTCTCCATGTTGATTTATCAAATAGGCTTACTAGCTAATTAAATAAATAACTAAACGTAATTTTAATAGTCTTTGAACATCCCGAAGGTGTGTAAATTGAGTCTTAGCCTATAACAATTTACCAGCGTCATTGCAATACGCACTAAGTTTTTGATCGTTTGGTGTTATTTACACGCTCTCTGTTTTACCCTCCGCCATGTCGCCCTTAACGCTCTTCTCGCTCACTGGCAGTGCTGCAACAGCATGCGGGCTGTTCCAGATTTGAACATCTGCAGAGCCGAACCAAACATAGATGATGGTAGTGATAACGAACACTGCGAACGAGATCCAGAACACTACCTGCCACTCCTCCGCAGTGCTGTGTTCGCTTGTAAGTTTGCTCACAACTTCCGGAGTGATGATGCCTGTGATGGCACCAATTCCATTCACGACGGCCATGATAGTGCCGGCAAAGTTGGGAGCAAGATCCAAGGCATTAACTTTCATCCCGCAGTAGAAGGTGCCCATAAAGCCCATGGCAACTGTAAATAGGGTGATGGCAAGTGATTGGTCATTTCCAACGTATCCAGCACCGACAATGAAGCAGGCTGGACCAAGAGCGGCGATGGCGGTGAAGAATTTTCTCGCGAAGGTTAGAGACATGTAATTTTTACTGGTTAACCAATCACACAGCCAGCCGGAGCCCATAGAGACGACCCACATGAGAATGTAAGGAACTGAGGACCAAATGCCGTTTTCCTTCACATCGAAGCCAAGAACTTCCTTCATGAATTTTGGCAGATTGGTTACCATGGTGAAGAAGCCCCAGTCGTGTCCGACCTGTGCAGCAACTAACGCCCAAATTGGTGCAGATGTTAATAACGGCAGCCATGGAATAGCCAATGGTTCTTTTTCTTTTTCTCCTATTTCCTTACGGAGAAACTCGTGTTCTTTTTCAGAGATGAATGGATGTGAGTCGGGATCAGAATAGCACAAAAGGGTCCACGCAATGAACCAGAGTACACCGATGCTGCCAAAGACGTAGAATGGTGTCGCCCATGTACCGGTGGCGTCGATGAGTGCTCCAGTTGCAGCGTTGCCGACGACTGTACCAATTTGACCACCAGCGTAGACCAAGGTGCCAATTTTGCCTCTTTCTTGCACGGGGACCCATTTGGATAGCAGGCAACTGAGGGCAGGATATGTAGTACCCTAGAAAATTGCAGAAATCAAGAATTTATACTTATAATCATCTTTGGGACAATTTACTTCTCCCAATCCTTCTAAAACCCGCACAGCGATCAACCAAGGATAGTCACCAGCTCTTACAACCCAAGGCGTGACAATGGTAAACAAGGCAGTTGATAGCATACCCAAACCTAGAGTATACTTGCCACCAAAACGTTCAGCCAAAATACCGCCCGGCATATGTGTAATGACATATCCCCAGTAGAACGAACCCAGGATCAAACTTTCAATGTCTTTATTCCAATCATAGACTTCATCATCCATTCGTCGCATGTGGGTACCATTTGTAGCGATCTTGTTGTTTGCACTGGCCCTCATTTCGGTGATGGCAACATTCAGACATACACGCATTGTGTACGCGTTGATCACCGCGAAGAAGCCCATAAGACCAATGATATATCGTTGTGGTATTATGAACCCTAAAAAAGTGCGTGTTGTTAGATTTGGCCGGGCCGATCAAGTATCACAGGCAATGAAGGCTGGTACAAGTACATGTCTGAAATTCTTTCACATTCGCGCCGAACGCATGCTTCATAGGCGATCATTTTTCGCTTCACAAACATCCGTTACGCGCGCGCTTTCAAATCGCGCGCAATTGTTTCTTGCGCCGTTACGCAAGTACGAAAATATTTTCATGCCATGCGCGTCGCGACAACAGCGGCTCTTGAAAATCAAAGAAAAAGGCGATGACTGATGTTATTTAAGTCATAATGACACTTGCGAAGTCAAGACAATTGAGCTTTGATTGATTAGAATGAAAGTATTGCTATTATTCATAAATAGAAAGTCCTTTGCTGGGGAATAATTAAAAGGGCATTACTTGGCTTCTTGTCTTGTGAATGACTGACAGTCGGAGCATGCATTAACATGAAATTATCTGACATGTCTTTGAAAATGTTGAGTTAAGAGTTAATATTTATGTTATGTCCAAGTTTATGATATGGAAAACAAGAGTTTTGGTAGGTGTTATGTGTTTTTAGTGTTATGACCTTTTAGTATTTGACTTCTTTGTCATTATTTTAATTTTTGAAACTATTTGCAATGTAGATGTAAGTGCATATTTACGTTGTCATAAAATTGTATTGATAACAATAGTGTTAAATACTCGATATGGTTGAATTTACGTAAACTGCAGCGATAACTCGACATCTTTGGCATAAAGTCAACAAACCAAAAATTGCTATAGAACGCAGTACTTTTTAATTATTCCATTTCAATATGCAACAATTTTGTCTTACAACATTTTTCCCGATGGGTACACTTACATTTTGAAACGGTTTTCCTCCAGCCAGTCAACATTTTCGCTGCGATGCTGTATCTCGCCAAAGATTTAAGATTGTCTGTTGAAATTGAGCACTTTCCCACTAATAATTACAAATTCACTTGGTCCCGTGTTGAACGTTCATTGAATTTTCATGGTAAAACAATAACTTATAAGTAAATTAGTATTGATATCACAGTCGATAAGGTATTCACTTGACACGCGTGGCGTGGATTCTACTTTGAAAGTCGCTCGAAAGTTTGCCGGCGTGACGCAGGGCGTAATCAGCAAGTATGTACGCGAAAATTCCGCCAGGTGTTGCCGGAGATCTCATTAATTTGCGTGTAGCTTGCAATCTGGTTGGAAGGTGGATTCACTGCGCGATGCTCGGCGCCGATTGAAAATGAATGTGGCCGACGTGCGCTGCTACTACTTATATCCTATCTTCCAACACACCCGCGCTACTATCGCCGGCGATATCCACTCGATACTCACCTGCAAATGCTGATTACTTCAATCACACTCTTTTGACAAACAGATTGACGCGCACTTGAGTAGCTCTTAATATCGCGCTATCAAACAATGTAATTGACGAAACCGTGTGCTTTGCTTTTGGCGTGATTTACAATTCACTTGAGCTCAAGCTGCATTTTCATTTGCCAAGTGCAAAAACAGTAATCACTAGTTGGTTGTGCCTTCAAAAAATTTCTTGCTATTCAAATTGGTAATTAACGCGGTGCACTTGCCATCGTTCTAATCGACACGCGCTTCAATTACAGGACAGTTATGAAATCATCGAGGAAATCTTTTGCTATATATACAGCAAGCCATCAATCAAAACAATTTATGAATTACAGACTCAACTATTCAATTGTAAATAGCTGATTGTTGATTGTGTGGAATTCTTGTTAAAATTACATTAATCACGCGCACTTTGTCTTGATTTTATTTTTATTCTCACGTCGTACCACTGGAACCTTCTCGCTTGTAGCCAGCGGAGCAATTAAAACGGCACCAGAAGAAAACGTCCCCAAATTGAATAACTGCGTGTGTGCACGACTAACGGTCGCGCTGGTGGTGAGCTAGATCCGAGCTATATTTAGCCTCCCTGCCTGCCTGCAAGCCGGCGATGAGATCAAGGAGACAGCGAGATCTTCCAGCATCGGATGTTCCTTGCCTCCAGCGCAACATACATGTCACGGCATCATGTGAACGAAGGGTGGCAGTGTGCTGAGTTGTGTCACCCTATTGGGAATAATGAACAACTGCATTCACTTATCGCTTATTCACTGTCGGAGAGCTAATCGACGTTTCAACTAACATATCAATGAAGCGTCAAGAAATTACGGGGTGCTTAAAGACGTAAACTAGGCTCGTACAAGTCGGGGACAATTTGCTCTAATTATAGACTTATTTTGTGGGCAAACAAGGTTCTGCTTTTGGGATTTATTGGGAGAGCTTATTTTGTCCACAAGCAGTAGATCATAAACTGAGAGGCTTCCTTTGGTCACGTGAAACACTAGAAATTAATTGATCACTGTGGTTGAATTTAAAACATGGGTATTTTTATGTTGCAGTAGAATCAGTAGATTTATGTCGATTCCACTAACTGCATCAACATGATTGAATAATGATCGATAGAATTCATAAATAAATTTCATATACTTTCCACTAATTTTTCACATACAAAGTCACAATAAAAAGTATTGAATAATATTTTTTGAGAAATTCCTCTAAGTTATTACAATAATATGGTATAATCAACTCGAATTTTTTTCGATGTTTTGTATTAATTCCTCACAATTTAAAAGTATCACAGTTTTAGTAAATGCGGGTTTACAAGCACACACTATTCTTCGATCCTTGGTGAAGTAAACAAGCATAAGTTCATAAATTCACTTGTTTTAAACAATATTCTCGGAGATGAGCAAAATGAAGAAAGCAAATATGCAGTAAATTCAAAGTCGCCATAAATGTTCTACAGACTTCAGATAAAAATTACAAGGCTTCATTAACAGCCGCTTAATTAGAGCAATTCAGGTTTATCGTAGTGTCCCTACAATTATTTATTTTTGTCTGTGTTTTGTTTGGATCATGGGAAGGTTTTCATTGTGTGCATTCGGCGTATTCTCGGGGTTTTCCTTCAGCTGCACCAGCTGAGTGGAATTAATTGCGAATCACTTCGAATTGTTCGAAGATAATGATGCAATTTGCAAATGTGGATTTGATAGTGGAAACTGCTTTGATCTGCTTTGGATAAATCACTCGCACTGCTATCCACTGGGGCTTTCCTTTAATAAATTGATCGCTGGAATTTTCGTAACTGGTGCGTAGAATTTACGTTGGGTGCAAAACGTATCAAATAGTCACATTGTACAGATATTTTCAGCGCTAAACAATGCAACAATTTCGAGGACATAACTTTTAATGTGGATATTTACGCCAATACGCGTCATACGTCATACAAAACATAAATAAACCGCCTGCAGACGACACCAATGTGCGGAAGCACATTGAATAATATAATATCTCGGTTGTTAATTTCTTAATTGATAGTTGGGCCTACGATGCTTATCTGGTCGACAGCCGCTATAAATGCAGCGCGCGATAAGATAGTCTGCTACAAAAATCATGATCTTTCAAATTCGTCTTGTTGAAGGTTTACCGGTTGGGTGGGTTTCTTACTGTCGGGGCCTCAAAGACAACGTCAAAGATTTTGTGGTCATGACTGATCAAGCTGGCCAAGTGGCTGGTTAGATTCCTTATGGGCAATGATAACAGTTGCACGGGAAGGTTGCGATCATGTGCTACTTAGAGATTAAATCTTGTTTGTGACATGGCGCTTTCAACGGCAGGTTATCACTGGATACAGTAGCTATGCTCGATGTGATATTAACGCTACAGCTTGTTATCATTTCTGCGCGATTTGCGTACACCATCCAGTGAAATAACATTAGCGATCATAACCAAACATGATCCTCGGTAAACATTAGTTTTTCCACGCTTGCTTCTAGCGTCGTTCGTCGTAGATTATTATGTTAAATTCTACAAAGTTATCCTAACAAAATTCGGAATGTTCTAAGATATTTTATCAACATTGATTTTGGTTTGTTTTCCATATGGGTTTGTTGGAGGTGGAAATTGTGTATTTTGCTTAATTGTGCATAAAATGCACGTGTTTCAAAAGGTTTTAGTATTTGGTATAACGCACCTGACAGAATTTCTCTTGCGTTGTTTGTTAATTGTTTGTTATTTGATGCAATTAAACTAGAGACGGTTTTCTCTCCTCTGTGATGGACAGTTTTGGGTAATATTATCAGTGTTGCTGATTTTTCAATTGGACCATTGTAATCATTACAAAGTTACTATATCACCATCTTTTAATTTAATTTCAAACGGAGGTAATTAATTTTGAATCTGTTGATCAAGGATTTTTGATTTGATTAGCTTTATCTCGTAATTGTATGAAATGGTTGCTTAGAATGTACACTTTTTGTTGATAAATTTAAGGGTTTTTTTCGCAAAAACAAAAAAACATCGAAAATTTTGAATCTCCTAAAATGAGCTGAAATGTAAAGACTTTTTTGCTTTAAATAAAGCAAGTTGAATCCCCATAATTCAACATAAACCAAAAATATCACATTCCAGTCTGACAAGTATTTTTATAACATCGTGGATATTTTCTAGTTTCATGATAATATCCAATCAACATTTTAAGTTATATAACAAAACAGTGCTGTAATACTCGCAACAGTGAGTATACTGTAAATCTAATTTCCACAATCTTCGAATGAAAATATCTCAAACATATGAAGCATCATGTCTTCAACTATCAACGAAATGATTAAACCGTGCGTAATTAATTTAGTAATTCATATTCCATATCAATCCACGCAGGTACATCTTCATATCGATTCAATGACCAGGTGGAAATGCCTCAATGACGCGTGTGCCGCGTCGTGTGCATTTCAATTAGGCTGATAAATCGCCGCACAAATGACACTGAAGCAGTTAGGCAGGTAATAATAACAACAATAGAGACACGAGTCAAATGTTATTAAGCCACACCAATAATCGCGCACGCACACACGTCCGCAATGGCATGGATCAATGATATCAGTATGAAAAAGGAAAACTGGGGACAACGAATTTCATTTGCGACGGTGAAAAATGTTGTGTAATAGTGCCAAGGATGGTCAAGTCGGCTTTGGATGGTTGGGTTTCTTATATGCCCGCATTGCACCTGATTTGCGTGACAATTTTTCCCAGTTTTTTTGTTCCAACGTCGCGTTTGTTACAAAAATGACCGCTTCCAATGTCGCGACGTATACTTGAATATTTTTGGTGTAATACACTGATCCACTGCGATACATAACGTGCTAATGGCCTACTTGCTTTAATGGTCTGTAACGAGCAGGAGGAAGTACATGACTTGAAGTGTGTTGAACAAATTTCCATCGAATTACGCGCTGCATTAAATTATAACAAAATGCAGGTCACGTTTAATTGTATTGAGGGATTTTTTCTGATAATTTGTTGCTATGGGATTTAGAGTGTCCTAAAAATATTTCCATCATTTCCACGTGTGCAAGTGTTTATTTGTTAACGCCATCCAAAATGCCATCAGCACGATCTTTCGATTTATGATTAATAGCCACTTTTATGGATATATAAACTGGTAGACAATCATGCTATTAGTTCATTATAATCTATTGCCAAGGTGAGTAATTAATAAACAATAAGCATTTTTTTACTTTGGCTGCGAGTCATGTGTGGACGAAAATATGCAAAAACGCGACGATATCGACGCGAAATTTGAAGCGACATTCTTCGGTCACTTTGTAGCCTCGAATTGTACAAACAGTCAAAGGTGTTGTGTATATTAATATTCGCATTAGCCGAATGTAAACGATTTGGAAGTAAACACTTGGAAGTAACATTCATAACACAGCTGACGTTGGTGAAAGGAAGTTGTTTGATTTTGATGGTGACAGAGATTCTACCGTGGCTTGTAATGATCTTAAGTAATTAGTACCAAGCTTAAACTATTCAACTTGAATGGAATGTTTTGACTTCACATTTGGGAAAAATCAATTTAAAAAAGTCTAAGAGGAAAGAAACCTGTCTCTGGCCCATCTAACGCAATCTCTACCAACGCACTAACATAAAAATCCCGTGCACCTTCGGCAAAGATCATTCTCAATTCAAATCTTATCACGGTTGGGCATCAGGTGTCTTCTGTGCTAACCAATGTTGATCCCAGTCCTAAATTTGTATTCCAGGAAACATCGTACGTTACAATCTTCTTCATCACAATGTCATATTGATTGAACACATCAATTTCCAGACCAATTTCATCTAAAATCCACACAATCATATCCATGTTACTGTAATACTTCAAATGTAACTGACACTCCAGAATTACGAGAGGTAATGATATTGGTTTAAAGTACAACTGTAAATTATTTATTTCAGCCCATGAAGTGTCATCCACTTCATTGAACTGATAAAGGTTTTTTTCGAATTCCACCATTTAATTAATTAATTCAAACATTCTCACAAGTACAGTAATAGATTTTATAAACCATAAAAAGGATAAAAGTTTTGTTACTCAGCAGCAGGAAGTAATCCAGTCAGCATCAATAAAAATAATCATTATAAGTATAACAATGAGTATTGCAATTGTCAACATAAATTACAAGCTTTCAAGTAAATTATATTTTGCAATCGAAATCTAAGTATTGCGTTAATGATTTGCAATTTAGTATTAATTTACTGATAAACTTATGATTATGGTAATGCTGTTGGTAATATTTTTGCTTTAAGTAGGTTTGCTACTGACTGATCTAAGTATTTGAATTGTAACAATGAAATTGTGCACTGTACATGTACGGTCGATCGCGGGTAATTTATTTGCATTAAAAAAGGGATTAATTGTGTGGTATTTACATTACATAGTCTACTTGTTACAATAAAAACTATCTATCAATTTCTCATTGTTACACTTGATTAACCTTTACGTATCTGTTCAAGGTAATGCGTTTACTTTTCTGTGTGAACATTAACGTCTAAGAGCTTGCATTGTTTATGAAACTTTTCCGAAACTAATAACTCATTTATTAAACAATAGCAAATAACAGATTTCGGTATGTTCCAAATTACAGTGCCAATATCGTATTACTAGGCTGTTTGGCATTCCATCAACATGCTTTTGCCACTGTTAACCTTTGTTTAAACTGATTCATTGGCACTTGAATTGTGGAAGATTCTAATGCCGAATAGTGTGTGATATGAAACTTAAGATCCAAACAAATAAACAAAAAAAGAAATCGATAATACACCAGTGAATTTTCCGTTACTTGAAACAGTATTGATTTTTTGATAGGATTTCATTGTTTACTTATCATCTATCGACTCACCTTTCGAGAATAGTCGATGCCATCGCGTTATCTTCGATCTCCGTATACTGCATGACGTACCTAGCAGAGGTGTACGTTCATTCCACTCATTACTAATTTTCACTGATGATCTATTCATTGTCGTTTGAATTCACTCGCGCCACTTTTTGGATGCCGTGTTCACACGCCGAAATCTTCAGTGGATCTGTCGCCTAGCCTCGTGGGGCACTAATCAGCTCGCACTAATGACCCACTGCATAGTAACAGATCTTTGCCGTATCGGGCTGCATGTTTTTCTAACGAAATCTGCGCTTCATGAGATTCTGTGCCTATTGTAACTTTCTTACGGCATCGTGGTTGCAACTGATCAAGTCCCACATTGGTAAATATTGTTGCTTGGCAGTACATGCCCATGAGAGTAATCAAACATCGATGGTGCGTACGCATGATTTTGAGGTATCTTATCTTGACCATACACACCATACAAATAGGCGGCGGGTTAACTGGTGTCAACGGATTCTATTGACATGATTTGAATCATATTGAATCATATGTATATGAAGATAATTAATGAGAAGTGAACTTATTGCGCATTGATAAATAATATAAACAGAAAATTGGAATTTACTGGTTTATTGTTGGTCGATTCATTATGTGGATATTTCTAGTAATTTTACAGTGAAAGGCTTTAGAGCCGAAAGGTGCGTTTCGACTTTTCAACTCTGCCCGTCCCAAAACACATTTTACCCACCAAGGAATAATCTGGGAGTGAAGTTGACATACCATTAGTGGATGAAATAAGAGCGTTTGGTTTGATTACGTTGATTCAAAATGTTGGGATGGTCAAGACACTTTCTTTAATTTATTGTGGCCAGTTGCTAATTGTATGTAATTTCATCACCAGTGAATGAAGAGAAAAATCCATTAAATCTAGTACAGAAGCTGCCAGGCACTAATAGAGAGTCCTATCTAGTCATCGTCGACTACAAACCATTACCACATCAAAAAAACATCAATAAAGCAACTTCAATAATTTGCGGGAATAACGACCGAAACACGATAAAGAGAAATATTGAACTCAGAATTTACTCGCAACTAATTTCCCAGCCCATCAGTTCAGTTCTGAATATTTTGAATGGCATTGCATATTTGATCGGATATAAGAAGGACATACCCCTAAATACTTATTCTCCCGCTTGTTGCCACGGCGTTTCTTATTAATATGTACCGAAGGCTGTGCAACGACCAAATGTTTCGAATATCGCGACATGTTGAGTCCTCTTCGCAGCTCCTCTTCATAATGTGACCTCAGATTAAAAAGCAAATCTTTTCCTCTGTGAAGATGATCGCGTTTATTATTATTGACCTCTTCCAAGTTTTCAATTGAATGGATTGAAGCTTCCATATCCAATAAAAGTTTATCCTTTGTTAACAAACCATTATCATCTCTCAAACGTTGAGTTTCAAGTCGGTAAAAGTCTCGTTCTTGTTTTAAATGATTGACCTTCTCACGCACTGCTGTTTTGGCATTCTCTCTTTCTTCCAGCTGTTGTTTTAGGAGTTTAATGTTTTTTTCTGAGTCTGAGCACTTCTCTCGAATGTGGGCTAATGATTGAATCGCGTTCTGGCACCTTTTCCGCAGACGTATCAATTCATCATCGCGATCTTCGATCTTATCAATATTGCTTTGGTTTTCAACTTTGAGTTGTTCAAATTCAATAAGGGTGTAATTCTCGCCAATTCGATCCATTTCTTTGATTTGGTTATTTTTTTCAGTTACAGCATTACGGATCGTGATGTGCAGTATCCTTAAATCCCTCAATTCCTGTGCTTTCGTCACTTGAGCAGATATTAAGGTATCCACTGCTTTCTCCGACAATTCTTTGCCGGTTTTAGCAAGGATTAACCCAATTCCAACCTCTGCTTCACGGTCCAATAAATTCTGGAACACTGTATCTGCGTGAGAACATTGCCTTTCTTTTAATTCCCCCAAAATGGTCATTTCAGTAGTGAGTTCCCTTCTTTGCACCACAGCAACATTCCGTAAAGATGCAAAACTATCCAGTTTCTTACCATATTTGATCATAGCTTCTTCAGGATGATTTACTTCCTCCAACACGTGGTCCATCTTCCTTTTCTTAAAGTAGTCCGCCATTTTCTTATGCAAATAGTTATTCAATCGTTTGACAGTTCCGAATTCAACCATAGCTTCCATGAATTTCTGAAAGTAAGGCATCCTATCCAGAATAGATTCTGTTTCTTCCTCCATGACAGTGGTTTCTTCTCGGATTCCTTCATTGTCCATTTCCAGAACAAAATCAAAGGATTCTGTTTTTCGTGCTCGCATTGTGTTGGTATCCATACTGCTGGGATCAGTACCAAATGGGTTATACTGAAAACCAATTGCGTCAAGATTTGAGTCTAAACCAAAATTAGGGAACCCCAGATCTAGATCAAATCCATCGTCGGTTTGTGGGTATCGCGTTGGTCGTTCTTTGATTCCACCTTCGCTGATGTCAATGAAGATATCACTGCGATCATCGGTCAAAAGGGCAGTTGGGGAATCATCCGGAGGTAGATCAGAAGCAGTGGTATCATCAACACCATAATAAGCTCCTGGTGGAGGAGCTACAAGTTCTAGCTGTATCGCAGAACTATCCGTTTCAAGCGTAATGGAGTCCGGTGCATGAGTTGAAGTTGCACCATCTCGAGTTGTGGTATAAACCGGGGTCTGTGAGGGAGTAGTATAGTAGGAGAATTCCGCGGTAGGAGTGCGTTCGCTTGAATCCATCGTTGATAATAATTGATGTAGAAAATGCAAAAAATTAGATAATCGTTCGTCAAAATGACAAACCCAATTGACAGACAACCATATTTTCAACCATATAAGTCCAAAGCTGATTTGATTTTTCAATGATTGCTTGATGTTTTTATAAAGATCACACGCTAGGCCAACTCCACATGGCATTTATCATTTCATCAATGTAGACAAACAATGCAACAACTTGCTGCACACACTTCTCGCACCCAGCCACCCCTCTTGCGCAATGCGCTCAAGTTGAAAACCACCTCTTTAGCAGTTGCATAATGGTCGTGCGCCTCGTGCACCCTTCACACATACAACCAGCAAGATTTGTTAGACTGTGCGAATGTAGGACTTGTCCGTGAAGATGCAGCGGGCGCCGGTTGGCGGAGATGTCAATGTTATGGGTACTTACGAAGAGAGCGTGGCTTATCAATTAGTTACCACTACAAAGGAGAGCAAGCGTACGTTGGGATGATTATGGTGGTGAGTGAATTTTTATTAGGGTGCATACTTGCTTGGTGGTATTTATCTAGGGCAATTTATTGTTTGCCAAAACAAGATTTGATAATGTCCTAGTTGCGAAGGGTGTTGAATGTCAATCAAAACTTTTGATGGAGATGATTACACAGTTTAAAGCTCTGTGTGTGTAATTTTCTAGATGTGAGACCATGAGAACAGGTCTAAGAAAGGAACAATTACTTCCTGAGTTTATGGAGAATGCAAATCTTTTTGAAAAGTTGCTAAAAAGTTGTATCCCAAAATGTGCTTTTAGACTCGTCAAATCAGTTTCTAAGTCCTTTTTTCTTGACTTTAAATATCTCAAGGTCAACACCTTATAAACAAAAAGTAAATATTTAACTTGCAATGCACCTATAGTCATATAAATATTGCATTCGGTTGTTATTGTTTTTATTGTTGGAGATTGAACCTTGACAAGTACGTACAATATTCGCAAAATTATCATATCATTAAATTCATGGGAAATGTAAATCCCATCAACACTTCTAATAATCCAGTTGCAGCGCCTCTTGTGGTACCATAATCCACATCGGGTGGGAATGCGGATGGGGTGTGCAGTCGCGTGCTCTCATATCACACACTTGATTAACCCGCGGTGGTGGTAGTGATTTATCCGGAGCGTATGTCTGCCCCATGTGAACATTTCCGCGATAGGCACCCAAGTTGTGGGTATTTATGCGGTTATTTGCTTTGCGGCGATAATGTGGAGTGGTTGCAGTGACCGTGACAAATCAATTACACACAAACGGCACAAGCAGAAATAGAGTAAACAAACAGATACCGAACATAAAAGATGATACGAGTGTAGACATTCAAACAATGTGATGGGAAAATATCTATCTGAATAGGCATAGTGAGAAAGAACAATCGACAGAAGTTGACATTGTCAAGTTATTATCTTTTATTTTTCTGGACTACTTAAAAGCAAAGATAATTGATGGAAATCAAAATCAAGTTCACTTTCTTTTTCATAACAAAACTCTATTTTATTCTTTTAAATGGTGGCGTTTATTAGATTTTTAGTGCAAAACTAAACATGCATGGTTATCTATTATCTATTAGTTTATAAAAAACATCTCAGATATTCTGTATGATTATCTAGATTAATTTACGATATCAACTGCGAACTAGCGGCTCTACAAAACCGATTCCCTTCTGGTGAGGCCTCAAAACCCTCCCAAACCAACTTCAAGTTGTCTCCCGAGCCAACTAAAATTCATGCTGGTCTTAAACTGGGTAAACGCATAGTAGGCGTTTTGGAGATTCATAAAAGAGCGCAGACCACAAGATATAGATCCTTAAAACTGTCTTTACCTTTCTAACTGCTAATTTTTCGATACTTTACTTGCATAATTATCCATAACCCATACAACAATGTTTCCATACAATCTCACGCTGTGCATGCCGCGCGCACTTGGACATAATTCGCTTCCAAACAATTGCTCCGGGCCATCCGGGCCCCGGTTTATTGGGGTGTATGATGGTGCGGAAAGTAGGGTGACCGGAACGGGCTGAACGTCGTGACGACGTGCAGCATACGGCGGTTCTTTCACATGCCGCCGTGGCCGCGTGCCGAGACGCTTAACTACAGAGCCTCGGCGACAAATCACCGCCCAGCCGCCGCTTCCCTTCCGGGGTGGTTTGCAAAATCGTGTTTGACATGTGTAAGTGGCGGGCGTTTGAGCACGTGACCTTCACATTCAGCCCCTGAGTCCTTTGCGAAAAATGTGAACTTTGATATATGAAATAGACAAGTTTTTATTGTAATAGGATTGATTAATTTGAGTAGATTTTGAATTAGGGATTGGTATTTGAAAATGTACTATAAATTGGATATGTAAAGATGTCCTACTTCTGATTTTAGAGTGGTTGCATTGTGGGCAATACTAAAGCATTCTAACCCGAGAGGACTATTTTAAAACCACCCTAATTTTTTTCTTAGCACCTCTATCACGCTTTCAGTTAAGCATTTAGATGTATTACTAAGTGTTCTATTTTTTTTTTAAATTTTTTATATCTCTTTGGGTGGCTTTGTTGATGTCTGGCAAGTATTGACTTTCCTAAGACTCCCTGCTGTGTTCAGATCGTTAAGTTGGTTTTCGCCTGCATTTGATGTCCTGTCATTTGCAAACTACCTATTCCGCAAAATCTATTAACTCATTGCACTGCTGGCACCACTCCAGACTCCTCTTCACTCCCACACATTCAACCGCGCAACCCTAGACCATCAACGCACAACCAACCAGTGCTCCAGGTTTAGCAGCTCTCATTCGGATTGGTCTCCAAGTCTAGTACAAACCCACCCCTTGCTATTGCGTCCCGGAATCAATTCAGAAAGGTCCTGCGTAGAGCAGAGCGCTGCAGACTCCCACTTCACAACGCAGGATTGTATATAAAAGCAAATCTCCTGGGCTTTATCAAATCATTTCCTGTTAGGACATTGTAATTCAATCAGCATTATTAAAATATATTTCCGTTATTTAAAGAAAGTGCTAGTGAATTTAAAGATTTGTGAAGGAATTTGAAAGAAAGTAAAATGAGTCGTCATAATTCTCAACTTCCTGATTCCTCATCATCACCACCAATAAAGTAGGTCTAACATAAGTGATTTGAAGAGATTTGTTAATTAAAATGAACATTTTTATGACATTTCTAGTCTGCAGTATGGATACAACGCCCAGGATGATCTCTCCGAAGAAGAATTATCTGAACTTCCAAGCTGTGCGTTTGCTACACGAGCATCCAGTAGTACAAACCCTCTTCAACATCATTATCTATCAAATATGCATCATACAAATGGTATTTCTTTAATTGTAATTTGTCCTAGTTATTTTAAAACTATTTCATCTACAACTATTTTACAATTGTTGATAATTTGCTCCCAGAGCCACACCAAGTCGGTGGTTCGTCTTTGTCGGGTGGCGGCGGCGGCAACGGCGGCGATTATTACTCCACCTCGCCGTACCGTGTCCAACGGCATGCCGCCAACATCCGCGAGAGGAAACGCATGCTGAGGTCTGCTATAGGACCCACCGGGTACTCTTTAAACAAGACTTTCACATAAAGTTTTCTTTGGTTTGGCCCCAGTCTTGTTCTTTTATTTGACTTGCTTTTCATTTCTGTTCAAATGGTAGCAATTTTGTCTGTTGTTTGATATTTATTTGCTTTTCATGTACATTGTGGCGGTTGTTTGCAAGTCAAATCAATCAATCAATTGGAAGTTGAGTGTGTTTGTTTTATTCTTGATAATAATTACTGGTCTTTGTTGCTAACATTCATGGTGATTGTACAGCAGTATCAACTCGGCTTTCGACGAATTGCGGATGCACGTGCCGACATTTCCCTATGAGAAAAGACTAAGCAAAATTGACACACTGCGACTTTCCATTGCGTACATTGCACTCCTTCGTGAGTTCCTCACTGCAGATTGTGATCCTCTTACCTATGTGGAAAGATGTCTACGGGGTGAAATCAAGGCGGAACGTGCTAATTGGAATACAAGTGGTAAATAAATTTTTAAAATTCCTTTAATCCTCTGGTAATTAATTAGTGTTGTTTAGATTTAACTGCAAGACTTTCATGGGTCAATTGGGAAAATCTGGGGGTTAGTCCAAATCGACGAAGTGCACTTACATCCCTTGCTTTATCTTCAGACAATCTTCATTAAAAAGCTCATAACATTGTAAATATGTATATATTATAAAGGAAAATTAGCATAAACGGTGCAATACTGTCATATTTATACCAAAGATGTCTAAATATAATATTTCAAACATGTAATCAAGTCATATAAATGCACCTTAAAATGCGCATGAAAACCAACATGAGGTCGATAGAGTACCAATTAGAATATTTTTGCTATTCCACGTCTTGTCATGCAATTAGTCAGAAAGTCGGTGTTGTTGGTGATTCGGTTTTCTGGAGTGCTTAAGGCTGTATCGATTCTTTCCTAAAAAATCAATTACCTTCCAATTTACAAGCACGGTCATCAAATCAAATAAATTACCCGAAAGTTACAGATCAATGACAAGTTCTAACACTCTAATACTTTATTTGGTTCTATTTATATGTTATAATCAAGTAGGTTATCATCTTATTGATTAAGCGTAAGGCGTCCATGCTTGTCTTAATCAAATTTGATTGCAAATAGCTACGTTTAATTACGAAACAAAAGAGGAACTAAACTTAACTACTACTGCAAATCTGAACTAGATAAATAAGAAATAAAAAAAAAGTGTTGCTTTATTTTGAAATGTTTTCTAGAAATGTATTTCAATATGGATCTTGACGATGACGATTTGCCGGGTGAAGTTTAAGCATTTGGATACCTTGACGAAGGACTAGAAGCGTCCAAGCGTGCCTGGAAATTGTTATTACATTTTTTGGATCTAAATATTTCATTTAATAATAAACGGTTATGATGTAGAAGCTAATCTTGAAATTACTAGTGTAACTTCTGGTTCATGTTAAGAATTTATAGAACAGCCTCTGCACCAGATTCAGAATCACAAAAGTCTACGAATTGTTGACAATATGATTAATATGATTTATATTTCAAACTGAATAAGTATAATTAAAGTAGTCGTTATTGATCCCAACAATTGACACGTCAAGTTACCATCCAATTTAAATATTCCCAAAGCACTATATTCCAATTTACGATGCAGATTATGTAGTAGCAATGGTGATACATCCAACCTACCATTATCATCCTCATTACCTTCATCAAAAGCAACAAAAGAATTTAGGCACATCGTATAATCATCATTAACATCCTCTACTAAAATACAAGGAAAAATAATCTGCACTAACGTTAGTAAAAAAAGCAAATCCGACACAATAAGAAAGTAAATTTCACTCAACATTGGACGTGACTCTGGCGAATTACCAAGCACTGCATTCTTCTCATCTAATTGTATCCATCGACAAACAGCAAACGTCACGCGAATTATCTGCAGGGACAAAGTCGGAATAGCAATCAGGACAAACCAAGCAAAAATCATATTCAATTTTTTGCCTTCATCCAAGATCTCCATATAGTCGAATCCACATTTCTGCATCGATGCACAAATCACTTGGGCGTTTTTCTTCGGCGCTGCGTGAAAATCCTCCACGAGAAAGAAACGTAAGGAACGAATTACCTTCAAGCGTTCAATGAGGCGCGCCATACAATCCTTCTGCATTAAAACATTTTCTGTCCAGAGAAGGCAAGCCATGTTGAAGACCGAGACTGTAATCATGTCAACAATGACTTTTACAGTGAATTTTAATGTTGGCGTAGTGTTCCCAAAGTACTGGCTGCCATTGATGATTTTTAACAAGCAGTAAAAGCAGATTAGTAAGGTGGTTGATCCAGTGAAGATACGAAAGAGAACTGCGCTGTATTTTGTAAGTTGATGAGTTTTGCCGAAAGTGAGAGGTCCATGATGCTGCTGCACTATCAATGAGTAGATTGCAAAGGCGGATACTGAAGTAACTGGGATGTCTATAAATTTAACAATCAGGTTGATTGTTCTTCCAATTGATCCTTTGTAGTTAGCATCGCTAACCATGCTCCCTTGACGCTCAATTGGTTGGACCTTGAGGAAAATGTTCAAAAGGAGGTACAGTATTATTATTACAAAGAATGCACCACGGAAAACGGCGAAGTGTCGATCGTTTTCAAACATATTTGAAGCATAACTAAATTGAAAATGAATGTTAGACTTGTTTTAATATAGCTGTGTTCGTTTAGGGTGAATAATTAATTTTCAATCAGCTCAAACAATCAGAAGAAAGGCAATGAAAAGAATTTGGTCCGATAAAAAGTGTATTCAATGTATTGTGCAAACAAAAAACATGTATTTCCCTAAAGCAATATTAGAACGGAGCATTTATCATCTCATCATAATAACTACCTCTAAGTTTTTCCAAAGTAGATTTTCCATTTATCGCCAACATTCCTTCTTGCGTATATTCCGGTTCTAAACTAAGTATTTTAATAGCACTTTCCAAAATATCTGCAGTTTCTTTTAACTTTACCTTGAGTTCTTCTTTATTAATTATCGAATGTCTAAATGAATTCCTGGCAAGTAAAATCAAGGGTGCATGAAGTTCGAACAAAATCAATCCTCTAGTGCGTGTGTATCCAGGTTCAACAACATCAAGAATTTCTAATATCTGGTAACATAATTCTGCCTTCCTTTCCAAGAGTATATCCGGCAAATCTTCAATGATATACCCATCTAATTTCCCATACATTTGTGCCAAAGACAATCTTAACATAGTATGATACGAATTCTTTGGATGCATTACACTCCTATACTTCCTATATAGTGTCTCTCTGGCTTCAATAGCTTGACACGGTTCCTCCAAGTTAACGTCCACATGATCTAACTCCATCTGAAGAATTTCGTAAACTCTCTTCGCGGCAGTTGCCCGGCTGGTAAACCCGCAGTGTGTGCATCTCCACTCCGCTTCAAAACTCAAAGGCTCAGAAGAAATAATGACTCCGTTATCACACTTTGAACATTTCATTGTACCCAAATGAGTACCCAGCTCAGTGGGATCTCTGCATCTAGGGCAGTCACAACGGAAATATTTGGACTCCTCTAGATAACTACGTCGCACAAGAGTTGGTAGTATAGTGTAAGCGTAGCTGGAAAATAATTCCTCGTCTTTTTGTACAGATATGGTGGCTCTACACTGAACTTTCAGGTCGTTGAAGATAGTATGGGTTGTGTTAGACACGCAGTTATGAGACAGAATAGCAAGCTTTGGGTATAAACAGCGAATTGAGTAACCACCATTGGTAAGATGGGCTTCAAATGCATTAACATCTAAAATCCCACATACTCTGTGAATCAACTGCTCGGTGAACCGCGTTAACTTACAGGGACCTCGCAAATATCCAGCAATATTGATTTGATTAAAATTCCAAATTGGTTGGGATTTTCTTGTTTCACAGTGTGATTGCATTGGGGATATTTCTTTGTCCCACCTTTCTTTATCTCCTTCCATTGCTAATAAAACCCTGCGATAAAATATGTAGTGGATTAGCGTTTAAAGTCCGTTTGAAATATGACTCTATTTACCTTAGTGGTGTGACACATTCCAACTGGAGACAAACTTCTGAGGTATCTTGCATTTTTTGAAACTTTGCACCGGACTCAGCAAACACCTCGCATTCGTTGCTTGCATGGGCCGGATGCTTTTCACATTCAGTATTGCAAACCGGCCAGGTACATTTACTGCACTGATAGCTGCAATCAACCGGAAGGTAACAAGCAAGGCACAATGGAGGATGCCCTAAAAGCAAAACATTTTGCTTAACTCTGAAAAATGTAATAAAGATAAAGAAATTTTTATAAAATACCTGATTTTGGGCCAAACGCAAAGGGTTCTTCTTCAAAAACAACTTCACCGGGCTGTAAATCTTTAGAAGCAACGCCATATCGCCCAACTTTCTCATTTTTTAAAACTTTTAAATAGTTTTCAGCCATTTCGGATAGTTGTTAAAGACTGTACTGCTACTTATTCCGTGCTTTAAACTTCTCTGCTATTTTTGAACTGTTCCAGTTTACACTGGTATGAAAAACTTGAGAGTAATGGTATGACCTTTCTTCGATTTCTTTTTCAGTGAGTCTCCTGTTCAGTGAGTGTTGCTTCAATGTGCCGACTTAGAAATGTTTGTTTTTCAGAGCGTGCACTGTTTTATAAGTGCGAGAATACGAACGTACATCGTCGATTGGTTTAAAAATAACTCGCCAGTTTTCTATATTTAAAGTGCACATCGTCAATTCGAGAAGATGCTCAAAGTAATATAAACAGCAATGTGGTTCCAAAATTATCCAGAAGCAAAACTACAAAATACATCATTTTTTTATTGTGGTTAACCCACTCTACCTGATTTTCCCCATAAAGTCACTTAAATATCTGTTTATCATGTAAAATAATAAATAACTTCATATGTTTTTGGTGCAGAAATCATAGAAGGGCTATCGAAATTATAGTATAATGTTAGGATAAATCATTTGGAGTAACAAAGAATTGCAGTCTTTGTTTCTCTAAGATTCATTGGAATGTGCATTTTCTGTTTTACTATTTTTGTACTATCAAATGTTTACGAAATTAGTTTATTAAGTCAAATGCGGATCTAGATAGTTACACTATCAAACTTTTTTGCTCTTCAACTCGTAGGGTTAAATTAAGTAGTGCGGCTAGCATTATTTACACAATCCATCATTTTTCATCCTATGTGCTTTGAGGCAATCGATGGTACAGAATCGGTTGCTTGAGTACTCATAGGGGATCATACCGCTGATATCATTCCCGCAGAAAAAGCATCTTGCTATAACAGTGCCATTACTGTCTAACAATCTCCTCTCCGCTGCTAACGCACGCTTTTCCCTATCAGAGAGATTTACAAATCGTTCACGAGCTTCCATTTCCTCTCTATCCTTTTTTTGCAGTTTCTTTGTTTCCTTTAGACGATCACGTTTAGCTTTCTTTTGCTCCTTTATACGCTGTTTCTTCTCCTCCACTTCCTCGGGAGTCATCTGTGCCCGCACGGGAATCTGCGCCTTAGCGTAATTGAACATATCTGGGTTCTCCTGTGCAAATTGTTTCATGATCTCCCTAATTGCTTTATCTTGAGTACAGGTATATGGTGTTTGATTCTCAGCATTCTTCATACACACGTCAGCACCCAAGGCCAACAGAATTGAAACAAAAGTACCACGTTTGTTGAACGCACAGAAATGTAATGGTGTATCTAGAGTTGAATTCAAACGCATATTTAGGATATCAGGTTGTGCGTGGATCATTTCCTCAAAAGCATCTTGGTTATTTGATATAATATTCTGCATCAGTAGCAGTTTTAATTTGTTGTCTGTCTTGGCACGTGCCTTTTCTTCTTTAATCTGGGCTTGATTGGCGAGGTGTTGTCGGGTTTTTTCAGTTAGTTGATGTTGTTTTGTTTTCCGAAGACGTGAAACTGTTGTAACAGTATCTCCAAATGATTCAAGCGAATCTTTGAATGACACTAGGAGTGATTCCATATTGTATGTAGTCTCTCCGTCGGATGAAGAATCGGAGGAACTCAAACTTTTGCCCGCTTCATTTTTGAGTGATAATGATTTAGATTCCGGCTTGGCATCCTCCTCACCCTCAAACAAAGCATCCGGAAGCGGGTGTTTAATTGGCTCACAAGATCTCGCACAAGAAATAGCCTTTTTCTTCTGGGTACGTTTTCTTTCATATCTTTCATCTGGTATAATAGCATCTTTGGGAATGTGCCCCATTGATTCTATCAATTATTATCAAACTATCAAGAAGAACAAATCTATAAGATCCAAAAACCTTACCATAAACTTTAACGGTTGATAACACTTCATGAACCCGCTGAACTTCCTTCATTGTTGGTCTTCTAGTTGGGATTGGAATGACCCTCAACCTACCATCCGTTTTCGATAGGACTGGACGTTTTCCACCAAACAAGATATTCTGGTTAAAAGGGCCTGGGGCGCGGAACGGAATAAGTGCACACATATCCAACTCAGGTTTCCACGACTCCAACAGAGCTTGAATTTGCTGAGCCAACATCTGTTCATTATATCTACGAATTGATGCGCCTGCACTCTTTGGAGCGGAGCCATTCTTATTATCTCTGCTGGATTGCGTGCCGCCTTGTCCAGCACGGACTGTGTAGAAATGGAAGGTTTTGTGGAGGACTGGAGTCGTCCCATTGAAAATAGCTGCAGCGAAGTGACCGCCTCCTATCATTATTATAGCCCATTGAGGATTTTCTAACAATTCTAGAGGCTCACTCAAATCGAGGAGATCGCTTTTTTTGTCTGCTAAGAGACATCGATGTATAAGAAAAACAGACTTTTTGTTTGTTGAAATGTAAACACGTGTCTTATTCTGATCAATGTACGTGTATGACTTGTTTTCTGCAATGGATTCCGATTCGGAATCGCTGCCGGAGATACTGGATACATCTGGAAATATATCATTTAATTAAGAAAAATAAAAAATGCAACAAATTTCATTCGACTTAAATAGATGTAGTTCGAACCATAGTCGGACTCAATGAACCTGCGCATCTTCAAATATCCGGCGTGATACACAATTTAATTACATTTATCAGGAGAATTTATTTATTGCTGAGCTGCCATGATTTAAAATAGAACAGGTCAAAGTCAATGTGTTTTAAATTAAGTGAAATATTCAATTTCTTAATCTTCTTCAAACTTTGCGACTTGTTGCGCAACATTTTTGAACAAACGCCAAACAAAAGTTCAACGTTTTTATGACATGCGGTTATAGATCTTAAAAACAAATTACCTTCTTTTTCCTCAAACTCATGTTCGGTTATCGGTGGTTGGCCGTTGAGATTTCTTTGTAAGTTGTAACGATGCCAGTCCAACTTATAATGATTGCGCTGAGTCTCCACATCCGAAAACTGGACTTTACAAAAGGAACACTTGCAAGACGTTTTATCTGCGCTGAATTCCTCCTTCTCGCCATCCTGTTCACAACGCTTGTCTTCAACCTTCAAAGACTTAACGCTCTCGTTGTGGACATACTCCAACAATTTAGGTTCTGCTTTAGCAAGTTGTTTAAAAGTAGTGTCAAATATTTTCACGATCTCCATGGCGACTGATTTAAATCTTCGGGCGTCTTATGGATGACTGAAACAACGAACCGAATTATTCGCGGCATCTGCCTTCGCATCAACCTTCCCTCCGTCCCACGACTGACATACTGGGAATTTTGAAAAGGTAATTATCGAATTATTTGATTCCAGCCTGTTTATTACATTCGTGGTAAAAAGCAAGCTGCCCGTCACGTTGCGTAAGAGCAATTCTTAGTCCAGATATAAAATTTTACAAATATTGCGCAATACACACCATATTGTGCAATACTAGCCAACACAAGTTTAGGTATACTTAATAAAATGTTAAGTGTAGAGGTAATAGATTAAACCATGTACAGTATTAGCCTTAACTTAAACTAAAATATATTTGAATAATAAAAATACAATAAATAAGTCATTCCCAATAAAAGTCTATGATTTAAAAACAGATTTGTCTTAGTTTCAGTATAGTCATCAAATCTTAAGCTGCAAATTCAATATGTACTCCTTTAGCATACATATAATATGTCACTGTTATCCCCAGCATTAAAGAAAATATGTAGCTCAAGTGAAAAGCATGCCCAGATGCTCGCCTACAAAACATAAAACAATCATCAACAAATTACAAAGTTGAGACAAGTTGTTACTGAACTAGATCAAGCTATCTATGAATACCAACTTGACTTTTTGAGGTGACAATGGAGTTGGGGGATGAATACCAGGCACATCTGAATCCAAATAAACTGTCACCCATGTAATGTATGTTGCAAGCAGTCCACCAACCAAAGGCAGCCAGATACTGCTGTACTTAACACTGCTGCGATAAACATGCATAAACATAACTTGCCCATTTTCAGTTAGCTGTTCAACTCTAGACAGCTTTGTATCAATTATTAAATCCTTTAGTGTATCTCCTAATGACAATCAACCAAAACACCATAATCAGTAATTTGCTGCATTCTAAAATCAATGTTCATATTTATAGTCTGCAGGTACTTACCGTATATATGAAAAAGCTTTGCTATGATGACACTACAAGAAAATATGATGCCGAACATTGCCCATCGTTTTTCGGTGATGTGTTCGTCGTCCCGTCGCATATTTTTGTCATTTTTGTTCAGCGCGATTGACCACATTTGCTTAAGGGCGCACGCCGAGTATAGTAAGGTAACTGAGTCTTACCTTCGACTAAGAATTTATACAGGCGGATGGCACAGATCAGGAAAATTTCTATTTGTGATAACTAGGAAGCAGGACGTTACTGTGTTGCTGGTGCTGCACGCACAAGCCCCGCCACAATTTGAGAAATTGACGTGATCAAAATAAACAACGCCATCTTTATAAGATGGGCGTCACGCGTAGCCGAAAATCAAGAAAAAAATTAAAAAAACAGCAGCGTAACTTACATGAATATACCAGAATTAATCTACCGTATTTAGCACAATTTTCAATGAATTTCATAAATAAAAATATGTTGGTTCACCTGCAAATTTTAAATTAATATCGGGTAGAATCAATTGCGGATTTCTTGTAAAAAGAACTGACTGAGATAAACAAATAAGAAGTAAACAACCACATGATAAATTTAGTTTATCTTTGCGTTGATAAAATTATTAATATTTTAATGTTAAATGTTTGACCTGCACAAGACTCGTATTCAAATAACACGTACAGTTCTCACCGTTCTCATAGATTATGTGAATATGTCCCATGAAACCATTGCAATGTGATAGAATTGATATACTCTATCTACTCTAGTACAATAGTTGCTTACCTGGTAATTTGATGAAGTGTAGTATCCAACGACGAAATTTCGAATAAGCCTGATTAAGATCAATGCACGTGTGAGGCTTGGTGTAGCTTGAACATGCTTAATGCGATAATCATATTTAATATTGTGGGTAATAATTATAAGCCATGATCAATGAGATTTAATTTGTGTAATTTACTAATATACCAAAAAAATCAAATTGCCCTTCATTGAACAGATACATAAAAGAAAATTTCAAATAATAGGCAACCGAGCATACACGTTTTTCCATTCGTGTTGTCAACATTGTTGACTTTGTACAGTATATTTATTTGGCATCGAAAATTCGTTGATTTTACTCCGCTCCCTGCACTCGCTGCTGGTTAGCAGGACGACACTTGCGTACGCCGCCGGCGATGACGACACGACCTTCGTAGCCCCACCATAGCTGTTTTCGATCGACTCGCTAGCTCTCTCGCCAAGCTGCCCCTCGCCATCAGTTCCGCCGAGCCCAGCGCAGGTGCAGATCGCGCCTCGTCATGGAAGCCCTATGGTTATGACGGATATACAACGAGTGTCCCGCCGTTTTTGCATCATCTGAACACACTTGGGTGCATCACATACGAATCTGATAAAAGCATCCTCTGGAGTGCACACAAACCAGATCTACTTTCGTGAACAATAAGTGGAAAGTGCGCGAACGCGCTTCTGGCGCCGCCGTCTACGTTTCTTCAGCGCCAACACCAAACAACCGGCCGTTACATATACAATGGCACGCCCAAGAAGTGCCACAGCGTTGAAACCGCTGCTACTGGTCATTTACGTCTTGGGTTTTTTCGCTGAGGTGAGTATCAGTTTGCCAAATACAATTTTGATTTGCTAATCATACATGAATATGGCGAAAATTGGTGTCAACGCGACGGCGCGACGCCATGTTTCTTTTAGTGCAGGTCAACTCACCGATTTGTATGATCATATGATTGCATCGTAAAGGTGTAAAGAGGATCGTCTCATGCGTCTCATGGTTCAATTGACTTGACACAATACTTTATGATCAATTAATTATCCGCGATAATCCATCGTCAGGGAACGTTGTTGACTTACCTCTGTTGATGCAATAAAACCTCCAATTCAATTGCCTTATCTCTTAGGAAGCGCACGGAAAAATTACCCTCATTAATTACATATATGTATATTAAATTCAGCTTCTAATAATTGGGCAGCACATGTGTGGATTTCCGCCGAGGAAACGAGGTTGGCATGTAGAAAGTCACGAAGAAAGGAAACGCGCTGATGATGATCCAGGGCATTTGCATTTGTAATTCATCATTCGAAAAACAACAAGCTATGGGTATTTTTTTGCGCACTGAGCGAGTAGATATCAGACGATTTCGAGTATTGCTGAAGTAGCGTTGAGCAGAAACTGTAAACAAACATTGCGTACTTTTTGAGTTGTTGGGTAATTCGTGAACAATCTATTGTATCTGTGCGATATTGCAATTCATGATGCGTTTATGCAATTTTCCATTTTCATCTATGTTTGTTTTTGGCCATTACTTCTAAACATAAAATTAGGTCTCGTATTATGCTGGAAATCGATTAAATGAGTATATTAATGTCATTTGCTGATTTCGATGATTCTAACTGATGATCGTTGTAATATCTATCTGATGCGTAGAATACTTAACGCATTAGTTGTTCTATAATGCGCGTCGTTGGTGATGCGTAATTATTGAGTTGTTTTCATTACTTGAGGGTATTGTAAACAATATTGTTAATAGTAGCCCAAAGCAGACTTCATGGACTAAATAATGGGGCTTCTCTGATGCTCTTCGAATTAAAACTTCACTTTAGAGCTAGTATAAAATGACGTTACTTTAACAATGTTCATTAATTTTTTTAAGAGACTAGACATAATTTTATTGCCTTTATTTGTTTTATTATCAAAATGTAATCCCAGAACAAAACCAGTTTTATTTGACTTCTTAGTATATACGTTTTTGTTTTTATTTTTATTTATTGATGAAGATTTCAATTTGTTTCTTCTGTGACGCTTTCTTGAAGTAATTCGATTCGTTTAAGTTGTGAATCAGAGCATAAATTAATCTTAAACATAGTCGATATAATTTGGCACGATATTTCTGCTAAATAATAACAAATCTGTTAAATAAACCACTGCTTTACATGTTGCGAACGCAAATATCCACACAAGAAAGAAAACACACAAACAAATGTTTGACTGTAGTAATGGTCTACTCTGAATTTTTAAATATTGTGAACGTTGACATGCATTTCATGTGTCGACGCAAGTGAATTTATTTATATTCTTATTGCATTAGTGTTTCCTTTGTGTGACTTCCGGTATTGGACGCATGTTTCAGTTCAAATAAATGCTATTAGTGTGTAAGAATCCGAACATTTGAACTCCAACTTGTGAAGATTACGAGTTTTGACAAAGTAAGAAAAATTAAGAAGGAAAGCGATCGGCATAGTTAACAAGATTGCCAAGAAATGCGGCTGCTAATATTCTAAGTTGTGTTCTTCATTGTTTTGAGGGTTTTTCTTGTTACTAGTTATTTATTGGTTATTTGAATTGGTTTATATGGGAGATGTGATGTTGCTTGCTTACTCTTACTTATGGAATCTGTGCAGTGGTTCTAGTAACTTGCAATAGATGTTGTTTGACCGGTGGTGGAGTGTCGACTGTCATACAGTTTCCAGGATTCGTTGCTATTAGACTTTAGTGCGCTACAAAGAGCGCTCGCGTCGGAGGCGCCAAGGTCGCGAATTATTGCGCGACTTCACGGATTGTCACCTAAGACGGCTGTGACACCACCGCCGATGCTGCGTACTAAACTAAATCAGATGTATACAGCTAACAAGCGGAAATCCAAATTATGATGAGGAACTGAAGAAGAAAGTTTGTACAACATCAAATATTCAATGAGGGTTCAAGTAAACTCATCTCAATACAATGAATATCTGACACTTTGTTATCAATATCAACTAAAAACTAGTCCATAAAAAATTGAAAACTGAACTGTAATGTCAATTGGTTAAGATCATCATTTGATGACGACTCAACACGTTTCTTTTTGTTCGGAAAAATGCGAAGAAACGAGGATGTGATATTCAGAATGGTATTCATTGCTGCTTTTTATATTTTTCTACTTTTAAGTACATAAAACTTCAAAAACTCTTTTCGCAACATGTTACAATCATACTTTAGATGAAATTAAGAAGAAGAACAGTCTTCCTTTTTCAGAAAAGGAAGTCTTCTTCGTTAGGAAAGTTAACAAGACGGCGTAATTGTTAATCTAAGTTGTTGCTAAAAACAAATAAAATTAAAATGATTTTTTTCTGCAGCTCAACTCGTGTTTTTATATTCTCGCATACGTGCTGAGTTCGATTTATCATCACACACCATCATGCCTGGCTTATCACGAAGTACGAATAAGTCCATATATAATATAGGTTTGTCAAAATAGAATGCTCACATGCATGATTCATTGTCATATATTTACTTGCCAATGATAGCTTATCGCAGTTACAGCACGGTTCTAGTCGATTGAATCGTTGTGAATGGTTTTTCCTATGCTTTCATTGTCTTTCAGCTTTCATCGGACTGCGATGTTGTCAATTCTTTTTAACTTCCGGTGAATCCAAACATGAATTGAAGTACTTGACATTGAAATTAGGCCCAAAGTCTGTTGCCATTGTTAGTTGGGCATTTGAAAGCAAGCGAGAACTACCTTTTTTTCGGTTAATTTAGTGGTAGACTTTGTGCATGCTGGCAATGTTATCAGCCTTAGTTGGTCATTTGTTGAAATCACATGTTGTTTGGGTTTACTTTATTTTGAGGATTTATCAGAGAGGCATGTTTCATTATAAGGATATGCGTCATTGAAATCACAAGGCTTTTATCTTACTTTTAGTGACGTTACCTGGTTATTTGACAAAAAAGGTTTTGATTTTGTTTTTTTAGTGTGAAGGGGTACACATGGAATATTATCGGGAGTTCTAAAAATTTTATTAAGCTTCGTCTAAAAAGGGGAAATTCGTCAGGTCTTCGGTTTTATTTTATTAATTTATTGGCAGAAGCTAATTGAAATCTTCATTTATTCTTAAAATATAAAAAAATTTCAAGTTGAGGTAGATTTCAGTCTACATTTTCTTCGTAATGTCAAAAACAAAAATAGTTTTTTTGTGTTGATTCAATTCGTACTGATTGACCTATTTCTTGCAGTTCTTCGTAAGTTTCACTGTTTCAAGGAAAGTGAATTAACCAGGCACATACTTCGAAAAACAATCGCAAATCCTTGATGTTTGGCTTCTGCGCTTATGAAAACATCAACACAAACCATGTACACCGATTCCCGCTTTGACTCACTCGCCATAATCACGTGCATGGATCATGCTGTATTTTTAGACTGCACTGTTTTGTGTCATTTGCTACTTTACTTTTCTTAATACATTACAGTGTTTCTAACGCTCGTTGCACTAGTCGAGTTTGCTGCTAAATCCATTCCACCCTCGACAATCGCATTAGGTGGCCACTATTTGCGCTCGATCAACGTCACAATTATAGTCGAGTCGTGACTATTTTTGTAGCTCCACTTATAAAAAGCAATGCATTTTATGTTACAACTTACGAATGGAAATATTTGGACAAGATCTACCTACGTATGTGGATTGGTCTAAAATTACACAAAGCGCAGCGGTTTACTTAATATATTTTTCTAGAGTTTTATTAAAGTTTAAAATTCTTGAATGATGATTAAAAAGCGATTGAGACTTAGTCTGACTGCATTTTGTTGCAGATAGCAAACATTTATTGAGTTTTGTAATAGGAGTGTGCGAGGAATGTCAACCTCCACTTGACTTATTGCTAATTGTAACTTACAAGTTAATAAAAACAACGAGTTCCAGTGAATCATAATGAATTCCAGTCTCATAATTGAATAATAAAGTGATTCACTCACTTGTCGAGGGTAGTCTCAAGATCCATTCATCGATTGTCTCCTTATGAGAGTGCATTCATGAGTTGGATAAGAATGCGCGGGGTTGAACTCTGTCCACAAGGTCCATGCGAAACGCACTATTCGCATCAACATGAAAATGAATGTCATGTACATTACAAGTTGTTTTGATAAAGTGCTTACTACGTAGCTGCTGCAATGCCTTGAAGCTGCATGGTGAGTTGTACGTAGTTTATGAACTTTTGGAATTTGTCACACTCACAGGCAAAGTGCAGTTGATAAATGCATAATTGCGTCGTCCTCCACTGGTTGCAATATATGCAATGTCGTGAGGCTGCCAGCAAAACCTCTAAACATTCAGAAGCTTGTTGTCGGCAGCATTGAACTCAATATGTGCTTAAATAAATGCTGTGAACGTGTTTTTAACTTTCCGTTTAACCTTCTGCTTCAAACTTCAAGAGGTGGACCTTGGATATGGATGTGATTGTTAATGTGATTCGCACCATCTACATTTAAATTAAGTTTACTTCTGCTTTTTAGAGGAAATGTTAGAGGCGGCTTCCAGCAGCAGGTTGGTAAAACAGGTTGCTTGCTGTTTGGTCTAGGAATAACCCAGAAAGTATTTTAGAGTATTTAGATATTTTCATTAATCCCAGGTCTTTAACAAGTGTCTACAGAAGTTGTTGTCAATTTAATAGCATTGCTCAAAATTTTTTTACAAAGACGTCTTTTTCAGTTGAAATTAATTTCTGTCTTGTCTACTTGCATGCTAGCAGGCGTTACAGGATTACATCAAGCGCTTTATACTAAAAATTGCATCTGCTTTAATTAACAAGGTTCCTGATTGTATTTCTCAGGATTATGTACACTTCTCATTCAAATATTATCTTGGTTTCGTTTCTTACTAGATTGCAAGCTTTACATTTTGAGATTTAAAGGTAAAAAGGTAAGAAGTAGGTAAAAAGTTTCTAGATTGATCCATTTATAGGTTATGCCAATATTCTTGGTTTTCATAAGAACCTTCTTAATTTCCCCTTGTTATTCCTCTTTTTCTACATGATTGTTGAAAGCGTCGAATTGTAATTTTTTATGACATTGAAATTATCTGTATTTAAGTGATACTGAATCTTTGTTTTTGAAAGGAATTATAAAAAGGTCCTTATCAACTTAAGCAGAATCTGTTTTTCATTAACAGATTGCTCTTTGCTCTGATTGTATTTAGTTAATGTCATTTTATGAGTCACCGTCCTTCTATTCTACATGTTCAACTCATCGCAAGAGTTTCCAGTTTAGAATTCTTTGCATTCCATTGTAGTTTCTAAATATTTTATAATAAGCTACTTACTTAATTTATATTTTGAAGGATGGCTTATGTTATATCCCATGATTATAGTCCTTCATTCTGTGAATATCTACAATTCTTTATGGGCCACCTCTCCAGTTCATAACACTGCATAAATCTTCCAATTGTACTCTTCTCAACTTAATTTGTCATTCACAATTCACATCGTCGGTTAGCGTCTCGGGGCGCATGTGAAACGCAAGGTTCGATGGAACAATCATCAAAATCAATCAACATTAATTTAACCTTTGTGCGCCTCGCGGTCACTGAGAACGCATCGGCCAGCACAATTAATAACTTACGAATGCTCCACAACTGAGGCAGCGAATTGTTCCTACCGGGTGTTGAACAAACGATGGATTATTAAGCAGACCATTCAGAAAGGACAATGGGCTTTTGGACACCTGTGCAATTAAAGTAAACCTCCCCGTAGAGGACCATTTTTTAATGGTGCTACGATGCATTGAATATTGAGGACTCTAATTAAGTTTGCTTTAATTTTCTTCGATTTTAAACTCAACGTTGTATTGCTTTGCTTGTTAACAATTAAACATGCTAAAGAATATAAATGTTATTGATTGCGAAACAATGCCGAGATAAAAATGTGTTATCGTTCTTAGTAATAATTTTACAACTGATTAATCAGTAAGTAAACTTCTAGAACTGGGTTATAGTTTTGTATTTTATGTTATCAGTTGGCAATATCAATTGGCAGGCGTTGGTTAAAAAACCTGAAATTCAAGCGATTATATTACCCTAACTAAAATTATCTCAATTCTCATCGCTGATAAAATTGTATGCTCTATGTCAGGAAACAAATTAATTTGCTAATAATACCAGAATTATAGAAAACTGCTGTTTGTGTATTATATGCTTTATATTACCGACCAGGTAGTATTGACTAATCAATTCCTAGGGTATAGTCAAGGACACGTCGTAAAAGGTGGCGACATCAGGCCAGGCGCTCATGACGAGGTACAATGCGCAATTTCCACCGCATTGTAGAAAGAAGGGCGACACGCGCGCGCCCTTTGCGTACACCCTACATCCTATTTACACCAATGCAAAACAACGTGAACGTTCCTGCTGTGATTTTATTTATGACTAGCGCCAGATTGCCGCGACACTTCCTTTTCACATACAAGTCATTTTACTTGCAGTGCAGGTGGTTTACCTGTACTTCAAGGAATATTTATTAAGCACGCCCCAAACATGATGAATGTGACTTAGATCAGATATGCGACTTCAGACTTAATGTATTTAACATCAGGGAAGGAAGTTAGCTCAACAAAGAAGATGGAAGAGTTCTACACCAGGAAGACAAATAATTAACAGCACGCTTCAACTACTTCAAATTATCTCCTTGGATGTGTTACGTAAGTTTGTCCTTGTCCCTTTGTAATTGGTTGTGATTCATTAGTTATAGTCATAGTCATGAAATTATGAACAAAAGCCTCGAAGACAAGAAGACTCAAAGGAAATCAGGAAACCAGCGGGGGAGTTACATTTCTCTTGATCATGCATGCTAATAACGTCAAATTTACACTACAGTTGTGCAGTTACATCAACAAATATTTAATTATCACTTATTTCACTTGCATGTTGATTCTCTTGGAAATTGCTATATTCATCGATGTAACTAAATGATTAGATATAATGACGTGAATTTACCAAGCTTTGTGCCTGCTTATTCATTGCAGAATACAACAGTCATGTGGTTATTTATTTGTCTAGTCACTTCATCATGTTCTTACATTTATCAAGGTGAAATTTGAATGCCTTGTGCACGAGTTCTAATTGTCAAGCCCAAATTACATTTAGTAAACTTAATAGAGACCGGTTAATGGAGCTCTAAAACTACTCGTGGGTTTTGATCTACCTAGGTAATCTCAAATACTCGTGGAACGCTATACATGTTCGCAAAATCGATTCATAACGTTTGCATGTTCATATGTGCTTGGTGTATTCATAGTTCAGAATGTTGACGCTACATTATTAGTTTCGAGAATTTTCTCCTCGATTACGTGCGTGTATGTTTACGAACGTTCAAATGTAGTCAAGTCTAGTGAAGTTTCGTGGCGATTTCAATACGATTTCCATTTGGGGCACTTTCAACGTTGTTACTTTGGGCTTCGTGCCGATTTCACTATTATGAGATAGCTATCAACATTACACGTAATGTAAAAAAACTTTACCTTGAACAAGTACTGTATTATAACAACATGACACTGTTCCTCACGGGTTTAAACAGTTTTTAAAATTGCGAAATCTAGTAAATTCTTTAAGTGACTTTCTCTATGTCAATATAAAAATATGTAAGATTTAGTTTGTTTATTCTGTCCTGGTTAAAACAGTAAAATCATGTATTTTTTGATTAAGTGATGTTATTTTTATGCTGGAAATAAACTGCTGCGGGAATATATATATATATAATTTTCTCTCTAAAAAAAGCAATGTGTACTAAATTGCTCGTATAATTTAATACAGTTAAAAGTAGAAGCAGTGGCAGCTATAACAAAGAGTTGTAATTTTATAATCATTTAGATTTATAGATTCTTTATGCATGTTTCGGCCTCGCTATTCAGAGCCAAACGTGGTTTGTCACATTTGGCATGACGCATTTTCAACTCATGCAATTGAATGTGCCATACTTGGTAGTCGTTAACGCATTTGTGTTCTTTGTGAGGTAATTACGTATGATCTACCAGAGGTGATGCATGTGCAGATGCACAGTTGTACAATAATAAACAAGAAAATGAAATTGAAATGTAATGGAATGAAATATATCCGAATTCTTACAATGTGTTAGTGTTTTCTGAATTCGTAGAAACGCTTGCTGATTTAATTTTTAGGACAAATCAACATCTCAATCAGAATCTTTCATATAATTGTTGAAAACGCACACCAACAATTGTGGAATAATAAAAAAATGTCGCAGTGAGTTAAGTTCGTAATAGATTACAAAACGTTTTTTTTCATTTGAATCGGTGCACTTATTTCAACTGCTTATCAAAGCGAGGAAAAATACAAATTACTCATTTTTCTACGACGCCAATTACTGAACAACAACGCAAAATTAACTTGAAATATATATTAAACACCTCTTCATAGATTACAGAACATTTTCAACTGCAGAACTAAAGTTCTATGGGTCTGCAATGTACTTTTATGTACAAAACTGTCAACAATAATCAGTGAAGACGAAAAAAACTTTCCACTAGACTACATTCTTTTTACTAGATTGAGGTGAAATTTCAGTAGCTGCATCAAGTTTGATTTCTATTCTGCGTGGATTACAATGTTGTAAGATTTTGTATTACATTTCGCGCAAAAAATGCGAGTCAAGTATTCCTCTTAATCAATGCGTAATAACATCAGGAATTACTCGAGCGTGCGAGGATAAAGTATTAAGTGGACAACGCTCAGGAGGATTATATGAGGAATTGAAATTGATATGCTACAGAGATTACTGTTAATTTTAATTGGAAATTGCGAATTACAAAAGTTACTCACCGTTATATACAGGTTTCTGATCTAAATTTTCACAACAAAAAGTAATACACTTTTACTATAGGAATCAGTGATCAGTTGATGTTTTTCTGGAGTATTCACGATGATAAATTAACTTTACTTATCCTATTTTAGGTAGCGTTCTCCCAAAATGATTCCGATGCAGGCCATTGCATCTGGTACGGACAATGTCATGAAGCTGACAACAAAATCCAAAATTGTGCTTACAATGGCACTGCCAAACCCCTTGACACGTATGGATTCGACCTCTTAAAGAAGTGGTGCCCACACCTGGCTGCTGAATCCCACGATGTATGCTGTGACACCAAACAGCTCGTCACCATGGACACAAGCATAACGATGGCGGCGAACTTTCTCAAACGTTGTCCATCCTGCATGAGCAACCTTGTATCGCATTTCTGTCATATCACCTGCGGTCGTAATCAATCTCGTTTCATCGATGTCGTCTCTACTGAAAGGAACGAACAAGGTCAGGATTACATTACGGAAATTGACTTCTACGTACACAATGATTACGTCGAGGGTACATACAAGTCCTGCAAGCAGGTGAGCGTACCCAGCACTGGGTTGCTTGCTATGGACTTGATGTGCGGTGATTGGGGTGCATTGCGTTGTTCCGCCATGCGTTGGATGGACTTCTTGGGCAATGCACATGACAACGGATTTGTACCCTTCCAGATTAATTATATTAATTCGTCACAGTCGGAAGGAGAGTATGAACCACTGAATCCCCGGGTTGTGCCTTGTAACATGGGTGTTGATGTAAGTTACTGTTTATCGAATTGATTGGATGTTAAATGCATCTTGGTGTTGGTTTGTATTTTTAGAAAGACACATTGCCATGTACATGTGTGGACTGTGAGCAATCCTGCCCAGCACCACCACCTCGGCCGGCACCCGGCGGCCCCTTTTTAATCTTCGGCACTGATGGATACGCCGTTGTTATGGCCATCGTATTCATCCTTGGCTCGGTGCTCTTCCTCTTCCTCACGTTCGCATGTGGTGCTTGCACATCAACCGGTACGTACCTAAAACCAGGTCACATCACACGCAATCAACACTTCAAACATCAACCTCTTAAACACGGATCGTACATCGAGGATGCTTATCACCTTACAACTCTAACTAGTGGTGGGTGTTGGTGGTTGTGGTCCACACAACATAGTCGCGTAACTGTATGCCACGCGGCCAGTCGGTAGTGCACGTTATTATGGTAGACTCCTACTAATTAAATTACGTTGGAGAATTTTTTGTAACGACTGGAAGGTGATACGCAACGACTGACCTCTGATAACATGCGTTTTGAATTTCGACTTGGTACCCGCTTGATTTTAACTTATATTTTGTTGGTTTTTTGTTGTTTGCAGCTTCAGATTATTCAAATTATTATTTGACCAATACGTATGAAGTTGAACATTACGATGAGGATGTCGGACACGCACAAGGTAGACACCCGCCAGTGATAACAGCTATTATCGCAATTAGGCCTTTGTACAAATGATGCAACACTAGCTGACAATGTGCATCGTACTCCTGAATCGGGTCGCTTTGTGTTTTCTTACTGTGATTTTTATCGTTATTTTAAGTTCACTTTTTTGGATTCTGATGATATTGATCTATTGTTTGTTTCTTGCTAGACATGATAAAAGCAAATAATTCACAAAGTTCATTTAGTGGTCATAATTGTATATAAATTAACTTGCTATATTTGGTTACTCTCGATTTGACTGGCAATTATCGCGTACACACCTAATCCATTGCACAAAATTCGATTACCTTAATGCTCCGATGTAAATTATTTACTAATCAACAATCTGTACCACCCACAACAACTAATCACTAACGTTGGTCGCGGTCTACAAACAATAACTTAACTCAATATAAATGTCTACCCACTAGTTTGAATCATGTATGTGTTGCGATGAATACTAATCGATTGCATAGCAACACTTATAAGCAAACGTATTGAGCCTGTTTGATTTAAATGGTGTTGGGGTGGTTTGCAGTGGCGGAATTAATCCGAGATCGCAGTAGACGACTGGACCATCATACATCAACCCGTTCCGCACACGGCGACAGTGAGGATAGTCCATTACAGCAATCGAAAAGATCTAGTATGTGATCTTTTATGTCCTTACAACCTCTGTTTGCAATGTTGTTCTCGCATAGTAAATCCAAATAGTAATTCTAGGTCTAATCCCAAACAGGCATAGCAAACGTATAGTATCGTATGTTTGTTTGTGCACGTAGCCATAGTGTGTTATTAATAACAATTTGTAAGATCTTGGAGCTTATATTGCCTTGCCTGTGTTTAAGCTGCTTGAACCACTTGATACTAACAATTGTATGTCTCCATATGGTGAACATCAAAGTACAAAAATGCTTTGGTCCGCTATACGAAGTGTGAATTGCTGTTAATATGCTTATTTTTATAGGCGTGACGTCAGAAGTTGAGCATGAAATGGACAGTCGTTCCATTGATAAAGCAGTTGGAATCGAGTTTGAATCATCTTTTATTGAAAAACTGGGAGCTACTACTGATTCCTGTCTGCAGAAGTTCTTTGAAGCATGGGGCACCTATTGTGCACAAAGGCCGTGGTTTATTTTATTCCTGGGATGTTGTCTTTTTGTGGGCCTGGGACATGGCGTGAAATACCTTCAAGTAACCACAGATCCTGTAGAATTGTGGGCATCTCCATCTTCCCGCAGCCGTGTTGAGAAAGAATACTTTGACGCACACTTTGAACCTTTCTACAGAAATGAGCAACTGATTATCAAATCAAACAAACCACCAATCTTTCATAATAATTCTGATGGAGGAATCATGTTTGGACCAGCATTTGACGAGGATTTCCTCAAAGAAATCTTCAATATTCAAGAGAAGATCAAGGTATTAGGTGCTGGTACTGATCATGCTTTGGAAAGGATCTGCTATGCTCCTTTGAGGAGTGGTGATGCTTTGGATATTGATCAGTGTGCAGTGATGAGTGTCTGGGGGTATTTCCAAGACGATATGGATACTTTCGAGGAAGAAGGCACAGATCATGGATTTAAAACGAATTATATGGATAAAGTCATGACATGCACACAGAATCCATTCAATCCCAATTGTTTGGCAAACTATGGTGGCCCTGTGATTCCAGCAATTGCCTTCGGTGGTTTCCTTGGCCCTAACGAGTTTCCCACATCTCGTTCACATTATTCAAACGCATCTGCTGTTATTCTCACATTCTTGGTTAGCAACCACCATAATAAAACTAAACTGGTGCCAGCGATGGAATGGGAAAAAGAAGTTGTAGCATTCATGCTCAATTATATTGCTACAGATAAACCGGATTACATGGACATTGCTTTCATTACAGAACGTTCAATCGAAGATGAATTGGATCGTGAGAGTCAATCAGATGTTGCTACCATTTTGATCTCTTACATAATCATGTTTGCATATATTGCTGTATCCCTTGGACACTTAGGCAACAAATTCAATCGATTATTGATCGACAGTAAAATTACTCTCGGTTTGGGAGGTGTTGTTATTGTGCTGGCTTCAGTAATTAGCTCAGTGGGACTTTTCGGATTCATTGGAGTACCAGCTACGCTAATCATCATTGAAGTAATTCCATTCTTGGTTCTCGCTGTTGGTGTGGATAACATCTTCATTCTCGTACAGACACATCAAAGAGAGGGTCGTTTGGATAATGAGAGCATTGCAGAGCACATTGGACGTGTTCTTGGCAAAGTTGGACCTTCGATGTTGCTTACCAGCGTGTCCGAAAGCTGTTGCTTCTTTTTGGGCAGTCTCAGTGACATGCCTGCGGTGCGGGCGTTCGCACTTTACGCAGGTATGGCCTTGCTCTTTGACTTCTTACTGCAGATTACTTGCTTTGTCAGTCTGTTGGCATGGGATACAGCTAGGCAAGAAGCCAATCGCCTTGATATCTGCTGTTGGATAACTGGCAAGAAGGATTCTGATGGCCGCCAGAACACAGAAGGACTGTTATACAGCTTTTTTAAGGAGATCTACGTCCCCTTTCTGATGAATCGCTATGTGAGAGCATTTGTTATGGTGATGTTCTTCGGATGGCTTTGTTCATCAATTGCAGTTGTGCCTCACATTGAAATCGGCCTTGATCAAGAGTTGTCTATGCCCGAGGATAGCTTTGTGTTGAAATATTTCAAATTCTTGAAAGATTACCTTAGTATTGGCCCTCCGATGTACTTTGTTGTGAAAGGTGGCTTGAACTATAGTTCAACGCATCACCAGAATATGGTCTGCGGTGGATTGGCATGTGATCCCGACTCTCTATTTGGACAAGTCTATGGTGCATCTAAGCTGCCGAGAGAGACCTATGTTGCACAGAGTAGTAGCAGTTGGTTGGATGATTACATCGATTGGTCCAGCATCGGGGGATGTTGTAGAGTGAATAAAACCACAGGTGCTGCTTGTCAACATACAGATAAACGCTGTTCCTTGTGCAACATTGATGTTAATACGACCTATCATCGCCCAACTGCCAGTAACTTCAGTCACTACATATCATTTTTCTTGGAGGATAATCCTGATGAATCTTGTGCGAAGGGTGGCCATGCCGCATACAAGCAAGCTGTTAATCTCAAACAAGGCACTCACATGATAAACGCAGAGGTAGGAGCATCTTACTTCATGACCTACCACACACTCCTTAAGACATCGGAAGATTACTACGAGAGTTTGCGAGCAGCGCGCGTTATAAGCGCCAATATCACAGATACGATCAATGCTAAGCTGCATAGCATGGGCGAAAACAATACAGTACAAGTGTTTCCTTATAGTGTATTCTACGTCTTCTACGAGCAGTATCTCACCATGTGGCCAGACACTTTACAAAGCATGGGTATTAGCTTAACAGCTATTTTTGTGGTCACCTTCCTCCTGATGGGTCTTGACATCTTCTCATCTATTGTGGTCGTTATCACGATTGCAATGATCGTAGTGAATTTGGGAGGACTTATGTACTGGTGGCATATCACGTTGAATGCTGTGTCGCTGGTGAACCTAGTTATGGCGGTCGGAATCAGCGTGGAATTCTGCAGTCACCTTGTACATAGTTTTGCCATGTCCATGGAAACAACGCGAACGATGCGTGCTGCGGATTGTTTAACGCGGATGGGGTCGTCGGTGTTTTCGGGTATTACCTTGACCAAGTTTGGCGGTATTGTCGTCCTTGCGTTTGCAAATAGTCAAATATTCCAAGTGTTCTACTTCAGAATGTATTTGGGTAAGTTGGAGCATTGTTGATAATAGGAAATGACATTTTTATTGACATTTCTTCGTAGGTATCGTATTATTTGGAGCAGCGCATGGGTTGGTATTCCTACCCGTCCTTCTAAGTTATATAGGTGAGTTGCGGAGATTGATGAAGTTCTTTTCCATTGTGCTCGTGACTTTAATGTTACTGCTGCTTGCATTGTAACATGGCATCACATTGTCGAAGACCAAAGGCTGGATACTACTCCCTTCTACATATACTATTGTTTAATTATACATTTTTAGTAACCATTATTTCACTAACCAGTCTAATGCATGTGTCTTATTTGTAACACTATTAACATTCTTGTATATTACAAAACGGCCATCAAAGTGCCTGGTTGGTAACAAAACGCTGCTATCTTTCCGCTAGTGGAGTGTATCGCAAATAATTGTAAAAACATTAAATAACATTATCCAGTTGTACTCCGCTGTACAATTAACATGTAAGTAGTTTCAAGTGCAGGGTCTCATATTATCTTAGGCTGTAACATTTAGGAAAGCGGTCGATCGCGGCTTTTTCAAACGCTGTTAGCGCTGTACAGGAAGGGTTTCTTCGATTCTTGTGGTTTTCTGTGTAGTGTTTGGATGTCACTGATTATTATTGTGGGAATTCCAGCATTAATTGCATGCTAAAAACGTATTGTGTGCAGGTTCTCCAATGAACAGGGAGAAATTGGCCAAGCATAGGATTTTATCGGATCGATTCCAGGAAACGTCATTGAACAGAGTAAGAATTACCTACCAATCCACTAATTTCTATCGTGCCTTGTTGACGAGTGTTACTTACTAGTTTTACCATTGTTTGCAATATTTTCTTGGTGGGAATTTTAATTGGCGATTCTTTCTAGTAACCCAGCTACATCCGAACTCCTCCATCCTTCAATCATAGACATCTCGGCTTCTCACCCACTTTACATTCTGATTACGTACTTGATCGTTTACTTACTCATTAGTGCACATTACATTAAGCTGAAATTGTTTATGCGTCTGATGTCCTGTGATACGATTGTTTGAATAATTGTGGTTACTTATCTTATAGGCGTGATGTCGCATCGACATCGGTACCGACGGACACGACACCACCAGCAGACTCACAGCAGCTTGGAGGAGTCTAACTCGCCTTTATTGTCGCCTTCGACCTCCTCAGGTGCCCACTACGACAGTATAGTGTCCGTTAATACGTAACCACCTTGTGCGGCAACACCTCTTCAGTAAACGCCTCCTCAGTAGTATGATTTATGGCCAACCACCGAAACGTCCTAGTAACTTACGAATTGTGATAAATATCAACGGATGCTGCACTGTCGCTTCGTGCTTCGGGACACGTGAAAATTGCTCGCTTGCCAAGATGGAAAACAGAAAGATGCAAAACGCACGCCCATTTGGAGAACGTACAGATAATATTTGGAGATCTGCAGTAATCTGTTGAGAATAAGACGTCGGTTTTCAGAGTTATTTTTTTAAATTCAGTTGTATATTTATGTTTAGTGCGTCGTAATATGTGTTTTTAACTTTATTCCGTGATTCGTTGTACTCGTTCATTCATGCTGTTGTGAGTCTTAATTAACCATCATTTAATCGTATTATCAGGTAGATAAAATTTACACAGCGCAGTGAATGGATATAGACTTTGCGTTATTATATAGTTTACGATGCGAAGTTGTAATGTTCGTTTCAAATTTAGACTGATTTTGACCTGTACTTCAAGGCGCGTGAAACGTTTCCTTGGAATATCACCAGATAGGTTCTATATATACTTGAAAGATGATGAAGGAAAAACCGAAGTGTCTGCTTAAATGTTGAGACAGCAAGTCACTGTGAATTAAAGATAAAAAAGTTTATGCATTATATATAGTAGGTATATTGTATAATCACACAGGGTGTCTTATTAGAAGATTATTTTAAGGAGATTTGTAAAACTAATACTAAGATTAATTTCACGGAGATTTTCTACGAAATGTTGTCTACAAAGGCGCTGTAAAAATCTAGTTTGCCGAAAGCAAGTTTTTTTAAGAATCAATCAAGTCACGTATGGAGATAGACACTTACATTTTCCGACATTCCACGGGTTTATTTCATTTGTAAATCAATATTGTGCCTAAGTTTGTGATGCTAGTGCGTTTGCTCATATAATTAGATGGGTTTTCCGATATGTGTGTTTGGTTGAAATGGGAAAAACTACCAAAATGTATCACGTAAAAATAAACATTTTATTGTATATTTAAGATGGATTTTGCTTCGCAAATCTCTCCTGTAACGTGTGTTTCAGCAGAACCAAGAGGTCAGGATGCATGTAAAACGCTGAAACAAATAAGGATAGCTCTTTTACTTGTTCCAGGATATACAAAGACGAAACCTGGAAATCATCATTGTCGATAGAGTAATTGGGACAGCGGATACTAAAATAAGCCTGGAGATGGCCAACCAGATAAGAAGTCGGTAATTTAAACAACACGTCCTCAAAGGAAACCTCCACTTGCCGAGAGGTCCCAGTGCCATTTTTTGTATTTAGTTATTTGGACCAGTACAGTACTTGGATTTATCCCGTACGTAGAAAAAAATAGCATTTTATACTGCCATCGGCGTTGGTAGAGATCGCGTAATACAGGTCATGGAGGTTCAAAGCTTATACCTGAACCTTGCTATAAGTTAGTCCTTGGGGAAGAAGACACGCACAAGTTATTAAAAAGTTGGACGCGCAGAAAAAATTGAGCAGAGCGTGCAAATATTTGCAAAATGCAATTATAATATATGTGTGCATTTTGTGTCGTAGGCACAACTGATCGAAATGTATGTGATTTGAATGTAACTAATCGAAATGAACATTCAACAATCACAAATTCTCAGACGATAATTAAAGTTGGCGCTAAATAAAAAAAAGAAACAAACAATTAGAAAATGTAACATATGATCTGAGACATTAGGTTTTGTCTAGTTACACATTTGGATAACGCTTAATAAGGAGTCACCATACATTTGAGTCTTGTTGTATTTGCTATTGATGATTCCACATTTGTCGTCATATAATTCGCTTATGTAAAAAAATCACATCAGTTTTAAAGACTTCCTTTTCATAAATGCCAGAATCGACTTTTGATTTGAGTTTGCAGTATTTATTACTTGATACTTATGGTACCCTGAAAGTTGGTGCTTTAGACTTTATAAATATGCAGAATATTTACGTTCAATTTAAGTGTATTTTGAACAAAATGACGACTATAAATGCTTACTTGTTATGTACGTAAAACACAACACTCAATCTACATCTTTTTTATTTCTCTTTGAGATTCGTAAATTGTAATAAATACCGCTTTTTTGAATGTCCGGAATTTATGTTTTATTCATAGATTACCTATGAAGTGTATCTATGTCATCTTTTATATAAAAATATAAACTTTTTAGAATTTCTCATAATACCAGTAAGATTTGCTTCTCTATTCAATTTATCATAAATATAAAGCACTTTCAAATTGCTCCCTACGTTGTAAAGCTCTTAGCTGCAATTGAATCTTATACTAAATCTTAAACTACGTACCGTATTGTATCTCTAATAAATTCTAATTCATTGCATAAATACTGAATGTGTTCCTACCCACACATGTTTTTGACACTAATACTAAGAGTTTGCACTGCAATCAGTATTCCGAGTGACCTCGGAACGTGTCTATTGCCACCAATATTGATTCTGGTAACAATCAAAGAACAACGCCATGTAAATACTCGTTATCTGTTGCAATTCCTAATGAACTGCACACGAATCTGGAAGACACTACCTTAATAATATTGCAATCTTCTCAGATGAATACCCAATACACTATGGCATTCTTTCTTAAATAATGGCAAGAATGTGATATCGTTGGCTCTACAATCTGCCAAGCATCACGCGTTCATACTCTTCGTGGTCCTCGATGACACCAAGCGCCTCCAGTTCGCGGAAACAGTTCCGCATGTAATTGGGATCCGGATAACCTTGATCGTTAGTTGTGGGGCCAAATTCTGTTTTGTGAGGGATATTCCAAGAGACAACATCTTCGCATCCAGTGGTGTGGGAAAGGGAGACTGTGAAGACCAGTCGACGGTGCCAAGCGATCTGCAGTAGTTTTAACAGTCTTCTACCATGTGGAGAGTCAGGAATGTAGGCAGTGCGTGGAAAGCCGACAGCGTAATACTCTCGACCTGGGTTCGGATGCTCATCACCTTGAATACCACTTTGAATACTGCAACGAAAGAATATTTTGAACATGGCGTTGCTGAGATCAAACGAACAACGGAGGTAAAAGCTGCGAGACATTTCTTTTTTTTTAATCATTTTTCATTGATCAAGTTTACACTTACTTGTACCGAATCTGAATAGTGCGGAAGTTTTGATATCCAGGAAGGCTGCGATCTAATATTCCCCAATCCATTGTGCCAGGTGGTTGATTACCATGTTTCTCCCCAAAAATACAACCACATACATTGCACTGAATATGCATGTGCGTCCTTAGCTGCTGTTGCTCAGTGAGACTATAATTCAAGCAGTCCAGATGTACGACGTGATTGCAGGGCAAAGCTACAACAAACGTGGGAGTTTTCAACGGCAATCTACAGGATGGACAAGGCTGACGTGGCGCCCACTCCGATGAATCCGAAACACGCACAAATTTCGACAGTATTGTACTGGCATCATCGACTCCTATGAAAATAACAATTAGACTAGTTATTTTGATTCTAAGATTCCATACGCACCGACAATGCCTGCCTCACGTCCGTTGCTATCAGCTACACAGGTGAGTAGGTCCCCAGTGGATAGAGCAGCCTGGCTATCTCTGCTTTCTTGGCTTAGGTACGTTGAGACAGTATCCAAAGATGGTCGACGTCCGGATTTAATGCTGGAACTGTCCACATCCAGTGCATATGCTCCTGTATCTTTACGTTTTCCATTCTGGTTTTGCAGTTGCGTTGGGCTGTTGTTGCTGCTACTTGATTTGCCTGAAAACACATGAATTTAATAGTTAGGACGACTTGCGCGTGCAAAGGTAACATCATAACATTTCGCGGTAACTAAAATTACGAACAAATACCAGCAATTGCTTCATCGCGTGGATGATTGCAATTTGCGTGCATACCCCTAGGACGTAAATCGAATTGGATTAAGACAAAACATGGGAAGTTCTTGCACATTTGTTTACATTATGTACACGCCTGTGCATTGTTATTATGAAAAGTCGTAAATCTCTTAAAGTTACGAGCATACCAGGGGTATTGTAAACATCCACTCGAATATGTGTTTTTCGAAGCCAAGTTAAGTTTTACCCTTAAGCTGCGTTAAGGTATAGACATAATACGTGTTTATTTTAAACACAAAAATTTCAAAATGTAGTCTGGCAATAAAATATCGAGCTATATGAACGAATAAATCGATTCCTGCTTATTTATGACGCTTTAGGTTCATTTAGGTTTGTGCCTTACGCCGCATAGGGCACGTACCGTGATGTATGAATTCGTACAAATTGATCGTGTTTTCTGCTACATTACATACAACTACTACTAATATGCACTTCTAAAAATTACACAACCAAATATGTAAAACTGGCTTGAAACCAATTTCACAATCAAGCCGAAATTAGTGTAAATTTGTAGAAAACAAAATAATTATTTCTCTGGGATGCAATCATTTTTCTAAATATTTGTTCCAATATAAAACTTTTTTCTTTACTACAAATTTCTAGAGTAAGTGACTAGCAAAATCCAATAAGGATCCAATTGCAAAACGCTTATCTATTTATAAACATAAGAAAAACTCACCAAAAATATTCAAGTTATGCAAAATAGCTTTCGCCAAAGTAATGCTGTCGTTATTCTTTCCTTTGGAACCAGATTTCTTCTTAACAGTCGCAGTTACTCCATTAGCCGAATTTTTCTCCTGAGGAAGCGACAACGCAACGCAGTTGTTATTGTGCGGATTCTTGCCCCCGGACGCGGAATTCCCACAACTCGCCAAGTTCCTAGTGGACTTTCTCACGTCGGCGGTGCGGCGACCTAATTCGCGCAATTTTCGAAATTTAAACAGATCCATTAGTATCTCACGCGAAAACAAGTGCGCGCACAATGATGCAATCAGCCGCGTGCGGCAGGTTTTACACATCAAAGTACATGCTGTCGAGGGTAAACAAGATGCAAAAGTCCTAGAAATTCGTAAACCTCTCGCGGACACGTCCACGGTGTGTTTGCGCACGGGCCGCGACGGCTCTTGCCACCGATAGTTCTCCTCGCATCTTGGCAACGTGCCAGCGGGCCAATTTCGATACAAACATGGTGCAGTCGACAGCAAAAGCACGGCACGACCGGAGGATTCGATTTAGGAAACTAAGTGCCACGTAGCAGCGGAAAAAATCAATAATAAACGATTATTTTCCGGCCGCGGCAACGGCATTAATAAATTATGGCCGGCAGACGCAAGCGAAGGCCCTGTTAGCTCTAGTTATCAAACCGGATTAATTAATTGAACTCGTGATATCCATCTTATGCTAACATTTCATCAAAATTATTTACTGAGGACGCAAACATTGTTTAGTGACCTAGTTCACTTAACATTTACCATGATATGTGGGCACTAAACCCAATTAATTATTTGGCCCTTTTTTTCCATGGCAAGCTCAAATATAATTTTAAATGTTCATTAAATAAAACAATTACCTATTACAGTTGACATTTCGTCGAGTCTCACTTTAATCAATGGGTATGGAGCTTGCTTGATTCTCCTCACCTTCCTGACATAGCCATTTGTCAACCATTTTTGAGTGAGATTGGTAAAGTTGATAATGTAGGGAAATCCAAGATGGGTTTTACTCATGTCTATTATCAAATCTCCCTGCACACAGACAAATTATGTGAATGAGATTAAAATGGTTAAAAAACAAATTCATAGAATTTACCCTTGCCCAAGCTTCTTCAATAAGGCACTGAATATCCATATCAAATGCATGCCACTCACTACTGCAATCTGTATTTGCTACTTCCCATTTTGCTCCTTTGCCAGCAGGTGATGTCTGAGGATAACACTTGCGCCTGACTCTTATCAGATTACCTACAAAGAATAAACCATTTATAATTAAATGTAAACCAAATGCATATGCAATTTTATACTATATTACTCACGAGAATCCTCATACTCCTGCATGAGTGTCCTCAGGTTCACATAGTAGTGGATCAGTTGAGGGTCGGCGTCAGAAAGCAGCACTCTGGTGAGTTGCTTGACGTTGGCTCGCTCTAGATGCTGGGTGACGGCCGGACAATACGGCTTCCAGTAGTTGGCACGATGCTCAAATTCCCACACGACCACCGCATGCCCAGTCATCCTGGGGCAGCTTGCAAGAGCTCACGACCTGTCCAGGACGAGAACTCGAGAAGCATTGATGCTTGAGACCTAACCCATCGCAGACGTCGACTACTCGCACGATTCGCACACCTCCCCACTGGGGATTCGACGCACGCCCCCGCAATACGCGAAAACCACTCGAGCACTAGCCGACTCGCGCTTAATTGGCATTTGTTGATTGTTTTCCCACGCTGGGTCAGGAAGGTTTGATGCGTTTGTTGATTGTTGACGTTGGTTGACGTTTCTCCCGATTAAGCAGAAGCAGCAGATTGACACGATTAACACACTTCGAATCCAGGCAAAACATGTAAAAGACACTAAACCAGCGCCATCTGATGACTCGCGCCTAAAGTTAGATAAAAGTAGATAAAATAGATCTATTATTAATAAGAGACTTATAAACTTTCTATACCATGCAATAGATTAAAATAATGTTGGGCAAGTTTTGAGCTTGTTTTAACATTAAACAATTTTGCAAACAATCAATTTATTCCAAATTTATAAACAAAAAAGATTTAGGCCACCTACGGTGCACATGTTGAAACATGTTGTAAGACGCGTTAAAACGAATTCGGCATTGAATAAAACAAAGAGTGATGTTTTGGAGATAATATAAAAACCTCTAGAGTATTACGTTTCAACAAATTTTTCCTAAATTTTACATAGAACTTAAATATGTAATTGCCAAATTAATGTGCAAATCACCTGGTACTTCATTTATCTTTTGTTTTTTTTTTATGGCTAAACCAGACAAAAATTCGGTTATTGCGGCGTAGATATTACCTACAGTTGTAGTTTTCTTTAGAAAATGTTTGACCAGCGAGAGTCTTCGTACAAGTGTAATAAGAAAATAACAACTCTGCATTTTATGCAGGGAATTGGACAAAATTCTACTGTAAACTACACTATAGATAAATTCAGATTAAATTGTTTCGTTCATATCGGTTGTAATTCAAAATTTTTGTTTCAAGCAAAGCAAGCTAAAAACAAGTCGTAATTGCCGTAATGGTCGTATTGACCATAACGATGCATTGTTAAGCCATTTTTCTAGGCGATTAATTGACGTTCATCGAATATTTAATGGATTTTCATATAGAAATGTTATCAAAAGTGTTTCTATTTGCGGTATTTGCGACTTGCCAACGCAAAATGCCACCAGTTCTTCCCCATTCGACCAATCAGCATGCAGCAAACTTTGTAAACATATTTACGGCATGAATTCAAATTACAACTATATAAACAAACTAGTAATTATAACAATGAAGTCATTAATCGTATCAAATCGCGGATTCGAACGCTCTTTTGTAGCATTATAAACTGCGTTATCACAAATTAACAAGTTTCAAATAGAATCCGCAGGAAAAAGAAAAGCGAAAAGTTTGTTGAAACAATCCGTTTCCGTGTAAAACTCCACCGTAATTTGATAATCTTACGGCGATCCACCACGCGTTAGAAGCCCACGCGCTCACAATAAATATCCAAGCGCACCGCGCCGACAGCCAGAAACGAAGCGATTGCCGTAGCGCGTTACACCAACTAGATCAAGAGTTTGGCGCACATTTATTACGTAGTATCTCCCGGGCGTTGTAAACGAGTGGTCTACACGCAGAGCTAATAGACACGGTTGGAAATCAACGACGCAACGGAAAATGGCAATGAACGGTGTCGTTAACGAAAAGAAGAATCCAGAGACGGTCAAGTTCGATGATTTGGGTAAGAGCAACTTTTATTCGACCGGATAAAAAGATGTCATTGTTATTTGTGAATGTGGTGAGATACTTGTTGGAACATATGGAAAGAGATGAAAGTAAATCGTGGTAAACTGTCGCGAAATTTTCTACCAACTCAGCTATCTCCACCTACCTACTTCTTATCATTAACGAAAAGGGAACTTGAAGCGAACTTGCGTAAAACTATTGTTTACTATAGGCAAACAACCGATCTCGATAATTTGAATAAATCACCAAATCATCATATTAACCGAATCGTTTGAAATTATTTGTGAATAGCTTCGACATACCATTAAAAACATCTGCAACCAATTGATGCCAAACTTATCGTAAAAGATTTTAGTTTAAGACGGATAAAATTTAATGAATATTGCATTAATATTCGTATTGCCGCTGCTCGGTATGAAATATTAGTTTTCAACAAACAGTGCGAGTATCGCACCGGCACAGTGCCAGCATTCATTAATCGCTCAGGTATTAGCCACAAATTTTTATTGCCAACCAGTTAAAAACACAATAAAGTTTTGTGTTTTCAAAGCGGTGCCTGCATCTAAAATACGTTTGACGATTGTTTCAGAGGAAGACGTGCAAGCTTTGCTACGCAAAGCGTCGCATGCCCGCGAGCTCGCTTACGCACCCTACAGCAACTTCAGAGTTGGCGCAGCAGTTCAAGTGGAAGGCGGCGTGATGGTAACTGGGTGCAACGTGGAGAATGCCTCATTTACAGTGGGTATATGTGCTGAGCGTTGCGCCCTAGCTAAGGCAATCAGCGATGGTCATCGTCGTTACAAGCGCATCGCCGTCGTTGCGCACCAAGCACGCAGTATTACTGCACCCTGTGGAGCATGCCGACAATTCATGAGCGAATTCGGTGATTTCGAGGTCTACTTGGGTAAGCCCGAGTTGAGGGATGTGCTTTGCACGTCAGTCGCTGGTCTTCTTCCACTTGGGTTTGAACTCAATAGCGACTTCAGTTTCTCCTAACTCCCGGCTGAAGACTATCATATCGCACAAGTCTGTTTGTACAATTTATAATAATTATCCAATAAAATCCCGCAGGTGTAGACATGTGATTAAAAATAATATCCGTCGGGCAGAATTAAACACACCGGCATCCCGATCGTAGCTATTTAACCATGATAATAACACTTGTACATTGTTTTATTGAACTTGTAATGCAACCTAACAACGAATATACACGATCGATATGCATCGACGCTATTTATCTACAATTAATAAACTAGCAACATAGCACTCTAACACGAAATACTTACTTTGCTACACGCATCCAACACACACCAACAACACTCTAGGCGAGCGTGTGGATGGCATCGTTTACGGTTTTACCAGGTGCTTCACACAATGATCATTCATTTTACCTTTTTAATTAGGATGGAGACGATTTCTAAACGCGCGCACCTATCTTCGGAATGTTCTTATATGTACATTAAATTTACGAATTAATGAAAGTGGTTAAGCATTGAAAGACGTGATGGGGTGATTAGGCCCGACCGGAAATAACCGCGCTGCCGGGTTTTGCATCGCCTTGTTCTTTCTCCAACTGCCGGCCGAGGTATTCCCAGTTGTGTACCATCAGTTTCTGCACGGCAAGTAGAGCTTCGTAGCGTACATTAGGGTCTTCGTGGGCCAGCAGTTGCATCACCAGTTGTTTGCCACCCAATTGCTCGATAACACTAAAAATATGCATGATTAACGAGAAGGGTCAGTACGTATAGATGTAATTGTTTATTACTGTTTGCCACGTGGGTAATGACGAACATATTCGCCAATATCAAAGCTAGCCACACTAAGGACAAGGGGATCTTGGCTGGTCTCCAGATAACGGATTAAAATGCGCAACAATTCATAGTTCTTCTCATTAAGGCGTTGCGCGTTTTCCCGCCAGAACTTGCTCTTGTGAACTGGCGACCATTCCAACCTACCCGATTTCACCTCAGTGGCGTATTCATCAAAGGAGCTGAGGTCATGCACGGAGGATTGCAGCTTCTCGCTGAGGAACTGCACATCGGCACAGATGTCCTCGTCGTCGTATTTGCGCTGCTCGAAGATAGCGAGCTGCTTCAGGACTTTGCATTGCACCATCGCGATGCAGTGCTCCTTGGCAACCTGTGCGTCCTCCGGCTTCTCAATGAGATTGCGGTAAACAGCGAGGATAATCCTCGTCACCTTCTCCTTGACAGAATCGCTGAGGATATCAGCGAGGATAATGATTACGTTAAACTTGTTCATTTTCTCTGCGAGCAGTGGATTGAAAGTGAGCACCCAGATACAGAAAATCAGTTGGTATTGCACCTGGAAGTTGACACGTCCAGTCAACACGGACAACAGTGTCGAGATGCCATCGACGGAGACAAACGCAAAGCGGTAGTCGTCCAGACGCAGCATCATCTGCAGGCAACGGGCGACAGATTGGATGTGCTCGTTATTCTAAAAATATAACACTGTTATAAGTACACACCGTGCAGGTGGTAGGTGTTGGAATTTAAATGAACATTCCAAAAACATGATTATGATAGTGATATAGTTCGTGCGGTTAATGCGAATGAACGAGGGCGGTACTCCCTTGAAGACCGACCGATAGCTCGTTGCCGCGTTGCTCGTCGATGCTGAAAGACACCTCCATGTAGGTCTCGGTAGGCTCACCCTTGCTGGGGTCGCGGAGGCGGGCATGCGACGTGAGCTCATCGTACTAGAGATTTGAGGGGAGCGGGGAAAGGACCAGGGAGAAAGAAAAACAACACCGGCCGATTAATAAATCGCATGCACGTTCAAAACTATGCTGCTAGCCACAACCTAAAAGGCGATTGGTTATTTCTCGTGTTAATCCGTTGCAGCAGTCAATGGAGTGGAGGCCGTTAGTAACAAGTCGATATGTTAAGTTCAATAGCGCAAAAGTCCTGCAAATTTTAACGAGAGTATGGCGCACCGTTTAACACAAATAAGTAAAACATTTAGATTCCGGTACGCGATATCCTCGTTAATAAATACACATATTCCCATAAAATATGCAATTCAGTCAAGGAATTCCAAGAAAATAATGAATGCAACCCATTGGTTGTTTTACACTGAAGTAACAAAACGTGCATGAATTATTGACTGTATTGAATCTTCTTGGCAAATACTTTCTCATGAGCAGTCACAAACTATTCTTGGCAAAACCCTGTTTTATGAACAAATAGTCACAATACTTGTATGATAAACGAAATGACAATTTAAAAAGCTACAAGCACAAACATTTGCAAACCCCTAAAAAATTTGATAAGAAACATACCTGTACTTTAAGTTGGTCCTTCAACCACGTGAGGTAGAAGTGGAGATCACTGCGTTCCATCTGGTTTTGTGCCCAGCAGGCAATCTTCGCAATGATGCGCGAAGTCATGTTGGTGATGAACTCATCTGGACGGTTCAACAAATTGAGGAACGGTCCCCAGACGCTTTCCTTGGTCTTGGCAGCGTATTCATGAAAGATCTCAACTCGTGATCTATCCTCCTGGATCATATCATCAACAAGGACAAGAATATATTGCAAAGTTTGGTCCTTGCTGATGTGACCCAATAAATTGAGGAAGGTTTTGGCACATTGCAGGCGGTTTGCCTTGAGGAGTTCCTCACGTTGGTGGCTATCGGTGATGTCAAAGTTACGAATGAAGTTGTAATCCTCCTGTGAAATCATCATTGACCTACAAAATGGAATGTTAATGTCTTTGGATCTATGTAAGCACAAGGGTCTTACTGTAAATAAGATTGCCATGGAACCGTCTGGGAACGGACATCCGTAGCTTTTTGCTGTAGAACACTGGTAGCAGCCAACATATCTGTGGATTCAAGTGATTATTTTATTATTGAGGAAATAGAAAAATGTGCTTCATATTAGTGCATTTATATGCATGTGATTTTAAACGTCACGTGATTGACGCGCCCGTTATTTCTCACTTGTTTTCAACGTCAATATGAACTTAGTACTTAGTTGTCTCAGTAGACTCGTTATTCATTTGTTTAGTTTTGAAGTATTTGCTAGGGTGTTTTCAATGAGACTCCTTAGTAAGGCAACCACCAAGCCAAGGATCGCTGTAGATCACAAGGAATACATACCAATCTTATCATCGTCCAAAGAGGTCATCATCTCTTTCAGTTTCGGGTCTGTTGGTAAGTTACTCATTTTGTGAACTAGTTATTGCACTTGTAGTCGTTGTTGCACTTGTTCCACAATGAAGTTATTGCACGTTACTGGAAGCTGGTGCTTCGGGAGCGACGGCAAAGCGATCGAATATGTGCCTGCAACGAGAGATCAGCTGACACAAGTCTTGTGATTTGTGGCACTTCGAATATGTGCGAAACTCGCCGGATATAACCGAACAACATTAGAAAACCTTTGCTCAGGTGAATGCGCCAAGTTCACTAGATCTAAATTCGTATTTGTGAACATAAATAAAAGGAATCTGTAAACATTTCCTGAACACAACATTTATTCATTGTTTAATTAGTAACAAAATTACATTCGTCATGCATAAGAGCACTTTATCAATACAAACTCTATAATAACTCAACAATGGTGAGCTTTAAATTTATGTCTAATGTACGCTCGATGGACGGTTCTCTCCAATAAGTTAACACAAGCATTCATAACAGATTCACGATTTCCCTTCTTCCTCAGATCATAATATTGCTCATCAATACCAGGTTCTTCTTCCATCATGTCAACCAAATCAGTAGGTATATCAGAGCCTTCACCATTTTCATATTCCTGCTGCAACAAGTGCACCCTTTCCCATATTTTAAAAATACGCAGTTTATCACGTCTTCTTTCTTCTAGATACAGTTTGAACTCATGCCGGTGGTTTTCATTTGAGAGTATGCCCTCCATACGAGAACTTTGTGCACTCTCTGTTGGAAACATGCTGGTATTTGGTCTGGTTTACTTTGGCGTGAATAAAATGTTACCTGAAAAGAGCAATAATTATTTTAGATTGTTAATGTGATGTATGTAGAATTGCTTACCTTTCAACTAAGGTATCAATGCACCTGCTTTAAATAAACAATTAGGACATCTTTAAATCAGGTATACTGCTGTATATCTACCAAGTAGCATTAATGTTAGGCAATAGGTTAATAGGAGATACATTATTAAGGAAATATTTTAGTGTTGTGATACATTGTTAGATTTCTATGACAAGTTATTGTGATTTTTGTGACTGATAGATGCAGGCAGGTGATAACTTTCACCAATTTCACTCTAACCTCACATTCCAAGTTTAAAAATATGCGAGATCATAATCGATATATGATATAAAATCATACAGTAAACACGCTGGGATATATTAGTACTTCTTGATAAACACAATTAATTAGAATTAACACCAGTAATTAATATAATCAAGGCTTCCGAAAGGTAGTCGTGGCCGAGCATTTGTAGCGTCTGACCAGGAATCATGTTCATAATAATTTTAAAACTATCGAGGTGCAATCATTAGAATTTAATGGTTCATTTAGTTTCAGTATTTAAAATGGTTGTTTCCTACGTTCAAAATCGCAGCTAACCCAGGAAGTAACCGAATTATCATCCGTTGATATTGTCACCGGTTAGAATTTTCATGCACAGGAGATACAATAGGTAATTCAGAAGGTCCAAGGAATAATTCACGAGACTTAGAATAAAGCTTCTCATTGACAATAGCTATCAACATATTAATTGTCATCCCCCACTGCCCCGACTTTAACAATATATGACCACATATTATGCCTACACGATATCTTAACCCGCAAGAATATGAATTTACGGAAAAATTAGCAATTCTGTAGTATTATTTATCTGTAATTGAGTTTGGGGCTCAATTAAAAATGAATCCTGCTAATGGGGTAAAAACGGTTTACACTATTGGATTCAGTTCTGCGCAATCTGGCGAAAGCGATTGCAAAGGCTTTCAATTGTTTGTTAATGGTGGATTAAGAAAAGTTATGTTTTCATTCTGTATCAGTTTAACAATTCACTTGGTCCCCACTAACACCAGATGTAATTTCTTAAATGCAGATGATAAAATGGACGCATTAATCCGTTGAAATTCGAAAGAATAGCGGTTAATTCTCTTACGACTTTCCTTAATCTTACGCCAGTGTGCTTTCGCGTTATGTATATAAGATTGTGAGATAAGCCAATTAAATTTACTTCAGTGAGTCTAAATATGTACAAATTCAAATTATATATATATATATATATACATACATTGTGGATGTTCTACTAAATATTTTGGGATATCTGAAGTCTTCGAACAAGACAAAGATTTGCGTCTTTATGTATATGGGAAGTATATGGAAATTGGTGGAACGCTCGGACAGATATGGCCTCTACTTTGACTACAGGTAAACACTTTTCAATAGTGGGATAAAATCTATTACAGATTTACCTAGTTTTACAGATTTTTACAGTTTTGAAGATTTCCATACTTTTGCAGACTTCTAGGGACAAACGACTCAATGGTACTGAATCGTGTACTTAAGATAGCATTGCTTTCTGAATTGGTTTGTTATTGTTTACGTTTTGCGCAGAAAAACATTCCAATTCGCCTAACCGTTGCACTTTTCTATTAAATTAAATACGAGTCGCTTAAAAGTTCGCAGTATTTTACTTCACATAAGGCAAGAACGCATCATACAGTTGATGTGTTGGAAAACTCAAGTACCGTTGGGGATGCATCCAATGTACAATTGAATCCCTTCCAGAAGTTCAGGGTGATGGGTTTTTGATGCCACAAAAATGGTTTGCAAGTAAATATATATCACACTACAAGATTATTCCTTGCAGATTGTTAATTTAATGAATATTGGCATAGTATTTTTTGGCAATACTGGAAAATTTAATATAGGTTAAAATCATTCTGTGATAAGAATTATTGTCGTTATGTGTCATATGCATCAAGAAACCACTGCACAGCACGCTGCGTGTGTTGCCAACTCAAGATGCCTTTTCGTGGAGCAAGCTCCTGGAGCGGCAGTTATAGCGGCTGCGTGAATTTCTCTGTTTGTAACCACCTATTTTTTGCTTGTATTGTTCATTTGAGATGCAGCTACATGGGACATGACAATATCAAGTTTATGCTAATAAATTGTATGTGTTAATAACTTGTTGAAATTGAGTTCACCATAAAGTACTTTATGAGATTGTTTACCTACTGGTTACTAATTCGTTGTTTTCTGCTTTCTAATAGTTTAAAAACTATTACATATAGATACAGTCTTCATATTTTCAAATCAATAATGTTAAGGGCCAATGTGTTTTTCTTTCACAGATTATACTTCAAGTGAATATACTTTTCTACCAATAGCTTTTAGTACTTTATATAAAAATGTAATTTTTATTAAAGAATAATTTATAATACAATATATTCTATAATCCAAATGAAACAATGTAATCAATTTAATATAATATTGTAGGAAAGATAGACACAATTCACTACGACTCATCCAAATGGTTGGCAGGCATTTACGCATCATACATATCTGCAAGTCGAACTATCGAACTATCAATACAAGAAGATGCCTGCTTCGTTATTCCTCCATAATTGAGCTTAAGTTTGCTAAAATTGAAATTACTTAATTAAGTGTACCTTGTTATGCGGCGTTCGGCTTCGTCAGTTGAACACCGATCTAAATTATGATAGTACTGGTTAATGCGACTTATTGTTAGCGAGCGGGATGTTGACGGGAGCAACGCGGAGTGGCGTAGGTGCGCGACGAAGGACTTCGTTGAACCGCCCCGGCCGCGCACCCACGGAAGGCTGCCCTCGGTCGGCATGCGTCGAGTGAAATCGAGCGGAAAGATATTGCATTAATCGGAGACTGGTAATTCGTTAAGTAAAAAATGAGTCGCGTGCGTGGGGCGAGAGTGCTCGTCGCCGTCGTACACTTCGACACCGTGTACATCGCATCAGTTCTCCTGTTTGTTACGGCGTTGTAGCGCGGCGGCAAGATCTTGTCGCAGCGTCTGCTGGTGGCGCGCATCGTTTAGCGGCTGCTCGCTACGCAGGCTGTTGACGATGTCCTTCGTCTTGCTGAAGTAGATTTCGTTCAGCGTATTGCGGATTTGGTTTTCCATGTTCTCGACTATCTTGCCAATGTTGGCGATGTGCGGGTTGGAGTCATTGCATACACATGTCTGCTCCACCTGGCGCGTGAGGCTTCCTCCTAGGTTCATCGTGCCCGAGCTTGGCTTGTTGGTCTGCAGCCATAGCATGACAGTACTGGTCATCTTGTACACTGGATTGCGGCCCAAGGTGCGTTCAGTCACCTCCACGACATGGATGGAGTCCCAACAACCTTTGATTTTCTTGCTGCCGTCACCCGTCTTCTTGATGAGGATGACGCCGGCAAACCCATATTCCAAGTCCCAGAAGTACACAGATGAGACACCGCCTTCAAAGTACATTTCGCGATACAGATCGAAAGCTTGGTTGGCATCAATTTCCAGCTTTCGGAGTCTCTCCGATGGCAATGAGCCATCGTCCAGGGGCGGGTCGTACGTGTTAGACCATGGCGACCTAAATTTCAATGCAGATCATGCATGAGTCATTCAATCAACAAAACCAACAAAATCAGGCATTACTAAACCGCGTGATATACCTGTATGAATCGCCATCCCGATTGTAATCACAGAGAAGGTAATCTTGTTTGGTTTGCTTGTCTTTTACAATCTTCAGTGGCTGGTCCACTGATGACAGGAGATCATCACATAGACCTGGTGTAAGGTCAATTAGGTCCACCAGGTTCTTTTCTATCTCTTGTGGCGGTAGTCGCCGCATGAGATCTAACGCACAGTCGAACTGTTGATCCACCTGCAACACGGCCGACTGGAATCATAACAAATTGCAGGCTCTCGGCTTTGAGTAAGGGTGTGACAAAAGGATTCACCAGGATGCTACGTGGACGGGCACAGGGTGGACTTGGGAGATTAACGGGTGCACAAAACTCAACTTCCTTCAATTTTACTCCCTCAGAAAAGCATTCGCAGAAACCTACCATCTTTGCAAATTATTATAATAACAACTACTATTCGCAAAACGTTAACACCGCACTTCTATCACAATTTTTATTGGGTTGACAATTGTCAACTACTTGACGTCAACGATCGCGAACATTTAGTCGCTTTGCTGTAGCGCTTCTCACTCACGCCATTTATTTTTGAAAGGCTGCAAAAGCTCACTTCTTGAAGATTGTATTCGTTTACAGATGGCGCACTGGACCACACGTATACGCCTAATATTTTATTAGATGCCATTCATGTAATATAAATTTGTTAGAATAAACGGCTACTTTTAATTCAGTACATTTATTTGCTGATATGGTTTTTAAAGTGGCAATGGCGGCATGGGTGTACACGATGTGTAAACCGCAATACATCCAGCAGAAAATTCATTGCCTTTATCAAGGGAATTTATAAAATACCATTCTTTTATTATTGATATTGTTCTGTTTATAATATAACAATAGTTTGTGTTTATATTAATAAAACATTATATGATGCCAGGTAAACAGCAAGCGACATCTTACATTATACATTTTTGTTATTGCAAAGCTCTATTCGTGTGTCTCTTTCTGCAGAACCAAGGTTGCGAAGGTCGCCCCAATAAGACATAATTCCGAAGTTGGCAAGATTGAATCGTTGTCACTAAACTACTAGCTGGGCAGCATTTTTAAACGCGAAAATTTGAGGAAATTAAACAATTAGTATTATTTTCTATGAAATAAAATTTATAAGACTAATTTTATGGATACAATAAACAACAAATAGTGAAATAGGTATTTAATATATTTACGATTGTACTAATTCTAGGGACTTTTTGACGCAAACACAAACGTAAAACTGATAATATTTAAGTAGCAAAACCAGGAAAATTTGATTTCGACATGATATTATGACTTAATTTAGGAATTAAATGTAAATATAATTTATTTATTGTTCTATAAAAAGATATTAATACATTGAATGTTTTCATATGGTCATTCCCTAATGGTTGCCCCGCATTTTTGAATTTGTGACATACTTTCGAAGATTTTCCAAGGAATAAACATGAATCATAACCAGCTTTACGTTTCATCTTATACACCTGTGCTGTAAATTGGGAGAATAAATGATGTTTGCGCACCTAGTGCACCAAGTCTTGATCCCTTTGCGCCTCAAATCCGACTCAATGAAACGCTGGGGTGGCCGGCATCTCCGTCTATTTATGGTATCCGCATTCCAGCACGCGGGTGGTCCCTGCATCTTGCTTCTACGTGTTTCCTACCACAACGTACATCCTTCTCGCGCACGACCACACAACAAAGCAGTAAAGGCGAATTCACCAAGCGTGCCTTCCAAGAAGGCCCAACATTAGCAGCAAAACAACCAGCAACATGAATCGGTGAACAGTAGAACTGGCACCAGAGAACTTTATTATTTATATTAGATGCAATCACAACAGCATCTAGTTCAGTGTGCGCAATTAGTTTAATATTCAACGGTGCAGCTCCTTAATTCTCTTTAACTCATTTCAGTTTGTTAACAAATGTGCGCTGTTCTTTGATGTAGAATGCAGCGATTGTGTTTTTTGCTGCTAGTGCTGTGGAAGAGTGCACGATGTGGTCTAATTAACATCACGCACGATGCAGAAAACAACGAAAACTATACAAGTGCTATCATCACAAGTACTAGTACTCCAGCAAATGATTACTACCCTTATGTGCGACACCAGCATTCGGAACCAAAGCGCTACAATTACGATAAATCGTTGCTAGATTTAAATCTAGATTATTGTCCACGTCCAGCAAAATGTATACCGATGAATTATACTACTTGCATGGGTGCAAAACTCCCATATGACTCCACATCATTGAATCTTACAGATTTGAAGAGTCAGGAGGAGGTACAAGAAAAGCTGACAATGTATCAATATCTTCGTTTTATACCTAAATGTTGGGCTGTTATTCAACCATTTCTTTGTGCTCTTTATATGCCTAAGTGCAAGAATGACATGGTACACCTGCCAAGTAAAGAGATGTGCAAGATTACAATGGGGCCATGCAGGATTTTGTATAATACAACTATATTTCCTGATTTTATGAGGTGTGAGGATGAACAGCTCTTTCCTTCGCACTGTAAGAATGATATTCATGAGTTGAAATTCAATACAACTGGATTCTGTATGGAACCGTTAGTTAGAACTGATCATCCAGATTGGTTTTATCAAGGTAACTGCAACTTATCACCATAACAAGCAAGTTATTTATTTGAGTGGAAATTTTTTCTTGGCTCATAATGCACGTTTTTATGATGAACTATCATTAATTATAACATATATTTAAAATTCACTTATGCTATGTACCTTCTTTGTTGTTTGTTAATTTGTAGTGTTTTTTGTTTGTTTTATTATATTTTCTATTTCTAGATATTGAAGGCTGTGGTCTTCGTTGCAAAGATGCCTTTTACACAGAGAATGAACAGTATCAAATTCACAAACTCGTGGGCTACTGCGTCCTCCTATGCATAACATTAAACCTCTTCACCATCGTCACATTCATGATTGACTGGAAGACTGCAAATAAATACCCCGCACTTGCAATTTTCTACATCAACATTTGTTTCTTCGTCTCATACAGCGGTTGGCTAGTTCAATTTCTTGGATATGAAACACGCGAGGATGTTGTATGCAAAAAAGACTTCACCTTACGGAAATCGGAACCCAGTGCTACTGAAAACCTTTCTTGTGTGATTGTTTTTGTCATGGTGTACTACTTTCTGATAGCTGGGATGGTGTGGTTTGTTATATTTGCCTACGCTTGGCACATGAGCTCGTTGCAAGCTCTTGGGAAAATTCAGGAACGTGTTGACAAAAAGAAAGCGTATTTTCATTTAGTAGCATGGAGTTTACCCCTGATGCTTACAATCACTACCATGGCTCTGGGCGAAATTGATGGTGACTATGTTACTGGAATCTGCTTTGTTGGATTTGTGAATACTGCGGCTAGAATGGGATTGTTATTAACACCGTTGGCAGCTGCGATACTAGTTGCTGGATACATTATTGTGAGAGGTCTGATTCTCTTGATCAGGGTGAAGATTGAAAGCAGAGAGATCATCTCAGAGCATTCAAGTAGGAAAATAAGGTCGAATATTGTCAGGATGGGTGTATTTGCATTGTTTATGTTGGTATTTTGCATTATTACTTTCTTTTATCACGGATACCGTGCAATTAATACTGCGAACTGGGAACAAAGTCTTTATAACTATATTCTGTGAGTTACCTTAACTCCACCTGATTGGAGTGTGTTCTTAATTTGTTACGTTTTGTTTCAGATGCAAACTGACAAGTTTAAGTAGTGACTACTCCTACTGTCGCCAAGAAAGCCGACCAAGCGTTGCAATGCTTCAACTACAGTTGATCTCAGTTTTCGGTTCCGGTGTGGCGATGGCTTCTTGGATCTGGTGCGGAGCTACTGTGCACGCTTGGGCACGCTACGTTCGCCGGAAATTTCACTGCGAGATAGAAGAGCCAATGAAACTACAAAAACATAAAATAATCGCAAAAGCCTTCGCCAAGCGACGGATGTTCAATCAAGGCGGACGTATCTCCATCGAGTGTCAGAATCACACCGATCCAGTTGGTTTACATTTTGATTTGAACAGTGCAGCGAGTAATGAACTCAGTACTACCTGGGCAGCGAATCTTCCTCGTCTTGTAAGTCGACGAGGAGCTGTCCCTAATGAAGTAACGTGTTCCGCGTCGAGTAACAATCATTCTGTGGATTCCGAGATGAGTTACAGTGTACGACATGTAAGTATTGAGAGTAGACGTAATTCAGGAGACAGTCAGCTAAGCGTCCAGATTGCTGAAGTAAAAGCGACTAGGAAGGTAAATCGTGGGTATAGGAGTAACTATCGTCGGAAGCGTGATTTCCGACGTCCTAGCCGTGAGGTGCATGGACAGTCCCTGCGGAAGAAGCTTAGTAAAGGTGGCAGCAAGCGAGAGAGTAGTACCAGTTTAGATTCACATTTTGGCCAACAGTTGCTTAACGTGTTGGATGCGAAGCAATTTGCTCCGAATATGAATCGTCGCGCCGGGAATGCAGGCCTTGACGGACAGCACATCAACGCGTTGCTCAGCAATGGACGACTAGTGATACCTTATCTTAAATCTGGAAGTGAAGATGAAAATGTGTCCGTTACAATCTCAGAGTCTAAATTTAACATGGTTGTGACTAATACAAATAATATGGACCTCAACGACGAATTAGTGATGAAGTCTCTTCGGCAAGGGTTGCATATTGAAGAACTTGATGCAACCACAACTTCGGAATCAAGTGATGATGGTGGCCCACGTGGAGTACAAATCAGAGCAGTGAGTGATTCTGACAATGAAGCGAATTGCAGGGATGCACTGAAAAACGAGTTGTGTTCAAGTAATTCGTCTTATCCTGAATTAAAACAGTTGGTGCAAAGCTCGCTGAATTCTGGTGCTTCCGTGGGATATTATGAGAAGAACCGAGCTAGTAAACAATCGAAAACCTCCATCGATGTTGCTGTGCAGACGAATGCCAAAGAAATCATGACACAGACCCAAGGTTATGAAATGGAGGATGAGAAATACCGCAAGACGCGCAAAATAAAGGGAAAAACTAAGAATCACAAGAAATCATCCGCGTCACGAGCGGAGCTGGATGACAAACGGAAGTGCGATTATGAGAGTGAGACTGAGAGCTTAATCAATGATCCGTGTAAATATAAGACCAAAATTAGGACTATCAAATGCTAATTTTTAATTTTTTATGTGCATTTATATTTTGATATCTGCATTTATTTATTGTAAGATGAAATTCACAAGTGGGAGTGAGTGAAAAAACCATCTTCACAAGTGCCTTTACAGCAACATGACAATAATGTACTTTTTGATACATTTATATTGAACTGCCTTGGAATAGTACACAATCATATACTTTAAACTGACGAAGAGGCAATATTATATTACATTAATATGAATTGTAGGTAGCTGTCTTGATTCTAATACTTCTAATTCACTAAGAAATTAATTTGGAGATTATTGTATTTGTATATAGTAAGTCTAGAAGGGGATAAGTGAAAACAAGTGCTAAAACTGTAATAAAAAGACTGCTATTTTATTTTATAAACGATTTTGTGATTGTTTGGATAATTTGGAGTGGCAATTTAATTGGTATTAAAATATTTCACGACTCATAAATTATGTTCATACTTGTATTTATCAACGAAACTCTGTCATATATAGGAAATTCAATTGCAATAAGATTGTTACCTGCAGACTACATTACGATTTCTAGTACAACACAATCAGAACGTTTTAATAAATTAAGGTGTTTGCTACCTTTTCAAATATTCTCATTGTTCAAAAAAGATTCTAATATCTGAAAGAGTGATAAGTTGATAAAAAAGAAGATCTATATATTACTTATTAATTAGACAATAATTTTGAGTGGATTGTATTTGTACAAAGTAAACATGAAAAAATATAACAAGTGTTCGAATGGTTCAAATTAAACAAAACTACTTTTACCCATAGTTTTGAATTTATCTGATTGTTTAATGTTGATTGAACGCAATAAATTACATTTTAACGAAGCTTAATGTTTTTCGGATCTATAATAAGTTGAACATGTCTAAATCAATTATGAACATAACACTACAAAGGAAATTCCAAGTCAATAACATTTTTCTTATTATAGTCCAACCATTTCTCATACGTTTTGCTTAATTCTTCATCAAAACTACCTCCATTTCCCACGTTACCTTTTCTAATAAAACCTTCTTCTCCATCAATACAAACTCCAACCTGTCCTAATAAATCAAAGTTCACTGATTTGTTATTTTTAAAATTTTGGATGCTTAAGTGATCTTCCAATTTTACAAATTGCTCCGAATGCAACTGCACGTTAAGAAATTGCGACAGTTTTATTAAGGTTCCTCGGACATTTTTGACCATATCCTCATAGAACATGAACAGAACATTGGGATTATTGCGTTGTTCGTATCCTTCTTTAATATGTTCCCAGTAAGGCGTCCAGGGTTCTGCAAAACAGAAATAATATGATGTTACGGTTTGCAAGATGGATATTAAGACGGTACTAACGTAGATTATTCGAAAAATATTCCCAATAGGTCTTCCAGTCTTTGTTATAACCTTGGGTCAACATTAGACGATTCAGATGGTAGAATGAAACGGAGACGTCTTTTGGGTTACGAGCAACGTAAATTATCTTCAAGAAAAATGTTTAGGGCAATGATATTTTAGTTTTTTTCCTGTTTCTTACTTTACAACCAGAAGTTAAAAGATTGGGAGGTAATAAACTAAAGGGCAAATGAGTCTTAATAAATCTCCTTCCTTTAACTTTCTGGAATTCCTCCCACATTGGCAAATCCATATCTTCAACTATTTTCAGCTTGTAATCATCTCCCTTGTTATGTTCACGGAGCTCAGCTTTGACCTCATTGTGTACAAATAGACTGTATTCGAAAAATGGTACTCGTTGAAGTAGAGGAACTCGAGCAGCTTCTTCGTAATCCAATTTGTTGCAAAGAAGCCATACCATTTCCTGTGTCCATGTTGTACCTGTAATAAATCATGATAATAAATTGATTAAATACGAAAAACTTGAATAAGTTGATACCAGATCGTGGAAAGGTCACAATCCAAACATCATCTTCTCTCACAGGAAAGTTGTAAATGTTCTCCGCATCTAGCAAATATTTATACGGGAAAAAGTATTTTTTAGGTCCCACTTGTACGAATCCTGTACGTTCTCCTTAAAAATAAATTATAGAAATTAAAATTGTGTTAGCTTATCTGTTTGTTATTCACGTAAATTGTATTATTTGTACAGCCTTGTAATATTTATCTATATATCGATCTGCCTTAGGTTCACTGTTTTTCATTATATGATGTATCTTAATTCGACTTTTTTGAAAATGATTTTTTTGAATTGAGAGCCAACTGCATCAAAGATTGCAACCTTATGAGCTGATTAAACTTGACACTAACTCGCTAACTCAATGGCATCACGATTGATTCATGAATGAATATTATTATAAGAAGAAAATGTTGCTGAGAGTTTTATCACAGTGGGGTGTGGTGTGTGTGACATAAAATGATACCACAAATTAATTTCACACAATACCTGTAAAGTCCTTCAGTAGTCTATCAGTTGTCTCCTTATCAACCATTTGAATATCGTATGGGAATCTTAATTTTCCATTGAGGACCTTGCCATCCGGCAATGCTGGCATTGCGCTTAAGTCTTCTTCTACTTTCTTCAACAAAGTTGATTTTCTGAAGGTCCACGAATATCTCTTGTCGGTTGTGAGTGTGATACTGAACTGTCTTGTTGTTTATACTTCGTTTTAAACCACATACAGGAAGCGTCGCTTTCTAACTAATTAATGCTTCGATTTCAAGAGTCCAAGAGTGTACTTTGGAGTGCTTATAGTGAAAGTACATACGTATAAAAATGTCGTTGGTTTGTGTTATTAATATGTATTATAGAATGTATTTCAAACACAAATACTTGCAAACGCAGCAATTATTCAACGGCAAGAGAAGCATCGGATGGAATAGGTTTTGCTTTATTATTGTTTGTGGATAATTGCGTCATATATATTATGAATAGTTAATAGATAGTTTGGCTAATGTAATTATTGCGCTGTGACTAGTTTTCTCTAATCTCATCCGATTTCGTAGAGAACAATTAGTAGCAGTAAGGAATAGATTACTGCTTATTATGTAATAATTTCTGTTTAGATATTGTCCAGACCCATTGCTTTGAAAGTTTATTATTTAATTAATTTAAGAATGTTCTTTTATATCTGTTTATAATGCAATTTTAGTATTGTATTGCATAAATTTGAATAAAATTGTTAAATATTGTAGCGGCTTGCTCAATCAAAATATTCAACTCTACAGAAACCTCCATCAATTCAACCCAAATCCCAGAACTACGAGGCCTTCTCCAGGTCTGCAGCCTCTAAGCCGAGGTGTCCCCAATTTCGATTCTTGTCCTAAACTTGGCATACTTCAATTTGAAAAATAACAAAAGAGGATCAACGTAGCCAACCATAATTTAGTAGTCTAGTAGATCAGGAAACCTGGCACGTTACGATATTTATCAATTGTAGCATCTATTTCTTACTATTTATTTGATAATAGTCTCAAATTTGAACAAATATCTAGTTATATTATTCATTGTCTTTTTAGGCATCTGACCAGACAGATTGAAGTGTCTGATTTTATATCTATGATTAGGATAATGAATAATCCAATAAAATTTAAATTGAATCTGGATTCAACGAGTTCTATCCAGAATATCTGAACTATTTAGTTAGCTTATTCTCATTATTTAGTTAGTACCATAATAATTTAAATTCCAGCGTAAATCATCCACTGATAAAATCTATTTCCTAAAAGATCTTCACCTTCAAGCTCTGAAGTATGATATCAAACCGACAAAGTATTTATAATGTATGTAGAAAGATAAAACATTTCTACTCTGCACCGAACTATATCACAAGTGCAAATAGTAATTAATGTATTCATAGATAGAGTGTAATCCCAAGTCAACAATGACATAATAAACATTTCAAATATTCCCATTGGCGACAACCATTATTAAATCCTAGAGTTACGTCCTAGAACTTGTCTGATGTAACATAGCACGCATAGCGTCAAATTTTCCAACAATTACAATTCACTTAAAATAAATTAATTTCAATTGATTTGATGATTAAGTCGCATGTAATGATTCATATTAGTTTTATCTGTGCTCAGTCGACAGCACACTTTGTTGATGTTATTTAAATCTGAACAAAAACCCTCGACCAAATTATAGTCATCAATCATCAATGCATTAGCTGCTTTATGAAACGAGAATGTAATTAGTTTGCGAATACTAATGACCAAGGAAATCTCGGAATCTCTATTTAAACATGAGACTAATGCATGAGACCAATGGTGCGTCATAGATCCGTACACAAGTCTTCCAAAAGGTGTATATTACATCTATTGGATTTTCTAAGGGATATGTATCTTCTTGATGCATGAGTGACACCTTCTTAAGGTCTGCGATATCACAAGTTAATCTGCATAGATAACATGCGTGGTAACTCAAATTCCTCGCACGTTTGTAAATTGTTGAACTGTTCGAGTTAAGTAGACCAACAAAGTAGAGACTAGTTTTGATGAGCGCAAGATTAGCATATTTGTTTTAAGCAAGCGTACCCCGACGAACGTTCTCGTATATTTTATAAAACGGCAAATTCTAATAAATGCATTCAGTCGGTGAAATCTATACGTGAAATTAACTGTTTCAACACTTTCGATTGCACGTTTTCCAAAGGAAACTGAGGGATAGATTTGCGTTTTGAACAATGGTGGTGGGCATCTCCGGTGACATGTCGGAAGCAGACTGGGTCAAAGAATTCAATCTCTACTTAATGGCTGTGGCTTGTAAGCATTGATATGTTGATAAGTTATCATTCATACTTGACGAAGTAACTTACATTCTTTTTAAGTGCACGGACAGATTATTGAATACTTGATGAACAATAGTGATGAATCGTTGTCATAGTTTTTGATAATTAATCCACTGGAATCACTTGCTGTAGATTAATAAATTTCATTTTCCAACTTGCACTAACCTTGAGAATTATTTCCGAGCTTTAATCAAATCATTTCACTTTAATATCAGTTGCTATGACAAGCGATACATGATTATCAGAAAAATAGAATTAAATTAAAAACAATGATTGACCTGGAGCAATATACACTGGCTTGTGATGTGGTAAATCTTCCCAATTGTCAATTGTCAAAAAAGACTCGCAATTGCAATCTGATAATTCTAAAATAATTGATTTGTACGGCTTTAGAAATAGTGTCTTGGAAAACAGTCTACTCACTTTGTAATATTGGCATCTGATATAATGAATTGATAATAACCGCGACGTGTAAATATATAAAGAGGAGCACGCCTGCTCACTGCGTTTATCGGCAAAATGGACAAAATAAACGTACTTCACTTTCTTACAAATCTCTCCGTGATAGAATGTTTCATCTGTGAGAATAATACAAAACAAACATGGAATTTTGTGGTTATAGTTTATTTATAATTTTAGTGAATTTGATGTCTTTCATTGCTGGAATGGCATTTTCCTGGGCGTCACCATCCATTCCGTCTCTCAATGGAAAAAAAGACCCAGAGCTAAATCCATTACCTGAAGAAATTTCAGTGATTGAAGCATCTTGGTTGGCTGCATTTTTATTCATTGGTGCCATGATTGGGAATATCCTTACAATGATCTTAGTGAAAAAGTATGGAAGGAAGTTGTCCTTGTTGGTTATGCTGGTGCCTAGCATTGTTGGTTTCTTGATGTTTGCGCTCGCTGGTAACTTGATTGTATTCTACATTGCACGCGTATTTGTTGGGTTCACACTTGGGGCTACTATGCCAGTGGTGCCAGTGTACGTCGGGGAAATGGCGAGTACTGAAATGCGAGGAGTCCTTGGTTGCTTCTTTTCTATTTTCATGGCAGTGGGACAAGTGTATATCTACGCAGTAGGACCCTGGGTTACCTTTGAAGTATTTCAGTACATTAATTTAATTGCCCCTTGCACTGCATTTGCTATGATCGCGCTGTTTGTTGACGACAGCCCACATCACTATATTGGAAAAGGTGACAAGGAAAAAGCTAGAGTAGTTCTTACTCGATTACGTCCAGGGTATGACGATAAGAAAATCACTGAGGAACTTGGAGATATCACTAAAGGGATTGAAACTAAAATGGAACAGTTACATTATAAGCAGTTATTTGCTCAAGGTGCTATGAGAAAAGCTTTAATCATCACAGCTGGGTTGATGTTATCCACACAAATCTCAATTATTAATCCAGTTGTGTCTTATATGGAGACCATCTTCCGAGACAGCGAGACTGGTATTTCCCCCGAAATGTCATCAATTTATGTGTCATTACTTCAACTAATTGCAATGTTAGTAATTCCGCAAATTGTGGACCGTTTTGGACGTAAAATTCTGCTTACTTTGGGACAAATCTTTATTACACTTAGCGTAGCAGCATTGGGTATTTATTTCTACTTAAAAGACAATGATTACGATGTCAGCTCCTTGACGTGGCTGCCATTGGCTTCGGTTCTCATCTTCATTGTGGCCTTTGGTATCGGAATGGGGTCGGTGGCATACGTTGTGATTGGTGAGATCATTCCAGACAATGCAAAAAACGTTACCTCAACCATATCTTTTCTGCTCAACAATATTGCTGCGTTTACAATTTTGTTTGTGTTTCCCTTGTTAGAGGACGGGATCGGCTCTGCTCCTACCTATTGGATTTTCACTGCAATGTGTGCGTGCACCGTGGTTTTTCTAATTACATACCTCCCTGAAACTAAGTGTAAATCTTTACTAGAAATCCAAGAATTGATGAGCAAATAACTTCTAGTGTATTAATCTAGAAGACTATTTATGTAATATAATATCTAAGCAGTTACCAATTTTTTTAAATAAATCTTCAAAATACCAATCCATTACTTACCCTGCAATTGAAATTTCATAGCAGTCCACAAATAATTTTGCCCTAATATTTTCCCAAGTTTCCTTAATAGAACCAAAGGAAATTGGTGAAAGCAAAGGGTGGATGCCCCTTATCAGGTCCATGAGTCCAACCCAAATAGATTACCAAAGGCAAAAATCCAAGATGGAATGTAACCCTGAAGAAGCTGATTACTTTTCGCAGACGTTCGCTTGTTTCGTGGGAAAAAAGCATTATGCTGTTTTCCTCTTCGTTTTGAAATTCGTCGAACTCATCTGCGGTGTCCATAGTGGTCCATCCGTAGTACCTCTCCTCTTCGCGTACCAAGAAACGCATGAGTGTGGAATGATCGCTGAGACAAGGGTTTGATGAATACATCTTAATTAATGATCAGGATGCTTTTTAATCGGTTTATATCAAAAAAGTAAATTTGTTGTTGCAAATATTTTGTAGGTACGGAATAGGTAGGAATTAGGTATATCTGATAAAAATTATCCGTCCGCTAACGTGACTGAACGGGAAATAAAAATATTGAAAGCTGTTACTAAAATTGACACATTTTTGCTCATGGAATTCATAGAACTGTTGATTTTATTCATATTTATTTCTTCTGGTTTGATATATTTTATTAAAAGATGCTATGGCTTCTGAAATGCAGCAAGCTAACGAATTTCTTTTCAAATACATTTTTCAAATTAACATCTTTATCTACAATGATTTAACAAATGCAAACTAATTGCATTCATAATTTTATAATTTTGTAACAATGCATTTTAAGTTTACACTAAACTTTACAAAATATTTATTGTCGTAAGTGGAACACAAAAAACATTTTTTTGGGCAGCAGAACATCATCATGGTCCTGGTAACTACATTTCTTCATAAACATATGTGCATATCGTGATAAACGTTATTATATATTAGGAATCTGTCAATTGCAAGCCAAAGAAAATCATTAAAATCAGATCACCAGAGCGTTCGACTTACATTCAGCTGTACTTTCCATCTCTGTCTAACTTATACAACTTATACATCATAAACTGTTTGGTAGAACGCTCTTTGGCTACAAATTTCTAACATATAATAATAATAAAAACATATAGTATAAATATCTAGCGTTACTTGCGTTATGATAATAAATAACTAGTGTCTTTGAAGTAGTTTAACATAATTTGAACATTTTATTCTCGTCAACACATCATATTTTTGTGAACAAATTGAATCGGCTCAAGGGATTAACACTTGTATAGCCTGGAGATGTTGTTATCACATGTTAGCTCTGCAATGCTGTTCTTATCAGCAGTGTGAGTACAATCCATGCGGCCGCGTGTAAGAGGTTATATTTAGAGTTTTTTATCAACAATATTACGGATGGTATTTAACATAACAATTTCAGTGTTCAAATCCTCCGTAGATGTAAGTACTACATGACAAAGAAAGCTTTAGTGGTGCATGTATATTTTATTTATTTCAATGTAAATGTTGTTTGATGCTAAGTTGTTTACATTTTGAAACAGTGCATCTTCCTGTGAAATCAATCAATATAATAAGATCCTGGGTGAACAAGCCTAGACTAAGGCTATCACAATGTAAGAGAATGATACTTATTACTTCTGAAATATTTTGTAATCTATAATGAAGCATGCCACACATAACTCAATAAAATCTAAGTAAGTTATGTTTGTTGTTTTTTCTTATACTAAATTATGATCGTTTTCACTATTTAACAGCTTGCTGCCTTGATTATATTCAGTGAGACTTTTGTTTATTTTTTGATTTTAGCATTTTTTCTACTTGTTTCTTTGGAAGCATTGAATTATGAAATGACTTCTCTTTCCAAGTGGGCTGATCTTGGTACCAAAAACAAAGAGATAACAGTATTAAGCAAGAATCTAAAGAAGTTGAGAAGTTTATTAATATTGCAAATCATTGTATATTGTAAAAAATTACAATTTGTTTACCCAGCTGCTAAACCATAATGTTGCATTACGCTATTACTGCTCGCTGATATGTATCCCTAAATTGTAATTATTTATCCTGAAAATGAGTGATAACTTAATTCTTGTATATTAATGGAAATTAACTTTATTGCCACACAACATCATATTTGTATTTTGCGGAAGGAAGAAAATGTGTAGGTTAGAATTAAAAAGTTTCTAAAATGGTGGAAAAGCACTGAAAAAAAACTCAGTGCTGCCAACTCTGATTATAAATCTAATTAGATTTCTTCGCCATTTAAACCAATACTAACAAATATCAGGGCTATCCAGGAATGCTGTGTGGCAAATTAAAGATTTTGGAAGAAAAATGAATTGATGAGGTTTCTGAAATTTCATTTTTACTCCTATGCCGTTCAATTTTTAGATACTTTCTTTAGTTCATCCGAGTCAGAATGGGACCTCTGGTGTCCTTACGGTCCCTCACACTACTAAGTGATGTTACTTGAATAGGGCACATTTAGGTGACCACCCTTCTAAAGTGGGTCCGACACCTGCCCAGAAAAATACATTATTTTCTACTCCGATTCTAGTTATTCTAGTTATGTATTTAGACGTCAAAACTTCGGGTTCTTCCGGGGTACTGCGATGTCCTTCGGTTCAAAGCTCACTTGCTAATTGAATAGTGCAGTTAGTTGACAAGTCCCCTTCCGGTTCCGCGTAATTTTTGTGATCGGTATAATCATTGTGACAATTTTTTATCCAAGTAAAATATTCCTATCTTCTTATCTTTGCAAACGTTTAGAATGGAAAAAGAGGCAAAATTGTGGGATACTTTTGTGCTTGAACTAAAACGTATGAATGGACGGTTTAATAATAATTGCCTCAAGTTGAGGCAATATTTGCTTCAATTATATATGACTCTAGACCACACTAGACTACCGAATGCCGAAGAAAAAGAGTACGTACAAAAAATGCTCGTCATGATTTCTGAAGGTTTGGACAATATGACAAAGAAAGTTAATAGCATAGAAAAGGAAGAGGAACGTAAGAAGTACAATGAAATGTTGATTAGGTCCACGAAGAAGTTAGACGCCGTGATGTTTGCTGTGAACGCTTTGGCTTTGCCCTAAAACATTCCCAACGTGCCGGTGAATTATTATTAAGCCATGCTTGTGTAACTTCTGATTATTTTGAGAGTTCATCTGCCTCAGTTTCGCCATCCCTTGAACATGATACTGTTAGCAAATATACCGAACCTGTGGAAGACTCTGATGAAACTCATCTTTATGATCTGGAATTCTACAATCGCCTCCTGGCTGTTTTCCATATCATTTCTGCATAATACCACATGAAAGTAGTGTGTATTTAGCTCTGACATCTTTGAGAACTCTCAAGGGGAGTCAGAAACTTCTACAGAGTTTGAGTATAGTGAAGATTTTATACAATCCAATTCAGATTCCTACCTGGAAAATTCCGATTTCCCTGATCCAGATTCCTGCAAAAAATTCTAGAAGTCTCAACCTTTTCAATATATAAATTAGTAAGTTTGATATCCATGTTTTGTTTGCAGAGGATAAGATTGTTATTCTGAGATATAGTGATCTAGTGGAATTGTTAATCTAAGCATGGGCGTTGAGAAATTTTCCTGCCGCAACGTGGACTTTCTTCCTGTCTGTGATATCTGCATTTGATTGCAGATGCTGCCCAGGAATATTATGTGTTCATCTATAAACTCCCGATCCGCTACGTACGATACATGAAATACATGTGCTTTACAAGTGAATTAAGGTGAAAGTATGTACTTTTCAAATACCATTTATGTCAATTAATGCTTTTCTTTTATTTATTTGCTTAGAATCTGCTTTACATTATACGATACAAGAGGAAACCCACTGTCACAGTGTGGATTTATGTCCTGCCTTAGTGTTGGTTTCAATTGCTCATTCAGGACCATAGCAGAGTAGAACGCCCCATCTGCTTGCAATGCATTTCATATATAGCAATGTATTGCACGCAATGCAGATCTTTGAAAAGGAACAATATCACTTCGGCGATGGCGTAACTGTTGAGTAATAATGGCTATAGTTTACATCCTCGTAATTTGTGTTATTTTAATATGTAAACTGTTGGCATTATTAAAATTAGAATTCATTATTCTACATTCTAAATGTGAGTTTGCTGTTATTAGTTTTTTTTTAACCAGAATGGAAATTGGTCAATGAATACCCACACCCTAGACACCCTAATAAGCGTTGTTGGGAGAAACCGTATTTATGTTATTTTTATGTCTCAAACTTCAGTCCCACTGAACGTGTTAGTTTTTTTGGATTACGGAAAAGTAGCGGTTAAACCTGAATCCCTTCAGTAATCTACTACCTCCGTGTAATAGAAAGTAATAAAGTTTTTCAAATTTTAAAGGGCCTATGGAAAGAAGAAAAGTTGTAGAATAATGTAGTTAGGTTTTCATGCTATATGAAACGAAGTTGAATTAATTAGTATTTACACAAAGTAAATAATAATGGAGAAGTTATAAATGCATCTTATTTTTCCACTAAATGCACTGGGATATCTGAGATCTGTAAGTAAAATAGATGGGAACAGTATTCAGAAGTTATTGGAACATTTGAAAGGGACTTCTATATTGGTTTCACGCAAACTCATTTGAACAGCATAAATTCGGTAGATTTTTTTAGTTTCGTAGACGTCAGACAGTTTTGATGATTATCATAGTTCTAAAGAATCCTCACAACAAGAACAATATATTTACCTATGAGTCTCTACTCATACTCTCTACTCTCTCTACCCTACTCATCTTATAAGTTCTGCACGTATTGAGCGTCCCACAATTTTATTTCGTGCGCGCTTCCAGTTATGGTATTGAAAAGATGCTTAATGAAATACTACAACTTTACATGAATGAAATTCAAATAATAACACCTCTATGTCTACATAGAATTTTCTCCTAAAAGTATTTTTGTAATACCCATTAACAATCAGTAATGTAAGTAATATTTATTTTATTATTTTATAACTAACGTGGAAATTGTATAGAAATTATTGAAATGGCTTTGTATACACTTGCCCCAATATTTTTCATCTACACTAGTATTTACTTCAGTAAATAAGGTTTAGTGGCTTTAATATCCAGCATTGATTATTAATATAATTCAGGATATATAGTGTAGAGATTTCCCAAAATCCCTCAATTCATCCAACATTCTGCAATAAACCAATATTCTACGCTTTTCCAAATCCGGCTTTCCAAGCAACCTTTCAGCACCCTGTCGTAAACTAATATCTTCGGGTACCTATACGTTCCAAACCCAATAAACCTCGATTTCCCTCAACAAATCCTGAGAAATCATTAAACACCCCGTCACAAACCGGTACCTGCACGTCGTTAGCTTGACCTCTCGGAAAATCCAACACAACCTTCCACCCGCCATACGTTACCTCCGAAATCCCGCCAAGGGCTTTAAATAGCGGAACAAGAGATGAGAGAGAGGAGTCACTAGCAGAGAGTCAGTAGTAGAGAGTCAGAGCCAGTTGTGAAGATCCACCAGAGTCAGCATCGAAGAAAACGCCATCAGTCTACCGTAATCGCCACCAGCCGGTTTGCTTTTAGAACTCATCCAGTCACAATAAGACGGATAACCTTCCACAATAGAATATAAAGTGTATAAAGGATATAATTTGTTGACTATCTAAGAACACTTATTTGGTTTCAAACAAAAACATAACATCGTTAACCAACAGATGGTGAGGTGACTTCACTTTCTGGCTAAATTATGCTTTTGCCTACTATTCTACTCAGGAAGACCAAACCATAGTCCTGAATTCTTCATATATTCTTCATTATATTGTGTAAATTTTGATAATTTTATAATACTTGCTCTTTGTATACTAATGCACTTGTGACTAGATTTCAAGGATGACTATGGCTTTGAGAGTAAACGTAATTTTTCTATGATTTTGCAAAAATAGTGCTGCATTCCATACCAGATTTAATTACAACTTGATAGTTTCCATAAAACAGTATGTATTGCTATAAGAACAGCCAATAGCCAATAGACTTCAACAACAGGTTTTTGGGCACCCAGACTATGACTTTGGTGTTAACCTGCCTGAACCAAATCAGAATGAGGTAATAAAAGTGCTTGCGCCCTATTAACTTTATGTCACTTTGTCACTATGTAACTTTATTCATATATATATTTATTCTATAATATTCACTAATATTGTAATGATTTGGTCCACTGGTCCAGAAAATTGAGTAAGTTAATTAAGCTAATTAAGAGATGTAAAATCTGCATATAATCCAATTAGCAAAATTGTGACTTCTGCATCTAATGCAAAGCACGATCATAATGTTGTTACATTGGGGTTTGGTTAGTATTGGAGAAAACCGAATTTTAGGTTCTTCCACATGTGTTGCCCTAAGCAATTCTCACCAGCAATTGCAAATGTTTAAAATTGTAGTTTTCGAGCGTTTTACATTTCTTTTCAATAATTTATTGAATTAGCTTAATTGTAGCTAATTTGCGTATACACGGTTTGCTATTTTTTGTATTTTTTTCGGACATCAAAGGATGCAGCATTGCTATATACTATATTTCAGTTTTTAAATTATTTTAGTGAGGCTTCGTTTCAAAGGTTTAGCTGATAAACTGTGTAATAAATGTTACAGACTTTTCTCTATTATATTCAAATTTATATTCCAATGCTATATGAACAGCAAACAAGAATACAAGAACAGACAAGGTGTGGTATTCACCCTGTCGCTGTGTTTTGTGCTAGAAAATGCTAGTTAATGAAAGATGGTCCGGCTCATCTTAGATGCACCACTCGTGAATGCAAATAGAAAGTAGGATGGGCAAAGATGATTAAAAATGTTTCCTCCGTTTTCTATAGCTTTAGTACTCATTTAACTGTAAACATTACAGTTTACATTTCTGGGCAAACACTAGGTGGTATTTTACTGCATTATTTAGAAACATAAAGCGCAAATATAAATAATGGGCCTAATATTTTAGTTTAATTCACCATTTTAGATAGACATGCATCCATCATATAAAAATAACACAATAGTCCTTTATGTTGGAGTAATTCCATCACCTATACCACAGCAACCACTCCAAACTCATCCCAATAATCGACCCATAACAAATAGAATAGCGATTTGTGATTGGCTGCTGAATAATGCTGAAATGTCGCATTTGGGTGCACCAAAAAGGCTTTTTAGCAGCGTAAAAAGGAAGTTAAGTTTAATAGAGTATCAGTGCTATAGTAAAATCCGGGAGATAAGATCACCAACACAACAAGTTTGTTCGGCTAGACGAATCCATATAAACTTGCAAGTTCTAGAACAAGGTCATCACCAATATTGCATTTACTCATTTACATTATTAAATTTATCACTCCCGGGTTATTTTTATTGCATGTGTTAAATTAACATATATAATGTAAAACTCAGCAATAGAAAACTCTCTCACTATTTGGATATGAATGCAAACCTTGTCGGACTTTTGTTCTACAATGTGATGTGACATGGTCCATCTATAGTTCCCAACAATATCCGCTCTTTCGTTGAACTGAAGATTTTAAACGCTTGACTACACTTGGTACACAAATAACATAAGAACATTACCTAGAATACTTTTTGATCAATCTACATTAACATTCAACCCCATCGCTATATATTTTTTTGAAGATTTTGTGTCGCAGTGAATTGTTCATGTGCAATACATGTAAAAGTGCAAATTAAAAATTCATATGTATTAATATCTATTGACAAGACATGCATGGCATTAACGAAGAATTTTCAGTATCTTTGGAGACTTTAGGCCCTGGTGATCTCCCATAGTTGCTAATGTGACAAATTTTGTCTGCATGTTCCAGTCCATAAAAATACAAGAACATAAAAATATAGATAATATAACAACAAACCAAAACTAAACTAAGGAAATTATGAATAAACATATCCACTATTTACTGAAGTCTGAAGTAATTCTTCATATGCAGGCACACACTGTCAATGTCTACATGCCCAGTATGAAAACAATAAAAAGAAGAACAGCATGAGTCCTAGATGGTTATGTAGAATGGCATCGGGGTGCATCAATCTTCCGCAGTCATGCCCTGACGTTCCTTGTGGTTCTTGTGCATACCTCATTAGTTTTCGTGCTTATAATACGTACGTTGCGGATTTTGCGCCCACTAAACCTACTATATTATTCGGTGCTTATGTTTCAATTGCGTGTAGTTATACAATGAATTATGATGATCCAAAAACGCTCCTTCACTTTCAGTTGTGTTATCAACCTTATTTCACATTTTCGTTTTTCGCTAAAGATTGATAATTGATTGGCTGCCATCCAGAAAACATCTACAATAAAAGAAATATAATGTGCCTTTTTGCTATTCATGTGCCACGTGCAATATAAAACTGCGTTTTTTATACCAGCATTGGTGACTAAGGCAGGACCCATAAGCGCTTATCGGCGATTCCTACAAATACACCATTAACATATATTTTTACTTATGTGTTGGCATTGCACATTTCTGTTTCGTACTTCCAACCATCCCTGAGCCATTAGTACAACCATACGTTTGTACGTCACTAGAAGGGGGCATAAGTTTTATACAATTCTTGCACTTGTGTAAACTTAATCTTTGAAATCAGCCTTCAGTAGTAACTATTGCAGTATTTAGATACACGAATCCCTGTAGCCACGTTGGTTCCTTCTTTGCTGTTATTGTACAATGTATTGCTCGTGGTACTGTTGGGTGCCAGTTCCGAAGCTATGAAGAACTAAATAAATTCTAGTACAATTAAGACACATAGAAACTACATCATTCAACGAAATATTTCAAAATTGCAATTTCTCCCTACACCATATATAGTAGTGCCCAAAAGGTAGATACAAATCTTGATTAAATTGAAATTCAAGGGTAACAACTTAACGCCTGTATATACACCATGACATTATCCCCATCTATGAACTAATTTAACATCTTAAAAGTTTTTGACTTTGATAATCACACAATTCATATAGGTGAAACCAAATGACAATAACTTAAACAATTGAGATACTAAGCCTTGTTAGTATCCATAGCCAGCCAATAGATTCCACATATAACATATGACTACATTAGATACAGGAATGTATTGTTAGTTGAAAATTTAATTGATTTCAGCAGTGGCAATTATACAATTTTGTCATAAATTATAATAGTTCTGTGCTATAAAAATATAATTTTTTTTCTTCACCTAAACTTTTTATAACAGCTTCTTATTTCATACTATACAACATGTTCAGCATCACTTCCTCTTAAAACATCCATAAACTAATCAATTTGCTACCCCTGCATCACCAAATCCTTTTCTCTGCATAACAATCAAATTTTAGTTCCTAAAACAATTTAAAATTAAGCATGTCATTTTATGGTAAGAAAATAATTATTTATCTACCATACTAGTTAATCTGTATTTGGGTCAAGTTGCATTGTGTGGTCCCCCCGTTTATTCAAGTTCGGATATCTCTAGGGCCTGAAATATTGAAGAGAGGAATATTAAAAGAGGCATCTTGATTTATGAGGAAAATTTACGAAATGTGCTTTGTGTGTGCTCTGTGGTAGGAAAATTATTCATTCCTAACCTCAAATATTTCACTGGATTCATATTTTGTGTACGACTTGTGTTCTTACAATTTGATATGGACGTGTAAGTAACAAATAGCCGCAAATGTTGACCTCTAATGTTAATTGTGTTTCAATTGATTCACTTGCACATTTGTATTACATCCATCAACTACTAGAGATAGACTTACTTCTTGCTATCCTAACAATGTCCACATACTATTATTAACATCAATAGTTATAATCTCAGCTTCTCCTTGTTATAGGAAGGAAGCAAATGTAGGCAGCCTCTCAAATTATGAGGTGATGATGCACTTGCAACAAATCAGGGACAAGAAAACATCTGGTCAAGGGCTTGCCACAATAACCTATCAGGTATAAAACATAAATTACAATTTTCATTCATCTGGATTATATTCTTACAAATTACAGGCTTTAAAATATTTAGAATCATCCACTTGTGCCACACAGAAACCAGACAAAATGAGGAAGTGTGTATCAGCTTTAGGACCATACAAACTTAAGAAGTCTGAAAAACTCATGATTTGCAACACACCACCCACTTCAGAACTTGAAATTCAGTTGATGGTTGACAATAGTGAAGAGCGTTTAACAGATGCTCATGTGACAGAAATATTAAGATTATGTGCTGCTCACCTTATAGAAATTCCACCAGAAGACAAGTCACAATAATATCATACATTTTTGTGTGTGTATGATGTAGGTATTTTTATTATGTATTTTTTGTATTGATTTAAATATTAACGTTTCTGGTCTCCCAAATCCTCAATAAGATCCTCATCAATAACTGACCATTTTTCAGGTATCAAGTCAAACAAATCATCTTTGACATCACCTTGAATTACAATTTCATTGTCCCCTGTCACTGATGACCCACATGCAAATTTCTGGCCAAAGAATTTTGCAGCCACTTTCAAATCAATATCTGTAACATCATACAATTCCATATAATGCCATATTAAATGTAGTCTGTGCCTAACAAAAATGTTCTGGATGTTTTAAGATGCATTGTAGGCAAAATTGACTGGCATGAGTTTAAGTAGTGGATTATTTCCGTTATCACTTCTGAATTACCATGCATGAAATAAGAGTGCTCAAAAGTTAATAGATATATATTTCAGTTCATAATACAGCATCCTGAGTTAAGTTCAGTGAGCCTTATATCAATTATGTTGAATATTTAAAGCAATTGACAGAATATACTAGTGAAATGTCATCCAGAATTGAATGATAACTTATAAATTATATTTTTAGATTAGTAGGAATATATCATACCAAATGAATGAAGACCTGTGACAACTGTAACACTCTTCTTCTTCCCGCGAGGAGCCCTGGATATACAAACTTGCTTTGGTGAATCATCCTTCTTTTTTGCTTTAATCATTCCTTTGCCACCTCGTTTCTGCCTTTTCTTCTCTTCCTCACCAACTTCAATGCTTTCTTCACTGCTTACTTTCAAATTGGCAAATTCCGATGGCAAATTTTTCTCCAACCAGATTTTGCATTTATCATATTCTGGATAGTATTCACAATACTAAATGGACAAAATGTTAATCATTAATTACATAGAACTGACATGGCAAACTAACCTCAATTGGCATGCTGCAGTTACCACAGTAAATCACGACCAGGGGGTAGGTCACCCTTTCTCGAGGTCCTTGTTGCAATCGGTTCATGGTGGCTGCTGTTGCTTTGCCTGTTCTTACTACGAAGAAGTATTAATTCTGAAATACTTTTGGCGATGCTTGGCGAGGAAGGTTCTGAACAGCTGTGTGTAAGTTATTTCAATAAATTTCGTTTCTGGAGAGGGGAAGAAATCTATACGATTTGGTGATGGGATTTTGCATAGAAACCAGAGAGGTCGCAAGAATGTCAAATTTTACGTTTAAAATAAATAACTGAAATAACTTTTAAAGGTAACAACAAAATGAAAATTGCATAATACGAATCCATGGCAAACAAAAACTGTTATTAGAAAGTATAACCAACAAAAAAGGGTGAAACAATATCTTAAACTTACTTCGCGTTCACGAAACGTTGCAAAAACTTATAACTTCCTCCTCCGTGCTGCAAAATTTTGTTATTCCAAAAGAAGTAAAATATTCTGAAAATAATCATAGATTTTCCGCGTGAAATTTCCTATCTCATTATTTGTCAGCAGTTTCGGCCAAAAGTACCAGTATTAGACAATAACGACGCGTTTATCTGATCATAGTTGACCTAATCAACGTGAACTTGAACAAAAACATAAATAAATAGTTATTGTACATATTGAAAATTATATGATAATGTAAAATGAAAATGTCCAGCATATTTAGAGCAGAAGTTTTTCACCCGAATTATGTCACAAACTGTTCCAAATCTTAGAAGCAGCATTCAGATGAAAGAATTTATTCAGGCCATACAATATTCTCAATCCAGGAAAGGTAACTATATACTCGTGTATAAACACCTGGTACCTTGGACGCACAGAACCATCCATAAGAAGTAACGCCAATTACATAGTACAATTTACTGTCTGGTCGAACAATCTGAATGGGTCCACCACTATCACCCTAAAACAAGAAAGCAATAATTCTCAAGAGGGTCTTAACTAGTTATTTATGTGAAGAAGGTACTTGACAAGCATCTGTGCCATTTGCACTGGCACACAATTGTTTTTCGCTAATGACAGCAGCAGAAACAGGTAGCTTAGAATGGGACTCCTTGCATGAATCGTTGTCAACTGGCGATACTAAGCCTTTCTGTAAAATATCAACTCCAGCACCACCTGGAATGTCATAAAATACACATATTAAATGATGAAGTATAAAAATGTGAACATTTTCTAACCTGCTGCTAAATGTCCCCATCCAGTAATAACTAATCCTTGGGGATTATCTGGTTTGGTATACAAACATGCTGGATACAATTCGTTGTTGAATTTCACCTTCCTGGCTAGCTGAATGAGTGCAATGTCGTTCTGCTTTTTTAATCGTTGATATTTTGGATGAATTGTGAAGTTGGCAATCCCTATTGATTCGCCAGAATCGTCGGTGGAATTGAGATTCGTGATGCCCATGCGTGCACGGACTGGTCTGTTTGCACCTTGGGTGACAATGCAATGCGCTGCAGTGAGTACATATTGGTCGCTGATTAAAGTGCCACCGCAATTGTAATCAATTTTATTCTCATCGTCGGGGTTTTCATAGCCCAGAGCTACCATATGAGGAAACTCGCCTTGTTCTGCGTTCTGCCCACCTGAGATTTGAAGGGTTACAAGGATCTTGTTGAATTGAACTGCAAGATCATCACAAACTGCAAAGAAAAACCAGTATTTGTTCATGAAAACATTGTTTTAATAAATTATGATCATTCTGTATGCATGTAATGTGAAACAAAATTATCATCTTTTTATCGCAATTCTGTTTGTATTCCAATTGATGTTTCTTTAGGTCAATGTCGCTAGCGTTTGAATGATACGAAAAATAAGCCTTAAACTCTGATCCATGTTTAAGATGGTTTCCATAAGCGAATCATTTCAATTTGTTGATCCCAATGTTTAATCGTGGAATAATTACGAAGGCCGCACCATTCCGCACTTTCCCGTAGTATTGACATGAAAATTATTGTTAACAGCCCAAGTCTAGTTAGTGACTCACCTTCAACACTTTTTCTTATCACGGGTCCCCGCACCTCCGCTTTCGATGTGTTGGCACTACTGGTGGTTGGCATAGGCGTAGTACTCGATGTGGTGACGATTTTATTGTCATCATTCTTGTGCAATTCACTAGATTCGATGCCATCGTTGGGACAACAAACGATTTCCAGCAATCCACTAAAGCCGCAGCGCGTGAAGTCATTCCGTCTTCCAGCCTTCAAGCTCTTGATCATTGGCCCGCATTTGGGAACCACCACGCAGGTGCCGCTGGTTTGTTCCGAGGAGTCTGAGTCCTTGAGGTCGCATGGGGAGCCTTCTGGAATTTTCACCGATACTGTGCATTTAATTAAGCAATACATTAATTCAGTTTGGACAGCCAAGAAAAGGTCGGAAGTATGAAAGCAACCCCACCACCCGCTTGCGACTACCAAGCTTGCTAGCGAAGTCGGCATTGAGCAGTGAGAGAAAATCACTACCTTCTAATGGATACGATTCATTCAAGTTCAAGATCACCATCACCACAAACGCCGCACAACGCAGATGAGAAACATTTAAAGTCCGCATCCTCTAAAGTTGCAAAAAACTCGACAACAATTAAGCCTAGCTTGCAGGAAGGTGCCTTCTTCGCGAGTGGACCTACAGGCAAAGTCGCAGACCTCCGGATTGAAGAGGACGGAGTCAGATGAACGACAACAACAAATTGTCTCGTTGGAAGTCCTTTGTTTGTTTACGTTGTGTTACTTTATCTCCACTTACGAAACTCAGTCATTAAGCCGAAGTCACTCCAACTAAAACAATCAGGATGAACACCCTAAGGACTCGCCGTGTACGTGCTGGTCGCGTTGTTGCTGCTTGTCTTGGATTTAATCATCGCTTTGTGTGCATAATTTGCATGCATTAATAACCGTGTTGATTTGCTATGAGCGCATTATCGCAATACGTCCCAGCTGAACGGCTGAGTGATTAACTGATTAGATATTGAGTCGCATGCATGCGCACGATGCAAATACATAAAATTCTCAGGTTGTTGATGCGTTCTTTCAGCCTGCTTGGAAAGATCACACAACTATCGAAGAACCAACCGGACCTCTTTCTGACGTTGCCTGTGGGTCTGCGTCACTCGCACCAGCGCACCGCGCACCAAACTGAACGGACAAGTCGCGTATCGCACCGATTTAACGCTAGCCGCGAGCGATCGCTAATGACATGGTTGTGGCTCGCGGACTCGTCCAACGACTGCCAGCCAGATAGGTATAGTCAATACCACGAACAAATGTGCTGGAGGATAGGAATTGAAAATGTTTCATTGTCGTGGAGAGGTTTAGCCGTACCGCAGACATACCACTCTTTGCGTCCGGCTAATTACAGCCTGATTGCGCCTTGAGTAGGGATTATTGTGTTTTAATACCCATGCTTATGCGCTGCTGTGCATTTAGTACTTTATCCGAGCTCATTGATTGTGTCTTATCTGTTTTGCGCATTTGTGGGTTTGCCTCGTTTGAGAATTCCCGTTCGGAGGTCAGCGGCATTGAACTTTCGTTTTGTGTTTTCCCATTACGATGGCATCTTGTAATATGTAATCAATTAACAATTGCCTTGTCATAAATACCTACAATGTTATGCGGATACAGTTGCTGCAGAATCAATAGACTAATACTTGTATATGGAGGTGAGCGTTAGTAATGTGAGTCCCTCCGCAGTCAACGCGGCAGAAGCGACAGATGAGAAATAGGCCTACATCCCCACTACCTTTAAACCTATAAAACCAGCGCAGTAGTATTTTTTTCGTCCAGTTTACATCCCGCTTTTGTCAAAAGCACTTTGATAATGGTAATGCACGCATGCTTTTATCTTGATTTAATATGCTTTTGCTTCTTTTATTTGAAGAGTCAACGGAATCAAGGAATCTTAAAATGTAATATGTTGATTAAAAATTAACTTTCCATGAATTATTATTCATCAAAATGATTATTATATGCTGTTTTGAAATCTACATAGTAAAATAAAGTCTTCTCATAACATTTTTTTGCACATTTTCCATTCAAAGTGGACATAATACAGCTCGGCGGGAGTATTTTCCATGAAAATGTTCGCTAGTGGTGCGTATTATTACTCTAAGCACCTCTAATTGCTAAAATAAATCATCAACACTATATTACACATTCAAAAAATACTAGCATAAATTGCAATCGCCTTTCTGGTTTTGCTCTTTCTCTTGAAGAGATCAAGAGTGTCCGTGTCCGGTAGTTGCATCCCTAAAAATATGCTAACATATCCTCATCGCAGCTGAAAACCGCGGCGACTTTTTAGTTGTATTTACACAAGCGCATTAAACGGCGAAATTAATTAAAGTCTAATTAACGCCAAGAAAATATAACGCGAAGGAAGCAAGTCGCGCTCGTTTGCATTCAAGCATGAGTGCCCCATTGTTATTTTTTTCATTTTTTGACTTTTCGCATCTTTTTCACAGCTGGCCAACTTCAATCGCGCTGCTACTTCAGGTGTGACATTATTTCGGCGGAGACCAGTGTTGTACAAACAAATGAAATTCTCTTTGGTGTACAATTCACGCCGTATTTGCAAATTTAAGAAGCAGTATTATTGTTGGTGGCGGCGGCCGTGGCGCGCAGGGGGGCTATACTACGTCAGCGTGCGCGGTGCGAGATGAGGTCGCGCACCGCCGCCACCGCTGCCACCGCCGCACAGTACATCCTAGTACGTCGCGTCGTGAGGATGCTGTGCCGTGTGGCGTCGGGCAACGCCCACTAATACGCTGCCGACGATCCGTCCGCGTCGCTCGCCGCCAGTATCACTCGAGCCTTGGGGGCATTCGTGAACCAGCCGCGCATTTTTCCACCGCCTTCGCTACCGCGCACTTTGGCGCAAAGAAAGACGAATCTCCCTATCGCTGCGAGGTCCGTCGCTAATAAATATTAATGAGTGTCGCATTAATTCGCGCTAATCGCGACGAACAATTAGCTGGCATTAAATTAGTTGCGTGAGGAGCGAGTTTAATTTCACGCGTCTTGCAGTTGCAGCAGAAAAGAAACTGGGCCGAATTTCAAATAGTCGCCAAGGCGCCAACAGCCTGCAAAGTTATTTAAATTCGACAAAGACTATGTTGTTCAGTGTTTCCTGGGAGTGTTCAAGTTGTTGCTTCGGAAAGTTTGGCGAAGCTGTCGGAAGTAGAAACAAAAAGTGTCACCAAAAAAGTGCGTCCAAATTAAAGTTGGCAAACTCGCAAACACGAACTGAAACAAGGATGTGGTGGATACTCTCGCACGTTCTGGCTCTCTTGGCTCTCGCCACCAGCCGAGGTAATTATGAATTATAAATTATTTTCTCCGGTTTGGGCCGCCCTGCTGGAGCGCGCAACATGAACCGGAACAAGGTGCACACACACGAAGGAAATGATCATTGTAAACTTAATTGTGCGCACAAATGCGGAAACAACCTATCGCTGGGAGTCGCGTGGAGGGTGCAAACAAAGAACTCGCACGGAGTACACTTCCGCGGCCCCCGAGCGCGCTGAATCCTAGTAGGTCGTGTGCCGCATTTCGTGGTTGTTTAATCATTGTTCAATGCATCGAGGGCGGTTGTTTATAAATGTCGTTGTTTCATTTGTTTAATTCGATGCCGCCGCGAGTTTTTGTTCTGGCAGGTACCAGCGCGTAATGAATGAATTAAAAGCAATTTGTCGTTGTTCATCGCGCGCGAGGGATGCACGCCGCGCTTGATTGTCGATCGTTCATTGTTAATCGTCGGCTTGTGATGTATCCGACCGCCCCCTGCGATACGACCTACAATGCGTGTGTCGCGTTCTACAGTGCCTGCATGCGCCTAGAATGTGGTGGATTTTTCGCTTTCGGGGACTCGGTAGAGTTGACACAAGGGGGGTGGGTCTATTGCACGCAGCAGTCGAAAAGCTTTTCTGGTTTAATTTAATCCCGGTTTTCGGCGCTCGCGACCTTTGCCTCACGATTCAGGCGAATAAACAAAACAAACACCGAGTTTGCGTTCGTGCCACTGCCTGGGTCAGGACAATGACAATTGAGAGGCCCGAACAATCCAGACGCAATCATTGTATTCGTGCGAACTCTTTCCGAATTAAAACGGTGCTAAATTATTTCCAATTCCGGAGGAATTACCCAAATGAGTCAAACTTATGAATAAACAACCTCGCCAACTTCATCTTTTAATAAGTTTAATTTGAAACTTTCCCGCAAACCATTAAATAATTGATTTTGTTTTTATTTTTCTATAAATGAGAAAAGTTTGCACAAAAACAGAGACTCCTAATTTAATGCAGAGTAATTACCTAATTGGAAATCAATAAATTCGAAATTAAAAAGGAAACTAATTAATAGGAAATTAACACGGATATTAGTCAAGCGTAAAACGTAGCTGAGAGCACAGAAAGAAATCAATTTGGGTTTTCGTTAAAGGAAAATTGGTGGACCGAAGTCCCGAGCGAATAAAGCTCCTCGAATTTAATATAGCCCACTTTTGTGCAAATACCATCCAAGTTGCCCGCCGCCGCTTCCCGCCCAGCCAGCCACATAAGGGCGCAATCGATGGACAGTCAACTGGGGGCGCGCCTCGCTCGATTTTCAATATTTCCTCTGATCGCATGTGGGCCCGCGAGCGCTTGCTTATTGGGTCATACAAATGAAGTTTCTTTTCATTGTTTAGAAAAAGAATGGGGCGGCGGGCGATGAACGATGAGCGTCGGGCAGAGCGGCGAACCAAGTGCGAATTAATAAGGGGAAGAGCATCAAGAAACTTTTGCGTCGAAATTGAATGAAACAAGATTTCCGGAAGAAATATCGACGAGCAGAACGCGAAAGGAGAACGGAAGCGATTTGAGTTCATTGTGTTCGGAATTAATGATGGGTCATGCATGCGTTGAGAACTTTTGCAATCGTTGTATTTAAATATCTTTCAATATTCATTACGCGACATCAAATATTCAAGAAATCCATTGCCTTAGCTCTACTTAGACAACTAAAGAGTTTTCAGAAATTTGAGGACGTAAGTAACATAGCGAAATTGTGGTTGTATCGCCTTGACGATTCCACATAAAGTCATACTAAGCTTGTTCTTGTTTCTTTTAGGAATGGACGCAATCGCTGAAATTTTCCGTCGCTGCATTATATGATATATAAGATTGTATTGTGCTTGAAATCAGTGGAAGCTCTTGAAATAAATTGAATCGATGCAAACCCCGGCGTAATGTTTGCTTTTTGTTTGAAGTTTTCCCCGGAAACTGTCCCATTACGCGTTTGCAAGTGCGATTTCTTCTCGCGTTGCATTTGCACTCCTTTTACGATCTCTCTCATCAGTATCCCATTCTTATAGAGCCATCTTTCCGACGATGACTTATATTTCCAACTGAGGACTTCTGCAAAGTGCAAAATATCAATCTACATTCAAACTTCATTGGTGCTGTAAATTGCGCCAAATGCCGGAAAATTTCTTAGGGTTAACGACCCCATTCTTCTTTCAGTTCCATGGGCGCTGGTATTGATGTTGCACTCTTTTTCTTTTTGCAGTCGACTCGCTGCGATTGACTAAGATGTCAGCTCCAGGTGTAGTGGACTACCGATCAGAATTACACCTAGATTGCCAGTTTGACATGGGAGGCGAGGAGTTGTACGCCATCAAATGGTACAAGGACGACCACGAGTTCTTCAGGTATATGCCAGGTGGACGATCGCCTGAGTTGCTGTATCCCGTGCCTGGAATTCATCTGGCTAACGGGTCCATTGATTGTGGCACTAGGAGGTGCCAACTAACGCTGGAGAAACTGGAGAGGCATGTTAGTGGCGGCGCGTATAGGTGTGAGGTCTGCTCTGAAGCACCTGCCTTTAGACTGGTCTATGCAACCAAGAATGTCACAGTAGCGGCCTTGCCAGCTGCCGGGCCTTGGATTGAAGACTTGGATGCGCATTATGCGGAAGGAGATATTCTCACAGCAAAGTGTTTATCAGCTCCTTCAGATCCTCCACAGATTATAACATGGTATCTTAATAAGGAATTGGTAAGTGTAAAATTACTTTCAGAAGGTGCTTGAACTTTGATTGATGTTGAATGGAACTTGTCTTTTTTGACGTCTTACCAAGAAGGGTTACCAAACTCTAGTCGCCCCATTGAAGATTTGTTGTAGTTGTAGTAGACTAATTTTTGCCTGACCAGCACGGATATTTATTTTAAAGCAAAAAAGAATTCTCGCCATTCCATCCTACATCAATATATTAATGACAAAGTAGAGTTTGTGAGGCGTACAAAATTATCTTCTCGAACCGTTTGATTGCACCATTGTTTGCTTCTTCGCCCACAGGCGGCCGGCAAGTACGTTCGGGACATTAAGCACAGCAAGTCAGATGAACATCGTCTAGTATCCTCCTCGCAGATCGTCCGATTGGTTGTTGAGCCGCAGAAATACGGCAAACACATTGTCCTCACCTGCGTAGCATCTTTCGATGGTGTTCCTGAATCAGCACGTAGTGCCACCAAGACGGTGGCCTTCTACGACCATGAGACTCAGATCCAGCACAGCAATCCAAGTTTCACCTACTGGTACAGCTCAACAACGACAGTGCATGTAAATGGTGTCTTTCTTCTATCAGTGGTCGTTGTTTGCGCCCTAGTGCGATAAGTGCAGAAAAGACAGATATGTTAACACGTCGAATTAAGATGCAAATGTGTTGTGATTTAAAGTAAGCTACAGTAATTTAAAGTGTGTAGGGTGTGCGTTCCGACGCTAGAGACAACAGTGAAAGTGAAAAGAATTTGGTAGGAGTTTTCGAGTCATTGTGCAACCGCATAGCAACGCGCTGGTTTGAAAACCAAATAGATAAATCACCAAACCAACATGTGCCGCCGATGCAGGCGTTGAAAGAACGCAAAAAAGGACGATGTAGTTGAATGGAATTCGGGCGGGCGAAGACACGCGCCACAAGGACTCAGAAGTACTAGGAACTAAGGGCCGTAGTAAAAGAGTCCGTTGCGCGTCAAAAAATGGCCAATGAAAGGTACAAAAACAACGCGGACGAAATCGAAGACAAGGACCCCACGAGGTCCGAGACAGTGAGCGGATGGTGTGCGTGTCCCATTTGTCGATTTTGTACGATTTGCACATCTTTCCACAACCTCGTACGTGTCCCTACCCATGTCTAGGCCAAGCTCGTCCTTTCCGCCAGCCGCCCAAACACGGTAACATGCTTCATCCGCCCGCATTAGCCTTGTCTCAGGGTGCTTTAAGACGGGTCTCATGGACGCGAAGCACGTTGCTGCCCCGTTGGCCGGATCGGGCGCTTGGCGTCTGTACCTTTTCTACTCTTGTCCGATTTCCTAGTCATTATGCGTCAATACTTTACAGCTCTCCTTACCATCTTGACACACGACGAGTCTAATTTTATTCTTTACGCGTTGGATGCACGGGTGGCTGATTCGACTTAAGCTGCATCAACGAGCACGTCCACTAATTATTAACGAAGCAATTACTTTCCGATTGTATGCATGTCATTGGGTCTCGAAAGGAATAAAGAACGCCTCTTCAAACAAGGACAATGTTGCTATACTGAGTAAAGCAAATAACCAACGAAAATCGAAAATGCATTACAATCAGAGTTGGAGCTTGCAGTAACCATCAAAAATTGAAAAACTGCTGTGCATTGCTACATCACTCACAAAAAATGATTCCATTCTCGTGGGGTTGCATTATCTAGTTGGAAGAATATTGGCATAACATCATTAGTATTTTCTAAGAATTTTAACAACTCCTACAAACTCCAACATATTTTTGCTGTTATGTCAATAGTTTCTCTCAATGTAGTTTTATAAAGCAACAGAATGCATCGCAATACACCTCCCGCCCCACATGCGAAACATATGCATGCACTTTTCAATGATAATACGATAACGTTACCACAACACTAATTAATGAGTGTTAGTTAGAATTATTCAATATTTAAAAAGAAGAATATATACTGTATGTTACTAAATGGCCAAATAAAATATGATCTAAAGTTCACTCATATCAAGATATATAAGAACTTTCATGAGGCGATCTAATTAGCGGGTGGAAACGCAACGACAGGAAAGACATAATTAACATGAAAGAATAAAATCAAGGGAATATCCATATTAGCAACTGGGTAACATAAACCTAACTAAACATACTTTAAAGCCATGCAGCCAAACTATGAAGTAAAAATATCATGCCAAAGTTTTTTGAAGATTTCAAACGTTTTTTTTTTAATCATTTATAAGCTATAAGAGCTTCGTGAAGTCCTCAAAGATTGTTTATCTTCTGTACTTCGATGAAGCGGTTCCACAAGTCGCGCTCGGTTTGATTCGATTTATTCGTGGTAATAAATTTGAAGCAAACCCCAAAAGTTACCCATTTTCAACCGCAAATGCAAAATCAATATTTTGATCACGTCGTTTTCACGTTTTATAATGTTTATTAACCCAACGAAGGAGTTGAGCAAACCGAGCGAGTGGGATATTGCAAATTGTTGTTCATTTAAAGCGGTTTATTTTCAACGTGTACATAAGAATGAAAATATTTTACGAATAAGAAAACATGAGCACGACTATGATACGATATATAAGCCTAATTATACCAGAGCCTAGTTGTAATTAATTCTAATAAATGCTGGACGAATGACGTCGAATTTTGCGCGACAACTGGAACTAATGGGAAAACTGTGTGCGCTGTGAAGTCTTAATTAAAGGAAAGCACAGTCCGTTAAAACTGGTAGGCAGACAAAATACCACTTGACGTGAAGGAAATCTATGATTTAAAAACTTGTATAAGCAATAAGCTTCCCAGAAGCTTCTAGGGACGACGAGGAAATCAAATAACTAGCTGGAAGGAATAATAGAACAAACGACGTTTTAGATAATTATAATTAATACGATAATATTTTGGTAACTGATGTTACTATTACTGCGCTATTGTGTTGATCATGAAAGCAAATATGAGATCTATGTCCACATTTTACTGTAATCTAATGGGGAATTGCATTTTAAGGATGGTATGGCAAGAAAAAAAAAAGCATAGAGACATAATTTATAAAGTCCCACATTGATTGTGTGTTACTTTTAAAAGTTAACGAACTCTTATAAAAAGACAACAAGTTTCTTTTGTTTTGCGTTTTTTTATCAGAAGAAGTACAGGATGACACATAAGAACCAGTGTAAAATCTTAAATATTGTCGGAAAAGTCTCATTTCTGACATGCTTGTTTCTTGTTTTTGGTGGTGAGCAATGTATACAGATGTTTGAGGTGTAAAAATTTCATTCTGAGATTTTATGCAAACTCTTTGATGACTTTTTTCTCAGATATGTCATAGCGGTTTCATTTCAATTTGGTTCGTGAATTAAATTATATGCATTTGAGGAATTTTAAAATATTTATGAAATGCACTACAAATGGAACTATTATTAAAATATAAATAAATAAATGAATACAAGATAAAATAATATTAACATGTTTTTGGAAATCATCAACATTCTGTGCAATAAAAAACCCTTTGCATCCCATTTCTTTGCAGCATACATTAAGGTAAGTTTCACTCTTTACCGCTTTCGAAGATAAGGAAATAATTTACAGTTGAATTTTTTAATGTTGGGAGTTGCGAGGGGTTTTCCCCGGGCGTCGTGTAAGTAGCCCGAGTACATGTGTGAGCCACTATTTTTTCTCGGCGTTTGTGCTCTTTATGGTGCTTGATTACCGGCGGCGGCAAAATTAATGCTACGCTAAATAGCCGGCGAAAGTCGCATGCTACGAAGTGGGAAGCGAATAAATTTCACGGCAATTTGCATGATTTACAATTATTCGACTTGCTAAGTGAGGTAAAACAGGCGCGACCGATATAATAAGGCGACGACAACAAGAACGCGAGAAAAATGAAAACAATGTGAATTTATTACCATCATAACTATTAACGGGGATGGTGGTAATTGTGGTAAAGGTGGCAAAAGACGTGTGAGGTCACAAGAGTTGCTTCAAATGTAGCAGGGTATAAAAATTACTCTTTATATGATGTTTTTACTATTATCCTGAAACGATTTTCTACTGTTTTCTGCACTCAGGATTTGTTTCGTTCCATGTCGGGGATCTTTCTGAAAACACAATTTCAGAACTTGCTTTTGGATTATTTCTGAAGTCTCTTCCTTTTTTTCCCCCAAGATCTGGTATGTTTGAAAAAATTTCAGGACCAGACCAAATATTTTTTTATTTTTTATTGTTATTTTATGAGTGTGATTTTCGGTTTAACGTTTTGGTGATTTCAGCTTTGCAATTTTATGTTCACTGCAGCGAACAAACTGGTGTGAATTTTAAAAGGCTGCCGAATGTTTGTTATTTTGATTTCTGTTTTTTATTATAACAATTCCAATTATCATAATACAATATTGGTACATTAATATATTTTTACTTTGCATCATATTATCACTTCTGGTAATCTCTGGAAAAATGATATTTGATATTTTGAAATGTATTCAAATGATTAGTCAATTTCTATTTCTCAAATGTGAGTTTTGTATTTTCATATATTTGTATGCAACTTTAACACACACATTTGAAACAAACAACAATAGACTATTATCCTATTTGTAGATAAATGATGCAGCTGGTAATAGAAGGGCTTAGAACTTTTTGGAAGTTTTACTAAAATGATGATACTAAGCCTACTAAATAATTTAATATCTGTAAAGTGTTATATTTTGTTATTTATTTAAGAAACATTCCTTCCTCTAAATTCTGGAAATATGAAATCTTGCAGAAAACGTCCAGATGATTGCGGTAGTAATGTGTACATTGACCTGAGATCGTGTGCACGATGGAAAATCGTTGTGCCTTGATTTTGATTTGGAGTCTTATAGAATCAGTCCGGCTCAGCGGCGGCAAAGCCGACACTGGTAAACGTAACGCAGCGGACTGATGGAAGACGCGTGGGGCGCACGCCGCCTCTCCGTGGAATGTCGGAATAATCGTTTGATAATCTTTTATAAATTTGCTTCTGGGAGTGACTTCTGCGCGGAAAAATTTCGCCGCTATCAAAAGCGGAAGCTATAGACTCCTGCGAGTTTCCAGCGAGAGAGAAATTCTATCGTTATATTGGAATGCCAATCGGAGAAAATCGAATGAAATTTTAACTTATCTTAGTTTATCGCTCGGAATTGAACGGAATTCCTATTGTGCAACCTTGCCCGCCTTATGCGTTAAGCGCTGTTTAGTCTGCCGCCAGGGAGCGGCTGATGATGACGCGCGGGCGATGTGAAGCTGGGTAGGAATGAATGCGTACCAAGGCAAAAGATGAAATGCGATGAGTATGGATGAAGAAAAATGAACATCCAAACTACATTAAAAACTAATTAGCGGTGTGTTGTCGTGGAGGCGACGGATAGCAGGTGCACCAACCGCCACGGTCATATTTCAGCAAAGATGCCTATGGTTCTGCATCGTTAAATAGCAGATCGCACGTTGTTGTCATGGTCTACACTCCCGCGACGCCGCCGTCACCGTCTTCGAAGGTGGCACGCGGAGCATTTATTCCCGGAGCTTTAATTCATTCCCAGCGTTACGCACGTTTTATGTCGCGCATTATTCGTGTTCGTCTATGCTCCAATCTTGTAGAGCTCGTCAAATCGTTACTAATTCATATTCTGCGCGATGGCATCATCCAAAGAATTTCCTAATTCGGTTATTGTGTTATTTGCGTTGTGCAACTGGCTACGTTGTTTTATTCCAGCCTCTAGCAGCATTGTTGTCGCTGATGTTACGGTTAGTTAATAAATCCTAGTCAGTGTAGTAATGTGCTACAGTCGAGGAGTTGGGCCTAAGCGGCGGCAGCAAAGGCGCCGGCGGATTCGGAAAAAACTGTGCCGTCGCTAAGCCTATAGCTCAAATATCTCTATCTTTTTTGTCTTCTAGAGAAAGCGTTGGGGTAGACAAAAGGAAAAAATTAATCATCATTAATACACGCGATCATTAATCACAAAATCTGTGTACGGTTAATATAATCGCGGAGAGCAGAATGAAGAGAGTTTTGGTGAAGCGGTTCAGATGGATATAATGAGCAAATGCACAATTCGGATTCTTTTATGTTTTACGTTTCCTTTATTTCGCCCCTGCCGCATCGAATGCTGGTGGCGCAAAACAAGAACAAACGGCGTGTTTTACATTTATTATTTTATTTATGAATTAATGCAATCACGGCTATAACAACAATGGGAATACTTTTCATGACTTGGCAAGTTATTTAGAACTGGCAAATAACAACAACCGGTAGATGAGGTTTGAATAAAGCACACAGATTTAAAATGTGAGCAAATTTAGATATATGAACATTCTTGCAAAGAAATACTTTTTACAATTGAAATAATGATTTAAAATAAATGTATAGAATGAAACTGGGAATACATATCATATAAATTCGCATACATTTTTAAAATTTCAATCACATTGAAGTGAATTTACTTAAGTTCTTCATCATAATTTGGGTTTAAGCTTATCAAGTAAATGCATACAGATTTGATTTAGTTTAGTACGTAGTATCCGCGGTAGTGTCGCGGCTGTCGCAGATGATTCGGGAAATCCGTGTGTTTACGCGATAATTTGCGACCTTCGCGTCTCCGACTGCTAGCGCCACAAAGCCACCGTGGTCTAATGGCTGCGAATCCTGGAAACTGTATGACAGTCGACACTCAGCCACCGCACGAACAACATCTATTGCAAGTTACTCTCCTCAAAAAGAATTCCACTTCCTTACATATGCCAATAGTAATAAGTATGCAAACCAATATAAATTATAGATATGTATTGGCAACATGCCACAAACGGGTTTACAATATGAATTATTTACTAAGTGTCAAAGTAAACACAACGACACTTTATAACAAAGCCTAAAGAAACACTTAAAATTTAATTATTGTGTAGGTTATCACGTGGAATCTACGCGCAAAGGCACTTCCAGCGTCTCAGCCGATGTATGACTTCGTATCAGGTGCTAAGGGTAGGTATACCAGAAAGGTACTAGATAATAAACAATAAATATCTAGAAATTAATGGGTCAGATGTGACTTATAAACCGATGTATTTGAATATTTATTTCGGATAGAATATTTGGTAGACATTTGATAACACACTTGTTTCCATTAACCATTTTCTCAGACACTTTCCCTTGAATTTTGCAGTGATCAAGCCAAAATTCATAGCCCAAAGTGGTCCACTTCCTTTAGCAGAATTAAGTTTGCATTATGTATATTTCTGTAAAATAAAATTTGTCTTAGTATGAATTTTGGCTTGATCACTGCAAAATTCAAGGGTAATGTTGCAGCTATAACCACCCCAGTGCAATTCTCACAAAATGAAGTATTCTGTTTTTTACAACTTTTAAATTAGAATCGATTTTTGCATGATTTTTTACATAAAAATACTCTATATGCATAGAATATATACCACTAGTTTTCCAATGTAGTATGCATCAATTTTTAAAGAATGGAGTGTTGTCTATATTTCTTATGGTACCCCGACAAAAGCGCCCACGACAAAAGTGCCCAGTCATCATCATTACCCTTAGAGCGCACCTTCCAACACCATGGGAAATTGTTCCACAACCTTGTATTAACCTTACGAATTCCTACCTCGCCTCAACCCTATATTTGTTATGTTTGTATTTGTATTTATATATCAAACCCTAGTGTCCTGGGCGCATGGTCGAGTTACAATTTTCTGCAATTGCAGTTATATTTTTGGCAAGATACACATTTTCTGCCTCCCAACACTCCATAAAATGTTTTGTACCAAATGTAGTCAATACAATAAATTGCAAAAATTGTTAGCTTTAACAGCAAATTTATATACCTTTCAAACTTTCGGATTATTGTCTTTTACTTCTTCTATTTTTATTTATTTCAATTTATATATTATATATATTATATGTAAAATCAATGCCCCCACAAAATGTTTGTTTTTTGTTATCATCCGTAAGCCCACAAACGCAAGGTTTGATTTCCATCAGTTTCACTTTTATTGAAACCATAATAAACCACAATGCACTATCAACAAATATATATATCTGTGCACCTAAAATGAACAATGTTTTTCTGTGTTTATTTAACCAAGCGCCAAAAACCGCTGAAATGCACTACGCACGTCGATGATATACAATCAGCAAAAGACAACACGGCCCGCTTGGAAATGTTGCGATGTGCCCAAAAAGCGGGACGTGGTCCAATGGATTTATGGTGTTGCAGTGCGTTAGAAAATATATTATAAAAACTGTTTGGATTACGGGCCGTTTTCGTGAGATACGATGAGCACTCACTCATGAGTATGCCGGCCGCCGGGGCCATAGGCTTTATTTAATCCAGTCGTGGGGGTAGCGCGATAGTAGATTGGCGTGTGTTCTGCTGCATCGGCCCACCGACAAGAGCAGCAACAACATCAACAACGACGAATACAACCCCTCGACTCTACAACGCTCGCAAACGCGCCCAAGTGTAGACGTATATCTGGTTAAAGACATACAGGATGTTGTGCTATGCGGCTCCCCAGGCAAGATAAACTACTAGAGAAACAATTTGCACGATTAAATATTATTCAGGTAAACTTGTGGTATTTGTCACATTACAATTGAAGGACAGATTTGTTTATTTTCTTTCCGATTTTATTACGATTTCATTATTTCAGAAGCAGTTTTCACTTAGGTTGAGTACAATCCTGGAATGTTGAGTGCCGTGAAGGGTGTAAGGGGAACAGGCAAAAGCACTTCCGGTCGTTATAAATGTTAACAAATAGATGAACATCAATCATCCCAATGATAATTCACTCACATTACGCACGAGCTTGATACGCTCGGCATGTGCGCAACGCAATCTACGGGGCAGGCGGCGGCGCCGGAGTGCAACGCAAGGCATGCGAGGGACAGGTCTAGGCACCCACGGCATGCTGTTACCAGCCCCTATTACAATTGCAATTACGTATGTTCAAAATTAACACGCTAGAATTTGAGCAAACTCAACAATATCATCTAATATGTAATCTGAAACATGAGGGAAGTCAATTTCTAGCTTTATAGAGAAGAGAAATCAATCTATGACGCAGAAGTGTAAAATATAAGGACCAGAGATAGACGTTTTTAGTATTTTGTAGGCTCTATAATCAGCTTATTATTTAGATTCCATCGTTTATTCTATTGTTAATGAATTTTAAGGGATGATGGTGCTAAGGGAAATTGATTTCCTCCTTATATGGCCCTAGCTAAATTAAATGAACACAATGTTTTATTTTGATACATTTGCTACGTGCATAGTTTAATATTTTGCTTTTATCAAAATATGAGTTCTTAATTTTTACATTCGAATGATTTGAAATCCGAGGTGGAAACTTTTAACATGAAAGACTCAATCGAAATACTGCCATCACTGATTATTGTTACTAATATCGTGATGTTACTATGAAGAAATCCAAATGCCAGGCGCCAGCAGCAAGACTTAACATAGAGGAAAATGCAGAAGAAGGTAAAAACGATGATGAAAACGTAATTGAAGACAGAAAGAAAGTGAGGCAAGCTATGAAACAGATGAAACGAATAAAACTTTAGTCCTGTGTCTGTTCCATTGCTGGTGATGGAATGAGGCGGCTTGAGGGTGTATAACAATGCAATGTAATGCGACGCAACACCACAGAACACACAATGGCAAACGGAGTGAAACGAGACGTCGTTGTAGAGAACAAAGCGCCCGAGCGAGTGCAATCTACGAATGGGAATCCCGAAACGGCAAATGGCATGTGGTGAGTAGTAAGTCGTAACCGTAGAAAAACGCAACTTGTAAGTGGGATAGTTGGTTTGCGCCGGCGGCGGCGGCAGCTGAGGAGTGCGAATGGTGGCCAAGAATGAAGAAATAGGAGGCCTGGCGCGACGTAAAAGTGCAAATAGTAAAAACCAAAACAGACACCATTGTTGTATCGTCCTTGGGTCGAGAGAGGACAAGGAAAACCCGGAGTTTTCGGGCATAAACGCCCACGTTTTATGATGGGCCTCCTAAGAGTCTTCTGTTTTTGCACGGTCACAAACGTTTACCACGCACCGCGTCGTGCACCGCATCGTTTCTTGGAGCCACAGCGTAAGTAGACAAGAACCGAGAACAAACGTTTGAACTTGGCGAAGTTTCCGCGACGCCACCGCTGAGGCCGGCAGGAGCATTACTAGTTTGCCTCGGTGCTATTCCGGTTTATTTCTCCGGAGAGCAATCGCGGGTGTCGACGCCGCCGCTGACGGTGCTGACGAGCGCTGCGTGGATGTCCGATACACCCTGGTATCACACGATGCCACCGATTTAACGCCGATCGAGAACAAAAGGAGGATTTCCGAGCGCGAACTTTCGAACGAAGTTTGCACTCGAGGCGGGTGGCTCGATGGGGTCTTAAGTCGTCAAAGGCCGACAAAAAGGGATATTTGTTTTCAGGTCTTTGGGCTATGTCTGGAATTTACTTATCGGAAATAACGAATTTTTCGAGTAGGCAACAGACAGTTGCAATGAAAGGTGGAGGTTTACTCAGTCGTTACCGGGCGATTGCGAGTAAGACAAATAGCAAACACGATTGGAGCAGAAGCTAATCGAAGTTAAGGCAAGATACTTTGAATTGTAATCGTATTGAACTTGTAGGCGGCAAATCGGTGAACATTGCTAGATACAATTGGTGAGGATAACCAGCTGATTTGAACAAATGAGCTGATATTTGTTCGAATAAGTCAAGCTAGAACAAAAGCGTCAAAAGTTTTATTACTGGGGTGAAATTGAAAATGTCAAGTGGGGAAATAAAAATTGTAGTGTTTGTTTCAACACAAAGCTTGGTACAATTGTAGATAAGTGGAATCTGATTGAAATTGATTTGTTGAAAAGGATGAGATGAATTTTCTGTTGGAATTGAGGAAGGAATAGTAGACATACCACAATATTAGGTAGCTTTCAATTCGAAAAAGGAATCAGTCTACAATTGCAAGATAACAAGCTGATATTAATTCATTTGCTGAAACAAATCATCCTGTAACAAGATCATTCAATATTTTAACTCTGGATGGACAACTCGTGGTTAAATAAAAATGTCAATATTAGCTTTCACCCGGATGCAGTTGCAGGTAAATGAAATCCTATATTACCTTATTTGTTGAGTCAGGTCAACCAAAAACAATATCGTGTTAGAAATTGTTTATCTTTCTTCGGATGCCTCCGGTACACGCACGTCTGTCATGTCAAGTGACGTAATTATGCAAGGAAAAATACCCATTTGCGAATGGCTGTCGCGGTGGAATGGAAAAGATAAGGAAATTAGACGACATGTGTAGCGGCATTGTGCGGCCTTCTGGTGCCCAAGCCGCTGACATAGGACGCGTGTACCCCGCACACAATGCCGGGGGTGGTCGCGGCGAAATGTCAACATCGTCGGCGATACAATGATTTGGGCGGCGCACAATGGCCAAGCACGCGGAATGTGCATTGGTAAACATTGCCCAGACCTCCGCGCGGCTTTGCGCGAGGACTATGTCGGGCGCAAGGGCCACGTAAGCTCACGCGAAAAGCTTATATGAAAGCTTAAACCGTAAGCTTTGCGATGTTTTGCATCGCTTATAGCGAGCTCAAGCATGAAAAGGTTGGATACGGCCGAAGTTGCCGTCTTAACTCGGACGATGCCGTCGTTGTCGTTTTGATGCGAGCTGCTGCCCCCCTCCCAGCCCACCTCACCGGCCCCCTCGCGCAACCCAACGGCAGCAACCTTGGTGCGCCTGTCGGAGTTTCACTGCCGGCCAAATTCAGCGCGCAGAGTTATAGCCCTAATCTTAGTTCTAGTCCAAGTGTTGCTAAAGTAAAGTAATAAATAGAGGGACATTTAGAGGAGTTAAGATTAATCCTATTTGGTTATTAGGTTTAACGCAAGGATTGCTTCCTTGTCCTGGGACTTCTTCGGAGGTTGCGCAAAAAGCATCTTGTCTCTCTGAATGATTAGCTTCTAGCAACTCCCACCTCTAGGAGACGTAAAAGTCCCAAAAGGAATTGTACTCACTTTTTTCAAAGTACTGCTGTCGACCGTAACATTTAGGAAATTGTTGCAGCTGAGGGACGGATAGCAAAACCGGTTACAAAGTTACTATAGCTGTAGCTAAAGATTTTACAGCTTACAATTTTGACAATGGACCAACATTGGCAACAATAGAAAATAATGATTGTTAAAAATATTAATAAATAAACAACAGAGTATTGAATATCAAAAGTATAAATTAGATTATGCTACATAATATAGATTTCCTTGCTTAAAAATCAAGGAATTTAATTTAAAACACATTTTTAAAAAGTGTTGAAGTAAAGTAGGAGTATCTGAGAACTAGCTTAGTTTACTTGCAACTAATATTTTTTCCATCCATTCTACTAAAACCAATTAATGTTAATGTTTTTCTTAGTGTATAGTTTAGTTTAAGTTGTAATAATTTGGATAAAAAATATCTTCTAAAACTTATAATTTTCTAAATAAATTTAAAACAATGCGCACAGTGCACATTGGGTTTGGACTAGGGCAAAACTGCTCCTCTAGGTTTTTACTAATTTAATCTGATATCCTTATATTATGGGGTAATGAGTATATATGAGGCGGTATTATTATTAGTAGCAAAAAAATATAGAAAAAAACAAATGAATTCATGTTTTATTTATTTACTGTAATAATAAACCTTCTCCAAAAATGTTGACTTTTCTGCATCTGCATCATTGCACATACCGTTGAAAACCAGCATCGCTTATTATAATAACATTATCCGCCCTAAGCGGGTCTAACTAACAAATCCATCTTTGGTCTAAATTCGTGGTGGTAAAAGATTTGAAGTGGAATTAAAATATAGAAGTCAGTAGGAACAATTCGGATTGATCGGATTTGGTCATTAGGTGAGGCTTACCATGTCGCGTCACTTGCCGGCCGGCAAACGCCCCAGCCGAAATCCTGCGCGCATCGATCGATCGAATTAATTGCTTAATTAATTAATCGCTTTAAATAGTAAATCGCCGATTAATTACCATCGCGTCTATCTGTATCGTTCAATACAATCCTGTTTGCCGCTTGGTCCAGCAGTGTCGGCGAGAAGCCGGGCGCGCCTGGTGGAAGCGCTCATCGAACCCGCAACGAAGAGCTGCCACTCGCATTCGCTCCCATTTATTCCAGACGCCTAGCCGCGAGTTGCGAGCACGAATCGAAATTGAATCAGATTCGAGGCGCGTTTAACAAAAACCGAAATAACTTTTGTGCCGCCGCCCAATCAATCCCGATTACAGGCGATTGTTAATTACGAGTGACAGTTTATTAATTAATAGCGTGACGCGGCTGGTGTGGGCTTTTTGTCGACGCGTGTAATTTTGTTGTGTTTTTGCACGCGCGTATGTTTCGTGCTTCCAATTGCGCCAGAGAAAAAGCGGCTGGTGTCAATGAAGATAAAACGACGCTGATAATGAAAATGATTATGAATGAGTACCATGCGGGTGTTGGAGGCCAACCTATCCGCCGCCGCCAAATCGACGAATCGAAACCGCACGTACACATGTATACGCGCTGGGAATACGACGCAAAGAGACTGCCGACGAGGCCCACGACACCGTCGCCGCCAAGCGCAATTCCGCATCAGCCGCACGGCACGGCGGAGGCGGTTGCGAGCGGTATGACGGTAATTCAGCGGCGAGCGGCGGGGTGCTGGAAAGAGGACAGCGCGTTGGTGTGGATGTTCGACGGGGCGGTGGTTGGCGGCGTTAGCGGTGGCACCGGCGGTAGCTGCACGAAGCGACATAAAAGCTTTTATCACATTATCATCATCAAACGCTTGCGTCTTTCAGTGGCGCTCCTCGTCGCGCTTGCACCGGTGCGATGGTCGTCAGCCACCGCCCTCTTGTCCCTTATGTACTATTTCTAAACCTCGAAATTTGTTACTGCTTTTATACTTGTTCTTCTCGGGCTGTCCGTGTTCATTTTGGCATCATGCGGATGCTGCAAACTCGTTCAATCTCCTTGTCTATTTAGTTGTAGACGGTTGACTAATTTGAACTTGTACCATGGGGATTTTCTATCTTGTGTGTGAATACTTACGTCATTATTTATACCATCAGTTTAAATATCTACCAGCTGGTTTCGGGAAATCAATACGGCGATATTACGTTGCCGTGTAAAAAAAGTGCGTGCTTGAGCCGGTGCCATCTTCTGCATCCAGTGGATCCAAGAATCTTGAAGCCTCTTTTCAGTTCTATCCAAGCGTACTTTGGCGCCATATGACTTCTAAAACTCTTACTTTTCATCGAATGATTTTGATCATTTTAGCGATATATTTTATTAAAATGCATTTCGAAAATATTTGCTTGCTTAATAATTCTAATGCTGACAATCTGGTACTTCTTAACTCCTTCAAATTAAATTAAGATTTACATTTTTTTGTCCCAAGTCCCTTATTGAGGTTTCCATGGAGTTCTGGTTCTTACCGCAATCGTACTGTCTCCGGAAACTCTCTTAGGGAAGCCAAAGTTTTCCTCCCACAAATTCGCACATCTTTTGTCCTCATATAAAATTAATAAACACATAACGCCTTCATATGTTCCCTTATGCAGTGTTTTTAGTCATAACACTCTAAGCCTCCACTAAGCTCGTTAAATGTTTTCCTTTTATCCTATATCTATATTATTATATTCCATTATCGTTTCATGTCATTAACAACTTTTACTCCATGTATATTACCTAAGTCGGCGGCGGCGGCAGACGCCTAAGCAGATCACGCCGAAACTCGTCGCAAGCAAGAAACCGCGACAAAAAGCAATGCGCTAACAATCTTAGCCCCGCTGGAATCAAGATGATGCGGATGGCGCAACGCGTAACAACTTCATATCCCATCACAACACAACACAACACAACACCCGAAGAACATTCAACATAACACACAACAACAACAAGCCCTTCTCACAGAATCTCCTCTATCGTCATGGATGAATCATTGCTCTGCAGCGGACGGTCTTTCATCTAAACCAGTTAATTTTTTTTTCTGGATCTCCCAGCCCTATCTCCCATCACAGCCCAATTTAGCCGGAATCGTATCTCACATGCAACGTTGACGTAATTGCGTTATTGCGTTATTGCGCGGAGCGCATATGCTCGCTTAATGCGCGAGTGTTTTTAATAATTAGATGGGTTTAGTCTGGCGCCGCGACGCCATTAGTTTGGACGAGCAGTGGATTTATTTGCGATTAGTGCGCGCACCATGTGCCGACTCAATTTCGTGTATTAATAAATGGCTTTTAAATGGTGCGGAAGCGCAGGGCGCGGTGGATAAACCCACGCATAATTGACGGGTAATGTACTTGTTTAAGCGTGTGCATGTGAACTAGAGTAGTTTATTAAGCATTAAGTAAACATTGTTTGCTATTTGATCGTTTTAATTGCAAATTATTTTGCGGAGAAATGAAAGCGGCGTACAAAGGCCACACATTGCTTATTGTCTTTTTTGTGCATGGGTTGGGTTAAATAGTTGGCAGATTTGTTATTCAAATACATAATTGGCACATGCACGCGCTGCCGTCGCGTTGTCGCTACCGCCTGCCGCCAGCGGATGACTTTTGTGTGCCGCATTCAACTCTCAACTTTGTGTTAGCGGTGGAAGGATGACATGTTTTTGATTAACCAGAGAATAATCCAAATTTAATTAAAAGTGAGAAATTAGATAAAAGAAAATAAAAATGGCTGAGTGAATGAATTGCATGAAATTGCATTTTATAGAACGATTGTTCAAATATCTTTCAAAATTTCAATATATATTTCAATAAAATCTGAAACAAAAATTTGATGAAATCTTACTTACTAGATTTTGCCATAGTTCCTAAAATAGTAAATCTCCCAGTTACATGGGAGAAATCTTTTTTCAAAAAACATGCCCGACAAGTAACTAAAAAAATATATTGAGGAAAACAAGAAAAATGTTTATAGTGATCCTCGAGATATAAAGATTAAGAAAGAAATTCCAAAAAAAAAAAAACTGTGAAACAGTGAATTAATTTATGTTGTATGCCTATAACCGTAAGAATTATTTACTAAGAAAAACAACTTTACTAAATGATTATTTTTCCAAACTGCCACATCACATTTCCTTGGATTTTTTTTTTATTTGAGTGATTTATATCCAAATTATAAAGATTAGGCCTATTCTTAACGTCATAAAAAAATAAGTTCCAGAGTAATATTTTTGACTTGGTTTTCACAATAAAACAGATTCATATCAGTGAAAATCGTACGTGTCTGTCCAACAACCACCCCCCACGGATGTAGACTAATTGAGGGACCGCGTGCGCTATTGTCCGCGGCGCGAAATTCAAAGTGATAAAAGGCGCATGGCGTATATACAAACGCCAACATAAATACAAATGTATTGCGCAATTGAATAGCATCTAGCGCCAAATTCGGCGTGCGACGAGGAAATGAAGATATTGCCATGCGGCGGCGGTAAAGCCGGTTGTGCCGAGATAATAACAAGCACGCGCGAGGGGCGGGCGCGACAATAAGCAGGAAAATAAAGTGATAATTTACGAGTGCAATAAATACCAAGCAGCAGCTCGCCGAGCCCCACTTAAGAACAACTTAGAATCATTCGTGGGACTATAAAAGAACGCAACAATGCGGGCGGATGGCTCAAGCGGAGACGGCAGATCTCCGAATTAGAGATTGACACTGAGCAGAAGCACTCGAATTAAATATTGAGGGGACGCGTATAACCGCGTAGCAATACATACAAGTACTCGTGGGGACCAAGTTGGTATATTTTCTGAAGTGGCGTTTCATTCGAAATCTTATTCTTTGCTATGTTGTTAAATTTTAGTCCTTGTAGGATGCCTGTTATTTTGTCGCATTTAATCCCAGACTGCGCGATAAACGAAAATGAGAGCAATTTTTCCTGAAAATGTCAGCACATTAAACACTCGACGCAAGAAGTGTCAATTAAAAATCATTTAAAGTTTTAAAAGCAATTTGCGTTGAATTTTTAATGCACGCTGTTTGGCAAATTGTGAAATTCTAAATAATTTAGCCAAGCGGTTTCTAAGTGATCGTTAAATGCCCTTCGAAGACCGCTTTATAATTCATAAAATTCATCAGCATCGTGGCGAGAACGAAACATTATCTAATGAGTAAATTCTGAAAGACTAAAAATGCTTATGCCTCCCAAAACTTATATATATTGTTTTAAGGAAGCCTACAAAGAGAAAAGAGTTTCTTGGGGGCATCATTTAAGCAGACAAGAATTACTTTACTAATTTTTACTAATTTTAATTTGGGACTATTTTTCTCTTTTGGGTTTACATACTTATTTCCGCAGGAGTTTTTAGGCAAAAAAAAATAGTCGAATAATAAATACAATTTATTTCTACTTCTTGTCTTCTATTAACGCATACAAAAACAAAGCAATTACCATTGCATTTTGAGTCATCTTCTACTTTGTTCTCCACTATACTTGGTGCTCTATATATAGTTGCGTCAGCACAGTTATAGTTTTAGATTAAGAATGTAAGTGGTCTTGTTTTGAACACCAATGGGACACTATCGCTCACCCTTGATGACATCATCTCTGGTACTTGCTTACCAACCTAACAATGTACAACAAGAGCTGTCCTCTTGCTGTCCTCTGTAACAGGCGCTGGTCGCACTTGCCTGCTAGCACGACCTCAACCTGAACTCAGCCACATCTGAACAGGGATAGTAGAAGATAATTATGACTCTATGTAAGGTCATGAAACATTTATATTTTGCAGAGAATGGTCTGTGATGTAAGAATGAAAAGATTTTTTCGGAAATATTTCAAATAGAATTACCTCGCAATCAAAAAATTGCACCGGAAACTTTTTTACAAGCAGCTACATAAACCCAAATTGGTCACGCGTAAAAAACGTAAATTTTCGTGAATTAACCGTTCACTCACCGCCCGCAGGCGATGTCATTTTAACTCACGAAATTAGCGCACTCGTCCAGTTTCAAACGAGCGTGCAACGAGGCCAACGACGACGATGATACAAGCGTTTCATGTAAACGCGGACACCGAGAAAGATCAAGACAACATGCGCACACATTGCCCCTATGGGACGCCGCGGCGCCATTACAAGTAGCTGTCCGAGTCATTAAGCCGCCACTTCTTTGGCGCCGCCAACACGCTTATGTTTCAGATTTTAAAACTTGTGCCCATAAAAATTATTGTCGAATGCGAAAGACAGATGCCGCTTGTTCACTGTATCCACAAGTGCTGCCCTTTTTTTCGTTCAAGGATGCTTGATTTTTGTCCATCGCCGAGCGCCGAAAGAAATCCCGTACCAAAAATATATGCGAGATATTTATTATATATAAACGCATATACGGGGTGCCGTTAATACATGCTGCACAATTTACCTAAAAAGCAAGATGTTTTAAAGTAAGAATTAACAATTTCAAGAAAAGCGCGTTTCGTATGCTCACATTTTAATTTATCAATTAATTTTGCAAGTGGGAATTGTTCATGGTCAAGGTGATATACATCCTGAATTACAACATCACCCAGTGTGGAAAATGCAGTTTTGTATGGGATGTGTCACTGTCAACTTTAGAATTGCTACATCAACCCCGCTTTTAGTCGGGAAAGACATGCTATGACAAGTTGCGCGTAAACAATCTAAACACAATCAAACTAGTGTCAAACTGTTGCTGCTAGCTAAAAATATAAATTGCTGTTGAACTGGTATGCGGGGTAATAGAAAATTATGTTTTCAGCAAAATCCAAGAACTTCATGGAGCAAAATTGCTGGTACCAGATCGAAGTTAAATATCTTTGGGTTTTTCCTGGTTTCCGGCTCCCATACGGGAGATAAATATGCCCCTTACACGCTTTTCTACAGACGTGACATGAGCAATGTTCCAAATTTGCATTCGGATACATTACTCGTTATAAACTCGCCATTAATATAATTAATTTCCGTACGTACCAATAGCAAGTAACCTTCTTAATTTTAAGAATGATTAATTAAGTCCAATTAGTCCAGGTTTCGTATTGATAAAACCTGAAAATTTATGTTACCAATTTATTTCTCGTTTTCGTTAGCGACGCACGTTGTTCCGGTGCTCGACGTGCTCGCCGCCGCCACCCGCAACGTTACATACATACAAATGCCTATTTCCCATAAGCAAACGAACAAATACGTTTAATATCAAAATGAGCAGACAAGCACACGCCATAAAGTGAAATGAAGCAAAAATGCAGACATGCCAAGATGGAGTCTCTGGAGCATGCTTAACCTTCCCCTCCCCCTCTCATGGCGGGTTTGACGATATCATGACAAATTATCATAATTTTAATTGCAATTACTCAAAAACGTTCGTCACGAATTTGTTGAATAAGTAATTTTCCTTGGCATTTGCAACAAGCGACACTTCCATTCGGGCAAGGTAGCTGACACGAGGGGCATAAACATAGGGATGTTTGCTTAAATCATTTTGCAAGACGGCGAAGCTTCAAGAGCGACGGCCGGCAATGAGGATTATGAGCTGACAACCAGTAAGTGAGGATACCTGACGGTGGAGAGTGCAAGTAATATCTCAAATGGTCTCCATGGGAAATAAGCGAAAATAATTTGGAAACGGTGCCGGAATACAAACCGGAAGTGGATGGCAGCGTTCGGAATCGGCTTGGGCACAGCCACTGCACTCAAAATATGTGCGTGCTATGAGCGCGCATCAAAGGGAATAAGTAAGAGCATAATCGCGCGTGCGGCGAGAGTTTTCGCAAAACAACACACAGCATACCGATGCTCGAAGAGCTAAATTCAGAGTCAAAGAAGCGGAGAAACCGCCGCAGTCAAAGTGAACGTAATACGCTGGATAACCCCAAGAAGAGCAAATGAGTTGGGTTGAACTCTGCCAGAAGCCACCACGACGCAATTTGCCGAAATCTTGTATCGTGTAAAAAACGTCGATAACACTGGCCTGAAATGAGCCAGATCATGCCCAACTGCGATCAGGACTGGAAAACTACAATGCAACAGGAAGTTTTTAAGGAGTATCAGTTTGCTAAGTGAGTACGAATGGGAATTGGCATACGAACAGGATGCGTTCGTGGACGGGGTTTGCGGGTTTGGGACCGTGGGGGACAGCACCGGAAGATATCCAACGATGTCTCATTCACATTCTCATACTCGCACTCAAAACCGGAAGAACGTAGCGCGAGACGTGGAAAATGTGGAAAATAAGCGAAAAAGCTTCGAGGATAAATGTGGTAGACGTCGCGTGCGGAATACAAAAACCTATCTTTTCTAACTAACCTGCGACTAGCTGACGGTGGCGGATGCAGTGGCTGGTGGCGGCACCACGCGCCGACTACAAAGACGCCGCTTCGAACAGCTAAGACCAACTAAGAAGACTGAAATGACTGAGATCTACCCTCAGCGTTCCGCCGAGTTGATGTACGAGTATATCAGGCCAGACCGGCTTGTAAAAAGAAAGAAACATGGGTGGAAAGTAATTTTTCGTCGAATAATAACTCTCTGTGTCCCTGCCACTCGCCTCCACCCGTCGGGGCGCTCATCCTTCTCGTGCGTTCTATGTGCCAGTGGATATTGGTATTAGTAAATGCTCAATGTGAAAACACGTTAGAGCACGTTGTCCGTAATGTAAGTTGGCAAATGTTGAGAATCTTTGCGATTCGCAGAAGACGACGAGCACGGCGGCGGCAATGGGCGGAGTGTTAGAATTGTTAGACGTTGGAAAATCGCACAAGAGGATGATGTTGATGTAATACGTGCTGCTAAGAGCATCAACAACCTCATAACCGTCTCGAGGGCAGCGCGATAGATGAGTAGACAAGGGAAAAAGACGAGGCCAAGATGAGATAGGGCGAAATGAGAAAAACGGGTGCGAAAAAAGCAAAAACGAACGTTCAGACGGTGATGGTGCGCGCATTGCGACTGCCGCGGTGCCGAAAGAGGTGAGCACGTTGGTGGAAGAAGAAAAAACCACCTAACGCTCGGACGTTTCTAGATGAGTGGAAAGATTAACCCTTGTCCTTGGCGCGTTCGTGCGCTTGCTTTACTTATATTTTTGCGCGCGCGCTTGTTTTCCCATCTTCGGTTTCGGCTCGGACGGACAGCGCGTTATTGCTCGTCGTTTCTAGGGGGCGCGCCAAAAAAAAAAGCGATGGAATGTGCGGATGTGGGAGCAACGAGCCGGGGGGCGGTGGCGAGAACCAAGTATTAGCCGAAGACGCCGGCAAGTTGCGTGACGGAGTGTTGGTGGCAGCACAATAATTCATACACGCGTTCCAACTAACTCCATAATAAAGATAGAGTTCTTACTTTATTTTACTCAATTCGCCGCAAACAAAAAAAGCCTCCAAGCACAAAAAGTCGAATTTATCATGCGGAACATTTGCGCCCGATTGGCGGTGGTGCAAAAAAGATACGACTATGTGTCAATTGAAATAAATCGCGAATTGAAATCAGTTTGTTCAGTACAGTCGTCAACACAGCTCGGGCCATATGTATATGAAGTCAGCACATTTCGATTTTATACGTTACTTAAAATGTTATTAGAAGGAATGTGCTTTGAGTGCGCGAAGATTGAAGTGCGATGCCTTTAAGTATCTTTGAAAAAAAAAAGGGGGAAAGGGCATTTTAACTGGTGCGGCGGCAGCACGCGTTGTGTCACGTCATGAAGTGAAATTGCTTTCAAAGCTCTCTAATTATAAATCCAATGGGCTAAAAATTCTGTTTTATAGTTTTCCTCGTTAAAACGAATCGTCTCTTCTGCTGGTGGCTATGTACATCAATAATTAATACTATTCCCAATTGATCCAGTAAATAACCATAGCAAAAGCACGACACCGAAAAAATCGTCGGAAGCTAAAGGCAAATCGCAATAAAACAGAAGGCCGTTGCAAAAAACAGCAATGAAACCACACAATTGCGTCAAACACCACTGAATGGCATGCCGATGTAAAAGTAGGGAGCCATTACGATAAATAAATAATAATATTAGTTTGCGTTTTGTTGCGTTGCGGGACCATTGTTTGGCGCGTGGACCGAGGCAGTTTGTTTAAAACGCCGGTCGGCGTCGAGCCCACCATCCCGCGTCCTACACATCCGGCCAAAGTATTTACGAACTCGGCGCATGCATAAATCAGGAGTAAATTTGCCAGCGCATGAATGCCAGTGCTTTTTTCTTCCTCCTGGCGCATAAAGTTAGTTCATTTTCTGTAAGCCGACAGGATCCGGCTGTAATGGTGTCGTTTTCAAGGAAGCATTCATGGCGGAAAGGATTTCCGCGCCAGATCCGGCCGATATCGCACCTTGGCGTCGCGGTGAGTTGAAAAAAACGGCGTACATGACGGTGAAGGAGTCGCTCGAGGGGGAAGGGGGTCGGAAAAATCGCGCACAAAACTTATGGTAATTTTTGTACGCGACACTTTGCGTGCTGGTATGCGCAGGTTTGCTGCTGACTGTGCAGTTAATAAATCTCAATTAGATGCGGAAAAGGCCTGGCTGGCAATATAATAGACACACAGTGGGGAAAATAGGGAAAACAGCGAAAACATCGGCTAAAATGTTGTGCCGCGCCGCATGACACCCATATTCATAGGTGCGCCACCGTTGGCATCAACAACTTCGGAGTGAAATAGCATATTCGGCCCGAGGGGCGGCGGGCTGTTAGATGCACGACAATGGAGACGGCTAGCATAAAAATGAGCTGGGCGTGGCCCGAAGGTTATAATTCATTATCAATATTTTATATTAATGCGTCGAGCGTTCCAGCCCCGAAAACGTTCGAGGTTGATCTATATAGATAGGTGGTACGCTCATCCGCGGGACGTGCGGTGGCAATGTCGTGTATATGGCGCGTACGTGTGCCACCCCCGAGGTCTCCGCGCAGCGCACAGTCGAAAGTCATTTTCCACATTTTCAAACACACGCGCAGTGCGCAATTTTCGCATATTCGTTTCCAGGGTGCTACTCGACACACGCCACCACTGTCGCGCGACAGAGTGAGCCAAGTAGGAAACACGGCCGCTCGACTTTTGGGAATACTGGGCGTGCATGCTTTATGGGAAAACCGGAAGTTTGTTTTAAAGCTGGCGTTGCGCTCAATGCGGTGTATATGTTAAGACCGACAACTCTTAGCAGCTGCAATCCCCACAGTTTGTCCACAAGCCGCCCCCACATGCTGAATTTGGACCATGTGCACACAACGGCCTTTTCATAATCTCCGGAGTTGATCATGAGCGCAATCAGGGCACCAGCGCGCTAATATAAACTGCATTCGTGGGGAGGGAAGAGGGTGCACATTGTATGGTATGTGGACGCGTGAGTATCACGGGGTGGGAGTGCTAGTGTGTGTGTGTGTGTGTAGCGGAAGTTTGAGAACCATGTACTAGCTAGGTGTAGCTTGGCAGAGGAGCTGCGCGCACTGAAGGAAAATAGATAATGCTGGAAAACGTTTTCATCCCTTATTGTGTCGTCATTTTCTATATATCATCGAACGACGTGCATGTTTGCGGTAGTGATATTATAATACGTACAGACTATTCAAGAGGAAATTTTATTTTAACGCAAACTCCAACAAATAAACCCCAAAAATTTATCAAATAAACTTGAGATTATTATATGTGCTGGGTGTAAATAATAATATACTGTTAATTGTAATTGTGTTGAAGTATAAAAGTTCTGTTATGATGTGGGGCTCGATGCCTTACCTGTGTAAGAATTATTTGAAGTTCTTTCCTACTCATCACGTACCTTATTGCATTCTATTTGCTGAAGCAAATATTATTTAAAAATTTTATTCTAATTACATTATCATTATTTTTAATCACTTTTGTGTATACATATGGTCAGGTGTAAGGTTCCATTATCGTATGTGATTGGAATTAATTTGGAACGCACTGTTACCCATGCCATAGATCGACACCGTACTCGATCTTCTACCACTTTCCAATGAGTACCTGGACCGTTTGTTCGGGAGGGCTTCTCTTCGCAGACTTCTCTTCTGTTCTAACTAGAACGCTCCCAACGGAGGTGAAAGGAGGATTTGAACCTGTGAATTGTCGGTTCGCAAGCCACCGCGTTGTTAAGTGTGCTATCGAAGCGGTTTAATTTGATCTGCAACCTAATTAATTATTGCATGCAAACCTGTAAACTACGTCAGACTGTGCGGTTCAACGCGCAGTGTACGAACGCATCCCCACTTTTTTCGCGACTACTTAAGGACATCGCGCGTCATTCTCCTCTCACTTGATGCACGTCTTTCTTACCTGCCTTTAGAAAATTATACCATTCAATTCTCATGTACATTTATGAATAATTTATTTCATGTGTTGCCTTTATATGAAATGTGCGCCTGCTCATTCGTAATCCACCAATGGTAAATGGGATTAACCGAATGTTTTCGCGGCCTCCCACGCATGAATTTAAGCATTCGTGCGTGTAAGGTGCGTTTGTCATCCACAATTTTCCCTACAGCCGGCTCCCCCAAGCGCACAGCTGGATGTAAAACGCAGGAAACTATTTCCTGCTTCCAGTAGTTCCAGGAAGCGTTGTCTTGCGTCTCGTTGACAATGATATCTAATTCCTAATTTGCGATTTCATTCGCCCATTCGTGCATTCATTCGGCACTGGTTCTTGTTATGTTGAACCGCAAATTTGTCTACTAATTTGTTCGTTCCGGAGCATCAACCTTGCGATGCGATATAACATTCCACGCTCGTTGCCACTCTTCAGCGCAACTTCTGAATCCGTCCACTTTCAGAGGTGGTAGCTGTTCCTTCGCGGCGCAGATCCCTCGGCGCTGATTGCGGATGAATTGTGCACTCGCGCCTCGAATGCGCAGTATATTCCGGCACCCAGCCTTCCGGACTTCTAGATCCAACGCCAGGCTACCATCCAGTATTCATTCCCACCCGGCTACCGCCACCGTCGTTAGGATCTGTCTGGGGCGTGGGGATCTAGTATGTTAAATCCTTTCACCGTACCACCTATCTTTATGCTTACACCTATTTGCATTACTATTACTATTATCTCAGTATCTCGCCTTCACCCTAATATCTTATCCAGAGGTAGTTTATCTATTTCCCTCACTGCTCATTCTGGGCTCCACAATGCACATGAGCCTATCTACCACCTACCTCGCAATCAGTTGTCTTTTTCAGTTAAGCCAGTGCACAACTGCGCGTTTACTATTAAGTTCTAGGTAATAGGCAATAATTCATTATCGCCTAACTAGATTTGCACGCGCAATGATTTTATTTACGTGACGAGTCGATAACGCCCAATTAAATATTTGCCCAAACCAGCGGTCGTTTCATTATTGATGTGATTCACACGAATGGTGCTGGAATGTTCCATTGGCGTAATTGCTTATAAATTTGTTGCACGCATATGGGCCGGACATATCGTCCAAATATTGAATTAAATAATTCGAAGGTAGTAGTAGATCTTCTACACTTTTCTGGATGTATCTTAACGACCACTTTCTACATCGTTATTGTAAGCAACTTCTACATAAAAAAGCAAAATAGATTGAAATTTGTCGCAAAATTATTATTGGTCTGGTGGAATTTTATAGCAAAATCTCGATGTAAACATTCTAATAAGAAGATATTTGGCTGCATGTCAAAACGCACTCAAAATGAATACTCCATGCAGATGGAATGTTGAAATAGTTAAACGTGTCTTTTGCAAGAATTACTTATGCTACATTTACGCGGAAACATTTTGGCGGCAGACACGAGTGAATGTGGCCGATGTTTGAAGATTGTCTAATGATCACTTTCCGGCGTTTTCTTAGTCTTTCAAGGGAGACAAACCGTTGAAAAACCTAGAAATTTTCTTAATAATAAGAATTTAATCAAGCGTTTTTTTTTCATTATTATCTTTATGCCTGGATTGTGTCAGTATATGACACATGCTGCTTCAAGATTGGGCCTGCATAGAATGTCCACATCCTTTTCATAATGATTAAAACCTAACACGCAGCGATTTCTCTTCATTTAAATAATACATAGCCTTTGCGTTTTTTCTTACAATATTTTTTGCTGTTCTTATAGCTTTGTAGTGTGTGCCTGGTTGTAACCAATTTTTTCTCACAGGTTCAAAGGCTAGAGATGAAGAAATGCCAAACAATTTTGTCAGCATAGATTCACAAAACATGATACCCTTCGAATTTTTCAAATACAAAAAAAATCTAATACGGTCCCTGCGAAATACAAAGTGTGAGAAAATCTAACACGTGTTTTCCGTAAGACGCGGAGGGTGACTTAACAAAGAGAACGTCATCCACTGCTCATTGTCGCCGCCGCACGTAAATGCGCACGCAAAACGCAGGGATGTTATTAAGATTCACCTCCTGCATATCCCAACTCTCAGAGACCGGTATCTGCAACGGCAATTTTTCGCGCCCTTTCTGTTTAGCCCTAGACCTCGTATTTGCGTTATTATTCCCTTAATCCCCCTACTTTTGCACCTTTCATACAATCTGAAAGTGTACGAAAGCGGGACAAGATTGCGCCGCCCCTGTCATGTCTCGCGTAGTGCTTCCATCGTGCGGCTAAAAGCGCCAGCACCACACGTTCGGCCGGGTCGAATGTAAACACAAATACGAATAAACGACGTTCCCCTTTTCTGAGAGCGGGTATTGAGGATGGCAGGTGGGTTAACGTAATACTGCAAAGGGGGGGGGGGGGGAAAGGGCGGTTGGAAGCCAGCGTAGCGCGGCAACCAAATAAGCAATGCGTGGAGACCATCAAGCTAGGAGGTGGTGTGGGTGCGAAACCTCATATGCATTTAGCTTGTGTATTAGGTTCGGATGTGCGCCACCGCCCGCGCGATATTAAAAACTGTTAGCCGATGCTATCACGTTCGTTAGGCGGCGGGCGGCGGCGCTGATGGAAGGTTACTACGGTTACACCCACCCAAAATATTATCATCTTCATAGCTACGTGCTTTTCATAATAATGTTCTTTGAGTAGTAAATACTGATACGCCTTGCCATGTTAGCAAATAGCGCAGCGTAAGACCAACTTTTTTGGTGTTGCATTTACTTACTTTTTGATGTAGTTTACAATTAAATTTGAGGTTTTTAAACTGCATGCACTGTAATTTAAAAGTTCACTCCGCGCCGTTAAACAAATCAAAATTTAAGTACCGAAAAATGCATGTACACAAAGACTAAGTGAGCAGTTCTCAGTAGCAGTCGTAACCCTGCGCCAATTACAAGTTACAAGAATTTAACAGCGAGACGCTTCTAGTTGCGCGTTGCCCTCGTGCCATAAACATGTCCACAGCACCACAATAAAATGTATTGAATTTCATAATTGTACCCCATACGAATGTCCAAATTTCCTCCTCATAAATCACGATATTCTTTCAGTTCCTCCTGAAAGCCCAGCCTTTTGACAATTGGAATGCAAGCTGGATTTTAGCGAGGTTTGTATTATTCAGCAGGAAGACACACCATGCATTCATCCGCATTTATCATCGATACGGTGGTGCATGAAGGAATGCGCTTGCATGCGTTCGGCATTCACATAGTATTTATATGCATGTAGGTCTTCCGATGCACGCCGCAGGTCCATGCGAAAATCCTCGCGCGCGGCAGGAGAGAATGGATCGGAATACGTGGATTATCCGGATTACACCCACGCGTAGCGTTCTCCGCTACGTTTGGCAACGTCGGCTGCCGAGCCGAGCGACGAACCGTCGAAGCGCGGCTGCCGCCACCCGAGGTGTGCCTTGGACGCCTCCACCGACGGTGAGCTTGGCGAACCGAAAGAGCTTTAGCGCTTCGAGTGTGCGATTGAAAGTGCGCGATTTGGAAACGCTACTGTTATTCCTGCGGCCATCGTTGCACAGTAGGGTCGGATTAGCGCGCCCCGCAAAGGTTTCAATTATTTTTACGTGATACGTATTGTTTTCGTACGGAATCCATATCCACCTAAGCTTACACACCTAGATGATGTTAGGGATGTGCTTCTCAAATGGGTGGAAACAATCTGAATTTCAGCCGGAGGTAAATTTAATGGCATTTATTTTACTTACTTAGCCCATGTAGAAAGTATTCTCGTATAAATTCAATTAAATTTGTTATTCCAAATAGTTTTAATGTAATTGTTGGCTTGCTGTAAGAATATTTAACTATGTGTAGCATTCACCTCAAAGTTGTCGCAAGCAAAAGTTGGATTAGCTGGTGACATTATTTCCTATGCCATGCGCGCAACAACTTGACGCCTCGACGACTTCCATTTGTTAGCAGTATTTATTTGCAGAGCTGCAACTCGCGCAATTTCTATGCGCAGCGATGATGCAACTTCCGCCGGAATTCTAAAGCACTCCGCAACCAAACGCGTACTTATTTCGACAACTCGCAAGCGAAATTATTCCCCAGCAATTAATAATAATCATGTTAATCCTTTGTGGCGCCGCTCGACTAATCAGAGCGATGTCCGCATAGCATCGTGAAGAACATTACACAAATGAATCTGGGCGCTCAATTCTCAAAGCGCGCACGAGTCAAGCAGAACTGCTACTCTACTGCGCTAATTATTATTAGTTGCTTGGCGTGAGGAAACCGGGCAAACGTGTAATTGCACTGAGGTTGATAGTGTTTGCTGCATGCAGTCGTATGACTGCGTTGATACGCTCATATGCACGATAAATTCAAAGTGGATATCACACAGAGAAGAAACGGCATAGTACGCGGGAACGAAGCGCGTGCAACGAACTTGAAGTGGGCATCCCCACTATTTTCACGAGTATTTAAGAGCGACGCATTTTAACTCCCGCTTATTTCACACGCTGTTCTTATAGTGTGCGGATGTCAGTTGCGGTACAATAAAAAAGATAAGCCACCCTCTCTGAGAATGCCTAATTTTCTCCCTCATAGGTCAAACGTAAATGTCACTTTAGTTTACTAATTATTCTTAGTTGTTAGTTGCGAGGAAAGCGAGCAAACGTGAAATTGCAAAGAGCGGTTGACAGCATTTACTCTCTGGCGGTCGTAGAAGCTGCCTTGATACGCTCCAATTCAAATGCACAAGAAACGCGAAAAAATCCATGCGCGGCGGAAAGAAGCGGTCGGGACGAATGATTGATTGCTGATTGGCAATTTGTTGATGCCGCTAGCTTAGCTTCCCCGATCAACCTCCACAGTGTGGCGATGGGGTTGCACACTGCCGAAAGGCTGCCATCAGTGTGGTTTGCACGCTTGGCACCTCTCAACGATTACTGCGTGCCGATTGCCGTTTTCATGCACTCGGAAAAACTAATAAGAAACTGAACGAGCGCGACGAGCAAAAAGTAAACTATTACTGGTGAACAAAGAGGAGTAGGCTCAAGTGGTAAAGTCCCAAAAACGATTGGGAAACTTAATAACACACGCCACAAATCTCGAATAAGAGACTCTATGAAAAAGAAATTATCTGCAAATATCCAGCAAAGGTTTTGTCTTCATCGCTTCAAATAAAATAAAAAGGAGACCAGGCGAACGCAACCAAATCCATGAATATCTCCAGGAAATCCATAGAAAAGTAAAATTTGTTTTTTGCATGTTGACCTTACCAATATGGTCGATGTAACAACAATTAATAAACGCAGGAAATACATCAGATGCACAAATCAATAAATCTACGGAATGTACCATGAATAATATACACGATACAGATGAAGGTTGACGGAGCAAGTATGTAAAACTTATAGACGTCACTAGGCATCGCGTTGTATTATTCTTCCTTACCTGCGAATTCCCATGACCAACACTGTGGAAATAAAAAGAACACGAAAAACAAGCATAGAAGTTGCCGTTGCAGGTCAGCAAAAGGTATGTGAAACAAAAAGCAAAAACATGTCAGTACACCAACAGAAATATGAGCACCACCTATACGATACGTTATCGTTACATAAATAAACAATGCCAAGGGATAAATAATGAATATAAACGACTAATTTGCCAGCCTCACTCGTTTTCTTTTCAAATTTACTAGTAGCTGAATAGCACGCTTGCAGGGTTTTCATGCTCGCCGTTCACGTGCGCAAGAATATGTGAGAGTTTGGCTGGTATTGTAATAAATAATCGCTGAAGACGTAGGCAAAAGCGTATAATATGGCTGGCTGTGCACTGGGAACAAAAGACAAATATATAAGTAATTCACGGATCAAAAGCACTGGCATTGACGAGCGACCATGTCCCAAGCACTTGGTGTACGTCTTTACATACGCCTATTTTTTCCCACTAGAAGCAAAGTGAATAAAAGCAGACAAAGCAATGGTGAGTCACAAAGCAAAGAGACAACAATCAATCATATCCTCTTGTGGGCTGCTTGTCTATTTGATTCTTCTGCTCCGCTTCACATTGTTCCTAACCACCAGGGCTGCGTGCGTCCCGCAAGAGGTGCCGGCAGCTTTTTATTCGCGCGTCGCGGCTTTGGGGCGCGCATTACGTTGTTACTGGTTATGTCTTTACGCGCATTTCGCCAAGTGGATACAAAACGAAGAATTCGGGAATTCCTTGTAGTGAATGCCGCTATCGAATCCGCATGATGCTCGTTGTCTGATTGCCCAAAGCGATGGTAGCGATGGCAGCGATTCCGACAATATTTGCCTCTTTTGTACTGTGTCGTCAGGGTGGGTTTCAGTATCGCCTTTATTAAGCCGACACGTGTTGTTTTAAATTTACATCGGCCTAACAAAATCCACCCGTACGGGGAAGAAAAACACAGCTGAATGTTTTGCATTTCACATTAAGGGAAATGTTCTCTGACAATCACCTTCTAATCACAAGAACTGTTTGCTTCATGGAGATACGTTTTTGTTGTCGCTAAAGTTGCTTTATTTACTGAGCGAAAAGAAAGGAAACGATATAAATATGTTGGCGACCTAGAGAAAATGAAAAAGCGAATGGGACGGCCGGCGACGAGGAGAAAAAACGACAACGAATGGAGAAAAACGACGAAATTATTGATGAATAGAAAACGGAAAATAGTTTATCGCTTATTTCCTGCCAAAAATCCAACCGGCAATGTGAATATAACGAACACAAATAGCAAAAATTCATGGACACAAAGTGGAAACGTTTTTTCATCTCTAAATTTCGTCCCTTTTATACGAAAATTGTTCTTGTACAATGACCGTTTTCTCTGGAATGCACACCGTTCGAGAAGAAACCCAATTTAGTACAATACCCAACAATATTCTCAAACTTTACAACGACATCCTTCGATTAAAGTCCAACAAAAACGTTCCAATTATTACGATTTCGACAAATTCATATCTAACAATTTACAAGCCCAAATTGACTCTACTAAGCAAACCCTCCACAATGTCATAAGTGGAAAGCATTCTTCACTTAAATTTTTTAGATAACCTATTTTATCTTCACCGTCATGCACAACTCGTAAAAATGCAAGCACCTTCACTCACATGTCTTCCGGGCACTGGCAGAAATAAAGACTGGAAGAATAAAAGGACGATAACTTGCCACGGGCAATGACAATGCAGAAAAGGGATGCGCCTTGGACTCCACATTTCTTCGCGTTGCTTGCGTCCTATCGGCTACTGCTATCAATTACGATAACTAAAGATCTTCCCTGGCTTTATCTTACGTTTTGTTTAGCGTAGGTTATCGGAAGCAGCCGGGGAGGCGGCGGTCGCCGAAGATAGTTTACGACGACGTCGCCGTCGATAAAAAGATCCGCCCGCCGGCGCAAAAAGTAAAAAGAACAACAGCGTGCGACAACAAAAGATAAGTTACGATGGCATATAGGCTCGAAGCCAAAAATATCTGGGAGATGTATGCGAGGACATTTATCGTACATTGCCGCTACCTTATCAACGCCATCGATTTATTATCAAGATGGAAGAAAGCATTTCCCAAATCCCATTAAGAAATGGTCAAATTGGGAATTGTATTTCAAAGTGTCTTTATTTAGAGGCGGAACTTCTAACAATAATTATTAGGATATATTTTGATTAATGATACTTAGAAAATTTCCGTTAGTAATAGCATTTGCTTATTTGTAGGTTAATTTTTACTAGGACGGGATTTTTGTCCCCGAAATGGAACCAGCGCAATCTTATCATTTAAGGATTAATGTAGAAACCAGAAAATAAATATGGGGTGGCAATGCCTAGGAAGTATTTTAGGTTGACTTCAGGGTTGGGAAAATATGTTGTGGGGATGCGGTGGTGTGTGACGGTGGTCGGCTGCTTTGGTCGGTGAACCCATTAAATCTACGTTCTATATCTTAATTTCTAAGAAGCCGTTTGCTTCTTCCTGCATGATTTGCGCTTTACTACTTCATCTCCGTTTCTTCATGTTAGCAGAACATCCGTTGATTTTATTGAGCTAATTATTTATTTCCGATTGACTTTGTGATTCTTAATAATTCCGCATCTCGGGTTGTCTAAAAAAAATTTTCTCTTTTCTTGATTCACTTTTGTGCCATATATACCTTACATGCCATTGCAAAATTATTCGCACGATTTAAATATTTGCGACCAGGTCACCCTATTAGGGATGTCCTGGGAGAATTGCTCGCGATAACGCGGCATCTCAGCCGGCATCGATAATAAATGGTTGTCGCGTATTTGTCGTGCTTAACAATGCGTTGTTAGCAGCAGCACCTAGGAAAAAAAAGGAACTAACAACGCGTTTATAATTCCAACGACACACATTGCTAAAGATCCCATAAAATGTTCCCTTCCGCGCGCTTCTTTGGGTCTAACAATGTTTTCATAAAAGCGGCGCAACGTTTCATTCCGCTGGCGGATTTTTTCTCGCCGTCAAAGTCTTTTGAAAACTCTTGCAAAGTCTTCAAATATCAAATTCTTTCTTCTTGGTCCGTGTTCGCATGTCCGCATGTTTGCTTGGCAGCTTGTTCGACAACCGCCAATTATGACGCGTGCAACGACAGAGATCAGAGCAAACTATGAGGCGGGCAATTATAAAGACATCATCGACGCATAAAAAAAACTTTTTTTGCACACCGCAAAAAACACTAGAGAAGATAAAGCGACTTACGAAACGACGTCGAGGACAAGTTGTGAATAAATAGTTGAAAATTTGTTTGCGCTCAATTCGGGATCTTTTTCTACTCAGCACATTGCTTCTTGTCCTTTTCCTTTGCACCTATTTCCATCTTATCTTTGTTCCCTCTTATATTCTTCATCACCACATTTACGAACTATTATAACTAACCGGGGCGAGGAAAAGGGGCAAGGAAAAAAAAATGTTGAAAACTTTTCGAACGTTCCTTTCATCGTTTGCGTTCATCGTTGGGTGCTTATACAAGGAATCCGAGTTTCCCATTCGGATCTTATAGGAATATAAATATAGTATTCTTATGGCAGCAAGGCTTCAAGAGGATCTCATGACATGCAGTCCTGGGTGTTGGTGTGTGAAATATGCGTCCGCGGATATGTGCGCGTGTTCGCGGCGTCGTGAATCAGTACGAAATTTTGCGCAATTTTGGAAACTTGCCACCCTTTTTCGATGTGCAGGCGCGCGTGGTCTGCATGCCCCCGCGCGGAACGACCGCGAATAGCTGCAATGCTCCGATTTGGGCACACATCGAGCCGGTTGGATTTTCGGCAATACCGCCGCATGTTCGCCACGGCGGTAAAAAAAAGCGCCGCGTCGAATGGAGAAACCGAACGAGTTACCGGTTAAAAAAAGGCGAAACGACGCGCGCCCGCCGCCGTCGTCGAGCGTCGGCAAGGAAAGATATATTTCCAGTTATCCAAACTACACTGCATACCACTGGTAGCCGGCATCCAAAAATTCAGAATCGTATTTGAAAGTAAACAAGTTAAAAAACACTTAAATTTGCTATACATTTCACATTATCGCCAATTCATTCAAACCATCAACATCATCTAATTGAAACCTGCCCATTTTCATTAAAGATGTGTAGTCGACAAGTGTAGTACGCTTGTAAGATGTTCCCAAGTCCGATTCTGTAAGAGCCCATGCCAAAAAACGCAGAGAAAAAGGGCGAAGCAACGAACCAAACCGGCGATATATTCATGCAAGGGGTCATGCATCTGTATTAAATATTTAATGTCCGCATACATTTTAAACTCTCCGGCCGCACCAACCGCCGCCACAGACGACCGCCGACGCCTCCACCACGTACCCGCCAACAAGCACAGAAGCCGTGCATAGCGCGCGTGACTTTCGAGGGCGTCCAAATTTAGGGGTTGTTATTGGTCTAGTTTAGTGCCGGCGGCTACATTGTTATTTTTGGGTGTGCGAAATTTTTGGCACCGAATTATGTGAACGGTGAATAATAGACCGCGGCGTGAACGAGCTATGTAAAACGCATAAAATTCAGCGCATTCCAGTGTCACGAGCAGCCAAACGAATGAAAATAAAACCTGCGATAGACCTAATAAAAATTTTAGGAGACACCACGCATGTTACGCACTTGGGACAAGAGTAGGAGTCAAGAAAAATACCACGTCAATAAAGAATTTGAAATGGTAATAGATACAACACATTTGGCAGTGGGTAGAAATTTGATTTACATCAATGTATAAAATGTTTGAAAATTAAGGGAAAATGAAAACTACATGGAACAGAAAAATGATAAGAATTGAAATATTCAGCTTAAAATATTTACACTTGGAACATATAGTTTTAAAATACTCATAGTTTAAGACATCTCTTGATTTTTTTGCATACTTATGGATTTTATACAAGCTTAGAAAGCTCCTAAGTTTTTAAGAGCTTTCTTCAAGTTTTTTTTTTAGAATATTACAAAATGGCTATTTTTGTCCAAATTTTCAGAAACAAGTATTGAAGGAATATTTAGTTTACTCTATGCCACCTTTGTTTAAATTTTCAAAAATTGGAAGTTGGAAATATACCAATTTTCATCCCAAAAATTGTATTATAATACGAGATCTTGAATCGTGCAGATTAGTATTGTTCGGAAAAGTCAACTTAATGTGTATATCAGTTGACTCCCGAACAATATAAACTGGTTTTGTGCAATGAAAATGAAATTTCCAATGTTTCCTACAATTACTCTGCTTTAATTTTAAACAACTACTACTAGCACATGTGGGCAATATATTTGTGTCAGTTAACGTGCCGTGATGTAATTTGCAATAATAAATAATAAATTATTATGAAGAAATTATTTTGATGAAGATTTTCGAAATCCAACTAAAATTTGTTTTGTACACTTCTAAAAGTATGTCGGAAGATGATTGCAGATTGTCTTACTTGAAGCTCAGTGACATGATTACATTATCCGTATGTGACCTTACATGAAAACAAGTTGAAGGTTAATTTGTAATATTATTATCCCAACTGGGTGATAAGCACGTGACGAAATCGTTAAGCAATTTAATTGGGCATGTACACTGCAACTACTGCACAACTTAACCAACCGTCACTTATTGTTCAGTAGTGGCAGGACAATGATTTTCGAACTTGTCGTTTTAACTATGGCAATTTACCCCACCACTGAGGGTTGCCAAAATCTCACCTCTCTGCACGAATCTGTCTTCGACTTGAGTTATCACTATGACAACACTACTGCGCATTGGCCAACGGCAGAGGGATTTCAATTTGTTAGAACTATTGTCCAAAACGATTCTAAAGCAGAATGGTAGGTGGATATTGCATTACTTCTTCAAACGTTCACCTCGTTATTTTACTTTGTTTTTAAGGTACGCAATGAATGAATTTTGCACTGGTGAACATAGTGGGACGCATTTGGATGCCCCGTATCACTTCAATCGGGACGGAATGAAAGTCGGTGACATACCCATATCGAAACTAATCAGCAAAGGCTATGTCCTCGACTTTGAATCGCTGGGGGATGGTAAAGCGTCGGCTAACACGACACTTGAACGTCGTCACATCCAGCTGTTCGAGAAGATAGTTTTTGGAGAATGTGGCAGTCTACCAGCTGATTCCATCCTGTTAATTCGGTTTAATTGGGGTCAGTATTATGGAACGGAGAAATATTCCAATAAAGTGGAGTATGGGAATGGGCAGTTTACGCTTGCATTTCCTGGAGTGGGTCCAGATGCAGCCAGGTTGCTCGCAAAGCGTAGAGTGGTTGGCGTTGGTGTAGATGTTTTAAGTGTGGATCCTGGATCCTCCATATCATTCGATACTCATCGGATTTTCGCCAATGCAAACATTTTTGGCATAGAGAATGTCAACATTCCCTCTGAGTTGGCACAGTATAACGGCAGATTTGTGGTGTATGCTATGCCGATGAAGATTCGCGAAGGCACTGGTGCCCCCTGCCGAATTCTGGCGATTGTGTCGAAGAAGCATTGCAGAGCTGAGTAGTGATGATTAATCCGTTTTATGTACTACTGCACACATTTTAATATAAATTGAATGAATGCGATGCGCAAACGCGCCCAATCAAAGTGCACTTTAAGCCCCCGATGTAAATCATGCAATTTTCGGTCGATCGCTGTTAAGCAAACCGAAAGTTTAATGCAAAATCGACGAAATATTCTCCGCCCGGCGCTTTCATGCACGCGGCGAGGAGGTCGGCAGCGGCAAATTTCGAGCGCGCCCAAAGTGTGTACATTGATGAAAGCGTCGCGAGCGCCAGCCGCAGCGCCAGCAGAATGCCCCCCGATCGAATGCTAGCTATTACTACCTACGCTCGAGTTAGGCAAATCCGCAAGCGGGTAATTTAATCATTTCATGCTGCTCCCACATCCACACCGCCATCCTTATGCACTCCCGTCAAAGATTGAAGACGCAAAGATGCAAGAAGTGGCGTGCTTGGAATGGATTTCACGCGGTGGCATGGAGGGTCCGGAGAGGAAAATTAAACAACGTTGCATTGCGCGCATTTACGCGCCGCCCACGTAATCAATTAGCCGGTTAGCCGCATGGCCCGAAGAAGGCCCAAATCTGCTGCTGGACGCGCCGCTTGACCGCGCACTAACTAATCGAGTTGCTTCCGCAAATGGAGCAATAACTTCATGGCGTTATGCTCGGTTAATGTCGGTCGGCATTCTACGATATGATTCAATTTGGTTGCAGCAATTTTGCGATAATTGTAGAAATTCCCTTGCAAATTTCGAATCAATTTCGCATCTCTGCAAGCACCGCGCCACCGCACGCCGTAACGTTTTAGCACTTGATTATGGCCGCCTCGAAGTTGGCGAAGCGTATTAGACGAGTCGAGTTGGTCAAGTAATCAGAAAGAGCTCGCGGCGATTTTCCGACCCACGCTAGCCGCCGACTTACGTCGACGCTCAGCGTTCAAGCGACGCTAGTAATTGCGCAAAATTGTGTTGTTGGCAGAGTTTGCGAGGGTCGGCTGAATAGGCGCCTTCCGATCGCCACGGTAACATATGGCTGCGCTACTTCTGGGATACTTTAATTGCGCTCGCAACTTTAATGCCGTGATTTTTCCGGAACGCGTGCGACCGCAGGCAGCCTAAGTCTGCTGCGATTAAATGCAAATTATCTCAAATGTCCCAGCATGTAGATCGCGTGAGCAATTCCCACCACTATTTAGTCAGTGTGTTGCGCCTTGGTCTCGGTCGGAAGCCTGAGGTCTATAGGTATTGCTTTCGTGGTGAGCCTGCTTAATTCTCTCGGCGCCAGCATCGTGTCATGGGTTTTGCACACTGTTGTGCCGCGTCTTGTCATCTTGTGCAGTGATTTTCTATTTAATTAAAGTTCCTTTTGCCGCCAACAAGGCCGGTAGCATCGGTAGGAAGTGGGTAACGGGATTTTGTTGTTATGCTGGCCACCGCACCCGCTGATATGCGCCGCCGCGACGGCGGTAGTTACTAATAGCTAGTTGTGTGCATTAGCATTGTTAGTAATACGATTAGCGAGCGCGCCGCAAACGGCCCGCAGCGCGAGGAAGGAGTCAGGCACAGCATAACTTGGCCCCAATGGGTACAGCAGAAAGCAAGCTGAAAGCCAACACGACCCCTTGCTTTTGCTTGCTTGCGTGGTGATGTCAGCCGACGAGGAGAATGGGACGCGTCGCTGAGCCGGTAGCGTCGGTGGCATGCTCTCATCAGTAAAGTGTGAGTAACGCGCCGGCATCGCCGCCGGGCGGTGGATCTTGAAACAAACGCGCGGGGTCGGCACTGCTGGCAAGTTGATTGAAGCTTAATAGCCGAAACGCGAAACTAACGCTCGAGATCGAAAACTAAACCGAAGCGGCCGCGCGGACGTGATTCAGAAGCTAATTGATTTCGTACGTCACGAAACTTCACTGCCAGTTATAGCTAGAAAAGGCCCTAGCGAAAAACCAAATTAGTAGAAGGTTGTTCAAGTCCTATTTGAGCACTTTTTAGAGTTAAGGGATTCACTAACTATTTGCCTTCTAGGCAAATTCTGATCTTAATCCCAAAAAAAAAAAATAGTCAAATTTCCAAGGTATGCCATTGTCGTCACAGGTAGTCTGGATCCTCCTTAACAAGCTAATGTATCTGGAGTACTTTATAGATAATTAAATAAATATTTGGCCCTCTAATTAGTTCTTGAAGCTCTGTGAGAAGCCGTGGGTAGTAAATGAGAAAGTTGACACAGAACAAAACTTCATATCAACAAAGTTGAGTATTTGTGCGCTGGCGGAAAGCGGAGCAGAGCTTACAGAGTTTAGGTCGGTTTTCAATTACGGAAAAAATGGACGTGAAATTTCGCAAATTGAAAAGTTGTGCTGTTATCAGCTAAATGAGCACGGCACTCATGGTATTAATTATCACAAGAGCCAACTTCAACTCAGCCTTAAGAACATCGCTCGAGCGAAATTCAGGAATCACAACTTTTTGAGTGTGCATTTCAAACGCATGCCAAGCTGGCCTACCCGCTGAATATGAGCCGGAAATAACGCAAATATTAATTCACCCGCAACTCTTACACTTAAATGTGGGCAAACACTATTTTACAGTTTCGTAAAAGATGTTGTTGGCAGCAGCGCACGAAAGAAAATGAATAATCGAAAGCGTAGCGTGCTTAATGTCCCGCAGGAGCGAGGACAAGAAGAACAAACTGAACCCGAGCAAAGCGAAAGACTTCAGAGAGATCGGCAGAACTTTCCCGGAATTGATATAACCCATTTCGAAACAAAAACAAAACGGTAACAAAGACGGCGCAAACAATGCCGGCCTGGATGAGCGAAAGAACACAAGTCGGCAACAATAAAAAGGCGCAGACAGGGGACAAAAACCCAACAGCGCTCCCGGCACGGGCCAAGACTGCTACGCGGAAAGTGAATGAACTGCAAACTTTGTTCCAGGTCTAGATTTAACTTTAATAGTTTAGTTTTTATTGTTTCTGATTTCTTCCGATTGTTTCCGCTTGCTGCTGAGTTCATCCAACGCACTGGCGCTCAGTTGTCGTGATGCTGCCGCCCCCGGCCTGTTATTATTTACTGCGATGTTGGTCATTCATATGCACGTCGTGAGGCACGTTGAGTTTGTATGCATTTCGAGGTGGTCCGTGCATAATTAAATCCGACTTCCGGCACGTGGAGTTCTGCTTTGCGCATTAAATATGACAAAAAATGTAAAAAGCCCCGACTTAGGAGCTTAGTAGGGGCCTGAGAAACAGGCACAAAAAATAAACTAGTAATGAAATATTAAGCGTTACTTAATTAGGCATTAAAAGTGAGCTCCAACGCTGGCTGAGTTTCTTTCTTCTGCGAGCGTATTTATGCTGTTTCAACCCCTTGCTGTCACTTGTATTACACGCTTGCTGCGTCCGGACAAAACTCTTCGGCTTGTTGTTTCGCATCTCCCTTGTCGCGGCGCCTGAATTTTGTGTTTGTCATTTTATCGTTTTGGCTTTTGCTTTTCTTGTGTTTCTGAAGAAGCAGCTTTTGATTTCACCAATAGGGTTCACATTGTCCATTGGCCGGTCGGCATAAATTCAATGTGTAAGCCATTTGCAATGCAACTTTACTGTAATCTAATGATGCCATTACATTAAACGTAAAGACACCGAAAAACACAATAATTTAATATTATTCATACCGACAAATTATAGTACGAATACTCTACTAGCGATAAGCAAACTCAAATCGCTAACTCAGTACCTCAGTAGTCTGTTTGTCTGCCAAAATAAGCTTTCCGCGTAAAATAAATTTGCTACATCACTTCGTCAACTTTTAATTTTATCTAGACTTCATTTATTTGCTTAATTAATTGTAGTGAATTACGTGCGCGTAGAATTATAATTGTAACTGAGGACCAAAAAGTTTGAGCCTTACATTCAAAAAGTTGCACCAAATTTGATGTTATTTTGAAAGGAAACTTTAAATTAAAATTTAAATTTGTGCGTTAAAAAGTTAAATCCGAAGCAACAACCACCAGAACACAGTCCCGCAACAGGACAACACACGACGGGGGCGGTAAATAACATTAAACACAGGCCAGTTGCGGTTTTCCCAAAATTTATAAAACAGCAACGTATCAAAATACCACACCATTTTATATCCGTGAAAGCTTATTTAATATGTTAATGTAGCTTTGGTTGTCTGTTTATTTTGATGCAGCGGTGCATTTTATTTGCTCGTACGAACCTGAAGGCTTAGCTGCAGCCACAAAGTAAATAAGTAAACAAGTAAAAAAATCTCTTCGCTCCCTCGACACACCACTGTAACGATAGCAAGCGGCGCGAGCGAAGGAGTAAACTTTTTAATTTGTCCCATCGTACATTTACCTCGTTCGGCGTGTCCGCTCCTCCACGCGAAGGACCCGCGTTAAACATAAACCCACCGGCGCGGTGGCATTTGCTCCCAGCCCACCCACTAACGTTGCTCCTAACGACGGGTAACACGAACATGCGAAACTCTGAGTCCTTCATCCCTCGCCCGTCGTTCCGCCGCTCGGAATTCCGACATCCCAGCGGATCGTAAAATAATTTAGTAGCCGAGTATATTAATTAATATTTACGACGTCGGAGACCTGCTATTTTGAAATGTGAAAGAACGAGTGGACCGCCATGGCGCCGAAGAAGTATCAAGTTCACTATGCCCACATTTTAAGCTTGGCCCGACGTTGTATTTACATATATACGATCAATGTGGGTGGCTAAACAAATTGAATAATATCGAGATGAGCCGCGTGCGTTATTGCGATCGTTTGCGCTTGTTGGTGCAACTCGCGTATCCCCTGGGTAGCGACGTCTTTCGAAGAGGGGAAACTTTGCAGCGTATCGCACCAGGCCGCGCCGAACTTCAACGTGGCTGAATCCCCACGAGGACAATGCCCACACACAAGCACGAAGATGGGTGTGGCGGGCAGATTGCACACGCAGCAGATTGCAGTAGGGGCAACGGAGATGGCCGTGGACATGTAAATGGGCAAAGCTGCCGGATTGTTAACGAGCTGCGTGGAAGACAGGCAAAGATTGTCTCCGTACGTGAAGAGTGGCACAGGGAAGTAATGAAGCAAAGAAGTGCCAAAGTGCGGAAGCGCCCTGGTATGTGGAGGAAAAAGTTTTTTTCACTTCATTAATGTATATTTCAACTTCCACCTTTATTATCGAGACGGGAGACCGTCCGAAACGGAAACTTTCAAACCGGGCGAGCGTCGAAATCACGCCACTTTAAAAACTCTCGCCCGCACTCCAGTCACTCCAGTCACAGCAAGCAGGGAAGCACAGACGGCGTCGACGGAAATGGAAAAAACAGCAAAGAGAGAAACGTGCCGGCCCCAAACCGAAACCGGGACCTTGCAGAATCGCGGCGGGCAATACCAAATATCAAATTGAAAGTTGCCAGACGTAAACGACAGGAGTCAGGAAGCCGGCGGTGAAAGAATGCGCAAAAAAGTCCGGAAAACAACCGAGCAGATAAAATAAGAAGATTTAAAAATGCGTGCGGAAGGCGGGGGCGGGTATGGGCGGTCGACGGCTTCCGGTAGCCAGGCCAAGCCATCATCGGCATTGTTCCCGTTTGCAGCGTAGTTAAAAGTTTCCGAAACGAGGTGGGAAGGCCCCGCACGCCAAAGTGCGAACGCATAAATGAAGTAACATAATGAAATGAACTTCTTGAAGCCCCGCAATGGGATACTAAAAGTAGTCGGCAAATGAGGCTGCCGAAAATGCGGGAAATAAATTATGTATTGCGATGAGCGCGCGTGCCGACACCTCCGCCCCAGCGATAGAAATAGCAGAAAATAATAGAAAACAAGGCGCTAGACAAAACAAAACATGGTGGAGTGCAGCAGCTCCGCGTGGATTGGAAAAAAATTGAGCAAAAGCACAGATCATGTCCAGATCCTATCCGACTCAAAGGAAAACGTTTTATAGCGTTGTACGTGGCACGCGTACGAAATTATCAAAATGCAACGGTGTCTAACCTAGGATAGGTGCAGACGTGAGTTGTAAGAGATGAACAACACTGTTTAGCGCCACGAAGCGCTTGGAATGTAAAAACTCAAAAAGCTAATGTAAATCGTTGTAACTTGTGTTTGATTGTAATTGTAGCACTTTGCAGAACCACAGCAAGTACCTTCTTTAATTGGGAACACCAGCATTTACAAACCGCGTTCAACGAGTAAAACCAGAGTCTAAATCGAAACTCTGCTCAAAAAGAATGTCTACGAATTGACCAAATAGAAAATAGAGTTGAAATGCAAACAAATAATTTTGAGTCCATCAAATTATATAACAGTTATATGTGTTATATAATTCTTGGCATCATCGAGGTGATGCTAATAGGGCGAGTGTTTCGATTGGAATACTCTGTCAGTGTTTATCGTTCTGCTCTTATACTGCGCGTGGTTGAGTGGGGATAACGCGAGACGAGTTCTGGTCGCTGGCTCAGTAGGAGAAGCAACTTAAGCCATTTGAACAAGTAGCATGTAATACATCTGTCTCAACTATTTCTCGTAAAATAAATTATAAAATAATTATTCACAAGCCAACAAAGGACAGGTATATATTCGTAAGTAAATTTGAAGAATTGAAATAAATGATTATTTTTTCGGAAAATGAAGGCATAAAACACGAAATGCGGCGTCGTGTGTCCTAACATCTCCGATGTCACTACATGCAGTCCTCTGTTATTACAGCCGAAGCGCAACCAAGGCGTGTTGTTCTTATTTAACTTATTTAATAAGTGATTTACGACTACAGCACGTCTTCGTTGACTTACGAGCGTCGGCACGACCGAGCTGGCAGAAAGAAAGGCGGCCGAATGCCGCCCAACACGCGCAAAATATGTAAGTAAATTTTCCGCACGCAGAGCGACACAGAAGTGCGAAATTTTTACAAAATGTTTTATGACTTTTCGGAAGACTGCGCCTGCCTTCGGCGCGGGGACGCAGCATCGCAAGTCGTCGTCGCTCTTCATATTTTATTCAGCGCGCCTCGTCTAGCGTCCCTGGCCTGATATAGACGTTTTTCTATCCGGCCCTATTATGGTAGGTAGTTGGCGCGCAACAGTACGTTGAATGTTGAAGCGGGAATGCATTGTGCGCTCTTATTAGTTCCTTCGGTTTATTATTTTCACTGCGGTACCCGCAACGTTTTTCTGATAAATATAATAGATCGTCATGTGCTTCGCTCTAGCCTGGACAAAGCATTACAAATGCACTTGCATTGGCGCCTTACGAAAGAAGCGAATACAAAGCAACAAATTGGGAGAAGAAATAGATGGAAAACATTTTTAATGTCAGGTATTCATTCACTATTCAGCACCACATAGATCCGGCGTTAAAGAAATGGCTTTTTTATAATTTGTAATTGTAATGGATTATTAATGTTTGAGTGAGTGGATTTGTATAGCACAAATGCGCTTCTTTTGTTTTGTTGTTTTCCGCCTCGCTGTTGTTCATCCCTTCGACAAAGTATATTTTCACCTTGAGCGCGCTTCTTTTTTCCCATCGTCTCCCGCCGCGTTGTTCATCTCTTGTGGAAAATTATGAAAAGCAATATGAAGCGTCCAACTTAATGAACTCGAATAAACTAAAAACATGAACGAAGCTTAACACGCTGCGGAGATAATCACGTGAACACGTCGGCAAGGACAACGCTGGTGAATAGGAAACGAAAACAAAACAAGCTGGAAAACGTAAAGCCATCGGCGTGGACTGCCGTAATGACCGACTATTTTCTTCCACCGCAATGCACCCGCAAAAATGTTACTTATGTATAGGGGCGGCGCGCTTAACGTGCCACTAGGTGTTGTGAATGCCATGAGATAGCTGTGCAGGATTAGGACCGACACGGGCGCGCTTTCTACGACGCATTTCCACTCGGCGGCGAAATTAAATTCTTTACGACGTTTTTCGCTTTTTCCTATTTTCCTACTTATCCTTTTACGCATACAGCGCCCACGGACTCGAGCGCAAAAACAAAACTTGGAGTGCGCGGCGCATCCACCCAAAAGCCATCCAAGGCGTCGTTTATGTAGCTAGTGAAGATCCTTATGTCTCTATGAAATCGTGTGGCCGAGGGTGTATGCGGCGGGTTGCTTGAAGACTACTAGACTTGTCTATAAGATCGTATCTGAGGTATTTTATTTACTTGCAAGAGTAGAGAGAGCACTTACATTTGTAAATATTTAAATTGGCAGCTGGAGAGAGATATGGGTGTGGTGGCGGTGCAGGTAGCGACATGGTTGTGGTGACGCCGGCGGATGACATAAAGGCGTTCGCGTGCCGAAGCTCGCTATTCTTCCTTGTTGCAAGCAGAATTCTTTATGATGAAATTCGCAATTGTATGAGGAATAAATGTGAAAAAACACACGGACGCATATCAAAAAGAAGTGCATCAGGAGAAGCGGCGACTAAACCGAGGACAACTTCAGCACGCACGGAAAAGCAAAGCTTTCCTACCTGCGTTTTACCGAATTCTATTTGTGCAAGCGCCTCAAATCCGTCTTTTTAGCGAGTGGAGTCAAAGCGATTTGCCTTCTGCTGTAACTGAACTAATAGGTAAATTTTACTGCAACGCGAGTAAGCGATGTGTGCGTGACTTGAAAACGGGCGCTTTACAATGAAAATGTTATTTGGAATGTGCGACGTATATGCCGGGAAAGAATTTTCCAATTGTGGACAGTGCTCCTCTGCGAAGTTCTGCGCGGATCCATTTATGGCTGGTAGCGAGAATTAATATTTCTGAGCGTCTAGGCGCACATCACGGCAACACAAAGAAACTGCGCACTCGCACTGCATAAATAACGCCTAGACGATCCTAGAATGTGGAATGCGCAAATAACTCGGATGACGCAAATAAGAAGATAACGAGCGAAAGATGTAGTGCGCCGCAAACACACGCCGACACAGTTGATGTCTGGATGTCTGCGGTCCGTAGTTGATTTCGGCAACCTCCCGCAATCCGCGCTGGCGGAGTGTCGGAGGTGGCGCACATGTGTGCGGCGGCAAGGCGAGGCATAAGTCGCCGCGGCTGCCGGCTCGCTCCCGCACCGCCGGCAGTATATATGAATGTAGTTTCAAGCGTCATTAACCGCAATGTAAATGAGTCAAGGAGTCCGCCGCCATCGTATCTCCATCGCGCTCTTCCGCCGCTGGCTTACGAATGACTCGTTTTTCCGACTCGGCACAGATATACGTCCGACGCCGGGGTGAATTGTAGCCACTCTTGCCGAAGCACCCGCTGCCCCCCTCGTTGACTACCGCCGGCCACGTTCCGCGATCTCATTTATCGCTATCGTTATCTTCGACTTTATCTTTAGATTCAGTTTATCAGACAAAGTGTCCCAATCCCTCATTCGACCAATTGCAAGTCGCGACCGCAGTGAGCACCAAAGACGATGGCCTGGCTTTGTGTGCAACGTTTGTGCAAGCATCCCACGTGAATTTGCCCACCATAAGTAGTTAAACGATACTTAACGGATATCATGCACGAATGCACTCAAAATGTACAAATGGAAAAGCAATTGGCACAAGAAACGAGAATTAAGAGTTGGGTTTCCAAAAAATGCGAAAACCCAGCACGTAATGGTCAAACAAATTTGCGTCGTCTTCTAAGCTTGCGGCAGACGTGGAAAAAATCCTGGCAAAAACACACAATGAAGGTATATCCGACCATCGTACGAAACAGAAAAGAAATCAAATTTCTCTACATTGTGGAAATCTCTAAATCTGGAATCAAAGTCGAAACAGTGCGCATCGTCGACAAAATCTTCAAGAGACTGGCTGAACGTAAAATGCCTGGAAAAAAGAAGATGCTAGAAAAAACTCGCGCGCGGGCCGAGAAAAAAATGACAAAAACTCGCCGAAAACGCAGATTGCCAATCTTATAAATACTTTATCCGTGTGCGATGTCCACGCGGGTGTGCGCGTGCGGTAGATTAGCGGCGTGGCATTGGTCGTATGCCGGCGGCGGCAAGCGCAAATGTAGATGTTGAATGTCGAGGCGCAAAAAGAAGAATGGGACCAAGAGAGAAAAAAAATTGTATGCGAAAAAACGATGACGGATGAGGAGAAAGCAAATTTATTGCTTTTGGGCTAATGATGTTTGCACGGACAACATTTTCGTCGTTTGTCGCCGTGACGGGCGGTGAAGGCAGCAGCGCGCGCTGGCGGCGGCAAGCGCCCGCTTTGGAAAATGCGAAATGTGCCTCGGTTCCGAATTAAACCGAGCAGAAAAACCCAAACCGACATTAGCTCTGCGACGTTCGGACGCTTAACATTTTAACGTTCGCCATTCACTTCTTGTAGCCGTAGACTCATTTATTCGTAAATAATTTGAAGCGTGTTCGAGATGTCATTAATATGCGATTCTAATATGCTTTTCAGCTTTTGATTTGAACAAGGGAAGAGTTTCGCATTTAACATGCGTTTTATATGTTCATTTTCATTTGGTGACTTATTTATTTTTTTCACCAAGTGAGTATGTCTTTTAATGAACTTGTAAAATGCACAACAATAGTATGCTCTCTGTTGATCATGAATTCAGAGAAATACCTTTTCTAAACAACTTCTAAACACGATACATAACTTTACAAACAATTCAAATTTCGTTTTGTTGTGTATTGTATAAAAAAAAGTTTGATTAGTTGGTAAACCATCCAAAACAACCACAAACACACAACACCATCCTCGAATACATGGCCCACCATAAAGTCCAAAACTACACGAAGCAGTTTTTTTACCCAATTATACCTCTTCTTTTAGGGCTCTTCCCTTCATCAACCAAATGGTTGCCTACCGCGAAATGCCATACAAACATTTATTAAAGGACAAACTATCGGCCTTTAGAACTAATATATTTTGCCACAAACTGAATAATTTTGACAGGAGCACTTGGTTGTGGCGTTAGCTCCACCCTTAAAGTTCCAAATGCCCCCAAACTTTGACAATGTTGGTAAAATTGACCTCAGCTTGATGAAAATCTTAAAACAGTGGTTTAGAAAGGCTATTTTTAAACAAACAGCCTTAAAAGACTATTGTTAGCATAAGAAAAGAAGTTTATTATTAACAAAAAAAATTACTATTACTTGGAAATTATGACGGAATGTCACTAGACAAATTGCAATAGAAGAAGTACTACAGCATGGGTTGGTTGATAAAAGTAGTATTTTGATTGGTAGTAGTTCATGTTGACTATATGCTGCCTTGTTACTTTGTTATTAATTCATGTCAATGTGGAAGCATCCTGTAATTATGTTTGCACAGCAGCGTAAAGTCATGTACTTGTTATTCATGAAAAAAGTCTCGTGATACTTGCACTAGATTTTTTACGACGCCAAAGTCTTTTTTAAACGCCACGCTACTCGGAATTGTGTACTTTCTAATTAGCACCGTGTTGCTGAGGCAACAAAAAGATAACCAGACAAATGTCAGCCTAAGGCGTAAAGTACGTAACGTAATGTTGCTTGCAATAAAGTGTGCGTCACGCCAAGTAAAATAGATGCAAACGCAGCTTGATTGCGGGCCGTACGCGTAAAACTCCCACAAAAAAAAATACGCCGCCGCCGCCGCCGCCCACGTAAAAAAAACACTGGAGACAAATAGGTTCTATCTATTTGCACTAATGCTAATTGCATTAAAACGAGCGCTAAGAGAGTCGGCGGTCGGGAAAAGGTTGGTGGCATCGCTTGCATACCGCACCGAGGCGGCAGGATAATGAAAGGATAAGGCAATACATACGCGGGCGCTGGTGGTGGCGACTGCGTCCTGAGTAGGATGCAATAGAATAAAACGGCCGGATGAGACAAGCATCGTAGTTGTGAGGAGCGCGCGTGTCGCTGGCGTTGCTTCGTTTGGTAATTAGATGTTTGTATTCCTGTCACGACGATTTTCCATCCGACAAGGGCCGTCTTCGAAGCCATGCCCGCTCGATTGCGTCTCGATCTGCGGGAAAGAAATGAAAGTGTCTTACAAAGACGCTCAGCCAACGTGCGGGTGATATTTGTAAGATGCCCGCATGTGCACATCAAGTAATTCAACAACTGACACTTTTCTGCAAGTAGGGCTTCTGCATGAATGTTGATTACAACAAGATCTACAAGTCGTTGAAATCAACTTAGGAACAATATAAAGTATGATCGGAAATTTCCACTGAGGTCTGGATCCCTCGCAGCGCAAATTCGGAGATCAACAGAAATAACAGTGTAATCCAGAAAACGATTTCATGAGGTTAGGAACTGTTAGCTTGTTGTTATTATTAAAAATAAATCTTGTTTTATAATTTGCCCCAAAATATCAACTTATCAATTTATTTTTACGTCAATGAAATTCTGAGAAAGATTCTTCTTGATTATTGATTCCTACAACCAATATAAAGTAGAACAAGACTTCCCCTGAGTTCAACATCAAATAGATGATTAAATTTGTGGATGCTTGAAACCTGCCGTTTAAATCCATCGTCATGATGGCTTTGAGGTCCTAAAGAAAAAATGCTCAGATCAGACGATAACTATTACAGTCGTGGCCCACCGATGGCAAACAACGTCGAGTCGTTGCAAATAAGAACTGGAAACTTTCATGTCGGTCACAAACAAAGTAGGAAATGCAAATCGCTGCAAATAAATGCAAATGGATGCGGGCGACAAGACATTTTTCCCTTTTCTAATCGTGTCAAGCGCCCTTTTATTCCTTTTTCAATTTTCTATTCGCATCGGCAATTAATTGCCGTTGTCGTTAGGCAAAAAAACTCCCACGACCGGCCGCACGAAGATGGGCTTGATTTGAATTTAACTAGCGTGCCCTCAGAGTAGAAATTGAATAAGTTTTTTAAGTTATTTGCCAAATTCGCAAGCCAATTCGAGCACAATTAATACCACCGAATGGAAAGTTGATTTATTAGTTTAGCACTGGGGCTTTGGACTTTAGATTCGCTCGATCCCATTCCCGCGACGCAATAGCCGCAGCGTTTTATTTATTATGGAAATCCGCAGTGTCGCGCGAGCTTTTAAACTCTTCAGTTCTTTGGTAGCCAGAGCGCGTTTCCGGTCCTTTCATTCTCCGTTTTCTAACTAGCTGCTTGCAGTACTATCTGCAGGCGAGAGGCAACTAGCAGCACCATTAGGTGAGCGTCGCTGCCGCCGCTACCCGCGTCAGTGACTATTTTTGGAGGCGATGGTCGTATTTGATTATCGCTGTGCCCGGATGGTGAAAAGCCAATGCGCACTAACGGTGGTATTAATGCCGCCCGTCGCCGCCGCTCGTATTTACTTAACCGTATGTGTGGCGGGTAACTTTTCCGCGTTTACGACCATGCGTTGGGCGATATTGTCCGCCGGTGGATAATGACCCAGCGAGTGACTCTTCAAGTGTGCGGACACACTCGTTCCAACTTCCATCTGATTACGATTGCAGGGAGCATTGAGTATTTGCTCAGCGGATAGTTTGGGATTCCTTTCGTGCCTTCGTTAGCTATCCAACGTGCCGCTGCAGGACTAAAAGCTTAACCTAGTTACTTACTTTGAGGGTATGTACAGCGCAGACGGCATCCGCCGCCGTGCTATGTGCATGTTTCAACACGAAAGGAAACCGCACTTATTACTTCAAACAAATTATCCTAAATTCACCATGCGCACATGTGCCTCCTGTGGCGCACTCGTCTTGCTTCTTCCTCCGACAATGTCAACATCAACATTACCATCAACTACAATGTTTACACGTGCTACATGAAGTTGGGAATGGCGTAATTTTCGGAAACTGCGTTTGTTTGAACGGTGATAGCAACATTTACAATTGTTGATTATTGGTTTACTTCAGCTACAGCTAAATGTTTGCAACCAACATTTTACACTACGTTTATTTAAAAAATTAATACGATCCAAATATGTGGGGCGTTTGGGAAATCAGGAGATTTCATGTAATTGCATTGCAATGTGGAAAATATTGGCGTAATGCAAGAATCAAATGATATCATGATATTATTTGATTTTCCAGGAAGAAATTCAAATTCATATCAATCTATCACAAGACTGATCTAAACAGAAAGATATTGATATCAAAAGACAACTATTTTGTGACCGCAATTTTAAAAACCGTGATGATATCTAATATCCCCAATAACCCCAAAAGCTTGAAATTCAAAAGAGGTCAGAATAAGCACTATAACAACCCAGCGGATTTTATAGAATGCAGAATACTACGTCATTAAATTGCTTTCCCCTGCTATGTACTGATTTAGTTCATATCAATTGAAATTAATCACTGCAGAACCCCCAAAAATACATATCATTCCATAAAAATTGAGAAAGAAACATGTTGAGCTATTTTAACTGCAACTCAAAATTTGATCACGCTACACATTCCTGCTAAATAATAAGCTCACATTACAGCACGTTGTTTTGAAAAATTAATGTGACACAAAGCCGGGGAATTTGTAAATTCGGCAGGTTGCAATCGATTGCGCCCCGCACGGTGGAAAAATGCGCGCGGTTTGAAACAAAACCGGCATGCAACATTTTTCAATATGACGCGATCGCACTTGCGCGCGTCCTCGTAAAAATTGAAACTCGATATTCGAATGCGACTGTGAATATCTCGCGATATATTTCGTGTGCGAAGGGTGAAGGTAACAATAGAAAAATATGCAACGAACGCAGCATTGGATCGTCGCGACGTAATGCACGCCGCATACAACTACATGCAACGAGAATGAGAAATGCGCCGGGAAATATGAAATGAAACAGAAACCCAGGCATCGGAACGCGGAGGTGTCTTTTGCGGCGGGCGGCAAGATGATGGCGACGCAAAGAACAATGCACGGCGACGGCGTAATGGCGAGATGGCATATGAATAAAAATAGAAATATGGGCAGATAAGGGGGCGGCGGCGATAGGATTGGCACGGCCGCTGTATGCGGCGGTATGTGAACAGGAATCGAATGAAATATTGTGCAGACAATTTCGCGCAGCAGTTGGGTTCGGTCTGCTCTAGTGTTTCAGTTGCTGGCGACCCACCTTTTTACAGCGCAAGCCAGCTTAGTCGCCAGCGACTCCCGACGCTGAATAAAATAGGGTAAAATAGAGCGAATTGTAATAGAAAACAAGATGAAAACGTGGGGCGGCAGCACGAGGCCCGGACTTTGCCGGGCGCATCTCGGATCAAATGAATTTTTGCGCAATCGACACGAGGCTCCTCCATTCGATGACCAGCTGAATTATTTAACCGCATGAATTTGTAACACGCGCTGTAAAATTGCTCGATATTAATCCTGCTCTAAATCCTTCAAAGTACGGCAATGAAACTTTAAGCTGTTTGTTGCACAACTCCACATTGCGAAAGATCCTGCGAAACAAAGTGAGTTTGCAAATAGTAAATATATAGAGCGACGATGGAAAACAGCCGGTTGTAATAAGGTGCGCTGGATGAGAGCAGGAACACAACTAACATGGTAAACTTTCTCATATTGCGGAACGATTTGTCGGCATTTTCCGGCCACCGAAAAGACGTCCACGACGATTGTAATCAACGTGCATGCTGCTCTAACACTGCTTGCGCATTATTATGTGCCTTAATTAATTAATGCAAACTTTGTTTAATTACGTGCGCGTACCTTTTCCGCATTCGTTCATTTCAATTCATGGAATAGTTATGCAACTTGTTAATGAGGAAGTTGGTTAGTTCCGCGATTTACACTAGTTTAACAATTTTCTACTAAAGTGCAAAACACAACTTTGTGTGCAAAACTCTCATCCGATATGTATGAAAATTTCAAAGTATTCACCGCTGTAAGTTTTAATCAACACACGACGTATTATACTTTGATAATTTCAAAGAGGGCGTTTAAAGCTCATCTTCAATGCTGCTTTTTGTGTGCTCCGTTGAACATGTTGCGGGCATGTCTGTTTCTGCATTGTCGTCAATTGAAAAACTCGCAGGCTGTGAAATGAAGTGCAACGCATATAACACACGCGCAAACAAAACACCAACTTCACCTACTGCAAACATCTTCACCTAGTGCTAGTGCCGAGTGGTGCACTCCAACGCCTTCTTCGCGTTTCCTACCGTCTCTCAAAGGTTCCCTTCGGGGTCGACTATCCGGCGAAACATTGACATTCCGCGTACGGAAGGCGGCGAGATCCACTTGCAATTGCTACAACTCCTCACAGTGGAACAACAGTAACGCATTGCATATTAAATTCTGTTTGGAGCAATAGAAACATGACTGGGTAGAAGTGAAGCAGACACTTCTCGAAAGAGGGGGTTATTTTTGACAGGAAGGGTATTGATGGAAATGTTAAGTATGTTTAAGGGGATTAAATAGTGGAATGAATTTTATGCTCAAATCAATCAAAATCTAGTAGACGAATATTTCGATTATTTTGGTCATCACCAACCAAATTCTGAAATTAGTCCGGTTCCAATAAAGGCACAGAATTTGAGAAAGCAAAAATCTGGAAATTTTTTTCTAAGCAAAATTGAACTTTGGTCCTCCAACAACCATATGCATCAAAACTGATCAAATACCAACAACCAATTACATCATGGTTATCATTCTGACTAAATTGTTAAATACTTAATGTAACCAATAAACATAAATGTAATAGATAAATATTTCATATGTCACATATAGAATTTCCAATTAGATTTTAAACCCCCATTGATCAGATTTAATCAAATATGAGCAAAACAAGCACAATAAGTTATGTTTCACAGCCAATGACATCCTCAATTGATGCATCATACAATCACGCCAAGTGACAAAGTTTAACAAGACATGCAATAAAAGTCCAACCCCCTCGTGCACCGGTGCATTTGGATGTGAGATATTGCTGTCGACAGCCGCACGTAATGGGCGTGCATAGGGCGACAAGTAATATGTGTACAACGCAACAGAACATGACGGACGGTAAGGATGGAACTTCGAATGGGTGCATAGTCGATGCTGCCGCCGTTGTACATTGATCTGATTCCAGCGGAGACGCGAATTGATTGGGGCGAAATCAATTGATTGATCGTGCCCATCGATCCACTGATTGACTGCATTCAGGCTGCGAGATAAAACGAGTCGCGCAGTCACCTGTAGACGAGAGGCATTGAATGTAACAAGTTGCTCTGATACCAATTGTGCATATAGAATTTACAAGTTTGGGGCTGGTCTCAAGGACTTCCTTGGGCTCATTGAACATTAATTTTGCAGCAGCCCTAAACTTAGAATATTTGGTTCAACTGCAACCATTTTGCTTTGTTAAGAGATACGCTCAGCTAGTTGTCAGTTTGAAATTGAATTAAAGGTACTAATCCAAGATTAAGTGTCTTATATGTTACCATTTTCAGGATTATATTTAGGCTTGACTTAAAAAATATACAGGACGTTGAAAATTAACTTTTAAAATTTTGGGTTCAACACCTTACTATTCAGCACATAATAAGAACTTGCTTAGAAGATCAAGCCTAGTATTTATCTATTATTACTGTTAGTCATACCAACTAACTCTATATACGTCCAGTAAATTCAGCATTGTATTTGAATAAGACATCGATTGCTTGTGTAAATTGTAAAAATCTTGATTGACATGTTGACAATTATGAATAATCCTTCAAGTGTCGATATGATTTTAAAATATTAATAGCCGCCCAAATTTCTTTCTTGCTTCCTATCCAAATGACCATTTCCAAACTCGGCTGAAAAGGCGTCTTCTCTATTTTCAGCGTAATCTGCTTGGCGACAAGCTAGAAGGCAAAATCTGTGCGGATTTCACGCTGATTTTGCATTTTCTTTGTGTAATCTGTTCCACCTAGCCTAGACTGGCAGTAAAACTAACGACGGCAGCGGTAGTAAAAAATGATTTCCATTCTCAATCGGATATAAAATTATCTAGTTCCTGCAGTACATAAAATTTAGCCAACAAAAGTGTGAAGCCGTTTAATCCAAAAACGCTTGTTATCATAATTTGGCGTGCATAAATTGCATGCACTTCGGTGCCGGTGTGAATTTGTGGGAAATATTTATTAGCAGCTGGTTGGGACCGGTGAATTTTCCGTGTAGAAAATGGTAAAATTTACAGTTTTGACATCCTGTGCGCGCACACTTGCGTATTGTTTCGACAACATGTTGGCCGAAATGTACTACCAGTCTACTCAACGCTTGCAACACTTGTTTCCTTTATAAATTATGCCGCCACCGCGCTGCCTAAACGCAAGCACCATCGCCAACGTAACGGTCCTTTTTTGCACACGGCAATCGCCGGTCCGCGGCGTGCCGCTCCTCGCAACTTTATTGAGAACTTTTCAATTCGTCCCATTTGCGCTTCCCATTTTCTCGTTTCCTACTCGCCTATGTGGTGGACGGGCTCCTATTTCCTTGTTTCCTATTTGCGCGCATGGTGTGAGCTTTTTTCGCTTTGTTTCGGATCCAATTGCAATCGGACATGCAATTTGCCAATTGAAATATTAACAGAAACATCCGCACATTCGCCATCCGCAGAATTACCATGTCGACACCGGTATGAATTCTGCATGGCCACCGCGTGTGATTTCTGGCGCGTCGCGAAAAACTCCACTGTCCAAGAACCGCATAAAAACATGGTGATTTAGAGGGAAAAGCAATGAAAGCCATAAAAAAGCTGGGAGAAAAACGAAAGAAATAAATACATGTAACGTAGCGTCACAAAAGGAAAAAAAAAGCAGAGAACACATTGGGTGCATGGGCCACGAGGTTCGCTCCTTTGGGAAATTTGAAAGCGGCGCGTAATAGCCAACAACTACCAGATAGTAATTCGTACTCGTGCTCAGCCGACCTCCGGTACGTGTTCTGCAATACGTTAGAGTAGCATGGTAACTCAGCGAAATTACAACCCGCACGCATTAGCAGCAGGAAGCACTGGAAATGCAGGTGGAGGTACCCACAAACACGCTGTATGCCAACGCGAAATAGAGTTAGAATGAAAACTAAAACTAAAGCGGTGCTTGCCAGCAAAAACCGGAGCGCCCATCCCGCAATGCGCCGCTCCCACTCAGGACTGGATTAAGCCCACTACATAATGCATAAAACGTAAATCCGCTGAGAGAATTTAACAGTAAGATTAAATGTCCCACGTTGCGTGGCGTCTTTCGTCACGGTCGTAATTAATTTAAGTTTAGCCTAAGTTCAATACTGCTAGCGATTGTAGCACCTACGTGTGAAGCAACCCGTCTCCTAATGAGCGCGGGTGCAAAGAGGGTTGAATTAATTCATCACTTCATCACAGGACTTTTTGCGCTTGTTGCGCAGCTTGTTCAGCCGGTTATCCCAAGTTATCCTTCTAGTGGCCACAATAGAATTTTGCTTTGTTATCCGTTTTGTGGGCTTGATTTTTGCTGCGACGCGTGGCGGCAATTAATTCCAACGTGATAAGGTTGATGGGTGGCCAAACGACAGCAAATAATTGCAAGCGAGGCTGGAATCAGTGCTTGGAAGACACGCTTTTATTTTTAACGCGTGCTTATTTGTTGTCCGATTTGCAAATGAAGGCAAATTCTTGAATTTGCGCTCGCAATTTGTCTTCCCCAGGCCGGCGTCGAAGAAGAAGACGAGCCAGCCGTGGTGGAACACTGGTTTTTGCACGTTTTCGGCGAAGAAACGCAAAACAACGCGTGCATGTAACATCCTGCGCGTCGGCGACGTGTTGTTAAATCTTTAGTCCTTTGCTTTCACGCGCTTAGTTACCGTTACGGTCACAGACGTCTCGCGAGGAACGAGCTTTAAAACGCGCCTACAGTATGAATAATGTTCGGCCATAAATAAGCCGCTCCCGCGTGCTTCCCTGGTGCCAGTCGTGCGGGTGGTGCCTAAGGTGATTCGACTCTCTCGCGACTCGTTCGCGCTACGTGCAAATTGCCGAAATTAAACAAGTCCAACGCCATGCACAGGGTTGACAAGAAAGATTTGCGCGCACGAGAAAAATTCGCCAGCAATCTTCGAGATGCCGCGTCGCGCGATGAAAAATTCGAAAAATATGAATAATGGCCGAAATTATACTTATGTCGACAAGCGTGGAGACTCGCGAAATGTTCATTCTGCGCCCAACACATGCAGCCGGAATTGCACGCGATAAGTAAAAGTCGCGAGCAATAGGCGTGCTGCAAGGCAAGCAGGATACATTTTTGAATGTCAGGACGGCTGGGAGTTTACGCTGCGCAGCTTCTGCATGGCGAGTTGGAAAGTCGGGAGCAAACGTAACTCAACGGTAATCTGTTAAAAGATTAATGAAAAAACCTCTTGGCAGTCGACGAGTTTTCTACGAGTTTGGTATAGGCACGTCGCACAGCAAACTCCACCCGAGCGGCGGCAGTGTCACTGAACGAAAGTGATGAAAATATCATCATAGGGGAGTAATATTCTTATTGCACAGCTCGTACATTCCGCATTCTTTGTCGTTCGATAGATGCGACAAGCAAATGATAAATAATTTATTCTATATTTTCTTACTTTTTGAATTACGGAAATCATGAGTGTAAAATCATTTAAAATGATGATTGAATTCTGGCATAACAAAGAAATAAAACTGACGCATCTAAAACGTACATCGAAGATAATGACATGTAAAAGGATTGAGCTTTTAGAACACCACAAAATGTCACTGCAACCTTGAAAACTTTAACGGGGTTCTGCTTGCGATTGTAACTGACCTTCTTTTTCTTTCAATTTTCAATGAACTGAGGCATTGAGGAAAAAAGCGGTTTGTACTATTGGAATCAGGAAGAATTTTTTTATAAGATACATCAAAATTATGTTCAAATCGTCGATTTTTGTGCCGAAGTCTTCTGGGAATTAAGATTACTTTTTCCATTATGGAAATTCATTTACAAAAAAGTCACGCGGTACTAAGCAAACAAGGAAAACATTGAAAGAAGTCTTCCCTCTGACTACACTAACTCAATATTAAATAACCAAAATATCAGTTTATGACAATGTAAGCAAACGTCTTCCAAGAAAATGTTAACTTCAATACATTCTGCGGCAATAATTTTTATTTCTTATTGCACCGCTTTGCATTTCTTGGTTTTTGAATTAAGCTCACGACTAGTTCAAACACTAGCAGATTTATAAAATCAAGTCAGTCAGTTATTGTCATCTCAATGTGTTAGATATTATTACAATTACAATCAAGTGTTGTTTGGTGATTTAGTTGAGGTAGGCATTTCCTTTGTTCCAAATGCATCTATCTAAGATCACATTGGGTCGCAGGCTTGACTTGCGATCGGAATATTTCTTTGCAAACGGCTTTAGATCGTTATCATGTAAACCTTATTAGTTCTGTCTCTAGCGTCTAGTCGTGAGGGTCGACTTAAAGCAACATGCTTGATAATTTTGTGAAGTGATGATTAAATCAAATAGATGTACTTGCAGTGATCAGGTTTTAAAAATATCGATATTGAAAGCTTCAGTCAAATTAATTAATTGTGTCCCATCACTTTAAACAACAATGGCTCGCTATGATAAATCTAGATAATTTGCATCTACGGAAAAATACAATAGTAAGTTACTGATAACGCTCATAACTATTGGTATTGTTTATGTACTATTTAATATACATTTATGTTTTATTCCAGCAAATTTAAATGCGCATAATATAACCAAAAAGTGGTATCTTCCGCTTTGTGTCGTAACCCTGATAAAGGTAGAGATGGAATATGCGTGTACCTCAAAATCAGAGAAAAAGTCAACGCCGACGTGGAAAATGTCCCCTTTGGGGCGGCGCACCCAAAAAGGTCTGCGAGTTCAGCGATGGTAGTAACAGGACCCATGCAGAGTACTACGTTTACTGAACGAATGAAATAGGGACGATCTGCAACAACGAAACGTCCTTGCTTTATTGACGAAGTGGAAAACGTTTGCACTGGGGTGCAACCAAAAGGATATGCCGGTACAGTAATGCTAACAGTTCCAGAATCAGCTGAAAAGTCGGACCCTATGCAGAATCTTAAGCTCGCTAAGCCAAACACTCGGAGATGATCTCCAACAATTAAACGCGTTCAGTTAAACGACGAGGTGGAAAATGTCTGCGTTGCAATGCAACCTGAAGGGTCTGCAGATTCAGCGACGGTAGTGACAGTTTCAGAATCAAACGAAAGGTCTGAACTCATGCAACATCCTAGGCTCGGTAAGCGAATAGCTCGGAGACAATCCGTAATCTACGAAACCTGTTCACTCCAACGAGGAATCCTAACCGGGATGCATCGTACAAGATCTGCGGGTCCTGTATTATTGGATTGCATGGACACAATAATATGTAACGATTATAAGAGGATTTGATTTGCCTTGAACGACAGCCAAACAATGATTTTATACTACTGGTTACGTAATATCAATAGAATTTTGGTTCAATAAATTTGTAAAAACAAACAATTGTTTTATTTATTGCCGGCAGTTGGTGGTAGACTTTGCGGCGTTTTACAGTTTGAGTTGTTATGTTTTTGGTTACACACTGAATATTACCAATTACGAATGAGGAAACTGCTCATAAATGTTTGGTCATATGGTTTGAATTTGCTTCCATTTCAGTTAAGCTCAAATTTCTGATACCCTCGTATTAGTTTTGTGGATTGAAAATTAATGAAGAATAAAGTTATCAGCAAGAATATCATATTGAAAAATTATGTTTACTCAAATGTATTCTTGGTTTGCAAATAACCTTGTATTCTATCAGACTAATACGTCGTTGAAAAGCTGCATGGGTCCTTCTGCTCCAAATCAATGATAAATAAACGCAAACGCAATCACTGCATGTCGGCATACTTTGCCTAATTGGCACCCTTATCTAGTAGCCATTGATTGAAGAAACAACAAACGTGGCAATGGATGAAATATTCGCCTACGAAAACGCAGCAGCAAGTAAAACCTATTCATTATTATTATTTTGATTATCTTATTCTAAATATTGCCAGTGTTCCTGAAAAGCACGTAGATGGATTTCGAAATAACTCGATAGATTTGTGGTCAGTAGAACTTTTACCCGACCCTACCTCGGAACCTGAACTCTTCACTACAACTCTCTGCCCACTGGAGCATACCGCGGCTATGCCCACATCAGAATATACCGCTGGGCCACCCACGGCGGAATATATTGCCGGTGTGCTCACACCAGAAGAGACCACGGGTGTGCCTATCCAGAGATATACCGCCAGTATGCCTGAAAAGCGCATAGATAGATTTCTAAATAACTCAATAGATTTGTGGTCAGCAGTGCCTTTACCTGATTCTACCTTCCTTAAATTCCTCACTACAACTCTCCGTTACACCGGAACACACTGCGGGTGTGTCTACACCTGACCCAACCGCTGCATCGCCGACAATGTCTGAAGGACAAAAGGTACGTAAGAATATATTATGGTATTCCGAGCATCTAATCCTAAGTTGTTGCATAACATGCTAGGTTTTTAGGTAAAGGCATTGCCATAACTATCCCCTAATTTCTTTCAACTTGATTAAAATGCTTCCTTTTCCAAATTACACAACATGAAATGAACACGTATACTTTTTTTGCAATAAAACGCAAACAACTAAAATGTTAGAGTTGGCACTCATCATTGCCGCTTTATGATCTTCAGTAGATATACGAACGTAACAAATATTAAAAAACATCCACGACGTGGTCAGCTTCGTAGCAAACAAAAGATGATGATAAAGAGAAATAAGCTAGCCATTTGTATTCTGACCGTTCAGTCGTATCATTTATCCATCCACATCGCGAGCGAAACATCCTTATACAATTCAAGACCCGAGGTAGTGAAGCTCGGTTGCTTAGGGAGTAACCCTTTCCGGTGGGCATCAAGCCCGTGCTGAGCGTCTTTGCACATTCCCACCTCTCCAGCACTTATTCTTATTCTTGCCGCTGTGTTGCGATATATCATAGCGCGGGCGGCAGACGGCTGGCGGCAGACGAACGCGGAGTAGCAATTCGCCAGTTAGCAGTTATCATCGCGTTGGATCGCACATCGCATCAGTAAATCTTTATCTGATTTCGATGATTTACAGCCTCACCGCTTCTATCTATATTACCAGCCACTCGCCACGGCACCGCCGCCGCACTGATTCTTAATCGCTCATACCGTCGCTCATAAATATTCGCTGCGCTCGATATTTAAAGCGCAGGTCGCCTCAGGCCGCTCCATGACGTTGGTAGGTAATCGAATTGATCCCGCGCCTCGAGGCGCACACAGATAACGCGCAGGTAATAGGGAATAACAATTAGCGAACGTGTAATTTACTAAGTACAAGCTTGATCAGCGTGATCTAGTTTGGCGTGGTGCATTTGCGCTAAACGCGGAACAATTAAGTAAATTGGGTTATGCTGACGAACCGCACGCATATTGCGCGAGGCATAATATTTCTTGGTTGCCGCCTCCAGGGTCAAATTTAACGCGCCGGTTGATAATGGATTCATCCCTGCAAGCACGCAGTTGATCTCTGATGCTTTATGACAAAATCATCTCTCATATTCGAGACATGCGTGAGCAGCAAGGCGCAAATGAGGCATAAATCATTTGGGAATGCGCGCGGGTGCCCCAACACCTTGACCATACGAATATCACTCGTAGTACGCACAGAAAGCCAAGCTATCGAGTGTAGCTAGGTATGCGATGCGTCTAGTTTCGGCTGATATCGCCGCCGTCGAACGAGATATTAACGTGAAATCTCGCCAGGACTACAAGCACCCATTATCGCTCACACGGAGCCGTATTATAAACACCTTCTCGCAGTAATAGATCAAACTAAAATGTTCGATTTGATTACGAACGCTCATCATGTTCCGCCCCCGCACACCGCGTAAACATATTGGGGCACATTGGGTACACCACGGCAATAAACAAAGTTCATCGCATCACAGCCATCGCATCAGCGTATCATTTTCGGAGCTATACGCGAGCAGTTCAGACGCACGAGGCGTTTGGAGGCGGTAGGTTAATCACTCCACCTAGCGCGCGTACGCCAGGCGTGAGGAATTAAATTAAAAACTAGCGCTAGTTGCGGCGCCTTAACGCGACTAACAGGACTAACCAGTGGCGGCTCGTATATCATTCACTACGCCGCCGCCGTTGGAGGCCGCATAATATAATAAGGTAGACTGACAGGCGACGTCGCGGAACATAATATTCTGCGTAATTAAAAACGACTGCTACATGCGGCGTACATGTGAGGGTTACGCAAGCGCAGGAACCGCTCCCTTCGATGTGTGGCCTTCATCTGCAGTAATACACTCACGACCATGCTCCCATTGTAATTAGTAATTAGTTTACGACCCCTTCGTAGGGCCAGGAGTATTTTCTTGTGTAAGCGCCATTTGTGTGGGAGATAATCAATTCGAGGGTGTCTTCAGGTGAATAATAATGCGGCTGCGAGGGAGCCTCATAAATATTAATTATATTTGTTGGGTAATATCTCTTAATTCATCTTCACAATTTATTAAATTAAATTTTAAAGTCAACAATGATTTTATCCAAGTACCATTATAATACTAATTTAATTCATTTTCTATTCAACATTAATTGCCTAGAACATTAAAAGTCTCACAAGGGAACCAATCTAGTTACTTTTCTGTTAGCTCCTTGGGCACATGACAAAAAACCACGATCAGCCATAGTTACAAATCATTCATCTCAAATCACACCGCATCAAATTCTCAGTGATATTTTCTTCAATTTTGCAACACGAAGCAATATCTTCCCCGGTTGTGGAATAAAACTATCAAATTCAGAATATGATAGTGGCAATCGGAATTGGAATAGATGGTAGGCAACTTTCTTGACAAAATTCCTTCGTAAATGTGTACAGGTTACTTAAGGAAAAGATAACAGTCAATGTCTTCTGGAAAATGAATTTAATACGTGCTAATTTAAAATCAACGAACTGCGAGTGGAATGAAAAAGCCAAGATTATGTTTCTTATGTCGCAAATGACGAAATATATTATTTTGACATAGTTGGCTTACCATATTACTTATGCAACCATATATGGCTTTCTTAGTTTTTCCGTAAATATTTTTTGAAATTTTTATCCCGAGTAAGTTTTCTAAAAATACAAGTCCCATCTAAGATCACTTGCCTGAAGGCTGTTTAACAGTTTGTTTGACTTGGATAATATTCTGTGATAACGAACTTAGTCGATGTTTGAGAGAACGTAATCGACACAAGCGTGAACTAAAAATTCCAATTTAAAAAACTATGCGGTTTGTTTGCGCCGTTAGCGCCACCTATAGCTACATGTTGCAGTATTTACTGTGGCAGCTGGACTTAGAAATACCAATCCCAAATAATTGTCCCAACATGACTTGGGTATGCTTTGGCCAATTAATTTTCGCAAAATTTATTTATAAAAACAACACGATAATTGTTGCGATCTATTTGAATTATTGGCCGATTATAATATAAACTAGCAGTGTAATGCAGTGGATATTTGAAATTCTATTCGATGAGACTCTTTCAAAATATATGGTATATTGTAATATTCTAAATTGGGATTGAAATTAGTGTCAATTCAAAGTAAAAAATATTATATTGATCTTCCGAAAATATTGTTTCTGGTCTTATCGCAAATCTGAGAACCCACTTAAGCAATTTAAATGAAATTACCTGAAATTTATCTTCCTGTCTGGTTCAAAGAGAAGAGAGATTCCTGAAATTCCTGAATTCCTGAATTTTTATCCCAGCGTTGAAGCCAAACATTTATATTGATAACCCCCAACACCATACTATATCTAATCAATTTGAATGCATTTATGGATGAATAATAATGCCTTGTGTGCGAAACTTTTAAATATTAATTATTTGTGCTTTAAATCAAAGACCCTATGTGTAATTTCTCTTAATCCCAAGTCACATCGGACCCAACCCTTTTGCTTGACGATGCGCACCTGGAACATAAACAGAAACAAGATTGAACCCCCCGATGATCTGATAAGATACCCTCGACATGCACATGGACATTGAACATAACCCTCTGAAAGCCACCCTCTCGTGTCGGCGCTGCGTAATAAGTTAACTACCGAAAGACGTGCAAGTCAGTTGTTCCAAGTCAGGTAGCTTGTTTACGTTAGGTGGCGGTAAAGGCCTTAGCTAAACGGTGAGACTAAAGCATGGCCCGCTTAAACGCGACCGGTTGAAGTGAGAGCGCGCTCTCGCTAATTGGATTTATGATTTTGTAATTAAGTTGCTGCTGGATGGCGGCCGGTGCAGCGCCGTTGCTTTCTTACCTCACCTCACGCTAACAAATAAGCAAGACTAAGACAAACAGAAGAGTTCGGCGGTTGGCAAAGCGTGTACTGACGGTTTGGTGCATTGAGGGGCGGCGTGTGGCCGTGAAAGCAACCATTGTCGCCGAACTAAGCGTTAGTTGAAGCGGAACCTAAAGTAACTTGAAATAATAACAAACCGCCAACTAGCTGGTGTTCGGAGACGCTTCTCCGAGATACACTCACTCAATCTACTTAGGGTACGTGCAGATAGATACGTTCAGTCGAGTGATTTCAACTTAGCTTAACTCCGAACGTGAAAATAGCAAGCATGTCCCAGGAATGAAATGCGAAGAGAAAACGCGCCCCGGTGTGGAAATCCCCATGCTTCTCCAAGTGAAGTTAATGGCAACAATAAAAGATCAAGATAGAGGCAGAGATAAAGAGTTGAGGAAAGTTCATAAAAATAAGACTCAACTAAGACGGGAGACTCCTGCGAGGACAGACGGAGCAGCGACACGAATATGCAAATTTATGTTGCGGAATTGTCCGATACGGACGTAAATGGCAAACGATTCAGCGAGGAATAAAACTCCAAGGCGCTGATAAAACGATGCATTTCTTTGACCTTGTGCGGCTCCAGGTCACGACATTCTCTTCCGCTTTAATTAGCCTGCCGCAGATTTTAATTGGAACATATTTTAGCCGGGCAAACAATGCAAATTTTAATTGAAATAGGGCAAATGGCCACAACATCAACAGCAGGCGTGCTCGGGGGCGGCAATCATGCGCGTGTCGCGGCGACTAGTTTTCCGTTCGCCGTGGGGTCGTTTAGTTTGCGCGTCGTCGAGAGTTCGCACCATAAACTGGCCGCGGCCAAGTCGCAATCGCGGTGAGCGGTGCGGCGGCGGCGCGGAGGAGCGCGTCGCGAGATTTATGAGTTTCTAAATACAGTCGGACATAGGTCCGCACTCCGGGCGACCATTAGTGGTCACGCTGATGACAATAAATGTGACGCAATAAATTTTCACGATACAACCGACACCAGAACAAACACCATATCGCTGCAGATCGCAGATACGTGCGCGTGGGGCGGCATATGCGTGACACGCTCTGCAAGAAAATCGCCGAATGCACTGCTGTACGATCATGCTGCACTCGGTCAGCATGACCGTACTCAGCAAAAAAATATCTTTGATGTAACGAGGAAATTTCATCCACAAATCGATAATCAAGGAAATTCATGTTGTTCGTACATTTGATCTCAGTTACCAAAATGAATTAAAACCATAATAATTTAATTTATAAATGTGCCTACTTTCACATTACCTGTTATATGTTTTTCAATTAAAAATTCATTAATTTTCATTGTTATAGAGGTAATAACCACGTTAACCCCGAGCTAAAACCAGGAAAGCTCAGTTAGGAATTAATACAAAAATATCCATTATCTTTTACCGTAAATATTATTTTCCAATATCTAAAACAAAAATATATATTAATAGATCTTATGCACCAAACGGCAAGCAAATGTTAGCAACATTCTGTAATTCTGTAATTCAAATCTGCACCAAAATGTTACTTTCAAGTTGTTCAAATCAAATACAAAGTAAAATATTTTTCTCCAAATTCAGATACTAGTCTTCAATAGACAAGAAAATAAAATAATGTTTAATATATGATATTTACTGAGATATTACTCGAGAACAAAATTATATCTATCTTGCAATAAAAATCTGTATAATTAAAGTACGAAAAATGATGTTTGTATTCTACAAATAGTTTTAGGAAGTAGATTTCATATTAAATTAGTTTTTATGTCATAAGATTTATTTGTGTAAAACTTGCTAAAATCCAGCTAAAACATTTTTACGCTAAAATAGAGGAATATGTGCACTACATGATGCCATTAATGTTATTAAGTTTTAATTGAAATAGAAGAAATTACGTTGCTTTGAAAGTCACAAACTAACTAATTTAAGTTTGTGAAAACCGCTGGGTTTATGCGATTTTAATTTCAAAGCAAACATAATTCGTTATTTATGAAAATTTCCCATTTTGGCAAGAACATTAAACTATCACATACGTCAGAAAAAGCTCAGTTTTGTCTTCGTTACGGAGCACTCGTATCTCACCGCGGCTGGAAGTGGAGCCGACAATAAACTTAAAAATTCACATCCTTGAGACGGCCGCTCCGGTTACTTGGGATGCTATTTTTTTCTGTCCGAGCGACGAAAGGTCACATCTCAGCAAAGTGCAAAAGCAAACAAAGAAACAAAGATCTATGCGCGCGCGCGATGGCGGAATGGGCCCGGCCGGCGGTACAGCAATACACACTCCGAGAAAATTCAGATGTTTGCCCTCGTCGCTATATATTTTCCTCTTGGATTTCCAGCCGGATTTACCCGTACGACCGGGCTACGAGGGTTGGCGACGTATGGCAGTCGCTAAAGGACTGGAGGACCATGGGACCGATGAAATATATAAAGGCTTGAAATATATAAAACTCAGCGGGGCAATAGTCATCAACAATCCGTATACAATTTTCACTTGTTCGAATGGACCATTCCGAGCCGCAACCTAAAGAAGATAACACGAAAGGCCGCGAATTAATCTAAATCATTCCGGTTTTTCCCAATGTGCATGCGAGCATGTTTTCTTTTCACTTGAAAAGGACTCCAATGTGGTTTCCGAGGGTGGTTTTTTTGCTGTAGTTCTATCCACATTTGGGCGGCAATCATGAACTGGAAATTAAAGCCTTTCGACTCATAATGGCAATTAATACACCGGAAAAACGGTGACTCCTTTGTTTCACGCTGCTTTTTGTTGGTTAAAGAGTGCTTGTGGTAATTTCAAGACACTTTCCAAGACGCTGGCGAGGCGAAGGAGCAAAGACGGAAAAAAATAGATAAAGTTTAAACAAGTACGTGAGTTTTTCACCTTTTACTCTTCCCACTTTTTTGCCAACTCTTTCCTCAGTCTTTACCGCTTTTTCGTCTTTCCGATTCCTGCCACTAAAAGCGTTATCTCTTCAACGATAAGTTTTCCCGACGATTCTCGCCTGCCGCGCCTCCAACAACGTCGGTCGTAATAGATAGAAAAGAGAGGAGCATTGCGGCGCAATGGAGGCGTAAAGCCTTCGCGTAAAGATAATAAAATTAGCCGATCCGCCGATCTCGGTTCGAGAGGCCGGGGCTTTGTAGGGGGAAAAGCTTCGCAAACTGCATGCGGCCACAGTTTCTTTTGTGAGTCCGCTAGCCGTGCGCGTACCGCTTGTTGTCGAAAAATGAGCGCCCGCTCGAGGTTCATTACAAGCGATATCGGCGCGGGGGCGGCTGCACATGCCCGCCTTGCGCCTCAGCTAATAGCAAAAAAGCACGCAGCAAAAGTTGGCCGAAATAGACGTCCGGCATCGGTGGGGAAAACAATATCAGTACGAATACATACCGGCATATTGGGATGCTTGTCCCGAAATTGACTGAATATAAGTCAAATAGCCAAAAGTTGCCACCCGCAAACTACTTGGCTACTCGATTATTCGATTCGCAACGTGGAGCGAGTTTGCGATTTGGCGAGGTTTCTTGGGGTTTAGTGTTTGGGTAAGTAAGTAAAAATCGACCGCCACGCAAAGGATGGCAAAACGGTGGATGCCGAATAATATTATTATTGTTTCCAAATCGGTCACGTACGCGGAGCAGAAAGATCACGTAGTTCTTCTTTTTGAACAACGGCACTTACTGGCGATGGAGTTGGACCGATTGGGCTGGTCTTGAGAACATAAGATGCCACTGCTGCAGATTGATTTTTCTAGGTGCTACGATGTAAAACGTGAAATCGAAATCGAAATGGAAAGCGATACTCAACTTTGCAACATCTAGTAAATTGCTCAATTTTTAATGCGTTTTTAGTGGTAATTATCACAGGAGGATGGATTACAACTGGTGATCATCATCACAACAAAAAGCAAGCATTGGCAGATATCATTTATTGGTAATGAGACATCTCCTAATGGGTATCCGAGGTATATTGTACATGTTTTGAAGTTATGTCGGGAAAGCCTACCTTCCGATAGAACGTCGTGTTTCACCTCTCCCAACACGTACCAGATAATAACAATTGACATCACAGTGAAGTAATTCCCAAGGCACCCGTTTAAAAGCCCTCGAAAACAATTAATATTTCAAGCCACAGCACAATATTTACTGTGGGTTGGTATCGATACTGAAAATGAACTCGGGACAAAGAAGATTCGATTGCCGATCACCTCGGCAACAAATAAAGACGAGATAAGTGGTTCGCAAATTCCCAGTAGGGAATCAGTGGGAATGATAGACGCTTAAAAAACTGCTCCAGGAGACCAGTGTCGAAACCGAAGTGGCCAACAAGAGAGAAATGAAACGAACGGCGAGTGAAAAAACGCTGCAGCGGCAATGAGATGATCGAATAAATGAAAAGCTGATAAGTGGACGGAAGGGAAAGTGAAAATTGTGAGCGCCAATTATATCATTAACACTTACAAATCAACGTGAGAGTGCTTGAAGGCAGCCTTAATTAATAACATTCTAATTCCAATTCGGAATTTTCATAATTGCAGAGATTACGCGAGGGGTTTGCGTTTTATCTCGGAGTTATTACGAGGAGTAGATTTACGTTCTTTCAGGACTATAGGCGGAGTACAAAGTGAATTTTAAGCAATTTTAAAGATTGAAAAAGTGGTCTGTTGAATAATTAAAATCGCCTTAAGAAATTACAACTTACGAAATATCCTTGTCGGATGCCGCTCGTAAATCTTAAACTTGCCTGCGTAAGCAAACGAACGCATCGTTCCAGTAAATCCTGGTATCACATGTGGTACCACAGCAACACCCCAAGTATACAGCAAGTTCCTAACAACTAAAAAATCACCCAAAAAACCACATTATTTTCTTTAAAACCTCCTCAAACCTGAACAAAATCGAAAAGTCTCAAACTCCATCAATTTGCCTCAAATCCTGGTCCCCTTAAATAAATTCTCTGTTTTCTGAGAACACCAAATATAACAATCTATACACTAGATGGATTCACACATTTGCGGCAGTTGGGGGCGGTGTGCAGCCGTGTGCACGGGTGAAAGTGAATGAACTATGGGCGCAATATACAAGGGGTGTCTTTGAGTTATGGTACCCTGAGGACCTGATGCAGTTACTTCTTCGTCTTCTTGCCCAACCCTGACGTTCCCCACCTCCCAACCCAGCCCAACGGCCATCATATGCGGCGACGACTTTCGAGCGCTGCCGCTTCTTCATATTGGACAATTACAGCCGCGGTGTGGACGCTGAATCACAAAGTTGCAAACGCTAGAGGTGCAACAGCAGTGGCCGCCGCAAAGGCGGCAAGAAGCGTGCCGGGCGGAATGAGTTATTGCGCGCGGATGAATTATGCAGGGGCTTATTATATCGCGGTCGTTGTTTATGCGCGTAAATGTGCCGCTGTATCCTGGATACTGAATGGTGAGTGCCGGTAGCTTTACGAGTCTATTTTCCGCTGCATATATCCAGGAACAACATGCGCACTTGTGCAGTTGTTTCATTTGCCCGGAAAATTAACTGCATAGCTCAATAATTGCTGTTTTGATAATGATGGAGATAACGTTGTTCCTATTTATTGCGAAGAAGCGGAAAATGAGGTACAGGGAATTGTTTGTTTTATGAGGTGTTCCTGTAAAATGCACGTGGATATTTTTTTTGCAAGAATTATTTTTAAAGCGTGGCATTACACGTGCTTGACACAATAACTAGTATACAACATTATTATCTAGCATAATTTGAATGTCTTATAAAATTTTATTATCATAAAATGTTATTGAATAACAGAATACTATTTAATAAATAGGGACATTATAATACCATTTCATTTATGTGCAACACACAAAAGAAATATTTTATCTTCATATTTGAAAATAACGTGTATAGCTATATAAATCGTCTTACAAGTTTTGAAACAAAGATTCATATTGCAACTATCGTGTTAAACCTATTTATTCTTTTGAAATAAAATATTAATAAAATAATATAATACTTTTATTTTACTTTCAATGTTTCTATAATTTCTGTTTAGAAGTATGCTTAATTTGAAAAAAATGTAAACAGGAACAAAGTTGTCTGTCTGGAATAAAAGTAAAAATGTAATAAGAGAGTTACAATTTAATGAAGCAAACTTTAGTACGATCTAATGTAATAACGGATTCGGTATGAAATCAAGTTACTGAGTATTTTTGCAGAATTTAAATATTTTCTACGGTCCATGTCATATATAATCTTTTTAGAACTTAGATGTTATTTTACTAAACAAAGAGTTACTTTAAGCCTACACGTTTTGTACAATTTTTCTATTTAGCGAAGGTTTTATGATGATAATTAAATCATAGAAGTTGAAATTGTTGGAAAGGCATTAATTATGAATTAATTATTTATACTCGCACAATATAAGAAATTAAGGAAATTGTTAGAGCAGCTGGAATCGTAATTTTTTTGAATTCAATAGGATATGTTCCAATTTTATTTATTATTTTGGAGCATTCAGTTAGCCAGATATCGACACCGTACTCAACCTCCACTTCATTATCCTGTGCCAACTAATATAGTTATTAGCAATTAATGGAAGTAGATTCAATGAGAATATATATTATTGGATATAGTCCCTGCAGGATTCGTACCGGTGTTCCTTGAAAATTCGCTTTGCCGTCACAGTCAGGCGCCTTACTAGCTAAGCTACGGAGCTGGGCGACATGGTGTAATTAAAATAAATTTAAATAATTTTACCTTCTAAGGTCTTTTCTAGTCTATTTTCCAATATTTAAAATTACAATTTTACATTAATTTATATTCTTTAGCGGAAATATGCAAAAGCCCTAATTTTTCGCTGCCCTTTATTTATTAAGTAGATGCTTGAAAACTATTTGAATGATTTATAACGCAATAATACTATAATGTTCTTAAAATGATTTAACAACGTGATAATAAATAACAATGCCAAAAATTGCATAACATAAATTGTCTTGTTGTAGAATCTCACTGCACACAGGTAAAATATTATAGTTGAAATAATGAATAATTTCGCAGAGCTTATGCAAAGACATAAAATGTGCAAAGACCACCCGCCGCCCGCCCTCAACGACATATTGTAAAAGCTGATAAACGCAACGTGTAAGCGGTACGGGTAATTAACGCGTTGATTGTGCGCACACCGCTGGAGACGGCGCAACAAAAGTGGGCGGAAAACGAACGGCTTGCTCGCGACGCAAGAACAAAAGACGCTGGGGAATATTTTACACAGCGCGCAAACGCAAATTGCAATTTTAATATTCGCCGCCTCCGAGCGCGCGCTCGTAATAAACTTCGCGAAAAAGTAGCGCGGAACAAAAGCAAACTGCGCGGATGCACCGGCATAATTTGACAACACGGAATACGCGGACAAAACGCGGAAAAGGAAACATTTGACGCCATGAGAACCGGCGCGGCAAGGGATCGCGGCAGTAGAGATGCAGGATCTTTAATGAGGACTCGCTGCTCTCGCAATTCTCGTGACGTAATGTCCGTTTGGATGCACTGGTTAATTGTGTGCATAGCGCCATGCAAACATGTGTTCTTAGGCTGGGCTATTGTTGCACCACCATCACCATACGCAATGATAGAATACAAATGCATTCCTCAATGGAACACGCCAATTGTGAATTGTCATATTGCGGTACCAGTTGTAATCTGAACAATGCATCGCTTGTAGTATTGGTATCGAACCGTGCTAGGTGTTTTTAGCAAATAAGAATTGGAATGCTATGGATTGAATAACCACAACGTTATCGCACCGCAAGGCGCTCAGGATTGTTTATATCCTTAATGCAATGGAATGCCTACCAAATAATTCTATCAGGGCATGCTAACTAACATCAATCTGGCATTTTGCTTACTGCATTCCTTAATAAACAGGTGCAATCATTACAATGTCTGCATTGAAATGATGACTATATTTAAGAAGTTAGTTCGGTTATTGGTTAGTTATTGGACCCGTATTGCAAAGTAGGAGCATTGGATAGGTTCCCAGTCAATGAACATGCTGGTTTATGGACATGGTGATCACATGAATAACTCTCTCCTCTACTGTTGTTCATCTCCAGAGTTTTCCTTCCCGTGTTATGGTTATTGTTGCAAGTGTTAACTTGAGATGTAAAGTCTAGAGTTCACAAATTGAAAACTATTTCTATTTTGACATGAATGCGATCCTAGTCTGACTTAATATATGTGGGATGACCATCCTCATCTCCCAACAACAATATCTATCTGATATTCGCAGTAGTACCATCTGATATAGTGGAATCTGTCACTGAAGTTTGGATTTTAAACACTTGACCACACTTGGTGCAAAATAACACCGGACAGGTAGTGCCCACTTCGCTGCAGATGCGCGTGATTGCAACGATGGGGTGGTTGTTTGCGTGCGCGGGTGTGTGTACGCGGCGGAGTCAGAAAGCCTGAAAGCTATTTGCTTTTATTGCCCATGGGAGTAATCGGGTTCTTCTTTGTTTCGCTCTTCAATTTGCTCCACACGTGTGTGTTTATATATTCATTCTGGTCGGGATGCGCGTTTCTTGCAAACTGTTCATTTCTCGATCCAATGACAAGTTGCCTCGCGAGCGATGTTGGTACCTTTGTGGAATCAGTGCGGATGCAGCGAAAATGGTTATAATATCGTGATATGCAAGATGCAGGACAGCAAACTATCCCCCATCCGTCTCAACCGTTTCCAACCCTGCCGCCCCCTTCCGTCGTCACAGCACACTGCAAAAGCCGTATTCTCGGCCGTTTAGTATTCAGCGACAATAAAACTTGATAGAGATTTTCATCTCTGAACTCGGGAGCTTGTACAGCGCGTCCCCAAATTTTCCATCTTCCCATCCCTCTACCACATGCTGTCTCACTCCTCCGCGACGATAGTTCTTTGTCATTATACATTCGGCATTCTCTTTGACACGCTCTCTCGGTTCTTCAGTCATACGTCGCAGTAGTTGGCGCAACGGTCGCAGTTATATATACCCTTATTTTCCCATATTCTCTTATCCTGTTATCCTCGATCCGGTTGTCCTAGGACCACCATCGAGCGGGCCGGGTGAGATTAGCAATTTCAACGTTTTAACATTGCGACATTTCGCCCGTTTAAGTCTCGCTTACTGGCTGCGCCTTGCCACTTGATATTCATTTCGAAATCAACATCCGACATAGACGGCGGGCCGCTCTGCCGCTCCCTCTGCACCCGCCGGCATACGCCCGGCATCGACAACATTGAGAGATCATCAAAATTCCGACCGACCGCAGGCACAAGCAAACATTATGTCGTAAAACACTCCTATCGCAATATGATCTTTGACGTTCAGGAATTTCATTTTCAGTTTGCTTACAAATTTGCAATTATGTCCATTCAAACACTCCGGTGTGATGGAATGCTATTTCATTCGGAGGCGGTTAATTAAAGATTTCGCCATCTGGCTCAAAGGCGGCAACGATTTGGGCACTTTTGTGCCGTGACAAAGACTCGGACGCGGGCGATTTAATACATTTGGGTGAAATTTGTCGGAAAATGTGAAAACCAAATTTCTGCGCGCGCACTTATCCTGTGTTAATATCGCGTCGAAATTATATTATAGGTAAAGGCATAGAGAAGCAATATATTTAAAAATCTGTCAAATAACTTTTCTTCTCGAACGTCACGTCTCGTCTAACTGTTCCATCTACTCGGCAGTACTGCTATTTCAACTCGCACTGCAAAAGGCCCGTGCAAGTTGGGCCGCCGCCGGCCGCTGCGCAAGTGTGGGTGCCGGATGAAAAAGAACACGATGGGCACGGCAGAACGACGTGTATTCGTTACCGTTGCCATAGACTCGTGCGCATTCGTTCCGAAGACATGTCTAAGCGTGACAGATTTATTATTTTCAATTTTTAGTCGAAAATATTATGTTCCACCCCGCCTTCTTATATCTTCCGGTAACAGCTAGTCTTTTTGCGTGCACTCATGTTGAACATCTTTGAGATGTGCTTGGCAACCTGAAGTGCTTTGTGTTCGTGTACAGTCGAAATTTAATTTATTAAAACAAAATGATGGCCAAACTTGACGAAATTACAAATGTGGCAGAGGGATGGCGTAATTAAAAGTCTGGTGAAATTTTCCCAAATTATGGATAACTTATAAAGTTCTATTAAAAATCTATTAACCTGTTACGTATAATTCTGCAACCACTTAATCTTTGATGCAATAGGAAAAGAAAATTTTATTAAACTGACGTAGGAGTACAGCATGAGTACAGAAAACAGTAGAAATTTACCAAAAGTGATGAAAAGGCAGTTTAAATCTGCTTTCCTTTAAAGTTTATTGAATCATGTTTAATCAAGGTTTATGAATTTTCCAGAGGTTCTGTGCTTAGTACTTGACATACATATATAACTGTCAGTCACGAAATTTCTAAATATGTTTAAAAAGGAATGGTCGTTAATTGAATTGATCATGTGCGCTTTCTTTCAGATCTACTGCATACCTTCAATTTTCTGTCCAATTTCACCTGGAATTGTCTTGCCAATAGCTAAAATACGGCGATATTACTATTTTTTTGAGAAAATTTCTGAGATTTTTCATAGCAACTGGACCCCGGTGTTCCACAAAATTTAAAACCTACTACAATCTAGTAAGTCCAACAGCCCAAAATTTTAGTCTAATTTAATTTGAGGAACAAATACTTTCTATCACTATAAAACAATTCTCGATATTGGCGAAGGTTCTGTGCTAATTTTAAGAGTAGTTCATGGGATTAACTTTACAACAATAAAATATTTTGTTTTTTTCGTATAATTTATTCCTGCAATTAGGTTTCTGTGACGTTCCAAAGTTCGTAATCCCAGTTTTTATTTATTTTTGCTTTAACCAAAATGCACCCTTCAAAGATGCGTCTAAGAAACCCTACGCCCTAAGTTTGTCGACGAGCGCTTCATGCTCGCATTACTGTGTCCGCACATACAGCGCACCCATCAACTTACACGAAGAACACGAGAATCGTCTTTAAACGTCCGAATGTCCACAAAGTGCTCTGAAGTCTTGGCCACCCTCCATCCTCCTGGCCGCGCACATGGAACTCCTCTATTTCTACTTCTCTCCCAACAATTCCGACTGCTCTATTTCTATTCCCATTTCGCTGCACTATTCCTATTTCAATCCTCTCGGCTTAGCGTTACCCGCCGCGCCCGATCGGCCGCTATATCTATCCATCTTTTATCAGCCTCCACTTCTGACGTTTCGGCGCTGGTCGCGCGTCGCCAAACGAAACGCGTCCTTCAATTCTCGGTCTTATCTGGCCGGCCACTTTTCGCCCCGGAATCCCGTCACACTCGACGCCGCGCGGCCCTTCGACTGCACCCCACCAGACCGATTGGGCTTTATGTAACGCGACGTAAGTCAATGTTACGCGACGCTCGACTTTCGGATTCGCCCATCGAGGCGAGGTATCATCGACGTCCTTGACAATATATTGCTATCTTTCGTTTATCCTTTCAAGTGCGGTGCGTTGAGAATTGCTCTGGCTCGGTCAGCACCAGTGACATCGAGAGATATAAATCGACCCTGTTATTAAGCCTCTCGAAAGCAAGCGGGAAAGCAATCAACTTGTTAAGAACAACATTAACAAACCAAACAAAGGCGCCAATTTCCAGTTTGATATTAAAGCTTTGCTTCCTAACTCCGACTAAAACCAATAGGTAGTTGCTGTAATTGGAAAGCAATTTTTCCGTGAGCCTATTTCGCAACAAAACTCGCGCAATCGTGCTTCGTACATCTTGTGATCTCGACATTTTAATTTCTTCGCCGCTCAGATCGAATACCTTGAACCTCTCAATCTTGATCTGCAAGCGCAACGCTGCTTTTTGTTAATATTTAATAATTTTTATTAGACGGCGGAGGCGGCAGCGGCGGCGGACAAAAAAAAAACTCATAAACGTCGTCGAACATCATGAGTAATAAGGACGTCGAGACTAACAGCGATTATGAACGACGCTAGGTTGTGAAAAAGGACAAAAGACGTGAAAATGCGAAAGTATTCTCGACGAAGCAGATCCGAAGCGTGGCGATGCAAAAGCCAATAAGAATGTGCAGGAAGCGTAAACTAATTTGATTAAAATTAATATTAAGATGGCAAAGAAGCTTTCGGTCCGCGCGTCACTGCGCTGACGGCAGTCTCCGTAGCTGAATGCACATAAAAGCCCTTCCGCCCCCATACCCCCACCGTTCTATTACGCTGACTACCGCGCATATTAAAGCACCAGTGAGTAGTGCACCCCGGATAGAAATACACAACATGCTTCAGATCTTGGAAGCAATTTTCGAGGGACCAGTTTCTCCAATGCATATTAATTATGATTGCCACTATTGACTTGAACAACTGGACTGTTGCCTGTCCAATATTCAGAGGTATACATAGAGGCCCCAATTTGGCCACGCAGTATCCTTTGGCACAACAGAAGCAAACAGTGTAAAGAGTTGGGCGATGACGAGGAAGGGGAGGAGGGGGGGGGGGGTATGGAGGCAAATAAAAAGTCATACCTCTAACGTTGTCCTGACGATGATGTCAATGAAATATTTATGCGACGCGGTTTTGTTCGCCAGCTGGAAGATGAAGAATCAACGGCGTGCGCCATTCTATATTCGTCGCACATCGCGGCGTGCGCTTACCCGCCTGTTTGGATATTTGCTCACCGCCTCACCCCGGCGGGCGACTTAGCTGGCTGGCTTGTTACGTAACGCCGAGGCCACAAGTTCGTTTGCATGTCCTTCTACAGTGCGAGGAAGCTGCGAGGCTAATTCTAGCGGCAAGCGGCGGCTTTCGATGCACGTAGCATTAAGCAGCGTAAGAAGGCAGTAAAAAGGCAAAGAGTGCGCAAAGAAACAAGAAAACAACCAGCGTGGTTTATGGCTCAGTCGGCCGGAAATATAATGAAAATATAACGAAGCTGTTACTGTGCTCGCCGTGTTGCCGTCCATATGCACGTTGATGTTCAGGCACAGCAGGGCAACGACGAGGGGCGGCGGCGGTGGCAACGTAACAAAGCGCGGACGCACATTGTACAAACGTAAGCGCTGTAAAGGCGCTGGGCGAAACATGTTCGGTTTGATTATATTGTTTACAGCGGCGAAAAATATGTGCGCGGACTAAATAAGCAAATAAGCGCCTGTAGGGCACACGAGAGGATGCTTGCTGCCGCCGTGACTTTCTTAAAACGTCCATGCCACTTTATGCATTACTTATTCAACAAACTATCTCCCAAAACCACTAGGGCAGTTGGAGTTAATTAAAGTCAAATGAAATTAATTTTCCTCCATGTAATTGCATGTTGCGTATGAAGCATTTCAAGCGAAAATTATCAACTTTTCTATTACGCGTAGGTACTCAACATTTGCTCCTGGTAATTGGAGCGTAGCACGACGTGTTTTCAGAGTTCGTGAGCATCAAACCTGTCGTCCAAGAGGAGAACAAAGTCGCCGACGCAGCAACAAGCCGAGTCGACAAACAACGCCACCCCTTCGTAAACTTCTTTGCCCTACGTCGCGCTTTTTTCTTCGTTTGTTCTGTTATTAAACGAAGGAAAACATCAATATGGTGAAGATCAACATAAACAATACACGAGGACGATGCACATGCACAAGTGGAGAGCCGATTAAATTCGGGCGTATTTATTTGAAAGCAATAATAAACCCGAAGATTGCCCTTGCTGGGTGCGGACGAAAATTAAATAACGACACAAGCTGTTGTGCTACAATACAGCGCGCTAGGGAGCGGCAATAGCCGGCCGTAAAACGGACAAGGACATAAAGCCAGGCTTTTTGCTAACGACTACCAGACATAGCATCACTGAGCTCAACTAATCACATCCATGTGTCCAGATTTCAAGCCACTTACAGTCAGACGTATTATTTAATATGTTGCATAATTCAGGTTCTTACAAATGGACCGAATTAGAGAAATGATAACAGTGATTAAAAAATCGGTCAAAATTTAATGGCGTAAAAACAGACGATGGAAAGCTGCAAAAGAGATCAACGTTTCTAGAAATCTTAACATCATCAAAAGGTTTGATTCAATTTTGAAATTTTTTTCCTTTTTGAAAATTCCTTACAATTGTGGTTCAAATCAAATGTGATGTGCCAAGTTGGTTCAAAATCCGGAGGAATTTTTAGATTGTTCAATTTTATGAAATCACATTTAAAAGAAAAACTCTCTTCTTTTAGTAGTTATCATGTTTTCCACTCGAAACAATTGAAGAATTTAAAATCATTGATAATTAATTAAAAAAACTGTTGTTACAAATCGATAATAAAGAAATCAACAGTCTAACAGCAACTACATAAATTTGAATTAATTTAAAACACAAATAAGGAATATATTTTAAATTCAGTAGATTTTAAAAACGGATTTTATACTGAAACAGTTTTTGTGTTGTTATTGAAAATTATTTGTTTACAGCATTTCTTAACTGCTATTGAAATAGACTTTTGTCTACTTTTAACGGAATGAAATACCCTTAAAAGTATAGATATCACCTTTTTGGTTCATCTTTTCATTAAAAATTTGTAATTTTCAGTTTAAAGATATATATTCTCTTATAATAAATGTGAATAAAATGAGAATTAAATATTTTTTCTGTGAATTAGCAAAGCTTGTTGTAAATTTTTAATTAAAAAATAATACAAATAATAGCTTAATGCTGGGGAACAAATTAACATTTCAGCTGTTTTGCATAATATGCAACGGTGATATACAGGTTTGTAACGTAGCTAATAATTATCATAGAATATTAATAAAGGATGCAATCAAATAAAGACTAATTAAATTCAGTAGCATGTTCTAATATTTACAAGTTGCGACTTTAAACCATTCATAGATATTCTACAATTAGGACTAATATATAATAATTTAATTTTGGAATTATAAAAAGTCTTTTTTTCAAAAATGGGAATTGTAGAAACAAAAGAAAACTAGATGGATTATTTCACTTGTGGATTGATTTCTTGAGGAGTTCAGATTTCTTTTTTCATTTCCCTTTAATTACTACGTTTTTAAGACTTCTGAGGTTCTTATAAAGTTATCTTCTAGTATGCAATCCTTTCCCATTAAGCAGCTATAAACATCAATGTAGGAACCACCTCAAATTAGAAAACTTTAACTGTGTGCCCAAATTAATGTTCACTTTCCTGCTTCTTAATGATGACTTTTCATGTAAATTGAAATTCAATGCTTTTAGAAATTGAAAAGATTTATGTTGCAAGATTACTGCCATGTAATCTTTCTCTTCCAAAGCGCACTTTGAGACTAGTTCAAAAATTAATAAAACAACAATAAAGGTCCATGTTTGAAGACAAATAAAAGAAGTTGATAGGCTTTTGACGAAATGAACGTAGCACAGCTGAATTAAAATCTGTTTTTATTATTGCAGATGACAATTTCCGGGAGGAAACATAAAAGCAAAAGCCGCGTTGATCCAGAGAAATCGACCCGGAAGTCCGAGGCAGGAGCGGTAGTAAAATTAAACCGTAACTTTATCCTTTCTTACGGGGCAGCCGGCGGCGTGCGATGCGTTCTAATCGCCTGGATGCACGCCATAAGTTATCACAGGGAAATTTAGAAAATACATAAATACAACAACTACGTCTGAAATCGGCATGCATTGGAATTAAAGGTATGCCCGGGAGGATTTGTGGAATTAATCAAATTATACAAAATAAATAAATACCTGCTGCTGCTGCTTAAATTGGCTGCGCGGTCTCCAGTGGTTTGGGCAAACTACCTGCATGTATGAGGATATATAACCAACCATCCATGAAGAAGCATGAACATGTAACAATAATTGCAAGAGGAAATCATCCGCTTGTTCGGAAGGAAGCAAACCTCTCATCGGTTTTAACTACGATGTTCCCAACGGAGGTGTTGGCAGAATTTGAATCTGCGATCTGCCGACTCGCAAGCCAGCGCGTTGCCAACTGTGCTACCAATGCGGTCGCAGGACGAAATGAATTTTCTGTAAAATATACTATTAATCACAATCACGACTGCCAACAACACCACCCACCGTTTGTGCTACTCTATTATCCTACAATCCTCACCACCGCTCCATCATACACCCTCACATCAAGCTTTCGAGTGACTTGGATGAACTTATAGCGAATCAAGGCAGTCCATATTTCTCATCGTATCAAGTCATCGACTATCAACTTCAGTTCCTAATCACTGATAAGGAAGATTGTTTACCCATGTGTTCGTCGACTGAGCAAACCAAAACGGAATTAATTTGTATCGCAAAGAAAGTGGAAAGCATGGTGCATCTTTACCACTTTACCTAAATCCCTTGCTGATTGCAAATGTAATTCCTGATTGTAAATGAAATGGAAATTTTGAATTAAACTATACTGTAATTCTAAATATGCATACGAAAATTGCGAGCATGTAATCATAATAACTCAAATAGGATTTGCATTCTGGTATACAATGTGTATCACGTAATCGCATCAATGCAGCTCAATGCGCAAATCATCCGCTGTCAATTCTAGAAAACGTCATCCACACATCACTCACATTGATCCGTTATTAGTCTCATCACAATCAGGCGCAAATCACGAGTCAGCATTCGTTAAGCTGTCCTCTCACAATGTATGAATGCAGTGTAAAACCGCCACTGGGGCGCAAATGAAATCGAGTACACATGTGCACGTTGATTGTTTCTTGTTATCTATTTGTACGTGTTTTCCGGCAGCAAGGTGCGAGGGTGCAACCCAATTAACTGCCAGCGTGCGCAAGAATAAAGCCCACCTGGTAAGTGCACGACCACTACAGTAAACATCAATTGCGTGTTATAATCGATGCTGTGGGGGCAGCGCATTGGCTGTCGCCGGCCGAGATATGTTAATTACTACGGACTAATAGAATCTGTCATTTGGAGACGGGCGGATAAAGGCTGAGCACGTAATTATCCTTTTATGACTGTTTACTAGCACCGGTGTGTTAATGATTTGATGGGTTCATGTTCGATGTGGCTTTCTAGGCATACTCAATGCAGTACACCTGCCAAAAGGACAATCCCAAGTGCGAACTGGTAATTAGCCACTCGTGACACATATCAACAGATGGGGCAGTTTATTGCGAGTTGCTGAACACGTCTGGGATTATGTTGCATGTTGCCACTTGGCAGCGTTGGGGATGTGTTCCTGAATTTAATCCGTTTCTATTTGATTGTAATATTTATTAATGCGCGTTAGTAATTAACAATGTTATGCGCTTATATGTTGTCTATTGTGCAGTGTAGATCTCCTAGTTGGGATAGTAATTTGATGCTGGGTATGAAATTTTACTGGAAACGATTTTCCGCGCAAATTTTTATATTTAATGGAATAAATAAATATGGTTGCTTTGAAGTTTCTGGTTACTGCCGAATTAATACTAGTAATTTAATTTGAATATATTTATTGCAAATATATTTAGCTTTAGTAAAAATAAAGTGGTGCTGATATTTAATTGAACTACAAAGATTTTATGTTTAATATAATAAATTTAATTTATTTTGAAAATAAAACCTGGTTTAGAGGCAGATAAACTTCCTAATTCCACTTGTAACATTAAAAAATGGTGATTTGTTAAATAAGAATTTTGTGGTTTTCCTTTTGCCACAATTAAATGTTATTGCCGTTAAGCCTCGAATCATTTGTTATTTGTAAGATCAGTTTTCTCATTAAAAAACAAACTTTTAACATGTTTCATGTTTTTGTCAAAAAGTCAGATTCAAAGTATATTGTAAAATGTGTATTGTAAATTGAAATATTACTAATAAAATGTTTGTATTGTAAATGATAATAATTTCTAGTCTTTATGTCGATACTTCAACAATTATTTTATGTATCTTATTTATGTGGACAAAGAAGACAGTCCAGATGATGTATTGTTTGATAAACATAAAGTAAGTTATGTGAAATGTAAAAAGTTTTTAGTAAATTTATTTCAATTCGTATGTTTCCTCCATAATTTATTTTCAGACTGGCTTTATCGAAATAAGTTTTAAAGTTTAGCAGTCCGTCCGTTTCTAAGTAACACCATATATTTGAAGTTTTACTAAACAATTTAAATACACGTCCCCAGCGGTATTTTTATTTGAATTCTGCAAGTCTCGTTGATATTTGCGATTTCTAAACGCAGTTTGCAACGCAATCGAAGCCAACTGCAGCTAGCAGATAGAAGCGCAAGCGGCGGCGGATAGACATGAAAACGGGCTGGATTGTGCGCGCTCGCCGGCGTTGGTCGCGCGCCCGCCGCTCTCACGGCCTGCCGTCATTCCGTACCGGCAACGGCCACGGCCAGCATCCTGCCGCCGCGAGATTCTCTCCGCCGCCGTCGCGTGCCCGTCGATCGTGCGAAGAACGCCGCCGGGTGATAACGTCGCGCGCGCTGCAAAGAGGGGGCACGCCCCTTTCGCCGTCACCTCAAACCGCCGCCGTTATCAGCATCAACAGCGGTGCTCGCGCCCGATTCAAATTCGCGCACGGCGCCAGCCGCAGTGCTTTTAATCGCCGTTAACAATCACACGGCGTATTACAATGCACACCGTTTTGCGTGAGTAACTGAGACCAGCGGTCGGAAAATGCGCTCGTTTCCGGACGCTGCACGCGAGATTACCGCGACACGTCCGCAGGAAACGTGCGACAACGGCGGCGCGATTACCGCGCGGACGGCGCTACGGAAAAACTTGGCAAAGCCACAATCGCGGTTTGCAATGCATGCGCAGGAAGAGCACAACAAATATCGAAAGCGACGCGGAAAACAGCAAGGTGGAGCGGTGGCACAGGATAAAGGCGGCGTGGACGCGCGTAGCGAGCAGGACGAGTTCGGGAAAGTGCCCGCGAAGAAAAAGAGTTGCCGAATCAGGAGTGGATTCTTGTTGGTGGAAAGTTTGCCCGTTATTAGGGCCATCAAATGGGCCATTAGTTTTGCACTCGTGATTGATTCAGGTACGTCCTTTGAATATTTATGAAAACCCGACAAACTCGCTCTTGGCAAATAATTTAATTGTCCGCGAATGAATTTTGGGGTGACACTAATACAGTCCCAAGAAGTTGGAAATTTCTCTACGGCAAAAATTAATTAGTAAAATTAAAGGCAAAGTAAGATACAAAAAGTGGAAAAAATTTTACTGTTTAATTAAGGCGACTCTGAATTTGCGCCTGGCAAAGTCTTTACGAAAACTGCCAAGAACCTAGTTTACGGTAGTCAGTGTGCACTGCAAATCCGAACAAGTCAAGCACTCAAAGACAAAATATTTTATTAAAGAAGGATTCTTGGACAAGGCAAGTCTGCATTCTTCAAAAGATTGTTTTTTAATGAGGATCTTCTAAGCTTTTTTTTCCTATCCGTTTATTATTGCCAACACTGCAGCTTTATCGCTACGCAGTCCTTTGATAACTTCGCAATGTCCTTTTGCTATTTCATTAAAACAAAAATCTACTCTCCCATTAGCCAATTGCGTTTCATCATAGAAAAGTCCGAACAACAATCAATCAACACTAATGAGAAATTAATTAAACTTCAACGATAAACATTGCCATTCAATCAGTGGAAATGGAAAAATGGATGTTCGGGCAATAATTGAAGAGAAAGAGAGTACCTGCACTCGCTCAACAAAATTTAATAAATGTAATAAAACATAGCTCGTAAAATATTTAAACATGAAAAATTGAAATTGTGAAAGGTTGTGTCTGATAGCGCCATCAACTAACGAAAATACAGCCGGCAAACATGAATAAAATGCAAAAAATATGTACCATTAGTCAAGGATTTTATGTGTTTGCGTTTTGGGCAGGCTGTGCTGGATCAGTTTTTGTTTTATTTCAATATTTATGCGCACATTTATGCGTTCCAGACGCATAAAATGACTTTGGTTTGGTATTCGTTTCGTTTGAATGTATTTTTATGATTCTATTAATTATTAGTGTTTTGAGAGTGCATCCAGACCTTAACAAATAGACAAGAAGACCTTAGGGGAACAAAAAACCAGAGAGTAGTTGTTGATGATGTCCTCATCAAATTTGTCAGTGTTGCAAAACCAAGGTTTTTCAGCTAAAAAAAGCAAGATATTTGGAATAATCCACGCATAATAAATTCTGATTCTAAATATTTTAAATTGTTATAAAAATTCAAGTGTAATCCATACCTAGTTTAATTGATAAATGTTTTATTGAAAATATGGTAATCATTCTTCTGAACATTGTAAAGTTGTAAAAACGTAGAGGAAATTCATACAAAAGTAAGAATTTTCTGGATAATCTCGTATATTTTACTGTATATGTGTTCAATAATGCTTTAAAAATTGCGTACATTCTAAAAAAAATATATAAATTTTAATACATTGTAATTAGTTATATACAACTTAAAATAGTTTCTTACGTTTTCCTATAAATTTCTACAGCATTTTTACTTTTTCTTATCATAAGCCAGATAAATAAAAACTCCTTATAATGTGGTTTAAAAGTAGTAATTCTTTATCCAACTGAAAATTTTCTTTTATAGAGAAAACTAGAAAAACTAGTAAATAAAAGCATTTACTACAATTCACAATATCAATAGTGATATTGTAGTATCGTAAAATTATTTTATTTTGCTATAATTCTCAACAGGTTCATTTCTCAAATGTTTACTTACCAACTTATACATTCTAGACATATAAAACAACTTCGTAATGATATTCATTTTATTTGAATAAATTTTCATGATTCTATTAATTATTAGTGCCTCGAGAGTGCTTGCAGAAACGAATAAATACGTATTAATTAAAGTTATAAAGCCAGCGTTATTTATTTAGGCGCCAGTGGGCAGTAGATGGGGGGCAGCACAACCCATGTGCCGGTCTCATCGGACTGCGAGTTGTAGAAGTGGCGCGGGGATAAATCTAGCAACTTTACGCCGGTGTAGCGACGGCGGCGGCGTGCGGAAAATTTGAATTTACTATCGCCATGGAAGTATTCGCACACTAGTTTACTACATCATTTGGCGAGCCAGCTGCAGCATGTTGGGCGACGGCAACCGATGCAGTGTCAGGTTTTATTTATTTTGAAAACGGTCCGTTCGGGAAAGGAACATGTCGACAGGGCGTCGTCGCATTGATCTCGTATTACGTTCTCATCCTCTCATTTCAATATCGGATGGCCGACATTGAGTTGGAAAAGTTTAGGCTTTCAAATCCGGGGGCGGCATTTGTTATACCTCCTGCTTATGCATTATGCGCGGTGTAACGTTTAAATGTTTGTATACAACGTAGGATGATTTATTGCCGCGGCTCTAAAATGTAATGCCTACTTTTTACTCCTAGTCGCTTCCTGGGTTGGTATCATTTTTATCCCGCGGCGAATTCCTGCTTAGTCCTGCATATTTGCTAGCGACTAGTGCTGTCATTTTTTGCGCCAAAAGGACATGAACAATGCGTGTGACTGCAAAACTACTAACAACTGTTATTAATAACCTTCAAACAGCACACAAGGCATACTTTTTTCATGTTTATTTTGTGGGGATGCTAATCAATATTATTACCACTCCCGTGTATAAAAATGAAGCTTCATCTAGTTATCTGCCAGAAAAGCTCGATTCAATTTGTACCCGCTGCAGAATAATGGCCTAATAAGATGCCTCCCCCATTCAAAATCAGACTAATGTTGCACGTGAAGCATACACAATCATAAAACACAACAATTTGAGCTTATGTAGAAAGTTTCCAGGGTATAAGGAACGCATAAAAGGGATGTGTATGCGCAAGCAGCGGCGCGAGCTTTCAGCAAGCGCACGACGAGGAAAATAAAACGGAAAGAATTGTGGATAAAGTTTCGCTAATCATAACCCCATAAAACGCGACCCAAACGCCCATTCTTCATCTTTCTATTGCCTCCCTTTTCATTTCTTTTTAACTATTTCTCATCCACACGTAGTCGACCTCCTCTCCGACGGTACTCCAAGTCTCTATCGACTGCGATCGCGATCCCTTCTGTATATTTCATCGCTGCCGTTCGCCTTGTCGGGCATCTTTTTTCCACTTTTCCCGTTTTATCGCCCCATCGATGGCAATTTGCATCGTTTTTGTCTTCTTCTTGCGGCCACGCGGTTTCTTCTTTCTTATTCGTATAAGTCCGAGCAAACCGCTCGAAAATGTAATTGGTATCCATGCGATTTGGTCGATTCAGTGTAGTTGGTTTAGGTGATAGGGGCATTTTTATGTTTTTCGGTTGTGATTTTTTATCGGCTAGTGTTACACTACTCCACATGCGTGTGAAGAAGTCAATGCGGCGTATCTCTCTATTTTTAACCGTTGCGGTGGCTGCCGCCGCGCACTTTATTGTGTTACAGTTAGTGGGGCGGCGTAGGCTACAAGCTACGCGTCACTGTGGTGCGATAGAAATGATTTCACAGTGGTGAAGTCAAGACTAAGGTTAGGGACTTTGGTCTCGGACAGTGGGGTTTGATTTATTCAGAAAACTTTCTGCGGGAGGAGCTTTCAAGAGGCTTGTGTCAAACGGCCGAAAATTCAAACGTAAAATTGTGGCGGTAGTGGAAAATCGAACAGGTACCGGACGTGCAAAGTCAATAAAGACAGCGCTTTATTAACTGTACTCTGTAAGAGTTCAAGGAAGAAGAGAAAATAGTATAAGTGCACAAATACTTTTTGCAACATTTCTTTTTGTTACAACGTTACACTGTACGATCCAATGGATTAAACCGTTTTTCTCCACTACCCAATTTCGCAATTTTTTTTTTAAAGCGGAGGAATGACATTATACAATTGCAAATTATTTTGCTAATTCAGAGATATTCATCAAATGTATTGGTATAAAGTATGATAATATATACGAAGTTGACTGTAAAGTGGGAAAAATGGTTAAAAAATAGGGTTATGTCAATGTTGCTTGCGATTATAAATTAAGAACCTTTAAATAAAACTTTACAGTGTTTTAATAGATCAGTCATTATACACTAGAAATATTTCAGATTGGCAAACTTCCAGACCAACACTGGGATTTGAAACTTAGTACAATTCATTGAAGTTAAAATTCACATCACAGAATGAAATTTGAAAAATTCAACACATTTTATGTTTGATTAATAAAATTATTGGGATTAATATTTTGCGCTAGTATTTCACTATTTTCAATTAACTTTTTATTATTGTCACTAGTTCTTCAAATACAGGAGTATAATCAATTTATTCAAATATAAAATTACGCTTCAAAGATTGAAGAAGTACTTTTTCGCTCTGACTGTAATTCACAATTGATGCAATGCAAATTCAGCAAACAAAAAGTTGATTGTTGATGAGGAAGGTTATTATAGATGGAGAGCACTAATTTCCCTTTTGGTTATATCGTAACAATGACATATATTACTATTATGACAATATGAATTAATTATTACAAATATCATAAAACGATAATATTGTTGGCATTTCCCAACATTGATGTAGTTCGATTAAATTCGTATGATTATTAAATTTAGGTTCAATCTGCCTGTTCTCAATCACAGGCATAATAATAAAATCGCAAAAATTGATGTACCTAAACAATCAGTTTATTGTATCATTTTGTACGTGACAGTACAGAACAAAAAAAACTATTGTACAAAAAAACCGCAACGTAAGATAGAAAATTTAGCACAATATATCTAAGGTAGAATTCTATATTATTTGTATTCCAACCAAGATGTTCCTTACAATTCACCTCGCACTTAGCCATGGAATTTGGCTTGTGCATTAACCTCATCGTTTGAAGCACGAGTTGAGTTCTCGGATGACCTGGTACCCGTGGTACCACAGAAAACACATGGTAAATATTCCATTATAGTGAGGATAGAATTGTATATTATATTTAAATCCCAATCAAAATGATCCCTATAGTACACCGTGCTCTGAATCATGCGACTTTACGAATGCATTAACCTCGCGTTTTACGACCAAACTTGGTTCCCCAGATGATCATGAGCTCGTGGGAGTTGCATATGCCTATAATGGGTGTCTATTCTAACCGTCACACTCGGAACACAAATGCTGTTTCTAAGGGCCGAGGCCATGCGTTATGAAAAGCCAACTACCCCTATTACCAAGAATGTCTCCAGACACAGTCCTTGGAACGGAACCCGAAGGATGGTTTCCACACAATTGCATGGATCACATTAGCAGTTATTCACAACACATTTTTAGAATACCCTCAGTACTTAAGCAATTTGATATTGATTACCAAAAAAGACACTTGGAGGAAAGTATAGGTGTAGTACATTCTACCGATGAATACAGAACAAATTTGGTAGACCAAGCAGAGAAAAAAATAAGACCGACATTGGTGTCATTATGGATGGCAAACGTGTATATCCATTTTGGATATAAGTAAAATTTATCAGCTCTAATATTTGTAACTTTATTTCTAAGTATCCGGCCGGTATTATATGAAATGATCAGCTTGTTTCAAAGAAGAAGATTCTTTTCGATGTTAAATGCACAAAAAGAAAACTTTACGTATTATAATAAGAAGGAAATTAAAATGGAAATGAAAATATAAATCTGTCTAACTAAAATGTATGCCTGGCATCTTCATTATCGCATAAACTAAGGACCGACTGTCGAACGGAAGCGCAAAACACAAGAATGTAATAAACTATTGCAATTTATGAAGAATCATTTTAATAGGAAGCTGATGGAATATGGATAGGTATAGGTCTTACAATAGAAGAGTTAGATGGATACAAAAAAACTAGAAAAACTGCGGACAAAACTCCGAAATTAATGTTTTATGCGTTTTGGAGTCACTGGTACGTAAAGATTTGATTTGCTTAATGATCATAAATTATTCTGATTTATATCTGGTGACGATCCGGGAATTATCGTACTTTTGCACGGGTTCGTTTTTTATTTGTAATGCCAATGCAATTTAAATTCCTCAATGCGGCGCGCTGAATTCCAATAAGAAAGATTATCGACTCAGGGGAAATCCGTTAAAGCGATAAAATATTTTAATTACAATTAGTTACCGTTTGAGTTCTGAAGGTGCTCATGCAGCACATTGGAGCGGCGGTTGACTCAAACTGCCGCTGTGCTACCTCAGGAACGAAACACTTGTCTTGCATTTTTGTGCGCCACGCTATCGAGAAGGTCGAATGACTTGTAATAACTCTGATGGTAGTTTGAGTTATCCAACATTTGATGAATTTTTTGCCCCCTCTCCTGTCGGAAAATGTTGGCAATTTTTAAAATTCCAACCCATCCGGGTAACGATAGAGACAGGCGCTGGGAGTGATGGCCCCGTGGTGATACCAATGATGTTTGCGTAAAACGCATCCGAGCGTGAAAGTTGCAAGCGCTGCAAGTAAAAATTTCGTCCTCTATCGGTCCCCTACTGCCGGCGCCGTTAGTATCCATATCATAGGCGTATCATATTATGCCGTCGCCGGCAAGCGTGTCGCGTTTTATCGGCGGCGTCGCGACCAAAGTCAGGCGCTCCAGCCTATGAAAGCTCTCCCGACCCTTGGTGACCACCTGGTCCCATTCTACACGGCGTGCCGTGGAATTCATTACTCAGCTTAAGTCCAGGGTGATTTAAATTTCTGTTGTGACAGCTTCCACTGGATCTCGAAAATGGTTTTAGTCTTTATAGAGAGGATGAGTATGGTGGAATTTAATTTGCATCAGAGCTCGCTCTAAAAATGCAATTATTGACTGACGAGCCCGGATGCGTTAGCCCTTTGGGAGATTTCACTCCAGACTTGTTTCTGACAAGGATGTTGAGCTACATGTCACAACCGAACAAATGCTTATTTTGTTTAGCTTGCGGCCTGCGGCTGACGAACATGACAGCCCCCGTGGTTGCCGATACACGGAACGACATGCTGCTGGATTGCCATTTCGACATGGGCGCCGAGCTTCTCTACGCAGTCAAGTGGTACAAGGACGATCAGGAATTTTTCAGGTGAGTGGAGGTCCGAACGCGCCTATTGATCGCCGCCTTCGACCCTTTGAGCTTCTTGACATTGTTGCGCCGTTATTCACAGATTCAGACCCAACCAGCAGCCGCATACAATTATGTTCCCGGTGGCGGGTGTGCACATGCAGGCGACGGCGACGCAGTGCGACGAGACGCGCTGCATGCTGCGGCTGACAAACCTCACCCGCGAGCACAGCGGCGGCGCCTATCGCTGCGAGGTGTCCACCGAAGCGCCGGCCTTCCGGCTTGCCTCCGAGACCCACAATGTCACCGTTGCAAGTATGCGATTGCGCGCGTATTCACCTGCTGGTGGCGGTGGTTGACGATTGTTTGCGTTGCAGCTCTGCCGCTGGACTTGCCGCGCATCACCGGCTTGGCGGACACATATGCCATGGACGACATGTTAACCCTGGAATGTGTCTCTGGCGCGGGGGATCCAACGCCACAACTCACTTGGTATATCAACAATCAACCGGTGAGTACGCATTGCTCAAATAATATCTGGTTATTAATGAGTACTTAATTTGTTTGCATATTATGCTAAAATGTATACAGATTCATGTGCAGCAAACCCAACTAAATTGTTGACTTGTAAATTTTATGAACTCATTTAACTTCTGTGGTGCAGAGAATTAAATTATTTTAACACTTAATTTTGTATTAACTACAATATTAAAATATATTTAATGGATTTCATTTTATGTAGTTCGTTTTTATGTTTTGCCATATGACAGAATTGAGCGAATGCAGATGTGGGTGGAAAACACTAAAATGGTTTGTACAAGGATACCAATATTTCTACAAATTTGAGACTCATTTTAAAACAAACATTCTAATAGTTTTTAAATGTTTTCCAAAATACTTCCTCTGCTATTTATGGTACTTCAAACAACTTTGTAAAACCATTCTAATAATTCATCAATCGTGTTCAATTTTTTACAAGGAAATATGCATTTTTTTTGTTTGGGATATTAAAGAAATTGTTCATTGAAAAGTATCAACGAAAGTTCTATTTTCTACAGGAATTAATACATTTTAATATTTAATTTCTTATTAACTGCCTCTTAATGAGTGAGCCAAGTTTTTATGAAGTTTTGTTTATTTCTCGAAGAAGTTAACCTTACTTAAGAAGTTTTAACCTCTTTCTTTGATCGTCGCATTCAACTTATGCGTCTAAAGCCATATAAAATTCCCATAAAGAATGCAAAGAGAAAACTTTAACAAAAATAGCAGGTTAAAGTTTATTTTTAATCAAAGTTTAATTCTGGGATAAAACGCTCAGATGAGGTAATTAGAAAGTTAACAAATTATGGCTCTTGTATATGGTATGTGTAACTTTGTTCATTATTTTTATTTTAAAAAACTTTATTTTTATTTTACTAAACTAACATATGAATAATCAGTGCGATATTTGGTTTGCGGTATAATCAGAGCGTGGATTTCTGATTCGTTGAGTTTTCAACTTTTACAACGCTATGAATTATTCGTTCATCAAATAAATTTCCTCTACGCCACATCCAATTACACAATGTATCAAATCACTAATGAATACATAATTTGTTGATCCAAAACTGTCTATTTTCCACATCCAACACCACCCAACATATTCCCTCAGAAATGTTTAACTTTGCATTGTACAATCGGAGCTAACCACGTGTTGACGCAGCTTTGTCCTGAACTAACAATATATTGCTAAATAATTAATTAATTAGCAAGCGATTATCGAATGAGCAGACGCGACAACAATGCCAACTGTGAGCATGTGAGGGCGAGTGCACTCCGATCGAATGTGAACAGTTTCCGATAGGCCGATGGCGAATTTTCCATTTTCGCCGCCTCACTGTTGACTACGTGCGAGCTGGCAGCAGGTATTAAGCGCGACGCTGAGTAGTCGAGGCTGCCGTTAGTGCAGGCGTTAATGTGCGCCTCGTGCTGCCCCGGCTAGGGCGGCGTTATTATCCGGCCTGATAGATAATAAATAACGATGCCAGCGGCGACGAGGACACAACGATAATCCGAATTGATCGGCGCGAGCATCGAAATTTGATCGATATTGTGATACGCGCACGTAAAAGGCGCACGTACTTGCATAATGTATGGCGGGCAAGGGGTACGTAACCCCGGAGATCAACATTGCCATCGACAGCGGCGAAACAACGTTGAGATGAATGGGGGTTGGGGGCGCATTCTATCAGGTAGTCTCTCTTCCCACGTCGGTCATTACGCTGCGGAATATAGCGTGTTCCCATTAAACACTATACTAATCAACAATCCTTCAGATCGAGCTGATCCAGTGGTATAGGGAATGGAGCAAATTACAAGAGATATATTGGTCTCTGCTGTATACTGTTTTGTTTGTTATTGGATAGATATTGGCAGTGTAAAATGAATATTTCTTACATTTAAACATGTAATGCTCAAGCGCATTGGTAAGACACTAACCTAGCATTTAGAAGATGGTGGTGTCTTGTACCGCGTTTTCTCAGGGATGGATTTTGCCTGTTGCAACTGAAGAGAATGTTGGGTTAAATATACCCTAAACCATCCCAGATGTAGGCAAACTCCTACTAATCCATTATCCGGTTTATCCGCTTGAAATGCATTCCGTTCGATGGGTGAGCCACCCGCATTGCGAAAAAGAACGTAAGACCATATTTTTTTTAAATCTTGATTATTAGTTAGCACGTAATGTTTTTCGTATTTACTTTTGAAATTTCTACCACCTTCAAGGATTTATTGGTCGGTAAGATCCAAGTTTAGTAATGTTTTCTGACTTCAGCAAAATTGTTTCGCTGCTATCATGTCCACATCGCATTTCTAATTTAGATTTTTCTGACGAATATGTTTAAACGCGCAGATATGAAGCTTGTAAAACGCTATTAGAACACGATCGAAGTAATACCAGAACAGGTTAGATAGAGGAAAATGCTTCAAACACCACTTTGCACGATGGACGCGCGTGCCAAACGAGTGTTTACAGCGAGATATCGGATGCAAGCCACGAGAACGCTGTGAGAAAACGCAGCGTTAATTAATCGAATTATGAAAGACGAGCTGCTCTTCTCGACTGAGCGTACCTGAAGACAACATCAAGATGCTGCCATCGCCTTGGGGCCGAAATGACGATACGCCATCAGCCCCCGAGCAAATGTGTTTTGCATTTACATTTTACGTCGAACCGTAACAAACGATTATCTTCCGCGTAATGGCGCACGTAGCAATAAACAACCCTCCTAACGTGCATGCCGTAATGCTCATTTTTGAAACAATTTTCCTATGGGAGCGTTTCCTAGACCGTTCAAGATTGATTCCTGCTTGTAATGTGCGCTAAGAGCACTTTGCAAAACACTTTACGCCTTGCCTTTTGCCGCTCCACGTCCTCATTGTGCAACGGCATTGAGTAACTGATCCTGGGAGCAATTAATAATTTTAGAAAGGTGTATTAATAAATGCTGCAGTTGCTCTCAACAGCCACTCCCAGTGGTGTGGTGCTCGGGTTGCTCCAGGCTTTCGGGAGCGCGAGAACTAATTAATTAGTAATAAGTTAGGCGAGAGTCTCGATGGAATACAAAGGTGCACGTCTGGCGCATTTATTGTCGGTACAAAATTGATTGATTGATAATATCGATATCGAATATCGATTTATTGGTGCACTAATGGGCCGCGTCGTGCCGCAATCATCCCATCCACTAATTAGTCATAAAATTACGTAATGAGGTTCTGTGTTGTGTTTGCTCTTAAGCGCAGGGAAATTCAAACGTGAAGATTTTACAAACATGAGACAGTTTCACTGCACCTTAATTACTCTTTACTGTTTGAAAAATTTTTTTAAATAAACATGGAAAGTCGTATCTTCTCAGTAATTTTAGAAAGTAGCCAGTGCGCACATGTTTACAAAAGAGTCGTAAAAAAATTGAATGTAGCGTAACAATTCTTAGATCATGGAAAACCCGTTTTGAGGTCTAAATTCACGAATATATGTTACGAATATGAGTTGTTGAAACTATGTTGAAAAATGAGCTTGAACAGGAAAACTATTATGGCTAGATTAACCACAACTATAATATTTTATAACCAAACAGTTCCTGTATCAAATAGCATAAGTTAATTAGTTCTATATTAATTATAAGTAGTCAAAAATCGGGCGTCAATTTTTGTCTACTTTTTATTTTCTAACAATTTAAGTAAATTTTTGTATTAAAATCTGCAATCTTTGCAAGCAATAAAAACAAATATGTTGAATTCTATTATTGAATTTTAAAGGAAAAAAATTAAGTACAAACAATCTCTCTAAAACCTAAACTATCATGTATCAATCCATCATGTATCTTTATCAATTATAAATGCAGTTATAATGCAGTTATTAACTGACCGTAGTAAAAGTAATTACTTTCCAAAAAAACTACTGAAATTATCTCAATTTACAGTCATTAATTATAAAATTACTCTATCTCTGGTTGAATTCTGCAATTACCACGTTGATGGTTACAGACAGCTAGAAACATCCTTGCCGCAACTTATGCACTAGCATGCCTTAAACAACCTCACCCCTGTGCCGAGTAAAATTGCAATTTGCTTTTCCTCTGCCCGACATCGTCGCGCAAATGAACGCAATGAATATTCATTACAATAAAAAAGCACGCTAATTTAAACTGTGTCACTTCTTCGAGAGGATATTCAAATCGTGCCAGCACAAAAAAATCTTTATTATGTTTGTCCTCCGTTTGTTGCTGTGTTTCTTCCGAGCATGCATCCGGACAGCGTGCGATTGTTCTCAGCGTGTCACGCTGAAAACACTATATTCTCTCATTATTTTCATTTGTATTTAAATTTTCCATTCGATAAACTCGATTAATTCGATTCGTACTCACAGTTATTTCGAGTGGCCTGCTCGATCTGTGCAACGTGCAAGTACGAAATGCAAATGGAATCGATTACATTCGGCTGCCCTGGAAAAAGTACTGAATTATTTCGAGAAATTTTCCATTTTTTGAAGATAGGCAAAGCGGACTTGCAGCAGGATTCCGCTGGTATCACGCTGTGCCAATCTGCACGAGCGCAAGAAGATGAGGCGCGCCGTGCAGCATGCTGGTTAATTATACACACGACGCAAAATAGCTAATTAGCATGAAATATGTGCTGAACGCTGCTAACATCGCCTTTGCAGCAGCATTCAGATGTGATTATAGCTGGGCTTCCGTCTGAAAAACGGTACGAAAAGGAGAACTAAATGCGCTCGGCTATAATTTGTAACAGAATAGAGCATAGCGCATGGAGCGCGAATGAATGGATCATTTTCGAATCATACGCATCATTAAGTCGTCACTGTGACGCCGCTACTGCGAACTTGCGCAAATTGCCAATTGCCACCGCAAACACATTCGGCATTCATAATTTCAAATCCGCCGATGCATTCAGCGATTCCAGGCGCCAGATTGAAGGCGGAATGAAACCGAGGATAAAGAATTCCGCGAACGAATTAGAATAAAGGACCACCGACACTGCCGATGAAGACTGGAAACGCTACAGTCGGAAATGAATAAGAAATGCTGCGGAGAAATCCAGCTAACCGGGCGCATCGAATATGAATGAAGAAGATAAAAGACCTGGAGTGATTGAATTGTGCGATTTGCGCGAGCGATTTGTACCATTCGAGTCTATGATTCCGATCATTTTTCATATCTCCGCCGTCCGCGCTGCACTCAACCTTCACGCGCTATACCCCCACCACTCGTACATAGTATATATAGTTTGCTTCCATCACGTAGCGCGGAGCTTTATGCTCGTGCAACACGCGTAACTTCTTAACAGCGGGACTTATAAAGTTATGAATAAGTTACGTTGAGATGAATAATAAAATAAAGCGGGGAGACGGATATTTCTCATTTCGCGTCATTCCTCCGCGGCCCGGCATCGTCTGTCAATCGATCATATCGCACCGCGACGAATAAGTCGATGAAAGTTTAAGTTTCGCGGGGGACTTCCTCCTATTAATCATATTATTTTGTCTTTTATCTTGGTCTTAGATGGATAAATAAATACGCGTCGAGTGGAACGGAATAAAAGCACGCGTCGGCGGATGGAGAAAGGAAATATAAATTCGTTTTCGGAAAAGTTTTGCTTTTTATGACTTCCGAGTACACTGGCAACTATGCGCGCGAGCGATTTGCTTCCTTCCAAGGCAAATGCTATTCAGCGGAAAAGATCGCGCGAAAAGCGCAGACAGTTTGAGGTGAATATTAATTAACAGGTGAAATTGATGGTTGGACACAGACGCCGCGGCACCGTCGCGGCACCGCCGCATGAAGATAACCAACCAGCAAAGTTCGCCACAGAAGAAGAATGTTTCAAAGTTTGCACAATCAAATGAAAACAAGTCATGCATGAATAAAGTCAATCGTAAATTGTTGTCGAATTTCAAGTCAAACGATTTGCTCCGGACGCGTTGAAAGAGTCTCCTCGGGATTGTGGCAGAGCAACGACGCTGGTAAGTAAACTAAAATTAATTGAGAGTTATCTGAAGATGGTGGTATGTGATTTATGTGTACATGATGAAATTTGAAACTTGCGGCCGGAAAGTTCAGGAGGTGCATGGAAATTGAAAAAGTCATACCACTGTTCTCCACTTAGCTCTCCAATTATAAACTTCCCCATTGAATATCATACCTGACAGTTTTCTCTCGCTTCAGGTAATCTGAGTTTGGAGTTGTGCGAGTGGAGAATGGTGGTGTTATCAATTTTCCCTTTGCGGGAAAACATCGCCTGATGGAAGAGAAACAACTCTGTTCCGGGAAGGCATTTTAGGTCGTACCTCCTATGAAGAGGCTTATTGAAATTTAAAAATAGCTTCATTATTTTAAAGAACAATCCGAAAACTTTGCCTGCATTTTAACAAAAATAAATTATAAAAACGATTTTATAGAAATTACAATAACTGGGAAAACTTCTAAAGCAAATAAAGGCATATCCAAAACTTACTTCATCAAATAAAATTCCTTTAATTTTTTACCTCAAGTCTTCAAAATATGACTTTTCACATTAAACAGATAGTTGGAAAGTGAATTGAAACAAAACTGTCTTCCTTCTGTAGTGTTCAAAATAGCACAATTTGCTATTTTCATTTTTGTTGAGAGCTCCCAAATTAGTACCGATTGATTTCTTTTAGTTTAATTTTTAAACCTTTCAACCTTTCGGCATTGCATCAAAGTAATTCTGATAAAATTTCCGCGCTGGTACAATTTAAAGAGTCTTCCTCAAATATTGTAAACATTTATGTTCTTGATATTGAAGAATCGATGTACATAAATTGACAAAGTATTCCTTTATTGCCTCAAAAATAGCAAAAAAAAAAAAACATACCAAATGGGAAAAGAGAAAACACTGTAAAAGTTAACAGCCATATTATATTTTCTCTCTGAGCGTACTTCTTGGTATTTTTCCAGCCGCCATCCGCCGCCGGTATGTTGCAAGTAGGAATTTATGCTCGGAAATACAACTCGAGATGGATGTAATTCAAGATAGGAATCTTCAGAGATGTTTCTATTGAATCGCGCGCAACTATTCTTTATTTATAGGTATTTTAAATGATCGTAAAGACATCTACCAGCAGAGAAATAAAATAAAGCCCGAATTATAGTTCCTTGGCCGGAAGCGCGGCGGTATCGCCGAGCGAAACAGCTCGTGGCGGCAACTTCCTTGTCTGCAGACTATCTCGCGTTGGAACGGTAATTGCCGCCTAAATAAATCGCCCGCACACAGGTGCGCCTCGCACACACCTGGAATATCTCTTCCCTATCACATAACAGGTACTATTTGTTTGTTTTGGGAATTGCAGGCGCCCGCGGAGATACTCGGAGAGTCCTACACGACGCAAGTAAAGGAAAAATCCTCTCATGGCGATCGCATTACATCCAGTAACGGAATCAGCAGCGTGGACAACCACAACGAGGATGCCAATCACCGCAACAGCATTACCCTTACAAAAAGGACGCAACCGTTGCGGATGCGGATTGAACGACGACATCTTCAGATGGCGGGAGCTATGATGGTGCAGTGCGTTAGTACCCTACCAGCGATGCATATGGTGCAGCCGCAGACGGTAGGGCACACTGTCATTGTGCGCTCAAAGGCAATACAGGTGAGTTTTCAGAACGGAAGCTTCGGCGACCACAATGCAGATGATCCTGCGGCAAACGTGTCTTGGCATTGGTTTGTTGCTCGCCGCTGCTCTCTCAGCAAGCCTGGCTTGCTTGCTTTCAATTACAAACTGCCTAAATCACGAACGTTGTCGGCGTAGGTAAACAACGAGAAGCTCCATTGGCCTGATTACGCGTCTTCGGCGGCGCCGGCGTTCACTCTCATCACGCACGCACAACGCAGCGCATTGAGAAGTTATTTAACTAGTTACTTAAGTTGCCGAAACTTTCAAATCCTCGCCATTAACTTACTAGTAATCATGTACTATCACTATGAGAACAATTAATATGCGGCCATCTGAACGTGTACGAGTAGTAATCTATTAATCCAAGTAGCGCCGGCTCTCCTATAACTTATAAGATATTCACTTCTTTCCACGTACGTACATGATAAATGCATAATTTATTGGACAGTTTGGAGGAAAAACGCGCCAAGGTGCAATTAATGTGTAAAATATTAATGTCCGAATAATGCGCGCACAGGACCTCAAACATCAGCCGAGGGTTGGCGCGGAAAATCAGGGAATATGAGCGCGCATGGGAAAACAAGCTTTAAAATTCTGAATCTCCATGATTATTGTATGTAAGTACCTAAATGTAATGTAAGATTTAAGTGTATGTTGGAGGAAATGTGCGTTTCATGTTATAACAATGTACAACTAGGTTTAACTTCATTTTTCCTCAAATTTTAAAATTCTAAATAGGATGGTATACTCCACATCATCTATGCTTATTTCTAACTCACATAATTTGAACTCAACGCCAAATTTTTATTTATAACTAGCACTCTATATTTTTCAAATAATTAATACCAACTAATTTATAATTGTTAAAATTATTTGCAAAGAATAATTATTACATTTTCTCATACTTCTAAGTAATTAATTTTTAAAGTGCAATTTTTAAGTCGAGATTCTTGAAAAATACAAATAACACGTTTTATTAAACTCCAATGACTCCCATCAAATATTCATTTAATTAGAGGAAAGATACTTAATTTAAAACTATTTTTTTTAATTTCCGAATATTAATAGAGTTTGCTGAAAAAATAATTGAAATTATGGAGAGCACTCCTTCAGTATTCCCAATTACAAAAACGCTACATATCTGTACGTCAATGGGTTCTTAAAAAAAAAATTCAAAATGATCTGAAATATTTTGGCTTTATGATTGAATTCAGAAAAATATGCTTGGAATTCTTGTGGTCGGGGATATTTAAACACAAAGAAAAGTATGTGTCAATGCTGACTTTAAAAATTAATTATTTGATTCACCAGTAATATACATGACATAAGTTTCGTTTAACTTAGAGAATTTCTAAAATTTCTGAAAATGAAACTGTTTCGTCATATCAATATTTCCTTACAATGATGTAATTGTATTTTAACTATAATTTCTAGAAATGTTAGAGTTTAATAATTTGGAAAAAAAAACTTTTACGTTAAGAAAGATCAGTTAATTTCTACTATTGAGGAAATTTGTTGTTTAGTCGTGTAACCAAGTTGGTATCTACACAAGCACATCTGAAATTCATAGCGTCGAAAAACTAATTCATTCTGATTGAAAATGAACTGATAAATTCGATTATAAACTTTGCACACCGCCGAAATATATAATGGGAAATGGTAAAACAAGCGCGCGAATGATTTTATTCGAACTCGATTTGCAATACACAATTATATTAAACAAACAAATAAGCAAATATGCAAATGCCGTTTGAAAGTTTTAATTTGTAAATAACGAATAAATAAATATGAGCGTCAACTGAATAATGTAAATGCAGTAAAAACCTAATGGAATTCCATGTCACCTCGGCCACGCCGCCTTCGGTAGCATTCTCCAGCCACCCCAACTCATTTCGCCGCTGTCGATTTGGCGCACTATTTCGCAAACATTTGATTAACTAAGTCTGCGTTTATCCGTAATTTTATTGTAATTGCTTTCTATCACTCCCATCGCTGGCGGCAGGATCAGCGCAATGACGGCAAACTACAATAAAACAGAGTTCGCCGTCGTCGCTGCTCGGAGAAAATCCAATCCTTCGCCGGCGTCCGATATCGCGTGGATATTGAAATGTTGCCGCCGAGCGCGGAAAATTGAGCATTGCCGATAAGATAATCAATTTTTCGAACAATTTCCGAGCGACAGGACGCGCTGATACGGCGGCAATTTCACGCATCAAGCTGTTGTCCGCCAGCGCTCATCGGAGGGTGGCGTAATGCTGGCCCCAACGGTACGCGGCACTTGTTGTCGCCGTTGTTTGCAGCATTCATAAATAACATCGGATCGCTTGATAACTAAATAGAGCTTGCTGGAGCGTGTGCGGAAAAAATCGTGCTGGAAAAACCAACGTAGAGCGCATAATGGAAATGTAACGGGGAGATCAACAACGCCCAGGAGGCGGCTGCGCACGCCTCGCGGTGATAATAATTCTAGCTATGACAAATCGAATTGTGGCTTGACAGAACTAATTGATGTTTTGCAGTTGACATGGACAAAGGTAAGTAATAGAAATATTTCATGTTAATATTTATTAATAATGCATCATACGTTATAAATAAATAATATTTATTCAGTAATAATCATTTATTATTTGTGGCCTTCACCTTTTGCTATACACGAAGTACAAAATAATAAAACCAGAATATTGAAAAAAATTCTTGCAAGAAATTGAGGTAAACATGTCACATTTTTTTAATAATATAATAATTAATAATAAATGTGCTCGTATAGGCACTGTCCTTAAATTAAAAAACCTACCCCATAAAGCTATACAACTTATCAATATAATTGGTAATGTTTTAGTATTTATGTGCGTGCTAGAAATTGACAATTTGTCAAAAAAATTCAAATAATTCAACAATTACCAATCTTCTACATAATTCGGAAGAAAACAGTTTCACAAATCTTCCCGAAAACAAATAAACGTATTTTAATTTAATTAATTGGATTTATATGTTGCTTTATTGTATCTGTAATGAACTAATTTTTGGACGTTTTAGTATAATTTAAGAATTTTATTTTTAGTGCAGCAATGTAAACAATACCAAGTTGGTTCACCGAAAGTGAGAGTGAGGGCAGCACAATGCAGACCCATTTTCATTAAGTCCAAGTGCAACACGTTTGTTTTGATCGGCAGAGAGAGCACACAACTTTCGGCTTCAGTCAATCCTTTGTTGACCGGGAACTGGACCCACCTCTACTCCACACTAGCAGATATAGTCTAGAACCATTCTCGCATTCATACCATTCACCATTTTGAAGTCATTTCCTGCTGTTTCCATTAGTTATTGGTGTTGTTATCTAGTTAACACCTTTAGTGGCAAGATAAACCATTTTCTTTTGTTTTTTTTTTTCGTGTAAAAAATATTATCTCAATGCCATGTTGAAATAGCATCATTTTAAAAGTTTAAAAATTGTTATGATAGTGACCCAACAAAATTCGTGAAATTAATAAAAAATGCATAGATGCCCAAAGAAAAAATAGACAAATCTGAACCAAAAGGACGCTTGTTTGCATAAATATGATTGCGTAGGTACAAAACAAGTACAAGTTTAATATTAGGAAGAAATAAGTTTTTACTGAAATGGTTTTAGTTTTTTTTCTTAGTGTAAGTTTTAAAATAATTTATAGAATGTTTCCATCACTTCCTGTCAAAATTAAGGTGTCTGAACAACCTTAAAATAGAAAATTGAAGGTATAAATCTTTTACACGCAGGTTTGCTAAAGAAACTTGAAGGCTTTCTTCCTGCCCGCTTAGGGCGAATTTTAACATGAGAAACTCGGCGCAAAACATCTGTTTTGTTTTGCAAGCGAAAAAACTATAGCGCATTGTACACAATAAGATATTTCGAACGCGTGAGGGAGGAAAACGAAGAAAAACAACTTCTGCACATTCTCACATTCTTCACATCCATTATCAAGTAAACTTCATATTAGTTTCGGCCCCGCCGCACACTACCCGACGCCTTGGTGGCTGGTTCCCTCGGTCCATATTAGTCTTTGTCTTTGTACTCCCGCTCGCGATGTTTGCGTTAACGTCCCGCCGCCTTCGCCTGCACGTCCACCCAGCTATTATATGTTTCACCTTATCTGTTTATAGTACATTATATCGGCATTCCGCGACTTACGTCCGCAGAGACACCGCTGTGATCCAAGGGTGTGAAGGTATATGACCAATTCGCGTCCCGGTCTAGTAGGTCATAAGTTAATATTACCACACCAACTAACGCCACTGCCTGTTGACAAAATCTCCTAGATCCACCAAGGATGCAGGATAAACTAATCCGTGTGGTCGAGAAGAACCTGCCATGCGATTTATGCTGCAGTCGGTGAGGAAATTACAAGTTACAAATTGCACTCCCGAATGCAGGAGACAATTGCGCTCTGGTACCATTCGTGCGTAATTAATTCCGGCTTGCTGAACGCGCCAATACACACGCGCTTTCGGTAAGCAGCGGTGTGTCGAGGAATACGCGACGAAGGCGGCGAGTGTGGGGGTGGCACTTAGACGGCCGCTGGTACGGAAGGACTTCTTGCGCAAATGTGCGCACCGCATTTTATGAGTATGAGTATCAACTAACTGTTGTTTGTTACACTTAATGTCGTTAGTGTCGACAGTATTGCAATTACTTTGTGTCTGCGTCGCGGCGCTCCCGTCCGGCTATTACTCTTTAGTATCATCGTATATGAGCGCTCGTCTTCTTTAGTCTTTCGCCTTGGGGTTTTATATTAGCGTGCGGTAATAGATCAGTTTGGCCTAGATGGGTATAAGAGTGTCTCACCATAGCAGGAAGTAAGATTTTGGAGAGACGCAAAACTTGCTATCTAACAAGGGCTTCTAGATTATTACCACTATATAATCAACAATTAATATAATCTGATCTGAGCCCAAAATTGCATGACAGTGAAAACAATTAAAAAATAAGACAGATATTTCAAAGAGGTAATAGTTATCAACCGAAAATTAGAAATATCATTATTGTTAGTTAGCTTTTGACGGGATTTTTTTATTAATTAATGTCTTGACATTTTGCGCAATAAAATTAGAAGTTAGAAAAAGTTTTTTATGTATTGGAATTCAAATATCTTGGAAATACAACTTCTTTAATTTTCCACTTAATTTCCAAGTTTGCTGTCTAGTAATGTAGCTCAATCGAATGCAGATCTTCGCTATTTCCTTTTTTTATCCTGCTAATTATTAGAAATGTTTTTTTAGTTACATTACTCTTTCTAACAAAAATCCTCAATAAAAAAATGCATCGTAACCAAAATTTAACACCACTAAACAACTTTTAAATAACCCACTTTGGTATAATATTAATTCCAGGAGTTGGCGGCAATTCGCGCAAGTTTAGAATTAAAACCATGGCTAAATTATAGAGTTGTGTGACAATAAAGTGACGTAAATATAATGCTCGTTTTCAGCGCGCTCGTGAAACACGCAAATTCGCTTCAGCCTCCCACACTCATCACGCCAGGCGCTGGGTGGTGAAAGACAAGTCCTTTCAGTGGTTGGAGAGCTTCAATGCTGTTAGCACACGGGGCTGCCACTGTCCTTCATGAAGTAATTTAGTTCGTTATTATCAATGAGTCAGGGTCCGGTTATTTCGTAGCCCGTTTGAGATAGATGGCGCCGTACTATATTTGCGACCAGCAGGTTGGTTTGTGTCACCCTTCCTTCGTCAGGACTGGATTAATAAAGTTCAGGGTTTAACAAAGCCGGCAGCAAGGCGTTAAGAAGTTCTAGCAATGCACGTATAACTTGGAGTAGGTGTGCTTAGAAAGTTACTACGCTTGCAAATAAATATTTATTTTATTGCATAAATCCAAGTCTGCATTGTAATGATATTGTAAATGCGCGCATTGGGAGCGGCGATGTTACATGCCCGACTTCTGACGGCGCTGGAGCAAACGGACCCATTAGAAACCGCACGACGACTATAAATTCACTTACAGCAGGACGGGTAGGGCTCGCAGGACGACGAAAATGAGCGCGCGCGTCACCATACAGCCGACAGAAATATATCACAACCCTTTTATGAAACGGGATGTGCGCGTACTTAAACTTACACGGCACGCGGAAAGCGTGAAGCGGCGCGCATAGATTCGGAAGACATTCGATATGAGCACTAAACACTGTGTTCAAAGCAGTGAAAACACCATCCTGCCATAGAAACGAATATCCCGATTATGTTTATGTGTATTTCTATTCGTACATGGTGGCGGCGGCGGCTGCTTGCAAGGAGGCAGCGTAAAGATACTCAGTTGCAAATGGAGCGCCACCGCCGTCCGTATATCATGCGCACGCTCGTGCTTCCATTCGTATATAAATAAAGCGAACTTAGCGGTGATATAAACATCGCAATGCATTTAAAACCCATTGGCTCCGGCTGACGGGCGGCGGGGGCGGTGGCAACCAGCACGCTGCGCGTGTGCACGTGCGGTATTTATGAATAAGGTCGAGTATAATGTCCAATATATAATATGACGCGAGCGAAACGGCTAGGAAAATTGTGTGAATTGTGAAAGCTCGACTATTGTAAATAACCGACGAAATGTACTAAAACAAATGGCAGCAACAAAACGAGCGGACTTTGCAAAAAGCGCAAAACGCAATTTGCACTCGTCGACACTCGTCCTGGAAAAGGACGCGACGAATAATAAGAATGAAGAGGGGTGAAAGGCTGACTGGGAAGACAATGCCATACCACAACTGAGTCCAACAAGAAAACACTTTTTTACCCAGTGGAAAAACATCACAAAATGTATTCAGAATGAACTCATTATACCAGGAATTATAGAGATAATAAATTTCATAATTATTATAATAAAACGCATTGTCATAAAATGTGTGCACAGCGCGCGCTTTATGTGCACAGATCGGGGCAACTATTTTATTAAACCGTCTTTTCATAATACGTGCGCTGCATTTTTGCCTCGTTTGAAGTACATTATGTTCTCTCTTTGCAAAAGGACGGCAAAAAAACTATTTAATTAAATTCGCGAGATTTCGCGTAATGTCCATTATGCGTTTTTGCTGGAATAAATAGGATCCTCCTCTATCCAGCAAAAAAAATCGTGTGTTTATTTTTTCGCTACGTCATTCACCAACTGCATCACGTAAATTTGCATTCAACAGGCTATTATTAAACCTAATCAATTTCCAATCAAAACTGCGCGTAGTTTCCATATCGATATATTTTGTAATGATTCAATTAAAATGCGATGAATCCACCGCCCTTCCAAGCAATTAATATATTAATATATTATAACAAAAATTACTTATTCATTACGCCAATCAAATTACAGTGAATTGATTAGCGTCGGTTATTTAAATTTAGTTCAACCACGTTCAAAGAAGCGTGGCGATGCATAATTGATAAATTTGGACGTAATATTTCATGTGCTGTGCTTTGCTTCATTGCGCCTCCGAGCATTCTATAAATTAATTAGCTTGATTACTGTTGTTTAGCTGGATGTTGACAGTAAACATAGATTTACTTAATTAGTTGATGTTTAATGCATTATTAATGTGCCATTTGCATAGTGTTAGATTAGAATTGTGTAGAGGAAGAAATTTTATTTATGAGGCAGATTATTATTAGGTAATCATGCCGATTAAGAAGAATAATGACAACACCATATAAGGGCAATAGATTATATTAAGGGAGAAGCAATTATCTGGAGTTTTCTCCGTGATACTTTTTGCCAATGTGAAAAGCCATCCCATTTGTAGTGCAGTGTAGTGTAGTGCAAGAGTTTCAACTTAATTTTGCTATCAAATCTAGTCAACCAACATTGTTAATAAACCAATTTTAAAATTGATATTGAAAACTATAATAGTTCAATGTCACCACAAAATGCTTGTGGTGCCACCTGTTTGTGGTTGTTCGAGTTTTTAGTGTAGCAATGTAAACAATCGTAAGTAGGATCAGCGAAAGTGACGATGAGGGCAGCACAATGCAGAGATCTACTTTATTGTAAGCAAGATTCGCATCAACTAATTTTTTGTTAACCACAAGGCATGTATACTATTATTAAATTTTAATATTAAAAGATTAACATTTCTACAAAATTGTGGTGTTGGAAAGTTAATTTCTTATTGTCACTGTAACTCTCCTGAAAAATCAAACATGTTCCGCACTTTGTAACGTCCCAATTGAAACAGACAATTGCTAAAAGCAGAATTACGTCGTTGTGCAATGTTAGACAAATATAACACATGTAAAACTGTCGAGCGGATGGTTTGATCTAGCCTGTGTATGTCTTTTATAAAATGCAAATTAACTCCAACGTGCCTGCCTCCAGCGCTACGTGGACTAATGTTTGATTTCATCAGCGAGTCACGGTGTCCGCAGTAATATGAGTGCATATGACTACCTCGTCGGCGGTAGCGGTGGCGGCTGCGACAACGGGTGCATATGCACATCCACTTACGGGACAACGGGATGAATATAAACGACCGGCGTATTAAAACTATACACAAAGCGCAGGATCGTGCAGCAGCATGCCGAAGCGACAGCCGCCCCCGTTTTACATCACTTTTATTTCTCTTCACATCCGCTGCCGCTTGTGCCCAACTTTCGACTTTCGTTTTCCTCCCGTTGTCGCGTATTTTCTCGCTCATTGTCCCGCATTCGCACGTTGCAGGTGCAAAGCCATCTCGGCTTATGTCACACATGCGAAGTATATCCACTTTCCGCCAGCCGTCGTTTATTTAATTAAATTAAATCAACGTGGATTATTATTATACACTCATGGTGGCGGTGGTGCTAAAAAACACCTCTGCTCATATTGACATTTTCAAGCACGCACCAAAGCTGGCATAAAATGCAAATTATAGCTGGGAATAAAATGATTTGCTTTCTGGGAAATTCTTGCGGGCAACTAAGCCAGTTGCCGAACGGCGGCGGCGTAAAAGCACTGTGCACAAACAGCGCTTACAGCGTTAATACCCATTGTCTTTTCATTTCGTACTTACGCACTCGGTTACAAAAGCCTCATGCACTCTCGTAATATTATTAATATCCATATAAAATATGGAAGGCGTGTGAGTATAAATATTCGCAGCTTTTTTTGCGAACTTGGAAAAGCGTTCGTGGTTTGTTAACTTTCACCCGCAATAATTTTCATACGTGGTCGAAATAACCGGACTCTTCACTGAACACCCGCACGTTTTAATTTACCGAAATAATCCTTTTTGCGGGCGTTAAACGCAATATAAATTACAATTACCGTGAAGACTATATCGATCATATTTGTCATGTATATTACCAATATCAAATCTGTCTTGTTCTAGCTTAGAGTGCGATACTAGTGCCCGATTAGTTGGTATTTGTTACTTTAAGAACTAAGATTATTGACCACTGGCATTTAGCACCGCGTGTACTAAGCGGCGTACCCCATCTAAATATTACCCTTAATTCTACGTCAAAAAGTTCAAATACCTTTGAGTTTTTATCATCTATTTTGTGTCATGCCACGAAAGTGGTGATAGCTCCAGAAAGCAGCCACTGCACCCACAAAGCCGCGCATCAATTTTCCAACCCGCCGATTACTTCCGAATTAAAAGACATCATCTTAATTCAGAATTTTGAGAAGTCTCTTATTTGTATAGATATTATTTTAAAAATAAAAGCGGCATAGTGACATGATATAAAATTAATTCGCACGGTATTATTAAACTAAGCATGTAAGTTAGTTTTCTTAAATTGTTAAATTTATTTGATAGTTGCGTTTGAGTAGATTATATATATATATTTATATGTATGATTATTTATTTATTTGATGATCATTAAGCGCTTTATAAATTGCAATTAGAACATAGATTAAATGTATCCAACGCATCACTCAACTCGTGCAGGAATATGATTTATTTTGATCCCAATCCTATCACTATCTAGGCATTGAGACAATATATTAAATCAATCAATTCGAATGATATGTACATTGCATAATTTGTGATATAATTATGGTTTTCCTGATTAGCGGAATGAAACTTTAATACCCAATTTATTAGTTTGAATTTTATTATCAGCATTTCATTATGCTTTCTACAAACATGCATCTGAACCATATTATTGTAACGATTAATTAAATTCCTTCAAATTTGTAGCTGCAAATAGATTTTTCAGAGTCTAAATAAAAACCGTACTTTTGACTGTCAAACAGATGACATGCCCCCAATGTTGTTCCGCTTGTTTTTGTTGAGTGTTTGCTCAAATTTCCGCGATTCAATCCAGCTGCCTGCCTTTGAAAAAAGTCCGCAAAGCCACCAACCAAATTTTACGCTTTGATTCATCGTATGAGTTCACAAAACAACCTAGTTGATTTTAGCACTTTCATTAATCTATACTGGAATTAATTTTGTTGTGTGTATTTCGTGTTTTTGTTTTGTTTTCCTTTAGTTTTACTAAACGATGACACCTTGTATTTGCATGTTTTTCAGATACAGAGCAAAATTAATCATAATCAAAGCAAATTAGAATCGATTTTTTGCACGCACATGCGTAATTTATGTGCCTTTTTGTTCGGCGTCCTGTAAATGCGTCGGGACAAACACTTCTGTGCGACGCATCCGGCGTGCGTGTACTCCTGGTAATAAACGACGTGACAAAATGCAAATAAATCAAAACAATCAAGGAGGAAATATGTACCTATACACCCAATCGCTGGCCGAAATAAATATCAATCTGACCTTTATAAATCAGACAAGTCCAATTTCAACAGCGTTATCGGATCCTTGTCCATTAGATTAATTGCTAACGAGCGCAGTGATTGGCATTGTCATATACGTCAATATGTTAGTTATATTGTGTTTCATAAAGCTAATTAAACTCGTTAAAATTGGGTGATATACATTTACCAATGTTATATCTCAAATGCGGACTGTTGAATTCCGCAACATTGAAAAAGTTCAATTATCTATTACTGGTAAGGTCCTGAAATTAGTATTTGCATAAATTGGAATATTTTTGAAGTGTCTGGAAGTGGCATACTTTAATACTTTGATCACAATTTTTAATCTTTGTCAAGAATGCAGACAATTTGATGACATATGATGTGTAGTAAAACTTTTATTGTTTGCAAATTTCTCATAAAAAAGTGCACAGATTGGTTGAGTTAGAAGCGACATCATGTAATCACTCATATTTTCGTAATTTTCTCCCGAAAAATTGCATAACAACTTTTTTTATGCAATTATTATCTGCTCAAGTGAATCGTTTTATTAAAAAAATCAACACTTCTCTTAAAATATTAAAATTTTTGATGTACATATAAAGTTAATACTAAAATATTTCATTTTACTTAGTTCCACAATTTCTTGCATTTGATATCATTTCCCAGTAGATTTTCGAAACCATTTCAACTTTAAATTTTACAATGAATTTCTGTGAAGAATTATATTACGACAGTTATTACTCATGCAATTCACGCCGGTATTGCTCCCATACCGCAAGATGTGACGATGATGATAATGATGGCAAAGATGCTACGCGTAACGTAGACGAAGAAGATGGACACGTATTATTCCCCCTCATGAGGCGTATAAAATCAAAAAGAAGTGAGCCATCTGAAACCGATGCACAAAGGAGCACAAAACAATCCGGAAAAAATAAATGCACGCCGCGAAAAAATACGGAGAGTAGCTGTGTTCGCCTCGGGCCGTGCCGGAAAATGCAGGAAAAATCAAGCAAGCAGAAAATGTATGTATAAAACGGTCGCGCTGCCGGAGGTGGCGGGCAGCACCCGTACATCGGCGACGTCGTTTCAGCGCAAATACGAGGCAGGGAGGCGGCGTCGGCATGGTGGAAACGAAAGAAACGAACGCTTGTTACGTCTTGTTTTATTGTTACTGCGGCTCTTTATGCGCCGCGTTACGTTACGGTTATGATTATGCTTTTCCGGCGCGCGCGGCCCGCTCGACACAAATACATTCCGCTCGGCGGCGGCGGCATCCGCAGTTGCAGAAGTGGCATCCATAGGGTCTGTTGCATACCCGAAGCAATAGATGCAACAGCAGAAACAGAAACGCCAGCAGCTCCACGAAAGCCAAACGCGCGCAATTGCTCGATGTAATAATGTATAAAGTGGTGGCGCATGGATGCAATAAAATGTTCACTGAGGGTGGCTTCTTTGTTGGCGAAAGTCGACTGCACGCAAATGACGCCAAGGACGAAACACCAAGCTGTCGGAGATGATGAGGAGCATCGATTTCGTTTAACCGGTGCTGAAGTGGCGGCGGCTACGAGCCTCATCACCATGTCTGTGGGATGTGGGAACTTGTTCCACGTCGGAAGGCAGCAAACTTTGTGTTTGCAAGCAGCACGGTGGCGGCAAGCACAAATTCATCGCCTATTGTTCGGGCCGCGCGACGCGTCTTATTTGTTGTTGCGCTTATTACGATTTGTCGTCAAAGACATGCCAAAATTAAGAAACGATCAACCGACTTTCCGACTCGACAATATTAAATTCCTGCTGTGTGAAGCAGAAGCAGTTAACCGAGGAGCAAAAGTTTGGCTTCCACCCAAGCAAACATTACACGCCAGCGTAATTTACTGTTATTAATTCGTTGCCTATTAGGGGATGGTACCTAGAAAGTAAAAAACTGAGCAAGCAAAAGTAGATTTTCAAAAATACCAGAAGATATTCAATCAAATGTTGTTTGCTTGAAAAAAAGAGAATTCATTTCTTGCACATAAATTGTAGTCAGAGTAAATTATTAATTTGCCACCCACATCTACCCTGCTCAATAAACACCTATGGAATATTGAGCAATATGCTTTTCACCCTTAGGATTTGAAACACATTTTGCAAACTTAACCCTAAACCCCAAAACTTACCCTAAGACTATTTTCTATAACACTAGCCCAGTTCAAATTACAGGTTGTTACAAATAACATTATTGAATATTTTTTCAATTTGCACCCACAGTCAATTCTAATTAAAATCCACTCACAAGAATCAACTCATTGAAATTGCATTCCAGCACGCAATGCTTGAAGCTGCACATTATTACAGTTGTTGCATCTGGCTGAAACGGAATTGGAATTGCATCGTATTGCTACCCTGCTGGCACCTCCAACACCGCCGTATTCCGACCGGCGCCCTCAACTGTGTTTGGCAACAATCTCAACGACATTGCCGGTGACAAGTTTATTGTAACAAACACGTTGATGTGTGTTTCAGTAACGAAGGGGATGAGAACGGCGATGCACACGACGCGCGTGTTGCGTCGGGGGCGGTTGACGGTTGGTGGTGTAACGATTGTGTTTGTTGCTCTTGATGGATGTTTTGTAGTATGAACACGTGCGCCGCTGGGGTTAAACCGATTTACCGTGAGTCCCGGATATTAAGCGTTCGCCGCTCCAAACCACCTGCCTATTTAGCCGCCTCTCACCGCCCACAATGCCCGTGGCAAACAGGACAATAGTAGGCGCACCATAGCTGGCTGCAGCGGCGCCTGTGGCCGCCGGACATTTGACGAGGAGAATGGGGTTTTCGTGGTTGTCGTCATCGGATAGCGTGCAGCTTAGGATGTTTGCTGTTCTCTTTCGTGTAGTGCGGAGACGGCCAGTAACGAAGGTAGATGATACGTGAATAACGGGTGCGTGAAATAAATAGAGCTGCTTTTTCGTGTCAACAAAGAAGAAAAAATGGGAACGCATTAGAGATTAGAGGGAAAATGGAAGACCGAGGAAGAGGCGGTAGCGGGTGGAAGAAAACGATCGCAAATCCGATACGCCTGTCGCCCAACCGCCGACGCCATATGCATACATTATTAGTTTAAAAGATTTAAAATGCTTTTAGAAAGAACAAACAACCACATCCAACCAAATAACGCAGCGTGAATGCGGCGAACGGATCAATTTTCCAAAGATATGAACCAGAAGCGGCGTGGAAAAATCCACCGGAGCAGCGAGTTATAAACAAGGAAAAAATAAAACATAGTCCAGTAATACATGTACGTTTCATGTTCCCACTAGCTAATAGAAATTTGGAGCTTATGGTTCGTAATTGAAGGGATGCAATCAATGCGCGTTATTGGCAGACGCAATAGGACATGAGTAGCACATACCCAGAGTGCTTCATATGTTTTCCGCTAAATTTTCTTGCTGTGCTCTGTTAATCTTCGGCGCTATGCTCCATCGATGGATGTACTAAATATTGACAAGGAGTGCCCATTTCACCGGCATCGTGGCGGACGATGCGGCTTGTGACGCTGAATAAAATCAGGGGATATTACGACGCGTTCGCTGCTTGCTGCTTATCCGCCTTGTTTTTGTCCGCAACGCGTATTTCCTCCGTGCGATACGAGTCCTTTATATTCTTTAATCATTTGCAAAGTTGTCGCGCAAAGGGAATGTTTACCATCGTTGTGTCTAAGCACACCGCACTGTGATTACTCCGCTTGTGACAGCGCATTGCTTAGGTGGACTTTCAGCAGCCATCTCCGGTTCAGCTTCGTTTCGTTTGTTAGCTCGCCAGCCGAAAATTCCGTTCGCGGCAGTTTTCCTTGCGTCGCGCCCGCATCCTGTGCTTATTTGTTAGTCGCGCACTTGTTTGAACGGCGGAAACGTGTTTAAACACGAGCGCAAACGCACACGGCGAAATGAGCGCCAGAATGCCGTGGAATAAGAAACGAATCATGAATGAGAATAACCATAACGAGACGCGGGTGCGCCTCACTCCGACGCTGCAAGAAGCAAGGGAGGTAGACGACGAAGTCGTCGCCAGTTGCATAAGTACGTACGTGTGTATCTAGTTTCAATCTGTTTCAATTTGTTTGCTTGTACATTAAGCAAAGAGTGATGGCGATGATGGCGAGACGAGAGCGATAGGAACATTACCCTCCGATCTGCTGGAGAGCAAAACAAAGAAGGACATTGTGGGCAAATAATTACGTAGTACAAGAGCAATTTGCTCCAGTTCGAACTGCCATTGGTAGCGACAGAATTCGAATATAATTACATTCCGAAAGGCTGACGCGAATAAAATCCAATTGCGCAAGAGATGATTATAGCTCCAATGAAAGTAAGTACACGTAGGCGACCAAAATAAGGAGAGTGATCAATTGCCAAAATATTCTTATTGGTAACATTCAGTGAAACAGTAGATTTACACTGAAGTTCCGCTAGACACTTACGACACCTATGATTTTTTCAATCCACTTTACATATCCCCACCTTTTCCTCTTCTACATAAAGAGCTGTGACAACAATCCCGAGTGCATATTGCGCAATGATCTCATCAGAGAAACATCTATCACACATATTGTTGGACACTCTCTACAAATATAATTTCATAATGCTGGAGGAATTCTCCTCATCTGCAACTAGCGGCAATGAAATCTGTAAAGGCCGACGTCAACCCGAATAAAATCTAATTGCGCGTGGCGTGATGATAGCGCCAATAAAGCGCCAAATGAAAGTAAATGCACGCACTATGCTTGTATGAAATATAACATAAAGCATATAAAGTGGCTTCGATGCGACCGCCGCCGGGAGGAAATAACCATCATCGAGAACAAATACACTCCAGCAAGTAGCCCGGGCATTCACAGAAATCCGATTCTATCAAATCCTACTCGAACCGGATGCCCGCGGAGGCTCTCGAAAGAGCAAAAAACAATCGGAAATAAAAATATTCCGCGCAGATAATGTGGCAGATGAAGAAATAGAAGAAGAAATAAAGCCAATAATAGATAAAATAAGCGCGAGCACCGAAAGCTCGAGCGTCGAGAGGAATGAATGGCGCGAAGCGAAAACATAAAAAAATCTAATGTTATTTGAGGTCATAAGAATGGAAGGAGCTAAACGATACGGAACGGATCGCACCGCTCTGCAGCGAGTATTAGCCAAAGAGGAGAGGCTTGTAAGCGAAACGATGACAATTGCCCAAATGGAAAATGGTGCGCATGAATTACTTTACTCTCTCTTGCCGGCAATAAGAAATATGCTTGCCATTACGTTCGAGTTGATCAATTTTTTCGCCATGCTGGAAGCTTGCTTTCAGCGCAACCCATCTCGTATGATACATTTGCTGACATCATAGTCAAGTGTAATCACTTTAAAAGAGCGGAAATCGTAACGCTTGAAAGTTGGAGAAACTACTTGTAAAACAAGGCGCACACAAGAAATGATTTGCCTGGCACGCGTTTAATGCGATCAAGCGTGATTGAGTGCGGTCAATGCGCTTAGTGTGATAAATCACTACAATATCTCCACTCTATGCTTATACTTGATAGGAAGCAAACACCATGAGGATGAGTGCATATAACTCAATAAACTCATCAAACTAACAACTGCGACAAAATTAACTATTCCACTGAAAGCAAATATTGGTATGCAAGAGTGAAGTTACGACATCTATAAGTCCGAAAAGTGTGCGTGGACTTGGTGTGAGCCAGCGAGATTGAGTAGGGTCAGTGTGCTGCGACGTCCCCACTCTTTCCGCCAGTACTTAAAGAGCAGTGACTTTGAGTTAGAGTGGCATATTGACGAATGACTTCGCCGAGGCAGCATCATCACAAAAAACAAATTATTTATTCAAACAATATAGGAAATAAATTATGATTTAATTCAAATTGAATTCATAACATGTGTATTAAAAGTTGCAAATAATAAACTTTTACGACAGTTTATTAAAATATACCATATTAAACATATTAACTTATTTGAATTGGTAAGTGGAAGCTTGTAATTGTAGATAAATGTTTAATTTCGGACAACAAACAAACCCAACATGTATGAAACAACAATAAAAAGCTAATATGAATAAAGAACACAGTGTAACTACATGGCGAATAAAAAGAGACAATAATTATAAGCAAACAATTCATGTTTACATTATTCATGTTATTATAACAAGTACGTGCATTATTGTTACTATTCCATACAGACGCTCGAGTTGCCGCAAACATATTTAAATGGTACCCGTATATATACGGTGGTAAATGTTTTTTCTCATGCCCACTGACCTATGAGTTCAGTGAAATAAAATTTGTAATTAAAAGCAAATTCACCCAACTTCTTTACATAACTCTTCGGATATCAAAAAGTATGCTTATCGACCACGGTGCACAATATGCATTGTGTGAAATTTAGCTCAGTATTGTTTATTCCCACTGCTCTACCGGATTATATAATGCGCAACCCGAAGCGAATCTTTATTATGCGATTGTGCATCACAATGCATAGGTGAAACACGGGCAATCCTGATAATTACAAGTCAGCATGCCGTTATGGAAAGCAAGACTTTATCCGATTGTTGGCGTACTCATCTATGCGATTTCAATAAATCCAATAATTACATATCCACACGCAGCAAGCACATTCGCAAATAGTAATGACAGCTCTAAACATGAGTATTTTAATGTCTGCGTGGAAATATCTCCACCGTTTGTTGTAGACGAACGCGAAGGTGCTGATTTACGTCTGATAAATGTCATCATTGGTCGGTTGGGACACAATGCAACCAGCAAGAGGATTCGATCTCGAGTACAGATTGTCTCTTCAAACTTCCTGCAGGAGATTCATCATTGCCACATTCTGATCCCGAATATCTGGGGCAACCTGCCAGCTTCCACAGTGACAAAAAAATTAATTGGGAGTAATTTTTACCACATTGACAGTTTGTTGCTATGTGTGGCAAAGCGGCCCAACTATGATGGGTGGAAGAAGTTGAGAACCATCTGCACCACGCAGATAGAAATGGTCATCCCTTTCGGGCTTTACGTCGCGCTTACTTATTACATTGGTGGAAAGATGATCCATGCGGATAAGTTTCAAAATCTCTATGTGAGTGTCTTATTTCGCCGTGGGTGCAACGAAAGTTCGCCGGTGGGCTCGAGGGATCGGCGTAAAGTTTGTGTGTTAATCTTTTTTATTTGCAAGCCTACGCGCCTCGCGCTGGGTATTAAATAACACGAGAAATTGAATATGAATGCTGCACGCCTTGAACTTTGAGCCCCTTGGCGTCAGCCCTGTGGTGTGGTAACCGGTTTTCTGTTTATAGGACGACACCGGTGAGAAAAACGCACCACGGGCGGAGTAGCATTCCAAAAATTTAATAAAGTTTTCCTGTTCACACATGTTGCCATATGATGCTTACAGGTGATCCTGTGGTCCTACTTCTGTATACTATGCAGCGTGCCACATAATGTTAGGAATCATCCCAAACGACGACCATTAAGATTTCTCTACACATCCTGGCTCATCTTCTGCTTCATATTAACAATCAATTACAACACTATTATCATGAGAGTGTTCAGAAAGGAGTTGTTCTCATCACAAATCTGCAGTATTGAGCAAGCTGTACGAGAGGGAGCAACAATGTACACTCTGAAGACATACCCCACTTTAGTATCCTACCCAGAAATAATCAACTGTCACAATGTCCACGAATGTCTCAACCTTCTGAATGTAGAAGACAAAGTAAAATCAGGTATTACGAAGAAGAAATTGGTTGCTTTGCCTGCAACGATTGTGGATTACTACAGAAGCAACTTTTTGGTAGCTGGGGAATCAACGATCAATTGTTTTGAGTACATGAGCTCCTTTTTCAAACGACAAATCTTTATCCAAAGCGAATATCGAGGGAGTAAGAGTAATCTCACCAAGCCATGGGACATCAATGGCCTGAACAAACTTTTTGTGTACCTTAGCAGATCCGGTATCTACAAACACTGGCTGGAAGAAATAACTAAAGCTAAGCAAATCAAACGGAATTTGTACAAAAAGAATAATCCGGCAGTCAAGCAGTTTATAAAATCAGCAGCAATAAAAGGAGCATTTTTTGAAATAGCTGCAGTTGATTCCAACGGCCATCAAATAGGTGTACTTACCTACCAGGACTTTGTAGTGTTTTATGCATATTTCTTAATTGGGGTGGTGATTTCAGCTTTGAGTTTTGCTGCTGAGCATATTTATTATTATTTAAAGCATCATAAGCTTTATACTTTACAACAGTAATGATGATTAAAAAAAAATTGTTACAAGGTTGTAAACAATCCATAATGAGGATTAGTAATGTACCACCAAGTAGTCCATCTTAGAAATGTCCAGATTTCATAGAAGTTTCTTAATAACTAAATAAATATGCAAAACTGGCTCAAAACCAATCAATATTTGTCGTACTCTTACCCATGCCGGATACCAATACCGCACTCCTCCTTCACTGCATTATCCTTCATCAACTACCAGAGTTATTAGCGACTGAAGTCAGTGAGAATATATATTATTGAATATACTCTCAGCAGGACTCAAACCTGAAGTGCTGTCATAAACACAATTTATAATGAGTTATTTGAAAAAAACAACCATTTACCGGATATTTTTACAATCAAACTTTGTAATAAACTGCATATTATTACAAAAATTCATTAAAATGCATTGAGTAATTTATGAGCTTGGCTTTTATTACAGAGTAAGAAAATTGATACATTTCTTGTTGTCCATTCCATTTGTCCAAAGGCATACAAGTATTCCTCACCCAAAACTAATCTATAAATTTAATTTCCAGCGGAAGACCGACACCAGAAGCAAGCAATTTTCTCTTCTCGCTCGTTGCTGCTTCACGCATATCTACTAATCTGGATCCAGCTTTCAACTTTGGGCATTGCAGCCGAGCACACTTATAAAGCACAATAGTCGTTATTCGTTCGTGTACTAATTATGTATTCATTGATGCGATAAATTACGTAATTGCGAAGTTCTACTTAATTGCAGTCAACTACCCTCGCAATAAGCCGTGTAATAATTGTTTAAAAGTACATTCTTCGTAAAACCTACTGCTCAGTTTAATTACACATAAATGTGTTAATTTTATAATTACTGACAGCGAAAAGCTAATTTACGAAATATTTGAAGCGCATAATGTAAGTGGCATTATATCAAATTAATTCATAAATAAATTTCACTGCTTTTTACTGAGGATTTTTGTCGGAATGTTTTTTTACCCCACGCAAACATAGTGTTTTAAGTTGCTTTTAAAATGACTACTTTTAGGTCCACAGTGAACCCACAAACTTACTGGGTTACATCAGTAAGTTTGGGGACATTATTTTCTCGACAGTAATGTGGAAATGTGAGCATCAAATCCAAATATTGACACATGCAAGATACAAATCAGCAATCTGATGATGTAGCAATATTATTCAAGAATTGCGCAAAACGTAGGTTGGGTGTTGGAATCGCTTGTTTATGTATAGGTTTGTGAAAACATCGATTTTCAAGTCAAATAAATTTAATCTAATCTTTTTAAATGCCAAAATAAATTGTTTACCAACGATCCGTGAAATAAAAAAAGCATGAAATTTTAGTACTGCAACCAATGATAAACGAAGAAATTCATTTTAAAACAGCCTTTTGATTGATTGTAATTACATTGATAAATATTTGATTACTATGAGTTGTGAATCATAAAGGCGTGCATACACTCATTTGGTTTCAAAACCATTCCGTGTCCTGTGAAAATATTCCAAGCAATAATGATCACAATATATAATCGTATTAACACGATCTTTCTATGGTACGCATTTTGTCCTTATTCAAAATAGAAATTCCTTTATATCTACGTCTATAATATGCCACCTCTGCCAGGCAACCAACAATAGAGAGTCCCATCCCACACATATAGAAGTAGAACCAAATCCGCAACATTCCCAATTCCAATGGTTTGTGTTCCGGATCCTCCAATGCTGGTAGATTCTCTCCATTTACGACTTGTCTGAAGATATCTTCGGCCCACTTGTTTATCAGTCCACTCTCTTGAACAAACATGAGTAATTTGTCAAGGTCTCTCAGGAGAGCAAAATTGCGATTTACATGAAACCGGAGGTAGGAATGACTAATAATTTCTTTGAAGCAATAAATCAATGAGACCCCATTGGAATCCAAGTATTTGTCTATGCGGTAGTCCAGGTAGGTCGTCTGGATGCAAACGGCACAGTCGCGGTTAATAGTAACATTCCTAATACACGCGTCTAAATCTTCGCACGATTCCATCATTTGCTGTATTTGATAATTTGTACGGTCTTTTATGGGGTCAAAAGGATAATTAAAATACCTTTGTAATTGGTTTGCGATTAGTATTTTGTACTGACTTTGCACTAGTTCTTCGGGTGTGGAAATCTGCTTTTCATACGTGGGTTTATACATAATGGATATAAGTTTAGAATGGTAGAAAACATTTAGAAGAAAGCAGTACAACAACCAGCACATGTAGAACCATCTAACTCTCTCACCTTTGACCATCCGGGAGATGGACATGGAGCACATTGATTTTATGCAATTTAGGTAGATTTTGCTTAATGTTTCTGTTGGGTTGTAATTCTTTCCAAAGTAATACGCCACAGGGACATAGATAAAATACAAACCAAAGAGAGCTCCATAGATGTCAAAAACAGCAAACCATTTCTTATGCTGAGGAATTCTCATAGCTTTAGGTACGCAAAAGCGGTCAGAGTCATAAAAGTATGTAGAAGTTGCATGAAAATATGCATTTCTATCGCTAGTTGTTACTGTTGATGAAAGGACTATGTCAACGGTTTGTTCCTGTAATGCTTTCCAATTATTTGCTGTGCTCATATTACTAAACTCATCTTCCCATAAATTTGACTCGGAATATTCTAAAGACATATTTAGATGTTGTGCTATCAAGGAAATCAACTGGATGTCTAGACCAGAAGTAAAATTCCCAGATTTCCGTGGTTGGTCTGCGTTTACAAAAGGCTCCCACACTGACAACCGCACGCGGATCTTGTCCCCTTTGGGAGGACAAAGGTGCCCATCACTGAAGTACTGCCGCAATTGCGCTTTGGTCCGTAGGCTAATTGCCTCGTCCGTAATCCTGGCTGGACGTTTCATGCAAGAATTCCAATAATAATACCCGAAGTAGTCCTCCTTCTGCATATGAACTAGTCCTTGATGTACAGGAAGATGATGTGTGGCTGGCGTCTGGTATTGATCTGTCGTGATCAGGAGGAATTCGAAGATATACTCGGAAGCAAACTCAGCGTACACAGTCTGGTTGCTGCCAAGACGGTTGTCCACCGCCAAGTGGAAGATGAAGGTCTGTCGATCGGGATTTAGTAACAGTTGCGCAGCATGTAATTGTATCAGCAGACCACCGATCTGCTCCACGTCCTCCACGTTGATGAGATAAATGTCATGGTAAAAGTGGAAGTCGTTCATGTAGACGGGCTCATATCCGCGTGAGTAATCGCCCTGAACGAACGTGATGCCCAACTCCATAAGACGCTCGCGTTGAGCCTGTGAAAACATCAGCATTCCGTAGAAGACGCTTACCACAGTGGTACGCTGCAAGTCCCTCACGAATCGCAGCAGGCAGTTCATGAGGAAGAAGGATAAATTGTCGCGGTACGCGAGATCCGCTATCACAGCCTCGCTGTGTGAGAAGTATTCGCTCATTGTCAAAGTATGTCAGCTGATTTTAATTGGCCCATCTGTTTCCAAAAACTCCAATTAACATAACAATTCCATTTTTAACAGCACGTCCATTTAAATCCCTTGCGGGAAATAATTTTCAATGTTGTCAAACTATTCGCTGATGTGCTTGCATATGGAGCGCAAGCTGAAATGATGTGTTCAAATCTCACCGAAATTGATTAAACGTTGAAACTGTTTTAAATAATTAAACATATTTTTTGGAGCAAGCGGAGTGAAATTCGTTCAGCCGAAGAATTGACTTCCAATTTGATAACATCGATCTGGCCTCCACACTGCCATGCGGTAGAATGGGATCGCTAGGCACAAACAAACAAAAAGCAGAAGCAGTGCACGAAAATGCCCCAAATGTCCAGGTGCTATTATGTATTATGTTATTAGTTAATAATGTACGGACATGTCAGATGGTCATGTGGTGTCGCTCGCGCAGATAATGGGCACCCCAATTACACAAATATAATTCGGCATGCTATGATTGATTGATTATGCGCCTGTGCGCTTTGCTGATCATACGGGCCAAAGCAAACAAAAATAATATAATATATATAATAATAAAATAAATAAAAATCGTCGTGTTTTGTCTCCATCACGCCCCCACGCCCCGATCAGCATTACCTCGATACCTCACGCACTTAGGTGCACGCGAGCTTAATTGTTCCCTTGTCTTCTTTTCACAACGGTACCGGTTGGAGGCGGCAATAGTCGCACGCGTAGTAATAGATGACAAGACATGCTATGCAGTGTTTATTGTACTGAAAAGAAAATATTTGAATTTGAATTTTTAATCAGCTTCATTTGAGAAAGGTAATTTCGTGTACTTGGATCTACAATTTTCTTTCACGTGGCTTGAAAATCATAAAACAGAAGTAAAATTATTAACAGAATAAGTGAGACATATAGAGCGAATTAAATTTTATTTTCCTGATAGTTGGTTAATATTTAAAATTCTTCATATATCCCCATTTGAAATAATGAAACAAATTAATATTACAGAGAAGTAATATTTCAATAACTATAAATCATTCTTTAATAAAAATAGCTACACCTTCCGAGTTGTTTATAAGGATTAAATGCCCTAGAATAGTTTTAGATTTGTCAAAAACAGATCACGCCTATTGCTGCAATACACAATTCCCAGATGCACAAATAACACGCATTCTTCAGATTGTAATTGAGGGCAGCACAATGCAGACCCACTTGGACCTTTCCTAATTCAAAGTGGCCATCAACGAACTTTGGAACAAGTATCCGGAAAATACCAAATTTGCTGTCAAATTAAAGGTAATTAAAGAGACGACGTATACATTAAAAATAAACGTTTTAACTCAACAAATATTCGAGATATGAAGCAAATTTTAATTGACAATCATTTCTAATAGCCACGTAAAATCAGTTAACGAATAGAGGTACTAATACGATGGCGTAACGATACGTGTAAATAAATAATGGCCGTGTGTTTATCCACAACGTGTTTCTTTTCACAGCAACACAGGTTGTGGGGCGGCGATGGCCACACACGGTACACGTCGGAAGCGTAGACAAGCGGCGCGGAATTTATTGTGCGGAAAGGAAAATATTTGCATCGTGCCTTTGTTGCACTTGATTGTTTTGCAGCGACCAACGCGTACTTTTTTGTTAGCTGGCGCATGGTCGTACGAGTGGCGCGTCGCAGTTTTGGGGGCGGCGTGCACACGCACCATTGTGTGACTCTCGCAACAATAAATAAAGCATCGCAAGCACGAGAACAATGAGTACGGTTGATGCTGGAAAAATTGCTAGACCGCGCGTGCCGCACTAATGGATTTTTCCATTAAACGAAACGAAAGTGCAGCAAACAATACCTGCGGGCGTTATAAAATTGCCAAAAGAAAAGGAATTAATAAAAGCGGCTGCGAAGAAAAGTCGACGAAAACAATGACGATGCGCGAGGGTCGCCGCGGTGAAAAACAATAGGACATTCGGAGGAAATTTAAAACATTAAAATAGGAAATACGAAAACGCGCAAATTGACTAGAGCAAGACAATGGCAGTGCAATAAAAGCAAGAGTACAAGCATTCTGCGTACAGGAAATACGTCAGTCTCGAAAGGGGATCGCCAGCGGTATAAAACCATTCGAAAGAAACAACTTTCACAACAATAACACACCAATTACGCGTTCGGGTCGGGAAATTCCAAATAACATTTTAATTATACCCTCTGAAAGCACATTTGTCAATAACAGCTACCACGTAGAAGATATCGGGAGGAAAAATGCATGTGATATGTTTATCTGTCAAGCTTCATACTAGTGTGGCAAAGTTTTATTGCAACAAATGTATGGAATTTAATGTAGCTCTGGTTGTTTATCGCTGCGGTGATTCACCTGTTCCTGCAGGAACAGCCCATTTTACACGCGCATCGATGTTGCTTATTTAGTTCGCTCGCGAAATTGCATTCGACGCTTTTCAGATTCGTGGATGCACATGATGCAACTGAACAAATGCGCTGCATCAGCGTTTTTAAAGCCATGCGCAAATAAATATAGAGCTTTGGTAAATAAGCTTTACTAGTGCAACACGGCTTATTTGCCACAGCTGCCGATCTTTATTACAAACAACGAATCAGCCAATTGAATACTTTGTGCACGTTGGTTTTATTTAAATTGCTTTAATTAATTTGCCGTGTTATTCAAACATCTCAAAAACGCATGGTTATGTTTACAAATTGTCGCTGGATCATCGTTTTACGTTCATTTGAGTATATTGAAATTCTATTATTTGATTAAGAGAGGTTAATAATTGTTAACTTTGTGTTTGATTTTGGGTTTTGTACAAATTAACGCACCGTAATTATAAAAGAAGTTTATCCAAAAAAAAAAAAAACTAAAAAGTATCCCGTGATTATTATGGCGCGTGATCCAAAAAGTACAAAAATATTATCAAGACAAAAAAGAAATAGCTTTTATGTATATTCAGAATAGACATTACTTTTTATCTCACTGACACCCAATTTAATTTGATATAATATCAATTTCTCCAAGACTTAATAAATATGGCGACTTTTAAGGTATTTTACCATATTTTATGTTTTAACCTTTAGTTAATTTTCTAGACCAATCAAATTTTTAAATTAAAAGTTTTTAAGCTTTTAGCCAAACGAAAATCAACACAAAATAATTTTAATGTTCAGCAGGTGTTAGGCAATCCTACTTTTTGTTTACATTTTATTTACTCAGATACGCAGCTAGTATAAACACTGGTCTATTACTAGATAAACCAAAACTAGTCACAAAACTGTTCCCACCATTGCGTCTCAAAACAATGCATTCGTGATGTTAATACAAAGTAAACTGAGGGCAGCACCATGCAGACCCAGTTTATCAATTAATTCAATTTAAATCCAAAGTGAATATCGTATAAGTTTTGGAGTAACTAACTGAAACTTAGTATCAAATAAAAATTACGAGAAAGAACAATATGTGGGTTAAATTGTAAGATTTGTCATTAAAAAACTGTATGAATATTAAGGGTTTAAGTTTTCCATTCGTGATATTTTGATTGTCTAAATAAAAAAAAATAAGCAAACCCAGAAAGTATAGAACGGTGTGGTTAAAGTAAATTTCAAGCCGATATAAACAAGGGTTGGAAATCTATTATTTTTTACTGAACCTCTGTGGACTTTCCCGACTGAAAAGAGTATCGTCTAAAATCGCCATCCAGAAGTCCATCTCCCATATTCATTCCAGTAGCTAGCAATATGATTGCAAAGATTTGAAGGTTGAAATTTATCGAAATATTGGATTTAGTCTGTCCGAGTGGGAATTTTCCCAACCCAAGTTTCCAAATGTAGTAGCGTTCCGGTCAGGAGCCGCACACATGGGAGTTTAGCACTGGGCGGGTGAAGCAGTTAGGAGGAGCGGAATGGGCATTGCCGCCGCCGCTACACTAAGTGGCAAAAGAAACGAATCAGCGAACGAAACAACGAAGAAACGCGCAATGAATTTGTTGCGATTTGTTTGGAAGTATGCGGCACGGAGCGGAAATAGGAAATGGACTCTCCACATGCGATGCGCGCATTTCACATCCTGCACGTCTCGCATTTTGTACTTCGTGTTTTCGTATTGCGCATCAATCCGACGGACTTTCTTATTTCGCGTCGGATCAAGCAGCTCCAGTCTCTGCGGGCGCGCAAACTTTACCGCAAACTCCAGCGGGCCTTCAAACGCAATGACAACAAATAAGTAAAGCCCGTAAACGGAATCGAATCCGGCCGAAATTGGAAGATGCGTTGGTGGTATATATGCAGGAATGCGAGCAATGCGCGCCCTCCGCTCAACCCACCCCCACCCCCGCCCGCCGCCAAATTAAAGCCGGGGCTCGATGGGAAACAAAACGCGACGATAAAGTGAGTGGCAAAAAGCGCGAGGACGTTGGCGAGCCGGGCGCATGAGACGAAATTAAAAGAAAATTGGAACGGATGGTACCAAGCGCTCCGCCAACAGGATGCACTCAAATGTACAGCAACCGGATACTCGAGCGAATCGAGCGCAGTCCGAATAGGGCCGCACGTATAAAAAGTATTATAAAAGGATATAACGGAGGCGGCGGGCGAACTGTCTAACCGCATATATACGTAAACAAGGCAGGGCAAAAAGGCTGGTGTCGCGTCGCCATCGTGCACGGACATGTTTCGGAATAATCCACTCGAGAATCCACTTCTTCTATTATTGTTTTCTGCCTTTTTTCCCCGGCGCACTGACTTTTTGCCGCCTCCGGGCAACAAAGCCACGCGGGGTGCGGATATTATTCGACCTCGTTTACCTAACAGCGCAACTGTGCTCCGCGAAATTACTTTAGAGGTCCGTCGCGCAAAAATAAACAAATTGCGACTGCGCAGCATGTACAAGATGCAGCAGTGTCGCCGCCGCCATTTCCATGAATATCCAAAGGCCTAGGGCAGACGGCGCACGCGGCGCGCCGGCGAACGTGTATAATTTAAATTTAATTTAATTTAATCATGACCCACGATAATACTAGTTCCCTTCAGTGTCAGCGAACCGAGTGCGACGAGCATCGCCGCCCACGAATCCGACCGGCACCGGCACCGGCAGCTAAGAAGCCAGGCAAGGAAATTCGACCGTCTCAATGGTATTAAGCTGGAACGGACGTGGCTGCATGAAAAGCTCTAGGTTTGCTCATGTTGCTCTTCGTGTTCCCACCCTCAACTGCAATTCTCGCTTCCGGTCCTATTTGTGGGCTGATAGCTTAGTTTTTCATATGAAAAATCGAATGAGGCTACGCTGGAATAAATGGTCACAAGAGAAAATTTCTAAGCCAATGAAAAGATAAGACAATACAAAATTTACAGAAGGAATAAATAGAACAATTTGATAGATTTATCATCTTATGAGGTGAACAGTTTTGTAGAAATGGTATTTCAATGATTAAAATAATCCTGCTGCCCAATTCTTCCAATATGATATTATTGGATGTATTATAAATTCCTTTTTTTCCTACTCATAGGTGTGCAGAAAAAGGAGGAATTTATCCTTTCCATTTGTATGCACTGAGATAAGATGAAAACAAATCAAAGATTCACAGTTTTTAAACTTTACAACAATTTTTGCATCATAAATATTATCCACTTCAATATTATTTTTAATAAATTGATAGCTTAAAAGTACTCTATATAAAAATGCTTAAATTGATATTTCCAGTATATCGGCAGTCGCACTGAATTTCAATATGGAAATGTGTTGCCCCTGAAAAAAGTTATTTTTCACTTTTTGTTTTTCCAAGAGCACCTTAATTATCCCAGCCCTATTTTAAATTCTAGAAAATTAAGCTGACTAATTAGTCTATAGAATCCCATTTGATTTTGGTTTCCAGGTAGTATAGTTTTGCAGTTATAAGCTTTCTCAGGCAAAAATAGCTGAAGCTCGAAAGTTGTTTAATTGCTGTTTGCTCCGCGCAACATTTTCATTTAGTTGCGTTTGCTTGCTCGCAAGTTTCGCACATCCATTCATCAAAATGGAAGCACCGCTTTCCATATGTCTTTATCTTTCCGCACTTATTCGACGATGGCTGAGGCACTTATCCTTGCACTTATCCAAACGCGCTCCTCTTATCCTTCAATTAACCTCCGCGACGGTCCCCGCATTATTTGCTACCCTTCTTGCGGCGCGCGCGGGCGCCACCTCATTTCGCCCATTCATCCATCTTTATATTCAACGTATTCTTAGGCACACGTTTTAGCCATATCTTTATCCAGACGCTGCACTACAGCAACCGCTACAGCGCTAACCGATGGAATAAATCCATCTCAGGCGCGACGTTGCCCCGGCTGGAGAGCGCGATTTGGTTCGATCCGTTGCGATTGCTAAGCAAAGGGGTTTAAATTGTCTCCTTGGGCAGGAAAAGTGCGCCCGCCGCCGCCACGTGTCTGGCTGTATGTGCCGAATTGGAAGCAACGGCGGTAGGGCAATTGCGAGCGCAACCCCCTCAACTCAGTCGATGTAGCAGCAATTGAAGTTGCCTTCACTGCTATCACCCCAGCACTCACATAGCGGTGGTTGTATTTGGATGAATGTTGACTAAGTATGTAGATTCCCTACCAATCCATCGTAAGCGAACGAAACTTTCCGCCGCCCCACGCGCTCTCTGACGCTGATTACGCGATAAAGTTATCCGTTTTATTCCACTCGCTGTGTTTTATTTCGCCTGCCATTGTGTCCCCAAACTCAGCGTGTTTTTATTTGCACGGTGACGGGGCACATCGCGAACTTTACCGTAAACAAACACTTTTCCCCAGCGGTGCGCAGGCATAATTTACGACCGCCGCGGCGGCGGTTTAACATGCAATCAAATTAAATAAAACGCTACAATTACCGCGCTGGCCTGCACTGGCCTTGCTCACACGCGCTTATTGGCACAGATGAAGGCCGAGATATTAAATAGCGCGCACCGTGTGGCGGCGGCGGTCGGAATTTATATGAAACGCAACAAAATAAGAAAGCGCCAACAAAGAAGCGGCTAATAAAAGAACGCAGCGGTGCACGCCATGCACGGTTGATAAAACGACCAAACGAACTACCGGCTGGTGGGTAATTAATTAAAAAGCTTTTCATGATGTTGTTCTCGCCAGCTGCTATCGACCTGCCGTTGTTTTTTCTCCGCTCAGCATTTGCTACCGGTGGAGGCACACTGTTTTGCTCGCGCAGGCACACATGTAACACTCATAAAAATATTGCGCTGATAAATGAGAATAATTAATATGATATCAATTATTCGGTGTATGCCTTGCGGAAAGAACTGCGAAAACTAAAGATTAACGGCTATGTTGTTTTGTGAATTATATCGCAAACAGTCATTCATCTAGGACGTTAACTAGGGCATGATGGAGATAGTTGCAACTAACTATTAAAAAAAGAACCAGGACTAAACCAAGCACCATTTAAGCATACATATTACCGCTCAAACGTTCCTAGTTTCCTGGAAGTAATTTTTGAAATGTTCCTATCCCGTAAGTTTTTTTTGTTGAAAAAGGCACGCCTCATGTAAGTAGAAAATTAACTGGTTTTTTGACTTTGGTAATATCCAGTAATAACGAAGTCAGCCGATCCAGACGATGTTCTAGTGAACCCAAGCGGCACAAACGTGGCCTAAAAATTCCAACACAAAAACAATATTGTCTAGTTGGGCTACTGCATCGGCAGCTAAAGTCAGAGATGCTAACCCAAACTATTGCACCAACACAAATCAAGTAAGTTTTTGTGCAATTATTTTCTTTCAAAAATTAATTACAAACCAACACTATAATTTTATTGAAAGACATTTGGATCTATATCTTCTATACTGAAAACTAACAATGACTTAGAAGCAAATTTTTCATTAACAAGAAACGATAATCAATTGCAATTTGAAACAAAAATATAACTTTGCATAATCCATTTCTTCAAATTTCTTTAAATAAAATATTCCAGTAATCATATTTGTTCCAATTTGGTTACTTCGCGTTCATGAAACCCTTGATCTTATTAATAAGTCGAAGGATTTTGCAATGTGATTTTTTCTACATTTGTAATATCTTTATACTCTCACAAGCGATGTCTGGTCGACGAACCGTTCCGGGCGTATCGCCGGTACGCCAATTTCGTCATGGCTTGTTTCGCCCTCACTGAGCTTTGCACATTCCTCGGAGAGCAACATAGGCGCCCAGCAATATATCCCAACATAACGCCAGGCGCTCGCTCATAGAGTTTTGCATATTGATTGGCAATTTTTCAAGCGCGATTTCTCAAACGTTGGCGGCGGCGATACGAAAACTTGATCGGCCTGTGGGTCTTGCGCCACATCCAGTTACCTTTCCGAGTTGAAGCTTTGTGCGCGCAACACTTAAGCGCCGCGTGTTTCGATGAAGAGCCGCCCGAAGGAAAATGAAAACGAACACAATGCCAACAGTGAAGGTAGTAAAAATGATTGCAATAAAAAATTAAGAAAAATTGCGCGAAGAAATCACATAGGCCGCAATGAGAAAAATTTGCCAAGAGGGACGCCCGGAGCGCAACAAGGACGCGCATGGACGAACGGGAGTGAGCAATAAAAGACCATAAGAAGCGATGGGGCCTTATAAAATTTACATTTAAATAGATAGGAAAGAACCATACGACAGACCGATGGATGGTTCGTGGATTGATGACGAACGGGGATCGCACGTGGCCGAAAAACGTCACCAGACGGAATTTGCGAAATTAATGAGGAAAAAATACCGCCTATAATAGATGGAATTGGCGTGGTGCCTTTAGAAAATTAATCTTAAAATCAAAGTGTCAAGTAAGCGTGAAAATAAAAGGGCTTGCGACAATCAAGCGTTTATTCATACGCCGGGCATAAAAAAGTAAAACCCACAACGCAATTATAACTAATTAAAATAAAAAAAACCGCTTAATGAACCGCACTTTCTCGATAGTTCTCAACGCAATTCTGTAATTGCCGGACGTCGTTAGCGCTCTCCGAATTTCCAATTTGTTAGTTCTGCGCCAACGTTTTTCATTACCAAATCGCTGCGAGTCGTTTGCTTTCCACCCAGGTACACGCGGGGTCTGCAAAAGTGCTTAGTAGCGAACGGGCGTTGGACTTTTCAATAAAATGCAAATGCCATGAGAATAAATTAATAATTAAATGCTCGGTGTGCTAGTATAGGCAAACTTTTGCATCTCGACAAAATCAAAAAGTCAAAAAGTTTTGTTTTGTTTACATTGCGTTGGAAATTTTTCGTGGCTCCTTTGCCGAGCGTTGTTTACTTTTTATTCTTACTATTAAGTCTAAGCGATCGTGTTGTAATGTTGTAAAACTTGACGAGGGAATAAACAAACTTTGCGCCAGTGCACCGTGCACCTCATTGTGTCTTTGGTGGAGCATTAAAAGCAAAACCTACGGCAAAGAAAAACGAAACAAAAGCTCGCGTGACGACCAGGAAAGAAACGCAAGAGTCGCAAGACTGCACGAGCGGAGGTATTAAGGTAGCGCGCTGTTATGAATTTATAAAATCCAATTATGTCGTTTGGTCTTGGTTTGCCTCGGTTTCGGACTTTTCTTGGTAAATGTTGGTGCTGGTTGTAGGCCATGCTGATGATGTCCTTTCAGATGCTTGAATTTGCAACATTTCATGGTCATCCATGCTTAAAAGCATTATATCTAAAATCAAAATATACAATGACTACAAATTTAAAAAAATTTATTAGATATCAATTGACATTATTTTTCAATTTTTTCAGAGATGAAGAGCAAAATTGACTGACTGACTGACTGATATCAATTAGGTTCCATTATTGGCCATCAATGTAAAAGAAAATAAAGGTTTTTTTAAATATTTTGTTGGGAATTTGTAATATTGTAGCAAAACCGAAGCTTAAATATTAGTTTATTGCTTTTGGGATCCCATCAACATCATTTGAGGGAGGCATATTTTTCTTTTGATCCGTTCCTCCCAGATCCGAGAAAATCAACATCCGTGGAAAACGCCTGTTTGTGTTTGTAAAATTGCCCACTCTACAAGTTTCCCACAAGTGGGCTTTCCAACAATTTTTACTTCAATTAACATAAAATGCAAATTGATGTTGGTGGCAACCAAACTTTTTAACACGCGGAAATGAAGTTAAACCGGAATGCACCACTGAATTTTTCATCCGCCCTGTTTCCGGTTATTTGCGTTTTAGACTCCGGCATGCGCAAAGCCACCTATATTTATTTATTATTTCAATTGCAATAATAAACCAATTTACCAATTTGGACGACGTTGCCCATCAGTCCATGGCGAATATAATTCGCTGATGAAATTTATGAATCATAAAGTATTTCGCGTTTCATTGGGTCTTCTCCTTTCGCGCGTTAAGTATCGCGCTGGGCTACCGAATGGTGCAACAAGGCCAACGCGAAAAGCGAGTAATCGAACAAATCCAATGATCGCCCGTTTCATTTCATTTCGATTTGATTGACTAACAAACCATGAAATGGTAGCAAATCCAAAAATCGACCGCATATCGTACATTCCTACGGCGCGCCGCAAATTGCCACCTCTCGGCCGCTGAAAATTAATAAAAATTTTGCACGTCTTTTGCCATGCGGCTAGAGTCATGATTGGGTGCACGGCCATCCAGCTGCGGTGGCAGTGGATTGATTCTAGGGAACGTCGATATGTTACGCCACGTGTCAGCGAGGCGATTACTGACTGGACCCGCTAGCTAGCTGAAGCTGGCACTCACTTGACTAGACCCGCCGCCACCGCGCGTCAACACGTAACCCCGTGCTATTAGTGCATGAATGAAAAGGCATCGGTGGCAATTATTGCCAGAAGCCGGCCGCCGATAAGATGTTCAGATTCGCGTCCACAAAATTAACGGAAAAATTTGGCGCATTTGTTCACGCTACCAAACACGCTTTTTCATGATCGCCGCCGTCTTCCTAGGTATTGAACTGTTTGTGGCGGGGGCTGCAGTATCGAAATTGAAAATTTTCTACGCTGCCACATCGGTATATAATCCGATGACGACGGGGCGGTAACGCAAAACGCAGCCGTGGCAAGTGACAGATTGACTGAGGGGCGGCGATGCGTTGACTCGCACCTTGACGACACAGCCACCAAACATCGCCACCGGCAATGATGAAAGGCAACGTTGCTCGGGTAGGCAGCGTGCAATAAAAAGCAGGAAAGGAGCGACATGGGACGATGACAAGGGATGTGCGATCCCATATTTGAGCAACCCTTTCTGTGTGGATCTCTGCTGAGGATCATCACAGGATTGCGTTGTGAGCATCAGGCGCCCAAAGATGAAAAAGCGCGGATACCGGCGAGATCTAATTGATATAAGTACGTGGTTGTAATAAAATATTATTGAGCACGGTGGATTACATAATCACCATAATCCTGCCGAGAGGACGAAAAGGATAACGAGGATTATGAGTGCTGAACGCGCGTTTTCCGCAATCGCGCGCTTGGCAAAGGTGGCAGCGCAGCGCGCTGATAATTAGTGCAAAAAGAGCTGATTAAAACTTAACCCAAATGCTTGCGCGAACGACGCCAGCAGTGGCAGCGGCGGCGGCGGCGTGTGATAATATAGTGGGAAAGAAGGCAGCCGGGGGTATCGGAGGGCTACGGGAAGGCTAGAAACGACGGCGCGAGATAAAGGTCCACATTTTGCGCTCGCTAAGGCCGACCGGGCGACCAGGCAGCTCCGAACGTTTAAAAGCCAACTGCGCGGCGGTGGCAAAAGAACGCACCCGTAGGACATACGCGAGATAGATACGCGCGGCGTATATCGACTGCGACGGATCGTTTTCCGTATTAGGAGTGCTATCTACTCAATGCCGGAAACAGGAAATGGACCATGGACAGATAAAATTGCCAACCGGCTCATGCGGAGCGGTGTGTGGCGGCGGTGTATGTGCGTTCTATCTGCAGAACACATACACACTGGAATCCACCTACACATGCAACACGGTAACGGATTGCCAAAAAAGCACTTCGCATATACGTAACCAGCGCTTTTATCTTTATCTGCCGAATAAACGTACCAAAGTAGTAAAATAATGAAGCGGCATAATAATAAAAAGGAGGCAAGGCTGCGGGCGGGCACGTCCGTCGCCGTAAAAACTTTAAAATCGACTAGTTCCTCGTAAGCCAAACGAGACCGTCATCCGCGTGTTGACATTGTACGAACACAAAAGCGATTCGATTACAAGTCTACCGCCTCCGTTTGCCCGCACCCAATTTGAACATCATAAATTGACATGTATTCCTCAAATTACCACAGTTCGATTTCCAATCCACGCTGCATTTGCAACTACGCTTTTTAACTACGCTCTATGACTGCGGCCATTCTCGGTTCTATATCCGTTTAAATTCCATTTAGTCAAATTGCAGATTACCATATCACTACCTATAAATACATTGAATAAAATTTTTAAATCAACGCGTTATTCCAGCATTCACGCCGAGGTGTAAATGAAAATCCGTAGCGCAGATCAAAATCCCCTCCAACGAGTTTATTTTCCCATCGAAAAAACAAACTCGCTAAATAAGCAATTTATATCGCATAAAAAAGACATGTTTCCCTTCCAGCAGGAGGTCGCACGATCCCAGATTTATGAAATTATGAAATAAATGTTGAAACTACGAGCAAAACCATATTATCGACGTCGTAAAACAATATAGTGGCGATTTTTTCGGGATTTAATGCCGTCTGTCTGTCGGCCCAGCGCTGGCGCTATCCAGGGGCGGCCGTGGGGCACCCGACCCGGGCACGACGATGGGATATCGAACATCCATCCCGACGCTATCATCCATGCACGCATCCGCGCCGAATGGATGTATATTTATGGCAAGCGAATTTTACGAGACGGCTCCGAAACCGCCTCTGTGGGGCACGTTGTTCTTTTTTACGAGCCGCCACCATAAATACATAAATACATTTTATATATGGGATTTATGCGCGACGCATAATGTCGTCGCCCTCGGGTCAATTGCATTTTCTCTTTTTTCCGATTAACCGTTATTATCACCTCGTCATGGGCTAGCAAACTCAATCAACTTCAGATAACTTTTATTGGCGCAAATAAACAGGATCCAGCTCATTGTAGCTAGTTGACGTAAGAGTAAAAACAAAGGTTTGAAATTTGAAGAAATAAAGCGATACATGTTCATCGCAGAGGGAAAACTGAAATAACACAAAAATATTGTGTTGGGATAGAAACACTAAAAATTACCTACCCAAGGTTCTGATTGGGGAGTGAACCGAAAAAAAATTTTGTGATATCCAACAACTCACTTAAAGTCATCTCAGCTCACAAATGCCCCAAAATAAATAAAAAATTTGAGGGCATTCAATACCAAAACCTGGAAAAAACCCATGCAATGGGGAGAAGTTCCAAGCGAGGTATCAAACCTATGCCATTGGCAACATCTAAGCAAATAATCTTTAACTAATACCAAATATCAAAACATTTACAAAATAGTAATTTAAGCAATTTGTTCTCAAGCATGACTTTATTTTTTATTCCTACAGAATTGAAGCCGCACTCTAAAGGAAAGTAGATGAACCAAATATTGATTTTCCTCCCTGCCTTTTTAAAATGGAAAACTCCCCATAATCCATCTTCTTTCCCTATGACAGAGGTCACCACCACAACAATTGTACTACAATATAATAAGATTAAAATCTCCAGCTAAGTGCCTTCCTTCCTTTCGTTAAAAAATATGACGTTTATTCAACATTAAAATCCTACACATAAAATAAAAATCAATTGAAAGCTTACAACTAAATATGGCCTATTTAATGGTATTCGTTTGATGGTTTATCAAATAGGAAATGGTAACATGCGAAACTTCCTTTTATATCAACTTCATATCAAAACCTAAAACAATAATCAACCTAACTTAATTACAGAACACGGTCTCTATCATTGTGGTACAACACATCCTCCCATTGTCAATATTATATAAATATTACACTAGTTACAAGTGATCCAAAAGATGCTGTATGGCAGTTAGAAATCTGCTCCATTCCTCTTTGTATCTCCTTGGATCATCTTGATATTCTCCTAGCTTTATGGTAAAATGGGTGCGTATTGTATATGAACTTGATTTGGCACTGTGCTCATCTCCTAGAGTTAAATACTTGTAGAATGAAGGATAACTCGGGATGAATTAATGGCTGTTAGATGGGATTGCACCGACAGACGCAGCACGATGGAAACAGGAACCAATCCATGAAGATACCTTTGCAATCATTGTCAGGATCATAGGCAAGGAGACGATGCCATTTGTACTTTTGTTCGCAGCCACAGTCACCTGAACAGCGATTTGTCCTTCCTTTGCTGAAATTTATTGATAGTATTAGAATATAGACTGGGATAGGTTAGGTTAGGTGGTAGGAATACTTACGCACATACTTCTTGGTGGATAGCTTGTTCAAAATGTTGAGTATTGACCACAGCACGGATTTTTCCTGCGGAATTGGAGGCCCAGTAAGGTGTGACAATTTCTACTTTGCTTTCACAGGCATCAATCCTAGCAGTATTCAAAAAAGTCCCCGATTATGAAGGAATTGCTAGTGTAATGTTGTTTGTAACTAAACCTTCTTCTTTCGAATAGGCTTCAATTGTTAGAAGTTAGAATGTCCATATTATTATTACCTTCCCGTATCTGAAGTGGAATTTCGATTATTTTGCCTCGGAGAACGTTGATTACCGAAAAAGGCCTGCGCTCCGGGAATTGAGTGGATGTCGGGCACGCCGGGCGGAAGACTTGCCTGCCGTTTGCTCTTCCTACCGGAATTAGGACCATAATCCGTAGGCGCAGCTGGTTGAGACGGATATTCCGGAGGTTCCATCGTAAACTCCCCATACATTCGCTTCATTAACGCTTTATTTTCATCAATGAACGATTCAATTCGTTCTCTAAAAAAGCAATTTTATTGATCATGCAATATTTTCTTCATTTCACAATACACAAGTGAAAAATATAGTGGACTTTGCTAACTCACAAAGGATAGGAATTTCCTGCCGATGGGCAAAATAACTGCTGATAACGTTTTATACATGGCACTCCACGAATGTACTCCCCTCGCAGCTCCAGTCCCAAGGCGACTGATAACGCCGTCCAAAGAATCTGCAAGCACAACCACCGTGTCACCGCCATTATCACACAATTTCCAAAGGTGTACACGTTTAATGAAACAGAGCAAGTAGATGAACAGACTGTATTCAGCTGCACGTGTAACTGTCTACAATAAAATGTGTGAATTAACTCAAACGACGAGCGTTGCGTCTTTAAATATAAAATATCACACAAAACCACTTTGCGCGCGACGATAAAAATAGACGGCGACTAAAAACCGCATCAATTGTTCGTGATATCCGATGATGCTTCATTTCAGTTATTTGCATACCGAATGCTTAATGAACACGGTGTGAGTAGTCCGACAAATCGACAAGCAATAAAAATCACGGTGTTAATCAACATTAAGAATCTGCAGACTAATATTGATTCACTTGGCTGTTTTGATCATTTGATCATTTAACAGAATAGCTACAAGTTAGTCTGCGTAAGTCACAAGTTGAGAGTCCAAGTGAATGTTTAGGAATTCCCTTTTTCAGTGTCGACATGGAGAGATCTGGGTTCCGGATGAGTGCTCCCCGATTTGAACAGTGCGCGCAATTGGAAACAAAAAACAACACCATTGTTCATGGTGTGATGCACAAAATCACGGATCTGAATTTCCAGTCATTCAGTGTCTCACAACAAGATTATTGCTCTAGTAATAAATTAACTCCCAGTGAGTAACACGCTTTTTGCAAACCTCCATTCGAGTTCTAATTTAATGATGAATATTTTATAATGCGGAAATAGATTAACATCACAAACGTGAGTTAATTTTTCTGTAAATAACCTACGCGATATGCAGCATTACGTCCTTAGGAAGCAGCTACTATTCCAAATCAATTTTCTACTCACTTAATGTGCCGCAAACAAATAATAACCATATTAATAAACCATACCACTAAAGGATAATACACCTAAATGTATCTGTATCATGCCTAAATGGATTAACAGAGTTATTTAAGGATTGTCTCTCGGGCGTATGAACGTTAATCGAATGTGACTCTGACAAGTTGCGTGTGCACATGAACTTCGTTCTAATGAAGACCTTGGCGCACCCCTGTACGGGTCCGGGTATGATGGTTGATGGTATGATTTCCGGAAGGCGAGGCGATGTGTCGACAACAATAAGATTGCAAACTAGTAGATGGATTGCTACCGGTAGTGGCCGTAAAAAGAATCAAGAAGTTGGAAGGAAAGATGTGAGATGAGTGAGTAATATCACATGGCGCCTATGGGTACGAAATTTTTATCTATGAATGGTCAGGTCCTAAATTCGGATTGCGAGAGTAATGAGAGATGTGACAGCGTGCCGTTTTTACATTGAAATTATTTTGGAATCGATTGGATCTATTCTACATGAAGTTATTTATTTTCAAATATTTTCAGGGTGGCAGTTGTCGAGGTGACGGTAAGTAAAAGTAGTCTTTTTTAATAACATGCTAAAGTGAACGAAACAGGTAAGCTGGTCAATCAATCTACAAACCATATAAAAAAATTATATAATAGTGAAGCTTCTATATCGGAATTACACGATTAGTGCTTTCAGGACTGATTTCGGAAGTGGGTCATGTCCATGTGGAATTCCGATAGAGAATGTACCCGAACACGAAGCAACAACTTTGCGGTTGGTAAAAGTTAGTAAATAATAAAAAAGGATATAAATTTGCATTTTGTACAAACCCATAAGATCTGGTTAAGATTCGCCAAACGAGTCATCATACGACATTCTAGAACTGCTCTTTGGTGTATTACTACTGGCTGAAGCAACTTTTAATTAGTAACACAAAGTATACAGAGAGTACGAGTATTACAGTAAATACGGAACAAACTGTTTCACTCCTCGTTCATTTTTCGCCACATTGTGATGACTGCCACCCGACATACAACGCGTCGACAGATTAGTTGTGAAAACACAGAGAAATCCGAAGATTAGGGAAACCTGCCTGCCGCGCAGCGCATTCGTAACTAACTTCTCTAATTTATGAACGCGCGGCGCGTAAAACAACGCAAGATGAAAGATGACATGATTTCTACACCGACTTCCAGCCGTCATGTTTTTCATTATTATTCACATTGCTGCGCACACCGAATGTCGCGACTTAGAGCTCTTTACGTAATGCTAGAAATTCTCGGTCGCGCAAAGATGTGGAGATTCTCGCGTCGCTTTGTATTTGCGTGCAAAATAGATAAATTCACGCTTGGCTACAGCTGATGTTTGTACGCGCAATGTGTTATATCATACTCGTGGAGCAACATCCGAGATAGAAGCGATCGTCGTGAAGGTCGCGAACAAGTTGGAGATGATGTGTTCTTTCATACAACGTGCGAGCAAAAATGAAATTGAGCATGGTATCGGTTAGGTTAGGTTAGGTTACTAATGCGTTTGATGATTACTCATATGGTACTTGCACAGAGAAGGTGCAATGGAAACGTGAGAAGACATGGAGACGGTATAACGATTTTTTAGAGTAAAATCCAGCTTGGGATGATCAATTATCGACATGAACATTACTCTTCTTTCAATGTTCTTCCTAGCTGTTGTGTTTGGACACTACAGAGGTAATTGATGATCTGGTTCACCTACAATTAATGATTAATCCTTAAGGAAATTCAATCTGGGGGCTTTAATAGCGTATATTTTATACATTTCACACAAGGGCTGTACCCTTGCACCCAACTTGTGTGCACTAGCAACGTAGCGGAAGAGAACCTCATGCCGCAAGCGTTACCCCCACTACTGCTTATAACTCCTCATAAAAACCACCACTATCCACACGCGCAGCTAAGATGACAGTCCGCTGCCTCTGGGGCTACTTCTCAACCAGTATCCCTTAATTGTTATCTTATGTCTCGTCTCGTAAATCTCTGCATCATTAAGACACCAAAACAAGATCGAAAGTTGGAGCAGTGTAGGCTTTCACATCTCGGAAAAACTGAATGAGTCATCCGAGGAACATAAATTACCATCACGCTTCCTACTTCAAACCATAGACAGAAGCACGCCAAAAAGCACTCCACACACAATTATTACCACGTTCCCGGTCATTGTATAAACAATCCGGCACATTGAGCCGAATGCCTGGCAGTCGTGAATTTATTCGAAATCGATTGAGTAACACTCGCGCACTTAGTGCACACGTGCATTACCGTCGACTCTTTCAATTAAGCTGCGGCTAGAGGCAGACATCGAATCGATGCTGACATTTTCAATTAGTTCATTGGCGTGAGAAAATACTAGTTTCTTTCAGTCGGGCGTGACTAACAAAAAACGCACACTTGCATTCGCACTTGGCGAACAATAAAAGAGGAAAATAAATGTTTCTTGCTTCTGGAAATTACATGGCACTCCAGGAATTTTAGAACTGAGTGAGCATATTGATTCACAGAGATACAGAATTTTGTTATTTCTTAGGTTCGCACCAGCTATTGTGTCCTGCAATAGTAAAAATCATAATTTAGAATTAAAACGGCATGAGACATCATGTTTTGCGATCTGCGGTCGCCTCTCGGCCGTCAATGTCCAACGGACGAAAAGACGAAGGCTACGTGTACCGAACCCATACCGATTCAAAAAGGTGAAAGGACCTTCTATCAGCTCACCTGATTTTTTTCAACTGGCTGCGCACACGCAGAGCGAGCCACTCTAAAACAAATGAGGATTAAACAAGTCTTCCGATCATATCAATAGTCAAATTTGCGGTAAACAAAGCAATAAGTAAATTGTCTTGCCCATATTGCAAAAGGTAAGCTGATCATTATCAATTAAGATTACCTTTTGTATGTCTATTTATAGTGCACGCTTTGCAAAAGATCTCATCGACAATGCGCACCTTCAACAATAATCATGCATTCATCGCAGCGACTAAACGGGCATAGCATAATAAGTAATAACACTCGTACCTGATAGAATCATAGCAGGTCTGATTAGCGAATTGGGTCGCCAACGATGATAAATTGCGCCGGCTTCTAGGTTGATCTACCATTTGCACCAGGTCGCGGGCGCATTCTTCCGATATGACATTTTCGTAATGGGCGACTGTTATTAATACATCTGTTGCAATTACGCGCTGGTGATATTTCAATAAGGCATTTAATATGGGCGAGTAAATCAAGACAATATCGATTTACGGTATGCTGTTAATTTGATACGGTCGAGTGCTTGCTAAATAAGCTTGGAGTAAACTATCAATTTAATATACGTGGAATCTTAGTAGAAGGTAACAAAGAAATAGATTGCTGTAGAGAACGGTCTATACTGATACTTCTAATATAAGATCCAACACTAGTAGTGCGAGCGAAAAGTGTCTCAAGCTGCGTCGCGTCGTTCACGCCATCCCCTCTACTTTACTGGATATAAAAAGCACCATTAGCGTCGCACACCGTGCAGTCGATGTTCCGTCTTCTCCACGCTAGAGTGTCTACGATATTTCGTTAGCACTTTATTACCCAATTAAATAAAATTTTTGGAGCTAATATCCTTCATATTTTGACTTTCCTAACAAATAGCAATAAATATCACTTGTAGAAAGCATTTAAACTCAATTGCGGTTTCTGAATAGATTGCGACCGGCACACGTCGACAACAAGGACATAAATTGCGGTCTTATATATCTGCAGAAATAAATTGGTGTCGCATGTTCAGCAAAGCCTCAACACAGCCAAGCCACGATTTTGTAATTTAGCAATAGCAATCATATTTACAGAACACGAGCAAAACCATTAATAACTAAATAGTTATGATTAAAACCGTATTGGCACTTAATGCCAGTTCTGCAAATCTAGCCAATTAAATACGTATTAATCCTTTTTAATTAACTACACGAACGTGTCGTTTCACGCACACTGAATGCATGTTGACAGAGCAATTTTTGCACAATATACCCAACGTCGTTTACAGTTAATTGAACTATTGCTTTGACATTTTGCTGAGAGTAAACTGCAATTCATATATTAAGGAATTGCTTCTGCTTTAGAGCAGGCTGAAAACAATTCGCGCAGTATGCATGGTGATAACAATCTCAAAGAAATTTCTCGCAAAAGTTGTTGTTTGTGTTGAACAGGACAAGATGAATTATAGAAAGATGATGCAGATAATAATTATTAACTGCAGTCATGTCTAATTGCGCATTGACTACGTAGTGAATCATTGAACCAGTCGCGCTGACGGATTGCACACCGTGCATTAATCGCGCACAATCATAATAATCATCAGTAATTAGCATAACTTTTATTCGAGGTTATTCAACCCAGTTTGCAAAAAAATTGCAAAACCGTGGAATTGCATTATTAAGATGATTACTTACAAATGCGCAATTTTTTGATGATGCAAACTTTTTATTCAAATGCAATGTCATCTGATTCACAACAAATTTGTTGTGTATTGCATATTGCATTTGAGTGTATTGCATCTGATATTTGACTCAGAAAATACTAATCCATGATATTATTTGGAACCAAATAATATTGACGTTTGAGAAGTACAAGGAATTCTCGCTAAGTTGAGCAAGTTGTTTGCGCTATCCCCACCATTTTGCTCCTTATAAAAACCAGCGCCGAGAGTGCTCAGTTACTCAGTTAACATTCTACCTGCTCGGAGCGAGTTTCCCTTCTCGCTTGCTCTTTTTTCTTTTCTTTGCATGTATTATTTGATTATTGGCTACGTTATTCGTATTGATATTGGATACTTCTGCGGCATATAGATTTTTTTTTCAATGAAATGCAATATCATCATTTGTACCCTTTGTAAAGTAGTAAGCATAGAAATTCATTAGCTGCATCAAAATGACCTACATCGACATATAAAGTTCTCGGAGAGTTTAGCAAGTTGAAGAATGCCTGCTTTATTGTCCGTAAATATTAATAAATAATTGAATTCGTTACTCCGCGTACGTCACAAGTAAACGACGACAGGTTAAAAGACGCGTTGTTTGTTGATGGTGGCAATAGCAATTGTTGCACGCAAGACACATTCGGAATTTGAAAAAAAATACGATCCGCACAGTTCACAATGGAATTATTAAACGGGGAGCGCGCATAAGCGGCATAATGCATGAACATGAGTCGCAATTACAAGAACCGAGTGCGAGCAACGCACGTACCCTTGAGATTTATCGCAATTGCATGGAATAAAATTGAATTGAATGAAAGCCGTTCACAAAAATGTGCAAGCACCGCTCTAACTCTGCAAACAATAGCGATGAAAAAAATCGTTTTTGGACCGCAATGTTGACTTATAGAGCATACGCAATTGAAACGTAGCCTTCGAGGATTTCTAAGGAACGCTATTTACTCACACTTCATGCATTACTCTCAACTTGCACGTTGCCACACATGCATTATTCTAATTTTGCAATTACTACATGAAATAAGAAATGTTTTAAGAAGTTTGGTGGAGCTTAGTAACTCACAGGAATTTGCACAAAGGTGCCATTGTTGAGCTGCGGATAGGAATACAACGGCACGACAGGTACGCTGCCATTCTTCAGGTAGATTGGTCCCTGTATGGGGGTGACAGCAGGTTGATGATGCTGCGACTGACGGCTGTTAGAAGCGGGCGCACCATCGTCGTAGTAATCATAGTCGATCACAGCATGCAGTTGTGCTTTGGAGCCACCACCTTGCACGCGCGTGTAGTGCGGGCTGGCAGGCGGTGGGTACGTCGCCTCCTCGGCATCGAAGGGTGTCTGCGGGCGCGGGTAGTTGTAGGCGGCCGGCAGCGGGGGCTGCACGTACGCGGTCGCCGCCGGCGGCTGGTACAGATTCGGCGAGGCGGTGTAGTTCAGCAACGCCATCGCATGTCACGATGAACTTGCTCGCACTCCACGACACTGTGCGCGCATCGAGGGCGGTGGTGCGTCTGCACTTTTCATACGCGGCTCGCGTAAACCGCCACGCAATTCAGCGAATTTGCACCTTGTTGTCTACTGCACTGCACGCGCGGGATTATTGCCGGTGATTTCTGGCGACGGTCCAGTTTTAATAGCGTTCGACCTTCATGCGAGAAATGCAAAGAGAACGAAGTTGCGCGCACAACAAGACATGGACTGCCACACGCGAATGGCATTAGCGATTGAACAACCAACACCCACGACAGCCAACACCAGGTCGAAAACGTGTGTGCGATCACTCTCAATACTCTCAATCCGATTGTGTCAAACAGTCGCAGTATCAACCAGGAATGAATCAGACTCCAAATTGAAACTATCGATCTTGAATCGAATCCAGCAGCAACTTATGCGTTTGCGTCTAGACTGCAAAGTTTCACTTTTCAAAGGCGGTGAAGGATTTGTCCACGAGATATAACAATGTAGCGCACGGAAGAATGAGGAAGTTTATTGGACAAAACGGTTTTACGTCCAAATTGAATCTAATCCTTGCGTTGTCTTTTTTCCTGCGCGTTTTCTCGTTTGTTGCCGTACGACCTCAGCACTGCGAAAAAAATCGCAGAGCGCACAAAATGTCAAGCTGATCGCGGTAAACAGATTCACCAATTCCAAACAAATTCAAACCGCGCACTGACGCACCTCAATCCGCAATTTAATTACCGGTTGCCTTGTACCAAATATTTCTATAATTAGTTTTAATTAAATTATTGAAAACAGACGACACTAACACGAATTTATTATCTCCCCATGACCGCTAATGATGTACTTCTTTTAGGAGTCCATTTAGTACTCTTTCTTCACTCCCATTTTTCTACGTGTTCACTTCTTTACCAGTGACTAGATGATTATTGGAAGCACTTTGTTTCCTTAAGAGTAATTATCCAATGTGTGGGACGAGTCTCCACATGGAAGATCGATCGAGTCTGCTCTTGGTCTTGGCTTGCTTTCGCTTTCACTTCAAATTTGGCTTTGGACGAGACGTACGGAGAATGTTTGCTTTTTCCTGCTGAGGCTGATCAGGTGTGTAAGCACGCGCGATCGGTAGCGTCCTGACGTGATGTTGCCGTTGGAGAAGAAGAATCACGTGCTCTTCTCCTTCTTAGCACACTTTTCTTTACGCTGCATAAACATACATGTTAAATAACCAAATGAAGAGTTGACTCTTTGTTGAAGAGGGAGAATGGACATTATGAGCTTTTCAGCAGCAGTATGACATAATTATATTGCAAATATCTTCGTATCTTCGTATTAGAGATATACTTGAACGTGGGTCAAAAAAATCAATGCAACCAATAACAACTATTTAAACAATGTGGAAGATTGGCAGAACAATGAAGAAAAAGTTATAATGCCATTTTCTTAAATTGGCACTTTGTACCGCCAAAACCACCCTAGGTCCAAAGCCTCCCCAAAATCCTAGAAGCAACCTTGTCCCAGGTCTCTCCTATGCCAACTTCAATCCATTTCTTTAAACGTGGCCGTGCGCCTACTCTAATTTTAAAAATAACAAAAGAGAACCAAAGAGTAACCTAGTATAATTTAGCAAAGCTTGTTTGTTTATAAATTTGCATTTGAAAATTACTTTGTTATTTATTTTTTGAGGCAAAATTCTGTAAGAATAAATAAAAGCTTTGTTATTGCAGCAGTAATTTATTTAATTCTAAAATTATATAACTATCAATCAATGCATTGGTTTTAGTCATCTTTGAATTTTTTTGTACGAACGTTCCACATCCAACCATGCCGTTGGAAATCTTCGACGTTTTGAGCGTCAAATGTTTTTGTTTCCGGGACCAAACGTTTAGGTTTTCTATGTTTCCTCCGTTGCACTCCGATGGGTGTCCGGACTTCAGGCACTACCTGTGCACCTCTCCTACCAACATTTCTTCCTTCTCTTGGACGACGTATCCGTTTTTGAATTTTGGTATACCCTAAAGGCAATCCATGATCTTCCAATGCAGTACTTTGCATCGGTTGAATTATTCCTTCTAGTTCATCATTAGATGGACTGATTGCCCTCGTTTCCATTGATGCACCTTCTGTAACTTCACTTTGCTTTGGATCCGCACTTCCTGGATTTAGATTAATAACGTAATTACTATATCTGACTTTACTACAATAGATTATTTACCTTGTAATCGTCTTTCATCATCTGATGAAAACGATGTAAGACTTTCTTTGTAAACCCGATCCATTTTATATGCTCCTTATTTGAGTGATTCTTTTTGAATAATATGAAGAGTTTTCGTTAGAAATGGAATTAACTCTTTTGTTATATTTTCAAGCATAGCCAACTTGATCCAAAATTAATATCCTACGAAATTCTTCGAACTATGACGACTGTGACAAACAATATCAATAATTGCAAACAAAATCTGAAGCAATCAGAATTGATTTTTTCATTATACTGATGTGGCAGTATAAACACAAACATGAGGTTGACTAAAAAACTATACATAAAATAAATGAAAGCTACAACCAAGATAAATTATTGAATACTATCATAGCATACTCTTTTGTTTCTCCCCATACAACTTTTGTTTCGCAAAAAAATCATTTAATTAAAAATTATCCACAAGAAACCTTATATCATACTTGTAGCAATGAAAAAATAAGGTTCTTGAGTTAGACTCAAAAATGTTAAGTTTTCTTTCGATTATTGCCACCTGATGGTGAGCAATACTCAAAATAATTATGCCACTATAAAATCATACATAGTAAAATGTCTTTGTCTTCAAGACAAAACCTATCAATATTATTGTCTAAGTCATCACTTCTTTTCTATCTCACTAATCGCCAGCACATTTGAATATTTCCCATACCTTTTGGGCGGTTCAATGCGTTCCAGTGTGCAATCAAGTGTTAAACGCGAATGGAGAATGAGCGCGCGGAAATCTGAAACGGTCCGCGCCAAAGAATGAAGAAATTACTCGTCGCGCACAACAGCGCGCAAAAGAAATTTCGGCTAGAAAGCGGAATGCATCTGGAAATGTGGCGTTTCGTCAATCCGCAGCACAAAAACGCAACCGGTGCACTTTTTCTACTACCAACTTGCGGTCATTTAAGTCTTGTTGTGCTCCCCGCAGACAAATCAGGCAAATATCGCCGCGGGGCGATTTAGTATAAAAGATAATTGCGCCATGCAGTTAGCACTCAGTTCTTCGACTTCTTCGCAGTTTCTATCGCACCAACGATGATCCGCTTTACTTTGACTACACTGCTCTGCTTACAGGTAATAATCGGAGATACTAAATAGATAAGACACGAAGGAGTCTTCTGTTGTTGGGTTTTTGTATAGGCAACTAAATATCTTGCCGCTCAACAAAGTGGTGATACTGCTCGGAATCATGGACCATCACATTTATTGGACGATGCAGTTAGTGCAGAAACTGGATTTGCAAGTGCTGTACAAGCAGGATCGAAATACTTCCAGTAAGTTACCACTTATTATGAAATTATAAATAATGCATGAATCCGATTAAATCGAAATTCAAAGAATCGAAGTAGTCATTGAGTTTGTATTCAATAGTCAATTTATTATCAATATTTAGAGATCTCTACATGGCACAGGAAACACCTGACGAACTTGAATTCGGCCATGTCCGCGAAACTCCCCATGATTGGGAACAACGTTACGAGAAAATCAATCTCAAAAACCTCAAACGCCAAGGAAAGGTCTAAACAAAGTCAATGTTAATTTCTCGTGCTTTCTATGCCCTATGTATCTTTCTCAACGTCACTAAACATAATTAATTTCCGCTTTCTTTACTAACAGATATGCGCATGTTCCCGAGAAAGATCACTACGAAGTTGGGCACAAGCGGGGCAACGACCATCATTTCATTGAGCGTCACGAAAAAGCACATCCGCACTCTGGTGAATTCAAAACTAAAGTATGACTTACTAAACTGCTTGCAACTTTATTCCTACCAAGAAAGAATAGAATTCATTCAATTTATTCAATTCAATGTGATTCTACAGGTGAGGTGGGGTGATAAACATGGAGGATATGGCGAACATTACTGGGACTACAACCATGATGGTCATAGCGACGGTGATGGCGAGGAATCCCAACATGAGCCACAATACGCTGAACCTAACGTTCGTCTAGCTTCTATCGCTTCCTCTTCGAGGAACAACGAGCGTTACAAACGTGGACAATTGATCGACCCTGACGTGGAATTTGTAGGTGAAGAAGGTCGTAAGAGAGCTGCAGTCAGTGGACCTCATGGTGGTAACTACCGTAGACATCCACGCGTGGAAAGGATTCGCAGGCAATTTGGTGACGAGGACTAATAATTTTACTTTGCTTCTTAGCTATAGTCAAATTCTCGGACTAAATTTTGTTGTTCTTATTTGTTACTTTATACACCATGTAATTTCTATGAGTTTTTAAGTTTTCTGAGATGTTTGTTATCTATTTTTAGTATTTGTAATGTTTTTTAATACAATTTGGAAATAAATTACTTTATTTTCAATGAAAACGATTTATTGCGACAGAAATGTTTTTGCAAATCTTACTTAACCTAACCTTTACTTATTGTTATATATTGTCTGATTTTAATGCAACAACAAATACATTTCAGTTATATTTTGAAGTTTCATGCAGTTTCTCGCGTCGATGAATTTTAGAGTTGGTTGTAGAGTGCATTTTCCGAAATCGGTAACCAACTGCTCTATGTTCCTCGTACTTCCTGCCACAAAGGCCCAACATACTTACGTCGAGGGTCAGCACAATTTCTTTCAAAGGTATAGCAAATAACGATGTTGATACTTGTACAAACTGTAACCCTACTCCCAAATTAGTATTTTTAATAATAAAACAGTTTATTTTTTATTCTTCTTTAAACTCATACAATTACTTGTATCTGAAGCAACTGTAGTAACAATATTACAAACTAAATTATTCTGACACTTTTGATCACAACCTTTTACTAAGGCAGGAGTTGCATACCTCACAGAATTTCTGTAATACAAATCCCTTATATCAGAATCCTGCACAATTTTATCAGTAAGCATTTTCATACTTTCAGGCAAACCATTCGGTATCTTATACTCCGTAGTCAAAGAATATAACTTCTTCCATTTTGGATTCTTCTTAGGGCACTGGTTTGCTCTAGTTAGATCCATCATATAAGTATGAATATCTAATACCTCCTACAAAATATTAAAATTAATTTGCCTGTACTATTAGAACCTAAATCTTTACAAATTGCTTACAAATGTAGAAGGATCAACATCATATATTTTATAATTCGGATTAACATTACTGTATGGGGTAAGACTTCCCCCATTGTAAGCCACAGTGATTGGCTTACCATCCTTCGAATAATACAACATAAACTCATCCAAATGAGTGTGTCCATTAAAGATTCCAGTGATGACATTCTTATACCGACGGATAATATCTTGAAGCTTTTCAGCCCATGAATTTACCATTTCTGTTCCAGCTGTGACATGACTCAGAATATGAACTACCTCGTTATTATCCTCTGCTTTCTGAAGTTCATCGGCTAGCCATTGGAGTTGACCACAAGGATCCCGATCATCAAAAATTAACCAGCTACAATAGGAAATTCAGAAGAAAAAATAAACATAAATAAATAGTTTGGTAACCTACAAATTGTAAAGGTAAGCAATATTACTGTTGATTGCAATAATTCGCAAACCAGGTTCAGGACTAACTGAGTAAAATCCTCCTCTTCTAACTGTAGCCAGAGCTTCCATTGGAAGGAAATCTTCCCAGAGGTCAGCTGTTTCATTCAACAACCATTGAATCCCAAATTCTCCTTGGTTCATGTATTCAGGTGGGTAAAGATTGCAAGGATGAGGTTCATGATTCCCAAAAATTGGGAATATTTTATGTCCATTGAAGTTGGTTTTAATTGTAGACCAAAAGAAGTGGAGGTCTTTTAGATTTTGATTTTTTGATGTATTCCACAGTGCGTGATGAATGACGTCTCCAGTGAAGTAAATATAATCGAATTTCTACAAACAAACAGAACCCTTACTTTGTATCCCTACTATTTCTAAAAACCAACACACTACTTACCCGATTTTTAGCGATTTGCTCGAGAGTATTCGTTATAAAATAATCTGGTAGATCACAATTTCGATAGTCACTCCAATATCCAGCACCTTCTTCTCTTATCTGTGCTGTGCCACTCTTGATGTTACAACACAAGGTTTCTTGGCACAGTGCATTAGACCCAGATAAATAATTGGGATCAAAATGGACATCAGTAAGTTGTAAAATCCTGAGTCGAGGTACCATAGTATCATTATAAGTGGTACCTCGTTTTGGTTTTGGAGTATCAGTGTTCAGTTTAATGGAATAACTGGGTTTCCTAATAAGATTACAACCATACCCTTGCAATAGAATAGTACAGATGTCTCTAGTATCCTTTAAATTGTTAAGCAGGTATACGATAGTATCCTAAAATAAAATTATAATTAAAATCTTATTAGTTCTATGGTCAATTGATCAATTTTTGAATGCATACAGAATAGATTTTCACTAAACCTTGACACTCAACTTTAGAAAGCAATTTCAACATTCCGAAGGCAGCACATACTACCTCAGACCATGATTCCAGATTTTTTTTGGTGTACTTGATCCAGATACGGCTTTGATTGATCATATATGTTAGTAGATAGCATGCATTACAAGGTGGTTCTTGAGTTAACACCTTTATAATCCCTGTAAAATATTGCGCACAAAATTTATAATATAATACCTATTTGAGAAATAATTATTTATTTCAGTTATAATTTACTTTGGTTTCTTGAATTTTCTCCAAACAATTCATTGATAATCGGTTGTAACACATTTGTAGCAAACTTGAAAAAATCAAGATTCTCTTCCACAGCTTCATGTTTAGATATTTGGATGAAAAGTAAAAATACCCCAAAGAGAAGGGCGGAAGCAAATGGACACCTCATTCTTCAATCTTACTGTAATAGAAGGATCTATTAAAAAGCATGCAAATCGTAGTAGTTACTCAATTTAAAGACACTCGTTATCAAACATGAATAATTAATGTAAACTTCCAATGTTATCGGTGCAATCTAAGTACAGTTTTTTCTTTAATGAAGTTCTATGTATATATACTTGATTTTTGTACAAAATGAATACATAACTGTTCCACTTTAGCAAAGGGCATCGATTTATATACCGCGGAAATAAATTAGTTTTGTCAACACCTTGCGTATATAAAGTGATTGCAAATTCTTAATGCATGTTAAGACATCAGGTGGCAATTTACACCACAACGATATTTATTTATAACCGCCTTAAGTAACTGAATTGAGAATGAATTGCGGAAATGACGGTAAACATGTTAATTGCACGAAGAATGGGGCCGTTGTACCCATTAATGAGTTGGTAATATTCTCCTGATAACAGTGATATTTGCAAGCGATTAACCAGCTTGTAATTGACGTAATTTGTAACATAATTAAGTATCGATTTGTTTATTACATGCCGTTTTCTTCATGTTTTCTTCATGCTTTATATTTTCAAGATTCAATTCTTTTCTCAACGCAGAATTAAATTTATGATGATCAACGTTCTGTTACCCATGCATGTACACAGCGACACCGTCTTTACTATTTACTTCTTTACTATTATGGATATTAGCGTTGAGACTAAATTGCATGACTCACCTATTCTCTTTTACGCGAATTAATTAAGGTTTGCATTGTGTCTATTCTAAGTTATCAAGCTAAATTGTAGAGCAATAATATTTTTGCAACATAAATGCTTTTAAGTGCTAGCGTAAGTTAAAAAAAAAATTCGGTAAAACATTCTCAGGTGTTCTCGTTAAAATTTTTTCTAATTTTTCATTGCAAACAACGTGTATTAATAGTATCTAAATTTGAATATGATTAATTACTAAACTGTTGTTTATCATATAGTCAAGCGCAATATATATATTATATTTCATGAATACACTTTTTTCCCTTTTGTTAGACCGAAGTTCAATACATTTGCTTCTTTAATTCTGTCAGAATTTGTAACATTTTCGTATGTTTCTCTGGAAAATACAAGTTTTGTGTTGATTACATTTATAGTAAGTGCATGTGTTTTTAATTGTAAACAGCGTGAATTAATACTATTTAAATGTGAATGTGATTAATTAACCAACAGTTGTTTTATTGAAGTCTAGCGCATTATAATTTTTATTTTGCGATTCAATTGCACTTTAACTTGCGTGCTATAAAGGACGTGCCATAGCAATGTCGAATCGCAAGTAACAACTCGAATTAAATTTTCTTCCCAGGCAGTTTTCGGAACAAAAATAGATACCCGTGTAGTAAGTACCTTCATAGTAGACTTTGTAAAAAACTAGTGTTAATTAATTAACTGCATTCACATTGAGTTAGTATTAATTGAATTGCAGAACAAATTATATTGAACTTCGGCCAGCGTTTAAAAGTATGCATTTTGTAAAATAATAGTGATTTATACTTCTACTCAATATATAATGTTATTACGCTACAATTTTAATTTTATTATCAAATTGCACCTTTAATTTGAGTGTTGTAAAGATGGGCACAAGCAATGTCGAATCGCAACTTACAACATGCTATTTTTGCATCTCCAATGACGTTTTCTTCCCAAGTGTTTTCAGAACAGAAATAGATTCTCAACTAGCAACTACTACGCTGATTTAGGAGAAGCAAGACCAGAAAGATTGTGTGTGCATCATGCACAATGTGCAAAAATCGCTGAATAAATTGAGTTCCATTATAATTTTTTGTGATTAAAAGTGCTATTGCTTGTTGTGGTGGTTATCTAATTACCAGGAAAGTACTTTGATATATTAAATAGTGCAGATACATTATTTGGGAAATCAAAGCCTATTGCGTCTTTTCGTTGCTTAGAAAAATCATTTACGTAAGTTTTATGACATAAATTTGCATTTTGGATTTCTCACCTCCAAAATGGAAATTTGGCCCAGATACCGATACTAAATGCAAATATCGTTCAAACTACTTGTTGATAAGCTCATGAATCTTGTTGTTGTTGTTGTTATCGTTTAGTAGCAAACAATAATAAAGTAGTTCGGACTATGTATTCCCATTTAAAATTCGGTGGTACTTAAATGCATCAATAAAAGCAACACCAAAAAGAATTCATTTGACGTTATATATTATATATCGAACTCTATATATATTTTTACCATATTTTGATATTAAATCACACCAGGGATAGGAATAAATGAAGTGTATTGAAAAAAGAAAATGTAACAAGTTTAATTTATTTTCCATTGTCCATAACAATACAGCAATATAAAAATACAGCATGTCTTAAAAAATAAAAATTACATTTCCGTACAAATAATAAATTACCAAAGAACTAGATACTACGCTTGTCACGATACCATAGTATCAATACAAATTGTCAAATTAGAAATATCTGTGTCAATTTACATCTGTACTTTTTTATGTGCTGTAGGTTTATAATATACCAATTAATACGGTTATTCTAAGTATTAGTTTGTAATAAAAACTAAACACCTTCCTCTTATTCACATAAAAAGCGCGTGGCCATCCATATTATTTGATCCTTCAGCTTTGATAGGTAAATTCCTTGCAGTTTGCCTATGATAAACCAATGAAAACCCATCTCTAGAAAAACTTAATATAGAAAAATATCCTGAATTCTACTTGTTTTACCACGGCGCTACCTAACTCGGTCTTAGAGCAATTTAATTTAAAATTGAGAAGATGAGGTATGAAATCTTCTAGTTTAAGAGAAAAAATGGCTTTAACTTGTAGTGGTCTGTATTGAGATGAGTTTACTTTAACACTGATTGAATATTTGACGTTGTAAAAACATTTGCGGCATGTTGCCTTCTTCAGTTGTTCAGTTGTACATCATAATTTGGGTTTAATTAAGTTCATTAGCTGAGTGCATTTGATTTATTTTAGTACGCAGCATCCGCGGTGGTGTCGCGGTCGTCGCAGATAATCTTGCGCATTTGCGAAATCCGCAAGGTCACGCGATAATTCGTGACTTTCGCTCCTCCGACGCGAGCGCCACAGATCCACCGTGGTCTAATGGCTGCGAATCCTGGAAACTGTATGACAGTCGACACTCACCCGCCGAACAAACAACATCTATTGCAAGTCACTTTCCTCAAGCAGAATTCCATATTTTATCATAGACCATTAGAACCAGTAGTTTCCAATACAAAATCAACAGCACAGGTTGCAGTAAAAAGTAAGCAACATCACATCTCCTATATAAACAAATGCAAATTAGCTCCATATGAACAATACAATATACTTCAATATAATAACACTAGTAAAACCTTAACACCCATGAGAAGCAATGTAATTAATACAATACTAACTATACACATCTCCATATCAAAGTGAAGAAGGTAACATGTCGAAAACATTTTGACAACGTGAAATAATCAGTAAGTGTCATCTCAAACTTATCTCAATACAATGAATATCAGACACTTTGTCACCAAGATTAAGGAAACATAATAGTTTAAAATCAGAATTTTTGCAAAAGGACTCAAATGAATGAACCAACATATTTTTTCATCTTGTAATGGTCCTTAAGACTTTAATAAGTATTTCTGTTTAAATTTATAATTGAACAAAATGTACCACTTTCTTCGTTTTATTCTCTAAATGCCCACGGTGAAATCATTACTCTACTGTCATTATGACAATTTTTTGGCAAACATTTTTCTCATTTTCATGATTATTCGTTTACTTTCATTCATCTTGTTTAAAATTTAAAATATTTCCATTCTAGGGGAAGTTTTCTGAATCAGCTGTTTGACAATCTATCACAGGGGTAGTTTTTCCCTTACGCGAGGAAGGAAGAGACGTTTGCAATGCCGTATCGTCTTTCAACTTTTATGGCCTTCCCTTCTTGAACTACGCGTTCTCCAACTCACGCCAACTGAACTCTCCAGTCCACAAACAAAAATAAACCTGCACTCGATACGCATCGTCAGCACACCGACCTGAAGAAGCCTCCAAGCCACCAACCCACCAACCAAAAACTAAACGCCGGTAAGAAAACCGGCCCTGTGCAATACACGTACGCCGCGCAGTTCCTGGACTGTTCGAGTAAGTTCAAACAATGTAATCGCTCTGATTAGCGTAGTTTTATTTGCGTGCGATTGCACCAATCCCATTCTGTGCGCACGGTTTATTTATAAAGTTGATTAACACAGGAATTCCATCTGGAAAGCGGATTATCGGACAGCAGCAGCATGCAGTTAGTCGAGTGGGGCACCGGCATCGTCGACAACATGCGCGAACACTGTTTCAGTTTCCTCAAGAACTGCATTTTCGGCATCATCATTGCGGCAATGATCGCACACTACATGTTTGAAAATCTTACCCTCGATATGTCCTACTCCAAGTTTGCAATATTCTAACGGGGCAGCATCCTGTTAGCATCGCAACAATCACCATAAGCATCACCGTATTTATTGCAAGCACATTGTAAATGTTTAAGTCATCAAAATAAGCAACCAGGATGATTTTGCAAGCTTTAATGTGGTCCGAAGGAGGCGAGGATGTGAAACCAAAATGGGTAGATTTAAATTCTGGTTCATATGCGCTTAAATAATTGTTTTCATCGAGGATTATACTCCTTAATATGTTCAAGTCTGTATGCTAAGAAAGTAACAAACATGTGATCTGTGATAACAACACATAATTCAATGTGTAATGATTGTACTGTATATTTTGTATAATTTACGCTAAAAAGGCATCACAGTAAATTGTAAACAATGTATAAAGAATTATAATTCGTTGAAGTGTAGTGTTAATAACAATTCATCAACGTATAAATTCAATGTCAAAAATTCGTTATTAAGTCGTTACACGCTTCGATAAATGATGATTTCAACCTTACGCAATGTGTGTACGTCGCATACTAATTTTATAATTAATTTTCTCATCATAGCATATTACATGGTATATTTGTCTCGCTTCATTAATAAGCCTCGAATAATAATAGCACGTTCAATGTTTGCAAATAACTTCTATAAATCTAGTGAACAAATTACCAGAAAACAAAAGTCAAACAAAGTGAATTTCAAACCATACAGCTGTTTGATCTTAAACTAATCTTAAGGTAGGCAACTTTAGTTACGCACCGTTTACGATCACAATTTATGTTTGGTGATAACCTAGTGTTCATCTTGCTTGTGACCAAAGAAACAAGTTTTAAACATCACTTCATTGCTATCACCTCGTTGAGATATCAACAAATGTTGCGGTGTTTACCACTCTGCCTACGCTTAGTAAAGAGCTTAGTAAAACTAGACAATCAAATGCACTGTAAGTAAATCATTATTTTCTCAACATAATCAATTGAAATTACATGTTGGTATTTAGTAAGTGGTAAATACCTTTCTTAAGGTTTTTTTAAATTGATTATGAAGTGTGGAACTAATATTTTTAAAAGCCATGATTATTTTGTTCTTAAAAATTCAACTCAAACATAACTTGATTAGTTACTGTATTGGATTCTTCTTAGTAACAATTTATTAGTATTTATATGAATGATGAACAAAAGGAAAGGGAATCATGAAAATGCTTAAGTTTTTATTAATTTTTAAATATTTTTCTATAAATTAAACAGAGTTACAGATTATAGAAGTTTGCATCCACGAAGTTCATCACCAATAAATTATTTGTGTTTCTGCTTTATTTTCAGGGTTATGTTTTGTATACCTTAACTCCCCAGATATTAATTTATCCAAGAATAAACAATGGAAAAAATACCCAGAGTAATAATAAAATCAGCTGCGGCATACCTGAAAAGTCAAATTGATAATAACTCCTCATCTTCTGCTGTAGCAACTAAACTAGTTATTGATTCATGCATTCCACACCATTGGCCATATCCAATAACGGAATTTGTATGTGATGAAGGTATTCACATGGCATCAATCTGGTAATTTGAAATTGCTTCTGTAACTATATATGCAACTTTTATAAGAGCCTATATTATAAGCACTGTATTTTTAGCATGAAAATTTGTGCCAATGTTCTCTGCAAAAGCAAAGAAAATCATGTTTTTTACATCACAATGAAGAATACATTTTCAACTGAGATACTCTCACAGGAGATACTTAACTTGGGAAGTCATGCAAAAGATATTCAGCAGAGGGTAATTGTGTATGATATTTGCAGTTTTGTTGAACTAATCAGTGTTGTTTACTCACTGCAAAGTCAACATATTGATAAAGTTAAGGTAACATTGAATTACAATGTTAGAGTCACAGTAATAGTTGTGTTAAGTATATTTTTTGCAGGTAGGAATGGTGATAATAGATGGACTTTGCTTTCAACCTAACAGCTGTGAAGTTAATTCAAACTACCTAAAGGTTCCGTATTTAATGAAGTTATTTCACCTGCTTAAAAAGATTGCAATCCAAAACAGCTTTATTGTATGTTTATCGGCTTCGAAAAATGGATTTATACGAAATCTTATGTTTGTTTTATTTAGGTTGTAATTGCAAATGACGCCAAAAGTACGAGAAGGAAACGCGAGGTTTTTGCATATCATGATGAACGACATTACAATTATGTTGATTTACGTACTTTGGTTCAGCTCGTTGAAGATGGGAAGTTTGTTCTTAAAATGATGTCATAATTATATTCTTAAGGCTGACAATGTGTCAAAATTATTTCGCTAATATCTATAAAGTACTATTATTTAATTTATGATGAGTCAAAATAAGTGCATAGTTATGTTTGCAAGTTTATATTCTTATTCTATATATCAATGATGTTTTGGGATGAAGTACTATAAGAAGTAATTTCGCAATACTTCTAGAAGATCATTAAAAGTTAGGATGGTCATAAAGTGAACACGCAAATTTTCATTTACAGTTGCAAAATATCTTATTGGATAATTAAATTTCAAAAAATATAGCAATGACTCAATTGGCGCTGCATATAACAGCTTAATTACAATTTGTTTAGCGTGCCGCATCTCGTTATAGTCGCTTACAGGCGGCGCAGCACCACATATTCATGACAGTCGGATGAAATTTAAAAGTTCATATCAACGAATAACAATTTTGCAGCCTATTAATTCTGTTCATATTGGCAATTGATGGAAATAGGCGAGCATTTCCATACCGATTTTGTAGAGTTGCACCAATTTAATGATCCCATCGCAAATGGGGATTCCTCCGACATCTGGACACATGTAGATCTAACCGATTGTGGATTTCTCGAAGAAAATGGATTAAGTGGACTTTCCGTTTTCGAGAATGATATATGCAAACGAGAAGTGACTGCACACAATCCGAATTCGTGTACATTCAATTTTTTGGAATGCCCAAAATGCAACGTTTCGGGACATTTGGTAAAGTCAGCATTTTCCATTAATCACTGCGTTACATAATGCTGATATGGACAATTATAAACCCAGAATTGAAAAATCTTTGTGTTGAAGGTTCTTCAGATTGAAGCTTGGGATGGTACTAAACGCATTGTAATCAATGAAATGGCATCAACTGAAAACTTGTATCAGACCGTCGGTGAACAATATGAGATCGTAGCTGGATGCTGGATCCTTTCCACCACGAATAATACTGATGGCATTATTGCCAGAAATAACGACATTACCCTATTGGAACATAAGCTCTGTTCTATGGTACTATATTTGGTCATTGGCACTACAGCCTACCTTGACTACACAGATTCATTTATACCTGACTATCTTAAATATCTTTTGTTAAATGCAAAAATTAGAAAAGTTTTACATGGTAGCAACTATACGTCACCTACCACACCAAGGTATTTGAATGATTGTACATCACCTTCCGATTCAGACAATTGTAACAATTATAGTTTACCTTCCCGCTTGAACAATAGTTCCCCATCGTCTTTCCATTCTGGCAATACGGACACTTTTCCATCACCTTCATATTCAAGCCTTTCTACATTTGCATCACCTTCATTTTCAAACCTTTCTGACTTGGGTACATCAGCATCTTTTGCAAGCATTTCGACCAGCACTACAACACCATCCTTTGCTAGCATATCTTCCAATATTACGTCACCTTCGTTTTCAAGCCTTTCTAACGTGGGTACATCACCTTCCCATACTAGCATAGCTTCCAATCTTACATCACCTTCATATTCGAGCCTTTCTACCTTCGCATCACCTTCGTTTTCTAGCCTCTCTGATCTGGGTACATCAGCTTCTTCTGCAAGCATTTTGACCAGTACTACAACGTCTTCCTTTGCTAACATGTCTTGCAATATCAAGTCACCTTCAATTTCAAACTTTTCTAACTTCGGTGCATCACCTCCCATTATATGCATATCCTCCAATCTTGCATCACCTTTATTTCCAGCCCTTTCTAGCAACAACGAAGCTGATGTATCTTTCTCTTAAGGCAATAACTTAATTTATTGGTGCTACCATGTAATATATCCAACTGATGCTTTTGGTTAATTAAAATTCAAAATTATATATATCCAATATTATATTGATAGAAAGTGTGTAGTATGATGATTTGTTCTCAAGAAAACACGCACAGTGAAGAATATGTTTTTTTATCAGTTTTCTATTCTGGATGTTTGTGTTACTATGCTATTGGATTCATATTGGAATTTACCGTTATTTCATTTAGCCCATATCACTTTTGTTTTTTCTGAAAATACATTACAAATATACAAATGCAAATAATTAGTGCGTATTTAATGTTGGTGTTACCGTAGTTACTGTTTTCAATATATATATTTTTCCATTGTCGAATTGAATTGGCATCAATGCACTTCATTCAAATTGCTCGTGTAATTAAGCACTGATGTCTCCCAGTTGTATCAAAGACCAGTCCCATTTATAATAGCATTTCCAAAATATCTACTCTATTGTGCAGATAAAATAAGTGCGTATCATTACACACGCCAATATCGTTACCCACTCGTTACAAACACTATTTGATATTCACCATGATTGGCAACTTACTACGAAGCGGAACGCGATTCATGCTTCATTTTACAAAATGGTACAAATGGGGCAGCGGCCATGGGCGAAGATACGGCAAATCAACCAAGCCCAAAGTTTATCTCACGCGAAGAATCAACAAAAAAGCCTATGCTCGTCTCACGGAGCAGTAAGTAATCAACGCAGTATATCACATGAATACGCACGAGTACTTATACTTTGGTTATATCTGTTATCAGTTGTGATGTTGAAAGCTGGAATAAGAAGGAAGAGCCAGTCCCACGCGAGGAACTTTTAAAGAATATTGCTGGCAAAGATGCATTATTCTGCCTGCTTACTGATAAAATAGATCAGGAAGTAGTGGATGCAGGAGATAAATTGAAAGTCATCGGTACCATGTCCGTAGGTTTTGATCACTTGGACTTACCATCAATTTACAAAAGAAAAATTCGAATAGGATATACCTTTGGTGTTTTAAAGGACGCTACAGCTGAGCTCACCGTTGCACTTGTTTTGACCACAGGAAGAAGAATTCTTGAAGCGCATAAGGAAGCCCTATGCGGTGGTTGGTCTACATGGTCGCCATTCTGGATGTGCGGTCCGGGTGTAAAAGGCAAGACCATTGGAATGGTGGGCGCTGGTGCAGTCGGCGGGGAAACCCTCCGACGCCTCTATCCATTCAAACCCAAAGAAATTTTATACAACAATCAGACGAGCAGGCCAGATCTCGAAACAGACATTTGCGCAAAGGAGGTATCCTTCGATGACCTATTAAAGAAGAGTGACTACGTGATTACATGTCTTGCATACAATAAGGACACGGCAAACATATTTAATGCAGAGGCATTTAGCAAGATGAAGAAGACTGCTATTTTTATTAATTCTGCACGAGGGGCACTGGTGGATCAAAATGAGCTAATTACAGCACTGACAGAGAAGAAGATTGCAGGAGCTGGGTTGGATTGCACTGTGCCAGAACCATTGCCATTGGACAGTCCTCTATTTAAAATGAAGAATGTTGTGATTTTGCCACATATTGGAAGTGCAACAACTGATACAAGAAATAACATGGCGGAGTTAACTGTGACGAACATCGTGTTGGGCTTGAAGGGTGAAGAAATGCCCATGGAACTAAAAGAGAAGAATAAATAGAATCTTGAGGACCTGTTGCAACAAACTGCTATTGAAAAATATAAGCATGCCTTAAATAATTTTAAATACTTTTGAAATAGAACCTTTCAATGAAATTGGCTTGGATTTAATTACTTTAATACTCATCAGGTTTAAATTATTTTTTAGATTCTTTAATTTCTCAAATGAAATATTTTGAAGATGTTCCACACTTCTCGCCGAGATAGCGCTGTCTTCGGTCTATAAGAAAATGAATCCAGAAATTCAAAAGAACGGAAAATAATTTGGCAGACATAGCCTACCATAGAAATTAATATATGCCCATATACCAATTCCGCTTGCATTCCATCATTTGATATTAGTCCATCGCACCAATCAGTTCAATCCTGCAAGGATGGAGCGTAGAGAAGAATCAGGAGATTCCTCCGACTCGGAGAGGGAAGCAAAGCAACTGAAACTAGCGAATCTAGTGAAACCTGAATGTCAACACTCGCCTGTCGTTGATTGCGATCCCTCCAGCTGGCAGGAACCGCAGTTGTGTACAGTGCGTACTGTCTGTGCGCCTGAGTTGGCCCAGTATACTTCAGGCACTCCACCTCCCGATGTAAATAATCTTATCAAACAGTTCTCCAATATAATGATACGAAATATCGTAAGTACTCCATCTGCAATTAATATAACCCTGCATTAATTGCTGCCGATACTTTTTCTTCATGTCATCGCTTAACCTAACCATGCAGGATGACAAATGCGAAATTCGCCGGATTCACTGCTGTTTATATTTCAGATTATACGTATTCAATCGTCGGAGGGTACCAGACGCATTGTGATACCAGACACCGCCACAACGAACGTGCTATATGATCTGGCATGCTCTGAGTTTAAAGTCAGCTCATCATCATTTAGGCTTAGCTTCAAGCAGAATGGTGATGGAGAAGTGCCAAAAGGCTTCAGCAGGACTGTTGCCCAAGAGGGGCTCAAGCATGGGGACATGATATACCTCTTACCAACGAATGGAGCTGTGCTGTTTGAAAGTGACAGATCTGGTGCTGAAAGTGTAAGGCAAATTGTGACGTTTGCTATAAAATTGTGTTACAAATATGCGGAGTGGTTTGGCAATGATAGATACAGGTGGTTACCTAATTTGGAAGTAAAATTCTTTGACTTCTTGCAGAATAATGATCTGGATAAATATTCTATTAAAGGTTTCATAAGTTTGATTAAATTGCAATATAAAGATAAAACAATACCACTTCATGATATTTAAAAACAACTCATTGCTTCATAAAAAATCAAATTAGAATACTTCTAAGATGCAATGAATTTTTAGACTATGATTCTCAGCAACGTTCGTGAAGATGACGTTGATATTCAGCTTGCAAAAATGGACGGCAAAATCGAAAGACAACGTGACGATAAACTCTGCCGCCATAACGCAAATGCACGTTGCTTCCACTGCTCACCTTTGGAGCCCTACGACGAGACATACCTCCGCGACCAGAAGATCAAACACCTTTCCTTCCATAGCTTCTTGCGAAAAAGGACGTCGGGTGCGGATCGCGGTAAATTTCTTGCTTTGGAAGATCTTACGTGCAAAATTCGTCCGGGTTGCACAGAACACCCGCCGTGGCCGAGAGGTATCTGCAGTAAGTGCCAACCAAACGCTGTGACGCTCACCGGCCAGGCATACCGCCACGTCGACAACGTGCAGTTTGAGAATGCGAGGTTGGTAGAGAACTTTCTGAACTACTGGCGTATCACTGGAAATCAACGTATCGGCATGCTCTATGGCAAGTATGAAGTCCATCCTGATGTTCCGTTGGGCATCCGCACTGTGGTTGCGGCGATTTACGAACCACCGCAGGAAAGCACTAGAGATTCTATTCGTATTCTCGCGGATGATAAAGAGGCAGTTATCAGGCAGCTGGCGAATGGACTTGGATTGAAACCAGTAGGATGGATCTTCACCGATCTCCTTGTTGCTGATATTCAACAGGGTACAGTGAAGCATACGCGCCATATAGATACTTACCTCATGTCTGCTCAGGAGTGTTATATGGCTGGGTATTACCAAACGATCTTTCCTAATCCATGCAAATACTCTTCCACTGGGTCTTTTGGCTCGAAATTTGTAACTGTCTGTGTTACGGGTATGTATTTGATATATGAAACATTCATATAGGATGAACTCACCTCAGTGTAATGTTTGTAGGTGATAAATCTAATCAGATTCATATGGAAGGCTACCAAGTGTCTAATCAGTGTATGGCACTAGTGCGCGATAACTGCTTCATACCAACCAAAGATGCACCAGAATTAGGCTACATCAAGGAGTCGTCTGATAAACAGTATGTCCCTGATGTCTACTACAAGGTAAAATACTTTTATGTTGTATATAATGAAGTAGATTTATTGATTGAGATCCCAATTATACACAACACAGCAATTTTACCGTTTGTACTACTCACCTTGTAACAGTCATTTCCAATTAACTTGTTGAGTCAAAAATAATTCTAGATCAATCATGCATGAAAGTTTGGGATTCAAGGTTGAGAGTAAAACATCACAATAGTCTTGATAATGTTTTTTTTTTTTTTTTTATTCAAATCGTCATGAATCGTTAGTGTTTTATGCTTGGTTTTCAGTTGCAGTACACACACACACAAGATACATTTCAATTTCCTCAAATCTACAAACTAGCACGTACTAACTCTATTTCTGCTATGTGTCTATAGCATATTTGGTTGTAAACTGGTACCTGCGACTAGACAGAAAAGACACGTATCCTGATTCGGTCGCATACATGCATGCATGCGAAATGTGTGCTTGTTTTTCGATACACGTTTTCGGTACAATGTGAGAATTTGATATGTTCCTTGTTTCAACCGCCATACCTCCACAGATTGTTTCCATGCACGGCAATCGAGGCCCGAAAGAGGAACGCAATGCGCGCCTGGTAATGAGAAATTATCGCTGATTGCAATTGGCACATCTCGGTATCTTTTCGCTAGCGTTCAATCGCCTTCGGGGGTTTAGACCATTATGCCGCTCGCAATGTGCTTATTCGTTATTTCCTACGGGGCTTATTCGCCATTCGAAACATTGACAATGCAATTATATGTACAATTTTCTCGAAGCGCATCAAGGCAATCAATAATATCGTACAACAGGTTGCACCAATTGCGTTGCCGGCGAATAAAATAAGGTGCAGGTCGTTGTGGAATTTGCCTCAATCGTAATGCTTTATATATATTTCCAGTTTGCACAACTTACAATTTACATGCATACATTGGTTTCGTAAGATTAACATCGATACATTCATTTAGTTGTTTAGAGTTTAGAAACAGGTACTTTGTATTTCATTTGGGGTCCGCTCAAAATACAGTGCGCTTCGCACCAACAGAGTAAAAAAAAAAAGATCGCGGTACGAGTCGATTCGGTCAAATTCCTACTTCCCGAGGGTGAAAGCCGGGCAATTGCCGCCGATGCACGTGTATTCGCTCGTGTACGGATGTAGAAAAGATAGACGGCTACTTTGTAATTAAATGCTAGCTACAACTGCGCCTCGGTCGCGAATGCTGCCTAATGATGTTCGTCGGTCCGATAAAACGCTATCGCCAATGAGGATTACATTCGGTTGTTATCGACGCTTAAGCATTGAGCAACTCATTAACGGCGTGCGGGGCGCGCGCGTTTATTATCGATTTTATCCACGCGGCGGACACCCGGTTGGTGGCTCGTCGCCGTTCGATGATTGCGTTTCCCGAGCACGCGACAAGCAATTACGAAGAGGTTCACGCGTAAGGCACAAATAAGGGATGGTTGATTCCGCCAAGACAAAGCTGTGGCTGCACCTGGGCTGTTGCTCATTCTGGTAGCGCTGGCGATAAGAAGCGTAAGCAACTTGTTTTGCATAGTTTTCTTGAATCCGGAGCTAGTGGTAAGACACATCCGCACGCGATGCACCGACAATCATCGTGAGATAGATTCCCAAATACCTCTTCAGCTTCTTCAGTCCCATTGCGTGGAATTGCGCATCTGCGACTCTACGATTTTTACTATTTCGATTCCGACTTCGATTCTTAGAATAAACTGGTTACGATGGTTACGAACTAAATTCATAGAAAAATACATAACGTTAAATTTGTAAATTTACGCGAGTCTCGTAGGAAAATAAAGTTTTTTTCAGGTGAAATTCGCATCTTAAAATTAGAACGGTGCAAATCGTGCGAGTCTACTACACAACAACGAAAGGCGCACGTTCGAATACTGGTTCGTCAGTTTTTTTTTTTGTTTGTTTTGTTTGTATCATCTCCACTCTGCTGATTAAAGCTAAGGTAGTTTAGAATTACACTAAGTTATAAATTCTCGCCGGGTGATACAACGCGTGCGTTCGCTCCACTCTTCATTCGCTTCAATTGAAAATTACAGGTAGAGGATAACATCAACTTTAATTACTAGGTGCGAACAATGCGAATCGGCGCGCACAAGCAATGGAAACATTTGTCGCCGATTTGCGCCTTGATTCGCTCACATTAATAAGTTGCATTCGGTGTAACTAGTGTCAGTGTATTCTTCATTTATATATTGTTCCAGTTGCTCAAGCACGAACGTAACATCAATTTTAACAGCGAATAAAATATATAACACTAAATAGTAGTAACGCCACGATAGAATTTATAATTACTTTAAATATATAGGTTTCCATTTGGTTAATCGATTCGTCGCTTAGTACTCAAGTGGGTTTCTTTTACACATCTCGACATAAAAAAATAGACTCCGATACAATATTCACACACGTTATTCGCGCTGCGTGCTTCGTTTGCTTCCTGGTTGGGTTCTCGATCGTAACCAAGACGTATTGAATTCTAATTAATCGCTCAATTGGTTCATCAAGGAACTACAATTACGAAGCAGCGTTCGGCTAGTACTTACTATTTTTTTCTTCTATAGGCCTTTTAGATATTGTTCAATGTTATCGATCGTGTTTTTTGGTTTGTCTGCCATTTTCACAAAAAAATTCGTCGTAGTTACGCGGTAATCGTTACTCGTTTTAGTTGTTTTCTAATACATACAATAAAAAGGTAACAAATGTTGAACGTGAACGGGTTTCGCGTTTAGTTAGGAATTAATTTTGCACGTCGCGTTTTCGGAAAGTGGGTACGGTACGTATTTTCTTTGTGGCCGAAACGAAACTCTCAACGTGATTCGTGTTGCGCTTTGTTGCATTTTACTTTAACCACATTTTTCCCGAGCGCCGATTTATCGCAACACATTGAGCTTCCCGGAGGGTAGATTTCGTCCACAAGTTCGGAGCATAGACTCATGGCTCTCGCAGCAACAATGTTGCAAGCGCGGAAAATGTAGTTACAATTAGCATTTGGTTATTTCGCTACATTAGTGTTCAACGTATTTAGCGCCGTTTCGACGCTTTCACGCTTTGTTCAGCCTACAAACTATTCGTTATCATATTTTACACGAAATTACGATTAAAACACGATTGTTTGCCTCTTTTCTGCAGTTAAGAAAATAGTTATCATTTGTAATGCGCACGTTGTAATCACCACTCCAAGTTTATATATTCCTCTGTCAAAGCTAACAATAATAGACGGCCTTAAGATACCAATTTCTTTGCTCAAAAGCTACACTTAGTCATAGAACATTTATCTCAATGTTGAGTAATTATGTATTTTAACTTTGTACGTTCAAGTGGTTATCAATTAGCTGGTTTTTGCTTGTGTTCGTTTCCGTGCAGCGTGTAAAATATAGTTCTTCTTTTTAATAACGAAGAAAACATTTTCCTTTGGGGTTTATCGCATTTCATTCTGAATGTATATGTGGCATTTTTCTCCGTTGTCGTAAATTCGGTTCATTATGATATTTCGATATAGAGCTAGCGTAAATTACCGAAAGTTATGTGGTGTGTTTGGTGAGTGTCGTGTCCGCTCGAAATGTAATGCTATTGAAACTCATTATAACTTGCCGCATTTTGCGATGAGAATGCTCTTCGTAGGCTTGCCTGCCGTGTCGCCGTAAGTACTGATCTTTTCCACCAGTTCGATGCCCTCGACGACGTGGCCGAAGATACCGGTGAAGCCGCGCATCTCTTGCAGGATGACCCGGAATTGCGAGCCTACCATTCCGAGGTTGTCGTGTCGCTTTTGGGTGCGCCGCATGCCGACAGTTCCTCGCACAGCGAGGAGCTTAGTGTCGTCTGGGAGGAAGAAAGACTCCTCGAAAATACTGCGTCCGCCGCGTCCGTTGTTTAATTCGAAGTCCCCGGTGATGACACTTTCACCCTCCCAACACTGGAATATCGAGCAACCTTTATATCCCATGCCTTGCTCACCCGTCGCGAGCATGCCGAAATTTTTCGCCATCTTGGGCGCAACATCCGCGCGCACTTCGATGACCACTCTTCCCATGGGAGCTCCGTTGACCTCCAAGTTGAAATAGTATAGAGGGCAGACGTTTGTAGGTGCACGTTGTAATGGAACTGGTGAATGGTGACTAGGTACCAACGCATCGTAGGTCTTCCCACCTGGTGGCAACACCACATGATGCTGTGGTGGCATAGGGCTGAGGTAGCTGGTAGCTGAGGGATTTGGTGGAGGCTGATGGTACTCTACGTTGCCGTTCAACTGTTTGCTGACCACATGTCTTGAGTAAAGCTGCGACATGCAGTAGTTAGCCAGGAAAAGTATGGGGTTTTGTTGGCCGGCAACGCAACGTCCACCGGTGTAGGGTAACTCCCCGTTTTGGATATTTGACAGGGCTTGCTTCAACAGTTGGAAGTCAAAGACTACCGTTGAGTTCCGGATCAGGTCGTCCAATTGGCACTGCATGTACATCTCTTGGTATCGCACTTGTAAGCGTTGTTTCTCTGCCACTAGACTAGTACACAAACTTTGGACATCTACCAGGCTGTCCGACATTGAAAGATTCATGCGGAATTTTCCCAGGAGGTCCCTGGTATCATTGAGCTCTACATGTGTAGCGTTGTTTGTTAGATCTGCTTCCACGTGGGTTTTTAGTGTGATGCACGCCTCGAGAATTTTCAAGAGGAATTCTCGTTGCTGCGCCGCCAGCCGCTGGGTTTCATTGAGTAGCTTGCTCATAGACTGCAATTCGTTCTGCAACTCAATGATGAGTTGCTCTTTGGTATCATTCTGTGACTTGATTTGATGACTAGCATGATCACTCGTCGTGGCACAGGCTCTGCATAATGGCACGCAGCAGGTCTGACACCATAATGCCAATGGCATAGCATGCGTATGGCAATTCTCAGACAGCATCTTTCCCGTCGGTGGCTGGCCAGATGGAGGGGGCGCCGTCTTAGAAGTATCGTTGAGCTTAAGCGCGTGGTTGTGCTTAATTTGGCCGAAGTTCTTCGAGAGATGAAGAATTGCCGTGTATGTTGGGAGAGTATCCACCCCGAGGTCCCCAACTTCAGTGCGTTTCCAACAATGAACGCAGTAGATCTCCTGCCCTTTGCTAAGGGAGGACCGAATACACTTGAGACAAAAATGATGCTTGCAACTGAGAAGTTTGGGGGTCTGCTCTTGGTCGTTGAAGCACTGCTTGCAGTAATCGCAAAGGATGAGATCTTCTAATTCGGAGGAATCCATTATTTTTGCTTCCTCTCAGCGCGAAGCACTTTTCGTTAGTATATCGAAGCCTCTTTCGTTTTGCTTGTTTGTTTGATTAGAGTTGCAGTTGAAGAAATGACAGTACTGGAATAGTAGAAAAGGGGGAGGATCAGTAATGGCATTATCGGTCATCTGGGAATCAAACAATACTTGTGCGTATGGGAGGATGAGATACATTTCGAAACAAACCAAATGCCTACTACCTAGTAAATTAACGAGCGCTATTGCATAAACTATAATTTCGAGGTCATCCGTAGTAAAATCGGCGAGTTGATGCCGCTTCATTCGCGCTCCTCCGCCCAAAAGTTGTTGTGTTATCGTGCACTAAAAATACGCGTTGATTTTTCGCGGTGCGTGCGATCGTGCATTGTTGGCGGCGACAAAAATTCGCGCTACGAATGAATCAACGGCCAAGCAGGAATGTACTATCACTCGCAAAGTCACCGAAAACAAGTATAAAACCGCGCGCGCGGCAGTGGCAGTGACACTGCGCGCAAGTTCAGTGGGGCATGGGGGGCACAGTAACAGGTGGCTACTTTTGTGCGATCTCTCCTGCAAGCGCGCGCCAACCCCGCCGCCACTACCGCCTCCCCGCGTGCTCATTAACGACGAGTCGCGCTTCCGGCGCACGATTTGATTATTTTATCGCGCGCGGGCGCCGATCGACAAGTGGTATTTGGCCTGCTTCTTCCCGTCGGCGAGCGGGCTGGTGAGGACGCATGCCTGACCCATACGCACCTGGAATCTTGCGCCACCGACACACACATTTATGCCCACACGTTAGACGCATAATGTGGAAAACGGAGAATTATCGCAAGCTTTTCTTGCTCGAATTCGCCATTTTCCAGTTAATCTTATCTAGTGTACACAATGCAACCAACCACGACAGCAAGCGGGGAGGAGGAAATAGGAAGCGAGTGAAAAGAGTTGTTTGTTTGTCAGCAGACATCTTACCGTTTGGCGCTTGTTTCGTCCTGTTCGCTAGAGTTTCTTTCGATTTATTGTTCTAGATCGCTTTTATTAATAATCCAGGGGTTGTCCACTAGTAAAATCGCTTGTATTGTGTCCGATCGCTTCCGGTTTCCGGCGTAAGTTTCTTTAAATATGATTCGTTTTCGTGTATCTTCTTAATTTAAACGTGAGATTAGCACAGCCTTTTCGTAGTGTAGTTAGTAAAAATCCGATAAAATATATTTATAATATACGTACTTCTTTTTAAATTTATTTATTTGGTTTATTTGTGGTATTATTTTGTTTTAGTTTGGTCATGTATAAGTGAGTGCCCCGCTGAAGGCGGAAAATCAAGCAAGTCGTTTAATAGTTGCTCCTTACTCTGGTTGCCAATGATTTCGAGAGTTGTTGCTTCGTGTGGTTGCCGTTCGATTTGCGTTCGCGCTCGATTTTTGTTAAATTAGTTTAGTTTGTTTACTCGGGTGAGCGCATTCCAGTCGCGTTCGCGAATGCGCTTTTTGTACTCTTCGTCGCGTGGCGACTAAACGGCGTAGTGACTCTCGCGGTGGTCGGGTGAAGAGGAAAATGAAACGCAAGACGTTTTTCGGTCGGCGGAGGAAAATGTGTATCGTGTTCGCGTGCTGGCTGTGTAAGTATCCGCTAGCGGCTTCCCAGCGTCGTGCGGCGTCCAGGTTGCCTCCAGCTCATCTGTTTACCACCGGCGGTGTGAGGCGGCTGGTATTTGTTGTTGATAGCGGTGGTGTCGGCTGTGGCGGCGGGCGGCTCGACGCGAACGAAAGGAAATGTTCTTCGGCGTCCGCTAATCGGCCTCGGGCGACATGCGTGCTCGAAACTGCGACAGCATATCGACAGCGGCGGTGGCACGACACGAGGGCGGCGGCGGCGGAGCGACGTGTGAACTTAAAAATTGTTTTTTATATTTTTTTTTAGTTTTTTGGTTAAATGTAAAATCGTATGGTTGCGGTGGCCGCTACACGATGTGCCACATCATGTTGACGACTGAGCGGGGCCGCCGTTCGCGGCGCGCGAGAGAATCGGCTGGCGGGCGCGCGGCGCGTCGGCGGAAGCACGCGACCTTGGCCGTCACCGGAGGCTGGCCGCGGCGCCGCACACATGCGAACGCGCGACGCCCGCGAGCGGGGGCCTGGCTCACCACCGGCGCGGGCAATTCAAAACACAATCAATACCGCCGCCCCGTCAGGACCGCCGTGCGCCGCTCCTTCGACCCGCGCACTCCCACGCCACCACACGCGTTATCCTTTTGCCGCGCGGGACGCATCGCTGCGAGGTTCTATCGATTTGCTAACTTCTTTAGGCTTCCTCAGCTCTTTCCTGCGGCTTCCTTTGAATCCAGCTTTCTTCGCCTGTACTAGATAAGGGTTCAAGCCATTGAAATTGATTTACAGGAAAAAGACATGTATGGCAACGAGGTATCTCGGCTAGCTCGTCCTCTCCCGGTGGAATATCTGCTGCTGGACATCCCGACCTCCACCCCGCTGATTCCGCTCCACACTTTCAATCCCGACGAAAGCAAGGATCCCTTTCCTGTTGAGAATCGCTTGGTGGATGGTCATATTCAGGACTTCAATGCTCTCTCTCAGTATCTTTCGCAATTTCGACCTGATGAATTCCTCAACGCAATTAGTGACTTCCATCTGTTGCTTTATATTGCCACAATGGACATGCTCCCGATGCGAGAGCACATGAGCGGCCTACTTACTGCAATCCGCAATAAAGACGCAGCCGCAGCTAAGGAATGGTGTCGCTCCGATCAGTGGGCCACCTTGGAGCAGCTCATTGCTGCTAGCTCGCCACCAAATTCCAGGTACACACAAATAATTCAGAGAACTAATTGTATGTTGTACACTAACAAATTGAAATTCTAGGCCTGGCAGCGCAGCTGGTGGTCACATTGATGCGGGGGGTAACGGACCGCAGTGGACATGCCCATTCTGCACCTTTCTAAATTCATCAAACCAACAAAATTGTGAGATGTGCAGCCTACCAAGGAACGTCCCGCATTAGTAAACTCGATTCCTTTTGTGTTTGATTCTTGGCCATTGTCGCCCAATTGCAAATTATCTTACATTCTCGGTTTTTTCTTCCTTCGTTCTTCAAAATTGTTCATTTATATTCACACATGTCATACGCCCTAAGTTAAATCATGCGGAATAATTGCTTATCATGAAAATGAAGCAGGCAAAATATTCTGACTAAATTATGCTGAGTGCAGTAAACGCACATCAACATTAATTCGTGTTACTCGTGATAATCAAGGATTGTTCATAGAAACTTCAAGTAATTAGCAGATTGCTATAATTATTACGCAAAGAATTGATTCGCACTAAACCCGGAGAAGTTATAAGCACAAATTGACAAATTTTATACATGCATTTTAAATAATTGTACATCATGTACTCGAATTGAACGAAATGTCGGACATCAGCTTTGATTTCTATAATAAAGGGTGAAATGCTCCTATGGCATGAAAACTAAACTGAAACCAGTAAAACTATACCAGTTTTGATTTAATTTTTTGATATAGTTGTTTAATGTATGGTGAATTGAACGTCAATAAATATGATATTTAAGAGAATATGATGACCGTGATTCTTCGTGAGAGGTGTCTTTAACAACGTGCGCAGATGATAATGTTGCAGTTTTAATTCTCATCTAATGATTGCAAACTTGGGAACAAGATTGTGGTTTTGTCGGTCACAATACCGAAAATACATCGTTAAATATTACTGGACTAAGATAAACAATTCGATTGTTTATCACAATTATGCGTAAATGTTTGATTCATTATCACAGCAATGTATAAATGTTTGGAATAAGCAGATATGCCGTTTGGATAGATATGTGGAAACAATCAAATACCGGGAAAGTTTGTTGCGTGAAGTGTGAGCAGTGGAGCTAATTATCATTTAGATGTGGAATAGTGTCGAGTGTAGTGTTGCTTAGTTGATAGGCAATTAACTTGTTGTGTGGGACTTTAGTGTACATTAATTGAAATCGTGGCCGACTGGTGGTAGCTGGATGAGAAGTGCAAAAGTGATGAGAAGGTAAGAATCCGTTTTAAAGGTTTTAAGGTGACAAACTTAATGCACTGATTGAAATGTTTAACGAGTATCAAATTTTTGTAGTCAGTGTGCAATAATATGCGATGGTGAGGAGGATAGTTTGGAAGCCACTGCTTTAACGGTTAACAAATAAATTCGAACTTCCAACGTAGTTAAAAACTTAATTCTATACAACAAAATGAAATAAGATACAAATGAGACAAGTGGAATTAAATTGTGTGGTTGAAGGATCTACGTACCAATGAAACGGGAAAGCTGTTTATTAAAATACCTTTTGAGCTGGTAATTCCTTTTAGCTTTTCATCAATCTGCAAAACTTGTGTTTCGGTCGACTGGAGCCTCTCCAGATTGCGCGAAAATTAACACATTGGTGAACAAATCTTCTTTGGCAGTGGCTTCCCTGTAAATGCTCCAAATTGGCAAAAAAGAAAGAGAAATGCTTCACTCAGCATTTTCAAATACGGACGCTGAGCTAAATTACTAGACAAATGGAGACAAGTGGAGATGAAGTGCTTAGCCGTGAAAGATTTATATTTATGAAAATATCCTACAAAAACTTCGAACTCATCTACAAATGATATTTTACAGTAGTTGATTACAAACGACGAGCATCTTACCACATTTACACATGTAACAAAAGGTACAAACAATATACAAACGCATCGCACCATCGGCTCGCAGCAGCAGCCCCCGGCCACCCAATGCAGCCCGCCAGCAAACTAAATGAATGATAACGCCAACTAAATCACTTGCGCCGCCCCGCAACAGGGAGGTAGTAAAATCCTCGTCGACGTGTGTCGTTCTGTCCCGTTTAAGATAAAAATAACACTTCTTCGCTATGTTATCATAATAGTATTATGTATATCATAAATAAACTAACTAGTTTTGTAAAAGTGTATACATACTACAGTATTATTTCATAAAGGCATTCAGTTATTTGTTTCATTTAATCATCGTCATTTCATTTGTGGTTTATCATTTTATTTCATCATCGTCACTTTGTTTTGCTATATTTTTTGTGTTTTTGTTACTTTTTTAATAATATAATATATAATATACTTTTTATATTCATTCATCATTAATGTATCAGTTGTAATCATCATTAAACTGAAGCGTTTGTTTTGTTTCTCGTCGGTAGTGAGTGCTTGCTGTGTTTAGTTTTCGTATCGTATCCTTAGCAATAATGTGGTGGCACTCTTCGTCTGGCGGCGGCAATGGCGTCATGAGTCCGCTATCAGCGTGTACACGCCGCTCAGGTTGCACGCCCAACTGTTGATTACAATTAGCCATCGCATAATACGTGTTGGTCGCGTTGCCATTGCAGCCGTCTGCAGTAGTTATTTGATTATTTGTACTCTATTATCTAAGCTGTAGGCTATTGTTTGTGTTAGCGCGGAGACCACTGGAACTTAAAACCTACGTTGGTGTCGTTTGTACCTAGTCGGTTCGTTACTTCAATTTGTTTATGCGCCAGGGTGATAAGGATGAGAAACGATAGAGCAAAGTCGATGGCAAAATTGACAGTAACCGCGTACCAGGATAGATTTACAGAGTGTACCCAACGTAACATAAGGACTATTTACAAATACAATCGTCAAATGTCACTCTCCTCATTGCGTGCCTCAAACTGTGTGACTACCTAACGTGGAATGTACAAATATGCTCGTGTGTGACCCTCTCGGGTGCGAGGGTGGATCGAATTTGGATAATGCTCGTGCCTGCGTGCCTCGAATGCCGAAAGTGGTGTAATTCTCAATTTATTTGTCGTTATTGACAATACGGGAAAACGTAAATACAGTTTGTTCCATTATCAATAGAATAGCAAATATTAACATAGTATTATTTGAAGAGAAAAATAAATACTTAAATGTATGTGTTAAAATGCTATAACCATAAAGTAATCATTAACTCAAAGGTTCCTGCTCAGACGATTCGGTGTCGACCCTTAAAGAATTAGTTGAATGCCGTTCAAGCATAGGATGCGTCTGTGGATATTCTTCGTTACGTCACTATCAAACAATCTTCGCTCCGTTCCACCGTTACAATAAGTCGATTCGCGTAAAAGAGTAGTTAGTTTAAGTGAAAATTGGTAACTGGTGTAGTTTGATAAATAAGTATTATTCAATCGCTGGCCATTCTATTTCCAAAGAATTTTACCAAATCGCTACCGTCCACACTATACAAAATGTTGTCTTACACAAATGAAGCAAATCAATCACGTCGCGGCGTGCAGCGAACGCAATAAATAGCGGAATTTAATAATCTCGTTTCGGAAATGCGCCCGCTAGGACGCAAATTGGCAAACTACTACCTCGCAAATCAATAAACCATACAATTGTTAATAATTACTTACGTGCATACGCTTTAAACAAAAAATCAATCGTGCCGTAGCATCCGCATCGAATTTCTCCAATAAAAATTGTATAAAAATACCTATTTATCAAAATACTTCTTGAACGTCTTGCATATGCTTTTCTACGAAAGTGTGTTCCAAGGATAGTACAAAAATAAGAATTGATAAAAGCAATTTGCTCCGTGAAACAACACAAGTATTCTAATATCTAGTCTATTTTGAATCGCTCTGGTTTACTATACAGCAATGAGGCGGTAGACTTGTTCGCTTTCATTCAGCGATGCTTTCTTTCTGTTTGAAGGATACAGTTTCGTTCGTGGCACCGTCGCAGCAAGCGCACTGGGCGAAATACCCCAGTCGAAAGTCATATAGCAGCAAACAACCATCAGTATTCAGGTAATAAACAATATTAACAGGACCTCCGACCAGTGGCGATTTCGAACAGGTTTACAAACAAATTGGCAGCGTATTCAGCCAAGTCATTTGCAATCATCTACAAAAGTTCTAGCTACATCTACGACGCTGTTACTTCGAGACAACAAACAATTGTGCACCAATGGTATAAAGAATAATATCGCCGACATGCATTACTCATCAATCAGATGAAAATTGTGTATTTTAATGTTTGAATGACATTTTAGTTCAATGCTTGCTTGCAAGTGACTTGGAAGAAGCTGGTTTGCATTTTGCAAGAGCCACGACACCGAACCTGATCAACGATACCGAGTTGATATCGAATTTTTTACTACTTTCATAATTTAAAAAAATTCTATGCGTTACTCCATGAACGATCATCGAGTGCTTCCGTTATTGTTAGAAAACTCCTCGGTCTGACTGTCGGTGTTACATTTAACCTACTTAAGAAATTGATGAAATTGATAAGAATAAACCTTAAAACGTAAAACAGTTATGGAATAGATCGTAGTTGTCACTTATCACCTATATCATCTTTAAGTCTCTTGCATGACGGGTCGTCCGAGTTAGAGTCGTCGTCCTCCAAGGGTCGCTTGTTGAACTCGACGTTCGCCGAGTCATTCGTGGACTCCGAGACGATGCTGTCGTTCGTCTCCTCGTTGGCGATGATGGGCGTCGACGGTTTGTCCATACTGTCCTCAGTGAAGGAAGTGGTGTCCTCGTCGATCACACTGGTCGTCTTGCCGTTGAGTGGACCTTGGTTGCTTTCATCAGAGGTGGTGGCATCCAGCGAGTCCCCGTTTTGGTGCACACCTGGCGGGATTGAGTTGCCATTCTCTAAACCCACCGCTGCACAAAAAAGCGGCCAAACAGTGCGTTAGAAAACAATCGTTGCATTGTTCTGTGCAATTCAAATTAACTTACTAGAGAGCAATTCCGGCTGCAAATCTGTGACAATAAAATGTGTCCAGATTGCCAACTCGACCTTGTGCGGTGACCAGAGGTCTGTCGATCCCGACGGTTTCGATTTATTAAGTCGTTCCACGGCGCTTTGAATATGATTTACAAATTTGAGGTATTCCTTGGTAGTGTAGTCAATCCCTTCGATCTCTGGAATGGCCATGAGACACTCGTCGGCCATAAACGGCGCGCTCTCTGGACTCGCCGCAGCCAGAAGTGCTGCAAACAGGCGCGGATAATGAGCAACTGGGCTGCTCGGGGAGCATGTGTAATGCTCAACCTGGTGTGACTTACCTGAGGCCATGGTAGTTCCAACGCCTTTGAGATTAGAAAGGGCAGTGATGGCCTGTTCCAGATTGGGTAATTTTCTGAACGCCTTTTTGGTCTCTGTTACGACGGCTCGCGGGGTGTTTACTTTGACTAAATAGGACAGCTGCGGGTAGAATTTGCCGCGGGTTTGTTTCCATTTCATCGTTTGAACCAGCTCCTCGTGCACCATATGAGCATCCTTTCCTCTGCTCTTGATTCTCTTTGGAAGTTCATTTTGATACCTAATAGAAGCATGATTACACATTGAGCAACAAACAATTGCAAAAACATTCAAACTAGACGGTTACTTCCAACAAGCATGAATATTTCGAGCGTGCAAAGCAAGCAAACACCAAGTGAACATAGAGTTGGGACTTGTACATATTCCCCCACTCGGGCAGCGCAATTACGTTGATAATAATAGTTTTAATGGTTAAAAAAAAGCTGATCGCTCGCGCGGTTTTTCAAAATTTCGTCTGTTTACAAAGCGATCGCGCGTTCGGGTGAAAACATTGGTCATTAAACACGCAGATTTCTGACGAAGTTTTGAAATACATGTCGAATATTTCCACTGCGCTGGCTTTGTTTGAGCAGGCACCATTTTGTGCACGACTTTGTGAGTCGGCTCTTATGTAAAAACACGCTTCGTTGCACTAGTCGGCACCAACCCGAGGGAATCCTCCAGGAGGTCCACGAGCAGATCCCCAGAATGTGTTCCCAAGTGGTGCGAAATACGGCAGTCGCTACGTCCGCTTTAGGCATCATGGCATCCACCATTGCGTTCATATTAGGCGAACAAACACACAACTCGCGTTCGCACTCGGAAAACTAACTCCCGACGAAAATCGGTCACTTGTCAGAGTTATCACGTGACGAGCGTGCTTTTAATGACCGCGCCGCGAAGATATCGCGAGGGTGGCGGGTGGCACTCGCCGAGCGGCTCTCGGCTATCAAGCAGACCGGATAGGGAGTTCAATGACACAAAATTTTCAAGAAAATCACTTACCAATTGTCAAGTTTGACAAGCTCATCCGGCTTCTTCGTTTTCCTCTCGGCCTTCAACCGCAGTGCCTGTGGATACAACTTGAGAACTTGCTCGAATTGTGTGCTGGTGCCGTGAGTGAAGAATGTTGCTGTCTCTTTGGCAGAGGCCATGGCGAATCACTAACTGGCGACTGTGTCGCTGGCTTGCTCTACGGCTAGTGAACACGTTCGTTGATCGGCCGCGTGGAGGCAGCAGCTGCCGCTCTCGATGTTTCCCCTAGAGCGCGAGTCGACCAGTGGCGTCTGACAGCGCGCGCGGCGTGCGTGGTTGTCGCACCGCCCGGAATCTGGAAGAAAAGCGCCCGTTTAGTCAGCGATTCGGCCAGGCCGTCCGCGTGGGTTTCCCTCGCGGCGAGCGGCGGCTGGTGGCGAACGGTGTCGCACAAAAAACGCGCCGGAGCGTCTTCGCCGCACTGGGATGTGGCGAGGAGCGGCGCGCGCGCCGCCGGCGAAGACGCGACAACACCGCCGTGTGCTGCTGCGCTTCCTGTTATCGGGCCGCTGTGCGCCGGCATTCGTCGCCGAGCCGCACGGCATTTTTTACGTGGTTACGTGCCTGCCGCGCTGGGCAATCAACGAAATTATGAACCGTGTCCGTACCTGTTATGCGACGGACGGACACTACAGGATGCGACGGCGGTCGTACTACCGATCAACCATGAGAAAGCAAGCCCCTTCGTGCATTCGCTTGATTCGCTCTCTCCAGCCAGGCAACGCAGGCAATCTCAAAATTCCCCGCGCTGCCAACCCAATTCAAACTGCATCGATTTTGCATTATGCTACTATTGGAAACTGCTGCGCGCCTCGCTTTTTATATTAATTCATTCGCATTAGTCATTTTCACGGAACGCTCGACGCAGGCCGCGGTGAAACTAGCGATGAATCAAGAACGAAACGCGGCTAGCGAGCCAAGCGACGTCCTTGTTACACTTCGCTGCGGTTTTCTATCCGATTCTTTCGCGAGCGGCGTCGGCAACGTTTTTTCGCTTCCTTCGCTTTCGCGAAACTTTTTACTGCATCGCTGCGTTTGTTGCATTTCAATTTTTAATTCCCAACTTTTGATGCGTATGCCAGCGCAATGAAAAAACGAGTTGATGTTTTAATCAGCAGTTCATGGATTACCCAACAATGACGTCAGGCTTTACTTAAGTCCGCGCGGCGAGGGATGAATAAGCAATTCATTATTCAAACGAGTTACTCTTTCAGCGCTTTCTACGCCAAGCGTAACATCATCTGCACATTGCATTTGCCAACTCGCGTTGCAACATGCATACGGTCATGATGCGCGCATGGAAAGATGGATTATGCGTCACCCTCCCAGCAACGACCGACCACCATACGCTTTTTGTTCACAAACGTGCCATCCACTACAAAAGGGCGCACCTCGAGGTACCCTCAATGCCACGGGTACCGGGTAACAGGGGGTATTGAAGGTACCCGTCGGCGGTCACAATGGAATGAACGTGCGGCAAATATCACCGAAATGAAAAAATTGTGAGACAATCTTTACGGGGAAAGGGAGAGTCGAGATCGCGATCACAAAAGATTCTCCGATTGCCTGTACCTACCACACTCGGGTCCTAACCGATCGTAAAGTGCCCTTGGTCAGGATTTCCAGCATTGCCTTTTATATGCCTTCTTATATTCAACCCGGGTGATCTGGGTTTGCAAACGACCCATTCTGGGGTGTTTGAAATTTTCTAAGGAAGGCGAATTCCGGAGCGTGCCCATCGATTAGCACGCTGCATTTTCCGATTTAATTCGTCACAACGCGGATAATTTGATTCCGATGATTAATTTGGGTGGAGGGCACGGGAAAAGAAGCGATTCGACTTCCGGTGGGAGCAATATCATCGTGCTTTGCGTTGAAAATACTCGTGCTTCATCTCTATGACACGCGCCTGCACATGCACACCAAGGAATAACAACTCCAAGTTATCAAACGTATAAAATGTGCGCTGCGAACAGGCAAACAGCTTGCATGCGAGAGGCAAGTCGGGAACGAAATTGCCTTAACTTTTACGTGAGCCATTGGAAGAGTCGTTATTCAAATTCTGAAAAGTCGAACATTTCCGTGAATATTTCCATGTGGAATGGTGGGTTCTGTGATGAAATAAAGCGATACATTGTGATTTCTCAACGGTTGCCCTCAGAGATGTTGAGTCTCTTCCATTAGATGGATGCATAGAATTTTTCGAAAATCAATATCGTAAGTTCAAAAATTTATCGACTAAGAAAACCGGGTAGAGCGTGCGCATCGAGCGCGCCAATTCCAAAGTGCAGCTTTGGTTTCTGCGTTGAGAAAACAGAACGGTTCACAGCGCAACGGCACGATCGCACGATATTACCAGGCTGGCAGGCGGCTGACTACGTGCACAGCGGCCGTACGGTTTCGTTCCGCACGTATCGCCTCAACGTTGGGGTCTAGCCTTGTGCGGCTGCGGCTCGCGTGCTACGGATGTAGCATGCGGGCACCGCCAATGCCAGCCCGCAGTGGAAAAGCCTAGTTCACACGCGATGAATTTGATAGCGAAGAGTCAGAAGTTGGGAGCTAAGGTAACCTACCAGGAGGAATTGGCAGTCAGCAAAATTCTGAAGTGTACTGTGCATACCTCACCGAGGTTTTACAGCCACCATCTAGAATCATAAAAGTCACAGAATTGACGAAAATGTATTACGAGAAAAATCGTGGAGCAAAACTGGTGATACAGTACTATCGCATCAAACAACTCCGCCCGTCCCACTGTCACGCTACTTCACGTATAAACCAGCTTGAACAACGGCTATGAGGCAGGCAGGCTACACGACGACGCAACGCAACGACCGACCCGTCGAGACCAGGCCTCGTTCGCATTTACGGCCTCCCTCGCAGCGCAGCCCAATGCGCACCACATCGTAACCGAAAAACGACGTTTGTTACGTCCACGCTCTAGGCAGGCCCCTCTGCGTTTACACTCCGCACACAGCGCTCTCCACTTATCCACGCTGAAACATCGTCGGCGATGTTTTTCCTCGCCGTGGATACTTCGATTTCTCGAAGCACCTCGCGCAATGCGATACCGCTGCTGCAGCATCGCTACTCGAGCGTTGAAGTTAAAAAACATCAACGCAAACGAGCTGCGCTGCCGGCTGTGCGGCGACGGAAAACCGTCAAGTGAAATGAAGCCCCAGATGACTCGCATGGGCCAAGGTCTAATGTTAACCAAGCGCGCTGCTGATGCCGGCGCTGCTTATTTCAACACCACGCGTAACGAGCAGCGATTTTTACCCACGAGCGCAAATTTCAAACGAACCAACGAATCAAGAAACAATTAGCTCTACACAGTAAGAACCAACCAATGCGCCCAACCTAGTAGCATCCGTAAAGTGCTGCGATATGCACCTCCGAAGCAATAATCCTAGTAGGCCGAGTGGTTTCTCAACAAGTTGCTAATGCGGTTCCTAGATGTATCCGCGGAAACAATATGCACCTCGATGCTGATTGGTGGCACATTGGTCGGTAGACATTGCGGCGCCTTGTAACGCGCTCCACTTCGCCCGCCGTGCGTTAAGCTCTTTACGTTCAATTTGAGCTTAATTAAAATTTTGTTGGTCGACGTGCAGAGGCGCGCGAGATTTAAACCAATTTCCACTATGGTCTCGTATTCATTCATGAAAAGTGCCTTATCCACGTTCGCAACAATCCAAACATAGTAAATAATTACATAGATAAATAATTCAAGCACAATGCACTAATAAATACAGTTTGCATGTGGCTCGTAGCAATAATAAACCAACGTAAATAATTGAGTGTTAACCATAGTACAAAAACGCTCATAAAAATAAACAAATCCTATTCGGCGGACAAATTTCAAAACTCCCTGATAATGCAAAAAATTGTTGGTTATCAATGGGATGAAATGAATACGAACGAAATACAGTGTGTTACATTTTCCCAAAATCAATTTACAAAACACATTTCGCTTCAAAATTGATTCCCTGGTCTGATTTTGGAATAAATTTGCTCATGCATGTGCTGGAATTTCCTCTCAAGGCTCATGCATTATATAGTATGTTCCTAATATAGCAAATGTAATTGAAATAAAATCGTGCCAATTTCAATTCCGCGTAACGCAAAAAATTCAAAACAATCGCGCGCGCCCGACTGCAGTCCCATGTGCTCACGCCGATATTATTATATATTTGACTTGACAAGCACGTGTGTTTTCGCGGAGCACATGTAAACTCTGCACAAATACATCGCCGAAATAATCTCGTGAGGCTCACACGCGTATGCCACATATAGTGGCCGCATGTACGCCACTTGCACACCCACAGGCGCGCACTAGGCGCCCGCTTTGCACTTACCAATGCCGAACGTGTTGACAATGTTGCACGGTCGATTTAAATCCTTATATCACGAATCACAACCACTTTATTATTCAGCGGCGTGCGGCTGCTGCGTATGCCGGAGCGGATGTAGCATGCGATAGAGCTGCGTACTGTGCGGACGACAGGGTATGGGAACGGCCCATGACGAGTGAAGCAGTCGGGATGATTTGGGGCCCAGGTGGGACATGTGCAGCCATCTGCTAGTGTGAAATTGGCGCCAATCGTAGTATGGAAGTTGCTGGAAAGAGATCTACTTCTAAAGAGTGGAGTGGGAGTGGCTAGGAATTTGAAAACATTGCGTTTGTTGATGGTAAGGTGATCTACGATGGGATTACCTTCCTTTTGTTGACTACGTCTAGAAGGCCCATTGGTACCTTAGGAAAGACAGTTGAAAGACACCTACTGCTATACGTAGTGTGAGGATTCTTATGGGTCCTCAGTACTGAGAAGAAGTAGGACTACCTGGGTACCTGTAAATCCTGATTTCGTAGAATATAACAATTATTATTAATTAGGGTTAACATGTTTGTGTGGTATATCTGAGCTATATAAGCGATGATATTGCTGATATCCATACAATTGCGTGGGATTCCATTGCTTTCCTTTCATTGGCTTTGTGAGGTGCGGGCGAACGGACTTACTGCTGTAAAAGGTCTAAGAGCTGGATCTGCGCTTGGCAGTGATCCACCAGTAGCTGTTCTAGTGGACTTCTTACTATTAGGCCTTGAAAATATAACGGGACTTGTAAACATCTTATAAGATGTAAATAAACATCTTTCGTAAATGTAAAATGTCTTACTTGATTAATGTGTTAGATTCATCCTCAACTACTTTGAGGTCATCTGTAAAAGCCACGGTGCGATATCTGCATTTATCTTTAGAGCTATACTTATCCAAGATTCCATTGTATATTAGAAGATCATCTAGTAATATCTAAATTTGAACAGGGACCAGATAAGATTTCATAAAGTGCACAGTCATCTTATAGTTACCCCAAATTCTTTGATACCCCGATTGGGCGACTTGGAATAATTCCAAATCTTTATCACAGAAACCATTACAGGTTGATCGAGGACCACGTAGATCCTATTTAAAGATTTGGGAATAACAGGTGCCAACCAAGAATGCCATCCATCATCATTGTCGTTGATATTGTCTATCAACTTATCAGGTGTACGGATATCTCCGGTGACGTCTGGTAACACATTAATACTTTCTGGATACGCACATATATCTAAAAATAGAAAAAGGAGTAGATTTTTCTTTTTGGCCCAAGAAGAAATGAATTACTTACTGCTTTCATCCAACATCAATTTCCTCCCTTTATGGTCATAAATTATCAGCCCATTCAGTCCACAGTAATATGGATCTCCCCACGTAGAATAGACAATAATTTCCAGCACAAATCCTTCTGGCAACAAAGAACATTCCTGAGTATTATTCATATTGTTCGAGATTATAAAGCTAGGAGTACGCTCGACTTTGTGAACCAATAAATTACTATCGCCAAGCAGAATTTCTTGCACAAAGTCATAGTTTAGATTCCCCGGAGCACGTCGCAGTAAAAATACAGCATCCTGAGTCAAGGGATTCGCAACAGGACGATCATCCAATAAAATTCTCAATCTGGAGGCCCCAGCGTAGGTCAGTTCTAAGTTGGAATTGTAGTTCCATATTCGTAGACCTCCAATGTAGATGAATCTATCAAATTCCAGAGTGATTCGAACTTCTTCTCCATATTTATATTGCTTCAGCCACATGTGATTTCGATCAGTAGTGATATTATCATCATCAAATAGTCGACTTTGAAGAGTACGACTTGCTTGATTTTCGCATTTGAGGTATTCTTCCTTGATGGGAACGGGTAATTCACCAGCTTCTATAATTTCAATCCCAGTGAGGCCTATTACATCAGCATATCCCCAGTTTGAGACTAGGATTATATCCAGTTTTTTGCATCCGAGTAGAATTTGTTCGGAGTCGTCTGGGAAGTCGACATTGAAGGTAAATTTACCAGTGTGAGGTCTGATTCCATTCTAGATATAAAAAAAAATTTGACTCCAGTTTTCTTCTAGAGATGAAGGACTTACACTTGTGGTCAATGCAGACGTCGTTGGCCTTTGTTCTGTTTTTGATGGGTAGTCAATTTTATCCGAGGTCAATGTTGGATAGGCATGATCATGTTGAGATATGGCTTCTAAAATTTCTTCTTTTATAGTAAACAAAATAGTCTACAAAGAAATAAATTAATAGTAAGGTAGGTATAACAATCAAGTCTATTTTATATACATCTCCAAAGGCATCTACTCCTCCAAGAATCCCCCCACAGGCTTTGGCAATTTCTCCAACAAAGATCTTTCTTTCATCTAACTCCATGATGACATCTTTTGCGCCCCGATAACTATGGATCCTTGACTTGTTGTAATTCTAAAGAAAACAAAAGTTCAAATTGACCTATAATTTTAGGAGTTCACACTTTTACCCAAAATCGAATCATTGATATAGCAGTCACTTCCTTAAATTCGATATCAATAATATGGTCTTCGCCTTTAGTAAACGGCGCCAACCAAAGATGAACATCATCTTGGGTTCTGTTGACTCCATCAAGGAGGTTGGTTACTACCCGTGGATCATTGTAACATTCTGGTAGGACATTAATGTCACTAGGATTAGCAGTAATCTAAAACAACGCAATTGAAAAACTGTTTCCTTTAAAAAAACATTTTAGGAACCTACTTTCTCAACTTGAATAATCTTTCCATCACTGCCAAATAACTCAATACCATTCAACCCCACATAGTATTTGTCACCCCAGGTAGTAAAAATATTGATAGTCAAATGTTTCCCACTTGGCAGTTCTGGAATAATGAATTCCTCATCTGCCATCTTCATGAGAACCTTGCGCTGCTTTTTTTTGCTAGAAATTTTCTCATTTTCCAACAGCAGCTCGTTGATAATCTGTTGTCGAAGTTCGTTTTCCCTAGCTACTTTTAATTTATAATCAGTGAGTCTGCTTGAGTTTAAACTTTCCGCACTACCATGAAAATCATCTTCTCTTCCTTGGATCCTTGCACTGTAGCCCATGAAAATATTCTCCGAGGATTTGGATTTGCTGATGGTATTAAAGTTAGTTATTGTTCTAGATAGCATATTTTGCATATTGTTGGGCTCAATTATTCTATGGGTTTTTGAATAAACGTATTTCGGCATGTAGGTTGACATTTCACTCCTACTGCGTAAGTTTGGCACTTCCGGATCACGCATTGATGGGCTGTATGCATTCTCTGAGGAGTTTGTAGAATTAGTTGGTGATATTGGAGAAAGTGCTGAATCAAATTGATCTGTACACAACAATTAATTTATTTTAATTTCAGTGGAGCATTGGATTTATTTATTAATATTTTGAATTCAGTTTGATTATAGCTTACAACTTAACCGCTTTCTTTCTGAGATCTTGTTTACTTTGGCACTATCCAGTCGTCCCTTGTGGCTCTGTTGAAATTTACTGAGGCTCTTCCAGGACATCTCCAATTTATCATCGCTCCGTCTTGGCATCGTGCGGGTACCCTGATTCTTTTCCTCAAAACGTGGCACTATTAATTCACTTCGGGTGGCTGCAAAATCTTCCACCGGAGGTTTTTCTGGTTCTGCTTGGGGTTGAGCCCTTCTTCCAAACCTTGCCGATGAATTCGGGCGACTAGAATGCAGCAGTACAGTTGTAGACTCTAAGGCAATTTTTTGAACACAACTCACGATAATATTAAACTTTCTGAACGATTTGGCATATCCAATCCGTGCAAATTCTCCCCAAATGCCTGCAAACTTGATCGTCGACTAGCGTCCACTCGTTCATCTTCCGTATCCGTTGAAGCACTACATAGTACAATAACAGTAATACCGCAAAAAGGAATCAGTGAGATCCTAAATATTTCACACATACGCAACTATTTCCAAACATACTTATCCTTAATTTCATTTAGCCATTGCGGTATATCCTGGGTCCTACTCTGATAACGGGGAGAACGCGCCTCCAACTTCTCCATGATTTCTTCCAAAGTCCAACCTTGGCCAAGACAAATTTTTGCAGTTCCTGCGTTCAAAATAAAGCAGTATACATAATTGATTCGCGATTGCCTATTTGACGTAGCATTGACGCGCTGTGTTGCTTGGCAAACAGGTCTAGGATAACAAGTATTACGACATGGATGTAGACAAGAAGAACTTTACAACTGGCGGAGAACAGCTTGAATAACAAGGTGTTTGTTTGTGTTATACAGGTGGCGGATGGTTACCCTAGTGATTGTGGGTGGACGATTGTCCTTCGATACAAACAAGCTTAATAATCTCGAAGGAAAACAAACTCCCCGAAGGAGTAGGAGTCTTCAATAAGTATAAAGTGCTAAATCATTTGGTAATTTATAGCATTTTATTCAAATTCAGCAAAGGGGGAGTTTATTTTTTATCAATAATAAATTATTTTCAATATTTTTCTACGTAGAAATAAGCTGATTCTACAATAACTCTTTTTGGTTGAGTGAAACAAAGGATTCCAGGGTTACCTGTAATTTACTTTGTTAGAGAACTACAAACTTAATTAGAAACTGTGCCCAACGTTCTCATTGCGCACATGTTGGCGCTCCCACAAGTTTTAAATGATGAAAGCAGTCATTATTGATACAAAGCTTATTATGTTCCATATCTATATTCATGTAATGTTTGGTCTATTCAGTTGACATGTACAATACCACGTCACAAAAAAATTTCCCGAAAATATCATCGAAGTAATCTCGTCAACTAATGTACACTTAAAAAAATACATATTACATATTTTGATTTGTATCTTTGACGGTGAAAGCTGCTAAACAATTCCTGCCATCTTCGGATACAATGCAATCAAAGAAATCCTGAGATTTCGCAATGTATATAATACATCAAACGCATTGGAAAATCGTTACTCTCGCGACGATCAATCGATGGCAAGCGCAACATTCAATTTTGGCACCAATTGACATCGCCCATCTACACTACGTACTGATTGATTGTACAATACATAATTGAGATAATCATACCGACGTACGTTTTAGTTTTCGATAATTGATTCGCACTATCCTCAAACCACAAGCGCCTGATTCGGATGTAAATCCGTTCGGATCAGCTACTATAAATTGTACCAAGTCTAAGTCTTGTATAAGTAATGATTGTACATCAAAGTGGAGAATGGAGCAGAATTAGTTAGAGTTTACAATGTTTATAATCCTTAAATAGCTTCATAGTCGAATGCATACATGGATACAAATTTCGTAGTTGACATGTTTTGTTGCAACACACTCCAGCTTCAAATATCCGCTAAAAATATAAAATAGATCTAATATGTACATGCATTTAGTTAACAATTTAATTGTACGCTAAACATCTACGGGTTACGTATTATTACGCTTGAAATCGTAGCGCAATTTCCGCATTGCAGAATGCCGTTGTTTGTATAAGTAAAACATCGAATAATAAATAAATCGTATTTACAGTTTACACCATACGCTTGCATTTTCGTAAATTAGTTCTTTCCATTGTAAGTCTACAAGTTCACAGTATTCATTGAAATCACAATTTCGATGCACTTAATTTACTAGTGTATAACAAGTACTAGTAAGTGAAGTGATCAATAATAACATATCTCTACGATAGACAAATTAATCTTCGTCTCGGGTCAGTACTGCGACATGCGTTCCGACCGAAACCAAAGAAAAAAGATTAATTCGCCGTCGTGGTTTGAATGTTGTACGAAAAAGTGTACATGTAACAATTATATAAATTCTTTCTCCGCCAGTATTAATTCTACTGGATAATGCTGATTGATACAATTTGGTTGGGATAAACTCTCTGTGACAAGCTATAATCTCTATGTGGTAACCATCCAAATACAACCGCTCGAAGCATGTAAATCACAGCTCTCAATCATATTTTTGACCTTTGACTCGTGCTGGATTTTTTCCTGCTTCTGTTACTGACCTGATAGCAATTTGCGCACTTCGAGCGATCGTAGCTTCATATTCTATAGCGACTGCACAGACAGCACTCATTTGGTTCATGTGGGAGTAAAGATATATCAGTACGGAAGTTGTAAACGTTTTCAATTACAAAGGCGTTTCAAGACCCCTGGTTCCTGGAAGCGCTAAACTATTTGTACTCACAACTTAGCTACCTAAAACCCCTACAGAGAGGCACCTCTCAAGGGGCAGTATACAGAAATTACGTAAAAGTCGTTACTGTGTTTACAGAACCAACATAAAAGACCAACCTGATGGTTGCATTCCCATGGAGGATGTGATTAATGATGTATTGAGCGGACTAATAAAAGGGGATACAATATGCCGCAGTCAATCGACTTGACTCTACATTCGCTATCTAATTGATCAACGTTTGTGATTAACGAGAATGGAATTTCAACCGCTCTCTTAATCGCAATATGCATTACAAGTTAGTTTGTTCAGTAATTATTATCCGTATCAACATATCCATCTGTCGCGCGCGATTTAAATAACAAACGGCATTGTATGCCGTTCAGTATTTGCGTTCGCAGTTTGCTTTGCGTCACTGCCTTAACGAGGCTATGCTTCACATATCACTTTCTGTATCTCGACCACTGTACACCTACTAGTTTGATTTCCGCAATTGATTCCCGCAATCAAAGTGATTGGCAGATATTTTATGCAAGTTTTTGCCATTGTAAACGCATTTGTGTAAACATTATCATAAACTTCATTATAATTTTCAACATCACAGATACTAATGTATTTTAATACAGTTAGGTTTCACAAGTCGCGTTCGCATTTAGCGCTTTGTATGAGAATATTAATAAATGCCGACAGAGAATTAATGAGAACAATATTATCTCCGTCGCCGTATAAATCCTCTTCATTTGAGTTGGTTTGTCACGTAGAGCGGAGTAATGATCAAACACGCAAATGCTCCATATTTGCGTTAATAATAAAAAATATATAAATATTATATTATATGCCTATTACTTTGGTATTTTTGGCTCTGGTATTGACGGTTTGTTTTATAAAAACAAAACAGGCGTAATGAAATGGCTCATTTGATTAAATACTGCTTTTGACACATTCGTTTCATGATACAAATGTTTCAGGCACAATGAAAACAAAAGTTTGAAATATTTATCGCAACCTGATTTGAACTGTTATCAAGTACTACGTAAATTGAATTCCTGCATTTGATATAAAATTTTGGTTCCCGTATGCCCGACGCAAAATGATTTTTGGTTTGTCTTGCAAATTTAGTTGCAATTCTTATAATTTCAATCGGTAATATACCCGAGATCAAAAAGTAATTTGTAAAATTCCTGATATAAATATAAAAGTTTGGATAAAATTGTGCGGTTGTCCGCAGGCGGAAAATAGGATATGCCCCCAAAACGCGTTCATTATTCATGGCCACCTTCACCTGGCAGCCTGTACAGATGGGTTAAAATGGCGTAGTAATGCACCGTTGCCCCAGCAATCACAAAGAGATGCCAGATTGCGTGAGCACATGAGATGTGTCCATCAGCTTTGAAGAAAAACACTCCGATTGTGTAAAAGACTCCGCCTAGTTTTAACTCATACATTGCCGAGGAGTCGACCTGGATAAGATGAAACAAAGCCGAATTAAATTTATTCGATTTTGGTGTGGCATTGAGTTTATACCTCAGAGAAGATGGCAACTGCGGGGAGAATACCAATAAAGAGATATAAACACGTCTCTAAACTTTTGTACTGCTCGTGAAATGTTTGCTGGTAGACTATGCCCAAAAGGGCAAAGAGCCAGATGAGCCAGCGCATTGATATAGCCCATCCACCATTTGGTATGTGGCAGAGCATTAGCCATGGGAAGTAGGAGCCGGCGATGAAAATATAGATCATAGCTCTGTCACACCGATGGAGACAATCTTTCAGCTGCCTAAAAAAAACCACAAATGATGGTTCATATTTGTCCTCAACTAATTTTAATACGAACTCACCCTTTACTCTTTCGAAAAAATACACAATGGAAGCATGTGGATATGAGAAACAAGAAGACCAACGTCGCCCCATATATCAACGCAGCAAACAGCTGCATTAAACTTTCGGAGCGCCAACATAGTTCGTAGGTTCCTAGGATGCAGGGTAAAATTGCAACTCCATGTGTGACTATATTTGCTATGTGCTCAATCTCCGTAGGGCAATATGCTTCCCTTGCCTTTGGTTTTCCATTTTTCCATTTCAAACTAAAAGCGTAAATATTTCATAAACTGCGTGGGCTAAGTTAATACGCGCCAAGCACACTTTTGTCACACACCCAAGTTAACTGAAAAATGCTGAAGTTGGTGTATATTTTTAAGCTGAAAGTGTGCTATAATCATCAATTGAGGTGATAATGCCATCATGACTGTGCCAAGTTTCTATTGTAATTAAATTACATTGCGAAAAGCGTTTGAAGTCTCGATTTTGCTCCCGGAGATTCAAAAAGCTATTCCGAGTAATTTTAGCTTTCAAACAATTTATGTCTCAAGTGTGTAACTCAAGTTTAATGTCACACACAGAAAAGTGAAATCAAGTTTCAAATAGTTCCTAAAGTCTATTAATACATGAACTAGTTCTACATCGAGGTTTCACACCAATTAGCAATATTTCACGCGATTTGAATTGAGTCAAACAAACCCGTTGCAAAGCAAGTACTTGATTGCGGACTTACTTTTTGAGATCGACGCAGGGTATCAATCGCTTGGATAGTTCTAGGCATTGCTGTACAATGCTGGTGTTATCTATCATGCCTGCAACAAATTGAAGTTAGTTGGCCCACAGTAGGAAACGTCCCGCCAGGCTCAGAGCGCGCAACCAAATGGAATCCGAACTAGATTCACACGCGTGTCGCACGCTGCCCGTGACGCATCATTACCCCTCGCGCTTACGTTTGGCTGCCACACTAGACGCTGGCATGCGTACAATGGGTGCACAATTCAATGCCCGGTGCTTCCGCGAAATTAGCAGGGATTAACACAATAAGCGTATCATCCAGTAAGAGCAACCCGCGTGCGAACTGTAGGCTTTCACTTGCCCACCTTCTGGTGCGAATCAGTGCATTAGATTGGTCAACTGCGAAGGGATGGGATCCGTTTGGATCAAACACACGCGTCGAGAATCCTCCCAAGTGCGTACATCTGGTGTAATCACGGTTCGGGCAACGTGCTGAACAGGCCCAGGTGAATTACGCTTTTCATTTGATGTCTAGATAGCTTCGCTGAGGGGAAAAGGTGATAAAAGTAGTGCGAGTACTTACCAGGCGAGTGTTTTGAAGGAACTGTCAAACTCAAACGCGTAATGGTTAGCAGTCAAGTACACATTTCAGGCAGAGCGCAAGCGTATGTGCTGTGCGGATGAGAAAGCATATAGTGATGGTCCACCGAGGCAACAACTGCCTATGATGACCACTAGGTTTGCAATGGTATGCGCTCAGGTTAGGTTGCTATCGCTGACCAGCGACAACGTTGAACGAGATTTCGAAGGACTCTGCTCTTTGATCCGGATCTCATCTACACACCGTATGACATTAGTAGCGAGGAGTCGAGAGTAGTGCAATCAATGAGTGTAAATGAGGGACGTCGACTTATTACTCACATGTTGGGCTATTAGTGCACATTAGGTGCCCATTAGTCCATGAACATCAGCAGAATTTGGGGATTATCCCCGTACGACGTGTTCTACCTGTGTTGGTCCGTAGCAGCTGCAAAACGCAAAACAAAAATGAAGAAGAATAGCCATGTGGCACTGATTTATGTAGCGCAACATGTCTGGCCTTCATCGCAGCGGCTTCTACGAATACGAGAACTTCGTGCAGGTGCAAGAATTATGTAAAACTGCGTCCCTTTTGCCAAGAGAATCAAAATAAATTTATCGTCAGTTGAATTCGCAACGAATTCATGTCCTGGTTGGTATAAAAACACAATAATCGCAAACAATTATGTGATACTGAATATTTTAATGCTCTCGACATATTATCTGATTTTGATAAGGTGAAATTGCTTTCAAGATATTGTTATAGATATCCTTTAGTTTGCAAGAAAACCAGTGAATATTCTATTAAAACTGATATTTTGTGAGTTTGTGCCACAATTGTTCGTCGAGTTTCGACATCAAATTAAAATGCAAATACGATCATTACGGCCTTTACGTGTGAAAACCATTTTCCATCGCTATGCAGCAGAATTTTGAAAAGCATCGATCACTAGATGTAGTCCAGAATGTTCTGGCCTGATTAAAAGTTTATGATATTTGTGGTTGCCATGAACCCATAGGTACTCTACTTGACGTGATAGACACATGAAGGTCAACTCTAATTAAACCCCTGTAATTACAAACTAAATTGCACCGTTCCTCACTCACTGCTACTTATTATTTTCCACTTCAATGTTCTGAATGCTAAACGATTCGACCATGATTGGCGGTAAGATGAACAAAATAAACTTAATTTGTGTTGGCATGGTTTAGAATTTTATTTGCATGGTTAAATTGATAAGTGAAGGGCTCAATTTCTATTCCCATTTTGGATGCTGTGTGGAGAGAATAATCAATCCACTTGCAACTATCAAAAAGAAATATACTTTATTGCATCTATGAGCCTGTAAATCGATATTAAGCGAAGTAAGCGTGAAGTTTGCCGGTTTCATATAGCTGTTTGACATCGCTGCCGCCCCCCAAACATTCGCCCTTTACGAACACTCGGGGTACGGTTCGCGCGCCAGTGATTTCTCCCAAGATTGCCTGAACTTCCTCAGCGTCTTGGCGGTTGTCCAGCTCCACGGCGGTGTACTGCTGCTTCATTTGATCAAAGACCTGAATTCAAGGAGAAAATAATTACTTGTGGTTTATTAATATCGATTTAATAGTTGCTTTTCTCAGTTTTCTATAAATCTCAAATACAACAAACCTCTTTTGCCATCTTGCAATAGGGACAATATGTCTTCGAGAAAATCACGACGGTGTCACTGTTGATGAGGTCTTTTACCATTATGGCCTTAGGATTTGACATGTCCACGGTGGGTGTCTTTGAGCTGAAAACGCCCATTCTCTTTTGCTTTTACTATTACCGCCACTATCTATTTACATGGTACAAAATAAGAAAAAATAATGAATACATATGATTTTTCATTAAAAAAAGGTGTCATGACGTAATCTTTAAGTGATATTAGTTAGCGAACTTGCCAAATGCCATATGATTGTTGTTTTTCGTTTAAATACTTACAAATCTTAACGAAGTATGATATTATGGGCACCCTTGCTGGTGGATTGGCGGTAAGTGACAGCTATGGTCGAGTGGGCCGACTGACAGAAGGAACAAAGTTGATTTGATTTTTATGCGTATAGTGAATGGTGAGAAATGCCCAAGCTGCCCAAGCTTGGCGAGCTTGCTAGGCAAGAATAAACAAAATCCCCAATTTTCATTATTTTTTGACCTTCTTCCATAGCATTGAATACTTGTTATGAATTCCATTTTAATATTACTAGTTTTAGTATGCATGAAAAATAAATAAGTTTAATGGATTGTTACACATATATATAATCGTTGCGTATTATTTTTAGAAGTTTAAATATGTTCACGTTTAAACTTTGTATAGGGGCCAACTTCGTACTGAAATTCCCTAGAACGCTTTCATAGAACTCAACCACCATGTTTGCTCCATTGCGCGCGTTTGTCACACGCCGACTACGTTGGTTCGATTCGTACACGCTTTGCACTCCTTTTCGGCCAAATTAATGTAAATTCTAGTGAAGTAATTATATAAAATACATAAGAATGGGTGAAGATTCAAAAGGTAATCACTGAAAGACCACATAGTGTTTATTGCTACATCATTGTGCTCTGTTTGTAGACGGTGATCGTGATCGCAAACGCCGAAGCAGATCTAGGGAGCACAGACGCCGTTCACGAAGCAGAAGCCGCGATCGTAGAGATCGCCCAAGACGAAGCCGGTCAGGGTAAGTGGTTTATTGTTGTTTATATGCATCATATGTTACTGAACTCTTCTGTTTTGTGTAGTTCAAGGCAGAAGCCAATAAGTCATTCAAGGAGAAGGAAACCTAGTTTATATTGGGATGTGCCGCCACCGGGTTTCGAACATATAACACCTCTACAATATAAAGCAATGCAGGCTGCAGGACAAATTCCCGCTAACATCGTTGCCGACACCCCACAAGCGGCCGTTCCTGTTGTAGGTTCCACAATTACGCGCCAGGCACGACGTCTGTATGTGGGCAACATACCTTTCGGCGTTACAGAGGAGGAAATGATGGAATTTTTCAATCAGCAGATGCATCTAAGTGGTCTGGCACAAGCTGCAGGCAATCCTGTGCTTGCATGCCAAATAAATCTGGATAAAAACTTTGCCTTTTTGGAATTTAGGTCTATTGATGAGACCACACAAGCTATGGCTTTTGATGGCATCAATTTTAAAGGTTTGTGTATTTGTTGTACTTATTACTTTTCTTTTAAATGCGAGTCATATCATGCATGTTTAGTAAATTACATTACATGGATGTGTTTTTAAAGAAATAATTCATATATAATAGTCATTCCATTTATTATGCTTGAGTATCCAGAAAAACATACTTTCTTTTTTGTAATTAGCACTTGAATATTAAATAACTTTCAGCTTTTTCCTTTGATTTAAGGGGTATTAATTTACTTGGGTGTGGTTCAAAAATGTGCAAATACTAATCAAATATTAAGGGTGCATAATTGTGGCCATTATGTAGAAAGACGAATTAATTTTTGACCTTCCGCTATGTCACTAACTGTAATTGTGTGCAAGTATTAAAACATCCTGTGTTGTTTTAGGTCAAAGTTTAAAAATTCGCAGACCACACGATTACCAACCGATGCCAGGCATGGCCGAAAGTGCGCTTTCGGTTCCTGCGGGTGTTATAAGCACCGTCGTGCCAGACTCACCTCATAAGATATTTATAGGGGGGTTACCAAATTATTTGAATGAAGATCAGGTATGTTTAGCCGGTGCGCCGCCACTGCACAATCGTATTTTAGCAATCATTTTAATGTCGGTGCGAATTGGTTGAGCACGTTTTGAACGAACTGTGGTACGGAAGGGCGAAATAGTTAAGTGTTTGAGAAATGGAGACTGGATACGGGAAAAACACTTAAAGCGAACTGAATACTGACAATTACGGAACGAATCACGCGCGCGCGCGGATCTTTCAGGGTTTTTTTCTTTGCAGCCGAAAAACAAGAGTTTGTTCACTGAATGCGTTTCCAGGTTTTGAAGTTTTTCAGGTTTAATTCACCGCACGCATCATTAAAAGCCAAATACCAATATCATTTCGAAAACAAGTTATAAAACAGATACTAGTCGGGCTCTAAATAAAGCGTCTTACAACATAACTTTTCAGCCTACCCAGTTTCATTTTTTACAACTTTTTATTTCACATCCTAGAAGCGAGTTGGAATGCGTTTGGTTTTTTTAGCATTTCAGCATATTTTCAGCGAACAATTCCAAAATTTTTACTGAAAGCGCTAAATCTGCGTACATGCAGCTGGTAGCGCTTCGACGGCTCCACCTAACCATTTTCTGCTTTATTATTTAGGGTTCCTGATTCCTTTCAGTTGAACGAGAACGCGCAAAATGTCCCTCTGTTGATCACTCGGTCACTTATTTGATCGCTGCGTTCAGTTTGGTTTTGGTTTTATGATTTTCTGCTTCCCTTTCTGTTTCTTTAACAATGAATTAAACCTGTACGTAATTAATTGATAAACTTTGCTTGTTTGCCCTATAGCTAGGGTATGGGTCTCGTTACCTACTATTACGAAAGCGAAACGGGTCGAAACTGACTGCCAATATACGTATTATCAGATCACCTGTGGACGCAGGCAAGTTACAAACAGAAACAGCTCTGATCCAGTAAAACGATTTCAGAATTTTTAAACAAGGTGGAAGTGACAAGTATATTTAATAAGCATCGCCCGCGTGTTCACTTCATTTCACTCATAGTTCAAGTCAGAAGAAGGAAATGCCAATTAGTAACTTTCCTTTTTCCAAAATACTTCAAAATTTGTGCCGAACTTATGTTCGTGTTGTGCGCACATCATCTGCTTCCCATGAATGTATCTCTCACTTGTTTGTGTCTGTAGGTTAAGGAACTATTAATGTCCTTTGGACAACTACGTGCCTTCAATCTGGTCAAGGATTCTGCAACTGGCCTGAGCAAGGGTTACGCCTTTGCCGAGTACATTGACATCACTATGACTGATCAGGTATGCTCTATATTATCGCTGTACCGGAATTCAGTCTCCTTAACCATCTCCCTCACTCTCTCTTTCTCTCCCTCTAGGCTATTGCAGGGTTAAACGGAATGCAACTTGGGGACAAGAAATTAATCGTCCAAAGGGCTTCAGTGGGCGCGAAGAACAACACAATCGTTCCAAGTGTACAAATCCAAGTGCCTGGCTTGAGTTTGGTGGGCGCATCTGGGCCAGCAACAGAAGTGCTGTGCCTTCTTAATATGGTCACACCAGACGAGCTCAAAGACGAAGAGGAATATGAGGATATTCTTGAGGATATCAAGGAGGAGTGTAACAAGTATGGCGTGGTGCGCAGTATTGAAATTCCTAGGCCCATCGAGGGTGTAGAAGTACCTGGCTGTGGCAAGGTGTTTGTAGAATTTAACAGCGTCCTGGATTGCCAGAAGGCGCAACAAACGCTCACCGGTCGTAAGTTCTCTAATAGGGTGGTTGTAACGTCGTACTTCGATCCAGATAAGTACCATCGGCGCGAGTTTTAAGACCACTATGCATCAGTGCTAGTGCACTTGGAGTATTTTTAATTTGTGCTTGTGTTAGCAGTTTAGCGTGTTACTTGTGTAGTTTTCAAAAGCGGACGTATGGCAGCGGTATAATAAAAGAGTACGCCTTCAATAAAATTTGAGAGAAGTTAGGAATTGAATAGTTTCCCGAGAATTTTATGGAGCCATTAATAAGTTTGCGCAATGAATACGAAAATAATAAGTTCGAATATTACGAATATATATGTATATTTCTAGTTAACCAACCAACAAATGAATACACCATATTGCTCATATGCAATTTAATTCATATAAGATTTAGTTTGTTAGGTATCATACAATATAATACGATTCGCGATCGGGGAAGTTATTTACCTCAGGTAGACTTGTAATTGCAGTGCGCATTGCAACAGCACCTTAAGTCCCGGCATAAAGGCAGCAATCTGCGCGAAGTCTGGCCCGGAGACGAGTTGCGTATGCATTTGTAAACCTCCGGGGTAGTCCCCGTGTTGAATCTGCTGCACCATTTGGTGCAGTCCGGCAAGGGCATTCGAGGAAAGCTGAAACGATCGCAAACATGTAGAAACATGGAGTTATTAATTGTAATATGAAATTACCTTATGTTCTCGTAATAAGTCATACAGAGTATCTAACTTTTTGGACACGTCTTCGATCTTTCTTTTAGTTTGCTGCAAAATAGATTTTGCATTAATTAACACGCATTACTGTAATAAATATTGTATGACTTACTGGATTATTTGCTGCTCTACCGCATTGCATTCGCAACTCGTCGAAGACGGTTTGCATGTGAATATGTTCCTCCGGTATTGGTGCTTTTGGGGGTGGCTCAACTACCTCTTGAGCTTGCACTTCTTGCTTGGGAGCTTGCGGCTGCATAATTGGCTGAGTGTTGAAGTTGCCAAATTGGGGCTGTGTTGCCTGTGGTTGAAGGAACATGGTTCCCTCCATGTGTTGTGGTGGCATTATGGGCACATTCGGTGGATTCATATATGGATTGTAGGGTTGTGTGGGGGGTGGTGGTGGTTGCGCCGGGTCCATGTAACCATTGGACACTGGCTGCATTGGTACTGATGGTGCAGTCCCGAAAATGGGATGAGTTATCGGGTTTTGTGGTACTTCAGTTTTTGGAAGCTGTGGAAGGTAAACACAACTTAGCTCTTTGTGCTAACGTGAAGTGTACAGCTTTGTTATCACTATAAATATCAAACACACACAAGCGGCTCGTACAGCCTCATTGTACCAGTTCGCAATCGGTTTCTGTATATAACTGTTTCAAACCCCACACGAAAAGTACCTCAACGTTTTTCTTCCACAATCGTAATCCGGAATGTTCAGCGTACATTTTGCTCTCCCCATATGACTAACTCAACATAATGAATACAATTGAATGTAATAATCAGTAAGGGAGGCTGATACATACCGGTGGCTTCTGCGCTTTGTGGAGAACTGGTGGATCATTCCAGCCAGGCGCGGCCGTTGGTGGCAGAGAATTCATAGCCGATGAACCTAGCGGCGTTGGAATTTCGGGCTGTAGAAGCGATTGGGGCACAAATGGTGTTGTTTGTGGTATAAACTGGGTCGGTGCGGAATTCATCATGCTAACTGGAGAGGCAAGCTCCGTCGGTACGATTCCTTGCTTTTGGAATGGCGCACCGAAAGCGTTGCCATTATTGAAGTTGTTGTTTCTCAGAGGAGAGCCATATCCACCGCTTTGCACAGACGGATCCACAACGTACTTGTTCTTGGATAAGCCCGAGGGACCAACACTAATTGGTCTCGGCGGTTGCACGTTGGGGGGCGGCATGCTTGATGGCCCAGGTGATGCAGGAGGTTGATTGAAGGTATTGATTGGATTATGCCATGGTTGGACAGGCGGTTGCTGCCATGGTGAAGCAGCGGACTGCGTTTGGGCGAGTGGCTGGGTTTGCCATGCGGGTTGGGCAGTGGTGGCTTGTGTCTGCCATGTCTGTACAGGAGTGGCGGCAGGTACCACAGGAGGACGATATACAGAGGAAATGGAAGAGCGATGGGTACTTTGACGACTACGGGGTTGAACAGGGGCATATGCAGCAGGCTTATGTCCCAAAGCAATGTATAAACGTTCCCGGAGATCCGCAACGTTTGGATCACTTGATGATCCTAGGTACGACAACGCAGTGCTCAAGTTACCTTGGGAAGCCAGTATCATTGCATACTTGGACAGCAAATCCGCTAAACGCCCGCTGATATTCGCTTGCTTGCCTTGGCGTTCGACAGACTTTTGCAAAAATGTTACGAGTTCCACCAAGTCCTGCAGATCATCATTGGAGGGACTATCCTTTGTAGACCAGGATGTGACGAGTTTATCAAAGCTTCCAGCACAAATATAACAAAGTTGAGCCTCCTGTAGCAACTTAGAATCGGAACGAAGTGAGCTCTCTTGTTCCAGTCGACATCCCATCAATTCTGAGCACAATTAGTTTAGCATATTAGGAAAGGAAATCATTAAGATAAGTTATAATGTATTTACCACAGAGAGCAGGCAGCTCCTCATCAGATGAATGTGTTAAAGCTGCTGCAAGTGCCTCCCGCCAACTTTCAATCTCACAGTTGTTTATCACTGAGGCCCAGTCCTCTCTGATCAGTGCAGAAATCAATGATGAAATGTATCCATTACATTGTTCCAAATATTTATTTTGCGTGCGCGCACAAAGTTCTGGTCCTCCGGTCATAGAAATAATAATAGCATCAGCGAATCGTTTTGCTTTGATGCAAAGATCAGCTGCAGCCTCAACATTATTGAGTAGTAAAGCTTGGGCTATCAAACCGTCAGAATCATCCCCTGTGTAGATGCGATATGGTTTAAATACTTGCGGTTCAGACGGATGAGATTTTTTCACATCAAAATCATTAGAATCGATCTGAAATTGTATATCACCTAGACAATTACATAAGGAGGCCCTGTAAAATACATACTCTCTTGGCAGTCATGAATTGCTGACTAAGTTGATTAACAGAATCTTCCTGTTTATGTGGTACATGAACAGCTAACTTAGCATTGACATCTTCTATTTTATAACCCAGAAGATTTAAGAACTCAGTTCTTGGGTTCTGCTCAAAGTTTGCTTTGAGGAAATGCCAGACGTAACGGGTGTGCTGATCATTTGAAGCGTCTGCTTTGCTCCGGCAATAATCTTGGGAAACGAGTAAAAGATGTTCATAATCTCATTAATTAAAGTGCAATAAATAAATTACATCTGTGGTAACAATTCCGCTTGCACGCATTGTTACATTACGAAATATTTTACATGCATTAATATTAATTAATCACGGAATTTTTGTTATTCGCTGCGATAATTGAACTTATTTCAATTTAAAGCATGACTCGTTAGGCAGTGAAATTTATACCACACATCTTTCAGTTGTATTAGCATGTTGACAATGGTATTACCTGTAAAATTTCCATACTCTAATGCATGCTCCAATTCAGTACTCTTTTTAACTAAATCTGCCTCTGTGACAACTTGACTAATGTAAATAGATCGTGGAACATGCGGAGCTTGCCCATTGGCACCAACTTGTTGTGGTACTGAAGATTTATCATGATCAAAGCTGATTAGTTTTCCACCAAACTACAACCAAAAACAGTTAAAACGGATTTAAGTGACATTTTAGAGGAATTTACGCCGAATGAGGCCCCCACAGGCTTTTTCAACCACTTTGGCGCTTTTGCCAAATCCACACTGAGATTGGTTGTTGGTTGCGCAACTGGGGCTTGAACATAATCCCTTGCATCCATACCAGGAAAACTATCAGCAATCTTATTGGTGGTTTGTATCTGCTGCGCCTTGCCACCCAAAAGCGAGTAAACCGAGACATGTCCATCAAAGCAAGGAGTTGCCACTAAAGCTGGATTCTTTGGACACCAGGCTATATCAAAACTCCATTGATTGGTGGTTGCTACCTCCGAAAGTATTTCGCCTCCCTGCTGATTGGAATTCGGGTTCCAGCAAAGCAGTCTATTATCCTTGCCACCAGAAATTAGCAAGTCGGAATCCCGAGCACACCACGCCATTGAGAGCACACCGCGCTGATGATTTTCAAGTGTTTTTAAAGGGGACGTGGCAAATCGTAGATCCCAGAGTTGAATCACTGGTGCTTGATCCTCTTCAGACGCTAGGCACAACTGAGTTGCCACTTCGGGATGCCATGCCACTACTTTCCACCGAATGCGTGATACTGTATCGGTCAGTTTGATAATCGTTTCATTTTTTCGCAAATCCCAAACAACACACTTGGATGCAAAAGTGGATGCTAGAATATGCTGAACTTGTTTGTTCCATTGAATACTAAGTACATCTTCAAATGGCTGTAATTTAGCCCCAGGCGTCATTGGAGAAGCTAAATTATTTAAGTCCCAGATGAAAATTTCTGAAGAAGCAGCACCAGATGCAAGCAAATAATTTTGAAATGGATTGAAATCAATTGAGTGGACTGCTCCAGTATGTTTGTCTTGTTTTGAAACTAAGCCCACTTCTCCTTGGAGCATTTTGCTGGCATTATATATCTGCATAATGCCGCCGTCACAGCCACCAACAATTGTACCTGCTTCACTGCCATAACTGCTCCAGGCTAGTTTATGAAATCGATGTTCACTTATGATATTTGCTGTGGTCTCAAGCTCTGTGCCAGGCTCATTAAGATTGAGGGCAAAGATTTCCAGTGATGCATTAGTATCAAAGGAGGCATCGAGCTGCTGACCGGCGGTACCAGCGGCTAGATAAATTGGGGATACACTTGCCGGTGACCAAGCGATATTTGCCGTGCGTTCCAAATCCTTTACCTTCATTTTGCACGAAGATTTAAGTGAACACCTGTATGAATTGGGAGTGATATAAGTACAGCACGCACGGAAAATGTTTTGTATTACCTAATTTCAAGTATGCTTCAGCGTAGTCAAGAAGATTGCATTTATTTACCACCGCAATGTCCTTTTTAGTTCACTCATAAACACAAATAAAGAAGTGACAAGTCGACACTTCCAACGTGGCTTACTATACGGACGTTAGGAACCATACGAACCGACTAGCCGAGCCAGCCGAGTGGTTCCAGCAAAACTAAAACAATTGCTGCATAAAAGGTTGCATATGACATTACAATAACAAGACATTTTTCAACTCGACAATTTCCATAAGTTTATTTTAGCAAATAATAAGTTGGATTTACGTGTATTAAAGATAGTCCCTAAAAAACAGCATTTAATGAATATCATGGTTTTTAGGATTCATTCTGGGCATCGCGAAGAACTGGAAGCGTAGTCTTGTTGATATTTTCCTTCAATTTCCTTCCCTATTCACCACAATGTGGTCTAACAATAATGTTACAAGTTATATGCTTTCTTTGTAATTATAAATAATTACAACAAGAAATAGCCACTTCAAATCTCTGAATCGTACAATAAATTTTTCGGATTCACCAAATGTTGTTATATCGAACACGATAAAGTACCTGTTTTATCGGATCGCTATTTAGCACCTTGTGTTAAACATTTAAAATCAACCATGGGTTCTGCAGCATTCAATGTTGTTAGTGTGACCTTTTGCAACATCTGTTTTGGCATGCTTTCTTCCTGGCCATTCGCAAAGTTTTCTAGTTGCTTTCTCTTTAAAGCAGCCTTCTTATATTTTCTAAAACAATGAGATGTAAACAAGATTAAAGATTTTTTCTCCCTCGTGAAATGTCATGAGGGGTAAGGTATTCCAGTTCTAAAAATTTAGATGTAATACAAGAAATTAATGGATATACCTTTTTGGCTTATAAAGCAAATGATGGGCGTTTGTGTCGTTAGTTGACCATTGCCCTTCTTGTTCCAATTCCATTACCATACATCCTAGTTTATTGAATTCTGTACCTGCAGCCACTAATATTGCTGAGATCTGAAAAAGATATGAACGCATCCTTAAGACAATTTCTTAAATTATAAAGACTATTTACTTTTTCTGGGGGTTCCATGTTATAACTTTATACGGGGGAGAATGGTGATAATTAATTGACAGTGTCCAATCAAAAATATTCGTAAGGGTTGCGTTGCCAGACAACTCTGATATAGTATGAGTAAAGTATGATTAGGATTTATTTAGTATTTTGTATGTCATAGCATTAATAGTTTCCTTGCATCCCTTAGTATGTTACATAACGGGAATGCACTATTTTTATTTTCTAGATTAATTATCATAGTTTGTTTTTCGCTTTCAATTAAATTATTACTTGTTAGCTATTTAGTAATTTCATTGTCGTAAGTTGGGTAATTCTGTGGGCATATCAGCAAGACTGCTACCAATAAATGAAGAGATAAAAAATGTCCCAATATATCTTTGCTCTTGTCTCTATAATATTAACTTACATGCAATTTGTTTATGGCACAAACGTAACTTGAATTTAACACAACAAACAATATTAGCAAGAAATTGATAACTGAATGATATGACGAGCCAAACGCATATAATAGAATCCTAAAATTTTGATATTTCCACTGTACTTTTTTTTAGGATGCATCAGTTTCCTAGCAACTGAAAGGTTCATACAAACAAACCGCATCAATAGTATTCTTAATATTATTAGAATGACTATCATTGAAATTGACGAAATTTTACAGAAATATAGACCAAATGAAGCCAAAATAGAGCAAATGTTGACTGCACAGTAAGTAGTCGTATACTATGCAACCTATGAAAATATCTCAGCATTTCAGGGAAAAGGATACCCAACCCACTTCCGAAGGTATAAACGTTAAGAGTAACAATATTACTATTGAGGAGGTGCAGACTAGAAATACACAAATACTGAAGAGTCTTGAGACTGCAAAAGCGAACCTCCGTTCCAAAGCCATATTTAGTCCTTCAGAAATGCAGTGGAAAAAAATCTATTATAATTACATGTCATGCCCTTCAATGCCAATTACTACATACAAATGTCACAAACCTGTTTACGTGTAATTTAATTACAAAAACGAAGATATTTTTCTACGCTACTATCAATTTCCTCTAGTCTAAAGTATGATTTAGATAAATGGTTGTAATCATATCTAATGTGCGGGCAATAAATTATAGTGTAAAAATAAACGCAGAGGAATTTTGTATGGTACATTATTTGGAATTGTCCTAAATGTGATGTTCAGGTCAATGTTAATGCCCATCCTTCATAAAGTCAACAACAATCGGCACAACGCCATCCACGTTTGTCAAGTGCAAGTGATGATTTCCCTTTACCACATGCCTCTCCACAACGGCTGCCGATTTAGCAAGTTCATCCAGAACCATATCATAATACTCGGGATTCGTCAGAGTCATTCCAGGAGCACCACGAATGTTCAAGACCCTGCACGTAATTCGTTTCGCCATGGCAAGCGACTCATCAATGCCAATCAGGCCCAAGCCAACGGCTTTCAGGCGAACATCTCGTGTGAAAACGTACTTGTTTCCTTGCACCTGGCGCATGCCTCTTCGAAGAAGAATCTCCACCGCTTCACGAGTGCAAGAGCCTTTGTACCCAGCTAGAGCTGTGTCTACCATTTCGTCATAGTCATAACATGGTTGCATTTCTTTAGGGAGTGATTCATATCTTATGAATTGTGAAACGAGTCGGCCCATTTCGCCTACTGTGCTTGTTGGATCACGTACTGCAGGCGACGCAATATCAATACAGGCCAAGCACTCGACTTCCTCAGGGTATGCTGCAGCATACATGAACGATATAATGCCACCCAGAGAGTGACCAAGAAGGCGCAGTCTTGTCCAGTTGTAATGGTTTTTGATTCGACGAATGATCTGCAGGCCATCCCAGAAGATATAGTAGTACATACCGGATGGAAATGGGGAACTGTGGCCATGTCCTGGAAGGTCTATGCAGAGAAGAGAGATGCCTTCAGCTCCCATGCGTGGAGCTAGCTCATCGAACGATCCTGCGTTATCCTGCCAGCCATGTATTGCAAGAATGGGTTGAGTATCTGTAGGGCCCCACCATTTGCCTAAAAAAATCGAAATTATTTTCAAATATCCAAAAGTCCCCTTTGTTGGTAACAATCTAAAGCATAATGCGTTCGTTCACCTTTTTAAATGTTTATTAGTATATTAGCCTAGTAATACATTTATTCATTAACCAAACTAATAATAAAAGTAATTTAAATATCTATCAAAGCTACCTATTTTAATCAGAATACTGTTTGGAACTTTACACTTTTCTAATGACTTCAAAGTACCCATAAATGTTTATTCCCACCTGAGAAAACTTATACAGATAAGCCTTTGAACCATAATACAACATTCTATCAAAAAGAACTTGCTAGCAAAAACTCTGCTTGAAAGTAGTCTTAAGCATAATTCTCTGTCAGTAAAATATTTGTATATATACAATTTATATGGAAATGTAGACACACTTCCACAAAAATGGCATAAACATGATAGAATTTCAAATATTCTGCTAGTGAGTGAAAAGTAGTTTAAAATAGCTATTTCTAAATTTTGGTAACAAGGACATTCTAATATTTTAGAACAATAACAGCAATGTCAATGCATAAATTAACATGTTACATAGGTAAATTGCTATGTAAATGATTTTCTATGTTACCTGCAATATATCCCCAGGGCACCTCTATTACTATCTCTTGAAATTCCATTTCCACTGTAGATGTTACCTGTCCAACTCTCTCTGTTGCTAAAAAGTCATGATATAATATGGGCTCAATATAATGCTTGAAATCTCTTGTACTTACATGAATGTCCATTTAATTTGATAGCTGCCATATTTGTAGTTAAATAATCTGATTTCTCCTAATTTCTACACCTTTAACACGTTCTCCGAAATTTGGTAAAATTTTATAACCTGTAAGTCAAGTTGGCAGGAGCAACCTCACAACTGTATTCCAGCAACCAGTGGCAACTAGCTACTCAACAGGAAACTTGTATAGGTTGAAAGTTAATTAAACACTGACATCATTATGATTCAGCAAATTATGCAAACGCCGCTTCCAACCAAACTTATATTTATCTTCAATTACATCACCTAGTGTTTACATGCATAGATATGATTGTGTTCAAGTGCCTACCTAAAGGAAGCCATTAAACAGATTCCAATTGTTTCATAATATTAAACAAACTCTCATTGGTTCTTGCATTAATCCACACTCTACCATTGAAGCCTACAGCAATTTCATATGCTGTGCTTTTGCCAAGATTCTTCAACAATGAGTTGTGTGGATCCAGAAGTTTGTACACTGTATCAATTGGAGGCCTCATAATAAATCCACTTTTTGGAAGTTTCCCCATGGTGTCAGCTTTAAATAACTTATCAACACACACTAAGTATGGTTCAGTTTCCTTGTAAGCAGTAAGAACTTTTGCATAGATTGCATCACCAATTGTAATATCTGTCTTTCTCTTCTTTGTGGCCCCTTCAAATGCTAGGGATGATATTATTGCAGACTCTGCTGCACCAATGTCTACTCTGAAGCATTCTCCAAGTCTACGAGTAATAATGCCAATAACAAAATCACCTCTTTTAGGAATATACTTAGTTGGGCGGCAGTCTACCCAATAGATATTTGGTTCTCGGTGGCGTAGTATTCCTGGTCGAGTTGCTATTAACATATTGGGCTCTTCACGTTCATCATATTTTTGCAGGCCGTGGCCTATGATTGTTGTACCTTTCTTCGGTTTCTTGGTGTGGACTAGATATCCCGGTAAAACTAATTTGTCGATTTCGCCCTCCATTTGAAAGAATCTGGGATGATCTCTTTCATTTAACAATTTTGTAGTTTTGTTCGACAATTGGCAACCACAGGGCAAAGTCGACAGAAAAAAGCTTTCTGTTAACAACCATATACAAAAGCAGTCGAAACAACTTTAAAGCCGTTTCAAAACTGAGCGACGAACGCAATATAAAACACCTGGTTTCCACTTATCGTTCGCGGAAGAAAGTCACCGAGATGCACTAAAGTTTTTTGGTAATATAATACTTCGTCAGAAGGCGGCGCACGAAGCAAAACGACAAAGCTAGATATAATTATTATTAACGTTTGAATATTCGATGTGGGTTTTTATGTTGGCTACACGCAATCCCTGGATAAAATATATTGGATTCCTCATTAGTTGTGGAGATGTCAGATGCTTCCAAGATTTCTATAGTTTTGCAGAATTTTCAGGACGAAAACAAACGCTCTAGAGATTATAAGAGGTCTGCACTTGCTACGCGTTCCACCATACTATATCTTACACGCTTCCACTAATGGCATTAGTAAATGACAAGATGTTTAATGGAACACTAAAAAGTTGCAATATTGAAATTAAAATACTAATTCATGGGCTGCTTTGTCAGAATTAAGTTACAAAACGAGTAAAATGTGCATAAGATTTGCATGATTGTGACTATTATACGCAACCTCATCCGTTTCAAAGTTTGCCAATTTTTGTTGTAGACAAGCTTAAGGAAATTGTAATTTTTGGGCGCGTTGAAATTTTACAACGGCAATTATAGAAAAAGACTTGTATTTTCATTTTATATCATTCTCAATGGTTTATGCAATTAGGAAATGCGTTGAAAGCAGTTTCAAGGTAAGTTAAGCTTTTTACTTTTTGAGAACCCACCGTATATAGCTATAATTTACGATCGCCAAAATTAGAGAATAAGAGATATTTTTTGCTATTAATTCGCTTTTCTCGTGCGTCGCATTTACATGTTAAAGCAGTAAGTTGAATTTTTGGATTGTTTTGCAATCACACAGTACATAATGCCACGTCTAGGATTGTGTAGTGAAACAACGTATTAACTTAGCAAAATTCAAAATTTCAAAACTCCAGTAGCAGCTCTTAGAAGTACCTGATAACAATGACATTATTTATTAGATTTTTTTATTCAGCGCCCCACGCTTGTTATTTATTTTTATATATTCGGCGCAACTATTGCAATAAGTTTCCACTGTGCTTATCAGTTGCACTTCGCCCGTCGAAAGGTGCACAATAATTCCATTTTTTTCGGCGTTTTGTTTAAAGTCGCTCTATGCTTCAGTCCAGTATTTACCGTAGGCCCGCGCACACAATTCAGAACAATTTAAATCGTCATTACTAGAGATTTAGAACATTATACATAGAGTAAACCTAGTTTCAAGAATAAGAAATAATGCGCGCGATCTTTAATAGAGCATAAGATTAATTTGGACTGTCTTACAAAAATCCCAACCTTGGCCTCCACCGCTCGCTCCCAGGGTGGCTAATAATCTAGTTTAAATCTCCATTTTAGATGAACATGCAATCACCATGTAAATATAACACTTAGCCCTCCATGATCCTAGTAATCTCACCTACTCCTAAATCACATCAAGCATCAACCAAATAGAATAGCAATCTGTGATTGGCTGCTGGACAGTACATTCCTCTTACAGCTGCAGTCCATGGCCTAGTGCGGACCATCTATCACTTGTGAACCAATGAAGAAATGTAAACCAACTTAGAATCAGATTGAAGGAAATTAAATAGTCCATATGGAGAATTTTGAAGTAAGAATTCTCTGAGAGGAAGCAAAGTATATCTTAGCTTAAATGGTCCACCATCGGTTCAACATTCTAGAACATCTTTAATGGCCCTACCTCCTCCGACATTACATTTACAACTCAGCAATATACTAAAATAACTAAGTTAAACAATTGAGTTAATTAGAAATACCTCAAAATTAATGTAATATTTATTAAGAACACACGTTGGAAAATTGTGTCATGCGGGAGTTTTTGGTCAATATAATTGCCCAGAAATTGTGATCTTCGTCAGCGTGCTAGGAGAAACTGATCAAATTTTGAAGCGTTTGAATAATCAAGAGTTAGCTAAAAAAGAAAGAGGAAGTCTTTTATCATCTGGCGTTAAGTAATCATATCTGCCTTAATTAGAGTGCCTATAAATTGCCATCGTCGCAAATTTTCACGCATTTCCCAGTTGCTTAAATAATCTGGAGTGACAGAATCAAAGCGTAAATCTACTTCTATCTTGTGACATCAAAAAATTGCATCTCGCGATACGAAAATAGCAAATTTTCATACATTTCCAAATTGTTATACAATTGAGCAGCATCATAATTTTTAATACATACATTATAATACTTCAAATCAGCCTGAATTTCTCTTTGTGATAACTCTTGCCAGGTTTTGCGGTAGTTATTTCAATCACAGACATGGTTAAAATACTTTATACCGTGAAAAACAATCGAAGAATATATAAACTTAACATATTGCTTTGAAATATCACACATTTAGCCATTTATACTCATTTTATCAAAAGGAAAATAGACACTGCAAACATGTTAACATACCAAGAACACTCTTGCAGAAAGCCATTCAATATTCTCAACAAGTAGAGCTTAAAAGAAAAACAAAAATAAATGTATATCCATTATTATTAAACCTTAAATGCGTCCTTTTTTTCTCTCAATTTCTTCATAGTAGCGATCGGCTCAGTGCAGGAAACATGCTGCTGGACAGTACTTGTATGCACGCGCATGAACGGATTATACTTCTTCTCCTCGCTGAGTTTGGTAGGCACTGTAGGCATGTCACAATCACGTTGTGCGTTCGCCCACTCCAATTTTTTGAGAATATCTTGATTTTCTGGCTCTACAGTCTTTGCAAACAACAAGTTTTGTTTGGTGTACTCATGTCCGCAGAATATTGACGTGTCGTCCGGCAATTTACCAATCACCTCAATGAGTGCTTTATACATCTGTGCAGCAGTACCTTCGAAGAAGCGTCCACAACCGCCACTGAATAAGGTGTCACCAGTAAAAAGTGAACCACCCTGACCATCTTCAATGCGGTAGCATATGTCGCCCTTGGTGTGACAAGGTGTAGCAAGACATTCAATAATAACACACCCTAAATCAAAAGTGTAACCATGACCGACCTTCTGTGTCAAGCCTGGAATACGGAGGTCGCCTCCATAGACCTTGATACCGGGGTACTTCTCAATAAGCTTCTCATTTCCACCAGTATGGTCCCTGAATTGGAAATAAAAACAATGAATCACATTAGTTATATCAAACACTCATACTGATCTTACCAATGACAATGGGTGTTAAGAATTGCCAACAACTTAAAAGCTCCTTTAGTAATAGCCATGTCCATCTCCGCAACGTCAACGGGATCAATTGCTAAAGCTTCCATGGTTCCCATATCACTGACCTGCCAATAATCTAAGATATTAATTACAAAATCAACAGATTCATGCATACCAAATACATGTAGTTATCCTTCAGTGCAGGAATAACTTGGATGCGAATGTTGTTATGTTGGACTGTAATGGGTATGGAATGCATTTTGCTGAAACCGTTCTGTCTAAAGGCTGCAGCTGAAAAAAATAGCAATAAAATTTTCGACCTACTATGTCCAAAATATGATCGTTGTAGCAATCAAATGCAGGCATCGGACCACATGAACTAAAATTACCTTTAAAGTATGAAGCAGTCAGAAAAGTCATCATACGGTTCGGCATATATTTCATTGCTGTTTGCAGCATTTCGGTTGAACAAAAGATTTCTTACTTACAATTTATATAGGTTCCAAATTGTTCACAGCGTTCGCAATTTGATTTTGTACGACGAAAAGGTGCTGCAAATGCCGCGATCGCTGTGGTGTTGTCAACTGGAAACATGGAAAATAATAACAAAAACGAAGCGCTTAATTCTTGTTTCTTCCACTAGGGGCACAAGTAACACAAACTCATAAAACAGGAGTCATACAAAACATTTGAAATCATTGAAAAGAAGGAATTATATAGCATATATAAAAATTGTTTAAATGTATATACTATTTTTTACGACATTTTAGCACTTGTATTGGTTTATTATAAAATTCTGTTAGCAAAGTCCCGAACCATACCGAACTATCTATTGACATCTGACGTCATTTTTTAATCATTTCATTCATTTCGTTTCTCCTTTCTGGTAGAGGTGCGTAGGTTCTGAATCAAGTCTGAATTGGTTGAGACCAAAGCACACGAGATCTAGACGATTTCGCGCACCCGTTAATGAAATCCTTCAAATTACATCAAATTAACACAAAATACCAGTATACCTGTATATAATTTAGTGCAAACCATTACAAAGAAAGCTAAAACGTCATGGATCTGCAACAGCGGCTTTTGGAAGTGACCCAAACAATTGAAAAACATGTTGACGCCGCTATCGAAGAAATGCAAAATATTGACGCGGAGGCTCTTGAAGGCCTGCGTCAGAAACGAATTAAAGAAATGAAAGAAAGAGAAGTGAAAATCATAGAATGGAAGAAGAATGGACACGGGGCATATGAAGAACTAGCGGAAGAAAAACTATTCTTTGATACAATTAAAAACTCGGAGAGGGTTGTTCTTCATTTTTATAAGTACTCTAATGAGCGCTGCCGGATTGTCGACATGCACCTTAAGGCCTTAGCCCCCAAGCACATAGAAGCAAGATTTGTCAAATTGAATGCAGAGAAAAGTCCATTCATTACAGAAAAACTCAAAATCAAGGTCCTACCATGCATTGTAAGCATTCACAATGGAATACTGGTTGATAAAATTGTTGGGTTTACCACACTTGGCAACACAGATAATTTTACCACTGATCATATGGAGTGGAGATTGGCGCAAAATGATTTTCTGGAGTATGAAGGAGATTTGAGTACAGAACCATCAGAATGCAAACAAGGAAATAAGAAAGCACAGGATAATGGAAAGATCCGAAATGGTTTTTATGATGGTGATGATGATGATCTGCACATCGAGGGTGCTATAACAATGCCCACACTGAATTATGAACTCACTGCAGAGGAAGAAGCTGAGTTGGGACTTTAAGCACTGCTAACTAACTTTTGACATTTTACTATCCAAAAACCAATAGTTTTTCACACATGCAATGTTTTGATAACTTTTTGTATTATTGAATGATATTGGTATGTGATGTGCTTGTTCTAAAAATTATATTTATCCACCTCATTTAATTGCAATTGACATATCTTCGCATTTGTATCGCATCTAAACGCAACTTTATTAAATTCCTTATGTTTGCAACTAAATATATTCCTTGATTATACAGTTTTCCTTTGTAATAAATGCCCTTTCTCAAAGTAAAAAAGTCTGTGTTTCATTACATTAATTTAAAGCTAATCTGTAGAACTTAAATTAAACAGATGACCTCGTGACGATTCAAGGGCCGATTCCAATAAAATGATATAGTTACAAAACACAAATGTTTATTTAATAAGCTTTTTATCAATGTGAAATGCACATTTAAAATATTAGGGTGTGATTTGTTTATGAAGCAAACCTTGCCACCAGGACTATTGCCGACCTCATTTCAGCCAAGACTTTTGTTTTGATTCTCTTGGTAAAATGCATTGAAATCAAATTTTACTTTTAAGGAAGAGTATATAATGTGGATGTTTCATTTACGGTCCAGTGCATCAAATTACCCCATTATAAATAAGTTCCAAACTTTTATTTAATTTGGATGCCACTGAACTTACAAACTTGAATCATTTTCATTCACTTGGCAGTCGAGTTATAAAAGACTACAATTTCGACTATTACAAAAATAAGAAATATACAAAAATTTAACAAGCATATGAACATTGTTTAGAATTCGCTCTCTGTTTCCACTAGTACACGACCGCGTGGCTCCGTCGATTTCGCCTTTTTTGGTTTCGCTTCGGAGACAACTGATGGCACAGATTCCTCATATCCATCACCAGCTGCAGCTAGATCTTCAGTGGGAACTTGCGGCATATCTTCAATGTCCGCCACCATCAGTTCATCAAGTTCTTGGAGGACAGATTCCTCATCCTCCTCAGTTAATACGCCGGAGAGCATATCTGTAATTTCCTGTTGCTTCTCTGCAGCCTCTCTAGTTTCTTCCAACAATGCTTCAATCTCATCCACATTCATGGTTGCATTGATCTCTTTCAGAGCTGTATTGCCTACTTTAAGACCTTCCACAACAGCAGTTTGCAAATGGGCAAACTCAATATCAGCAGTGAGCTGCTCCAAGTTATTGATTTGTGCTTCAGCATTGTTAAGCAACGTTGTTTGGTACCGTTTCTTACGTAGTAGAACTAAGGCACGGCTGTAATAATGCAGATCCATGAGAAAAACTGATATCAACATCATCTTATAACTTACTCTTTCTTGCCTTGAGATAGCAGATTTTTTGCTAACAAGCGATCCTTCTCTAAGCCGTCATTAATGCGTTTCTGATAAGATTTCAACTTATCGCGTTGGTGCTTTAATTCCTGTGAATGAAGGACATAATTTGTTTAAATAAACATGAAACATTTTTATATCACATACCAAAATAGCCTTATCTTGCGGAGAGATCCGAGATGCGGGCTTTTGTTTCTTAAATATGTTACCCATAATATAAGATCACAAAATTCACTGATAGCAAAGAATAAATGAGGTAAAATCGCGATAAATCCTCGCGTCACGTAAAGTTAGTTTAAATCGCTGTGATTGCTGTAGTCAGGTTAGAAAACGAACAAATAACACATCACCGTGACGATTTAGGATGTCGTTCCCATTTGTTTTCTTGCATTGAATTATATTGTTCCCTAGGTACTTGAAGGGGAGTAATAAATGTTAATTTAACATAGAATTACACAACTGCACCGCCACTTAAAATCACTCATGGGTTCTTACTACCAATTTATTATTTTGATGTTTACCTTTCGTGTGTGTGCCGGCAACACACCGATCACTTGACGAAATTTCGATTGAAACTTTAAAACATCTTAAATCTGGATAAATATTAGTTAAACAAAGTTTAACGTGGTTTATTTAATTTAAAATTTATTGTGTAAATATTGCTGGCAAGTAGTTCAGACAATTGCAGTGATAAGAAAACTTACTTTACTAATTTCCCTCAGTGTGTATAATTCCGGTGAGTTAAATCAAAATAAAATAAATAATATTTATCACGTATAAATTCAAAACTTCTGAAATTTTTCAAATATTTCGAACCGAACCCCGCAAAGGTTATGTAATTTTCACATGTCGTGACTGAATCTGGCGGAACGTTTCAGTTTTTTGTTTTTTTCCTTTAACTTGGTAGTATTGTAGTTTTATGAGAATAATTATTATATTATTCCATTTAACAACCATGCGATGGTGCGTGCACCGCGTTCTGTAAATAGCACACGATCCAAGACGATATACACAAACGACCTCACTCATCCATCTTTCGTCACACCATAAACCATAAATAATGCCACTTTTTTCAGATAGGGCTAGCAAAAGGAACAAACGTTGTGGCTGAAACAGTCCTATTGTTGAAACAATTGACGTGGAGAATCTTTAGAAACTTGCCAACAATTTCCATAAATGAAAATGGAGAGTAATTTGTATTTATCTTCTTTATTTGTAAGTATTTTCTAATTATAATCTGCCTTACATGTTCTAGTCTTCATTTGTATTTAATTATTAATGAAGAAATAATTTATTGCTTTAATAGGGTGGTGGTGTAGCTGGAATGGCTGTAGATATGTCTTTATTCCCTTTGGACACACTAAAGACAAGATTACAAGCTCCACAAGGCTTTCGACAAGCTGGTGCATTTAATGGTATTTATAAAGGAATAGGACCTCAAATTATAGGGAGTGCTCCACAAGGTAGGCAACATTGTAACCACACATCTAATTTAATTTATTTAGATAAACTCAATGCAAGTTGTCTGCTTTCAAATTTCAGCTGCATTATTTTTCTGCACATATGAAGCAGTTAAGCATTTTGCATCACCCATGGTGCATGCAAATGCATTGCCTTTAGTATACATGGCAGGTGCCTCTATGGGAGAAGTCGTCGCTTGTTTGGTCCGCGTTCCTATGGAAGTTATAAAACAAAGGCGGCAAGTGAGCAGTAACAGCGTTGTGCAAATAACAGTGGCTGCATATAAAAGTGAAGGACTTAAGGTAAATGTTATTAATGCACAAACACCACTAATATTTAATGTAGTGTGCATTTTACTTTATTTATTGTAGGGTTTGTATAGAGGATTTGGTTCGACTGTGATCCGTGAAATTCCATTTTCGTTTATTCAACTGCCAATATTGGAGTTCCTGAAACAATTATATAGTAGGAGATTAAATAATTCCAAACCTTTGAATTCACTGCAAGTGGCGAATTGTGGTGCTGTAGCTGGAGGGATTGCAGCAGCCGTTACGACACCTTTGGATGTTGTAAAGACTAGGATTATGCTTGCAGAGAGAAATCATGGAGCTGCTTTGAAATATTCAGATGTTTGGGTATCAGTTTACCATAGTAAAGGATTATATGGGTATGTTTTTGTGATACACCAACAAAAAGGCCTGAAGCCATCTCCCTCAACCTTCTGACATACCCGCCCCAGCCCCATACCTGCTTTTCATATTTATGTTGGCCGTTTCTGCCGTGTCACGGATTTTTGTTTATTTCTACTTAGTTGTTAGTTGTTTATTTCTAAAGGAAGCTAATTGATAACTTGAATGATTGTGCTAATTTCATTTTTCCATCTGAATTTCAATTTTGAAGCTCTGTGAGGATTTCTAATTTGAAGCTGGACAGTCAAGCATTATTGCATCAATTGTCATTATGTGCAAAATAAGTCTTAGCATTTTATACCTTAATATTTTGTAGGTTATATAATACACAAAATCAATGTTGCTTCTAATTTTGTTGAATTTGTGAGGTATACGGCTCTCAAATTCAACTCAACAAATGTCTCAACTCAATTTGCCACTTTTATATCTTGAAAGAATTAATTTAATACAACTACATAATATATATATATATATATATATATATTATATCTTTGGATTTTAATATTGCAGATTCTTTGCTGGAATAGTTCCCAGAGTAATGTGGATAACGATTGGTGGGTACATATTTTTCGGAATGTACGACTACTCGAAAGCATTTTGTCAAACAGCCCTGTTAGGAGAAGAAGTAAAGTCTGCTTCAAATTAGTTTGACATAGTAAGATATATATGAATCATGTTTCACATTGTTTCTGTTTCAAGAAACGTGCGCATAAATCCGTAAAACAACAAAGCAATATGATCGTCATACATTAAATACAAGTCTTAAGTTATGTTTGTCAACCGTTTTTATTTAATGCATTCCAGTCGCACTTACCCAGCCAGCTCAACAAAAATAAGAATGACGCGTCGCTTGAATCACCTGAAGAGTCACCGAAGTTAACGGCGCGTGCGATGTTCCTGTAGCTTGTTAATTAAGTCGGTCTAAGGTCGTGACTTATGGAAAGCAACAACATTACGTAATCTTTTCAATGCCTCACCTTAAATTCTCTTATAATCCCATAGAATTGAATTTCTTAATGATTCGGAAATAAACTGCTATTGCAAAAGTGAACTACACCAGAATAATGGAACGAAGAACTTTTAGTAGAAATAGTTTACTTCAACAACCCAAACAATGAATTTACATGATATTTCTCTGGTTTTGGTATGTTTCCATTACTCGTTTTAGTTTTGCTAATAAAATATTTACACGAGCAAAATCCGAATTCGAGAAACAATCATAAAACGTGTATACAAATTGTAAATACCGCAGGAGATGCGTTTTGTACTGGTGAACATTAAAAGTTACAACAAAAGATCAACTTAATCCATTAGGTTACTATCTCCGCGACGGCGGAAGTATGAAGATTCACTTCCGGAAGAGCAGGAAGCCGACAACTGGTAAGATGGCGGCGAGCAGGAAGGAATTGCGCATTGCTGAAGCGCCATTGCAACCATCGTAGTCGCAGTATTCACAAAAATCGATTGTGGTTTGGCTGCTGGTGGTTTCGGCGGGACAAGAACCTACCTTCTCATCGTAGTGCAAGAAGCGGCATTGACGGATGTAAGTAGTACGACCGAATGCTACATTAAAACAAAATTAGTGAGCAATTTATAGGATCCAAACTAATAATTAAAGAAAATATATTAGTTTACTTACTAGTCTGCTTCTTTTTCATGCACACTGCACGTTGATTCCTGATAGGGAAAGAGGACCCTCCTTGTTGCTCACAGTCCTGCAGCAAGACTTGACCACCTCCGTAGCTAGGCTGGTAGGAAATTCCGGAGTAAGACGAACGATACAACGTGGTATTGAAGTAATCCGCACATGGTTGACCCATATCCGCGGTACATGTCCAGCATTTCAAAGATTCACCTGGAAAGAAGGTAAATCTGTTAGATATAAATATATTTAGTAGATATTTTTATGACATCAGCATCATCTGGTATATCTATCGCGTTGCTTGCGATCACTGCAAAGTGAAAGTTGCGTCGAGTGGCTTAGGTCGGATTATTGCGACATCCCATCCGACATGTACGAGACTAGAAAAACCACAATTTAAATGTAGTTATATTGCGATACTAGGTTGCCATTCTCGTGGCGACTAGTTTATACCCACTGTTTAGGCCCACTGTACCTGTATTGAGATTGGAAAATGTTTCGTACCGTTCGAATTTTCAACTCACAAACCGCAGCGAAAGCGAAAAAGAACAACAAAAACAAACTAATCGTTTGTTTCACAATTGTCTGGTCGGTTTGCACTGTGAATTTATAAAATTCTTGACTTGAACAAATACATTACATATATATATATATATATATATTCAGTTGATCAAATTTCATACAAAAACCATTAGTTTTGAATTTGAACATGCATGATTTTCTCTCGAGTTATTAACGTCCACAATTGTGCCACCAAATAGCTATTATTACGAAATCTCATAAAGATAACTTTTATTTAGTAAAAACTTTTGAACTGCGCATTTTCCGACGCTTATATTAGCGAACAATGCAATTACTCACGTAAGTGGAGAAAACCGCACAAGCTAATGTCCACCCATCCAGCAGGTTCACCTTGGAGCGCGAATTAAATGCCACAGATGTCGATTACGTGTAATCGCAATTTCTGCGAGTGTTCAATTCAGGCACTGCTCGCAGGTATATTATGTTTTGATATTTTCAATGTCAACACTACAATAGAGTGACAAGTTGCTCGTGGGCGTGCAATATATGCGCGCAAACCTATTTATACTGCTGCACTCAACAAAAAATAATATGAAGCCAATATTTGTTTCAGGGATGTTTCAATCTGTGCAAATGTATTCTACATCTTCTTATGCGCAACAATTTTCCCGAATGACTCTAATAAAATACAGAGAATCCACCAACAAATCAAAGTCTATCTTCTATGCAATGCCGACATGCAGAAAACATGATTATTCTTGGAATAACATTTCATAAACATGAAAAAATGAATCCATGCATTTAAGGAGGGGCACCTTGCTGGAGACTAGTTCTGTGTTGTTGCAAATAATTACCTGTTCTGAATACAGCGAATGCGCTGATAACAAACAATGCCAACTGCAGGGAGCCCATGGTTTTCGTGGGTTCCTTCGAAGTAGGACGCACAAATGTAAAAAATACACACGCGAGTTCCACGCACTGGCGATCGTGACTACTGCGCGAGAGTTTGGGTTGTCGGCTGTGGTATCGCAGCACCAACTAGGCGAAGGCTTTCATTTCCATGGTTGTTATATGTTTTTATCCATGGGCCCCTTCTCCAATACTCTGCCTATTTGTGAGATGGAAGACGAGCAATTTGGTGCCATTTTACGCTAGCTAGGAGCTGGTAAAACATGAGTCAATTTGGTGAGATGTGTCCAAGGAAGTTGCGCATCAATTTTTAATTAGGTGTGATGTTTATATTTACTTTTAGAGTATTTGTAGAAGGAGTCAGGAATTGAACATGACAATTAGAGACAAATCTTAGAGTAATTGTGGTTAAAACCTCAAGATATTACATTACATTTGGTTTGTGCGTTGTTGTCCTGTTTTGAATTTTTATATGTGTTGAAGACTTTATTTATTTATAGTTACCACACTTCATTAAATTAATTAACATAAAACTTAGGTCATTGTTTATATTTATACCATACTGCAAATCAAAAGCTTATCAAATCCATACCAAATTAAACTCTAAACAACAATTGATCTCAAGACAATGTTTATTTCAATAGGAAATTTTACCATTCCATCGCAATTACAGTGATCTATTTCATTGCCCAAAAAGGAAACGAATCTTTACACCTCTAAAAAATACTTAAATCATGTTCTTCTGTTGATAAGAAACACAATTACGTTTACTTTCACTGCTATCGGTGGATTCAGTTGTAGCAGTGGTCACAAAGGAACTTTGAGATGCGGAACTTGTGACGTCTGACGAGTCATCAGAATCATGGCCTTTGCCACGGGATGAAACAATCTTGAAATTGATATTATCGACCTGTTTTACCACGCCATATTCAATGCCGTAATCTAACGCCTGTTTCACAATATCCAGAATTCTGGCTGGGTCTTGTTTCTGGTACATGGGTGTAGGCCTGCCCCAGCTGGTGATCTTACCAAGGTATCCCAAGACGTCCCAGTTGGATTTCGCGGGACGCTTGCAAGGCTTGGAAAGAGTCGAATGACTAGAGAGATTGGATGGTTTGGAATGCGATGACCTAGTAGAGGAATTGGATGATTTGGAATAGATGGACCGCGTAGAAATATTGGATGGTTTGGTATGAGTAGACCGGGTAGAATGACTTGAATGGCTGCTCGCATGGCGTTGTATTAAACGGCGCATTTTAATCGGATTATTTATGACTTTTTGGGAATTCTTTACTTTCTTGTTTTGCTTCTCGCTCTCGACTTGGGAGTGGCTATTGGTGCGACCCATTGTGACAAATTGATTATAAAGATACTGTAATTTTGAATATTTTTACTGCAGTGAAATTCCGGGAACAGGTTGTTGTGTGACACTGGAGATTTTTTCGAAATATTACAAAATTGACAGATGTAAGATACATAGCCGCCTGTGCATAAACATATTGTTTAGCTTAGTGAATATTATTGAATCATAAAAAAATGCAAACTGGAGATAATATTGGAAAGCTAACGCCAAAAACACAGGTATTCAGGTAGCTGTGGTTAGTGTTTCCCCAGATTTCATTACAAATTCCTGATCTAACCAACCTCCTACTAACCCATCCCGCATATCCCCATTCAGGGCTGAAGATATAGATGTGGTCCACGGCCACAGCTCTCTCAATGCCATGCGAACCCGTATTATAATACTATTCAACCCTGACGATTGTGACTTATGTAAAATTCCATAATAAATCCATCATTTGGACTTGTCTATCGTAAAAATAAATCGATCATTTTTTTTTATCCATCGTTATCCAGCCATTGTGCTATCGCATTATATTGTGCAATTGTTATTGCAGTTTGCACGAGTCCGGTTAAAATGTATTCATTTTTTACTTGATCAAGGGCGTTTTTAATTGATTGCAAGTGCACAAATAATGTCATTATGGTCATGAACATGAACGCAAGCGAATTATGATGGAGTTTACCATGAAATATGGTTTCAATTTGTGCTGGAAAAGCACAACAACTGAACAACTCAATACCAACTTAAACATAATTTATTTTATTATATGTTCTTGAAGTACTGCACTAAATAACTCTATTAATACATACTATACAAGAAACTAAGCTCATTTCTTCGTGTGTTTTTCATGTGGAAACACTTTTTGCACGCACTTTTCAACGTTATCGGCACTTAGAATAAACAGATTGCGTTAATTATGCAAAAAGTGACCCCGTTTTCCTTCGTGGTTTTGAGTTGTGTTGCTTCATGCGCATTGGAATCAACAGCAGTCAATGATGTTTATATAGAAAAGCATAATGGAAAGAAGCGTTAAGACCCTTGATATTGGATTATGTTGGAAATCTACTGTTTATTTTTCACATTATTTCGAATGTCATTATTGGAAGAAAATGAAATGTGGTCATTTAAGTCGTGTATTATATTTAGTGTAACTATTTTTTACACCTTTGGGGATTCCAAAAACATGTTCTTCTTTTGGAAAGTTTGCACAACATGTTTTGATAAATCCTATGTAAAATTTCCTTCTAAATCCAATGGTGTGTCATTGCGTCATTTGAGCAACTAAATTTGGATTTTAGCAATATGAAAAGTAATTGTGATTTTTATTATTACCAGCCACTTCTTTTAAACAAATGACCCCATTTTTTACCAAGAGGAAATATTAACACCGAAGAAATCCTGTTGGCAAAATTATATTGCTTTAATTATCTGTTATTCGGGAAAATTCAAATTCAAGGTAAAAATTTTGGGACTGTATTACGAATCAACCGAAGCAATGAAAGAAGAAGTGATTACACCATTGGGTTCAGAAGGAAATTTGATATGATATATGTGAGAATCACCGACAAATTCGCAATTTTATTATCATGTCTCAAATGGTTTAATATAAATTGATAATATAATTTATAATTATTAATAATAATACTAAAAATTTATTTTATTCTGCAATCAGTGTAACATGTTCATGTACCTTTATGGATGGGTGAAAGGATCTAAACCTTTTTTTAATATGGTACGCCCAAACAATGTAAAAATCGCAAATTTTTATGAATAGTCTAATCTTAGTTTACAGGTGATAACTTTATGCAAATCACAACAGACCTTATATTTGTCTCACAAGTCTATTACTGTACATTATTATCATGTTGCTTCCACTGCAACCTGCTGATTTCAGACTTGGCCCATAATCAAATTCATCAATGAAAGAGGACGAAACATACTTCTAATATTCTATTCTAACACATATCTTAATACTCTTACTAGGTACAGACGCTTAACATAATTGTAACTTCCTAATTAACTTAATTACAATCTGCGATTTAATGAAGTGCAACTGCTTCAAAGTCATAATTTCCTATTGTAACTTTTGTTATCTTTGTTAGAAGATGCAACGATGCATGCTAAGTTAAACCTGGTACATTGCAGGTCTCTGAGTAGTTCAAGCACTGACTAACTTTGTGCAGGTTGAAATTCTTATGATAGTTCAATTAATTAATTACGAACTGGGAGGCGAGACGAGTGATGAGGTCAAACGTTGATCGCGAGACAAAGCGTTGAAGTTTCATGTAGGCGTTTGTTATTTTTCACTAATTGAAATCTAATCTCGAGAGATTTATAGATGATATCATAGAATTAATTGTATGCCGATAAATTCGATATAATAATAAAGGTGAGACCTGTTGAATCACTAAAGCATTAATGTATCATGCGATTTACAGATATTTTGATTTATGACTCAAATGTACATTATTTCATCTTGGCTGAGTAAGGAAAAGTTACAGTTTCATCAGCAGAAGTCATAAAATTATCTTTGAAATAAAATATCAAAAAAGCACACTGAATAAAGACATTCATCATAAAAGGCCCAAGAAAGATTTTCCTTCTCTTCGCCATAAAAAAGCATGTATACTTTTAAGATAAACATGAAAGTTGCATAAAACTTAGCAGTCTTCTTGAACTAAACAATTGATTGCCCCATGAAATCATCTGGTCACTTCATTCTTACTTCAAAACATTTGAATATTTCATCTTTTACGCAATATTTGTGAATATAGTTACGACAGTAACATCACTTCAATGTCGTTTAACTTACGTACCGTCAGTTAACTCACAATTAATTCCTTGTTTGAGTCACCTCGAACCAAACAAGAAAACACCACACCTGGTTGCGTAAACTTAGTCTAAAGAGTAATTGCTATTGTTTTCATTTATCGTTAATTCAGTAACTACACCTCTTAAAGTCAAACCTGTAGGACTATAAAATGTTTCCGTTTCTATATGTCATTGGTGTGCTGTTATCTAAGACATCATATATTAATTATGAAAAAAAAAATGCACCAGAAACCTGGGATAAAGTAAGTAGTTAAAGTGTTCAACATCATGTAAGTCTTAAAATATACTTTATACACTTGTCTGAAGAGACAGAAACCAGCAATGAATTATGTTAATTTAATTATATGTTGGATTACGTTATTTCTTACTTTGCGTTGTACTGTACAGACATACACCATCATAAACTGACTCATTCAATTACTGCAATATAGAAACGCATTATTAAATGATTACACAAAACTTTAGTTCAATTAGCACATTCAGGTTGGCATTGTTCAGTGTTGTTGTTTTGATCTACAACAAATGAAACGTTAATTCAGGTGTTTGTCATAAGTGCAAGTGATTAACTGGCTGAAAAGTAGTAGAAAAGGGTATTATCTGGAAATTCAAGGCTTGATCTTTAAAGCACACTTTTAGCTGCTAAAATTATTACTTTCTATGATAAAGAAACAATGAATGAAATTCAGTTACAGATTGCATGGTCATCATATTTAGTTAAGCTAAGAAACGAATTTTATTAACAATTAATTACAAATGGAAAGTAAGTACCTACATTACAATATTACAGTGTTATAACAACAAATAATGATCCCTCCTTCAGTTTTCATTGATCCACAAATTCATGAATTACAAACGAGAACAGAAAACTTAACAAAACCATTCAATCAATTTTTCAAAAAGGCAAACCATCCAATATTAATAGATATATAAACATTTAAACACCCACCCAACAAAATACATAATATAAGCTCCTGTTTTCTCTCTTGTACTATTTCCAGATTAACTACAATTGCATAAATTACTAAAGATTCGATCCCTCGATTAGATTCGTGAGAGTTCTTCCTAGAACCGTATTTTTCTAAATTGGTTTATATTCTTTGTAAATATCATGTAATCGATGCACTTTGCAGTGTGCACACTTGCAGTAGATACGTTAAGAACACTCGTGCAAATGAATGTTGCTCAATGTGAACTTTGTAGTGCACATCTTTTTTTGCCTTGCATGCCTACAAATCTTTGACTGCATTCGTTATTGCTCAAGGACTGCTGTTTCACTCCTGCAGATGGACCCATAGAGAGGGTGAGCTTGATGGTAGACATGCTGGATGGATGGTTCTAGTGCAGACGATTGGCGGCAACCAGAGCCACCGCCGAAGCCACGAATGCCACGACGCCGAAATGTGTTTGCTCAGCGGAGTTGCATAAATCGTCAGAGCAGATCTCGCAGGCAAGGACATTGATTCTGTCGGAGGCGGCGTCGCATTCACGAGCATTTGAATCGGTTTTGGTCAGGATGCAAGCACGGGTTGTGTTTTGCATATTGGTGTTTTTATCTGCAGAAAGACATAAGAAGAGATTACGAAACAATTCAAATTTCTGTACACACCACACCAAACAAATTGGGATTTTCATTTAGATTCAGAAATGTAAATGATTATTTTTGTTCCAACTGAAAACATTCCGTAAGGGTATGAGTTGATTATTTCTCAAGTCTCTCATTCATTTGCAGGGTCCTAGACCTGACAAGACTCAATATTTTGTTGAACATTGTTAACTCCAGAAGGACCAATTCATACTCCGAAAAAAAATTTCCACTTAACCGTGGGTTTATTTATGATTTTCCGTACTAACCTCAACCCCAAATTGATTATTTTTTACATTTTCCTCCATATTTATATGATGAACGTTTTCGTCGTCGACGCTTTAATCGGATCATGCATAGAACAACCTAATTAACCTAGCATAGATAAATATATGCACAAGAATTTTTAAATCTGCACCTAAAAAGAATTTATTTGAAAATTTACTAAATATTTCATATTGTGTATTCGAAATGTATTCGAAAGTGTATTCGACATGTTGCGTTCTTCCGTGTGTCAGTTTGATGTAGTGCTTGTATTAAATATTACCATATTAGGTCTGGAGGGTTTGAAAATTGTTTAAAAGTTGGATGAGTTGGATTGTACATTGAGAAGTTTTGGGTGTTTTATTTCATATTTGTGTATGTGTGTGTGTACTCTCTTTGATTTGTTGTCTAATTTTACATTGATTGAGTTATTTTTATGTTACTTGCATGTAAGGGTTGAATTAGATTTGCAAATGAAGAAGTAATAACAGTGAGTGTCTTATGTCTTTAGCATATGTTCTTTGTATCTGAAATGTAGCTACTTTTGATTTCCTTACTCTTTCACACTAATATTCTCAATGAAAATAATCAAAGCTTGTAATCATTAACCCAAATTGTTACAAAAGAATAGTTTCTATTCACACACCCTATTCTGCTTCTTTGTAGCTAGCAACGTCATTTCCTCGTTGTACTCACATTCCTCAAACAGTAATTACAGTTCAATGTAGCAGTAGACGCTCTGTCCTTCAATACTCGTCGACAATGGTCAACTGGGGTAAATACACAATGTGAACTTAGCCCGAATAGCTAATGGATTCCCAGCAAATATTTACTAGGGCTATTCTAAGTGTGATGCACAATATTAATTTAACCTAATTTCTAGGTGCATGGTATTTTACACATCACACTATTTTTAGGAGAAGATAACTTAATTCAATTACTGTTGATTTATATACCTTGAATAACTTTCTTGATGCAAGCTGCAGAAAATCCACTTCCGACTGTTTTACCACAAGTAGCAATTGCGACCTTATCCTTTTCAGCCAAGTCATCGCAGTTTTTGTTGGTTGCAGACGACACACAGTTATAACATTGCAGAGCATATCCTAAAATAAACTTTTAATTAGTCTTAAAACAGAAAACAATCGTATGTATTGTAAAGCACTCCAATAATTCCTACACATTCCACATCATGTCCTTTTGAACTACTTTCAATTGACTCATACTCTACAGGCCATTGACGTTGTAAAAATAGACGAATTCAAATCTTCCCTTGCTTTGTAGACACCTCGAGGCTTCACAACAGGCGCCTTGAAAAGGTGAAAGCAATTTTGCCCACGGTCACAACAACCCTTGTCAACATATCCAATTTGCATGTTAATCTAAATAGTGGATATATTCGTCGGAAAATAGATCGCTGTAATCATGGTAATTTCCGTCAATTTGGTTAAGTAAATTTCTGATTAAAGTGCGAACTAATCACACTCACTTCGATTCTATTAGATACCATTCGATCAGACATGCTTCTATTTGCTATTATGATGAGGATGGACTATGAATACTCGTGGAAGTTCATTAAAGTTATTACTTTCTTATTTTTGCTACTCCAGGCAATGAAACAGTCGAACTATCATTGGTGATTACATTGATATCGACATAAAAATGTGTGAATGATTTATATGCACTGTAGCAAGTAGTAATTACGATTATAATTAAAGCAGTTAACAGATGTTTCCGAGATGTTTATAAGTCCAAACAGTGTTTTGCCAGTGGCAATCACTAGGACCATGGCTAAAATAGGCAAAACGCGTAAATCTGCATCGTAATGTAATAAACTAGGTTAACGACTACTAAAATTTCATTGTTTTTAAACCACAACATCAAATATCCATTAAACACTTGGTTTTATGTTGTAACAGAGCCTTACAAATCATGGTCTCTGAACTTTATTCTAGGATCCATGTGGGTTATGTTTTCATTCTCTATTAATATCACGAAATTGTGGCAGCAAATCTTGGATAAACGTTTTCTAATTTTAAGTTTTCTAATCTTTGTTTTGCAAGTTTCGTGATAATATTGCAGAGATCGAAGACATTTTCTACATTCGAATCAAACATGCATGACCGCAATAATTGATTTCTTCTATAAAATGCGTAGGTGAATTGAATAGACTCGATTAAACAATCGTTTTCTTACAATTCCTATTGTTCTAACTTTAATCCCCAACGACCTTGAAAACAATTCTTCCATAACCGAACACATTTTATGCTGTTGGCTGTAAATTGCCCGAAGTTAATTCTGTAATTATACCATCCTGTGTTGAACAAAATAAGTAAGATCCATTTGCGCAGCGAATGCTGGTTTAAAAATAATTGTCACATTCGCAGGAGCGCTGCCGAATTATATATCACAGACCAAAACAACTCCAACCTTGCAAAACTTATAAATAAGCTGCCACAAAGAGAATCTAGCGCAAAATCACCTCAGAAAAATTTTTAAGAAAAAAAAAGGTTTTATTACCTGTGTGCAGCAGGACGACGCAGAGAAGAAGCATGCTGAGTTTCGCCATTTTGTGGTTGAGCTAGTGTGTGTTTCTTGGGAAAAACAAGATAGAAGTGCTGAAACTGGGCGAAGTAAAGTTGCTTGCCACGATGATTGAAGCCGGACTACGAGGACCAATTGTGGATCTCGACTCGCGGTCCGTTGGACACACCGCGGACGCGCAGGCGATGAAGGAAGGAGGTCCTCGTTGGGTCACGTGGTCGAATGGCGCACGCTTTTCCAACACAAGGAAAATCCTTGTTTCCATTTCAACATTTCAACAGGAAGGACTAACTTGCTATCATAATCAACACTCGATACACAAGTAGTTTAGTGTTTGCACTTGTTTTTGACCTCTTTAAGTTGTACTACTCAATTTTGATTCATCAACATCAAATGCCAATATGCCCAGAAAGATATAAAACGTTATAAGTTATGGGGATGACTGCATGCATTGATGTCATCGAGGTTAACCAGTTAGAGCTATCTAACATGATGATTACAATTTTTGGGTATAACTATGGTAATTACAATTGAAATAATATTTGTCGATTAACACAACATACAAATCAAGATAATCCAAATAAATATTTTCTTCCAGAATAATAATTCTGTCTTGTTTTAGTTCTACAATCAAACAGAAAAGGGAAAACGTGTAGCTTGTCAGTCGTAATGAATAATAACTTTCTAAATTGTATTTTACATTTTGATTATGCAATTGAATTCCACACAAAACCGCCTTCAGCACACCAGCAATCGTTTTCATCCCAAAAAATTGAAGCGTTGATTGTGCCTATTGGGATAAGATGGCCACAACTTTTCATCAAAGCAATAATCAACCATTTTCTATACCTCCATGACAACATACCAAATTAAAAGTTGAGAAAATCACAGTTCGTTTCTAAATTCAATTTCCCATCAGACGGGTACTAAGTTACCTACAGTTATTCAACACACTCATTACAAATGCAGAATGATCAACGTGACCAACATTCTATTTGTAAACAATGACTTCATCGCGATGTCCTTGTCCTTCTCACAAACAAGCCCGACAGCATCGCACGGAATGCGCGCAGCATGAATTTCATTACACTTTTAATAAAACACATTCATACCGCTTCACACTCCATGCGCTACGTGCAAAATTCGCATCACGATCAACATTGCGTTTGTCAACAAGGATAGCCCAACTTCTTTCATCATCTACGTCTTGGCTTTGAATGCTTAAGGCGTGCAGGCACATCAAACGTCCAACGACATCACCTGCTATTACTTCCAAGAGGCCATGTGTTGCTTTGCTTCGTGGCGAATTAATCACCAGGATGCCAAAAACGCACAACAGGCAAGGCAATCAAATGATGTAATCACATTTGGCATGATTCCATGCTGATTCTAGAACCGGCGTTAGTCGCTTAGATTGCTGGTGGCCAGTTTATTTAAGGTGCTGCCTTTTCCAAAGCGGGGAGTCCTGGTCTGGTGTTGTCTTCCAACTGGTATTTTGTGCGAAGTGCGAAGTCTCAACGTTTGGCAACTACCATGTTCGATTCTAGACGTGATGGATCTGGTGGATTGTTGATTCATGCGTGCGTTGAAAAAAAGGGAACATCACTTGATTGGATGATGGAAGTCATCCAAGTTGTTCTGTAGGGAAGACATTCTTTTAATCAAATTGATGGCATATTAGGTTTTTTTATTGCTCTTATGTGTGCAATGTTATGTTTCTATGACTTTTCTAAAGTCAATACAGCAATATAATAATCTTGGCTAATCAATGAAAATGAGATTTAGTCGCTTACTTTGATCGCTCATAGCTTTGGATCCACAAGCGATTTCAAAGAAGTCTTTAAGGTTTCGGTGTGAATGAGCTGTTATATGACGTAAAACGTCATTGTTATAAATACCATACGTAAACCAAGTTATTCATGAATATGTGCTTCTGATTATTGCTTTCATATGGCTTTGTGACCTTAGGGAAATAATTTTCTCGGCAATCAAGGATGCTAAAAATTATCTGAATTTACAGTATAAGTGGAATTACAAACAATTTATAAATCTATTCTTTTAATTTCGGTATTATTCTTGACATGCTAATAAATATATCAACGCAAGATGTAATCTTATAAATTTTTTTAAAGATTATATAGAATAATCATTAAAAAAATTACGTGAATTACTTGTACATTAAAAACCACTAGATATGTGAAGCAAAACATAATACTTAGGCAATTGTGTATTTTGTTTGGTAATCGTTTTCCTAAATTAGATCATTGCAGATTTATCTAGAATAGTATATTTTTATCTGGAGTTGTTTCCTGACGTGTTTGGTGTTTTATGGATTTTATAAGCGTTAGGTGTTATTCTTATAGGACCAGTCAGTATTCTGTATTGAAAAATAAGAATGAGATGAATTATTCCAGGAATGCAGTGTCCTTTTCCGATGTCCAAATCCAAATCGCACCAAAGCAATTATTTTTTTCTAGTTCAACTTGCGATGTGTTGCAAGAACATATTTTAAGCATGATTTATGGAGCATTTCTGCATCTTTTGCAGTTGGCGAAAACTTGTTCTCTGTTTGTACTACGGCGGGCGTAGATAATAAAGCAAAATCTCAAAAAAACTCATGTAAAGAACATAAAACTGAAATGCACACCCACTCGATTTCTCCATATATTAATATTTTATAATAATCGCTGAAAATATTCACAATTGTAGTGCAAGTATTCGAGTTAAAGCGATAAAAAGCATTCACTAAAGGATAGGCGCTCGTGATAAACCAACTAAAACAATATTAACACAAATAACATAAGTAACAACATTTGATTCATGTTCATCCTCATATGGTAACTCAACGTAGAGCAGCCAGAAATAAACGTCCCAAAAGTAACCAATGCGCCAAAGTTCGAAATCTCCAAAAACAAGTCAACACTCTTCAAACACCCATCGAATTATAGGCATCGTTTAAACTCTTACAATGTATTAAATACTTATATCTTCTTGAATTGTTCCGCTAAGCTCTACGATGTGTTTCGGTTTCAATTCGGGTTCGAATTCACCTTAAATATTGTTTACACATTACAAGTAGTTTATTCTCTGTATCGTTAAAATTTCAAACTCTTTGCTCGTAGTTTAATGTTAAAATTCAACTTTGTGTCTCATAAAGGTACGCAATACGCATGGTTGAACAGAATATTCAATTGAATCATTGGCGGTTGTGATAACGAGTTAATCAATGAATTCGTCTCGCCGTCATTATCATGTTGATACGTGCTGTACGACGTGCTAAGTGCTCGTCTTCTTCTAGCCTAATGATCTCTAGTGTTTCGAAATAAAAACGCACAAATGCGGGTGTCAAGAAAACCTCCAAAGTAATTTTTTGAAAATAACAGCTAATTATATCCCCTTGCGGATTCGTGCGTGTTTGTTTAGAACTACAAATGGATCAGGAAATCGCAACAATTGTGTTGCATAGGTTTAATATACTTAATTTACATCAGTATCGTGTACTTCTTTTGTCCGTTTGTTCTGCTTGTTGCCCGGTTTCAAAAATGTTCGATATAAAAATAATCAGAATTTGGGAAGATCTCAATTGTCATGTGACCATTTTCATATGTAAAGATCAATGAATACAAATCAGTCTATTATTCAACGTATTAACGAATGGATAACCTGCTGTAATGAATAAAACTCTTTGAATCAGTGGCTGTTAAACCTCAATTATTTGAACCAAATGCATGACGTGGCGTTAATCATTATGGCTTCGTATTAGATCATATTTTGTGTATTTACTTCGTGGTAAACTTGATTAGCGTTCTAACATAATTCATTACAAGTTATTACAAGACCTAAAGCTGATAGAACTGAGTTTACTTGAATGTCATGTTGGTGGCGACATGTGCTGATGTTCTACCTTGAATGTGGATACCATACTGCAATAGTTAATGAGTTACAAGAATGCAGGTCTTTCTAGTCTTCTTTGCATGTAATACCTGAATGACACTAGGTTTAGTAAAGTCGCAATAGTCTATGTATCATAACTCGATATTATATCCAATGTTGGTTTAAATGTAGGACAAGTCGTAATACGTTTTTGATGACCAAATGGTTTCCAATTTCAGTTTGTGTGTAGTTGTTTCGTTAGGTCATTGAAGTGTTCATTAAATAATGTTAAGCTGAGCATGATAATTGCAACACATCCCAACTGGAAGTACGTGAACTGCGCTTGTTTGTACGTAATACTGGAATCTTTTTGTTGTAAATGGAGACGCTTTAGTTTGGCCACATAACAGTCGCTTCGAATTAGTTAGTATTTGTTCACATCTTGCATTAATGCATCATTAAACTCAGTCAATGGTTGGTAAATTAATAAACACTTCCGTCTATTGCCCACGCTTCGTGTGCATTAAATCACAACTTCCGGAAATTTCATGACAAAATACTAGCAACAGAGCAAAAAAAAAAGGCGAAAACTTTAATTAAACAACGAGTTTCGAACGTATAAAAACCCCAACTAATGGTAAAGGAAAGAAATAATAAAAACAAAGAATCACAGCATGTGTGGGCAATTCCAGCCAAATGTTCGCTCATTTTGTTCAAAGATCAATCGCACCGCGGTCAAGCGCGGGCTCTTATTAAATTATTGGTCATTTTCATTCGTCTTTACACAAATATTATGATAAACCTCTGTCGTTTGGAATCGAATAGAAAAATATATGTAACTGTACAACGCAATGTCTCAGCGATAAGAGATATAGGTGATTTGAAGCAATTAAGGCCAACAATTTTGTTTGTTCGGCTCGCGAACACAGAAAATACAGTACAATTGAATATAGAATACAAATTGAATGTAACGCAGTGATTGTAATCGAATCAGCCGATGCAATGCGTAAATCGCCGCCTCGCCAATCGGCAGCGCCGGCATTATATTTGCTTATATTGGAGTGTGCCAACGTGGAGACGGTGGCACCGGCATCGGCTGACGAGCATGGCGGATTGGGGCAGATGGAACAAAATCAAAGAACGCAATCCGACGCTCCCGTCGGCGCTGGGTGGCCCGCAACGAAGTCGGTTAGAAGAGGAAGAGGAAGCAGGCAACTGCCAGGGCAGCTGCGGTCATGCCACCCACGCGTCCAGCCGAATTGCAATTATCGCTGTCGCAGGTCTCGCACGCGTAGTCGCTGACCTGTTTCGAGTCGGCGAACTTCATCGTGGTGGCGATCACGCTGCAAGCAAGGTTGGTGCCCTTCGGCACGCAGCCGCGGGCTGTGAAGGTGTTGCCTTCACTGTCTGTAAAACGAAGAAATGTTTAATACAAATTCACACCAAACGAAAAACTGTAAGGAAAAAGTGGTGTCAAGAAAGCACTTGGAAACTAAAATATGACATATCAAGTCATATCACGTCAGGAATGTGCTTATCTAGTTGGTACTTATTGTGTGATAAATGATTCTATCGAAAAACTTGTTTGTAGCTCCATATCGTGTTGAATTCACCTTGAATTACACTTTGATCGGCGTAATTCAACTTTGGATTCATAGCAAATCTACATTGTAGGCGTACGCAATAATTTATATAAATACAAGTTTGTACATGAAATTGTACTTTGAATTGGTACTTATTTATTCGGTGTATTGCCTGCCTTCTTCACTTCCTGACCAAAATCAACGAAACGCTGAACCTATTTTATTTGAAAATCCAACTTTTCTACTTAACTTTCGTATTCACAATTTTTTACTTAGTCAACAATTGGCACCTAGAAAACAATCCTATTGCAAAAATTCTGCAGAAAAATTATAAAACGATCAAAACTACGTTATATACATGTATATAGTGAAGATCTCCATCAAACGTAGAGAGCTCCAATAGTTTTCATAAAAATCTATAAATCTAGAGTATTAAGAAAAATACTTGATATAAAGTTCTCAGAGAGTAGCAGACATAATCTCAAATGTTCAGTATGCACGTTATTTATTAAATCTCATAAGAATAAAATGCAGAGTATTATCTGCTTCGAACGATTTCATGATAAATCTACGAGTTGCAAATATGTGAGGGATATAAGAATAAGTTTCATGAAAGTAAGTACAATATCTATAGTCGAGATATTAATATAATGAACAAAGAGCTTCAAATCAGGTAGGCTAACATCATCGAGAAAACAATTTAGTGTAATCGATAGAAAATTAAATTGCTGCTGAAAATTATCATTCTACTGTTAGAATTACCAAGTATTATCACATTTTTCTAGAAAGTTAACTTGGAGTAAAAATGTTAACATGAAAGTTAGGATTTTACAATAAACGCCAGTGTTGTTCCAAATATTAATTAACAATCCAGCAAAACAACCATAAGATGACATCATAGTTTAACGAAGTTGCCATAAAATAAGCTCACTCCGCACATTAAATGAAACATCAACATGTTTAAGCTGAATGAAATATTTCCTCGAAAAACTGTGACCTCATCCTGATCGCTATAAGATAAATATAAATGATTCGTTACCTTTTCCCGAAATCTTCGCGCATGTCATAGGGATGACGGAGGCGATGGCACCCAGGAGACCACCGCCGCTGTTTTCGCACTCCACCGATGGAAGGGTGAAGGATAGGAAGCTATAGGCGCAGGCGAATCCTTTGCTGGAGTCGCAAGAGTAGCACTTCAACGAATGCACTGCATCATTGAAGAAAACAAGTCATCAGCACAAAATAAAGAAACCAGTTTTAGGATTCATATAATTTCAATCAATTGCATTCAGTATTCAAATCAAACAAACCTAGAAGAGCGACCCTTTTTTATGTGCATTGTTAATGTACCGATAAATTAATCCAATGTTTATAAAACAAGCAGAATTAAAACCGAAAAGTGAAATATTTAAAACTGTGATTATTTCATTTGGCATGCATGACTATCACTTGACAATACTGAAGTAACCAACTGAAAAATTGCAGGATGACAATCTGTTTACTTCAAGGGTACATTATGCCCTTGATATCGTGATTGATTGTGAATAATCATGAAGTAAAACGGGTGTGCATTGGGATAAATTCTCGGTGAATATTTAATGAATCAGTCGCGTCGCTGTGACTACTTACGACGTCTCCAGCCGCTGCCCAGGCGGTTTATTTACAAACAATGGCCGCATCACAAAAATTGCAATGGCAGCGAACGTCAACCGGAAGTGTGCTCGCACGCTATGCGCTCAACTAAGAATACGGCGGCCGTATTAACGAAGATAACCCGCGCGTGTTGGGACGGATCAAATATGTGGAATGGTGTTTACCTGAGGAGACAGCGATGAGCACCAGGAGTGCGGAGATGATCGATTTCGACATGATGGCGAGACGCGACCGCCTGGTGTAGCAAGTTACAGCTGATGGCCTTTTGGACGAGGAGATGAATCTACGCGGGCAGCACACGGACGATGAGCAATGAGGAGACGGTTCTCGACGGCAGCGACCTGCACACGTAGCGATCGGTACGCACCAGCCGTACTGGGTCGGCGTCGTCGATGTGACCCAGAACAGAACAAAGCTGCGTTGCGTTGGTGCTGCGCGAGGAGCGGCGCACAATATTAAGAGGGGCGCTGTATGCAACAACTTCGGCAACGTCGACGTTTGTGCCCAGTTATACCAACGATCAAAACCTAGTTCTGCGAGGTAAAAACAAGCGGTTTAAGGCACCACACCTGCTTTCTTACACGACTGCCTTGAAAGCCATGCGAATTTCTAGTCTCACAGATCACAGGTCTTCACCTCCTAACTGCTGAACCATCGTAATACGATATGCGTGCGGCGGTCAATTTATTTTTGGAAGAGGTGTTTGCGAAGTTGTGACCTCTGAATGCTTCGCGTAGATGGCACCAGCGTCCTGGGGAGTTGGCTTCGATCCTGACCTAAAATCGCAATTCCCTCAACAGGCCCGCAGCGCCTTCTGGCCTCAACCTGCGCGACGTCCCTATTCCTGTTCCCTTTTGACGTGGCGGCGTCTGCAGACGCGTTCGATACGGCGTGCAGACAGACGGGCACCACGTTGGTCATAAACAGGACAAAGCGATAGACGCGTGGCAAATATCCGGATGGTTTTCCTCCCTAGCACTACTCGGGCTTTTTTTGTACACGCGATAATATTGCGCCACGCGCAACGAATACAAATATGATGTTTGTTTGCACGACCGAGCGGCGACACAATTGACGAGGGGGTTGTTTAACCTGGGGACAGCTAACGACCAAACAGGCAAATCAAGCCGTTGAGCTTGTAACGGCTTCGTTTTCTAACAGAAATGCACAACGTGCACGGATGCGTGGATTTGAATTACCTTCGCTGCAAGTTGCAAAATATTCGACGTTTCCACAGGTTTTGAGCACGGTTAGCATGAGCTGAAGTCATTAATCAGCATGTTATTAATCTATAACTCAATGTAGGTTGAAGCAAGAGTGCTTACTTGCTTGCAACTACGGAGAAATACCCTGCAGCTTATGTAAATAAAAACACGCCTATGAATTGGATGCTTCTATCAATTACGCCGTGATATTTAAACTTGATTAGATCGGTCGGGTATCTATTTTTACTCAACTCTGAATCCATCATCAGGACACTAATGGATCATTACTGATGTTGATGGTTAGTTTACACGCAAATTGAATCAACCCATGAACATTGAACACAAGACCTCACCCGAAATGCTCAATTTTTAGAGTGAAAGTAAAACCTCCAAATAAAAATCAGCCAAACATCAATAAGACATCTTTATCTACAACTCAGTGCATAAAATGATATTTTACTGCAAACAAACTACTTACCGAGACTAGTTAAATCGTGTTTGCAGATTGCTATTATCTGAAACCTGGCAGAATGCACATGAATTGCATTGCAGTATAGTTTCGCAAATTAATTACGTTAATTAGCACGCTATTTCAGTCGCCACGCGCAGTGATAAACAAGACAATCCACTCGAAGCGTTGGAAAGTCCCAATCAACATTTAGGTCTACGAAGCTGTCGATTACATTGAATCATTTCGCCGGTTTTCAATTACTCGTCCTTGGATGCATACACCTCGTGGAAAAGCGTGTTTTGTCAGCAGTTTGTATTTGCACAGTGATTGAGGTGGAGATAAGCGATGAACAAATTGGTGGTTGTGATAAATCTTTGATCCTTACACATTCGGAACGGATGAAGCGTGTTTGGAATGAATGCAGGGCGCGGTTGTGTATCATTTGATTTTTGAAGAAACGTAAATAAATTAAATGTGTCTTTGATATCAATAAACATGGACTTAATGTACTTGAAGTTCTGTAAAAAGAGTAAATAGAGAGTTGATTTAGGACCGAGTTCATAGTCCAGTTGCAAACTGTACTAAAATGATTGAGGAATAAATACTACACAAGTAAATTAGAGTGTGATCCGACTATGAAAAAGACCTTGCTTCCAAGAGACGAGCTGATTTTATTTTAGCCAAGACCAAGCTTGAGCATAGAACTTACCGATGAAATCAGCCATTATACTTGTTCATAAATTTCACTTCATTTATGTCGTTTACAAAAAACAAGATGGGGTGGTTGAGAGTTTAGGCAACGATTTCGTTGTTGCGGCTATTGCAACGATAGGTCCACCCTATCGTGTGCAACATGTAAAGCGGGCAACCCCAAAGCTTGCAATAATTTTCTTTGTGTTATATTTCAATTGTGTTGTACAACAAATGATGAACTTCTAAATGAATCATTCTCAATGCCTTCAATGTATTTCGATTCGTTGCAATAAATTGATTCTGGGTCCTAAGGTTGAAGTTTGTTTTATTTATTGTTGAAGTGTCGAGATGGGCTTTCATGTTGTTTGTGCCACTAATCATATGGCAAGTATATTTGAAGGGTTGTATAATAATTGAGAATAGTTATTTCACTTAGATCAAACCTTATATGATTGTACACTTTGATATTGGATATTCAGTGAAATTACGTCCAGGAAACTCACCTTTGAGTTACATTATGTTCGCATGTACATTATTTTTCTGATTCTTCTGAATATACGTTTGATACGATAAAACGATAAACACATTCAGCTTGCTTGTCACGCTTATCACGTGACAATATTGATTACACTCATTGAAACGGAATACGCAATGATAAACCACGTGGGTTTACCTTTTGACTTGCGATAACATGAATAATTCCAAAGTACATTTATTTTGAAATCCTCTCTGGATGTCTTCTCTTCACAAATTCTCAGAAAATTATGTGGGATGCAGAAAAAACTTTGCCTGGATTTCAATGAGAACATATCTTGAAAGGATTTACTCGTGGCAGGATTTGAAGGATTATAAGCTTTGTATCCACATTTAGCTGCTTTCAGAAAATTATTGTTTTGAAAGTTTTATTAATATAATAAATATAATAATAGGACATGATGGTTTAAGTTATAATTAAATAATAGGTTTATTTGAAACTTGTTACAGACAGATTGACTTAAATGCAAATTACACAACTGCGCACGATGATAATGTCACTTAACGCATCATGGCGATAGCTGCGACTCCAAGTGACATCACAACGGAGCCTGTGATGAAGCTGCCAGAATTGCATCCATCATCATCACAAGTCGTGCAGTCGCCGCTTTTACCTTCGCAGAACTTGGCATTGTCAGTACATCCACGGAGCCAGCTCTCTGAGAAAAAACAATGACACATTGACAGTAACACATCCCTACGTGGCCGTCTTCAGTATTTACCATCCTTGGCGGTGCCTATAATGTAGCAGTGTGTATCCTTCGCTTCACAAGCTTGGGCCTCCATCTTGTCAACCGTTTTGCAGATCGTGGTCTCACATTTGTAACACTTGAGTGGATTTTTGGCGACGACCATCAAAGTCACAGCGAGCAAGGTGACACAGAAGAAAACGAGTTTGGCCATTTTGTTGCTGGATTGCTGATTAATTGAGCTGTAGTAATCAGTTGGATGTTTAATGCGGCTGTGTCCGGATTTAAATCGCGATGTCGCTTTTTATACGCGTCGAGGCATTGTTTGCGTAGCAGATAACCGCACTTAAAATTAGATTTTTTTAGGGCATTCAGATAGGCTAATAATTTATCGTCGGCCGATAATAGTATTGATCGATATTAATCGGTGTACTGTATAGCATATTGCTGCTTCAAACATAATATAAGATCATATAAGTCCTTCAAAGACATATAAATTGCATTAAAAAAATGGGCTGCATTATGCAAACTTGGTCATTATACAATTACTTTCAGAGAAAACGTAATATTAAGGTTATGCCCCAATAAAACATCTGACGACGACGGAAACGCTCAAGGCAATTGATCTAATCATAAAGTTACTGGAGTTGTAATTGTCATCTTTATAAGTATTGCATTTGATTTGGTGTTTCTTATAATTATCGTAAATGTTTGCAGTGCTACAATCACGCTTCCAATCCTCTGCAAAACGTGTCCAATTTTTACTAATGGGGCAAAGATATTCACACGTGGGACTCACCATTAGGTGCTTTACAGTTTCCAAATAGCTACTCTTGACATTCCTTGCAATTTGAGTTACAATTGTAATATTTAAGTGCATGAACTGTAGCAAGAGCTATGAGGGCTGCAACAAAGACGATGAAGAATGTGGTCATTTTGAAGTGTGTTAGAAATGGTCAATGGCAATTACACTGCTTGGCAGCTGGTTTTGTAAACTATGCAAAGACCCTGCATATGCCTGGCATATTTCTATGTAATTTGTTGAGATTACGTTGATAAGATGATAGTGCATGCATCTGCAAACTTTGAATCAAATATCTTCATGAAAACCGCAACATTGCGTATGCAAACTGGAATGAATGGGTCCTTGGGTAAGGAATGAAGCACAGTAAAGAGAGAGGTAAAATATTTGACAATCATTTTTTATTTGTGCTTCAATAATGAATAATTGTTATTTCCAATTAATCATTTGTTGCTTCACGTGATTAATTCGATAATAATCGTATCCTCTTGCGTAAGGTGATTTTCAAGATGTGGGAATTAAACTTGAATTATTTTATCACGCACATAAGGTTTTTATTGTTCAACAATGTAATTGAAGAAACAAATATGTTCCACATACCAACAGTTATCGCTCACTTACAACTGCTATCGATAAATGTAATTGATTTATTTAAGTTTCATCGATTTAATATAGGCAACCCAATCAACACAATTTTTAAACTAATTTTAGTTTTAATCAATTTTTTATTAATGCAGTGTGGGCTTTTGCAAATTATATTTAAAAAAACATATTAATTTCATATGCATTTTGTATAATTTTAAAGGTATATCGGCAACTTAAGATACTAGTGATAAAATAGATGTTATCATTTAAATTTTCAAATAAATCATTGCATTCCCAGTTATAGTTAGCGTTCGACAGTTTATTTGTTCTTGACTAGACAAGACGCAACACAACAAGTACAAATATCGAGTATAACAATCTAAGTTGCATTTTGCTACCGCCCGTGGCGGCGGCTGTGGCATAGAGTCTTTCACAATGGGGCTACAATCAGCGCGGTGCTGGCGGACATCTACGCCTACTGCAGAAGCACTCACGGCGGCAATGGGACTAAAAAGCCTTTGCTAGGACACACAGCAGGAGCGCACTCATGGCGGCAAGCGACGTGGGGCGGGTGGCTGGTGCATTGTTGCAGCCGTCCGTGTCGCATAAAGAGCAGCCGGAAACGTGCACGTCGTTTCTGCTCTGATTGTCGTAGATCTTCTTGCAGACATCCAGTTGGTTCTGGGTGTCAGTGGGAAGTTGACACCCGCGGAATACCACATCCTTGCCTCCGACTGAAAATCAAACGACAAATCTATCTAATGGCAGAAGAAAGTTGGGAAGTAAGAGGATGGTAAATGCACATGTTTGAATTACATTCAATTTAAAGTTGGCAAAGATACAGAATAAATTATCATGGATTAGTCTATGAAAAAGTTGGCTCGTTTGGGCGGGAAAATGGAGCACGATAATGCCTATGGTGCCATTTGACCTCTTTTCTTCGACGCATAGGAAGTTAGGCAAATGTCGCAAAACCTTTCACATTTGCGATGATTCGCTGGATCTGTATCGATTTTGACCTGCTTCCAAATCCATTGCACTTTTGACCCACGCGAAACACTAGAACTTCGTCAAGTTTGACGACCTCGGCCATGACTGCAGCGGTGGCAAAATTTGCGCTACGCACTACTCACCCATGACAACCACCTTAAGGCAGTTGAGCGGGATGCTCTTCTCGATGGTGGTGAACTCAAAGATGCGCTTGAAGGAGTTGTTCAATGAGATGGCGTAGTCTTTGGTCTGCAGCAGGCTGTCCAGGTCACACATCTTCAGCGGCACGCGGTTCTCAGGCTGGAGGCAGTCGGAGTTCTCGCTGGAGATGCAGTGGTAACAGTTGATGCAGGTGACTGCAACGGATCACCAGACACAACCAAATCACCCAAATGCAAGTCAAGGTATTCCATGCTTACTCGATCTGATGGTCAGCAGGAGGCACAGACTAAACACTACAATCCTCGTCATGCTGCCGCCTGCGATTGACGCTGGGAGATAGTTCGTCGACGCGCTGCCGCCGCGGATTAGACGCGCTGTCGTGTTGCGGGTTGCGCCGCACGCGGGACGCCAATACGCGCGATGGCGCGTCTTTGGCGGCGGTGGCGGCGTTGGCGCCGGCACGCGCACAAACGCAAACGCGCGGCGGCAGGGCGGCGGGACACTGTGCTCGTTTCCTGGCCTTCGGCGCCGGCATCATCGAACCATAGTCTGTCCCATTTATTACGTCTAAAAATATCAATGGGTAGGAACTTTGACGTTGTTTTTATGCTCAAAAGTTGCTAAGATGCTAGGCTTGATTAATATTTTATGCTGGACTATTCTTAATATGGTTCAGGAGGAATCGGAATGAAATCTATAATTTGGTACCTACTAGAATAGGTGTGATACAATCAATAAATGATACAAATATTTTATAATCAAATAACAATTAAATAGGCCAGTAAATTTCTGGACTTTTGGTCATAATGAATTATTAAGAATTAATAAATGTAATAATAGTCAAATAAAACCTACTCTTAATTTAATCCAGAATATTTTAAAAAGTGCAACCTAAACTTTTTATTAGATTTTATAATAATTTCTACTCTAGAAATTAGGATTCCTCGTGTGAGGTTATGATACTACAAGTTCACATAGGTAGATTTCTCGCAGAAATAGTTTCGGGAAGTAAATTTTGAAGAAATAATTTTTTTATTTTCAATGACAAAGCGATTGTTCCAACTTAACGTTATAGTTACTATCAAATAATATGCTTAATTTTTGGTGCAATTAGTGGTAGACTTGTATTAGTGATATGATATATTCTGGAATGAGTAATGAACTGTTAATTATATTGCTTAAAATTACCTGTCACCGTTTTGTTCCAAATTAACTTCTACTTTACTGAATTCCGTTCACTTATACAATTTTATAAAGATAACGATATTTATTCAGGTTCTTAAAAATATAGTAAAGAATAACAAAACCAAGGTTGTAAGCTACCTAAAAAGCTATTTCATTAAATAATATACTACTTGACATAATTTATAGAGTTAAAGACCTCGCTAGTACCAAAAATGTGAACCGCAGTTGATAGTACACAAAAACAACAAAATGCTGATGGATCAAGCAGACTCAGTTTTTTCCATTGAACCTACTAAGCAGATACTAAAAAGCAAGAGCACGTGGAAAAGTATAGGTCCCAAACACCTGTACTGTATGATTGCTACAGGTGTTGCTTCAATGTCGAACCCACCAAGCGCGAACAAAATTACAAAATTAGAAAGTTTATTTGTTTTGAAGGTCAGTGCCTCATTTCGAGAAGCTAATCACCGCGTTCAATCTTAATGCAAGTGATACAAGTGTAATCATTCGTAGCTAATTGCATCAACGCCGCATGCAAATTATTCAGCGGCGCGGCGCGGAATTCACGCACACACACTAATTACTCCGGGGACAATTTACGGAATCGACGCTCCCGTTCACGAGGTAAACGCACAGCGCCTAAAAATGGAAATAATCTGGATATTACAGGTTCCAGCTGGAAATCGCCGCATTACACCGAACGTGTGCGGTAATCGAATCGCCACTGGCGGCGCGTTTGTTAGCTCCCAACCGATTCGTAGTCGTGCTAGAACGCGCTCATGGACCAGTTAGAAAAGTTCGAAAAGTCCACAAGCTGCCAGTTGCCGCCGTTGTTATCTGCCGGAGTTGTCGTCTCTTAACAGGTGAGGTGCGTCGGTGCGCTATCAACGAATGCGATGCGACGCTAACATCTGTAATTGCTTCCAAACAGTGTGGGGCACGCGCAAACAAACGCTGCCTGATAGCCGCTGGAAATTGAGATAACGCCAAATCCCCGGCCTGTGTACACAACATTCTGGGCAATAGTATCGAGTGCTACTGGACTGCTTACCAAACACTGTTCTATCCACTTTTATTGCCGGCAAAACGTCCAGTTTCCTTCCAAGTTGCCTAAAGAACTTCATACCGCTTCTTACTAACCCTTCAAGATGAAGCGCATTGGATTGTTACTCATGGTAATCATTCTACTCAGCATTGTACATTCCTGTAAGGAATATCTATTACTTTGTGGATCAAAACCAACTTAGGCATATAATTGGTGATCAATTTCAGCTTTGGGAATATGGTGCTTCAGTTGCTCGTCTCGTGCAGACCCAGAATGCGCAACTTTGAAGCAAAACGACACAGCAAGTCCTTTTTACATCAACTGCACCAAACCGGAGCATACCTTCTGTAGGACAACAACAGTTACAAGTAAATAAGCCAATCTAACCCAGTAAGTAACCCAACTTGTTACAAATTCTACAATTGTTTTTCTTCCATTCCCAGTCGTAGATAGTAACAAATACGTCCGCGTGACCCGCTCCTGTGGTTATATACAATACAAAGCAGCAGTAGACAACTGTTACGAATCGGACGACGCTTTCAAATTCGAAAAGTCCTGCCAGTGCTTTACGGATGGTTGCAATTCTTCTTCAACAATCCAGGCCTCCATCCTTGTGACGGCTGCAGCGCTGACATTAATCTGGCATCAAATCATTCATTAGAAATAAGCAAACCTTCCAGAATTCCACAGGTCAACGCCGCTACACAACGCTGTACCCTTCACTATTAACTTAGATTAAATTAGCGAATGCTAATTGGCGTTGTGTATCATACGTTTAAGTGTAATTTTTGCAAGCCGACAAAGAGCAAGTCCAACATGCGAATCATCAGTCGCATGCATTGGCAACTGATCGAATTGCGCACAAACCATGAGAAATTGTGTTTTTATCAAAAAAAGTTGTTCACGCTTAACGTCGAGTGCGCAATACTCTGGTTTAAAGCAGTTTGATCGGGAATTTTGAAAGAGACTGTTCTATGGTTCGTAAGGTCTCAATGCTACGAAAATTGCAGCAACCAAATGTTCACCTATTTTGCACTATACCGCTTCATCGACTTCTATAGAAAAAAATAATCAATACGCATGTAAATCAAGTGCTAATGAATGCTGAGTGCGATGCTGCATTATGCACATGACTTTACGGTCGCAAAATGTTTACTACAGTAGAATAGGTTAAAATCATTGTAAAATAGATTATGTTTGCGTGCTTGGGAAAATTTTCCATTTTATGCTCATAATTACAAAAGCAAGTAGAGATTTCATCTTTCTTTTTTATTTATAAACTACGTGAATTAACGCAGCAAAAAGTAGAACGCAAGTTGCAAATCCGCATGGTTTAATTTAAATTTCTTTTACTGCTGAAGTGTGGCAATGTTACTCATCAATTAAAATTGTTGCTAAGTTCTTTTATCGTGCTTTCTGGGTTGTCGCTGTTGAAGTAACAAATTTGCTGTAGCTTCCTGTAATCTACGTAGCGCTCCTGTAGACCGCCCCCACTACATGGACTTCCTGGCCGGCACCAAACAGGTCTATATGGGGGGGCAGCATAGCGTGCACTCCCGCAGTCCTTGCCGCACGAATTCCGAAGACGCGCCCGTTCAAATCTGCAGGACCTGTCGCAGTAAAAGTGTTCCTCGCCGTCGCCGCCACAACGTTTGTTAACATGGCCCTAAAGCAGAACGCTATCATCGGCACGCTCTTCCTGCTGGTCATTCTTCTGCAAGAAGGTGAGGAAATCATTTATATCCTCTCATTGCAATTTTCATTCAAATCATCTGCGTTTAAGACTCTGTCATCAAAATAAATGCCGTTTGTCGCAACACTTGGCTTTATGACAGTCACGTATTTATAGCGTCGTTGGTTGGGAAATTTGAATTTCCTGCTTTCTAGAGTGTTGCCAATAGCATTAAACTTGTTCTATTGTTGAGTTCTTGAATTTGCTGCAATCCGCATCCTGTAGAACGCATGCCAGCACGATGAAAAAAGATCAATACAATCTTCAACTTATTTAATGGCCAAATGTTTTCTTGGCGTACGAACTTAATCATGAAACTCACTTTAATGCATGCGCAATAGTGGAAAAAAATGCATGTTTCTCATATCATTTGCAAATCCATATAATTAATCCATCATTAATACATTCAAGCTATAATTTCCTTTGGATCAAATCGGTGTGGTAACAAATGGGTTCACACAGTCAATTGGTGAAGCACACGTTTTGCAATCGGTGGCAATCATAGCAAAAGAAGGAAATTTATAGATCCAAACAGCACAACAGTTCAGAGAGCGACATTAATTGTGTTGATAAGTCACTTCCGGCCAATTACGCTTCAAATAGTTAAACGTGCGAGACGCGACCGCCCGCAGATTGAGCCGGCAGTGCGTGCGCGCAAGGGCGACCCATATCAGAGGGATATTCATAATTATTTTATTATTTAATATAATAATGATGGGTCGCGGCGTCGAATTTTCGTGCGGCATCCGCACGTGAAAGACAGTATCGCATTAGCGTCGAGTATCAAACCTCTGCGATAAACTCTTAACACTGATAGTGCTAATGTTATGATAAGTGATGCTGGCTTCAGTTTAACTTGCGCACTTGCAATTAATAAGGAAAGTATCAAATTACAGCATGTTAACTATGTTTGAAGACAGTGAACAGATGTGATTGGTGTTTTCATTGCTTTGATGAGAATGTCGCAATTGTTAGATCGATAAACATTTAGGCACTTACTACACAGTTTTGCAAGATCGATGGTTATATATGTCAAACTTCCATCCGCATGTCAAAGTGGGAGTTCAGTAGAGTCCAAATTTTTGTAGATAAGGATAGACTGCGCAAATCCCGTTTATTAGAGTGAATCGGTTCCGTCAAAATACGATTTGATTGCAGGAAAATCTATCAAACAGCGGATTTTCATAGAATAGCCTATTGTTATTTTTTGTAATTTATTTATTTGAAATGGAAATTGAAGGTAAATTCGTGAATAAAGAGAGAGAATAAAGGATATCGTGACTTAACATCTAGTTACAGAGTAATTTAATGTGACGCAACAGTTTTCAAAAATTTATGTGTGACTAAACAAACTAGGGAAGGAAACTTTTATTGGGTTTAGTTTCTATGGTATTTTGCGTGGAATTAGGGTGTGAGCAGACCGAAGTGCAATCTGTATCCTCCCAAACAAATAGTCCTCAGTGGTGAGAGCTCGAGTAAGGTGTCAGTCTATGACCGGCATAGATCACATACCACAAAACCCTACATCGGACATATGAATCTTTAATCAATTAATATGATCTAGTTTTTCTTTGAAAATCTACTACATTTTTTTATGTTTGTTTATCCCAGAAACCCATCATGAATAGCTTTATACTAATTTATTATTACAAAACCAACATATTTTGCAATAACAGTACTGCATCAAATAAATGATCTATTGATTGTATAATTTATTGGACATTAAACCGGATGTAATCAAAATTACGTAACCAGTTCGCAATAATTGATTGCTTTTTGTATTGAGATGAGTTTACTTTGCCACTTACTGAATATTTGATGTTGCAAAAACGTTGTCAATCATTGTCAAAGTAAGCACATCTCAATAGAAAAAAAAAAGAATTTATTCTAATGTTTTCAATGCAGACTCGGAGTTTTTCATTAAATATATTACTTTCTAGTGTAGTTGAAAAAATTGGTTTATGGAAGGATCAAACAAGTACAGACCTCTTACAGTCACTCCTCCTAAGTGGTAGTTAGTTATTGTTTAAAGAAATCTGTAAAGCAATGGAAATCTACGATAATATAGCTATCTGCAAAACATAGAATAACTGCAATGGTTGTTGTCCACCTATTAAAAATTGTTTACTTGCAGCCAAAGCAGAGGCCACAGCTATCTAAATATTCAACCATCGTCTAAATTCTATTGCCTTTTCTGTTATGCTTGCAGACTTCAGATATCCCGGAATAGTTGGCGAAACATTCGTATGTAATACTCCCACATGCGCTTAGTTTTTGCAAAACTACTTCCTTTAGTATAGTAAATTAACTATTGCTCTAAACGCATGCGGTATCGCATCCCATAGGAGATTAGCCAAGGACGCGAAGGTATTACGGATTGACCGCTACTGTTAGGTACTTCTAGGCATTAGCGAACGCAATGAAACCGCTTCCCGGTTAAGGTTTAAATTGCAAATATACATCACCTACAAGCACATTTGAGAAAAAGAAAGTAAAGAAATTGAAGACAAATGAATATGATGAGTCGACTAAACACTGAGTTTAATTTTACTGCATCAACTATCTGGATTGTTATAAGTTAATTAGTTATTAATATTTATTGGTTTATTTAAGCTCTCATCTTATGTATAAAGTTGAATGTCGAACGAATAGTTGTATTAGCGTATAATATATGTGATGAATTTAGGTATACTGAATTATATTGTATTAAGCTAGGTGAAGGAAATCAAATCAGTGCTTTTATATAAATAACTTATTGAACATAAGTTGTTGAGGTGAATTTTGAAATAGAGATCAGTGGTTCTAATAGTATATGATAAGATATGTAATTGTTTTTGAAGAGAGTAACTTGCAATAGACGTTGTACGTACGAAAGTGGTGTGTCGACTGTCACACATCTTTGCAGCATTTGCAGCCATTAGTCCTCGGAGTCTTTGTGGGGCTCGCGTCGGAGGCGCAATTAGCGTACAACCTCGCGGGGTTTTCTTCACAATATCTCCTGCGACGGCCTTGACACCACCATTGATGCTACGTACCAAACTAAATTAAATGCATGCAGCTATGAAGCTTAAACGTAAATAATAATGAGTAAAGAAGAAGGCACGTTGTAGGCATGATCAATTAAATACTAAATTCCTTGGGTTTGTTGCAGGCTTAACCCTCACCTGTTACCAATGCAATAGCCATAACGACACAAGATGCGCCCTTGAAGAAGTACCTGAGGACCTGGCCACTCCCTGCCCAGAAAAAAACCCAGATCAGAACCCCTACACCCTTTGCAGGAAGATCAAGCAAGTGATTGACTTTGAAGTCAATGGGCGTAAGTAATTCTCAATTCACAAAGAAAACAACAAACGATATAATTTCACATCTGGATGTCTATTAGTGCCGCCAGATAACCGTGTGATCCGCTCCTGTGGCTGGGACGAGTCCAACTACAAAAACCGCTGCTACCACCGCTCCGGCTTCGGTGGTCGACAAGAAGTCTGCGCCTGCGAGGGTGACAAATGCAATGGCGCTGGTATCCTCACTGGCTCAGTGCTGTTGGTGGCCGCGACACTTGCCGCCATGCGGATCGCGCTGTGAGCCGCCGCTACAAAAATTGCCGACCCATGACACCCCATTAGAGTCTAGGATAATTTATGTAATTTACGGTCAGACCAGCCACTTCTCAATAAGCTCATCGAGCGTGGCGCATCAATTAAGGCCGGCCATTACCTCACCCGAACGATAAGCTTTTCAACGACATGAGCAGCTAGAGTAATTAAAGATAATACATTACGGTACAAATGCATCAGCGCGCAGTTTGCATGCCATAGTTCGCTCGTTGCAGGCGACATTGCGGCATTTGTTACGTTTTAAGTTGCGTTCATGTGACCAATGCAGTTGAACAATTTGCCATTAAAACTGCCATTTACACGTAACCTACGCCTCTACTGCGCAATTATTCTAAGATGCTGTGGAAGTCAGGCAATATTGTTGTATTGTCATATGAGGAATATTTCTATGGTCGCGTTATTATCAAAAGCTGCATTCGTGCAATCAAAACTTTCAACTAGAATACATTCTTAAAGTATATGGAATTAAATAGTCAAATTGTTGATGGCAGCATTGTAATTGAACTATTTTTTTGACATTTATTGTATTAATAACCAGAATCTATCTAGATATTAATAAAGTTGTTTAGATCAGCAAATTTTTGTTTTTCTTTCTAATTTTACAATCAAACTTTTTAAAAAATGCAAAAGGCTTAGAATGTCCTTCCCTAGCGCCATCTCACGATGTCTTCAAATGTTTTGAATTAAACTTAAATTCTAGAAATCATATATTTATTGTTCACATAAATATTTTAAAACAATCAACAAACTTTAAACATTACTTAGTAGTTATTACGGTTATTTTGATGATAACATATATTTCCCTATGTCAGCAATATCATAACTTTAAACTTTAAGAATTGCAGTAAATTCCCGAAATGTATGCAGTCAATCAATCGTATGAAACGTAGAATCCCTGGAATCTCTAGTCCAAATCTGGAATGGCATTTATCCAATGCTCTTAGTATTCTTAATTCTAAACAATAGTTCTGTGCTAAAACCTGGTACGATTCTTTAAAGATATTCCCCAGGCATACCCGCTTACTTTCCTTCGTATCCGTGCGAAACCCGAATCGAATCGTGACGTCTCTGACGTTCGTACTTAACCTGCTAATGTGATATATACTATTTATTCTCAAAACTATATTCTTTTCATTTAAACAATCTGTTTGTTGCTCTGCTCTAGTGCCGCGCAAGAAAGGCGCGTTTGCCTTTGCCACCCACCCTCGCCGCGCGCCCGCGCTTGCCGCACGATAATGTGATGTCGGTGAGGAATATGGACAATGAGCAGTCCAGTTTCATTAACCGGATAGATTACAAGGAAATCTCGCGAAAGAAGCTCGTCGGCGAGGGGAGCTTTGGTAAAGTATATTTGGGCCATTGGCGCGACAAGACCGTTGCCATCAAGGCCTACTCCACTGAAGAGGAACGCAAGGCTTTCACTGTTGAAGTCAGACAATTGTCTCGAGTCAAACATGAAAATATCATTCAGCTATATGGTGCTTGTCTTGATGACCAGAACTTCTGTCTGGTCATGGAGTATGCAGAGGGTGGGTCACTCTTCCAGATCCTCCACAGTGCAAAGAATATTAAGTATAACTTAGGGCATGCATTGTCATGGGTGTATCAATGTGCAAAGGTAAGAAGTCTATTAACATCCTCAATAAACATAGTTAGAACAGTACTAATTTGGCTCGATTATTTTAGGGTGTAAACTACCTTCATAACATGAAACCCAAGCCACTCATACATCGGGATTTGAAGTCGCCAAACTTGCTGCTTGTTGATTCCGGCGCCCAGCTGAAGATCTGTGACTTTGGCACAGCAGTAGACAAGGCTACTTTTATGACAAATCAAAAAGGATCCGCTGCATGGATGGCACCTGAAGTCTTCTCCTCCAACTACTACACTGAAAAATGCGACGTCTACTCCTGGGGAATCATCTTCTGGGAAGTGCTCACTCGCAAAAAGCCGTTTTACAACGGCTACAATGCGATTCAGATCATGTGGTCGGTGTATAAAGGAAAGCGACCGCCGTTGATTGAAAATTGTCCAGCAGTCATTGAAGATTTAATTGTCCGCTGCTGGGATGGCATTGCTACCAAACGTCCTGACATGTCTGAAGTAATTGTTTGCTGCAAATTAACTGAAAATCTCTTTAACTAAATCAATGATTTTTAGATTGTTAGTGTAATGGAAAAACTAGTCTCATTATTTCCGGATTGTTATCAACCTGTCACTCGGCTTAGTGACGATGAGATCATAGATGAAGATGATGAATATGCCGAGGAAGACGAAGAAGATGGTTTTGAACTTACCGATGATATGTTTATACAGAGTCATCAACTTGGTGAGAGTACAATACAAAATACTCAGAACCAAAGAAGGCAACCTACTTTACCTCAACCAACTCGCGAAATGTCTACCCTGCTTAGCGTTCAAGTTGATCCTGTAAGTAAATCAAGTTATTGTATGTTACATTACATAGTAAATGCAAATATCATGCATGCTTTCAAATAAATTGAAGATTAATTTATATTAGTGTGGTGTATAGTAATTGGTGATTTGTGCCAAGAATGACTTTATATTTGATTATATGAAGAATAGAGAAATACTAATTTCTTAATTCTTTAGTGAACTTTTTGACTGAAGGAAATTGAATTTTCTGTTGTTAAAATTGAATCCACTTTATTAGGTGCCTTGTTTTCATGTTTCGTGCACGCAGTTTGAAATTGGCTGGCATTTATTCATAAATATGCGTCTCATTCCTCTGGCACGTTCCGAAAACAGTAATAAATATTCTTTGTAGAACCTGCTATTTTCTGAAGTGTCAAATATAACAGTTTCTGCCCAAAACAAGTCGCCAATGTAAATAAACAATTATTACAAACCATTCTGGTGATATTGTCATTTGCACACGGTTATTACTAACATAAAAACCGTTAGGAATGTTCCTGTTTATTGTTGGACTGTAGTCTTCCTTTTACTAATTCATTTCGTGATGGTGTTGCAGAAAGAAAAACTATTGGACTACAAAGACGTTGATATGGAGCTAGAGATGCGACCCGGTTTTGATAAGATGATTTTAAAGCAACATGGTAAGTTAAAAGGGTAAAATGCGCTCTTTAAAGGAGTCCGCTGCACGAGTATTTTGGTTGAGGCCGTTGGCTTTTATGAGTCACGTAGTTGATTATGCTAGGCGCAGACCAAACAGCGTCGGATTTATATAATAACAACACGTATTATTTACGGGCGTCGCGGCGTCGGCATGCGGTGCTGAAGTCGGCACTGCGAGCATGCCCTACGACGGAAATACTGCCAATACGGAATGTTTATGCAACACTTGAGTTTTATTCTAATTTGATTTTTTTCTCTAAATTACCAAGTTTTATCGCAGTTCATAAACGCACCAGTTGAACAGCTCAACCGACAAATCACGTTTTCAGTGGGTTGATGTTTACTGCGTTGAGCAATGCGCAGGTTGAAAACTGTTTCAGCTGCAGCTTGAATAGGTACGAATAAATTGGCGGTGAGTCACAGAAGCTAGCACGTTATTGATTAATTAAACACGCGACGCGTTGGGATCTAATTGTTTGGATGTTTATCAAAGATGACAAAGTTAAGGATTGCTCAACAGCGTGACTCAAGCTGTATATCAATAGATCGGCCCAGCACAGCAGGAGTGCGCTCCAATTTAAATTTTGGGTCAAGTTCAATTCGGATCAAAAGCTCGGGAGCGGCGGCAGTGCTGGCCCGCCCCGCCGGCGGTCGTTTGTTATTTCGCAAAATGCGCGCAAATTGTTATTGCGAGTGCGGCGAGGGGAAGTGCTCCTTGAGTGACCGCTCTGAGTCACGTCGCTGCTAAATTTACACCACGCGTTTTGTTTGCACGGTGCGCGGAGTTGCCGCGCGAACATCTTTCCCGCGGGATCATACGGGCGATAGTTGCTGTTGAATTGACGCTGGCCACGCACCTTCCGGCCCTCCGTCGTTGGGAATTCCTGTCCGAGATCGTGGCACGCGGGTGCCTCGTGCCTCTGCGGGGGTATAAAGCGCCGCGGTCATGTACCACAAGGGTTTAGTGCACTGCCCAATCACTGGCGTTTTTACCACGCACGAGACGCACTGTAGTCTGATCATTTACAAAGAAACAAAGACTGAGAAAGGTAAACGCACATGCACCCATGAGTGGTAAAACCCCGTGTTTTGCGAACCAAATCTGCTTTTAGCAATGTTCTTAAATATATCGCGTAAGATGTCACAACACAATAGTTCCGGTAATTCTTGTCTTAAGACTTTCGGACTAATCAGTACGAATCGAGACTCTTATTATATTATCGCAATTTCGATTAAACTTTTATGTTTATATTCATGTTTTTTCTTTACAATATTGATAGTACTAATTTAATAACTTCCGGATGGGTACCATGTAACTTATTCACAGGAAAACCAATTGCTGTTCAAGCCGGTCCCACAACTCCCCCAAGAACCGAAGAGTCTGATCCTGACATGGACAATATGTATATGTTGTTGGACAGTGATCTACGCCCTGCTACCCCCGATCTCAACGATCCTCCAAGCGTTGAGCTTTTCGAAGAACACAAGAAACTAGCTCAGGAGTACCTCACGGTAATACCAACAACCTATTGTTCGCAATAAAAACCATTTTAACGTTTGTATGTTACGTTGCAGCTGCAAACAAAATTGGTTTACCAATCGCAAGAGCGCGATCGTTTAAGGGCTAAACAAAGCATAGAAAAACAACGCCAACGCAAAAACATCCAGAACTTGGAGAGTGAGAAGAAATCGCTTAATCTGTTCCAAGAAAACTTGCTGCGGCAACTGGACGCTTTGCCACAACCCGATAACAAACGTTGTTGGCAGGTGGTGTCGCACGAGGAAGACGATGACGATGTGTAACTTTTGTATTTGGTCACATTTACGAAATTTGAACGTATCCACTTGGACGCATTTTTACAAATTTGTATGTGGTCTTGCGTAGTGTCTTAAGAACTTGACGATGAGTCTTGCAAACGAGAGTATCTTATTGTTAAGTTCTCAGTTTTAATTTGATGACATTCTGTAGTTAGGAAAAGAGGAATGTCTTGATATGTAGTTCCTAACGATTATAATTATCGACCGAAATTTCTAAACTTTATGATTGTAAGGAATTTGTTTAAGAATTTATTGTAGCATACCGCGAGTTGTTATGAAATGAATGCCTTGGGCACTACACTGCGAGGGTTAATTTATGGGTTGTTTCATGATCGCAGGAACCTAATACTAATGATGTTGATGCACTGAAATTAAAGCTTGTAGACGGAAATTGTTTATAAAACCATTGATTCGAAGAATCAATTTCATTAGTACTCGAGGTAGTAGTTATGATAACATGCGCAACTCAAGAAGTGTGGAATTCACAATTGTTTATTATTCTTATGTGGCTTAGTGCTTGGGTGGTGGATCGGTGCGACACTTATTTTGGGCCATTCGTTTCTTAGCGATTGGTCGGTCTACGTGCTGGATGATCATTCAAATTTGATTGTGAAGTGTTAGATTTAGTTGTGTGTTCTATGTAGTGCTTCTAAGACCAAATAGTCATGTTTCCGGAGAATAAGTGAAATATTTGCCCTGTTTTATCAAAAGAAGGTCGTGCGCAGTTTAAAAATTTAACTTAAATATCTTATGTTTAAACTAATTAGGACTCTGTGTTAAAAGTGCCAGAGCTTCAAAGTCTTATAGATCTCCGGAGATGTAAGTTAACTTTTCTTTTGTAAAGGTAGAGCTTGATAGGAAGATTAAAGTTTATTTATTCTCGTTTTTCTTAATATAGTTTGACTTTGTGCGGACATTCCTTTTTTTCAAAGTTAAATTTAAAGTAGAAATCAAAAAAACGTAGTAAATATCAATTTACTACGTTTTTTTCTCCAGTGATTTCATTGAAATATCTGAAATACAACGGTATTTTTTAATTAATAGAAGTAAATCTATTGTTTATGGGAAGTAAGTACTTTAAAGATAATTTGGTTGTGGATAATTTATTACTTACGGTAATAATGTAATTTATGAAATTATCTAATTTAATAAGTCCAGGTTTGCTCTAACCGTTTAAATCTATTTTACAAAGCTTAGCGTTCTGCTAATGCTCACGGCACTGCAGCACCTGTACCGAAGAGCATAATAAATTAATCCAATATATTTTAATGTAAACATTAATGTTTGTAATTTTCAAACTATTTGATTGCATTCTTGAGTGCACCTGTCACATTTCGTCACAAATTTGAATTTCATACATATTTATAATGCTAAACAATAAGAATATTTGGTAACATGTTGAGTTTGTTAAAATCAGTTTGTTTATTTCCCAAATAAGTGTTTGCAGTTTATTTGAAATGCACAAGGTTCACGAATTGCGTTGAAAGTTGAAACCCTAAGAAAAACTGATCAAACCAGCGCGGTTCCAAGAAATCCTCGTTTTTATTGAGTCAGGTAATAATTTTATATTAGTCCGACGCGAGTTGTACTCATTCCCAACGTGAAAATCACGGAAAATTGCGACGAAGCCTCAATAGATGTCGGCTGGGGAACATGCGCGCATAAATTGATCAAAGCAGCGCGCCGGCGACGCGAACAAAACGAATCGCCGATTGTAGTTATTTTATTGTTCTGTCACTGGCGCATTTATCACGTTTATCGCGATAAATGGAATCCAAACGCGTTTTAATTAAGTTTAACCGTTGGATTATCGGCGTCAGCGCATTGTTCTTTCACGACAAAATCGCGCGACCGCAAAGTGACTGAAAATGATAATCGCGGCATTATGTATTGATTGCAAAGGTGGCGAAAAAGACGCCGAAGAGAAAAGCGCCAAGCAGATCGTGCGAACGGCACCAGGGTATTTGCATGGAACGCGCAACCGTTCAGAATCGAAATCTGAATGATTTATGCCGAAGTGTGTACGTTTTGCGCCGCGAAATATTCATCAGTGCGATCGTTGCGGAGTGGATAATGTGGTAGATGCGGTAGTTGCCATAGGCACCGACGGCGGCAACGACGATCTCGATGTCGCCAGATTGAATAAACGAAATTGATGCCTGATAGATTTAGTTAAATAATGCTTGATGATGCAATAGTTGCAGGAAGAAAAGCCGTGGTGCGATAATAGAAATATTCAGGTTGATGGTAATCAAATATTTGCTTGTTCCAACAGTCAATTGTTTGTTTCAAACATCTTATCGACGTAATGCGAGCCATTCTTGCTGGTAATTGCGTGCGTAACAAAATATTTGCATAGGTAGGCGATTGGTATTAATGGCACCAAGAATATTTCAACTGGTCTGATCATAAACGTGAAAAAAGTTTGTGCCATGTCATCACAATATAAACAGAAAAAAGGCGTTGATTGGACAAAAAATTAAGACTAAAATCAGTTTGTTGCGACGGTTACATTTAAAAATTTCAGAAAAACGAATTCATGACCAAATAGCTAAGATCCTTAATCCTTATATTATCCTTTATTTTATATCGACTGCAACTCTTCGTAGTTGGTTCGTCCGTGCGAAATCATTAAGTACAAGATACTAGATATCAATATATTTATAATCAGCTAGATAATTAAATTTGATTGAAAGACGCACAAATAATTCGAATGCGTTAACCATCTTAAAGTAAGTTTAAGTGGGATTGTTAGCAGGAAATCTCGTAAAAGACATCAAATGATTAAATTTGTAATAAAAAGCTTTTTTAACAAATAACATTCAAACTGCTAATAAAGATCAAGGTGTTATTTAATTTTCTAATTCTTTCACCTGCTTTCCTTTCGCAATAAAAATTTTTACATGCGCCATTATAGTTCGTTATTTATGTTCGCTAAATATAATAGCCATTCATTATGTACTGCTTGGATTCCTCAGCATATTTGAAATGATCATATCTAAATAATACGAGCAATGCGTATGCTTTTCGAACTCATTACACACGACGTTTGTATCAGCGTAACTTGATAATTTGTTTAGATTGCACCGAAATGAAGGAAACCGCGAACACGAGTACCGCATTCTCGGAAAAAGCATAAAACACAAGAGTTAATACAAATAAACGGCACATTGATGTAATAAATTAACGAAATGTGGAAGTCACAACAAACGCCGAGCTTTTTGTATTACGCCGCGCGACGCAAAAGCTTAAAACTTAGATAATTAAAATATTAGATTTATCTTTACGGCGCAACTTTAGCTTTCAAAAGCTTGCCGCAAAAAGTATAAATGCCACCTGTGTTAAGAGCCTTGCGGGCGCAGAATGCAGCTGAGGTTGAAAGTTTACGCAAAGTTTTATTTATTTTGCGTACACTTTGCGCATCCAGCTCCACTTCAACTTTTTAACTTATTTCAACGAATAATTAATATGCGGGCTGAAAAAAAGAACATGTGTTTGCTGGCTACTAGCACCAGGCGGTTAAAAAGAAGACGAAAGTCGCAAAATCAATTTTAGTATAGTCCAATTTCTTGAGATGTTATTTTCTCGTTAACTGTCTTCTGTCTTTTATCTTCCCTCGAAGATGCCTGGTGGCTTTGGTGCTGGTTTCGCGTTCTTGCTTTTATTGTTTTGTGCCTTTTTGTTCGGCGCGGCTGCATCGCTCATGTTCATGTTCTCGACCTATTAATTATAAAATAATAAATCTAAATCGTTTAGTGCTCTCGCTTGGGCCGGCATCGTCGGTTAAAGGTGTCTGACAGTCCGCGGCCAATCCAGCGAGGCGAGAGCCCAACCCGGAGTCTGCGATGCAATCGATCCAACACATTTCACAATGAATATGCTCTGTGTTTACAAGTATATTCTTGTTGCAATGCGCAGGGATGGATTTAATGTAGATTTATTGATATGTACGCACAAACCAATATTGTGAAATTAAATTTAAGTGTTGATCATTAAGAGGAAATAATTATTTCAATAGAATTTGCTTACATATTTTTAGTTGGAAAACCAAAAGAAACGCAGACATTACTCGGAGTAAAATTAACAATTCGGTTGCACCAATGTGAGATTAAAATTATACAACTTCTCTACTTTTTATACTGCTTTCTGTCGATTTCCTTCCACTCAATTGATATTTTGTCTGATTTTCATTAAAATTCTTTGTTAGAAATAGACCACTTGTGTTTTCTCCAAGAATGGTATCTTTTAATTGGTAATAATTATTAATATAAGTGAATTATTTTCTATGTCCTATTGTCACAAGAGATATTAATGTTTTTCGTATAGTTAGGATAAAGGATAAATAAAAATTTAAATTCAATTTCAAGAAGGCTTTGCTTCTTTAGTTTAGTAGATTGAGAAAAATGAAAAATCCTGCATACGAAGGGAAAAAAATGCTTCAAATCGATTGACTTAGCAAGTAAATTTCCACCAATTTAATTATCGAACAGCTAACTTTATATTGCTTATTGTGCTTCTAACTTTTCACAAACATGTAACACATTTCTTATCAACAATGAATCATTGATTTTATACCATTATGCTTGTAATCGAGTTTGCATAAACATTCAGCTGAAACAATTTTGTTGAACTGCCTACCATTTCACCTAATTAGTCGCTGGCAACTAGACACATCATTGTACGACTCTTCAATTAAAAGGTATTTCATAGCATATAATCTGTTCAAAATTGTGCTATTGACTATCCAGATGCTAAATTTTCATCATTTCAAGCTTGTAGATAATTGTATTGCACGTGAAATTAATTGGTGTTTTCTTAAAAACTAAATTTATATTTTCGGTTTATGCATACGCACTTTTGTAATGCAGTATTCAACTATAGCAATATACCTGCCCTGTGGCCAGCAATGATTTAATTGCGGCGACACTCGGTTTACGTTCTCAGAAGATGAGAACGCATTGCATCTTGGTTGAAAGAAAGTTGCTCTGCATTGTACTGCCACCATGGGTACTTTCTGTGATCCACCTCGTCCACATTGATATAAAAAAAAAAATCACGAATAATAACAAACATGTGGGAAAAAAAAGCAGATGGAAGATTTTATTATGAAATAATCTATTCAATATCTGCGGAAAATTTCTTTTCGTGTTTCGCCGTCCAAAAAATTTTTAATTACCTTTCATTTTCTTATTAGCTTATCTGTGATACTTGTGTTACTACTTTTGTAAATTTCCATTTAATTTAATATGTTTTGTGATTCAATTTCTATATATGATAGGATTTTCTAAAAATTGGATCACAAATTTATTAATATAGATCATTCATTTACATGCAATTGTGAGATGGAATAATAATAATATTTAGTTTGTAAAACAACAGAGAAGTTAAAAAAATCGATGTGCTTCTAATTGAACCCATTTTAATTCAATTAATATAAATAAAAATATTTCTCCAACAGCTAATAAGGTTCTATTTGTCCTGAGTTAGTGGCAGAATTTATGCAACATTAGCAACTAACATTAAATCATTTTGAGCAATCCTAAATTGCTTTTCTAGTTTTGGTCCTGTGATAACTACAATAAACCTTCTATATGATTGTGTTTGCAATGATAGCAACTTCACGAAATAAAAATGATTAATTTTTAAATGACTTAGTAATCAATTATAGATTTAAACAAATCTTTTAGAATTAATATTCTGTGCGATAAGAGGACCGATTAAAATACCCCATAATTCGATTTGTTTTCAACCAGAAACGTTAATTATTATTAAAACGTACTGTATTGAGATTGGTTTAGTTTGACGCTTACTGAATCTTTGATGTTGTACTAACGATTTCGGCATGTTGTCTTCTGCAGTTGATATGGAAGATGTGTGTAGTTAGTATTATATTAATTGCATTGGTTTACATAGAAGTTAAGGTTATACTCGTGTTGTATTTGAGTATATTGTATTTCTTATATGAAGTTAATTTGCATTGGTTTACATGGGAGATGTGATGTTGCTTGCTTATTACTGCTTACGCAACCTAATGGTATATGATTGAGAAGAGTAACTTGCGATAGATGTTGTTCGTGCGGTGGTGGAGTGTCGACTGTCATACAGTTTCCAGGATTCGTAGCCATTAGACCACGGTGGCTTGGTGGCGCTCGCGTCGGAGGCGCGAAGGTCGCGAATTATCGCGCGACCTCGCGGATTTCCTCCACATTATCTCCTGCGACGGCAGCGACACTACCATGGGTGCTGTGTACTAAACTAAATCAAATGCATAGAGCTAATAACATTAAAGCCAAATTATGATGAGTAAATGAAGTAAACTAATCCGGATACAATGAATATCAGGCAATTCGTGACCAAGATAAACACGTAACTTAATAGAAAACTTTATTTATCATACTGCTAATAATCTCCTTGTTGCCATGTCTGTGACATCTTCTAATCAATAATAAATCACTTTGAACTAATCAAAAACCCTTTCCTAACTATCCCACTCTTCATTAGTCCAAATTGTCAAACGTATAAGACATTACTTGAAAGAATTCTAATAATATCTAATAACTACATAGTGATGCATGAATATGAAATTAATTTCCAAGGTTCAACTTTACCATTAAAATATCTACTATCATTAATAAATATAATAATTCCCAACATGATTTACGATTGCCTTGGCGTGCGTGATTGCTATCCACTTGGATTTTTACACGTTAAGCCTCTGTAAACACACGCCGCTCTTTATATTTCTATTAATTTGTACGTAATTGATATCACAAATTGTTATCGCGCGTGATTTTTCTTCCAGCCGGTCGCGCATTATCGGATGTAATTAATCGAAACGGCGTGTCACAAACGCCTCCTATTTTTGGCCAAACGTGCAAACGATTTGTAATTTATACTTAACGGCCGCATCAGGCATTAATTTTTAATTTTCTGTCTTCAGGCGAGGCTGGGCACCCCCCAAAACACGGTTCAATATTGATATTCTCGTTTTTGTTCTGCGCCGAGTGCTTAACGGTTGGTAATTTTTAATTTCAACCCAGACCCACGAACACGCCGTGGTACTTAGTACTCAATTATTAATTATTGATTACTGATTGGACTTTTCGATTAATCGCACTTCAATTTTCGTGCGCGTTTATTACAGGTTTCCATTGATCAGATAACGAGCTTTTTGTGTATCACTCTTTTAGGTCTTTTGATAATGAAAAAGTCAGCTGTGATTAAATTTAAGCCATGAGCAGGAACATGTAATTATTGTCTTCACATCCAAACAGTTCGGCTACATTGTAACACTTCTCACAAGCTTACGAAATGGAAAAAGAACCTTTCTTCCTCAATTTCCGAGAATTTACGATTCTTATTATTAACGCTTTTCTTTTTTCAATTTTTCAGTCCGATTAGTTAAAAACTCGAGTGAAGCACATTTAAGCGATGTCAAGAAGTCGTGGGTTTTTTTTCTGGGCCCTTTCTTTACTCCTCGTTTCTTAAACGGTCGATAGGAAATCTTGACGTGCAGAGAACGCCTGGAGTGGCCGCACCGCGCGGAGAAAGAGTAAAGTTCGAAAACTCACGCCGAAAACGCGATAATCGTTTTTAATAAGACGCTTGCTTTGTAATGATCGTTTAAACGAGGCGCGACGAAGGACAGCCCAGTGTTAATGCGCCCAGAGCCAAACTCTTCCGTGCCATGCAGGCAAAGCCCAGGAATAACGCACGAGCTGCTATTCTCATGGCTCACGACGCAGTGTTATTATTAATATTGTTAATATTGCGGCGCGTTATTAATATATTACAATCTTCATCGTAATCGGGAACAATTTACACGGAGCTCCAAGCTTGGTGTAATAAATTATGTTTGGAAAAGGAGTATCGGCAGTGATCAGTAATTTTAATTTTCAGAATTGTATCATATTGGGTATTCAATCAACTCGGGCAATCGAAGTATTTAGTTTAAATGTCAGAATGTAGGAGAAACACCCGCTAAGAGGATGATAAATTAATACAAATTTAAAACATTAACTTGAGAATATATTTTGAAAGTAAAGTGATTGAAAAAGAAGTGGAAGTTAACATAGCATAGATTGATGAAAAGGAGGTTTCAAACTGGGTGGGAGAAGTAAATCCTTCAGGGAATTATCTAACCTATAAGATAATACTTCTTACAATTATTACGAATTAAAGCTGGGGTTTTGGACATTGTCATAAATCTTTTCTTCTATAATTTTATGATATGAAAGTAGCTTGCTTTCCTTGCATTGAATTTATGCTGTAAAGATGGAAGTTGGTTGTTATTTGGTGGAAGTGAATCTTTCGAATTACAATCTTTGAATAAGGAAAAAAATGCGACTGAAAATAACAGCACATTCAATATAAATTAATAAAAATTGACATTTTTATATAATTTATATAATTGGGTTTAACTTTGTTTGCTCACAATGCAATGTCCGCACTTTATAAACAATAAAATAACAATAGTACTTTGCTTTCTTCAATTTCCTATTAATAAACTATCTCAGAGTTTCTTCACGCCTTCAGTGTTCACCAGTTCCATGCCGGGAACAGAAAATGTTGATGAACTCCTTGATAGCCTCCAGTTTTATGTCTCTCATGTCACCTCTTCAACTTTACCACAAATCAATGGAAACTCTTCCAATGCCACCTGTTTCTAGGTCACTTCGGATGCAAAATAAATTAGACGCTCTCCCTAAAATAGCCCTGGTTCGCTCGGATGCAATAATTCGGGATTTCGCACAATTCGCAGGAAATTTATCGACTTATCCTCGTCGCGTCCGTGCACGGCGTTCGCATGATTGCTTTTGTTTGCCGCGCGTCGTTAGCCGATGCGCTGCACGAGCGATCCGAAAATAATAATAATAAACTATTAAAGAGATAAAGGATAAGCACCGGCTACGTGTTATAACAATATATCGGTCGGCATCGGGGGCGCAACGGTGCAATTTATAAACATAAATAACGGCCGCGGGTCGGCCTGTTCGTTAAACACCTTCTTTGTCGAAAACGGAATTCGATTACGAATATATTGTTGCATCGGGCAAGCGCGCGCCGCTGCCATCCAAGGCCCGCGCTCGTAATTTACCTTTCGGGGGCGTGAATCGAACTGTTAATATTATTTCGTTAGTTGGCTAGTACCAAGTGCTACGCAAAGGATATTAATCCTGCGTTAATAACTTGGTCGTTACGTTTGTAACAAGTGTACCTAACAAGTCTAACAACACATGAGGACAGTTTTTTTTTCAATTGTCTACGGAAATAAAGGGAACTAATTCACGATTTCTTGCATTAATTTGTTGGGAAGTATTTTACACTTTGCTTCTTCATCTTAATTCAGAGGAACTCAAAGGTTCAAGCTTTTGATCAGCAAATTGATAACCTCTTTATTGTTATTGCCTTTGGAAACAAGCTGTTTACCAAGATATTTCATGTAGTCAACTTCGCGTTGATGATAGAATTAAACATATTGGACTTGTTTCAAATTGAAATTATACAGAACATGTTTTTGAAAGAGTAGAATATAAATTCTTCATTGTATGAATATTAGTTAGTTTCGCCATGTTGCCTGCTTCAGTTCATGATGATATTCAAAAAATGATATTCATTATTAAACGTGCATTGATTGTTCATTATTTTACATCTGCTGCTGTTTGGGAGGAAAATCTATGAATCTCAATGTCGCACGATTAAGAAGGTAACAGTAATGTTAACTATTTCAATTCAAAGTTTTCAAAGTGCGTTTCGCAAATTTCAAAAAATCGACAATTTGAAGCAATTAAAAAAAAATTGAATTTTACGTAGTAATTTTTATATTTAGGAACTTTATCATCACTGATTATTCTCTTTATGGTGCTGCCACCTACCAAGCTAAGAATTCATTTGTTTTTGCGATCATATATGCATTTATGAACTGTGAATTATTACAAATAATAAGAATTTAGATTTGAGAAGTTCTTGGTAGAAGATTTGGGGGTTTTAAAGTGAACAATATTGTTATTAAAAGTATTATCTAATTTTTGTTTGTTCCCTTCTATTGCCACCGTAGAATATAAAGTGAAGTAAATTTGTTCATTATATCACTGTTATCAAATGATTGTTCGGCAGGAAAATTCATCAAGTTTTATGTTGCCGTTGACACGTCGTAAAAATATTTCTTTACATTAATGTGAATAACATTAGATTACTTCCATAATTTCCTGTTGATGCTTTATCTATGCTTGATTTGTTATCGATCACCCGTTAGATGATACTGTTTTCTATGCGAGAAAAGGCTCATGTTAGTTGTAGCTCCAGCTGAAATCCACGTTTTGCAAGATTTATTACGATTTCTAAGCCATACGTTTGCAGCCATTATGCAAGCACACGCGTGCAGCATTGAATGCTTTTAAAATTCTAAATTAAATTGCACTTAATACCCGATTAAAGCCGTTTAATTGCGTTGTTCGAACTCGCTGGGCCGCTGTTGCACCTTTGCACATAAGTCTCGCACATCTCCGATGGATTCGCGTTACGCGCATCGAGTTTATTTAATGCACCAGGAAGCAGTAAATTTTAATGGCTGTCAACCCGAGCTGAAATTATTTCAGAAAATAAAGCCATCAAAGCAATCCACTTAATCGCTCGCGGATCGCTGGCCGCGGTACAAAGCCGGTCACAAAGTTTAGAAATTGATTAGGACAAGACCTGCCTGTAAGAAAACTACAACAGCCAGGTGGCAAGTATGGTAGACGATGATGGACCATGAGTAGAGTAGATGAGTAGGTAGATCATGGAGATGCGCTGATGGGATGGCAGTTAGCAGGTTCCCAATAATCGTCGCCCTTCACCTCGGTCGTTACCAACTGGTTGTGGTAAAAATGATTGAATAATTTCAATTAATTACACGTTGGTGTTGTGCGTGCCGGCGAAGGTAGTCGAAACAATTGATACGCGATTAGGTGGCAATTAACATGGCGATCCATGCATACTAATTAACGCGAGATGCTAGTTTACCAACGCTAGTGTTAATGAAGAGATGGAAAAACAATTCGCTTGGCAAGCCGACTCTGGTCAGATCCCGGGTATTGGCGTCGGTTTCTTGTTGTCGGGCGGCATTCTGGTGTTTAACAAACGCGTGAATAAAAGCCCCGCGCGGATCCGCAGCGAGACACGTAAAGTGCCAGAACACTGACGGGGGGGCGACATACGCCGCATCATAAATCATCGCCGGTTATTATACGTCCATCTAACGGGGCCCCGGCCGGCCATTCGATCTTCATATTTACTTCCACCGTACACTGGCGCAGGTATGCGCCTTGCCGAGCACATCATCTAAGCGGCAGAAGGGGCCAGGTGTGGGCCGTGGGGGTCTTGTGCATCATCTACGTCCTCCACGATTAGCTCGCGCTTCCACCCGGCGCTGTAGAGCTTCAGCGCTCGCGGGTGTCTTGCTCGTGGATTTTCTGCCAGCGTCCGGACCCTGTCTTGTTTCTAGTTGAACATCATCATCACGTTGCGGCCGTTTTTTTCTTGCTACAGCGGGTCTTTGGCTTCGGCCGACGTTTAATATATCTATCTACGTGCATTCCGCTCGAGTGTGAAAGCCGAGTTATTGTGCATTAACACCTTGGTAATAAGCGCGAAGGACGGGTGATATGATGCAGCCCAATAGTGGCAAACAAATGAGGAATGCATTTTTTTTGACCAAAAGTTCATGTTCTGATCACAAAAAGCGCTTTGGGGGAAGGCTTATGTTGATTTTTATGGTTTCATCAATCTAACTAATTTATTGTCCAACATGTTATAAATAAGGTCATCTTCACTACTGTACCTGTAGGCAGATGGATAAAATGTTTGAAATTTAAATTCTCGAAATTTTAAGAAAATCTCCCCACCCCTCTCCCGACTCCAGCATTGTGGAGGTTACCTTATTTTCCTTAAATAAGCTCATGTTTTCAACCAAACACTTACATGTTTTGCCCATTTGGGACCAAATAATTGAATCCAATAGGTTAGGTAAAATTAGGATTATTTGTATACTTTGTACTTGCCGCATCTCAATCCAATGTAAGAACAGAAAGGCCCTTTTTGCATTCCATGCAAAAATGGCAGAACAGTCGTTACAGCGAGAACCACTCGAGACACGGAACATCGCATCGTTCTCGCGCATAATGCAATAAATAACAAATAGTAAATATGATTTATGTAGATTTGTTGTGCGCGATAAAATCCGAGATACCGGGATAACATGCCCCGTAGAGGGACTTTAATGCGCTTATCTTCGAGTAGGGCGCTGCAATTTATATCTGGGGTGCCCGCGGCCGCATGGTCGAGCGTGGAACCAACGCAATATGCCGCGCGCACAAATAATACACAAGGGCCCAACAATATTAGATTAATAGAGCGGTCACATGCGCCGGCCCGAAAGCGTCCACTTGAGGTTAGGTTGAAAATCACACCTTGGTTGGACATGGTCCAGGATGGTCCATTCTGGATCACACTGGTTCGCCGTTTGCAACAAGATGTTTACCGGGCTGTTACCAACCAGAACATCGTGTTCTGCAAGATGCCTTGAGATGATACCCACGAGAAGGCATAAACGAGAGTCGAGTGTAAAAATCGTACCTGTTTGGGCCCAATCGAAGCGAGCTTTGCGTGGCGCGAGAGTGATTTATGACGATTTTTCACCGGCGAATTTAATAAACATCAATTAGGAATGTGAGCAATAAATACAGCGCGCACCGGGCGGATGTGTAACAACGTAATTTAGGTTTGCGTTTTATTAAACTAAATTATATTAACGTAATTGCTGTAAAGTGGGGCGTGGGGCATGCATGCATGCCAGCCAGCTAGCCAGCGTGCCGAAATTGCTTCTGCAGAACGTGGATCGCGGCAAAGTCGACAATCTGGCCCGGAATTTATGGCAATATCCAATTATATTTATACGCGAGTTGGTCTGCATTAATTGGGTTTGCAAAAACTGAAAGCCCCGGATAGAATGCCCGAGAGTTTACCACATTTCCGGGACAATTCTATAGGTTGTGCTGAAATTCATATCGGGTAGATGGAATATTCCTCGAAAAGGATATCGATATATTGCTAAAGCCACCAAGTTTATTTGGAATGTACTTACATTTTCGGAATGCTTGAAAAGTCAAAATGTAATGGTTTTTCATCAAAAGGTTCTGTAGGTGATGAGCAAAATCAGACAATAGAAACTTTTTGTCTTAGAAAAATTGTTCAAATCCACTAATGAAATGTTTGTTACGGAGGAGTGCATTGTATTCTTCAAATGAACAAAATGGTTTACACCAAATTAATTAATTCAATGTAAATCGCTTGAAATTGCTGTATACTAAGCCAAATTTAAATTTTGAGCTCAGAATTTCTAGAATTGATCCTTTATTTTGACGTCATTGTAGCTTAGAAATTTCTTTTAAAACTGCAAATCTCGGATGGATTGGCTCAGAGTTCCCATATTAAGGGAACTGACCTACAAGACCATAGGTTATACCAAAAAGATTAGATATGATTTTTCTTCCAGGAACATTAACAATGATCAAGTTTTATACAAGTAAGAACAGAAATGTATACTGCGTTTTAATGATAGGAACCTCTTTGAAATGTCAATTGAAAGAGCCAGGTCTTAAAAATATTCACAGATTCAACAAAATGTTTTCTAATTAAATCCACGTAATGAATTTTATTATCAGCTTAATTAGAATTGCTAATCCATTTAGAATCCACTCGTAATTCTATTTGGTTTATTCTGTGATGAGGACCTTTGGCATTTTGAACCCAGCTGCTCGTCCTCTATGGACGCCAATAATCGCATGTTATCTCGTCGAACGTATCCTGACAGCGCAGCAGCGGCGGCGGCGGTGGCGGTTGGCATCGTCCGTCGAGCGCCCGAAGGGATGAGTTCGGTAATTACATTTCCGGTAAAATAGCGCCCAAAACATCAAAATTCCCGTACGCGTTTTGATTAAAACTTATTACCAACTGATGTGCGCCGCGTTCAACTTGTCCCATCAACCTCCCACTCGCCTCCCCCCAAACCACTCAATTGCCATATTCATCCCTGGAACCCACGACTAACCCCTTCAACATTTTTGCAATACCCACCGCCTCTCCTACTGCATGCACACGTCCGAAATTAAAACTTGGTGAAGTTGGTGCATTCCGCTTGGTTCCGATTTTGTCCCGACTTCCACCAGCGACATATTGTCTGGCACAGCGCATGACCCCTTATCACAAGCCAATTTTTCCGGTTTCGGACGTTATTAGCAGACTCCATGTCTTGCCGCATCATATTTATCGGAGTAAGTTTGTTTTCGATTTGTTTGCGACGCTTATCGCAGCCGCGAGGTCTGGGCAAACAAATCAATTGGTGTTCGCGTGGCGAGCGAAAAAGACCAGCAGGAAACCGATTTTTCGGCTGCGGTGGAACTTGGAAGCCACCGCTGTAATCAATTGCACTCAATGAACTTGCCTTCGCGACTTGAACATGAGTGAACGTTCTGTGATGTCACACGATTGATAATGCATCGGGGCAGACTTTGAGGCAAACGGCGCGTCGTCGTGGAATAATTAATTTTATGACATCTTAACATCTTCAACTGTGATTCGTAGGCCGGCGTGGCTTTAATTAAATTTTTCTGTTTGATTTAGCGCTATGTTTTGATGGCCCCTTTATGCCACGATAGCGCGCCGCCTTTGATGATAGCACGATATATTAATTATGGCCAACAAAGTGGATTATTGGACACGAAATTACCAACTATTGTTTTTCGTTGCTTGTAAACAATAAGCAAGCTGGGTTTATAGAAGGCGCGATGTGCGTTTTGATTCGAGTTGGGATCAAAGATGTGTTGTAATTATAGAATTTATGTTTGGAGGCATAATAACACGCATTGTGACATCGCAATTAGTGATAGTAACATTACACTGTTACAAATTTCTGGTTATTTCATCGCACAAGCATATAAAACATCATTTAAGTGTTTTAGTTGATAACTAAAACAGTTGGAGCAATTTGTATCAATCAAAAATAATTACTAGAAAGTGATTTCAAAAAAGTTTTCATTTACCCAACAAAATGTTCATAAATTCTGAATAAATCATAACATAGTTTAGAAACTATGACTTTCATCTTTTTAGTTTAACAAGTCTTCGGTTCTGACCTCCCATTATTGTTTTCCAAAGAAAAATCAAAACTAAAATGACTCTTTAGCGAAATGCCTTTCGAATTGCCATGTCGATGACGTGGGTCTGCATTGTGCTGCCCTCCTTAACATCTCCAAACCCATATTGTGGTTGTTTACATTGTGTTAAAATAATCCCGTGCGTTGCCTCCAAAAATTGCACATCAGGTATTTGCGGTGCAGTACATTTCCTACGCACAATAGCATTGCGCGCAGAACAAGTTTGCTGCTAGCTTGCTGCGAGTGAAGCACGACCCGCTCCTGCATAGACTGCATGTACAACATGTGCAGTACGTGCATGTCGTACAATGCCCGCGTGCATGTGTGGCTTCTCTTTGCGATACTTTGCCGAATCTCAAACTCGTGCGCGCAAAGTGGAGCTGATAACGCGTTCCTGCTGTTCGGCACGCGTGTGCTTAGAAGTCATAGCAATGGAAACACCTGCTGTTATTGTTTTCATGCGCCGTTAATAAGGAATTTGGATTTTTTAATTACTGATTAGATATACTTATGTTATCGGCAGTGGTTTATATTTATTATTCATACATTTGCATGGAATATTTCAATTTGATTCATTTTCTATGTGGAACACTGTATTATACAGAATCACAGCTTTAGAATGTTTGATTATATTTTCTCACTTTAATTGCCCCGATAAAGTCCTAGAACCATAAATCGGGTAGAATTTTCCAGGTAATACAACCAGCATCCAGTATATTTTATAACATTATCGCGAAAGTTGGTGAGGCGGCACGGACACTCTTTGGCTGTGTACCGTCTTACCGTTCTAGGCAAAGTTACTGTTTTCCTTCCCCAATTACTAGCCAGTAAGATACAGAATTCTAAATGTGCCTTTTGGAAGCTAATAGTATCTGCTTTCAGTTTAAGCTGTGCAATTGCTGAAGAACTGCGTGAGGTGTTCTAGGAACGGCAAAAACCATATCTAAGTCCCGCGCAAGATTGTACTGTTAGAAAGGGCCAGAAACACAAATTAAAAGGTATTTGATAGTTAGGGCTCTCAAGGGGACTGGGCAAAATTACATCTATTCTCATAAATACCTGAACGCAAAATGAATGCATGTAAACCGTGTACATAACCTTAGTAAGTTTTCAATTGTAAGTCTCAGAATTAATAGTTAAGCTAAAGCTAATACAATGAGCTGGTCATTTTTATTACACTATTATCGCGAAAGTTAGCGACGCGGGAGGAGGATGAAAGTGCGTCATACCATTGTAAGAAAAAGATCATGCATTTAGAAGGTTTCACCTGAATAACTACTAAAGAATAGGATCCAGAATTCGGTATTTAGTCGCATTCGGTATTAATTGCTGTGAGTTTCTAGTTTAAACTAGAAAATAGTTAGTGGGGTGACCCTGGAGATTTTTGGAGATTTGGATATTGGTGCACAACCTAAGGTTGTTCTGTTAGTGATGTATGATCGTCATCTGAATAACTACTATGTTATAAGCCCCAGAATTATGAATTTAGTCGCATTCGATAGTTGTTGTGTACTGGCGTGACTCATGGAACTGCAAAAAGTACATCTGCATACAACTTCAGATTGTCTTGTTAGTAAGGTATGTACCCACGTTATGATGCCAGAAACATCCATCAGGGGGCATTCTGTAGCTTGTATTGCCACCTGTCTATATGGATCGTAATCATCATAATTGCTAAAAAACTAAGTGGGGTGGCAAGAAATACTCTTATTTTTTGGAATCTCCTAATTACGACTGTAGCTTGCTTCAGACAAAACCGAACTATATACATAAGCTATACGCGTAAAGTGGATGTTCGGAGTTTTACCAAAATACCAGGATAGCTGATTAAACAGCGTTAATGCATATGCGTTTTTCTAAATTACTAAACTGTTGTTTTTTAGGTGATGGATACGCTCGTTGTAAGACAACACAATTTCATGAATTCAATGGAACAATATCAATTGGACTTAGCCTAAAGCACTGGCATTTGAAGATGCTGGAAACCAGGTACATGCATAGTTGCATTATAATAAATATCTAAATGCAAAAAGTCTCTAAATGAATAATTAACTTAATTTAATAGCTAATACAATGGGCCTGCCGCTTACGACACTATTATCGCGAATGTTAGCTAGGCGGGAGAAGGATAAAAGTGCGTCATACAATTGTTAGAAAAAATCTGCATTTGCAAGGTTTCAGATGAATAACTACTAAATTATAAGTACCAGCATTCGGAATTTAAACGTAATCAGTAGCAATTACTGTGAGTTATCAGGTGGAACTATAAAATATCAAGTGGGGGTAACTCTGGGGACGGCATAAAGCATATGTGCGTTTGGCTTGATTCCAGATTGTCCTGTTCCTGAGGTAGGTAGGATCTTTAGCTTAATAACTACTATATACTTTCTTCTTCTTCTTCTTCTTCATTTTTTCTTCTTCTGAATTTTGGATTGTTAAAACATCAACATTTTATTTCATTCTATACTTGCTCAAGTTCAAAATTAGTTGAATTTGTATAATTATCTTGTTTACATCACTGATATTTCTATCTTGTTGAATTAATGCAATCATTTTTTAAATCACCTATCTGGTTTTTGTTGATTTAAGAATAGGTGGTATCTATCTACCTGTTAAGTTGACTTAAATTCAAAAATTAATAAGAAACCGGATCGGAAGTACAATTATGGCCCTTTAATCGCCAGCTCGAAGCTGAGCCAAAGCAACCTCAAGCAATCACCAGAGGTCGATTATGTTGTTACCTCTGTTGCGCACGGTGCGTCGTTTTCCGAAAGGCAGATAATGATATTTTTTCCGTGCGCTTTTAATCGATTTTCGATTAAGTTTAGTATAAATTGCGGCGAACTTACGGCGCGCCTTCATTGCGCAAACCATCGGCCATCTGCTCGACCATCTGAATTATTTAGGCGCTCGCCAGTTTTCCCTCCTCGCACGGTTTTTCTCCGCGTTATTACTATTAACTAGGCGATTGTGCGCGGCTAGACGTGCAGAGGCGCATCGCACAAAAGCGATAATGGGGCGCGATTACCCTGGGCGTTTTTATTATCCTTGGCGATAGAGTTGGGACGCGCGCAGCGCCACAGTGTGCAACAGTGTGTGCGCTTTGTGGCCGCTTCTTTGAATAACACTTCTTCGTCGCGAGCGTCTTTTGGCTGCACGTCCGCCTCGCAACTTCCACAAATATTGGTCACGTGTTCCTTCCTCTATTGATGTTTTGATGATCGCGACAAAGTAGTGGCTTAATAATTGAATCGAATCAAATTAGGATCCGCTTTATTACCATGGAGAGTAATTGGATCGCACACACCTGTTGGGCAAGATGCGTTTTGACATGGTCGTGCTAAGGAGCGAAAGAAATTAATTGACACTTCAATCAATAGGCAAATTTATGCAAATGAAAAATTACCGAAATTGAGATTTACAATTAATATGTGGAGCGAAATGCCAAGTGAAACCGTGGCAGAAAGCAAGCGTCAACAAGATTCGGAACCAAATTGAAACATAAATATTCAAAAGATCTGACATGTCCTGAATGAAATTGGGTGTTTAAATTAGAAGATAATACTTGATGCACAACGTTAGTGTAATAGTTTTCCTGTAAAATCCTCTTAAATGAAAGTTATGATTATTTTAATGGAACATCATCAAGGTAATCTTCTCTCAGACAACTGAAACAAGTGGATTTTGAATACAATCCAGAACATTTCGATTGATAACCGAATTAAAAGATTCAATTAAAATTGAGTCGTCGTATGAAGACATAAATTACGGGCCGTTAATGTTCGACGCATTGGTATACTTTCAATTAAAATGTGTATGCATAGAAAATTAAGCGGCATGAAGAGTTAACAGTTTGAACGTGCGGACAAACTTATCGACGCCCGGTGATGCTCTGATAGAGACGATCGAACGCGATGCTGGATGTGTAAATACCTGTCGAAGCCATCTATGCACTGAGCGTCAATGGGAATAATAAGCTAATGGGAAATATTGCTAATTTATTCGTCCGCTCCGCTAGGCAGGAACCCGAACCGTGCCTTGCAACCGTTCCATCAGATCAGTTGCAAGATGAGCGCAATCGAGATCGAGGCATCGAGCGGAAAGGCTTCATACAAACTGTTGGAGGAACCTTGAAGAGAGTGATTAAAATATCATTGATTTTCATTGAATAAAAGTAAAGCAAACCACGTTTAACAATCATATTTCCAGCCTTAAAAAAAGACATTTTCTGTAAAGAGCGTCCTGAAGTTGTAGCTCATTTTTACGCCAATTTAGTTTGTACTACATATGTCTTCCTCTTGGTGGAATCAACGAATATTCCCGTAATGACTAGTATGCGACTCATCAAAATGAGCGATCGACGCGCTTTGGACTTTTAATTTGTATTCAAAACAGCTGTTTATTAATCAGCCTGGCCGTGGCACTGTGCGGTCGGCGCGCGCGGACATTAGGGGCTTTAATAACTTCATCGTTTTATTAATTCGAAATGGGCTCGCATTAATTTTCTCTTCAACGTGCGCGGTGAGCTGGCTGATTCCACGCTACAATTACGCGAGCGCACTTCGACAAATCGACGCGCGGCGACGAGTTTGTTTAAACCGGCGCGTTTAATTAATACATTAATAAATTAGCCACTTTACCGTATTTACAAAGGCGTACAAACCGCGCGATGAACTCGTCGGGAACGAAAACACGACACGCATTAATGTAAGTAGCTATTAGCGGAGCTGGAACAAGTAAAAATTAGCTGAAAGGAGTGAGGATTCGTTAGATAGAAGGCGTGAAGGCAGGAAAATAATTTTCTTCTTTTTTTTTTAACTCCAATAATCGGAAGAGAATAGGTTCACTTTTCTTGCAAAGCAAATTTTTGTTGGATAATGTAGGAACATATTATGAAAATCCTAATTCCATTAAAAAAAAATTTTCTGAATCTAACTGTGGATTTCCGAGCAATGCTTCGGTTGATTTTTAATTCAATCCCGAAGGATTTGCCTTCAAATTTATGTCGAATTCGTTCATTTATCATCCAGTATACTCATTTCTGAAAGAAAAAGCTGAAAAGTAGGTTTTTACTCAATTACAATTGAATTGATGAATAGAAACATAATGCTGTGTGATAAGTATGTTGGGAGGCTCGGAAAAGCGAAGAGACTAAGTTGTCTAGATAGCTTCCATTTTATTAAGGTGGTATTATAATATAATTGCAAGGATAAAACTTACGCAAATAGTAAAGTGTAAATTGAAAAAAATTTAAAGCCCATCAGTAATAAAATGCAAAGGATGGGATCTGGATGGAAATTGTCCTCCACTCTGCAGGTGCAAATCGCCATACACACAAGGTTACTCAACTATCATTATTCCACGCGTTTTATGATATTATTATGACGCGTAATTGCAGTAAGTAAATATTGTCAGCAAATGCCCAGCTCCAGCTGCAAGAAATTGGCATATCCCATCGTCTTAGTACAATTTAATGCAAGAACAAGCATACTCGTAGTTTCTTATTGCATTTGGCATTGCAGATTGCTTTTCTTACCTCGTACAATCTGAAATTTGTGGATACGCACTTCCCAAGGAATCTACCTTTTTTTAGTGTCAAGTCACAACGCGCCAAACTCATCAATGCTACAACATTAATTATACACAGATTACACTAATAATAGCAGTAGTTCATCCGGTATTACGCCTCTATTTAAACTTGTCTTTAATCGTACCGATCCAAACAAATGTTGAATATTATAACAGTCCTGGAGCCTGGCATGAGATTAGCTCAGGTTTTTCAGTCGCTGGCTGCTTGTGGTGCATTAAATTTGGAATTTTTGCGTTGCGTTTTTGTGCACGGTTCACCTGTCTTTGGTCGGTAGGTATATAAGAGCAAAGTTATACAATGTGTGTCGAACACGTAACTCGGAAGCACACGTATAATGAATGAGCTGGCACAATGACAGTAGCGTTAAATATATGGTGGCCTAATAATAATCGTACACGACCATTACATTTTTAAATTACGACATTTTATATGTTCCCTGAATATTGCCTTTGATTCAAGGGGGCAGGTGTTATGGGAAAGGCTCTGGGCGTTTACTAAGTACGTGCGGAGTAAATGAAAGCATTCCGATGTTGCGGCAAACGACGTTACTTCCAATATCATCCCCACTCCGCTATCTAGTATAAATTCAGGCTGGAGTGTGTCAGTCAGCTTAGTCTCCGTTTGGATATCGTCGCGTTAGGATCTAAAATTGACTATTTTAGATTTTGTTTTGCCTTGAAAGTTATAATTTATTTTATTGTTTGAATACAATTATATGGGCTTGATCATTTTTAAACTTGTTATATTTAAATAAACGTATAGCTCTATGATTTTGTAAAATTAGCCTCTCGAAATTGCAGAAATTGATAAAAAAAAATAGCATTTTAGTAAAAAATTACAAATGATTTTATACTTTTATGTTTGTGATGAAATAAAGCAGTATTTAAAAAGAATAGAATTTTAGTAATGAATCTTTTATAATAAGAGCATAATTTTTGAAGAATTTCACTCGAATTTGTTTTGCATTTATTTCGATAGTATCAATAAACAGACGCCATAAATTGATAGCATATATATTGAACCCTATTTTTTAGTAATATCAATTTGAAGACGAAAGTAGTTATTTGGGGCTTTCGGCTACTGGACAAATAAGTCAATCTGCAATGGATTGATTAAGCCCAGCAATGTACAGCCCTGGATAGTTTTTGCGTTAAACTGAAAGCACTTGCACGGATATTGAAAGAAATGGTAGTTGCACATGAATACGATTGGGTTCAATTGTACGCGAAGCTTTTCCCTATCTGTTTCAGGTATATTTGTCAAAATACCCGTGGAAAATGGATGATTTTATTCACAATTTTTAGTGATTTATACGAGACGAAATGGGCTTAATACAAGTGTTCGAAAGCGATTGTGTACAAACGAAAGCAAGATAAAAATAACAAACGCGAATGAAAAATTATCGCCACCACGATCGGTGTGCCGGTTTTCTGGTTTGCAATCCAAGCACTTGGCATGGCAACATCCCATAACAGCATGACTGCACTGTGTAATAGACGCTTCGCTTTTTAAAGCCGTAATTTGCGCCGAAATTGTACGCTATCGAATTGTTTTTTATCGTTCTTGAACACTATGTGCGCACACCGCGCTCCCGACCGATGTTTGCATAATACCAGCAAACCCAAATTACCTATATGCCGTTATAACGCGCTCGGATGGCATGCAACTCGTCGCCGTGCGCCTCTTTATTCAGCCGTGCCACGAAAGGACTCACGCCACAACAAGTGAATTAATATCAAAGTAGAGCTCTTAACGTTTTTCACGTCCCGCGGAGGAATTAACCAGGCCAATGGATATCGACGGATGGACGCTGGAATGAAATTTATGTAAAACGACTAGGGAAAAATGTTTTATGACTTAATTCCACGTCACGATTTTTTTATCGTGGCGGCTCGCGCGCGGCAAGTGCAAGCCGAGAGGTGACTGCGCTTAATGCAGCTCGACGAATAAAAGGACGAGCCTAGTGACAAGTGACGTTCTTTATATGGCCATTGGTCAATAAAAGTGATTATACCGAGCGTGGTCATAGCTTAGCACGCGCAAGCGGCGTTCATGAATCACCTCTTCGGGTGGGAATTTTCGGTGGACACCAGGAGGTTCAATAATATCTCGCGCAGAAAACACACAAAGCCCGTCCGGAATGGCATCGCCGAGCTTGGAGCTTATGACTTACATGTGCGCGCCTCGCGTCGTGTTTGACCACTTATTATTAACAATAATAAAGTGATTGATGTCCCACTGCGACCTTTGACACGCGAGAATGTAACATATTTAACACCTTATAATACCCTTGTCCTTATAAGCGCTCGATACCTCGAGCGCGCTGTGTGGACGAAGAAGAAGTCATACATAATGCAAGGGCGCGAACGAAAACGACGTGTAAGGTATTTATTCACAGCGCGCACCATGCGCGAGTTTAAATTATTAGAGCTTTCCAGCGAGCGCGGCTGCGTTGTCGCCTCATGGGAGCATGACACGCTTTGAAAGTTTCAAATGAAAAGCGGGTGGCGTTCGTAACGCATGATTTCTCGAATTTGAACGCTGAATCGGCGGCCTTTCTGACCATTGGCCGCGCCCGACGCAAAACAATAAGGCCCATTCGGAATTTAATAAAATCGCTTTCATCTCGCCTAATCGAATCGAGAATAATAACCAATATTAATTATATCATTGTGCAGTAAACGCAATCGAAAATCAACAAAAAGCCGACTAACAAGCGACTTTAAGCGCGTTTAAAGCGCTCATCATGCGTTGAGATTACGAAATGATTAGCCTGAAATAACCAGCCGACACATAACAAACAACAAATAGTTCCATAATTAATTGCCGGCGGTTGGGTTTACACATCTGCGGAGATAGCCGCAGTCTGCGCGATGCAGCGTTTAATGAGAATCCCAACGGATGATGATTTGATTGAGTGTATCATCCGAGGAAGATGATGGAAATTAATCCGAGGCATATTTCGACTGCATTCAGCCGGTATTATTATTGTGCTCGTCATGTGCGTTTTTATTATTTATCGTCTCGTGGCGTTCGCGCATTGTGTCGTATCGTTCGTGCTCCGCCTTCGGAGCTTTCAAGCACAAATCGCTTTCAGGCGGCAGATACACGTGTAATTCTCCTCTCCACCGTGCTGTCTCGCGCGGCATCGATTTAATCATTTAATCAACCGCATTGAGTTGTCAAAGTAGATACATATTGAAAGTCATCCGGCATTGTTGTGGCGAGCCTTGTTGTTGCGATTGGGATTCCGATGTCTTGTAGCGAGACCGAAGTGGTGTCTACTAGGACTTTTTACAGTTTGCTTCGTTCAAAACAAGCTGATATAACTATTGCGACATCAGTTTCACTTTCAGTTTCACTCAATTCAAGAGAATTTAACAATTTGACTGGTGTAATTTTGGGAAAATACTCCTATTAATGTATTCATTCTATTTTCATGCTACGCACCTACTAGTGAGTTACAGCCGCACTAGATGGCGTCACTGGTAGTAAGCGTTAGTGTGCGTGAAGCACCATCCCCACTCCAGTAATAACTCTATAAGAGGGCACGTTGACCACCAGTCCGTTAGTTAATTGCTTTATTTCATGGAGTTTATGCACCTGTTTGGAAATCAAATAACTAAATTATTATATGTATTTTGACACAATATTCTTATTTGAGATTCAATCTCAAATATTGTGTCTTCTAGTGTGAATATTTGTCTTCTAGTTGGTCATCTGCAAAGCATCATCCCCCCTATTCAATCCAAGTAGTTACAGTCAGTTATCTTCTTCAATTATTTTCGCATCTCTTTTAAAATCAGCATAACAATAAGATCAAGCAACAAATTAAATTGATCGAACAATAAACAGGCTTTATTGGTATTGATATGCTGTTAACGTGCCTCAAGCACATTTTTGCTATTAGTGCCTTCTGTCATCATTTCATTTCCACCCGGAGCAAGTTAAAAATGGCAAATTATGCTGGCGTTGTACAAAGGTGCCCAACCAAAATGCACTCACAACATTCACACTCATATTTCTCGCTCTCCACGGAAAAAAAGCTCGATAACAACTAAAACATACCTTATTATTACGATGATTCCCGGCCGCAAACACGCGGCCTGACACGCGAATCGCCACGCTGGACAACGAACTCAAACGCAACCTACGAGGAAAATTCGAAAGGAAGAAAACGTAAATTGAAATATCAACACGCGATCATCATCAACATAAAGCTGTGTCGTTTCGTGGTGTCGATGGCGCGCCGCGATGATTTGTTGCGGCGTGGTGCGATCGCCGCGACTCAACGGGACGTCTGCCATAATAATTCACATAAAAGCCATCAAAAAATCACACAAATTATACGGAACACACCATTTATCCTCGTCGCCCATTATTCGCGCTGATTTTGTTGAAGTCTGCTTGAGAGCTTTTGCAAACACTAAAATCCTTTACATTCTTCGCTGCAGTTTATAATTGATTCCACCTACTTACGCAGAAATTCGATAAAACAGTAAAAACGTCGTAAAATTTTAATTTCTTAATTTTCTACTCCTGGTAATGTCATCTTAGGCCATTTCGATCCGAGAGGCCGCTGACTGCGACTGTGCTTGTTTCCCCGCTGCAGTTGTTTATTTAAACGAATCGGGCGTCGCTAGCCTTTGATGAAGTTATTGAAACGATGCGGGAAATTAATTAGTCTCGATTAACAGCAGTCGGAGTCAAAAATGCAGCGATTCCGCGATAGAGGAAAGCCGCTCATCGGATCGGGTGCGTGCGCTTCACTTTTATGAATTTATGCTAATCGGTTGTACAATTTAAAACGGCATTAAATTAAAATCGGAATTTTACGGCCGCGATCCGGATGGCTGAGGACGTCGCACAGCGTGGATGTCTTCACCGATTTTACATGTTGCAAATTGATTGCGAGGCTATAAAATTAAAAACGTCGCAATGGATTGAGTCCTGCCCTAACCAGTCTACGTCTTCATACAGAGTGTAAACATTTAAATATTACTCCTTGAAAAACTCGCGTCATGAACTGTGATACATACCACGAAACGTTATTTAATTAAAACTGCTGATTTTAATTACTTCGATTGCTTTCAAATTCGTGTGGAGTTTGTCAAGGTGTCTGACTTGTTAATAGGCTTCCGCGTCGTAGAAGAGGTCCCGGTCTGTGCGCTGAGCCGCCATAAAAGTCCAACAAAAACACGTCGAAAATTATTAATAATTAACAGGGTAATCGCTACCGAACGATTACGCGAAATGGTCCGCACCGAGTATTCACTCAGTGCGCGCCGAACGCTGCATACATAAATGACTTAAGTCCATCATCCGCTTGGCATCATCTACAAGCCGTGAGCTTAATAACTTCATCTCCACGCGGCTTTTCGGCAAAAAGAAAGCGACATCTTGAGATGAGGCCGCCATTACGATAGGTGCTACTGCGTTTTGTCGTGCCGACCACGACGGTGATTATTATTAATCGATCACTTGATCAACATATGCATTTAGATGGATAGGCTTTAATGTTGGACTCTTTGGACCGATGAGATTTCTTTCTGTACTTAATTAATGAAAAGATTTCTCCCACATCGGAGGAGCATATGTGCGTGAGAATGTAAAATTCGGTGTAATGTTACATACAACTGTGTTACTACTAAGTCGCGTGCGACGCTTGAGTGATAAAGGCGCGCGTCGCCCAGAGTTCATTGTCCTTGTTGGTTGCATTATCCCCACTCTCTTAGCAGGTATAAAAGGAGCGGGCAGTTCGAAGCGGAGATTAGTCTACGTCTAACTTCCGTTGCGTTGTGATGGATAGGTGCTCTGAGCGTATTTTTTTTAACCTCTCTCCGAACTGTACTTGAAAATTAATGCTTATTTAAATATCTCGCTTGTATTGGTACCTGTAAATTCCCTATAAATTAACATATGTCCGCGTCACCTTAATTTAATTTTGTGCAGGGCTTATTTAATACGCCGAAAACGAGTGAATTACAAGTCGGATTTTATTATGTTTTAATTTTTGCATGCAGAGCCAGTGTCCTTCCAGGGCCCGGCGTTTTTGGTTTATTATCGAATGTGAAAACCGCCTCACGCCGGCGCTGGCTCGCCAGCGTCATAATAAATTTTCTCCGGCGCGTTCGGCGTGCGCTCGACTCACAGATACAGTATAGTTTACGAGTGAACGCAATTTAGCTGTCAGGTCGCGTTATTAAGATGTCTCAGTGTCAGGTGCACACGCGAGAAAACGTTCTTCATTTTTGCCGCGTCGTTTTTGCTGCAGCTCCCTTTCGCGTTTCGTGCGCGTCGTTCGCACCTTGGCCGTGCACAAATTTCATAATTCACTTTCAGCTAAACTCGAGGAAGAAAGAGGAAGAATGCGCGTCGAACGCAGCTAAAAAAATCGCTGCCTTTTGCGCATTGTCAAAGTGAGTTGTTACTGATGCTATGAATTGGCTGTGAGGTGGTGCTAGGGTTTTCGCATGGAAATGCTGAGGGTACGCGTGTCCGTGCATACGCGTTATAAGTGTACGCTCGTCAGCGTAATAACTTTCGAGTCGGACAATACGCGCGCGGCCGCGAGTGTGATTTGTGTACATGAAAAAGTGCCAACTATACGAGCGCAAATTATAGAAATTAAGCGAGCGCTCGTGTGCGTTGCTACGATGGAGTACGTACATTGAAAATCGTTATTACTCGTAGTTTGCTGCCCCGGCGCATCGATTATGATCTCGAATGCTTTAGAAACGCGCGATTTAAATAATGACTCAATTGAATGTATCGTACTCACCTATTGCTAGCTACCATTGGTCTAATAAGCATTTTAGTCATAGTTATTTACACCAGAATGCTGCGCATCTAATATTTATTCCCAAATTAAACGAATTATGATTAAAGACCTTACTACTTAGTATTTTAGAGAATCCAAATAAAGGTATTATCGTAAGCAACTAATAACATTTATTTTTCACCAGTGTTAGCAACTCTAGGTTTTCTGTCATTATTCTAGAACATACAAATTCCTTGATGGCAGTTATTAGCAACATAGTTCCATTATTTGCACTTTTTTCTTAATCCCTCCCCAATGGCGATCGCAAAATGTTTTTGATTGAAATCTTTCTCTTCGGGCAATGTTGTAGTCAACTTCTATGACTACGTTATTCGTTCCAATCGGTAGGTAGTTGGTAGTTGTCGAAGCAGGCTGGTGTCTACATGAACATTAGCGCACGTTACGTTGATTGTTGGCTAAGTAATTTCTCGGCCGTACCAGGGGGTAAATGAAATATCGCGCGAGTCGACACTCGCCTTGCGTCGTTGACGTTTCGCCCATTGTGTTTTTTCGCGCGCGCCGACACCGTCCACAATGGTCATTGCAAATCGCCACTATCCTCACAGGCTTGGCCGTTCCTTCATTTACATTTCATTGCAATAAAATTCAGTTACAACTTCACACTTCCTCTTTATGCAACTCACACTTCTTACCTCTTCGTAGGGCGCTTTATTGAAGGATTCTAGGCGTAGGAGCGTAGAAGGTGGTATTGGGCTTGGTTCTCTTTCCTTACTTGGTATCAAACATATCAATTAGGAAAAATTAATTTTGTATTGAGCTTACAGCATATGGGAAGTTTTAGGACTTTTGTTTTGTTTGTTGAATGTTAAATATTAAAAGGATAAAACACGAGAAACATGCATGAAGAACTCGATTCGATTCTAATATCCCTCTTGCAGTAAGGGCTTGTTGAAGTGTGACTAGTTCACGTTCCAGATTGTAAGCTTGTTGTTATTGCTTCTTGTGAGCTGGGACGACATGTCGACGACACATGAATGAAAATTACGCCTGCAATTGAGTCATTAGCCCCCGCCCGATTGGAACTCGCCGAAATCTGATAGTGCGAGCAACCGTGCCTGAACCCCGCAAACACGTTACCATACTACCCCCCTCAAGCACCAGATTGCTGGTTGCACTACGTGGCGGGTGAACACGCGATCCCACGGCTCCTTCACGACCGCCTTGCGTTATTGTGTTTGACGTTTGTTGCATTGTGCATTGATTTCCTGCCCGACACCAGCCAAAGGAGGACCGCCTTTTCAACTTGCCATCGGCTAATTAATTTTATGGCTTACAAATTTCATGCCCGCCGTGGATCACGAAGCTCTCCGATAAGGGGATGGAATTAATCATGTTGGGCCACGAACGCGAACGTTCAGAAGCATTAGAGCTAATCAGATTATTTCTAGCTATTCTAAATAATATCATTTTGGGCAAGACAGGTTGAAGTGCTTGGTGATTAAAGCAAAACATTACAGACGCACTAATCCGAGGAATTTGGAGAATTCAAAACAGCGTCAAATCTTATGTGGACCTGGCTTTTCAGTAATCAACAAGCAATTATGTCATGGATTATTGGAGGTATGAAGATTTATCGTTAGAATATGAAAATTAACTGAGTGCAATCTGGCGAAAGAATGAGAAACAAAAAAAAACGCATTCAATGTGTAATTAATTTAAAGAACAAAATCGAAAATTAATTGGGTTCATTGATGGTAAATGTCTGAATGCTGTGAATTACAAACTATTATGGTAATGGGAGACGAAGATAATAGACGTATACAAACCGTAATCGAAAAAGAAGGAGATTTATCGATGCTATCTACACTTAAATTGTTTTATAACTTAATCACTTTCATAGGTTTTGAGCAGCCTCCTGATCTCGACTCGCATAAATTTGAATACGCTTGGCATTCTCACAAGCACCTCAAGCCTAGCATGCATCGGCGTCTCCCAAATTAATTGGTAATTTAAAATGATGGCCTCGTCATATTTTTAAGCAGCCAATTGATTTTCCCCGCGCACAGTTAATGTCAGGTGTAATTTGTAATGCGTCTCTTCGTGCGCTTGTTGTGGCTTTGGATTTCTGTTTGGTGTGCTGATTGCGGCACTCGGCACTCCAGGCGCTTGTCGGCCGCCCGGACGACTTTATTACCCCGTACAATGTGTGGAGGTAAAAAATGAATAAATTAGCTTGACCCTTTTGCAGCCGAAAAACGCGAGAGTCACGCGAAACGATACCCCGGCGATTTTCGGGCGCACGGGGAGCGCACGCTCGCAGCGCGGGATAGTCGGAGATAATTGAATTATTATAGACGAAAATTACACCTTACATCGGCTTATAAATGTGCTTAAAGTTACATGGCGCGGCTGACACGCGAGTTGGCCGGCGAGGGGGCTAACAATACACCTTGGGCGAACGCGGGGCGGCGAGCACGCATCGTGTGTGAGGAATTTTATGCGATGTTTTCATGTTTCGTAGGTTGTAAAAGAGCCTTCAAATGGCCAACGCACAGGAAACTGTGGAAAATATTCACAACCATATTATCTGTCTACTAGGAAGATGTGTACTTTATTTTTGCACAGAAAATCTCTCTTTGCAAGAACACTGTATTTTCGGAAACTTCGAAAAAATTGCACTAGACAAGGAATTGATTATTTCCTAGTAAATAGCACAAATTATCACTATTTCAAGCTATAATTCTCTTGATCTTGGTTTTATCGGAATTGCTTAAATCAGTTTAACAACAATTTCTTATTTGGTACCGTGAAGATGTTTCTTTCTTAGTTAAAGTTCCGAGAAAAATCTAAATTCTTACTTGTTCCGACAATTTTAATTATTATAAATACGGCAGTTATGGGAGATTCTGAAGTCACTCAAAGCTTGGTCCAAGAAATAAGTAAATCTAAATTGAAAGGTGAGTTGGAAGAATATCTGGTTAATAACTTTGTATTCAGCATATAATTAAAAAAGTACCGGTAATTTCATTAATCACTGAAAAACAATCTTAAAATTTCTTGTTCGAGAACGTTTTCTTGAAAATTATTGAACTATAGAATTTAAAAATGGAAGTGGTTTTCATATAAATTTCATTAAAGAAAATAAGTTTTGGTACGTCAAAGAATTCCTAGCTTATACACCTCCTGAAAATATAGTTATTACCTGCCATGTGCACGCGGATGATTTTGAAATACACGATGTTAATGCGTTATGGCATGATCGTGTCCAATTTATAATGTTTTGCTCGCACTTCCCTTGCGCGTGCATTTTTTCTCATATTGTACGCATACACGCAGCTTGTTACACTCGACGTGTTGACTAGCTAGCTTCTAGCCGAATGATGGAAAATTGCGGAAAACGTTTTTTTTTTTAACGATCGCACGCTCAACCTGCACATAATGATGGAGATATTGGTTCCAATTTATCACCTTCCCAATTATATCTAAGAATTATCAGCCACAAACCTTCCTTCTTTGCTTCATTGATCTAAACCTTCCTCCTATCCTCTCACCATTCTTCCAATATTTACCAAGCTCCCATTGTGACTTCACTAAATTCGAAGCCGCTACCTCATTCCTCCCATCCCCCCAGCTTCAATTAGTGCGGCCAACATAACCGAAAATGAAAAACCTAAACGTGGCGTGTCCAACACCTGATATTCATTCAATTGGATACACCTAGTCCGGCAAAGTGAATTGACTTCGATTGCCAGCTCCTCTACGTTGCGTCACGGTCTTCGAATCATCAATGTTGATGTTAACGTTGCTGTTGGTATTATTGGTGTTGTTGGTGTTGTTGGTGTTGTTTCGTTTGGTTGCATGGTCGCGGTAAGCCAGAAGTCTTCTACCTGGCTACCTGCGCTCGCGTCTATTTTATAAGTGAAAAGTTACATCTAAATATAATGTAATAGAATTACTGAGCCCAGGGTCCGGGAGCAAATTAACCGGGCTGGACTCGGCGCGGAACGCAACAAAGAGAAAAAGTTTCTTGTATGGCGTCGGCCCTTGCTCATTTTCATTCCAAACGACTTTATTATATCAGCGCGCTGACAGCTCGATGACTTTTTTCCCTGTTGTTTCATTTATTCCTTCGTCTTGCTATATGCTACCAATTTTGTTCCAATATTGCATGACAGTCATTGTTTTTGGAAGAAATATTATGGGATATTTATTGATGATATTCAAATGAGTGTTAAACGTCTAAATTGACTTAAATTTCAGCTTTTTTCTAGCATATGGCATTTCTAGGTTTACTAAGTCCAGAAGGATAGTTATCAAGATTTGACACCTTGTTAAAACAAATGTTTAATATTTTCTTCTCTTATTATCTTTCCTTAAATGTAGTGTACTGTTCTTGATGAACTTGATTACAGTTTGCTAGATAACAGTGTTTCCTTGCGTTCTAAATTCAAAAAAGTCTCGAAAAGTTCGTAGGGTGAGGTAATATTTGTACTAAACGTGGATGCAGTTTTAGAATCCAAATTTATTCCTTTTCAGAATATTTTAGTAGTGCAACTGTCTATGAAGTCTTCGGATATTTAAATTTTTTTCGAAACCACTTCTCACTTAACTAAGCATTAAGTCTATTTATAAACTTTAAGTGGTTTCTAAACATTTTAAACAGCAAAAACAAGAGATAACCCCACTTGCAATGTGATTGAATCATCTACTTGTAGCAGCAAGTGCCGTGTCTGAGATATTGAGAAGTAATTTTCGATATTTCTTGATCTCTTTGAGATTTCTCGATGACTCGTTGGTTTTCCGCTGATGGTTATTGTGGCGGTTGTCTTCACAATCATTATTGCCCTCGCCGCGATGATTTTAATAGATGGATTTTTTCCGAAATGAAATTACAGCGTGAATAATCCGGGCAGATTGGCTTTTGAACGCTTTAGTTCCGACACACATTTCATCATATGAATGGACGCCGCTGGAGTGCAGACTTCATCTGCACCGAGTCGCTGCAGAAGAAGAGGAAGAAGAAGAAGAAGCTGAGTCGGCCAGAAGCCGGCGCAGGTTACAATTCTTCAAGTGTTTCACCGGCTTTGCACTCTTTGTAATCTCTGCAGCAGTCTCCAACGACCGACCAATCAAGGTCTTTGGGAACAATGAAGGAAATCGACAAAAACAGTTGCCGGACGTTTGATAATGCTGCTATTGTTTAATCGCGAATTCACTGGATACTGCGTGTTTGACGATTATTAGATATAACTTATAGGTGTGATGAGTTTTTTTTCATAATGAGGAGTATTGCATGCGTTGTTGAGGAGATTGCATAGATTGACTAGAATTTCAAACACTGTGATGGGATTATTGTAAGGATGATGAAATATTATTCCATCTTGTTTCGAAAATCATCTTGAACTCCTAAAAAATTTCACCTCCACTGATATTGTTTCCTCACAAGATTATCGAAATTAGTTTAGAATTACCTGCTTTTAAATAAAACAAATTTTACAAGAGATTAAGGTTGATATAATTCTTCCTGGATTTATATTTCCTCTGCTGTTTTGGCCTCCATGGTTGAGCATTAAAGGAAAGTTTGAATGTTAAATAAAATCGTTCAAATAATTCTTTCGGTTCGGGAACTCGCTTAGACTTAGTTCGAACTAAATATTGAAAAACACTTACAGCAAAGAGGTGGGCTACTATTTTGGGTCATCAATTTCAAACGATTGTGGCATCTTTCCGTCATTGATTTGAAGTAGCTCCCTCCGTACAAGCTAAATTCGAACGAATCGATTTGTTTATATTTACAACTCATCTATACGCACTAGTAAACAAACACTTCACGGCCTTACTACTTCCTCTGGTTCAAAATTGTCCCTCCAATTCTAGCGCATTCAAAATAATCGCTAGATACTATTTATCCACGAAACATCGACCGATATAATTTCGATATAACTTCGATATAAGCAACTTACCTTTCATAAATCTGAAACGAATGAAAAGCAGGAAATGAATGTAAGAAGTTAATAAATAATATGTTTATTGTTATGCTTAATTAGTTTGATATCAGAGATACTGCATCCTCAAATGCGTGTTCGTGTCTTCCCAACACTTTTGGAATAATATTCTGCGATATTATCTATACAATCAACGATAATACCCCAAGGACATTCATTTCATCACTGGATTCGATCAATCTTACTAGTACAGTTAATTAGTCGTCATTCACAATTGCGCACCCTTCCAGCCACTTCATCCATACGCGTGCATTTACCGTATTTTACAATAATCTTACAATCCTCGTTAATTCATCAATGACTAATCCTTATAATGTTATTTTTACACATGTTGCCTTCGTTTATAGTAATTTATTGATATATTGCAAGTTGTTTTTGTGTTTAATCGTAATCGTAACCGTTATCTTCGTTGCTATTTTATGCGTTATTGATTATTATGTATTTTGATAGATTTAGGGTACGGTACGCCTGCTGTTTGTTTAAGTACAAAAGAATCCGTTTCAGTTTGATCACATCATGCCCCATGTCCGTCATATCCCGCACCATGGCACGAATGATGCCAGTCCCCAAAACGTGTAAACAATTCTAGATATGAATCCTCTTCCGAGGAAGTCCCAGTTATTCCATACTTATTCTTACTACAGCGTCAGTTAGCTGATCAATGCATAACATTTCGTTCCTATGTGCGCGTCGCCTATTCACAGTTAAGCACTCAGATCAGTTATCACTTTCGGTCAGATTCTCCCGCCTCGGAACAACTTAGTATTATATCATACGACTAACGGAATAATCAGTAATTGCATATAGAGATATCTAGTAAATTTGAACTTGGGTTTTTGTTGCTTTTCGCGGATTATAGCGCGTGTTATAGCATCGGGTATGCAGCTAGTGAGTTGTTGGTTTTTGCGAAATGTTCAGCGTAGCTTTTCAGCCGGTCAAGTTGCTTGTCTATTGCTTGGAACGCTCATCGTTCTGACTCGATTCATCCAGCCGCATTGGCGAGTAACGACACATTGTCTCGTCGTTAATTAGCTGTTTATTGACATATAAAGGTTGCCGATAGTTAATCATCGCATTGTATGCGCCGCGTCATTTATTTCTCGCCGCTCGGACGTTCTTCGGCGTTTATCAACTTCTTTTTCAATTATATTCACATAATATCTTCACTTATTTATTTTAATTTATTTATTCTCTCTTTATTACTATCATTAAATTTATTACTAGTTATAAAGTCTTTTTTATACACAGGGAAGAATACATTTTTGTTAATTCTGCGTCGAATGCTAGGGAGTGGAGAGCGCACGGTGGGAAAACGAGGAAACTATGTACAAGTCTATCGGGATCGCCGGTGAGGGGAATGGGGATCGAGATCGAAGGATAAATTCTTTTATAAAACATGTACGCGCTCCGCGCAGTCTTGGGTTCATCGTGCTGACCGCCCGAAATGAGCCAAATCGATCTGAATCCAAATGAATGTAGTACATACCATACGAGGAACATTTTGGGTTTTTCATTTTTGGGATGCGTGACGTGTGAGGAAACTCGGAGAGAGCGAACCGATTAACATTTAAATTATTGCACAAGACGTATTCAGGTAATACCCGTCGCTTCAAAACACAATCTGCTCGTTTCTGCTCGTTCCGGGTAGGTTCGTGTGAGGACCTCATCCCAACACCAGACGGGCTTCTCCTCTCGTTCTATATATATTTCTATAATCTCTATATATACCTTTTTGCTTTCTCGTTTGTGTTTAAATAAATAAATTATTAGGGTAGGCGGTGAACTCAAGTGTTGTTGTTTAGCAGGGACTCTATACTGAACGGGTTGGGGCGCCGGCTCTTGTCCTCGTGGGAGCCGGCGCTGAGGTCAACGCCGGCGTCCGTTACAGGCGGATAGGCGTCGGCGCCGCTGCCGTTGAGGTTCTCGGATTCGGCGCCACTATCGCCGACCACGTCGATGTCGCTGTCGCTGTCCATGAGGTCGGTGCCACGCTGGCTGAGGTAATCGCGCTTGAGGGCCACCAGGTCGACGGCGAGTCCTTTCGCGCGCAGCTTGCGGGCTTGGCGTTCTAGGGTTTTCTGGAGCTTCTTTCGCCGGCGCGCGCGCTCCCGGGCGCGGAGCTCGTTGGGTGGGATGGGCTCGCCGGAGCAGGACTGCGGGTGCGCGTTGTGTGCTGGTCGGCCAGGGCCTTTCTTCGTGTGTTCCTTCTTGCGCCATTTTGCTCTTCTATTTTGGAACCATACCTGGAAGAAAGGATATTATAATTCATTAGCAAACAATTTCGCACAAAAACCGCATAGCTCCTATTCCTGTAAGGATTCCAGTCCGCTTTGTAAAATTTGCCAAGCGCATTTTTGCTACAATATTGAGCATACAGATTAGTGCAGATCAAAAGTTTTCTAATTATGACCAATTATGGACCACATTTGAACCATTTTAGTACCTTGTGAAACCATCCACTAACATATCACTAAAAATCCCTTTTCTGCTATCTTCATTTAACCGCCACATCATTCATAATTATAAATCATTTCAGGATGCACCTCACCATAAGTGGAAGAACAGTAAATCAACTATTTAGGTTGTTTGTCGTACTAATTCTAACCGAAAACAGTTCACGAGGAGTGGTGTAAGCACCGTGTTGTAACGTGCAACTTGTAACAGCTTGTAACAGTTCACAACAACATAATTAGTAGTCCTATCCATCATTCTTGCGAGAGTAAAACATGTAATTTTTTCCTCATCTCGATCTCGCAGCGCATTTGGAAGGTTTAGAAATACCCTGCGTTTTTGACGCTCAACCTCGTCCCGCGCTCGCACTTTCATCTTGTTCCCGAAGAAATAATATTCCACATTCGATGGGAATACACACGCACGGTCGCACCCGACTAAGTCAAAACTATCGGCTTTGATGGGGCTGTTAAAAAACGCCGAAAGAGTCTGTGCATTCCCTCGACATGAATGTCTTCATAAATCTTCTCCAAATGAAGGGCTCTTAGCCTATTCGTGTGGAGTGTGAGTGGATTGAGTTCATCCTTGCGATTTACACTTATCAATCGCACATTCGGGTACTGGCCTGGGTATCATGCACAATTAAGTGAATAGCCAGGAGAAGGAAAGGACGCCAGCCGGCTCGCGCGCATATAGAGAAATTGATGCGATCAACTTTTGTATTTAATTACGTAATAATGGTGCCGCTTTTAAACGCGCCTAATTAGCGGTAATTATAAGTCGGGGAGTGAAAAAGGGCTGCCATTCTGTTTTCGTTAATTTTCGAAACGTTTAACGATCAAGCGTTGAGGAGATGCCTAACCTAACCTATGGCACAAACAAACCGTATAATACTTGCTTCGCCAGGATAAGTACAGGCTTTACGCGACGCGCGAAAAGCCCTGCATCGAGTGAAGAACGCGCATTGTACTTTACAATTTCAGGTATCAATCAGATGTCATGAAGAAGAAATCAAGCTTTGACACCCTAATTACTAGACGGGTGCTGTTTTTGATATCTTCCTGCAATTAATTACAGATTTGGAGTAATCGGATATTCTGCTTAGTGTAGTGCTTTGATATGGTTCTAAAATAAAATCAGATCATCAGATAGACCAAGATCTAATATTAACTTAGTATCTCTTATTTCGGATTCTCTTTATTGCCAACGAACTTGCATCAATTGGGAAGTATCAAAAGGCTCCTTCTCTCCAAACCGAACAATACTTCTCTACTTTTCACAACCTACCAGTTGCAATGGGCACCAGTTGTTTTCTGTTTCCATTTTCTACATCTTCACAGACCATTTCTTTCCCAGGTGGGTGGTATGAAGTCATCAACCTATAATTCCCCGCGCATCATCAAAGTGCGAAAAACGCAATTACCTCCTGCGCTACAAAGTAACCAAATCCCCCTTTCACAGAAAACTCAAAAATGATTGAAAACTTGCTTCCTTGTCCTTTCCACGCAGCTGCAACGTGGCAGTTCCGACTGGCCACTACCAGCCAACAAGAAATACAGCCATCACGCCCCTAAATTACCATGTTAATTATAGTGGTTGTACCTAACACGCGTGTATGTAACACGCCGCTATGTGCAATAAACTCCCGGACGGATCCGGGAATATCGTGGAAGCATCAACCCTTGCGATCGAAGCTGGCGTGCTCGAACGCAATATTCATTATCATCGCTATCAATTTTCCAGGGTTTGCAGCACGTGTTCCCGGCTGATTCCAGCAGTCGGTGGTTGAGTACGCCTGAGTTTTACTTACGAAATCACGTCAGTCGCGCAAAGGAAATTGTGACATGTTTAAAAAGGGACATGGCAATTGCTAATTTAGATTTTCCTGCTTTTTTTATTTAGTAAAGTGAGTGGAAATTATGTTTTCAGGGTGGTGCCCGATCGCGTTTCCTCCTCGCATGAATCGTGTCGTTTTGCGTGTTTCTATCAACGCCCAGGTATCGGTTTTAATTAGTTCAGGGATTAATTCTCTTTTAAACGCCAGCAATCCAACTACCTCAAGCAAGCAAGGAAAGCGCGGCTATCCCAATTTTAACCTACCTAGGTACAATTTTCAATGTGCCAGGTGTTCTATCAAAGACTTTCCAACCAGCCCGAACTACCTCCTGGACTGCTAAACCCAGCTTATATTAATAAAGCTACCGTGCTTCCTACCAATCTCCAGATTCGAGCCGCGGGTGCGGATGTTTGTGATAATTTTTGATACTCCGCTGGTGTTGTATTAACGTGCAGATAACGCACCTCAGCGGAGTTTTATTATGCCTACTAGCCGCGAGCGCTTATTACAAAGGATGTCGTTTGTGGGTGGTGTTTTTAGCGCGGAGGCGATAAGGTGCTCGCGATAACCGACCCAACGCGGATTTATGCACTCTTTCGACGTGCCCTTATCGGGCGCATTAATTGGTCGTTAGGCTCCGCATAATGAGTTCTGATAGTTTTGTGCAAACGTCGCGACAACATCAAACTAAAATCGCGCCAAAATCAGCGCACGAGGACGCCGAAAAAACTCTTCGCGGCCAAGTCGAACAACATAAATGATTTACAATATTCACTTCATTAATGATCTCACAATTAGGCGATCGACAGGAGGTGACCACGTTCGAACATGAAACAATTAAAAATAATTAAGCAATTAATTCCGATTCCAGCCAATTATGTATTCTTCAATCTATATATATATTTAACTTCATTTCAGTTCTTCTTTTGCTGGGTGTTATTTTCCTGCCGAAGGAAGTCTCCTTCTCCTTCCCCAAGTGGAATTAACAAGTGCAATTAATGTACAGATGTTGATGTCACAAGGACATGATTATTTAATTGGAGCACAAATGGCCTTAAAATGGTTTTTGTAAACAAATTGGCACAGGGGTCATTATAAGTATATATTATATTGGGGATTATCAGCAAGGTTTCGCACACTAACAACTAACAGGACAATGACGAAACTTAATTGCTATATAGCTCAGTCTATGACACAGAATTGACACTTTTTTTGCTGTGCTGAGTGTCTTAGGCCTTGAACTGGACTCATTCTACTTCCTTAGACAAACTCCGGAATTGTTTAAAACTTCATGTATGCAATTTTTTATTCCATCCAACTACTTAGACCCCGGTTTCTATATTAACCTCTTTGCTTCCAAGCCATCTCTAATTTGTTTACCTGTGTGACTTCCTCTTGACTAAATACTAACATGTTCTAATTGTTTAGCTCTTCAGCGGATGAAATTAACTTCACGCACGCGAAATATAAAGCAAGGATTTTAATTTGTGCCTAACTGGCTCGTCCGTCGCTTAGTTGTTCCTTTTCAAATTGACCACAGGGCGCCGCCATGTTGACCACAATTACGATTATTAACCTTCGGCATCGACGTACAGTAAAGAATTTTGCGTCCGTCGCGCGACTACGGGGCGAACGAATAATTAACTTCGATAATATGCCTTAACAAGATAATCACCGCTTACAATTCAATTATATATTATACAACGTTTATAATGAGATTCCATTAATTAATTAAAGTCGTGCAGTGGCCACACCGTGATTTCACAGCTCTCCGTATTTTTCGCAGCCGAGCGCGCGTGATTCAGCTAGATAATCATAGTAATAACGATGTGGAAATTAATTCGAGTTGAGTGCGAGGTATTTTAAAACCGATTTGGATCGCTTGAGTCGCATCCTGATATAATTCAGATTGCATTGTGTCCCTGTGTATTTTATGGCAGCGTTCACGCCTTTATTATTTCCCCATTTCTGCGAAAGGCGGTAGTGGTGGAAGGATAAACGCTACTGTTGCGGCGTGGTCAATATAAATAATCCCGCTGGGAAGGGCGCGCCGCCTTCGGGCGAATCTATCGGATCCAATATGTGCACAAAGCGGGAAAAAATATCGACAAGCAAGTGGGTGCAAAGTGCCGAGATTTGTGGGGGGGGGGGGAAGGGACTGGATGCGTGCGGCAGAAATGCTACAGATGTGGAGGGAACATAGGTCAACTTCGCCCGGCAGGATCTTTCTTTGCCATCATGACAACTCGCTTCTGTGTCCGCACCGCGCCGAGACGCCTCGTAAGATTTGGGCTTTGCTACTGTGAACTTTGATCATCCTTGGAGGGAATGGGGGAATGTCTATCTTAAAGCGCGTCTGAAAGCTTCTCAGGGATCTCTTTCGGACCGAAGGGTCACTCTCCGGGGAACTATCGACTGATTCGTTTATCGAATAAGAACTAAACGTGGCATATGGCCGGGAGTCCACTTTCTCGCTTGGAATATCAATGTTATTGTGGCAAAGGTTGAGGTATTTGGAAATATTCAAATTTGCACCTTTGAGGAAACCTCTTGAAATTGTTTGAAAAATCGGCAGGAATGTTTGAGATTTTGTTGTGGTTTCGATTTAATTTCGAACTTGCGCACAGATTTGCTGAAGAACCCCAAGCATTTCCAAAAACATTGGTTTCGAGATCTGCTCGTCCTAATTGGTTAAAATGCAATCCAAAGACTTAATATGGTTCCATAATTTTAGAATTTCGTACCAACCAAGTTTTTGCACCTTCTGCAACTATATTTCCTGTTCTCCATTACCTTCCATGTTAATTATCAAAATTCCTCGACCACATGTCGAAAAAATTTGCATTTTTATCTAATCCTTTGTCCAGCTTGTTAGAAAACGTAGCCTTCCATTAATACCACCTTGCAGCCTGCGGCTCTTCAGGTCATAATGAAAGAGGAGTGCACATTAAATTCGTATTTGTATCATGACTTTTAATGACTTTATTTAAGAGGGTAATAACCGGTTGTTTTGCATTATAAATATTGATTGGGAATGCGCGGGTATGATGACGCCCCGTGTGCTCACGAAAACCCTGACGAGGAAAAGGAGCCAGCAATCATTTTCGAATCAATCTAAATTTTGCATGAACGAAACAATCTCGCACCGCATTCACTACACACTTGTAATTTGTGTTTTTCTGGCGCAACTTGGAACAATCTAGCAATTTTTTCAGCGTTGATTTAAAGGGCAATTTGTCTAGATTACTGCCAAGCAGAACTTCCAACGAAGCACCTATTTTTCGGATGAGGGCATGCGTCGAAAGTAACTTACCGCTACACGACTTTCTTTGAGATCCAATCGCATCGCAAGGGCCTCCCTCATGAAGACGTCGGGGTAGTGACTGGCCATGAAGGCGCGCTCCAATTCCTCCAGCTGCCAGCTGTTGAAGTTGGTACGGCTTCTTCGTCGTTTCGCTGCGGCGCTTTCTGAATCTGCTTCATTGCTGCTACCCGCACCTCCTGCAATCACAAAGCACCCGATTTATCAATTACACGCTTATCAATCAGCACTCGCTCGTAAAACCAGCTCAAACTACGCCAGTTGCATTTTGCAACTAATTCACTGTGTGTCACATTCGGTTGTAAAAGAATACTTTACGACTCGGGGTACTTTCAGTCAACCTAAGTGCGGAATCCCTCCACATGTGCGTTTATTCATTTAATACCGCCATGATGTCGAAATTAATTTCGTTTTAAAGATGGCATAAAACATCAGCATCATCGGCTTCGTGGATGTTTTGCTGGCGTTTTATTGGCACATCGGATGTCGACGTGAAAGTGCAATCAATGTGCAGATAAATTTATCCCAACTGGAAGCTTCACATTGCACACCGTTTTATGGACGTTGATAACTGAAAACCAACGCCAACAATCTGACGGATTTTATTGGTTTACCTTCTTTTATGGACAATTCCTAATAAATCTGCGACTTGCTACCATCTTATCACCTCTTGCTACACTTGAACTACTACACACTCTCTCAATTGCATCGCGATTGTGTGCAAGTATGCAATATAACCAATAATACCCAGCTTATAATTATTCATGAAAGCCTTGCAGTTCTGCTCCATTTTTGCGAAATAAGGTGGAGTAGAATAATCGAGCACCAAACATTTATCAATCTGATTTTTGATGTGCGGTAGTTTCTTTAATTTTAATTCGAGCAAACTAATAATAATGGTAACATGTAGTGCATTAATCTTTCTATCAGCGTTGCAAATTTGGTTGAGAAATATTGATCCAAAGTACCATAAAATTTAATAAATGTAAACAAAAGCAGAGCTTGTACCAATTTGTCATGCACCGAAACAAAAATCTGCCAATGGTTTCATGATCCTTATATGCGTTTTTATATATTATCACATACAAATTGGTTGAATGTCTTCTTTTTTTTTTTTACAGAATTCCAGTGCTTGAAGATTTATCCGGATGTTTGCGGTAAGAAATGCAAAACATTATAACAAAATTATAACAATTGTGCTGTTTTAAATCAATGCTTTACGAAATTTGCTTTCATCCGAAAAACTTCCAACTAATATATGCATTGTCTTTGGTAAATTAATATAAATCAGAAATCAAAAAATTTTTTTTTCAATATTATCGAATTATGTACTGTGAAAAAAATTAATTTGGTCCAAAGAAACTAGTTTGGATTTTGGTGGACATAATGCATATCTATAGGTTAATAAATCCAGCCAATTTAGGAAGGTAAAAATATCGATTTCTCTAAGAAGATGAAGAAGGACTTTTATCACCAACAATTCACAACATTCGCAGAAATAACATCTTCACTTCATATTCTCCCAACTGCCTTCACTCGCAACAAATCACAACTTATTATAAGTCATTTTAATATCACCAGTTTAAAGCACACTAGCACAATGTTGACTATGCGGACATCGATCTGATTTCTCGTCGTTTTAATAAAATTGCCAAGTGCGCACTAAAATTATCCTCGTTCGTTCACTCCGATTGTCGTGGACAATGCATGAACACACAATGCTGCCGCCTCTGTCAGTGCGAGTTGAACAGCTAAATGGGCAATTGATTAATTGACACGTAATAAAGTTGATTTATCGTTATCTCTACAAATCGTTTTACAAATTGCTTTGTTTGTTACTTGTCCGGCACGCTTCTGGACACCGCGCAGATTAGAAAATGCCGAGACATAAAGCAATCAGAACATAACTAAAGAAAGTCGTTTATTAATCTCATCAAATGATGCCGCTATGGTTTATTCCATTTTCGCCAGGGACCTGCGGTTTATGACTCATCGTGATGCATATCAATATTTATGATTATTCACTGAAAATTGCTTGTAATGAGGTGTAAAAAGAGCGAATTGCTTTTTTCACACGCAACACTCACTGATGTATACGGAGTGTGAAAACAAATCTGTTGCTTGAAAGGCAAACAAATTGGGAAATTCTTTGTTATGTCAAAGTTCATTTCCTGAGCGGACAAAATTGCATCTTGAACCAGGGCGCATATTCTGCGTCGTGGTTGTTTATCACCAACTTGCCCCTGTTACTCAAGTTATAATTCATCTTGTTTGGCGAGTGCAGGCTGTTGGGCGAAATCCAATTCAACTTATTTTTATTCCCGCCCAAGTGGAAAGCGGAAAACGGCCGCGAGCAAAAACAACTCATGATAAATGTGTCATCTGAGGACATTTTCTATTAAACATAAATCTCGGATGATGTACGTGTCTTCTTGCGTCCTTCTGCATGGAATCTATGTCTGATTGGGGGTGATGAAAAGAGACACGAGGGCACATTGTGCAATGTGCAATGCAAATATATTTCATTGCATGTACAGAGAAGGACAGCACTAGTATGTTATTACAATTTATTCCAAGATAATCTGAACAGAATGGAAGTTGATTGAATACCATATAGATTTTATCGTATGTTTTTCAATATGCTTGCTGATATGAACAAACAATGTTCGGTTATAAATGAATTTATAAATGAATTCAAGCGAAATTGGATAAGAACTCAATCAATATATATATTGAAAATCTTTCTGTGCGGGATGTTTGCTTACAAACGTTCGAAAATTTAATTTGGTTTATGTTATGAATTCTTTGTTCTAACGTGACTGGCGGTGGGACGATGTTGTACAATTCGCAAAGCATAAAATATGTACCAAGATGTGAAATACAGCAAGAGTTTGTCCACGGGTGAAATGAATTGAGCAAATCGCGTCGGCGCTACGAATAGGAAAACTCCATCCGCGTCTAAATCCGGCGCGGCTACTCGAATCAATTGGATTCTATTTGCATGGCGATCTATGATTTGCTTGCAGCCTGTGACAGGCGAGCAAACAAAGCCCCTATATGAGTATCCAATTCACTTCAAAGATATCGTCCTATTAATTCAGCCCGGATTCGATCGCGCCGATATTTCATACTTACCTCATTGCGGAGATGACAGCGATCCAGTTCGGGGATTTAGCGCTATCAAGTTTTCGAAACCGACTGTATATAGCATCCCTTATCTGGCCACGTCGCGCATTGCATGGGATTGCGGCGTAGACGAAAATATCGGAAGCGGCGGAAGCGGAACGACGAATTGAATCCAATATATCAAATGATTGACTAAATATTATGTCGTTGTGCTGTATGGGCCAGCGAGGGGGCTTATCTTTTGCTAGATATACGAGTTGATAGTATGGTACATGCCAAATGCTGAAGAATTATAGCCGCTTCAAGTAATTCAATATGCAATAAAGTTTATTCTGTTTTTGGGAAGATAATTCAAAAGCCGACAGGGATCCGAGGAAATTCGAAGTTGCCCATATAGTAACAATTTGACAATAGTAACAATGTCCAAAACTCGTTATTCTTGCACACTTCTCGTCTTAAGTGCATTCTAAGAAGCAAAGAATAAGAATTTTAAAAATCTAGGAAATGCTCTACTAATGGCATTGAATTTGACGTGAAAGAACTTTGGGAATTTCAAATGTAACTATAAAATCCGTGCGGTATCTTGTACTAGAAGTCTTCAATTGGCATTGATAATTTAGTGGGAAAATATTAATTGGGGACATGTTTGGGGACATTAAAACAAAATTGGCTGCTGCAGAGATAAAAGGTTCCAAGCAGATTTACAGCTGAATGAAGCTCACATTATTTAAATAAAAATCAGAAATTGATTCCCTATTTGATCAAGATTCAGAATCTTTTGACAGAATTAATAAAATATCTCTTCACAGTGAATAATTGTTCGACATTCATTGGTTGCTATTGTTACTTTGCCCAAATTAGCATGCTCTGCCCATATTTCTGAGAGCTGATGAGAATTTAAATTTGTAGATTTATCCATTTATCTTTCCTTTATTGATAAGTCTCATTAATATCTCTTCATTCCGTGAAATGTGAAACCATAAAATGGTTAATTAATATTTAAGTAATTGCTTTCCCTCTAGGGATACAAAAATGAACAACAAAAAACATAAATATTCCTCGAAGTATTCTGAGAAATATGCATATTAGGGTCCATTTTTAAAAACTTCCTTTCTAATAAATACACTCACAATATTATTACTTAAAATTCCAGATCAATTTTTATGTAAATATTAAAAATTCAGTTAAGTCCTCATATTAATACTTGCTTCATCTGCATCTTTATGACGCACCCAAAAAAAAAAAAAAAAACGAAAATTCGCCCTGCTTGGATGCAGATGATCGAGAGTTGGTGTTCCTTCTCTAGGGCATCCGGAGTGCGCCGGCTTATCGAGTAATAAAGATGTTATGCTAATAACGTATTCGCTCCACCGGGTTATTAACCATTTTCAGATTGATCAAATTGATATAAACTTACCGTGCACTTTATTTAATAACAGTTTTTAATCTTTTTTATGTGTTTTTCACGTATCATGTCTGACCACATGAGGTGGACCCCAAGTTCCTCCAGGTAATACACAGGGCCATTCGAAATATGCCTCGTGATTCTTCCTACCACTTGGTAGCTCTTACCAAAACCGAGCATTATGAGGCTTTCTTCAACACCTAGGTTAGCATCGACGTAAATCGAGATGTTTTGCAACCTACAACTTGCCAACATTATCGTATTCAATCCACTTCGATCAGTTAGTCATTTCGCTCGCCAGCAAAAGACAACGAAGTGTACACAGCGACCGCGGCGGTCATAACTTTGCATAATCGCCCCCTTTTACAATTTACATTTTATATTTAGCACGGCCGTTTAAAACGGTATTAACTCCTCGGTGCGGCGCTCAGCGTCCTGTCCTGGCGTCTTCATCTGCGCGCATTGGGTCTGTCCTTTTGCCCCAATCGATTACATAAGACGATATCGTTTAATTCGGCGCTGCGCAAACAGCATTCGCGATACATAAGCGCGGCGCAGCTTCGCACGAACATAACTGGCGGGCCGGAATTTAATTAAATCGCGCGGCAAACCGAAACGAGTAATCGTTGATTATTTAGATTATTTGCGCGATCCGGGCATACCGCTGTTCCTGCAGCGCAACGCAGGGCGCAACTTTTACAAATCGTTTATCGATTGCCAACACCATCATCAACGATGATGATTATCGAGCGTTGTAGTGGTTATTATTAGTTATTTGGTTGGTGCATCATTTATCTACGTCCATCACCGTTTACTGGCGTAGGTTTCGGGGGGGGTGCACCATACCATTTGTTTATTAGCAAAGTCGCCTCATTCTGAATCCTAGTATCTCGTTCTTTTCCACCGAATCTTCATCAACCTCATCTAGAGTATTTACTATATTATGAATGTTAATTAGTTTCTTGACAAATGTTGATTGGAAGTCCAAGTAAGATGAATAAATGCTGATGATGGATTGCGATTGGATTTTCTGAAGGGAAGCTGTAGGTTGGCAGAGTAGATTTTTTCTGCTCCTATCATTAAAACAATATTGAACATTAAATAATATGGAAATTATTACTTTTTGTGTTACAATGAATTCGATAATTTCACGCGAAATAATGGGTTACAATCGCTTTTATGAATGACTGTCAATAAGCACGCCAAAATCCGACATGCCTAACGTCACCTTACATTGTTGTGGTTTGCTTGGATTAGGGATTAGATCCTGTGGCAGTAAAACCAACTATAAAGTCAACACTAAACACGGGAAGTATACGCAAAAGGGGAGTCAGGACAACGAGGGCCTTAAAGTGTAATTTATACGTTTTAAGGGCTGTTTTGACAAGTGCCCAGTAGGGCACTCAGAAGGGACACCTCACCCCCCAAACATCGTCATTTCGCATTAAACCCCGACGCGTGCATACAAAGTCACTTAAGCTTAATGCGTGTTACTTAATTATCATTCGCGTTAGACGTTTGCTACATCTGTAGACTTGTGTTGTGTTACAAGCCTCGCCAAACAAAGGTGCCACTTACCTAGAAGCTCATTTCATGTTTCACAAAGTACGCTGAATTTGGAATATTATTGGGTTATAATGCGAGAGAAATGTTAATCAAGCCATCAAGACATCAAGCCATTGCTTTCGTCGCAGACATGACCAATTCGCGTCGGCATGCATGATAATTGTGGTTTGGCTTCGTTCTTCAGTCTTCGTGTCGTGCAAGGCCTCTTCTGGGATAACACTGATTCAATTCCCATCATTATTACACGATGCATTCCATGGACAAGTGGACTGTTGCTGAGTGTGGTCGGCATTCGGCTTGTACGTTGCGATTTTCTAATTTGCATCGATTTCGAATTAATTGCTGATTTCGGCCATTAATATTGTAATTTAAATCGGCCCCGCTCTTGGGAAATCATTAACCGAAAATATGAAATTATGCAGAGCTGATTAGGCCCAGATTTCTTAATTGATATGAATAAATTACTGTATGTAATGGACTCCACAGCGCGATTAAAAACAAAATTAGTGTGATTATAGCCTAGCAGATGGCAATTTTCGTAAATCAACTCAAATCTAATTCCTAAAGTGTCAAGCATGGAAACTTTCCGAGTTTTTGTGACTTTGACATTTTGGCTGGACAAGTTCTAAACCGCAGTAGGTTGATAACAAGCCGATAACTAATTATTTGCAATCCGCACTGCGCAATTACGCGCGGCTGTCATTTATATTGCCCGTGTCAATGCGATACGCACCACGCGGGTAGCAATATCACTCGCACCTGTGTGTCTATTTAATTACCCTCGTAATTAATTCGCATGCTAATTAACACCCGACAATTAATTAAAACCGTCCGGTGACTAGTAGCGCGCGCGCGCGGTTTTCGGCCCGCGACGTAACTGAATTTTATTAATTCGAATCTACCTCCGTCATTTACCAGCCGACTGAAAACAATTGCAAGCACAAATGCCGAACACACACAGTCTCAGGGCATACGCAAGTGGGCGAAACTTTTAGGAAAGTGGCGAACGTCAGTCAATGAGCCGCCCCCACCCCCCTCCCTCCCTCTTTCCCTCCCTCCACCCGGCGACGAGCGTCGCAATCGAATTAATTTCAACCGGGGCGAATTGCTATTTACCCAGAGGGTGCTTGCTTGACATGGGCATAGGGACGAAAAAACAATCGGGCGAAAAAATTACAGCGGTACACACCTCGTTGTGCGCCTCGCGGTGGTTTAATTAATTTGTTCTCATCTGAGGGTTGCTCTGCTCTTGGGTTTTTAAGCTTGCGCGCCGCGCGTTTCTTTTAATTCGTTTGTTTTGTTCGCGGGATTAATGGCACCCGTGTGGATTGCACATAAAATAAGCTTAATGTAGCGTTAATGAATTCAGCCTTGTTTCGCGAGTCTAATAAGGGGCTGAATTAGAGTGGTAATAAATATAAGTAGGACCACCCGGTGCAGAACGGGGTAAAACAAGGCGTAAAAAGAGCTGTCACGAGGTCTTGCTACGTGATCTAAGGACTCAACTTAAAGTGCTTCAAACTTGGAAATTTATCCAGGCTTGTAGATGGGAATTTCATGTTTGGGGAATTTTATTTACTCATACTGCTACAATTTATCTGATTCCCTTGGTGTCCTGTAAGTTCCCATCATTTTAGTAAATATCATTCTTCTCATTACCTAAATTTTCAATTAGAGATTGATAGTAAAATCTAACGGAGTTAACGCAAATTAGTGAAGATATAATATATGAAATAATTTCAAATGAAAAATATCATCTCGGGGATTAGATCCTGCGGCAGTTTTACGCAAGAGATATTTGAAATTTATTTCAAAATGTCTTCAATGTATCCTTCTATTTTTCTGACCGTTTTATTAATTAATTCATTTCGATTGAAGTGACCATTCTGAGATTTGTTAATTTTTCAATAAAAACAAAAAAGGTAGTATTTACAACTCAAATCAAAGTACCTCACATAAATTGCCTTAAACCCAATCCCTTGGCTTTTGTGTACCTTCTAATTCCTGGTATCTGACTCGTCATCTTGTTTCGTTCTGTTTTGTTTTCTTTTATTCGCATCATTCGATTTTCACCACGTACAATTATGACTAACGGTGTTCTTTACATTCCATGCCCTGGATTAGTTACCGCTGCCAATCCACATCCTGACACTGAATCAAGTCGAGGGAACCTCGAAGGGTCCTTGTTCTGACGATGATTTATAATCGCATATTAGGCCACTTTCGGAATCAACGCTAACTTCCTGATTTGTCCTATGCAATAATAATAGAGTTTGGCTGGTAAATGGCACCCGCGGGAGTGATATCTCAAACGGCTCCCACCCTCGTGGAAATCGCAAACAAAGCACAAGAATCCCCCGTCTGCGGCTGAAATGCCGCCGGTGCGCGTTTAACCAAATACAAGACGAACGCGTGTTTACGCGCGGTGGCGAAAGAGGCAAAAATCACAGAAAAAAAAAAACTCCCCTTGCTGCCGAAAAGGGAGCAACGAGGTGCCGGCGCGCCGCCTCCCTGCGAAAACTCAATTTACCGCTACATTATAACCGAGCACATTGGCTCCATAACCATCCCTTTAGTTAGAAGTGGAGGAGATGGAGAGCGCAGTAGGCGCAAAAATACACTACCCCTATACACATTGCGCATCCGCAGCAGGTCATCCCTCTATCTCCTTCACTTTCGCCGACTTGGGGTATTATCTGTCTTTGTCGACATCATGATGCTTCATTTCGGCAAGTTAGCTCTACCTATAACCGCCATAACTCCCCACAGTATCCCTGTGCGTTTTCAGCGCGTATCAAACGATATTAGCTTCGGATTACTGTTAATCTAATATTTACTTTCTCACTTTGACGCACGTACAGACGCGTGCGTTGTATTTACGCATCCGGATTTTTCACCCAGTCACCCTCGACATTACTTCCTTTTTGTGCCCTGCTGCCTCTTTCATCCTTGGATCATCTTGTAACTGGCAACATCAACAGCTCGGTGGTTTGAACCACCGGTAGAAAAACAACGCCGCTTAAAACCGGCACCGCGCAAAGTGCTTATTTATACAGGCCTTCCACCCCACGCCCTCAGATTACTCGCAAATCCTCGGCGGAAAGAAGTGCGTAATGTCGCTAGCGTTCCGCATCCAACCAACGCGTGAATTAAGTAGGAGTGAATGACGGAAAGGCACAATGAGAAATTAAGTTATTTTCCGGTGGCGCACAAAGGGTGCGTTTCACGAATTATTAAGCTAGGACTAATTTTTATTTATTACTGTTGATTCTACCCCTATTGCTATAGCAGCGGAAAGTTCATTCTGAAATCATTGCCATTGCAGCGACATGTTCATTGCTACTTGCTCGGGCGACTGATTAATTGGTATTTATTAAATGCAAATAGACATGATTCACAATTCGTTATAATGGTGCAAACGAGCTTGAATTGATGATCGTATGTACTTTATTGTAGAAACTTATTTAATACACATATTTCAATCTCGGTTTTATGATTTACAACAAAATTCCATTCAATTATTTCTAAGTTTCGGGAACGAGCAATTAGGGAAAGGATTTACTTCATTTCAACATCAATCTAAAAGAGGTTTGTTTGCTTAATGATAGTTCGGATATAATTATAGTTCTGAAGGAACTGGTTGAATTAATTAGAGATTCTGAGGTCTTTCGTAATAACAAAATCATTTACATGTGAAGGAGGGATTAATTAATAAAACTTGTATATTGAAGATCAAACAGCTTCATATCCTGGTTTCCAAAATCAATGATATCGTCTTTACCTTGATGTGATATCATTGTTCCTGGTTTGGAACTGATTTGATCGAATCTTCTTAAATATTTTTTTAACTGGTAGTAAATTAATTGAATTAGTTTCCCAATTTATACAGTAATTTGTATTGAATAAGGTTGATGACTTAACCAGAAAGCTTTTCCTCGTAAAGTGTGTGATCGACTTAAGTCCCTCGAAGACGGAACAAATAAAAACGCAATTTACGACTTCTAATAAGGTTCACATCGACTTAGCGTAGCAAGTGTGAGCATATTTTTCGTACTTTATTCGTTTATTTGTAGCGTTTAAGGGATTATTAAAATTCTTCTCGGCGTTGAAGGTGAAGCTCGACCATAAGTGAGGATATACGAGTAGTACCCAAGACAGCACATTGAAAATCTCCTCATTCCAGCGCGCGTCCGGATCTTTACCATTCTGAGCCGAAAGTTAAAAGGCGTTACTAAAGCGCCTTTGTCGCCCGACGCGTTTTGTGTCCCGGACAAGCAAGAGCCCTCGCCGAGAATAATCTTTCTTCGGCTCGTTCGCGTTTATTGACTTTAATTGAGTTCTTCGTTCCACGCGCGCAGGAGTGGTTTATTGAATTTCCTCGAAAACGCAGCAAACTCCTTCTCGGGATGAGTTAGGTGATACAGTGGATTTTTGACTTTGTTGGACTGGGGAACAGCGGAACAGAAGCGCAGCCAGTTCAGGGAGCTAATTTGAGAGTCGTGGCGAGTGAGCTAGAAAACGGTTTCACGCCGCGTAATCCCATCACATCGTAAAGAAACAGATTACTTTTTTTCTGGTTCAGACATATTCTGTCAGCTGAGGCACAGTCTGTGGCTGCGAATGAGAGTAAACTCAATTTCGGTCCAACACAAAACTGTGATTTACAATGAGGTGACGACTTGGGTTTCAGGAAAGGTGGAGCAGAAACTTCTTCTAAGGATTTAACTTAAGTTTTGAAGGTTTAGCATAAATTATCATTTGGAAATGTATTGCTATAAGTTAATATTTAATAATTCCTGGATCGGATATTTATTTAATGTGAGTATCCAGTGAATTTGTGGCGTAAATTGGGAAGAAATGCATATCAATTCGTAATGTAAGAGCCCTGAAATAATGTGATGTGATAATGAAGTAATAAAGTGGGAAAATATCATTATTTGTTAAGGATTTTCCTAGAAACTTTTATTCTTATAGTACAAATTATTGCTTGGAAATGTATTTCAACAACTTAATTTCAAATACGTCTTGTCAAAAATGTTTTGATGGAGTATTCCAGAAAAAACTTACGAATGAATGTTATTATTGTTTCAGAAACCAGCAGAAAGGTTAGTACCATTAATATTATTATTTGCTACCCTATTTTCCGGGATCTAATGGGACGTGTTGAAGTAATTCGATGAAATCAATTTGTCTTCAAACAATACTTTTAAGGAAGTAAGGAAAGTAATTGATTTAATCTATGTAAATCGGCTCAATAATGAAGAATAGGTGTGCCTCTGGTGTAGAAGAAATAAAATTTGAAAGAAGATCTATTCTTTCTTATCAATAGCTCGTTGATGTTCGAAGTTGCTTCCAAGCAACTTCCAATTTGGTTGTACACCAGCTCAGAACAACTATGTTCGTTCTTCATTCCGCTGTTTTCTAAAAAAATGTGAGAGCGAACACATCCTTATAGATAATTCCCTGACACTCGCGGAGGAAATTCATCACAGCAACGGAGTTTACAACCGCATGCATGCCCGCGCATTAGCTCTAACATTTATCACAATTACATTTACATTAACACGGAGTTAACAAGGTGACAAACCGTACGTGACGCCGTATAGTGGGCAAATATATTTTATAGTAATACCTTTCAGCCCTCCCGTCGTTTAACGATTCATCATCGATGTTATTTTACTGCACCACGCCACGAGCATGCCATGCTAACTTTGACTGCACTTGACGAACTTTTCTCATCGCGATGCCTTCGATTCGGATGTTATGACTATTACGATCGTTACATTATCATCACGAAGTGATAACGGACGGACGCGCACGCCGGCATCTAGGCGCAGCCGAATGGTTTCCCAATTGCGGCGTGTACTTGGAAGAGAGGGTTTTGCATGCTGTCAAAGTCCCATGGCATGTGTCAAATGGAAAAGTGCACCACAAAGGAATTACGAGCATGGAAATAAATGTGCTTGTTGCATAACAATGGCGAATTATAATTTACAATTAATTTAATATCTGCGCGGGGAAAGAATCAAATCAAAAACCGCAAATCATAATCAGTCAGTTGTCACGTCGGCTTTTGTTTGTCTTGGCGCGAACAAAGAGCCCGGCGTGCTCTTTATCGCTACGAGATGCACTAATGTGTGCTAGATAAATTACACCTGACTTGGCACGGCTGGAGTTAATTAACTTTTACAATTTCGTGCGTTTTTGATGGCCGTGCACCACAAAGACGCAATCAAGGCGTCTTCGCAACATAATCCGCGATATTAATTAGAATTTTAATTACGCGCGCGACGGCGTGCTGAGGCGGTGGTAGCTCAAGTGTTATTAATTGATTCCTCGCGATTTCGCGTCGCGGTGCGGACGTGTGGTCGCGCGGACGGGTCGTTTCGGCGCGCGTTCCTGCGGCCCCAAGCTGGCCATTGTCGCCGGCCGGCGGCGCGGCGGCTTCTCTTTGCGTTCGCGGTTAATTAAGACATTAAATACGGCGCACGGACCCGCGGCTCGCATGGAAGCGCAAGCAAGGTACAAAACGGGCATAAGTTTTAGGAAATTTTATTGTGTACTGGAGATTAATCCAGGAATTCGTTGATTGCGCTGAAAATGTCAATAGCATTGATTTGCCCTCGCTTGCATTTTGCCACCGATCAACTGAGTAAACCTCCCGTCTTCAGAAATCATCCTCGAAGATTTCGTGCGTGAAGAATTAGTTGCTTCGACGTAAGCACTGCAGGTTCATAGCCTTCCTAAAAGTTTCGCCCTATTTTGTTCCACTCTACACAACGTAGCCTCCTATCGTCCTAAGCTAGCCAGAGGCAATTAGGCAATTAGAAGGGTAGTACGTCTTTACCTTGATGTGATTCACTGCCACTATCCTCCGACGGCGGCCCCGGCGGCGCTTGCAGGCCAAGTCCATTGGAGAAACGCGGCCCACCCCGCGCGAGATGATTGAACGCCCCTGGCATCCCGAGCAGGCTGGCGGCGCCCGGGAATTGCAGGAAGGGCGCCCATGGCGGCCGGGGGTGGAGGTGCGCCGCCGCCGCCGCATACAGCTGCAATGGGGGCGGCAGGACCCCCGATTCCAACACCATATTATTTGGGGAGTTCACTTTGATCACTGTTGGGTCCACCGCGCGCGCGACGTATGCCGGAGTCCGGCGACCCGGTGGCGGGCACTCCTGCAGAACGCACTGCCGACGCTCACGACCGCATCCGACGGCACCGGCGGCACTGACACACGAGAGTCCTTTCGCTGGGGGGAGTCCTTCGCGCGCGAATTTACGAAAACAAAATAAAAGCCGCACTGATTTGGAACTACATCAATTAGTCCTCAGATGGATGCGCTGGTTGGCACGGCGCGCTGTTGTTCGACTGGGGTTGTCGTGGGTTTGATGTTGCACGTTCGAGGAACTCGTGGGTCTTGCAGCGACGCTCGCTGGGTGCCTGACTTGTGGTGCGTGGCGAGTACCGGGCGGCACAAAGAGCGGCGAGTGTGTGCTAACTTGAGGCGAGTTTGCGGTCCACTAACCGCTTCCACGGCTGCCGACATGAAAGAGGCGGGCGCGTCGTGTACGCCTTGCGCGTGTGCCGCGCCTCCGATTGGCGGAGCGCCGTGTGGTGGGCACCACCCCCTGGTTACGTCGAAAATCTCATTATCGAGTCCTTAGTGCCGCTGTCAATACGTTTTCAGTTATTTATTGTCAATAGACGTGGACCGCGCCACTAGCAAACGTCGCAACTCACCCAAATAACGAATTAATTGTACTCTTTTTTATTTTTATTTTTATTTTAGTTGGTTGTTTGGGCGGGTGTGGAAATTCGGCCGTTCACACAACATGATCCTTTGATAAGTGAGTTAGGTCATAAAAAAAACTTCCAAATTTGTCTTAGGTCCGACGTCCACACAGGTGCAATGAATTTGAAAATTCCCTCTTTCCAAGCAAATTGCAATTTGTTAGCCCTGGAATAAATTTTTCACACTTTTATAAATTGCATAGTAAATTCTCCAATGTGCGTCTGGTGCGTTTTTGCAGTACAAATGGGAGGCAGGGGAAAAAGCTTTGAAAAACTCAACGCCGACGTGAACAGAGACAACAACTGCGTGCGCGCCGCCACCACTATGCAGGCCGATTCGGTTTTATTGTTATTTTTCGACGGATTGATTACGTCGGCCCTTTGTCCGCGCCGATGGGACAAAAACGCCGCCTGCGCGCGCTCACGATTTACAACAATATGCTGATTTATCGGTAATTAGCTTTTTTGTTATTGCACCGCGCGCGCCGCGCAAAGAACTCAATTACGGATCGCGGACGTTCGATAAACGCACGACTCGACACCCGACATTCTACATAATTACAATTACGATTGCAATTTTTCCTATGTACTCATACTCTGCGCTCGCAATCCATTTTCGATTAAGTAGACTTGATTTGCGGGGTAATTATGGATGAATGACTAATTAAATTCAACACTAGTTTCAAAAAAGTGCTGGTGTGAAAAGCAGAAATGCAATTTAACTCGTTATTCGTATCCAATTTTCTCCAGTTTTTACTTTAGGGGGCGTAATTCACTATGAATTAGAGGAAAATATCTCACAGCTTCTTCGAAACCTCAACAAGGTGTGCTAACTATTTCGCAGAAATTACACTATACAATATTTTGGAGTTAAACAATCCTCGAAACCACCAGTATCACTTCTCTATTATTCTTCTCAAATAAATATTGCATTTTCTACAACACTTTGTTTTCCATCAATTCAAATTTAATATTAAATAATATCAAATTCAATTCATATTTCACAGAGATGAAGTATATTAGTAGAAATTTATATATAGACGAAAAAAAAGAAGAAAAATTTTTGTTGTTTACTGAGCAATTTACCTTCAAAGTGGGGCTGAAAATATTGGGCAAACAGATGCTACACGACGCTTCGTAGTCACATCATTTCATCATAAAAAGTTCGATAAATATTCAAGGATACGAGATATCCAAATTCGGAAAAAAGCTTTAGTGACCTGTCTATATACAATTTCAGTCATCACTTTAATTTGAATCAAATGAAAGCATTTTTCTTGTTTATTTAAAGACTAAATTGATGGTGCCAAATGGCGGAGAAAATTAATTATCGATGAATTACCAACTAAAGTTCAAAGAAACCTTCGGAAAGTTGGCTTTTCTGAATAATTCTTGTAGCGATTTACTGACGATAATTAAGTATTCCCGAAGAAATTAATATTACAATTACCAGATAGTGATTGGTGATCCTCAGTCTCTTTTCTCATCTTTCGATGGGTGCCTAAGGTGCCGAAATCATCACGTGCCAGTTCTCAGATCTCGACCTCGCCTTCGAGGGCACAGGAGGACACGAACAAGTTTTTAATTAACATTTAAATTGAATAAATATCACGCTCCAAATCTATAATCAACGCTGCTCGACGAAAGAAGTTCCTCACCAAATAATTATCACTGCTTGTATGGAAAAGTCGAAAACTCTGCTCGCAGCGATAAAAATCATCTCTCCCGGTCTGCAATCGTAGAATTCATTTTTCCCAACCTGATTAAATTCACACATTCAGAGTGATTGCTTTCAACGCTTGGGGAAGTACGCGATTTTTAATTCAGACCTTACCCCCCCCCCTCCCAGCACGTAAGAAATTACACTGTAGGAGATCCGAATCATCCATAACAATTAGCGCACCAAACAAGGTGAACACAATCTATTCTTGCCTTATACTAGACGACGATTTAACGTAGTGGAATATCAAGCAGATAGAGAAGACACAATGTTGTAGTCAATAAGCTAATGTGGGTTATTCATTCCTCACTCGACACCCTGTGGCTGCACGCTGTAGATTTTTGGCAGATTATGAGAGAGGTCATTATTATAATTATCATTTTTATGAAGTCGCTGTTATTTGGAGGAATCGAAATTCGATTACACACGCCGCGCGCGGAACAACAAAACGCTCGTACAATGGAAATTGTAATCGCTGCTTGATAACATCGATCTTGCCGATGAAGTGCGCCGAGCATCACCGTCAAAGAACATCGAATGGAACCACGTCATTCATCATTCATCGCGCCACAATATAAAACGCACCAGTTTAATCTCAAGTGAATTCGAGCGACAAATCTGATTCGCTTGTTGTGTGCACCACCGCCAACGTTAACGTCAACATGTTGGTATGGGGCGTAAATAGATGCAACATTAAAATCGTAGCACACCGTCCGTGTAATCCGACGCATATGCCTGTAGTCCTTTTAATCCTGGCTCCCCTGGACGTGCGTTAATCAGATTGGAGATAAAGTGAGAGATGGGTGATACAGATCATGATTTGCTGCGCTTTTAGCCTTTTTGAAATAAAAGACCAAATTATGTTGTAACAATATGTAATGTATGGTGAAAACAACAAAACCCACAATAGTGGGTATGAGAGAAGGATCAATAAAGAGCAGAAAAGCATCCCAAAATTGATATAATGCACAACATTTTTATATAAGTTTACTAGGACACTTGCTATTAATTGTGTCGTAGTCACAAGTAATAGCAAGTGTCATTCATAGGAAACTTATAGAAACCTTTATGAATATGAAAAATATCGTCACCACACTAAACAGTACGCTAGAAAAAGTTGTTTTGTAAGTTTTTGTTTAATGAAAAGAAATTGATCTCTACAAATTCTCATTATAAATCAAATACTTATCTTGAAAAACGAAAAACTGAAAAGAAATATTTATTCCTTTTGAATTAGGTTTAGGTGTATCTGTCAAAATCAGATGTTTTCTTTATTGAGATTCATTGTGTTCCTTTCTAGGATGCCCTAATATTCTAACTATAATTTCTAAAATCTTGTAACGCCAAAAACTGTAAATGTAATACTTCATCGTTGAAATGTTTAGAATCTCCCCTTTTCTTGCATTCATTATTGTATTCATCAATTAATCTATTTTTACTTGGTATATACTCTAACAATGATTGAGTATTTCTCGGAGAAAACCTTAGTTTATTGCCAGAAACCCTTTCAAAGGCTCAACAAAAATGCATGATATCGTCTACGCTCCTTTTAATTATTGCGTGCAAATACATTTTTGCTAAGTAAAAATTAATTCCTGTGTTATTACATTTCGATTCCCTAAGTTTTTTTCCCCAAGTTCCAACAGATGTTACTTTATATAATTCAATAAGGAACATTTTCAACGAACAAACATCAAGATCAGAAGATCCGAAACATCAAATGTTGCTGAGACTTGAATTCAGACCTCATGTCGATGACTTGTCGCACGTAGATTAACTACACCCTGTTGAAAATGAAGGGTGCGACTTTGTGTAGAGGGATTGGGTTTGTTCAGCCCAAACCAAGGGCGAATCCCCGGGACGACTAAATGTAATGAATTGTGGTATTAAGTTTTCAGATCATATCTATAGACTCGTCCCATCTCTTCAATGCAAGTACAATGTGAGGAAGTAATTTTTAGTCATATCCATTGCTTGTTAACAAAATAAACCACAACGTCTTAACCAAATTTGTTCGAGATATATTTGAAGAAGAGTTAGAATCTGAATGTGACTGTCAAGTTTAGAGCGTATGGTCAATGTGGAAGTAGGGAAGTTCTGTTTCATTGATGATTTACTAATTCTAACTCATCCCTGTGGTATACGAATGTGTTTAGCAATATGCGGCAGCTTCAATCACACATCAACATCAACATCCACATCCACATCTCCCCGAACTCGATCTCCCTGGAGTCCTGCTTGTTCGAGTTGTACCTTGTTCAACACACCGCACACGCGCCTCAAACCACACCGCTGAGAATTCTGCTCGCTCTCAATAAAAATAGAGAATATTATCGAGATTATTAAATGCGCCCTTTTGTGCCATGCAGATTTAGCGGGCACTTGCCTGCTCAACTGCTCTTTCTGCGTTGTTGGGGTGCGCTGGTGATAAAACCGACTTAAGCAATAAGAATTTCTGGATTAACTGAATGTAATCCAAGATTGATTCACTCTGCGTGAATAAGAAACCATCCCAATGTGTATCATGAGCATATAAAAATGATAATTGGGGGTTGAGCGAGTTTTATTGCGGATTTACGGACTGTAGTGATCAAGGGCGGTTATAAAAATGCATGTGGATGTCAAGGAAGTTTAACAAGAATGTACAAGGATTTCAGAGGTTATATCATGATCGACTACATATTTTTATTCTTTTATTTGTTTTAGTAATTTTAATTAAAAATATTGATTAGATTTATAATTCATTTCAAGAAGTCGGGAAAACTATAGGTGTAGTCCATATTACCTATCTGGTTTGAGGATATGAGTAATTTAATTTCATAGTTAATTAAATAGAAATTACATTAACTTGTATTTCGTGACTTTTTACAGAATTTCAGTATTTATTGTGGTGAAATATTTATTTGGGTTTGTATTGATTCGGCTCTCGTAAATTCGTCAATTTTTTTTTTTCTTTTCAAATTTTTACGATGGATAACACCATACGTTCGGTGTTATCCATTTATTTTGCACTGGCTACATAAGTATACATAGTCCATCTAAAATTTGAACCCTAATATCTAACAATTAATATTAAATTCCTTGCATGCTTGATATCTACACCTAACATTCCAACGTTGCTCACATTCGATTATCCTTCCTTCTTGTACTCAATATATAGTCTCCTTTGAGTAAGTTTAATTAACATTTATTACAATTTATTTAATTCAATGTCTTGTGTATTTTCTTGTGGAATGTGGATTATCTCACAAAGTTGGCAAGCGGGTAATTTGAACAATTCAATTGGGAATTTCGCAAATTCTGCGTGATTCCACAAAGTCGCAAAGAAGCACGCCTTCTGCGTACAACTTCCACGCCAAGCCGTGCCGAGTTGTTCGTGCAAAATTAATTCGCCGCTCATTAATATTATAATTGAGTTGAGAGCGGGGCATTGTTTGATTAGTAATTAGGGGTCGGTCGTCTCGCGAGACGCGCAGATGTCGCCTGCGCCGGTGTTGGCGTTGGTTCTGTTGCTGCTGCTGCGGCAAACCGCCGACCCTCGAAATTCGCCCTCGTGCAAGGGTGGCTGCGTCGAGAGTCACCAGAGAGTACAAAGCCACAAATCAAAACTACGCGTATTTTCCTCCTCTTGAAGCGTCATTTTATTGCGGTAAAAATGAAGTGAACATGTGTAGGGTAGATAATGTCAGTTTTATTTAACATGTGGAGGAATGTAAACGAATTGATAATGACTTGAATTGGGAGTTATATAGATTATACACTAGTAAAGCAGGAAGATGCAAATGCGGAATTGTAATGAAATTTTTCGAAGGAAACTTTTAATTCACAACGTGGTTGTTTTGTAATTTCAAAAGGTACACGTCTGTAAAGTTTTATTAGGAAGTGAATTGACTCACTTAGAATTAATTCGTCGTAATTGTTTTATGGTACAATTGTTATTTAAAAATAAAATTAGAATCGTTTTTAAAATACGATTAGATTAAAACGTGCAGCTGTTTCCCATTAGTACATTAATTCTACTTGAAATAAACGAATCATCTCGAAACAATCTCTGGCGCAGAAAAGAACGCGTTCGCATTTAACTGCTCTCTAATTAAGACATCATAATTCTGCCCTCTCCTGGTGCTTTTTGCTCCATGGGCTTTTCGCCCGCTCGTAACTCCAACCGCGCGTATCTGCAAACAGAGATATAGATACTCGCTTCGCACGAGCATTCCGCGCAACAATAATAAACGCATTTAAACGGCGTAATAATTTAGCCGGCAATTAAAAAAGGATCTCAATAAATGTCAATGTAAATCATGTGGCCCGCGAGTCCTCGCGACGCGCCGCGCTGTGTGCTTATCGCGCGTCCGTGCGCGCATTAAAGCTGCTTTTTTACCCGCCGCCGAGGATCCGGCCGGCCGCGGCCTTTCACTGCCCGATGCACCAGCCTCGCCGTCTCCGCAGCTCCTTTTGCAGTACGCGAGTGCTCGTTTCGCGCTTAGTTATCGCGCTAAACGGCGTCGCGTCTCGCCGCCGTCATCTCGTTATAGCCGTTGCGCGAATTTTATCGCGCCAAGGCCCGCGAACATTTCAATCAGCGACTCTCTTGTTCTGCGGCGGTTTCGCTGCCTCTAACTGCCTTCGTAATGGAATAAATGGTATAAACGGCAACGCAAATAAACTCATTGCAGAGACTTACATCTGCAGCGCGTGTTGCACCTCATAAAGTATAGAGGAAAGCAAAAATGTATTCTTACGACCTGCTTTGGGTCATATCCTTATAGGGGATGGTTGCGTTATACATACTAGGATATGGTATAGGAGAGACGATAAAGTACAATAAGGAATGAAGTTATAAATATGAGCAAATCGACATTTCGTGAGTTAAAAATATCATGATAACAACACTTACAACTTCAAGCCTTATAATCACTCCTTCATATAACATGTCTAGAGCACTAGTATAAAATGATTCCAAAGTTATATTTATCTATTCTCCTGATTCCTGCAATGTGAAATCATCACAACAACAAAATGTTCCAGTAATACTCAATGTTCTAGGAAATAGATTTTAAAATTATTTTACGATTGCAAATCATTTTTGGAGATTTGGTGAAAAAATATTTGAAAATTGCCACTAGATTACCTATTTGGTTTTTTTTAAGATTAAATTTGCAGAAACTATTTTTTCGATTTCTAAGAAATCCTGTCGAAATATTGTAATTCTAAAATCGTCCATTTATATCTTCCAACCTGGGTCTAATATAATAACAAAAGTTGCCCATATTTATCTCTGCACTATAAGTAAATATATTTTTGGAGTTATTTCAAAGATTCAACTATATTTATGGCATTTACAAGTAAAAATAAATTCAAAAAAAAAAAAGAAGTGCCAACATCATGTTCTCAAAAATTAAGTGTTATATTTGAGAAAATGGGCTTTCAAAAAAAAAAAAAAATTGTCTGAGTCCAATAAATTCGTACTAAATATTTCCAACTTTTTTTCATCTTCTTAGTGAATCAACTATTTTCTTAATTCGATAAATAGTGTAAATATTGTTGATTTAAAAACGTTCAATAAGTTGCTATCCCAAAACTCACCTTAAAACCTTGACCTTTAACACCTTTGCTCTTATGACATCCAAACTTATCAGTACTCCACTCTGCTTTATTCGAAAATATATTTAAATTATATTTTAAACTTATCTCTAGTATAGTGATATCAAAAGCAAAAAAATGCTCGAAACTGCAATAAGCTTCCTTGCTTGATCTTGCTTGATCTTGCTTGACTTCAAATGATCATTTCCGATTGTATTGCATCATCACACAATATACTAAATTATATACAGTTGAATTCAACCTGCACAATATAATATCCAAAATCTAACAGTGAAAGAAACTCGTCACTTGAACGGGACACGTAATCATGCAACAAAAAAAATTGATTCATTGACATGTCAAAGCAATGCAAGAAAAACAACTGTGAAGTATATAATAAGAAAATAATAAAACCTATCCACTTAACAACGAATGATTTTTTTTCTACGTCGCAATACAATTTGCTCCCTTGGACGTATTAAATTAGTTTGCGCCCGGAGTGGACCAGTGCGAATGCATGATCATACTGTAAATTTATTGGGCTTCTGGCCAAATAAAAGTCTGCAATGTTGGAATGTGAAAGGAAAAACTGTTAAATCGCCCGGCTTGCTAACGACTTGCAGTTTATATACATATTTGCATCACAGCATTTCCTTCCTTGAATATTCAACTGTTAATTCCACCTCTTCATGTCAGATATCTAGTGGCACAGCTGGTAAACTAGTAAAGTTCAATGTATCTTCATTTTAAATCATATAATAGTTGCTACGGTTTGTGGGCATTTAATATTCACGAGTTTACTGACTACCTAATCTAGTCTAGTAGGTTTAGTATGAAGTACAAATATGTACACAATAAAGCTCATAACTTAAAAGGATTTTTTTTTCAAGGTTTCAGCAAAGGTTGGGGCGGCGCGGGGGTGGTGCGATGAGTGATAGGCTTTCCTCAGCCTAACTCGACGTTGTGGACGGATACTTTTTGCAGGAGTGGGACTATGGTATTGCGGGGACAGTTAAGGAGATAACAGAGATTGTTTTGGAATCAATTCGATCAATTCAAGTTGAAGTTATCTGAAGATATCTTTAATCCTGTCGAAATAATCGAACCAGGTAAACAGTATGTCGATCAAGCTGCAGACCATATAACGTAGACCGGGATATAAATCAGTTTAATTTGCGTGCCAAGTCTTATCGAATTTAATGATACTTCTTCTAAAATTATTTGATTTCTATGATTTCCAATGAAAGCTGCTCATCTTTGTAAGAACAAATTTCATATCCAAATTGTTTTTGGGGGAAATATATTCATTTGCGTCGAAAGCTTGTAATACCAAGGATCTCTTTTTTAAAGTTTTGCAATTGTTGTGATTACGGTCTTATCAAAAACGTGTGTTCAATTTATATCGTATTAACTCTGGATCGTTTCAAAGCGAATATTTAAACATTAATTCGCAGTTTTGTTGGTAAACATTTCACACCGATAAAGAGGTTTACTGTGGGTTTACTTTGAGAAAAGCACAAAGTAAAAATATTTTTTCGTTTTTTCAGGAAACTCAATTGAAGAAATTGGAGAAATAATAGGCAAAGCCGCAATTAAAAGCTGGATAATTACGGAATGCCTAACGATATTTTAGTTCTGTAAGTACAAAAGGAAAGTTAATGTGATGTAAAACCAATTCCTCTGGTAAAACCAATAAAATTAGTTAAAAGTGACCTCAAACTAGTCGAATCATTTTTACAATTGAGCGAAATTTCGGTATCCCAATTTGGGCTTGGTGTAGACTTATTAACATAGATTGTAGTACCAATCAATATTTTTTAACTGAATTACTGGCAGGAGTAGGAGAACAAATGTACTATATAATGCCATTTAAATAATTGAGTTTTAATTAGAAGCGTTAAAGATATTTTAACATAAACGCAAGCTTGGAAGAACCAACTAATTTGGTGCGAATATAAATTCGCTGAAATCATCTAGGTAATCACAAGAGGTAAATTAAATTCTTGTACAATTCAATAAAATCCAATTGAAACCCTGCCAACAATCAACACTACTTCCTGTCTGTCTGTCTGTCTGTCTAAATGAATTAGGTCTCATTTAATTATGTTTGATGAAATTTCTTTTGTTTGCTTTACTTGGCGTACTAATTTCGATCCCAAGTGAGCCGTTATGGCATTATGTGAAAGAGTGAATTTATTCTCATCGGCGGTGTCAGTTTTTATTCCAACATTATCTCGTTGCTAGAATGTGAGCATTTTATTGAGTGCGTCGTAATAATCGACATTAATACACCGTAAGCGGGTGCCTTTATGCGCATACCTTAATAATTCATTTGCATTGCCAATATTGAAACATCCGCGCGCCTAATTGTGCAATTAAATGATTAATTGGAACCGGGCGAATGCAATAAATCAGTGCTTTCAGTAAATGCGAGTATATTATGTTCGTTGGCCGCTTTTAAGACGTTCGTCGCGGCGGGAGTCTCCGACTTCTTGGATTTTTTAAATAGCGACGACGGGGACTATAAAATGATTAATTTAATTGATATGCTATGTTGTTGTTGCAATCATGCGTCGATGACAAGTTCTCAACATTTAATTGTCATAATTTGCTCTTTGGGCTTTTTAATTTGATCTCTGATCAAGTTTAATTGTAACACTATTCGGTTATACATTGAAAATTCGATTTTTCCGCACGCAATCTTTGCATGTTTTGAATTCATTGAAAGTTGCTACAAGAATTTAAACATTTTTTTCCCACTTGTTTCACTTATCTGTTATTTGTTGTTTTTGCTAGGTTTGTATGGTTGCAAAAATGTTGCAAGATAAGTTTGTTTTCTTTTTCGAGGACGGAGTAAGGATTTGTTTAAATTTTGACGGTGATAATATGGTTTATGTGATGTAAAAGTTGATCTCATTTACGTTATTATTTAAACGTTTAAATTGAGTTTATAAAATTACATAAATAATTATATTTACAATGTTGTATCAATGTCGAGTTATAAACATGTTTATATTGTTTTCCCTTTGCTTTAATAACAATTATTTCAACTTTCTTATTACATCGTTATTCATTTAGCATTTTTTACGTGATTTCGAAATATTTTCAAACTAATGTTTAGTTTTAAGATTTCTGTTTTCTGCCAAAACTTATGAATTGTTTGTTTTGTCAAAACGGAGACCAAGGTTTTTCACTTGCAAATTTTCACAACATACTATTAATGCAAGTATTAGGAATGTATTCTTCACTAGGAATATTTAATATCGTTTCAAGTGTTTTCATTGAAAAGTGCAATTTGAAAGTTTATTAGGCAAATTTTGTGTTGATTTACTCTTCGGAATCTGTACAGAGCTAAAATTGGTCTTTTTAATTTGCTTTCCTAAAGATGATTCCAACTTAACTAAAATATTTACGTAAATAATTGATTTCATAAAATTTACTTTAATTCCCTTCCTATCTTACATCAATTTCTTAATATTTTCTGTATTTTAGGCCAGTGTTAGAGGTATTGCTTCCAACGTAATTCCCTTTAATACACTCCTCACACTATTTTTTCTTCATGTTCTCCTCAATTCTCTAGATGATTTGACGATATAAGTTAGAAACACTCGCGAATCGTACGCATGATTGAATCAGGTGAATGTTGCTTGGAGGCAATTTGCAATCACGCCGCTTCGCGTGCTCTTGTCTCAATTGCCGCCGCACCGTGGTTGTTTATGAATCAATTATAAATTTACATGTGTATCTTAATTATCGAGTAATGCGCTCGGCGCGCAATTATCGCGCGTTTGCGGCCACAGCGCATCCCGACACCGTCTCCGTAAGTGATAAATTTACAGCACTTTTATGGCGCGTACGCACCGCGCTTAAATCGCCGCCGCCCTCGGGCCGCAGCCGCATAAAACTGGATTCACTTGGATATCATTCGCACCGACCTGAAATGCATTCATCACTCGTAGAGGTTTACCTGAAACGAGTCACCGTGAATTTGCTGAAATTGGTTTCGTGATAAATTTCGTTTTTGTTGCGCTGGCTTTCCGGTAAAATGCGCCGCTTTAAAGCATTTTAATGGAATACAAGCTGGCTGATGGGTTTGGAGTGTGCGGCTGCTAAAGTGATCAGCCAGGAAGTACCCGTAATGGCCGGAAATGACACTTCTTGCTTGAAATGCGACGTGTGGGAGTGGAGGAAGGTAAATGCCGGCTGATATAGCTGGGTTGGATTTCGACGGTGGCGAGTAGTGATCACAAGGATGGGGATGGGTGTTAAGTGCTTCTTGGCTTTGTTTGCGAGGCAGAGTGACCAAGGAGGTAGATATTCCGGATGTTTGCTGAGCGCACAAAGGAGGAGGATTTCATGACAACCGAAAATAGAATTTGTGAAGAATTGGGAGGTGGTTTTAATAAAAATAGTTTATGCACTCCATTATCTTGTCTAAAATTACTAGGAAACTTAATTTCACAGAGTGCTTAGTAGTCATTCTAATTTGATGCTACAGATTGTTTCCATCCATGGAAAGCAATCTTGAAATATAATAACACTATTATTGAAATAGGACGTAGGGTCCACACTTCCTCCGGAGAATTGAAGGGTTTTTGCTTTAAAAGTGAATGCTTAAAGGTTGCGTTTGTCCTAAATTATAGGGCTTAGAAGAATGCACCGCTGAGAAGATTATGGGAAGTAACAAATACTTTCCACATTGGACTTCTAGACGTGTGAAACTTAATTTGATGGAATAATATTGCATTCGGAATAAAACTTGTAATTTTTTTGGATTTTAGATATATGCCCAAATGAAAAATGAGTAAATCCTTACAAATCCATCTGAATACTGTATAGAAATTATCCATTTTAGAATATAAACCTTGTATTTAATATCTTTCTCCGAATATCCCAATATCCTTGCTTTATTTGATTAAGTTTCTCCTTTTTAAAGAAATCCTTAAATATCTTATGATTAATTCCTTTCATAACACAATAAATTACACCCACTCTATTTTTAACTCACATTCCCCTTCTTCGTTCATTTATTTCCGTTCGCAGCACAATTTGTTAATAAGCAATGGGTGTGTGACTGCACTTGTGCGCATATTAATTAAACGCGAAAATAGTTAGCCACAGTAAGCAGTTACGAGGGTGTTTGCAGCAGTTATGCGGGAAAAAATAATCATAAAACTCAAAATATAATAGGTAATTGCTGTTGTTAGCTGTTATAATCGCGCTAATCGAATATGAAGTTGTTGTTTGCGTGTGGAAAGCGCGCCCGAACCCAGGCTTGAGTTACGCTCATAAATAGTGTAAAAAGTTGCGCGGCGGCAAAACGCTAACGTGCCGGCGTCGTTCGTTAACTCGTACCGGGCGGTAATTTATAATCTAGTTAAAAGTTTTAAGCGAAAAAAGACTGGCAAAGCGTAAGGACTCGTGTGCACCTACCCGCAAAGCAAAACATTTAATTAAGCTACAATTTTTATTTTAGGCGAATTTCTTGTTGGCTCGTGTGAGGCGTTTAAGGGAGCGGCGGAAATAGAGGGGGGGGGGGTGGGAGGCGAGTACAGTAGGACGTAGGTAGGGATTGATTGATTGAGTACTTGTTACTAGGATGATAAAACAGAGGATTTTATTTCAATTCAATTGAATTTTAGTTGAAAACAGTCACTTGAAAAAGTAGGGCCTTGGATGAAAATAATTTGGTTTAATAATAAATAAGTTCAGAAGTATCTGCCGGAATATCAATTACGTTAGCTTCACAATCGTAGCATAATTTTTGTTTTTTGTTTTAGTTAGTTTGAGAGACATAGAGATGTCCTTTAAAAGTCCCTTGAAATTGTCTAAATTCAAGCATTTATCCTGTTTAGAAAACATTTGTTCTTGGCGAGATGTACTCAGTAATTAATGTAGACATCAATCACCGCTTTGAGAGCATCGGAGCATGAAACCAAAGCCCGGTGGGCGGCTACCAGCCCCATAGAAAAGCGCACGACCTAACTGAAATAAACGAACGCGCTTCTATAAAAAGGCCATCATAAACCACACGCCGCCGGCGCACGGCACACGGCGATCAAAAGCGCGTCTCGGGAGAAGTGCGGCCCGCCACGCTGCAAGAAGCGGAAATGCGGAAGCCGCCGCCGCGGCCGCAGTTACCATGACGATGGAGCGCCGAGGGTAGCGCGCACACCACCATCAGCTCACAACGCTCACATTCCGCCACCCTCGCGCATACAGGCCGGAGACGTTTCGCCCTGGTTTTAATCAACGCTGTCATGGTAACGCAGAATCCGCCATTGGACAATTCATTTTGTAATTACGTTGACGACACCCCAGGCGGCCATTTTGGAACGAGCGCAGACGTCCAGATCGGCGAGCGTGTCTGCCGCCGCTGGTGCCGTGCGAGGCGGGACGGCGCGGCGACGAACGAGACCAACTAATACAATTAACGGAAGACAAGTGAAACTCCGCTATCGTAATTCCGCTCCACGCGGTGGCGGCGGCAGCGGCGGTGGCGGCGCGCCGTCTTTCTTCCACCTACATGTGTAGCAGGCCGCCAGTGTAAGCAGTACGCGGCAAGCAGCACATTCTATTCTATTCCATTCGACTTTTAGTCGTGCGAACACCTACGCCACCCACTGCCAACTACACCCCCCGACTGCTGACACCAACACGAGCATACTCCATACAATGTAGGTGCGTCGCTACACGTGAATGTAGGGAAAGTTTAGCAGCGTTATCGCTTACCCCTCGCCGCGTTCCCCGATCCTGGATAGAAGAGGAGTCGTTACGGGCGTGTGATGGAATGCTGATGCTCGCAACTTTATTAAAACAGATTGAATTTGCCCGCTCGGTTAGTTTATTACATCGATTGGAAATCACCAGCGTAAATACTACGACATATCTACCACCATCCAACACGTTCCTGGAAGGAGAGTTGAAAAACTTTTGCGTCACAAATCCAGATGAACAAGTTCGAAGAACTGGGAGTTTGCGGTTTGTTAGGTGTTCCCGGCCAAAGTTTCTGTAGGCCCCGTAACTGCTACCAATTTATTTCCACTGGAATATCATTTTTCCAGACCGCAGCCGCCCCTCTGTTAATTCCTTTTTGCTGGGTCGCAGCTTTGTGTTTTACACGCGCCCTGAAGCAGGTTATAGAATGCGCCAAGGCAATGCCACCACATGTCCCAATGGGACTTCATTCAATTTATAATCTAATAAATAATAACAAGCTGTGACGAGCATGGTTTGGGGCTTGGTATTTCAACGTTAGGGATTTTTACCTATTAATATGGAGATTTTCCTGCTGGGACATAAAAATTGTTTTGCAAATAGAAAGATATTATTTATATGTGTTGGTTATTTATTGAAAATATAAGGAAATGAATGAAGAAGCTTTTTCAAGCTCATGGATTTGTAAACGACCCATAGAAAGAACAAAACCAAATCTATTTGAATACTTCAGCACCAAGGAATATTTTCATAGTATATAAAATAACTACTCCTTCGAGTAACATTCTATCTCTTGGAAAAATCCAAATTCCATGCCCACTTCAAACCGGTATCAACCTTTACCAACTTGATCCTTTCCAACGCAAAAATCCAGTAAATGCCTAAAAAAACAACCACAAACCTAGCAACACCAACTCCTCAGTCTAACAAGCCACACTCATAGAAGATAAATATTGGCTTATCTTTATAGTTGCGCTTAATTTGATTATATCATTAAAACGGTTTCGCTTGTTTACGCATCGTTCTGTTGCGGCGCGCCGTAACGATGCGCTTGTAAGCGACCTGGGCACGATTACGTAGATTACATAGTTCGAAGGTGTAAATAGATAGTTGGGAAAGATAGATAGATGTAAATGATGAGCGTTTATGGTAACATGACGGCAACTTACACCTTTCTTTGGCTAGCGGAGCAAACAATCAATGCGCCTTGCAAGAGCCGCTAGTGGATATCTCTTCTTCAAGTCCTTCCTTCTGATCTCTTGCCTAGTCGTCTCCTTCTTTATGTGACCAACTGGTATGGCTGGCTAATAATGCTACATTGCTCTCAACTCTTGTATTCTCATGAATTATTTTAGATGTGTTTTGATGCGCGATCAGAATTGATGTTGTAATATAATTCCTCGAATATCTTTGAGGCTTTTGTTGGTAGGTTTATTGTCTTCATGTAATCATCGTGGGTACTTACTCTTTTTTATGTCAAAGTGATAAGAATTAATAGTGTAAAGCAATTGGACTTGTTTTAAGTGCAATTAGATACGCTTTATTGATAGGATTTAATTTAGAAATCAGAAATTCTTCTTCTTCTTCTCTTCAAGAGGAAGAAAATTGAAATATGTCAATGATATAAGATAAGCACTTAGGAGGTATATCAAAACAAAATGTAATTTTTATTCGTCGTTTTCTGATAATTTGAAAGAAGCAGTTAGCGATTGTTTCCCAATGAGAAATTCCTTTTTAATCTGGAAAAATGTTGCTCTTTTCCAAAAAAAGTTTCAATATTCCTGAATATTGAAGAAAACATTTTGAAAACGTCCCTTCCCAAATTATTTCCATTAATAATCTTTGATATTACCTACTCAAAATTAATAAACTCCTCCACCTACACTATGACAATATCCTCCTGCTAGTTGTAAATTTCACACATCCGACACTCTCCTCGGAGCATTTCAGCTGCGATTGTATCATTAATCCGCGCCGCGCGCGGGTTATCTCGTTTATTATCTAGATGCGGAACGGCTTATGACCGCCGCTTATGATGGCAGCCGGGAGGCGAAGAGATCTCTGCGCGTGAGCGCTGAAGAAGGCCGGCGACGGCGGCGTTCGGCCCGAAATAAATCACCGGGTATTATCATACATTAATGTTGCGTTAACGTTCGTTACTTACATATTTACTCGACTGTCGTTACAGAGCACCAGGTTAGCTGACGCCGATGTGAGCCATACACGTGGTATTAGTGTTTTTTCGTTCTGAAATGAACAAGCTCAGAGTCGACAAATGCATAAGTTATAAGCGGAGTTATAAATTGATATCCTCGCTCAGTGGTCATAAATTAGATGGTATTTATTGGTGATTGTTAATAATTAGTTATTCTAGATTAAGGTATCATAATATTAGAAGACGTTGACATGGTATTAATATGAAGGTAATTGTGAAATTAAATATCTAGTGGGTTTTTCTTTTTCGATTAATTTAAAAGAAAAAAAATCTTATAGTATTTACAAATTAGGTGGGAAATATTTTGAAACATTCCAAATACCATGTAAAGACATCGGTACTTCTTGAAAGGGACCTTAAAAAGTGTATTAATTTGGGATTATTCTTTTTTCTTTTCTTTTCTTTTCAATTGAGTTAATTTAGTTGAATATGTTAAATGGGTTTGAATCAGGTCTGAATCAGGTCTGAATCAGTGTGAATGATAAGATTAGTAAGTAGTACATGAAAGACATTAGAAAAATACATGTGTAAAGAAGATTCCAATCTTTTAAATACCACTGGGTCCATCATCCAAGCCAACAACTAGCTGTCCTTATATATTGACGAAATAAGTAAATGTTACACCACAATAATTTCATTTGTTCTACTTTAGTTTTACAAGATTTCGTCTTCTTAGACCAAAGGCCCCTATACCTTTGATTATATCCAATCCTAGCAGTTAAATTTATTATTAAATTATGCCTTTACGTTTGAAATATCTTTCACCATTCCTTTCACGATACACTATTTAGAATCAGCAAATATGCAAATTAGTTTCCCAAGTGACAAATTTAATTATCCCGTCCTATGCTTCGAAAAAAGAACTGCGGTGTTATAATGGATTATAATCATATAGGGCTTAGTTTAGACGTTGCATCTGACTGGGACTGTTTGTTTTAAACTAATTTCATGCTTGTTTAGTAACGGTGTGGTAACGTGGCGCAATTTGTTTGAATTCGAATTGGTCACGGCGGAAAGGGGGAGAGCGGAATTTGTTACTCATGCTCCAACCCTGCGCGAGATCGTAAAATCGGAAAGAAACAGGCTGGTTAATACCGACAAATTCGGTGCATAGATTACACCGCGTGGTGGTACACACATTGGGGTAGCTGGTTTTACGACTCTTGACTAAATAATCATTTCAAGAAGAAATCAAGTATACGATTACCGTGATGCTTTTGATTCTATTCAGGGAAATATGAGTTATTTGAAAAGTACTGAATAGTTTTTATGCATTTTTCCTATACAGGCAAACTATTTGGTTGAGATCCTTCAAGTAGAAACATGCAGGACTCTGAGTAGACAAGAAGGAAGATTTAATTCCAAAGAAGTGATATAAAAATATTGAGATATGATATTGAGTAAATCCTTTCAGGTTGGTGTTAGCTTGAAGTTGTCCCTTCCGAAATTAAAAAAAAAACATGTGTTTTCTCTGTGTAAACCTGAAATTTAATTACTTACTGTTTCATTGCATCAATGTTCATGATTTTCCCCACAAAGTCCTTGTAAAATTGCTATAACACTCTATAAAACAGTCATCCCATCCCTTCACCTACCCTGCCATAATATGCTTTTATTAAAAAGTTGCATGCATGTTCCCGAATTGTTTTAAAACATTTACGACACGCTGCAAGCACATCAATGTAATTTTGTAAGTGGCGGCAGAAGTGTTGGCTGTAAGTAGTATGCTGCAAGAGTAGGAAGACATCGGGATCTTCTCAAGTAGTCTGTAAAACTGCTGTCTCGTTGCGCGAATACAAATCAGGTCCTTGCACGTTGTTCGCGCGGCGTGAGCGTTTCGGCGACGTCTTAACGCTTTTTACCTTATGCATGAGAGAGGATCTTTTCCCCACCACGTCCTTCCTGCTCCAAGGCTTACCTAAATGTGTTACATCCACATATACCTATTGTAGGTACATCTCAAGCAGGATTCGCAGGAAGATGATTTTATTTATTCAACGAATTCGTCTGCTTCTGCTTTAAATTAGTTTCAATAGCTGTTAGGTATTATTATGGTGGTATTGTGGATGTTATAAAGGTTAAAGTGCAATATGTGCACTTATTTAATAGATCAAGTTATTTCCCAATTACACGCCGTCGTTGGGGGAAATTACATCGATGCAGCGTGGCGATAATCAGTCTCCCACATAAATAAATCATAAATCGCGCTTGCTTTTCATGATAATCTCATCGTGCAATCGCCGCGGCGATCAGGCTGATCGAATTCCGAGGGCGAGAGACAACGCCAACTATTAGTAATAGCTTAACTGGTAGCCGGCGGCGGCGGCGGCAAAAAAAGGCGGCCGCGATGCCATGGGAGGAAAGCGTATGTGTCCGATACTTATCGGGCCCTCGAGTTTTCCCTTACAAGTTCGGCGCGTACGTGCGAGCGGCGCGCGCGCGCCTCCCTTTCACGAAAAGGATTAACAACACTATTAGCGTAATCCAGACCATCCCGACGCGTGTCGGTCACGTGTAGCCTTGACTGATGAGCCCTTGATTTATGGTTGTGCACTTTACGCCGACTGCTTACCGACGGGCGCGCGCTTCTCGGGGGAAATGCGCGTCGGGCTTTTCACATACTCCCACCACCCGCCTGCCCGCGGAATACAAATGTTGTGATACCGCCGCAAAGAAATAACGTTGACATTTCAGCTCGCAACGCACCGCAAAAAAAACACGGCTTATTAGCTTATCATCAACGACGTCGATTTTGGCAAGTTGGTGAAGAATTTGACGCAAGTGCAGCATCGGTGGAAAGCTATTGTCGGAGCATTTTCGGCTGTTTTACACCACCGACCTTAAAGTGTTGTTTACAGTCAACCGCGCTTGGCTCGCAGCCACAACGTGTAATACGCCTAAGTCATGTACACACCGCTCAATAATTATTAGAAAATATATGAATGTGGTTTTCTCTAATAACCACCTAGGTGAGCACTGAAATGTTCACAATCATCTCCACGTGATGGGTGATTAATCCCTGCGGCAATCCCTGCGTACAAGTTGAGCAAATGCGGTTCGCAACGGTAACAATATTATGCTCACTTCGGTCCATATTAATTTAAGCATGATAAATTCATGGCGTTGGATGGGATTCAGCCGGGTTTGTTTTGCTTGTTGCGGATAAAAATGCATGAAGTGCGGAAATTTGATAGTAAATATTTAAAATCATTCGTAAATATTCGAGGTGTTCGATTTCATATTTATATTGCAAGTTGGGAAAGATGAAAAGAGTTTTTGTTGTTGATGAATGTGGGAAAGTACTACACGCAAGGAAATATTTAAATTGCATGGGAATAAAAATAATGTATTTCAATAAAATGTTGATGTCAGCCACGAAAGTTGATAAAAATGCAAAATATAAAAATATTGGCGAGATATTCAATAAGAGACACGTTTGTAAAACATTAAGGTTTTAGTGGAGCTGAAATATTTTGCAATGAAATGAAGATAAATTGGATTCATTTTATAGATTTTTTTCTATGTATTGGTTCCGGATTGTATTTCGTTCTTTTTAATATGATATCAAATGGCATAATAATAAAAGAAGAAAATTCCTATGCTATTTGAGGAAATAACCTGAAACTGTTGCAAAAATGTTGCAATTGAAATGCAAACGAAATCGTTGAATTTATTGTCTCGATATGTTGATGCTTTCTCAGCTAAAAAATGAAATTGACTGGTACTAAGTGGTGAACACTTGTTTGAAACTAAAAGAAGGAATTTATTGTTTATAATTTTAAATTTAAATTTTGATTGTGCCTTAACCGATACGTCTCGTATAAGCCGTATGGTAGGAGGATAGTTCGAAAGGGCATTAAAAACAACTTCCAATCGCCCTAATACGTCTTGTGTCAATATGGACTTAGTCCATAAACGGTAATTTCGTTAGAATTTCGAAATTTCTTTCATTTCCTACTTTAGTAACCTTGCGGCGGCGCAAAAAATGATTTGAACTGATTCCACACTGAACACGTATGAAAAATCAGCCATATGATGTCGGAATGAAAGCTGTAAGAGAATGACTTTATTTACAGCAACATTGCATCAATCATTCTTCCGTTATTCCCGTTTTATCTCTCCCGCGTGCCTGACTTTGCCGCCGCACATACATTTAGTCACGTATCGTGTTAGCATTTGCGCGTCTCGTTCCCTATTCAGTTGCGCCATTCGTCGTACGTCGTGCAATTTGCACCGCGCGCGCCGGCCGTATTGTTTGCGACAGCATTTTATTCGCTTATTTCGTTTATTCCTTTATACGTTTTCGATTTATTCGCGCTGACTTAGCGCCCGTTCGGGCCGCGCACGATGTATTTACTGCCGGCACTACATTATCATAGCAGGGCTGCGGCGGTGGCGGCGACGGTGACGGCATCGGCATCGCGCACCCCCCCATTGTCGCTGGTCATTTCCCGGATGCGCGACGGCCACCTACGGACGTTTGTGTCGCCGCATCATCAGGGGGTGCCTCGTATTCATGCCGCATATGCGCCGTATTTTGCCAACCTTCCACGACTCCCTCATCTGTTCCCGATTCTTTTCACATCCTTTTTCCAATCGCGCATAGCGTTTATACGTTATATAGTGAAAATCGCCGGGCGTGATTTTTTTTCTCTCGCTGCCACCCTTCTTGGTGCTAGATGGGCTATGGAGGCTGCAGAGCGGGAACGTCTTTACTGCTTGCACGCTGCTTGTCTAACTTTGCATGTCTTCGTCTTGCGCTGCGTTATTTTGCGGATTATTTACACCGCTGCGTTTTTCTGAGGGGTAGTGCTGGGGGTATATTCTGTTTATCAGTTCGTACACGTTGCGACTTCATTGCCGTCTATAGCTGTGAATTGAGATGGAAACGGATAAAAAATTGGACAGGTTTCTCTTATTCCGCAGAATTTAAATCCAACACTTGAATATATTTCAGGGTGCCTTTTTCGCGAGGGTGCATAGAGTGGCAGTGGTAGAGTGGAAGAGTGGTAAGGCAATTTAACCGTGTGGCTAAGATGTGTAAGAATATCAACCACAGCACTGCGTCGTTTAGAGTTGGTAACTTATATAAAATCTGAGAAAATATCAACTATATTAAGTAATCCTTATTTATCAGGATATTGAGAATAATAGCTTAGATTTTATTAGTTTTAACTTATTAATTAGAATTGTCGTTTAGAATTATGGAATGAGATTAACTTTTGTACATCTTTTTCTTGACTGGATGGAGAACATCCTGGAAGAATCCAGAATTATTTCTAAGGCGGTTTTCCAATCAATTGTTCTTTAATAAGTTGGATGTAATTCTTTACAAGAGATTCTTGCTCACATGTTGCAATAAAGCAATGAAATTTCCCGAATTTAAATTATTTCACAAACAAAAATAGAATTCGAGAAAAAGGCAATCATAGAATTTTCTCGCATTATTATTCGGACAATAATCGATCTGACGTGCTTATATGTCCTCGTCAACGTCATAAATATTTCCTTTAGCCGAAATTTATCGCCTCACTTTGGCGGCTCACAGGGCGAAGATTATTTCAAACACGATCATCCGAGGACGGCTTAACCGAAATCAAACGGCAAAAAAATAAACGAGAAAAACGAAAATAAAAGACGCTGGTCCTCCAGTCGATTTGTCAATCTATCTATCTTTTTCACCGCCTGTGACAGCCCGCCAACCGATTGCAATTACCTTTCGCAATAAGTAGTAAAAATGATATCTCCGCACAGTTGTAAAAGGAAAAACACCCTCCCACGCGCCAAACTAACGCCGTGTGCGTCCTGAAAATATAGGTATATTTTTGTGTAAAACACTTTATTTCGGGCGCTCGCAACCTTTTATCCGGCAGTAAATCGAATCCGGTGTGCAGCCTCCGCGCGAGGGTGAAGCAAGATGGAGAGCGCGAAACAAAAAACATTTTTCTTTCGCGCCGGAAAAAGCCGCAAGCGTTAAGCGAGACGACTCGGTCGGTGCACACGCACGCGAAAAAAGGATCGGACGCGTTGGATATTCGTTTAAGCCCCCGGCGTTTTCCCACTAAGTTCCCGAGGCGGCGGTTGCCTGATCCCCATACATCTACGCGCCGCCACCGCAAAACCCATCATTTTGCAAACAATATAACGCGTGTCAGTTTTACTGTTACGAAATTATAAGTTATGTCCCCATCAGAGCGGAAATTTCGGCGGCGGCGGCGGCTGCGGCGGCTGCGGCAGAGACGGAGGGCAAAAAGTGAGCCGGAAAGAAGAGCGTTTTATATTTCTTGCGCGGGCATTTCCCTTAGTTCTTATCATTTATATGGCTCGCAAGCAGCGCGTGCTATGATTACCCCACTTTCTATTTAACGCCGCCATCTTTGCACACTTGACGTGGCTAATTATCACAGCAAATTAATATTTTCGCTGCCGACAGTCCCAACTCCAGCATGGGTCCTCTGTGTGCTGGGGTGATTTGCTTTTTTTTTTTTTGTCCGGTGATGTGCCAGAGTGCGGCGCTTAATAGGTGTGGGCGTGCGCGCTTGTAATCAATCACGCTATATCTTTCGGATTGAAAGACATTGAATTAGCAGGAAATTGCGCCGGTGCTCGGGCCGCTGCTCCCGTTGCTCGCCCGCCAACCGCCACCCACCACCCACCACCCACCGTTCGCGTAGTCATTATTCTCTGTCACTCGAAAATATCATTTCAAATTCGCACGTGATCGTCCACCGAATGCCAACGTCAACCGTTGTGGGCGTCCTGGGCGTCATTGCTGTTTATATTATCATGAAATCCTTACACTGAGTGCTGCTATTATGCATGATTTCAAGGAAATTTATTTTATTCATTTGGAATTGTTGTACAACAACACAAAAAATGTAGCGATATGCGATAACACATTGTTGAATTAGTGGGAATATTGTTTTCATATTTGGGGATAGGTTTTAAGTTATCATCGTATGCGAATGATCTGAAAAAAGTGGAAATCTCTACAAATTGTTAGTTTTCATGGCATCTAGGTACCATTACAAGTTCCAATCTAAATATAATTTTATTATATTGAGATTAGTTTACATTGACACTTATTAAATAAAATATTCAGTATTCATCAATGATGGTGTAAAAACATTTTCAGCAATTAGTTAGTATTATATTAATTCCTTTGGTTCTCATGGGCTTATATGGACTTTATTTGCATTGGTTTTTATATGGGAGATGTGAAGTTGGTTGCTTATTACTGCTTATGGGAATCTCTGCGGTCGAGTTGGATTTCATATTGGAGATCAGTGGTTTTAATAGTATATGATACGATATGGAATTGTTTTTAAGGAGAATAACTTGCCATAGATGTTGATCGTGCGGTGGTTGAGTGTCGACTGTCATACAGTTTCCAGGATTCGCAGCCATTAGACCACGGTAGCTTCGTGGCGCTCGCGTCAGAAGCGCGCAGATCGCGAATTATCACCTGTGACGCCCGCGACACCACCGTGGAAGCTGCATACTAAACTAAATCAAATGCATACAGCGAATAAACTGAAAGCTACATTATGATGAGTAACTGAAGGAAACTCATCACATTAGATTAATAATAATACAAAATAGTAAAAGTTGAATAAGAAGCATATTTCCAGTAAAAATGTGAAACTGGACTGAAAGTGGAACTATTTGTGTATGATGATTTCAAAAAATATTAAGGCCCCACAGCTTTAGAAGCTTTCTTATAGTAAAGTTGAAGTGTTCTTTTTTCATTTACCTGATTATTACTAAAATGTTTTATCCTTTAAATCTCCAAAGGACGGTGTACCCTAGAAATCAAGTATTGCTGAACGCATACAAAATATTGTGACACTAGCTCCTTTCACATGTTCCCTATTGAGACAAATACTTTTACAAAAATACTATCAAATTGTCCGCCTTAGAAAGCAATTATTTTGTACGATATCAAACTTCAAAGTAAAACCTTTAGTACTTACCCGGTATTAGCAAGCACATCAAATCCAATTGGAGTTTCTTCATAGAGCTTTGACGGTGGAAAAATAGCTTCGTTTCCGAACAATAGCGTTCGCTCACTTCATAGGGTTATATTTACGTTTACGTTAGCATTTGAATAATCCTAGGTGTCTAGTTTTGTAACTGTTTCCATTGTTTTTCAACGCATCAAAATTGCTCCGAACAGTATTAATTTATTTGCGAGAAAACTCTGTGATACAAACAATTTACGTTAATACCAATTTATAACATAACATCAGCATCAGTTGCTTTAACCCATCAAAGCTTTGGAATGATTAGATGATTAGTTGCTTAGAATTCGTGGAATTATTTCAATATTTTCGGTAGAAAACACAAAGCAGCGAATTTTAATTTATTCTAATTTGTCGTTTATCTCGAAGAGGGCACCCCTGCATTTCCCCAGGACCAAAGATTTGATGGCTGGCGTCACCTGTCATCCGCATTCAACGAATTCGAAAGAGAAAGATTCTATTTCGCGCCCAGTAGTTTAGTTTGGCACTGGTGGCATTGGAACTCTAATCAAAGCCGAAAGCCAAGAGTTTCAGTGTGAATATCACATGCTCGTGGCCAGTCTCGAGTGATAACATGTGCTTTTAACAGACGGAAACCAAGCATTTCTGGTATGCTAGTCACACTCATGTTATTATCTATTGTGGGTATTTCATGCGAGTAATAGTGCAGGAAGACAGACAATATTTCGGTGACTTTCGTGGTATTATCTATACCACGCTATCAATGTGGTAAATTGGATTCTAATAAGAACTCAACATGACCACGAGTGGTACACCAGCTGCGTTTGCAGCATGTTTTCAGTGAATCCTCCACGCCTTCAAGCCGATGGTGCAGTGTCGCACGGTGTAATATTGCAAGATTATTTGGAACTTAGAACTTAGAATTTAGATTATTGGATTCGCCGATATCCAGCCGAGTGTTGTTCTTAGGGTTCTCAGCTCACTGGTCAGTACTAGTCAATAATGCTAACGCCTCTTTAGTGGTAGCATGTATTTTTGCGCGAGTTCGAGTTTGAAATCAATTTGAGTTAAGTTTATAAAGCCAGAACAAAATTAGTGCCCCAGTGCAGTAACGGGAACCCACCATTCCTTTGGGTTTTTCTGCAAAATGTAGCATCCTTTTTCCCGACATCTCAATGTTGTGGATTCCCTGGAGGAAGGATGAACTGCTTCAGGTTAGCGTAATTTCTCATTTTATAGGAGCTAATCCTATGTTTTATACTAACACTGCTCTTAATTTTTGGAAAAATTCGATGTAAACTGATCCGTGAGGACCGCCTATGGTGTGGTGTAGTGCTACTGCAAGTGTCGCATATGGTTACCTATTAGGAACTTGGTACAGTTGACGTTGCTTTCGCGAGGAAAAACTTAGAACACCAGCTGATCTCCTATTGCGTTGAATGCTTGAAGTTAGGAGCATAGTTCAGAGGGAGATCCAGGTGCGTGGAAGTACAGAAATTGTGATTTTTGAGTACTTTTGTGAGATTCCAGGTAGCGCTATCAGTTCACTTCATCAACATCTCACTAGTTTCAAGATGGTGCAATTTTTGTTTCGATTAATTTCCTTTTATCTGTACGGGACATGGGCAGTTGCCATCACAGTTCTTTCTTGAAAAAGTCCGGCGTGTATGTTAACCAAACCATATTTCTGCAAACGCATCGCGAGTGGTAACATGTGCTTTCAACTCATCGAACTTTGGTACTAATCGTAATAAATTGCGCGATAGAAAAATTTGATCACAAGAATTCTGCAATAGGATATTTTGTGGAAAAGCTGTTCGGGCGTTAGGCGCCGCGCTACCAATGACCTTGATCATTGTGGCGCACCATTTGCAGCCGTTAACTGTCTAAAATGTTCCCTTCTAACAGTTTAGTTACATTGGCTAGAATGGGAGATTTTCTACAATTGGTGTCATTGCCCACTAGATAGAAAGTACCGCGCGAAGATGAACGAACATGGCAGTCAGGAAATGGTTTCGGTTCTGTGAACGCATCACGAGGGATATAGATTCACCAGATTCGTAACCAATTACATTTGATCAAAGTAATGTTTGACGTAAACGTGGTGATGAGATAGGATTAACTGAATATGTCAGTGTTCTTTTTTCTGCGAAATTTGCGAAGAATGTGGTTTTCAATTCGGCTGCACCAGCTGTATACAGCAACCAAAGGATCACCAGCGTAATTCTTATTATTGAATACTTTTTTGACATCATACCCTTCCAAGCGCGGTGCCGTTTGGTGCTTGATTTCATCATTATTGCCTTTTTTTGTTTTTGGGGGCGAATATTGTGTCCTGTTGAAGTCCTGCTGATGAGTATTGCTAGCTTGTTGCAATGGATCAAAGTGCGCACAAGGTCGTAACTTGATTCTGGTGATGTTGGCGTACGTGGCGTACCCAGTAAACTTCAACATGGCCACGTAGTGGTGCACCTCCTGCGACACTTGGGGCGGATGTTAACTAAGAAAAAATGTCCAGAAAGTTGTTACTTCAGTGATGTAAATATGTGCTTTCAGCAGATAGTGTTTTGATATCAATTGGAATCATTGGATTTCAACAATGGAGGGCCAGCGACGAGTTTTGTCCATAAGGACCTTATGTAAAAAGTTTTTTTTTTCGCATAATTTAAGAAGTATTATGGGGGTTTATTACCTACAAGATTTTTATGGTCTTTTCAATATGTGGGTACCTGAAAACATAACTGAAAACGTTTTTATCATCGTTTGTATCAGACATACTTGATAAGTTTGATTTAGGATTTCATAGATGTTATAGACATTTTTCGCGAATTTTGTGCTTATTGGAATTTGCTATTTTCTCCTATCTGGATTTAATAAAATTCATCCCTTGCTTTACAATCATATGCAGTAATTGGCATTGTAGTAATTTGGCAAGAGAAACAATTGAGCCTCAGTTGAGAGTCTTCGATATTTTGCATATGTTGGAAAGATAGTTTACATAGAAGTATTTTAGAAACTTACTTAGTAGATGTTCTTTCTCGTATTTGCATAAATACATGCTTCAATTTCTCGGTGTTGGAGTTCAATATTACAAGATTTATGGGCATAGTATTTCAAAAAAGTTGTGCGCTTGGTAACAGTTTATACTGCACATCTAATTTTTATATGCAGTATCTGCAGTTACCCCTAGCATAATTTTAAAAAACATCGATATATACATTGATTTCCACAACAGAACTGGTTTTTAATATTAAGAGTTGGAATTAACAATTGTTTGTGTTAATTGAGCATTCCAGGACACCTAGAATTCTCAATTAATATCTTAAAGAGTTATCTAGAAAACTGGAAATAATTATTTTAACATTTAATTGAACCACGATTAGAAAATCGTTGAAATTATTCGTGTTTTCTTCGCAAAATAATTTGTGAAGTTTGTCAGTGCCTATGAGTTTAAAATAATTTTCCTTAAATTCCTTCCGATGCATCTTCATTCCTCACAGAATCTTTTTTGGGATATGATATATTATTGCTGTATTTAATAACAACAATAGTATATTTGCGCAAAAATAGTTTTTGCTCATTGAAATTGTTCAGAAGGTGGGTCTTTTGAAAGATCCAAATCAATTTAACAGAATTTTAAATCGAGCTGTGATCAGTACTGTTTAGGACTTTAGAATTTTCCCGAAAGCGGTTTCATTTGTAGTAAATAAACTGAAGATAAATGTAGTGACAATATTTTGCACGTGCTGGAGGGGTGTAGGGTGGCGTATTTTTGTGGTTGAAAAATACGCATCTTGCACACCTTCCTTATTTGCAAAAATATGCTTCAGAGTCTCCTATTTTGTGCTCATTGCTGGAGTTATTATTTGCCTTCTAATTTTTTATCCATGATTTAACCGAAGTTAAAATTTGGCTTCACAAATACTGTATAGTAGTTAGTAGTATACTTCAGGGGCATTCTTGCATGTACAGGAATGACGGTGAGCATGGAAGGATTTTGGAAGCTTCCAGTTTGTTGGCCTTTAAGTATTTATGTAAATAATTTCGTTATTTTTCCATCCATTCATCGGACACATCTAGACTTATTAATTCCCTCAATAGAGTTGGATATTAATATCAAAAATTAGATATAAGAATTGGCTAGTACTTTGTTTGATGATTACTTATTAACTGAGATTAGCAGTTCGGATTTTATTGAAGCGACAAGAAGAGCGAGCAGTCCATTATGCATGTGCAGGAATGACGACGAGTCTGGAAGGATTTTAGGAGCTTCCAGTTTGTCGGCCTTCCAGTGTTTGCATAAACACATGCGTTATATTATCCATCGATTGATTGGGCAAATTTTCTTCATTTGTGGTGCTCCCGCTACCAATAGATTGTTCCTAATGAGAGGTGACAAGAGAATTTTAAATCAGGCAGTACTTTGTAATAAACAAGCTATTTGTACGAAATTTGTGACTACTTCTACAGCAGGGGATTAATTCAAAAGTTTAACTGTGAAGGAATGTCTTAAACTCTATTTTGCACATACTGGAAGTGAAAAGGATGCTCCTGGGTTTCGCAATACACTATGGGAGTGGATAAGCTACTATATATGATGAATTAAATGTTGGGATTCAGGTGAAGTTGATTTGACTTTATTCGTGGTGGTGAAATCTCTAAATGTGCAAATGTTTGTGTTTTCGCCTATATTGGAAAACTACAAAATTGAAATCTTCTACCACAACGGATAAGGATGTCCTAGCGTCCTGATGTGTTGCTATCGGAAACAAGGCGGACGAGATCATCGTCAAGAGATCACATTCGTCACCATTATAGACAGGTAGGTGAGAGGTATATTTACTTTGAATTTTAAACTTAGTAATTTGCCCTCCTCCTCCAGTTTTTTTAATCTGCTAATAGCTGCACTTATATCACTCAAATGGTCTTCGAGAATTACAGCAGGTGAGCAAGGTTTACCACGTATTATTTCATTGTAGTATTATTTTCAAGTTATCATATACTAATTTTGGCTTTCAATTGCAGACGTATCGACTGCGTTTGAATAGATTAGTGTGGATGTCATCAGTGCCTTGAAGATTTGAATTTAACAATTTGTATACATCATCTTGCATCGCAGTATTGAAAATCACTCCACCCGAGGGATTCCACACACTTGTCGTGACTTCCAGGTAATTTGAATTCAAATTACGTTTTCATCTGTGATATTTTGATGGAAATCTGTAAAAATACTTCGTCAACTTCAAGAATTCAATCCTAGTCTGTTTTTTCCAGAAGACTGAAAGTTGAAACTCGGGATAGCATATTTTAAAAATAACAACGCGTCTAAGCCAAGTAGTAGTACAATTGTTGTTCGTTCACTAAGGAGCAGTGAAATTTCTCTGGATTTGTCCCATGTTTTCATCATGCAATAATTTGCAATATTTGTAGATGCGTTTTTGTTCCAACCACACAGGAGGATGAAAAGAACTCATAAATAAGAGAAATCTTTTTAGGGGTCAGCTGTATTATTATTGTGCATTTTATAACATTAATAATGCGTTGGGTACCTGAAAATGTTCTCCAAGTCAACAGGGACATTGTTCTCGGTAGCAATGAACGCAAATTTTGCAAAAGTTACTAATTGATATCAAACGCATATAACCATAGGAAATGTTGCGTGCATTTTGTAACTTGTTGATATATGTGAACAAATGGCTAGATGCATTTCCTCACATGTAATTAAAAATGACCACTGCAGGAGTGTCAGGGCCTTGTTTGTAATATTAAGGTGGTTTTACTTTTGGAACTTATGACAATTTATCATTGGTATAACAAATTCGGAAAGGATTTCACGTGGTCCAAATAATGTCTGTGCAATTTGTCTTCACTGAGGTATTAAATACTATTCTAATCGAAAATTGTCCTCTGAACACTACCTTTCCGTTTCGTACAATTTACGAAATATCTCGGAAAAGCTGCAAATTTCTCAGCAATTTATCGCATTTTTTGATTATTTATGATCTCCGTAATAAGCTTCTCAACAATTAACATGGTGGAAGGAAGCATCAAAGACATTGTCGCCTTAAGAAATGGTTTACTAAGTGCAGTTTATGGAAATTTAAGGTGTGTTGGTGGAGGGAAAATGTACTGGTACCTTCAGCCTTAGTAATATCTTCGTAACGCACACTTCTTTTAAACTTGCAATATCTCCAACTAGAGCCCAGTTACATCAACAGGGTCTCAAGAATGATATACCAACTATATGTTATGTCATCTTTTACTCTTGATCTAATGAATTTAAAATTATGCTGCTCTTGTCATTATTTATGTTACTAATTTTTGCTTGCTTCTAAAATTATCATACTGATGTCCGGTTCCACCTGAAGCCCGAAGTTTTAAAAAGTTTCTGATTTAAGCTAAAATTGGAATGGGTTTTTTTAAATAAATCATCGTTGGTTATCAAAGATTTCACATGGACTATACGATTTCCAGGTATATTAGTAAAAACGTTATTGTTTTTCATGATTCTTACATTCATTTTTCTTTTTCCGACGTACAGAGGGTACACTACCTGGAAAGTCAGTATCAATGAATGTCGGAGTCCTTCTATCATTCAACATTGAACATTAAAGAAGGTGAGTATTATTCAATTTGGCATTAGTTTATTAAATTATAATTTCTTGTTCACCTACTAATGGATCTTTGCTATTTGCAGACGTCATTATTATGTGGGTAAAAATGAAAGCGTTGAGGAGGATAATTGAGGATGGAGCTTTGAAAGCAGTTTTACATACTCGTCATGCTTTCAAGGTACTTCGAACTGATATTTTCTGTGCTTTTGTCGTGTTTCTGGCATGCTATTTAGAGTATTGTCGGGGAGCATTTTGACATCAGATATTAAAGAAAGTACATTCGTTTTTCGAAGAAGGAAATACGCCGCTAAAACTATAAATTTAAAATTTTATGAATCATAACTTAGATTTATCAACAGCCTAGTAGAATCTTCTTATTCTATCCACGACACCGCCAAAGATGAAATTGTCGCATGAATAGAGGAATCGTTTTAGAGGAGCGATGTAGTATTATATGTTTAATAACAACTATGTCCCTTCTCGAAAACGGATGAAAGTGTGTTTGTATTTCTGAATATCTGTCTGCAATATAATGTGCGAAACACTTTGGAACATCGGCAAGTATGCGCGATTTTCTAAACATGAAAAAAATCATATTCCAGTTTTATAAAATGGTCTAGATCAAGGGTTATACATCCAGTTTTCCTACTAGGTTTTTCGTTATGAAATAATATGTTCTAGGCTGTGTGAATTTGATTCATTAAATTTGCGTTTAGAAATTATTTCCTTAAACTGTTGTACTTATTTTTATCTACAATATTAAATATAACCAAGCAACACAGAATAGGACAATGTAAAACAATGAATTATAATTTTGATCAATCGTGGTTCAAATTGAACAACTGCGGAAGCGAATCTTCATACTCTACGAAATCACCACAGATGAATAGATCCCATGCAAAGCGGGTATCATTTTAAGGGTGAGATGCTTTAGTATTGTGTGTTGAACAACAATATAATGTATTTCTCCTTGAAAATGTTCTCCGAGTGAACCGGTTCACCCTTCAAGCAACTTTAGAGGATACCGAAGGTATGCATCGATCGGTTCAATGTATATAGCATCGACTATGTGGTTTTTATTTCATGTCAATCTGTTATATATGTTGAGTTGTACGATGTGCATCATCAGGGTGGAGTTGAGCCTAGTACTTGGGGATGACAGTCAATTGTTCATGTTTAAATTAATGACTTATGTAATTATAATGTGATGATTTGTCTAATGCAATTTCAATTTATTATATAAATAATGTTTATTTGTTTGTTCCAGGATTTGTTTGACATTTGTAATGTGGTTTGTGGCATTCAATTTCTTCCGAAGATATCTTCTCACGAAATCACCAAGGATAAAGAGATCGCATAAATGAGAGAAAAATTTTAAGGACCAGTTGTGTTGTTATTGTGTTTTTAATAACATTAATCATTCGCTGGGTACCTGAAAATGTCCTTTGAAATAACAGAGGCGTTGGTTTCCGGTAACGATGAACGCAACTTTTGCAACAGCTAACAATTGATATCAAGCTGGAATAGGTGCAATCTTCAAGACACGTTAGAGGACAAACGCCAGGAATTACGCTTTGGCCACTTTTATGCATGTTGGTATATTTGAGCAAATGACTTGATGCATATCATCACATGGAATTAGTAATGGCCAATCAAAACATATCATCGGAAAGGATTTCACACAGTCCAAATAGGTTTCCTGTAGATCGATCCTCCATTTATCCACAAATGTTGTTTTTCAATTTTTATACATCATGTAATTTTCTATTATTAGCCTTAAGGGAGCATTCCGAATTATAGAAGGAGGCCATTTTTTACTTCTGGTTTATTGAAATGTATATTCTTGTCCTTATTTCTACTTACTCATTTGTATTTCCGTTACAAATCACCATGTCTGATTTAATTGAAATCTGGGTTCTCCGAGGGATAATAGTTAGAATTAAGTGTGGAATGGAATTAAAAACGTTTCACATCATCTAATAATTCCTATGCATTGCATAAAATGTTTTTTTATCTTTCTAACTTTCACTTTTTCTGTGCTGAAGGACACTACCTGGAAGACTAGAGAAGGCGAGGACTGTTCAATTTGGATTTCTAGTGGATCTCTTCCATTTGCAGGCGAAGTCATTATGTGCACTTAAATGAATACGGTGAGGAGACTTATTGAGGGTGGAACTTTGAAATAATTACCATTGGCGCACTATCGGAAATTAAGGTGTTCTATATACTCAACATGGTATCAAGGTTCTTCGAACTGATATTTTCTGTGTTTTTATTGTGTTATTGAGATACTGTTCGGAATATTGCCGGGAAACTTGCGAAGAAGGGAACACGTCGATAAACTATAAATTTAAAGTTGTATGAATCAGCATGGTTTGATCAACAGCCCAATACCTACCATCTGTAGTCAGAAGTTAATAATCTTATATATTTTTTATAACATTTCAAATTTTAGTCCTCGAAAAAGTTCTAGATCATTTTACCCGTTCAGTTTTTCTGCAAGTTTTTTCGTCATCAAATATTATGTTTCTAGTCTATGTGATTTTGGTTTATTACTTTTACGTTCCGAAATTATTTCCATGATCTTTACTACTGATTTATATCTATAATATTAAACATATCCAAGCAACCCAGAATAGACAATACGGCAGTAAAACTAGGAATTACAATTTTTATCAATCGCGTGGTTGAGATTGATCAGCAGTAGAAGCAAATCTTCGAACTCTACGGAACCACAAACGTTGAATACATCCCATGAAGAGAGAGAATCATTTTAAGGGTGAGATGCATTAGTATTGTGTGTTGAAAAACAATATAATGTATTTCTCCTTGAAAATGTTCTCTGAGTGAACGGGTGCACTCTTCAAGCAACTTTAAAGGCCGACAAACAAAGGAAGCAATGTATTTGTCACTTTAGCGTATGTTGTTATGTGATATATGTAGTTATTACTTAACAAATTGGAGTTGTGTTAGGAATCTTCCAAAATATTCTGTAAATCAACGGCTGCACTTTTCTGTGAAGTTCAAAGGATACCAAAAGAAAGTTCATGTATTGGTCACTTCAGCGTATATAACATTGATTATGTGATTGTTTATTTCACGTCACTTTGTTATATATGTTAAATTGTGCAACGTATATCATCAGGTTGGAGTAGTCTAGCAACTAAGGAATGCCAGGGAATTGTTTGTACTTTAATGATACTTCGTCCTCCGAATAGAATTTAGATCAGGGTCCAGTATAACGATGCTAATATTAGGCACTAATGACATTTGTTTATGTGTCGTTTTAACTTATTAACATTTGTGGCTTTGTTTCCAGAATTGTTCGACATACAGAATATGGTCAAGTGAAGAAAGGGACATTGATTCACCACTTTTCGTGTACTGATCAGACAGGACTTTACGAGAATTACATTGTTTCTAGGTATTATTTATTTAAATAAATAATTTTAATTTTTAAATTACTATTCTGTATATTCTAATTAGCTGAGTATGCTTTATTTCAGATGAAATCATGCGTACTACAAGAATTGTGTTCAGTCTTCTGAATACAGTGAGGATTTCATTTACATTTTGGACATTTGAATTCATCCACACTAGAAATTATTTTCATGACAATTCTTCGGAGAAAACTTCATTCTCCATTGAACCACCAAAGATGAAAAACGAGCAATCTTTTCCGCACGAATATAATCTTAGTGTGTTTAATAAACAAATAATAGATTGTTGGGATCTTAAAAACGTCCCTTCAATCAACATTCATTTCCGGTAGTTTTCATTTTACATCACAACTTTTGCCAGAGTCAATAATTGATATCAAACCTAATTCTTCAAGGCACTTTAGAGGTCAACAGGCAGATATCACGCTTTGGCCACTTTTACGCATATAACAACAGGAAATGTTGTTTGTAGTTCATAACCTGTTGATATGTGTGAACAAATGGCTTGATGCATATCATCACATTGAATTAAGAGTGGCAGCCATATTCCTGTTGGTGTCTTGCTTCATTAAATTATTCAAAGGTTATACCTCTTGAAATAAGTATAACTTCACATTGGCAATTGAGCATCGGAAAGGAGTTCACGTGGTTTTATTAATCAAAGTGTGACTGATCAACAGCAGAAGGGAATATTCATACTCCACAGAATCACAAACGTTGAATACTTCCCATAATACGAGGGACTCATTTTAAGAGTGAGAAGCATTATTATTGTGTGTTTAACAAGACAATAATGTATTTATTGTTGCAAATGATATCCCACACAACTGATGGACTCTTCAAGCAACTTTAGGGATCAACGAAGGAAGACCATGCATTGGTCAGTTCAGCATATATAGCACTGACCATGTGGCTTTTTAGTTCATGTCAGACTGTTATATATGTTGGATTGTGCGGTGTATATCATCAGGGTGGAGTTGGACCTGGTAATCACAAGACAGCAAATTATTTGTATTTGAATACTTTAAACGTCCTCCAAATAGCATCCGACCAAGGATCAAGCACAACAATGTTAATATCATGCATTCTTGACTTATTTCATTATAATGTGATTATTTATCTACCATAATTTCAACTAACTGATATTTATTTCTGTGTTCCCAGATTTATTTGGAAGACATATTGCGGATTCCGGTAATTACATGGGGTATTAAGACCTTTGGCGACTTACCCTTGAAAAACCAGAACAAAATATATTTATCGGACGGGATTTCATATGGATCACATTGTTTCCAGGTAATATTTATTTAAATAATTAGTCTATATATGTAATGCGCTTAATAATTTTTCTTAAATAAGTTCATATTTCCTGAATTACAACACCTGGAATATGTTTCCTTTGTTGCAATTTTTAGTTCACCTACAAATGATTCTTTACATTTCTACACGCAATCAATATGCGTAATGTATAAATTGTGGTCCGAAGTTAGAATTTCCGTCAGGATTTCGAAGATATCATGAAAATTTGAATTCAACCTTTCGTGTGCTTGATGATCTTCATCTTGGCGTTAGTGCACTACATGGATTTGATACAGTCGACGTGCTTTCTAGGTATTTTGAACTTGCATGTAACTTTTCGGCCCAAATATTGCGAAAATGTGAAAATGTGCGAAAATCTTGCGTCGACTTCTAATTGAACACGAATCATCGAGATAAAAATGGGGTTAAATCCGAATGCACATTGCAGCAATAGCATATTTTCAGAAGCGAGAAGCATGAAAATTGGTGTAACACATTTCAATCATATACAACACGTCTAAACTACGTAGTAAAAATAGTTGTACTTCTCGAAGTTAGGATAATTTATCATTGGCAATACTACCTCGGAAAGCATTTCACTTGGTCCAAATAATGTCCGTGCAATTTGTCCTCACCGAAGTATTAAATACTATTCTAATCGAAAATTGTCCTCTGAAAAGTACCCTTCTGTTTCGTACAATTTACGAAATAACTCGGGAAAGCTGTAAATTTCTCAGTAATTTATCGCATTTTTTGATTATTTATAATCTCTGTAATAAGCATTTTAACAATTAACATGGTGGAAGGAAGCATCAAAGACATTGTCGCCTTAAGAAATGGTTTACTAAGTGCAGTTTATGGAAATTTAAGGTGTGTTGGTGGAGGGAAAATGTACTGGTACCTTCAGCCTTAGTAATATCTTCGTAACGCACACTTCTTTTAAACTTGCAATATCTCCAACTAGAGCCCAGTTACATCAACAGGGTCTCAAGAATGATATACCAACTATATGTTATGTCATCTTTTACTCTTGATCTAATGAATTTAAAATTATGCTGCTCTTGTCATTATTTATGTTACTAATTTTTGCTTGCTTCTAAAATTATCATACTGATGTCCGGTTCCACCTGAAGCCTGAAGTTTAAAAAAGTTTCAGATTCAAGTTAAAATTGGAATGGGTTTTTTTAAAATAAATCATCGTTGGTTATCAAAGATTTCACTTGGACTATACGATTTCCAGGTATATTAGTAAAAACGTTATTGTTTTTCATGATTCTTATATGCATTTTTCTTTTTCCTACATGCTGAGAGTACACTACCTGGAAAATGAGTTGAGAGGCTTTCTAACATCAGATAGTACTAGAAATGCTGAGATTTATCAACAACACAGGAAAATCTTCACATTTTGCGACATTGCCCAGATGAGGGGAATCTTTTTAAAGCCGTGATGACTTGGTATTGAATGTTTAATTAGAAAACAAGCTGTTATGGATGAAAATATTCACCAAATCAACGTTTGTGCTCTACAAGCAACTTAAGACAATATTTAGGCGCAATGTTTTGGACCATTTATTAAACATAACCACAGGGAATGGTATTTTGGTAAATAAATACGAGTGACATTTTAATTTTTATTAAACATCACTCAGATTAAGTCATGAAATTGGTATTTGTTTCTTGTTTTGAATAACCAAGGAATCATTATAAAGGATCAATGTATGATGATTGTATGTTCAATAAAAATCCCATACATTGGCCTTTCAAAATATTCTCTGCATCAACGCATAGCACCCTTCAGTATAACGTGTATAATACTTGATCAATGTGTGTTGAAGTTACACCGGATTACGTAGTTACCAGATCTAAATAAATAGAGGCGAATCTTTTGAGGGGCTACATGTGTTGTTATTGGGTGTTTGATAGCAAAACAATACGTGTACTCTTCAAAATGTTCTCTAAATTAACAGGCGCACACTTCAAGTCAGTTTGGAAGACAAAGAAGGAAGACAGTGAATTCCAAGCAAATTTTTATTTGAGCAGTACTTAGGAGAAACATCTGACTTCTTTGACATTAGGACGTTAGATCAAAAGTTTAGCTATGAAGGAGATTTTGGTGTAGACAATACACCGTATACCGTGAGAGTGGAAAACCCACATATATGGTGATTAACTAAATCTCAGAATTCAGTTGAAGTTGATTTGTCATTATTTGTGGTGGTGACATCTCTAAATGTGCGAACATTTTTGTTTTTGCGTAGTTTGGGAAACTACAGAATTGAAACCTTGCAGTACAAGTGATTAAAGGACGTCCCAACAATACATCGGAAACATGATGGAAGGGAACATCGTCAAGAGCTCATATTCGGCATCTTTAAAGACAAGTAGGTGAGAGTATGTATACCTCTGTGAATTTTAAATTTAATAAGTTGGCTTGCCCCTCTAGGGCTTCTAAGCTGCTGATAGTTGTATCTATATCAGTCAAATGGTTCGCCAGATTCCAGAAAGCCGTGTGTTCTTCAGGAAATAATTTGTAAATTCCGTTGAGGTTTATGAGTATTTGGTCCATGACATGAACGACAAGTTGCAGATTATTTTCTTGAAATTTCTACCTAGTTAAAAAATGCTTTGTCAATCAAGACTGATATCGATTAACAACACAGGAGGATTTCTATAGTCAGTATGATCTACATGGTGGAAAGATCGTTCAACTGAGGGGAATCTTCTCAAGGGCGTGATGTCTTGTTGTTGTGTGTTTAATTACAAAACAAGGTGTCATCCTTTGAAAATGTCCTCCGAATCAACGAGAGCACTCTTGAAGCAACTTAAGAGGTCCAGTAAACCATGAGAAACTAAGTACCTCTTGCCTCAGTAGGTACGCGATATTTAAGTTTTTCTTCGTCTTATTTCTATTCTGTTTGCCGGAGTATCATCATGTACCACTGGAAGAAGCAACACTCAAATATTGATTACGATTTAATTGTCACAGGTCAAAAAGCTAACAGAATATGAACTGCTTTCAAATCCTGCAGCAGCTTGATGTTATGATATGATCATCTTCATGCTATCTGGAGATATTCCAAGAACCTGTGGACCTCTAGCTTAAGCTTCAAAGTACCATCTAGACGTGAATCAGCTTATGTCCACTTCATGGATCCTTAATATGTAGAAGGACGTGGGCTTCAACGGATGGCAGCAAGACATTCTTCCAAAGCTAAGTATTTTTCAAAAATCGTTTTTATAAATACGCGAATTGTTCCACAGCAAGCTAACTAATCTTCATCTCTATCCAGATCACCATGGGTGAATAGGATCCGGTATTCAATCACATCTAGATGAGAAGAAAGTCTTTCTTTTAAATCGTGCAGTCTTTTAAAATATATATTTAAGTGATATGATGTAAGATACTGTGTGTTAGATAGCATACGATATTGGTCATATGATCATTCAAAATAGCCGGCCCAACGGGTCTCAAGAAAATTGAGGGAAGGAATCAGAAGAATTCTAATTGACTGCAGCGAGGAGACCATGCATTGCCCAATTTAACTTTTGTAACACGAGGTGTGTTGTTATTATTTCATGTCTTGTTGTTACAAAGGGACAATTGGTACGTTGCAAATCATCAGGTGGTGTTGAGAATAGCACCGAATTGATTGTACGTTAATGTTCTGCCCAACGGAGGATTGTGTATTTATTGATTATTTATGCAATTGCAATGTTTTTATGCTCATTCTACTAAACCTCCTAATGTTTGCTATTTCGTTTTCAGATTTGTTTGCATAATGAGGTTTCCACGCATAAAAGAGGAGGATTGAATGAAGGTAAAGGAAATTATCTTGAGAACTCACTCTTTTGGTGCACATATGGAATGTGAATTGCACCCAATCTTCGATATCAATTACCCATATGCGAATTACAGAAGGTGAGCGTGGTCCTTGATATTGATCTGTTTATTTGTCATTAGTTTGAATACTAATGCCTTCTTGCTTTTATTTACGGACGAAATCGATATGCGTATTTCATCCACTTACTTTAATGATTTAAGTGTTGCAGTTTACTAATATGAATCAGTTCACCAGAAAGGATTCTATATACCCAACGTAGATTTCAGGCATTTAATTAAGGCTATATTATTTGGATGGTTTGCATGCTTTTGTTATTCTGACGAGACTATTTTCGTGGAATATTAGGAATATTTGCCGTCTGTGTCAATTAAACACGAATCGTCAGGATACTACGCATCATGACTAAACATTGGATAGATTAGCAATGTTAATAAAATGTTGAGGTACTTTAGAATGGTTCATTTAATGCGAGGAGGTTTTACTTGTGTACACTTTCCTCGAGGGTGTAGAAAGGTAGATCCGTTTTTCAGAGTGTATACATCTCCAAGAAATGAGCAAAACTTTGTGGATTGAACATCAAAGCAAACTTACTAAGCCCTTGGTAGTATTAAATTTGTGTATTCTATTTCAAAAACACAGTATTGTAGTTTTTGATTAATGTGCAGTGAAGTTTCTTCAGTTATATCAATTGCAAGGCACGTTTTTGCGTGATAATATACTTGTAAATAATGTTGAAGTTTATGTGATTTTGATTCATCACTTCGGCAGAATTTACAAATATGTTACATGAATTATATTGAAAAACAATCGAGCAATTAATGCACCGGTAACATCATATGGGTCCTACTTCAATAAAAGGGGATCTTTTTAAGGGCTACACGTGTTGTTATTGTGTGTTTGATAACAAAACAATACGTGTACTCTTCAAAATGTTCTCCAAATCAACGGGTCCACTCTTCAAGCAAGGAAAGAAAGCAACACCACAGGCATAACACGTTGATCCGTTTGTTGAATGGAAGAAGATGATATGGATATGGATCAATCAAGACTGGGATTCACTCAGGTTGTATAGTTTTGTAATTTTTAACTGGTTTTGTTCTAAATAGGTAAGGAATTTTTTTAAAGGATCGACGTACGATGATTGTATGTTTAAGAACTATCACGTGTATCGACCTTTTAAAAATGTTCTGTAGGTACATAACCGCCTCAATAGGACATTTTTTAATTCGTCGGTTTGCGAGTTGGCAGATCGCAGGCTCAAATCCCGCCAACACCTCTATTGGGAGCGTTGTAGTTGAAACAACAAACCGAACAAACGGGCCAGTTACCAGGCGGCCTGTGGTGGGTGGTCGGGTACGGTGTCGGTCTATGACCGACCGGCATGGGTAACAACATAAGTACGTTTTAAAATCACACACCACGAAACCCTACACCTGGCATTCGGGAACAAAAGGCATGGGAATAATGATGATGATGTTGTAAATCAACGAATGCAACGAACGAACGATTGAGGAAGGCAGTACAACGTGTGTAATACTTTATCAATGTGTGTGGAAGTTACTCCGGATTCAGCATCTTGAAGAAGTCCTTTCAACACGTAATAATATGCGACTTTCGTTGAGGTTTGGGATAATTTAATTCATAGGTTTTATGGCGTTTATAAATTGTTTTCATGAATTTTCTTCTTGATGTTCATATTGAGTCCACCACAGCATTCAGAAACAAATCTAAGAAATTCCGAAAAAACAATTTACTGGTAATATTCTTTGGATTTTACATGAATGAAGGAGAATATTTTTAATGTCTTCTTGTATTATTATTGTTCGGTCAATATGAAAAAGTATATCATCCCTTGAACTTGTTCTGGGATTCAACGGGTGTCCTCAGCAAGTAAATTTGTGGGACAACGAAAGACATATATCATCTAAGCTGAGTTACGCTTAGTTACCGTGGAGATAGACGCAAGTGGATTAGTTGATTTGACAATATCCTTAGCGGTGATATATCTAAATGTGTAGTATTTGTGTTTTTGTATATAGTGGACCACAACCGATTAAGATGCCCTAGCAGCATCATCGGAAACATTATGGAAGAGAACATTGTTCAAAGATCAATTCGTCACCTTTGAAGACAGATAGGTGAGAGGTATATTTACTATAAATTTCAAACCTGGTAAGTTGCCTTCTTCCTCCAGTTTTTCTAATCTGCTAATAACTGCACGTATATCCCTCAAATGGCCCTCGAGAATTACAACAGGTGAGCAAGGTGTAGTACGTATTATTTCATTGTAGTATTATTTTTCAGTTATCGTATACTAATACTGGCTTTCATTCGCAGATGAAATCGACTGCGTTTAAATCGATTAGTGTAGATTTCATCAGCAGTACCATGAAGATTTGAATTCAACCAATTGTGCCCATTATCTTGCATCGCAGTATTGAAAATCAATCCATTCAAGGGATTCTACACACTCGTCGTGACTTCCAGGTATTTTAAATTTTTATTATGTTTTTGTGCACAACATTTTGTAGGAAATGTGTAAAAAACTTGTCTACGTAAAAAATTAAACACGAAATGCTCGATTAATAACCAAGTTATCAATAGAATACTTTGGTTCTTGAAAGAACTGTGGTGAACGTCCTGTGCTTTCTTCATGAAATAATTTATAAGGCTTGCAGATGTCTGTAAGTATTTAATCCCTAACATTGGCAATGCCTTACAAATTATTTTCTGCAAACAAATTTGTGTTTATATCATTTATGACTGGGATTGATCAACAACACAAGAGCATCGTTATACTCCGCGGGATCACCAAGGATGAATAGATCAACGAGTGTACTCTTCTATTAATCAATTATATTAATTAGAGGGAGATGGCGATGGTTGTGATCAAAACATAATTTGACCATCGCAACATCAAGGGACCAATGCAAACAATTCCAAGGAAATCAATTGATCAATGATATTTTGCTTATACGTCAATAAAAGGTGAATCTTATGAATGGCTACACGTGTTGTTATTGTGTGGTAACAAAACGATACGTGTCTTCAAAATGCTCTCCAAATCATCGATTTGGAAGACTGGATTTTGAGCAACCTGGAAGAAGAATGACAGGGGTTATTCTATTAGGTTGGGCAAAGAAAAACAATGGTATTGGATATTTGAAGCATAACAAAACTTATTGCTCACTTATTATGAAGTTATGCTCTTGGAAGATGTAAATCGCATCATGTCCTTCAATAGGATGTTTTGCGCAACTTCATTTATTTTTGGATGATTCGGATGATATTGTAATATCAAGAGAAAAATCCAGGCAATTTAGCCGAAAGTAATACGTCGATAAACATATGTGGCTTCAATTTCAATAAAGGTGAACCTTTTTAAGGGCTACACGTGTTGATATTGTGCATTTAATAACAAATCAATACGTGTACTCTTCAAAATGTTCTCCAAATCAACAGGTGGAAAGTGTTTCAAGCAACTTGAAGAAAAGAATAAGACAAGGATTAGCTGAAAGAAGAAGGCTCTACAAAGCTTTTGGTTAATTTCAGGATGTAAAGCGTATTGTTCACCTACTAAGGTGTTGTACTGTTGGGAAATAGATGCGATCATGTGTTCGTTTCGCTTGACCATAAATTGTGTCATATTCTCCAATAGTATGATTTTCATATTTTCCCTTTATTCTTGAATACTTTGACATAATCTGTTGCGCATACTTATTGCGTGATTTATGCTTTTGTTCTAATAATTAGGTCATTTATTCTTTTTTCTATTTATAAACATGGAGAACATTGGAAGATGGTAGTCCAACATACCAGTTTTAAGGTACGATATTAATTTCAATTAATTTAGGTGTTGATTACAATTTAATTTTATTTGTCCACCAAAATTAGCTTCAGGAATGGTATCTGGTCTCTAATATTTTAGAGGTACTAACATCGCAAGAGACGTGGCAAGCCTAGTGTTAGATCAAACAATTCTCAAAACAATCGACATCCATGTTAGTGGTTTCTTTGTCTGAAATTTGGCCTCAGAATTCCCTTTTATAATATGTGTTCTACCACGTCACGGTAACATAGATCTTTAAAATATGTCATCAAAATAATAATTGTTTGTGTCATATATTGATACTTGACGCCAATTTCAGAATTGCGCAATCTTCAAGCAACTTGGGGGAAAGACAACAGCGGAACTGTATTCAATAACAACTTGGCATTGGTCAATTTATCATGCATAGCAACAGAAATGATTATTATTCTATTTCTGTTTGTGTTGCATGAATAATTGCCCCAATGTATATCATCGTCAGGGTGAATTAAATATGAGCACTACAAGGATGTCAGAGAGGAATTGTGCTTTCAGTGTGTGAAAATCTGTGGAAGCTACGTCTTCTCGATGCTATGAGTTCCATTTCTTCACTTAAATTTGACATACCTGGATATACTTTTTTGTTGATACTAATTAAATAATTTTATTACTCCATAGAATAATTTATTTGCCCACTTGAACACCAACTATTTTTTTGGTAAATATGTATGCTCAATGCTGACAATAGTTCAGATATTGATCAGGTTATATCAGGATATATATATACGTGTTGCAGGAAAAATTTTTCTCAAGAGTAGCACATCGTCTCTACTCCTTCAACCACTGAATGTAATTCTTCTTATTTTATGGATACTCTAGTGATGGAATACATAGGTTGACAGGTAAGATATCAAGTATTAATCAATGTATTGGCGTGTTTTGTAAAATCACTATTTTATTGTCCATTTCATTACCTTCTATACTTGGAAATCAATCTTCAAAAGCATACTACTTAATACAGGTGAGTTATTTTGATGTTTTCAATTTGGACTCAGCTTAAATCTTACGTCTTCTCGCTGGTTATAGCCTTTCTTCAGTTGTGCTAATTGGATACCACCATTGACACACATTGATCAGGCATTGATCAATTTATTTCCATTTCAGTTTGCCTTCTGTGAATAATGGTCACGATGCATTTCATCAAGAATGAAGTAACTTATGGTAATTGCATGATTGCCAGAAAGGAGTGTACTTATTGATATGAAGTTGTGCTTGTTGGGTACGTTAGGATTGGACAATATTTTAAAAAAAATTATCCAAACTGCCGTCTCCAATAAGTATGACTTCTACGGCTTCATTTGATTTGGAGTTTGTTGGACATTCATTATGTCAGCTGACTGTGAAGAAGGCCCCATTTTAGAATAGTGAACGTTTAAAGGGCAACATGGCTCATTTTAAAATAAAATGTTTACTCAGTGATAGTAGGATACAATTGGTGCGGTAAAAAAATCATCTTCGGAAGACCTCAGCTGTAAGTAAAGAGCGCAAGTAGATCATATTGATATAATAAACTGTGGGATAGTTAATATTGTAAGCAAGTAGAAAGGTCCCCAGAGTTAACAATTGCGGAAGATAAGGAGAGGGGAGAGTAATTAAATAATGGACCATTTTTTCAAAAGCTAGATATACCACTATTTTGCACTTAATGTCAATGTTGTGGGTAAGCTTATCCAAATATTCTCCACAAAGCGGGAGCACTCTTCAAACCACTTTAGAAGACAACATTCAGAGATCATGCGTTGACGAAAGTGATGTATGTAGCAAGAGTATATGTTGATTTTATTTCATATTCTTTTGCTGCGTGTGTCGAATAGGCACAATGGATATACTCAGGATGGAATTACGTAGCACTGTACGAAGAATATCAACAAATTGCTTTTATAATTTCATGTATTATATTTTTATAATCCTTTATACCGGGATAATTTCAAATATTCATTGAGACTTAAGTATTTTGGAAAAAGTAGTAAAAAGACTTCAAACTGGTATCAAATCCTGCAGCAACTGGATGCAAAATATGATCATCTTCCTTTATCATCTTCCTTTATTTAATTCTGGAATTAACTGGTGTTATTTGTAAAATCTACGAAATCTAGCACGAGAAACTGGTTTACGTTAAAGTACCGAGAAATTCTTCGAATCAAATATGTTATCTCTAATCGTGCAGCAACTGGGACACATCCACACATCGAAATCATTTTCCGATCATCTCATTACCAAGCGTATGCGAAATGAAGTTCTACTTAAGCCATGACAAATCTTCTGCAATATCAAACAATCATCAAGAACATCGACATCCACGTGAGTGATTTCCTTGTCTGGAACGTGTATTGAATGTTCCTCCTTGCAATATGTTTTCCACTATGTCAGAGTGATGTCTTTTACATTATGCCACCCGAATAATAATAATTCACTGATTCTATTTATATCTATTTATATTATACATTTTTACAGTTCATGCCAAGTCCAGAATTATGCATTCATTAAACCATGTTAGAGAAGGAGAGCAACGGAATTAAATACAATAATAGATCGGCAAGATTGTCATGTATAGCAGCAGAACTGATTAAAATAATTTATTCATATAAGAATATTGTACTAATGATATTTGGGTTTTCGATGCCGATGAGTGGATGACAATAAAGAATAGTTTCGTTGGATCACAATATCAATCCAGATATGAATCAAAATATAGCCACTTTTAAAATTCGTCATTGATGCATACATGGATTACAATTGATTACAGCAAATCCTTAATCCAAAGTTAAACATTTGATATAAATTTGCTATTTAGATACGAATATTTTCATACCGATTTTTTTTACATCAATTGTAGCAAAGATCTTGCACCATCAAGAACGTGAACAAGAATTCTTCCTTCTTATCCGGATCACCATGGATATGCTACTCATCGATGGTGATCCAGATAGGGATGCAGATTTCGTGTACCGTATTTAATTACATCTATCTAAGAAGAAAGTCTTTTTTTCCAAATCACCGGGAGTACTTTTCAGGAACATCCAGAGATGGAGTCGGCAGAATTCGAACTGACCAGAAGAAGGAGACCATGTTTGGTCAATTTTACGTTTGTAGCTCGAAACATGTGTGTTATTTCATGTTTTGCTGTTATAAACGTCAAATTGGCAAGATGCATATCATCAGATGGATCAGGTAGAATATTAAATGACAACCTCAGGAATATCAGCAAACTGTTTATTTAATTTGTTTTGGAATTGTGCCGTGGGGGGGGGGGGATAGACGCAGCGGTCGAAGTAAGGAAAATTCGTCCATGCGTTGTGTCCTCCCTTAGCATAACTACCGCAGTCTACCGCATATGCTTAGCTCTGCTTTGTTCAACTTGAAGAAGATAAATGAATGTTGTGATTTCTCAAATTTAAATTGCCCCGAAAAAAGAGGAAAATGTTAGTGTTTTCATACGAAGCAAAGATGTTTTTTAATTGAGTCACAAAAAAGGTTGCCAATCCTGTAACTTGTTTGAAGGATATTGTAGTATTTTAAAAATACAGAACTATTACAGAATTTCTGTAATAGTTCTATCGGAAATAAAATGCTGTGATATTATTCTTGTTGGAAACTATTTCTTATTCTTCCTGTGTATTTCAGATTCTTTCAGCATTATCGCACACATGCATGTAAAATTCGTATTATTTCAACTAGGAAATTAATTAGGAAATTAAGTTGGTCAAGTTTGAGAAAAACGCTAATTTCCAGACTGTTTTACAGCTAACGAAAAGTCATACTTTATGAATGAATTTTCCGCCTTCCAAAATTATTTCGCACTCAGTCATTTGATTCGTCGCATTAAGTTGGAGGAATAGCGATCATATTTTACTGATCTAATGTGCGATTGTAAAGCACATGAGCATCTAGTCCTCATCGAGACGCCGAGAATTCCAACAATGCGCGTGAACTCTTGAAGAGAAGAAGACAGACATTAGGCCGGATTTTACAACGTGTTTAGGTTAATTCATTTTTAACAACTAGATAGGCGCTTGATAAGTGGCCCGGCTGTTAGTTTTACTTAACGTTTTCCATTTGTGCTCGTGCACACGAAGCAACACGCATTACGTACCTTCCGTGTGAAAGAAGCATAGAACAGCGCCATCGCCAGGAACCAGGGTATTAAAGAGCCCCCCGTAAAACGTTCACGTACGCGCGTTTTTCGGGCGATCGTCGATCGCATTACCGAAAACGATCGGCGTACAGCAAGTGTCTCTATGTCGGCAGGATGCTAAGATGGTGAGGTATTAAGAGGCGGCCGCCGCGGTCGTGCGGCGCGCGGACATAATGTCTTGATCATGTTAGCTCGCCTGCCCGAGGATTAGATATGCTAGAGCGCCTAATAGAGACGTTAAGTTGCGCCGCGTGTAGGTACGCAACACCGTGTCATACCTGCGAGTGAAGGTACCGCCGCGCGCGTGTGAGGGAGAGTCGTGCAGAAAAATATGAAACGTGACGCGTGAAAATTATGGCAAATTTGATCGTCGGCCGTTTCGGCTTAAATTGATTGCGCTGGTAACGATGGACGCGCGGGCGAAAGCGCGTCGGCGTAATTACAATAATTGAGAAACAGACACTTTAGTACAAAAGTATCAAATCACCGTACCTCTGGACTTGCTGGAATTAATCGGATTCGATGAGGAAATGGCTCGTCTCGTTCTCACCATTAAGTTCATAAACTTGATGGTGCGAACACCACCAATGCATCGTTTTTGTTTCTGAGAGTATAATAACCATTTGAATTGATCTAAATAGATTTAGAATTGAAATTGAAGATAGTGCTGGAAATGAAATGCGCATTTCTCTAGTTTTTCTGGTGTGTGAAAATTTGCGCGCGCGCCAGCTCTTGCATGTAATGACTTGAAAATATTTACCGAGCGACGCGCTTTAATGACCCGGCGATTTTCAATTTACAATTGGTAATTTGCAATTCTATTATTTGCTGCTTACAAGCGGCGGGATTCGCGGGCGCGTCGGCCCTTTGAGCGCCTCCGCGGCGCATCGTGTGAATCGAGGCGCGCGGCCGTCGCCGTCGCTTCGAACGCGCCGCCTTCGTGAAATATAGACGTAAGTCATACCCCTCTCATCGCGATTCGTTTCGGTTATTGTGGAGGAATTGTTAATTTTCTCGGCGCACTGGCCCCGTGCCTGCCAAGAACCCGCCGCTTTGGGTTTCCAATAATGACACAATCTTATTTTATTTTGTCACGGGCATTCTCCTGGTGAATTAACTCCTAATTTCTAACTTAATTTATGCGACATTATTTATACATCTTGCATCTTCCATCACTTCTTTCGTCTGTACCAGGAAGACGCAATGTGCCGGTCTCCAGCCTTTCGACACCGTTGACATTGCGCTTTGCGCTTTGTTTCATTGTGACGAACATTTCCTGTCGATGGCGGCGGGGACGATTCAATGAAAACGTTTGCGATGTTCGCGATTTTGTAAACTCGGCCGCGATGTATCAATTGCCACGCAGAAAAAGTGCGTTATTTACCATCGGCCGTAATAACGTTCGTGCGCATTTCATGCTCGTCGATATTACTTGCATTGATGCGTATAATGAAGCAATTACGCGTCCGTTCGGTGTGCGACCTGCCGGATTGTGGGCCGTCGCCGATTATTATTATTAAAAAAGCACAATGCAAACAGAATTCAATCCCAGCCCCCGCATAATCCGCCCAAACGGGCGCCCAAACCGTGGCTATTGTCGTCTCTTTACACAAATCCATTGTCTCTGCGTTAATATTGTCTTCAAGCACGTAATTAATCCATCATCACATAATTGAGTCATCAGGGGACTTACACGCCTTAATGACTTTTTCGTTTATTTATTTTTAAACATTTTAATACATGTGTTAATAGAACCGAGTACAAAATCAATAGGTACTTTCAGCCCAAATGATAGACTATTTCCTAAATCAATATTGCTTGTATGTAATTTGGTATTATAATTAGGCAATAAAATAGCTGAACATAAACACTTTAATTTTTAACATTTACTTGCTCACATAGAATCCTCTAAAAAGCAAAACATATTTAGATTTTAATTTGATCATAAAATACCAATCAGTTTTATGCCATAATGTTTTTAATTGTCTTTCTTCTCATTAACTCAACCGTCTACTTTTTATTATGCATCAATTTTTCCCTTAAACCCAATCAAGACAATCGAGATTAATTTATTGCAACGTAGCAAATCTTAGCAAATTGTTTAACAAAAACGCGCACATCTCAGCATTTACCACCCAACTAGGGAGGCAGTTATGACGCGGTGCGCCTCAGCATCGTCGCTTTTCAATGTTGAAACGGTGTAACTAAACAACACCGTGGCAGACATGTAATTAGATGATTAAAGGCCCCATTGTTCCCCTCCGGCTGACAACTCAATCAGCCGGCAATCTCTCCACGAATCGAGCTCTTTCAATTCGGTTTTTCATGTCGCATGAGCTTTTTCGCATCCTCAAAATATGACAAAAGCGGATAAAAATTGCTGCCATCCAAACTCGGCTGCTTCCCACCACAGCAAACTTGTGAGAAGGTGCTACTCGCTTATATGTTGTTTTGTTGTCGATTAAGATTAAATGAAACATCAAACATTAATTATATTTCCATCAAGAGCAAACTGCGGCGAAAAAAGTCGGTGAAACCTCAGAGCTGGCGAGGAAATTGAAATCCTCACGAGGTCTTCATCTGGGGATCTTCAGGCCGGTATTGTGTTCTGGGCGAGCAGGTATATAATAACATATCAATCAAGGGGTAATTACCAGGTATGTAGTGAAATGTTTAATGGTTTATTTTTTGGTTGTATCTTGAGGGTTTCTTTTTCTTGATGGTAGATGTTGCCGTTGAGCTGCAACTTGAGCTAAACAAATTGCAGATGTTTGGAAAATAGAAAATTGCTTAGTGCTTGGACAAAATATAAAAAAAAAATTTAAGATACTGGCGTTCAGTTTCCTGTTACAACAATATTTCCGAATATCACCATCGAGATGATTTTAGACTATTTAAAAATATTTTATATTATAATTTTTTATAATATATTACAATGTTTGTACTAAATCTAAGAAGTTGTAATGAATGAAGTATCTGATATTTATTGCATTGAGATGAGTTTACTTGGACACTTATTTCGTATTACTGCCTATGATACCTGTGTTGTTGAGTTGAGTATTGGAGATCAGTGGTTCTAATAGTATATGACAAGATATGGCATTGTGTTTGAAGAGAGTAACCTGCAGTAGATGTTGTTCGTGCGGTGGTTGAGTGTCGACTGTCATACAGTTTCCAGGATTCGTAGCCATTAGACCACGGTGGCTTCGTGGCGCTCGCGTCGGAGGCGCGAAGGTCGCGAATTATCGCGTGACCTCGCGTTCTGCGACGGCCGCGACACCACCGCGGAGACAGCATACTGAACTATATCAAATGTATGCAGCTAATAAGCTTAAATCTATTTTATGGTGAGTATGTGTCAAAGACAATTTGCTTCAAAACGTTATTACAACATCAAAAATGCAGTAAGTGCAATAAGACTTTAATCAATTTGTACCATATAACAAATTCTTAATTACGATTTGCAAACACTTCCTTATCTCCTTTATAATTCAGGATCACAAGGTTTTCGAAAGCATTCAAAATCGGAATGCCCCAAATTGTATTGCATCTAAAAATAAATCAATTTCTATCTAAATTTAAAAACACCACGTTTGTTTCGTGATATTTCCATCAATTCCTTTCCGGCTAAAAGCGCAATACCACTACGTGCCCAAAATATTAATCGCCGCTGAAAGCAATTTTTAAATAATCTCTATGAAGTTATTAAATAACAAAGCAAATCATACGCTGCTACTATTCCAATCAAGCAGCAACACTCGCAGTTTTCTAACTGCATTGAAATCGTATGCGATTGCACTGACCCGACTTCCTGCTGTGACCCTCGCCTCCAAACGCGACGCGTATCTATTACACCAAATCAGCCATAATAAACTATTAATAATAATTATTGAGTATGAAGTTGTTAATATCAATCGCTGGCAGCGCGCAGCAAGATTTATTTGTTCGTTATTCGGTGATGCACATCTGGTAGCGGAAACTGATAAACGCAGAGATGAATGAGCAGCCGAGTATAATTCATAATCAGACTTTCTTCGATTTTAATTTGTCAGAAGCTTGCCGCACAAGTGTATTGAGTCCATGTCGTTATCAGCGTTTTTAATTAAGACGCAACCTCTTGCGATTCGAGACAGCGCTGTTTATAGTCTTATCGCAGCTGTGAGGTTCATTTGGCAATTTTATCAATTTGTTAGCTGTTTGATGTACAAATTGAAACATTAGAATTAGATTGGAATATACTGATATTTTGTTCCTACTGGCTTTTAATTTATGAGCTCATAATTTTTCTTCAAACATGACGTGGAAAGGGGTTATTTAATTGCAATTCACCAGAGATACAAATGGCTACAGAGTTTTTTTTGTGGCACAACCATTTCTACTTGTTAGGTACTTGAAAAACTTTGCCTAAATAAATTATAAAGGGTAGCTAAAATAAAGCAAATATTACAATAAATAAAAACGGATGCTTCACACAAAAAAAAGCTAATTCGAAAAGTTGGTCTCAATTAAGAATAATTGTTGGGTCATTCATAAATAATTTGGAACAATTTACTTAAACTATATTGATTTGGAAAACTATTCGGCTATAAAATGATTCAATGAGCATTGATCTGTGAATTTTTGCGCAAAAGCATAATGGCCAAACTCCCAAAATAGCATATCATCTCTGCTATGATTAATAGTTCTAAGCATTGTTAAAATTATTTAAAAATTTTATAAAAGAATGTAAAAACTTGGAGATAAAATATAATGCTGAACGATTAATTCTCTCAATTTGTTTTTCCAGAAAGGGTAATTTTCTAGAGCATTCTACAAAGAAATTAAATAATGAAGACCCTACAAGTTTATTGACAAAGTATTGTTTCTATTTTATGGTCAGTAGAGATTTTTTTCTTAATTTATATTAACTTAAAATATGATTTTTTTTATGACAATACTTTTCTAATTTGATCAGCGTGATAGCATGGAATAAAAGATTGTGTCAAGTGTATAGATGCTAATGTGCTTTTTGCAAAGCAGCTTTTCATTTATGAGCTCATTATTTCACTGCAAACACGACGCAGAAAAGGATTTTCTAAATTACAATGCTCATGAGATTCAAACAGTTGAATTGTTATTTTGCTTGAAAACAATTATCGCAGAACTTATTCCTCTAAATTAATATTTTCTTTCTAATTATTCGTTGTATTCATAATTATTCATACTTCCCTTGTCCGGAATAAATAAAATTATTTTATTCAAACATAATGTGTGTTTAATAGAATCATAAAAATACAATCCAAATATGTTTGTATCACCTTTTAGATAATAATTTGAAAAGAAAATCCATCCTAGATTGTAGTTCTCTCTTACGCCTGACACTTTTGCAGTCCAGTTATAACCTCAAGCCTTTTTTTATTTCAATCAATATGCTGCAAATATCCCAGTAAAATTCAATCTCAACATGAAATTGTCCAGCGCCGTTCTATAATAAATGCTTTCCTCCTGTTTTCGTAGCGGCGCGTTTAAACGCGCCCCAATTTTGAGATGAGCATTCGATTAACCAGAGCGCGAGTGGATTCTACAGCGTTGTTCATTATTTTCCACCAAAAACGACCCAAAAGGCTCCCGGGCACCGGATGCCTGGGCAACTCCCGACGCCCTGCGCCCTACTCCCGACACCCGCCCGCTTCCAGCGCACAAAAAAAGGGCATTATCTCCGACGGGCAGCTGCTTTGTTTCGGCGCGCACATCCAGCCAGTATTCACACGCACGTCCACCTTGTTTGCGGCGTGCTCGCAGGTTGTTTTGCTTTTCGGTGCCGGCGTCGAAACAATTTAATTATCGGTAGGCCGGCCGCCGTAGCCGCAGAGCGAAAACATCACTCGCCGGCCCAGGTAATGAAACCGGCCGCATGGAGTGAGATGAACCGTGAAACTAATTTATAATAATAAAAAATAATTATTGCGTTATATTATTACGTTACGTTTGCAGAGGGTTTCTGGGGGCGTCGACGAAAGGCCGCAATAATTCGGCGTCCGGCGAAGGCCCGGAAAACTTCTAATGAGAAAATAATTGACGATGTCGGAAATTAAGTCTTCACCGGGATTATTCCCATAAGACTTCAAATTTTTTGAAAGAAGTCTTCGTAAACCCTCCTGAGATAATACTTAATACTAATATCTTCTTAAATTGAAGGCGACCTCCAGTGGAACCACACATTTCAGTAGTCAATGCGATAAAGCTCACCTCAAGCCTTAAAACAGTCAAAACTCTATTGGAAAAGCATTTCGGTAGCAATTCGACGAAATCAATTCATTCAGACTGATTGATAAGTACATGATAAGCCACCGGAGTCTCTCTAAACTTGTACGCACTTGATTAGTGCCGCCAAGCATCAAACGCACCGCTTAAAAAATAATTATACCCATTTTTCGATGTGGTTGCGTAACGAAGCGGTTGTTAGCAAACTTTCAAATCAGCCTCCATTGGCGTAAGTAATCATGTCATGTCACGTTCGATAATATAAAATAATTAATCGTCTGTGTCGAGCGACGAATTGAAATCCGCAATAATGACTGCCCAGCTGGGGAATAATTATGTATAATTGCGTATTAATTCGTAAACATTGATAATTAATATGTCATCACCTCGTAACGACGGCTGATATGAGGTTGTACTTGATTTATAACAAATTAATCCTTATGTGGAAACATTTAGTGATGATGTTTATACAAACACACGGAAAATACGATTGCAAATGAAAACGTTCCGAAGGAAAATGCGTGAAATTGTTATAAAAATTACGAATTCTCAACGAATTTCTTAAAATGAACTAATTCTTCTACTAGACCTAAATAAGATAAAATGCAGTAAGGTAAATCCGTCTAGACCCAATGCATTAAATGCATGATCTGGGTTTGTGGGCACGTCAACAGTGATTCAAAGAAGAAGCAATACGAGTGTGAGAGACACCTTGACAAGGAATTAATAAACCTTGAATTCATATTTTTGTATTATTGGTACTACTAATAATGCCGCGTATGGGGTAATCATAATATAGGGAAAAATCCGATTTCCCTAGGTTTAAACAGACAGGAATGGTTTGGTCCCAAGTCCAGACCAAGCTCGCCCTAGCCGCACAATTTTAAATTTATTAAAAAAATCATAAGTTTCAGGACACATTTTTAATCCAGAATTAAAGGACAAACTATGCGCTCAGTACAAACACTAAGTAGGTAGATCAGTTAAAAGTCAACTAAACAATTTCTGAGTCGGTTTTACCCCCCTAGTCGCTTTCTGTGTTCGTTCTGTTCGAAATATAAGTTTGTAAGCCAATAAGATTGTATTTGATGTTTTTTTATTTGCCTGGATATTAATAAAGAATTTCCTTTTTTTCAAAGCATTAATTATAATATGCTCTGATTGCAATTGAAATTAACCCAGTTTTATTTGCGGAAAAATACGGATTGGTATTCCTGTATTAGTCCGCTGTGGAGAAGAGAAAACTATGAAATTGCGACGTAAAGTTAGTCAAAAAACGATTTGATTTCAGGGAAACTCTATGAAACTCAGCTGGGATAGAATGGCCTTCCTTCATGTCAAACACGATAATTGATTGCGCCAATAATTTGTTGTTATTTTTGCAACTATTGACCAGCTGTGATGAGCTTGTTATCGGCCAGTGGCAGGGTGTTTATCGTAGCGCGCCCGCCCGGCAGCGTGCGCCTAACCCCATCTGTTATCAGCAAATACACGCTGCATTCAATCCGCGCCGTTATCTCGCGTCCGCGCGCTCATTGAATGCTGCGCGTGCGCCGGCCGTAATTCGTTATTATTCATGGCAAAAACTTCACGCTCCAGTACAACGAAATAAATAAACACAATGTGGAAAATGCGCATAATGAATAATGCATTTTATTAAAATTAATTTTCACATTTATCATTCGTCTTGTTTTGTCATTTTTGCCTTTTGTCTCGCGCGCGCTCGATTTAAAAAGCGCGCGGCGCGACGCGCAGCGAAACGTTAATATAATAACATATTACGCGCACGTTAATCATGCACGCATGCCGGCGGAGTATAAACAAATTTCTAAATAAATTAAATAAAATATATAATTCAAAATCCCAAACAAGTTCGGGCCACCGCTTTATCATCCGATTAAATAACATATAGGCGGTTATTAATTACGTCCCGCGGACTGCAAACGCAAACACATCGCGGCGCAAAAAACGCAAGTGGCGTGGTGGCTGGCCAACAGCTGTGTTTTAATACAATTAAAAAGCGAGCCGATTATCTCTGTTATTTTGACTGTGAAATATCGCTTTAAATAATAAATCAACAAGCTCGAGGGGCTATAAATCTACGCGAGCGCTCCGGCTAATTTATATGGTTATTAAAGGAAACCGGGTCGCCGCCATCGCCCTCTCCGGCGAAGAACTCGGCGCTCGTCGGTCCGTAATAAATACTATTTCGCACTATTATTACTTGTTTGCGGCGCGAGCGCGCCCGGATCGCTTTAAATAGTTTTATTTCAATTTCGCGTACGTGCTTACACGTGTAATGGACACGCGCACCGGGCGCACTCATGTCGTTTGAATTAATTAATGCTTTAATTAAATTACGATTTTTGCCATGCGCGCCGAGGCCGTCGGCCGGCGGCGGCTTCTGGCAGCCCATTGCGCTCGTCGCTTTTTCGCCGTGCGTGCACATGTTTACGCGCAATTGTTTGTTTTTGCGTGCGCATTGTTTCTTTTGATAATTTGTCGGCGCGCTGCGGCGGCCACAGACGCACACGGCCGCCGGGCGAACAATTTGAAACGAATCGACGGATTGGCACTGTGGCTAACACGAAAACAATCGCGCGGTGCTGCATTGTTGATGGCTGCCTGCAGACGTCTTCATTTACCGAACCGCCGAGCCTAATGACTCGTGTGAACCCGCCGACGAGTGGATTGCGGCACGGACGCTGGAACGAAAAAGACATCTTGCGAAGATTTCTGTTGCGGACGTAGTGCTGGAGTCGAGTGTCAAGTTGGAACACAGCTGAGCAAGCCCACCGCTGCAGAAATTACTTTGTTTTACCTGGAAATCCAAGGGTATACTTACGGCGAACCTTTGTTTAACACTGTATGACATACAGAATACTACACTTCCCGCAATAACGCGTGTGTCGTAAACTTTGTGCTGATTGGCGAAAACGTGAATTACAAAGCGCAAAATACGTGAAAGCACGTAAATTCGATTTGTCAGTCATAAATAACACATTCTCGCAATTAATACTTTATTATCATGGTGGTCTTTAAAACCATAGGTGTGGCATTTCGCACGTATTTTGACAGATTTTGCACGTCAAACTGATCCGCGCCGCGTCTCATCAAGTCCCGGTCACGGCGCTCCTTCGAAGCACGATTTCCGAGTCTCCCTCGCTCATTCCGCGTAGCCGATGCCCCGACGAGCGAGCGTCCCAGGTCCCGTCCGGCGAGGTGCGAAGAGAATCGCCGCGTCGACGATGATGTTAACATCGTAGACCCCCCGTCGCTGCCGCAGGGGGGCCCAGGCCAGCAACCACCTGCCCTCCTTCTTTGTCGCGCGCGAACAACACCGCCACAGCCGCGCTGCTGCAACATAAGTGCATCGTAACAACAACATAATACATTTTAATATATTCACCTCGGCGCGCGTTAATCATCCCGACACCTCTTTGACCGCGCCCGCCCGTTTCCAACAATAATCTGATGATGTCTCTATTAGTACGAGCGCGGCGCGTTCCTTTCGTGCCTTTCGCGCCTTTCGCGCCATGATAGTCTCTTCCCTTCCGAGCGATATACCTGCCAGCGGCAGCTCGCCGTTTTTCCTTCTTTCACTCCTTCACACCTTCGACGGCCGGCCCGCTGGAAATATGTATTTATCGCGAGGCGAGTACCTTGCACCCAACTTACAAATAGACATTACAGTGTTCCGAACTAATTTCTTCATTCGCAGCGGCGTGCAGCCCATCGCTGGCGTTGTGGGAGCACCTCATTATTATTACCATACGTCGGCTCAGATTACGAGATAATAATTGTTTCATAATGCAGCATTGTCTCGCGTGGCGCGGGGACGTGCCGCTCTTCATAAGCGTACGCGATGTTGATACGTGTAGGATTATTGTTATTAGAATAATATCATTATAATTAGCTGCGCTGGCGGCTCATGGCTGCGAATGATTAAATGAGTGACGCACGCTTTAATTGAGCGGTTGCCTCCTCTTCGAGTTTCGCTTTCGTCCAGTGCCGAGCAAAAAAATACGATGAATAGGACATTATACCATACTAACGTGGCCAAACGACATTTTAATGGAATAATAAAGAAATCATCAAATGTTTGACGACAGCGAAGAGAAAGTTGTGATCCGGCACATCCACCCATTGCGCATTACTCACGACTTTAATGTGTCATACTTGTTATTTTCTATTATCCAATTATTTATCGTGCTGTCTTCATGAATTTGAATTTGAATCCGCTTTACGGATACCACTTATTAATCCTTCTAGTAAGGAGTGTTCCGAAGCAGTACAAAAAGCAGCAACTCTGTAATCTACTTGGTCGATCCTGTTTCAGAACAGTGGTTAAGTGCATGTCTCAGAGAGAAATATCAACAAAATTTCTTCCAATGTCTGCCCTATCAATATAAATTAATTCATTTAATCAGCTTCCCCTTAAAAAGAATTTGCATCGAACACTAACTGATAAGTGAGCTTGTGCTACAATTGTATGGTTCGTTGATTACAATTATAGAGATTTGCAATGCCGAGGCGTCAGAATCGGACTTGGTAATTAATTCATTCATTGATGCTACTGGTAACTGATTCTATGTCAATGAAAATGATTTTTTTTTTCGCAATTACTTATAACAAAAGTAGAAATAAATTGTTAGAATTGAATACAAAACTCTTGGCATTTATTCCAAAATAATGTTTAAATCAGATTCAACAGGCGATTTGCTAATTTTAAGTTGGGGCATTTACTATACAGTACTGTGTTTTAATTCTTTTTCTATTTCGTCAATACTGGAAGTATGAAATGATGGCACAATTAACAATCTTTTGGATTTCCTTTCATCCAGAATTCCCAATTTCCCACAATCCGTTTTAAACAAAATTCTGCTTTTTTATTGGAACAATTAATTGATTTCATGAGTTTCAATAAACACCATCAAACCTTATTTATGGGAAAGAAATACAAAATACAATTCAAATATGTCACATACCCAGCTCAGTAGCCCAGTTAGCAAGAGTTCTAAGTAGCAGCGACAGCGAAGTATATGGTCAGAGGACGCGGGTTTGAGTCATGCTCAGAGTATATTATTGGATAATATGTGTTCATATTAAATCCAGTCCCAGTAACTGCTAATTGTAATAACCGTGGTAGTTGATGCAGGATAATAAAGTGGAGTATATCGGTATCGATATTCCGACATGCGTACGCTCCAAAATAAATATGACAGATTCAGAAAGCTATGTGCCCATTTGGAGTTGAATTGGTATCATACAATTAGTCAGAATCTAAATGTAATCACTTTTTTTCAATTAGGAATTGGAGAGGAAACTCCAACTCCTAAACTGTCAAAATCAACAATATTTTGGATTCTTTTCTATCAAATCGAAGATTTCCAAATTCCCTACCTTAATTTTCTACCAAAAATCATTGCTGCTTTCCTTTCCAATCCTCATGTAGCATTCAGTCCAACATAGTTGATTCATGTATCATGTCAAGAATCGTTTAGTAATAATTATCGACTTGTCATTGTAAACGTCAAGTTGGCGTCGGGTTTATAATGGAACTAGAATAGATCGTTTCAGCTTGATAAACTACCCTCCTAATAGTATTGCCATCGGTGTCGGGCGTACAACAAGGGTGTTTGGAGGTCTGTGTTTAGGTGTTAGGTACAATTGTCGTACCATGTTGACGAGGACGACATGTACAATACACAATGCGAAGGAGCGACAGGGCCTCAATTCGGCCCCCAATAGCTTCCAGTTACTTCAGAATTTCAGACCACACTCCTACGGAGTCGTTTAACATGTGTTTAGATTAACGTTTAGCTCCACAAAACACCATCGCCACTGTACGCGGACACCCTATGAATGTAATAAACATAATGATAATAATGGCATTCAATAGGAGTATTGTGCGCAAAGCCCAATGAGTACTATACGTGCATTGTAATAATGTGTAAATTGTGTTCTGCTTCATACCTCATACTTATTCATATGGTAGAGTAGGAATGTATGGTGTTTGTATGCTATGTCCATATGAGAATATTTGCTGTCTTGTTAAGAAGCATTTTAGGAAAATGGCAACTGCCAGCCACGGAAGGTCAGGAGTGGTTAAAACAATTTCAAACCGCAAGCTTTGTATGTTTATAGGTGCTTTAAAAAGGTTAAGACGCTCGCGAACAAAAAGGACAGCTTAAATATTGTCCGCGGGGTGTTTCCACGCATGCACCATAAAGAAGAATGCTCTGAAAATTGATTTATTTTACGAAGTGAATAAAAAGTCTGGCCCAGTCGACACCTTGCTGGAACGGTCATTGAAACTGGTTTTGTTGGGAGGTGCAGAGTTTGACTTTGCCGTCTTCATCAGAAAGGGTAGAAGGGAGACGATGCTTCTCATCAGCATGAAGTAAGTTAAGTTGTTATGTGCACACCGATTTAATTACCTTTGACGTTTATTTATGGCAAATATTTCTCAACATTTTAAATGTATCTTCCCAGAAAATCGGAGGAACTCAAATTTGGATCATTTTTTATAACTGACCAATGGAATTTTCCTAGTGAAAGAAATGTTTGTATTGAACACTAGCTTATTGGAATGTTATTGTATACACTTGCATTTTTCTTACATTACAAATGTAAATATTTGCCTCACACTGGTGACGGGATTGAAATTTGTTTAGAGTTGCTTGCTTGGTAATTGGTTTGGATTGTTTAGAATGACAATGATAGCATCCAACACCTATTGAGTTGATTAAACAAATGAGTAAGTTAATGAGGCATTATTCCTTAGCGTCCTGGTATAAATTGGCGATAGTTGGACGAGTTGGCCACTTGCTCCTGAAACGTTCTACAATTTGCATAGAAGGTAAGGAAAGTATTTAACTCGATTAGGTACTAAGTAGCTTAAGTCTGATATTGAGATAATGCAGATGGTCCCAAGTTAGTGATATATTTGGCTTGGAATTCTTGGATATATCAAATTAATCTTCTTCTCCTTTGTGTAGTATTGAAATTTCATTTAAAATTTTGGTGCTCAGTTTTGATTCCTCACATCTGCAACGCCATTTTATGTCATAATATTGTTAGATTGTTGCAAAAATATCCCGAAAATTTTATGTTCTTCAGAATGGGTAGAAAGTGGAAAAACAAAAGTGTAAAGACCACCAGAATACCGTGTATATTTTGCCAATAATTTTACAGTGTCCAGTGTTTTTTTAAAGCTACACTGGCGCTTGTAAGATTCACATGGCAGTATTCACATTATCACCATCATCTTCATCAAGATAATAACTAGAGAATTAGTATTGTAATTCGGTAGCCTATTATGTAATCATCTCAGCAGTACATCGTCCGATGGAGCATTTTTCGGAAAAATTTTACTCTTACTAGAGAATAGTTAGCACATCTGGTGCGAGTAAGATTTTCTGAGGTGTGCTTGCAAACTTCTGGAGAAGCTTTATTGCGTCGTCAAGAGAATGAACGAGCTTATCCGTTTGTTGAAGAAATGGTCAGAGCGGGAATTAAATACGTGCATTGTGTTTCTTCAATTTATTGATATCGCAATATACAAAACATTTAGGTTAGAACTGTAAGGGTTTTAGGTTAGCAGAGGTTTGATAATCTTTGTAAATGCCAATGTATCGAGAATCTGCCAGAACTTAGGGAGTTGTGCGTATGGAGAATGAGGGGCTGTGGCTATTTTAAATGCATCAGTCTTCCTTTCTTCGTAAGCAAAGCTTCTGAAATATCATCGAGAACTTCAGAATCCAATGAATGTTACAGCTTGCGTTATAAATTTCAAGCCAAGTTCAGAAAACAAACAAAATTTAAATGTTAAAGTAGTTAGCTTGATTACATCTTTGAAAGAAGTGAATGATTTGTTAATGGCATTAGTACTTAATGTACTCAGTAATTCTTCATTATTTAGTGTCCTCTGGAGATGGAAATGCTTCAATGGGCCTTATCTTCAAAACTAGTGTTGATTTTTATAAAGTCCAATAGAGTCATTGAGATTTCTCATCCCAATGGCTCATTGGCTTTCATAAAAGTCATCACAAACTATCATCAGAGACTCCATCATCAATTAGCATCTTCCACCTGGATATTAGCATCCTTCAACATTGGAGGACATTTCCTTATATTGGAATATTCCCATTGAAATTTTAATATCAATGGTAATAATTTGATATGGAGAATGGTACTCAAATTCATCAAGAAAAATTTTACGTTGCAACAAGAACCGGGATGAAGTGGATTTTTCTAGTGTTTATTAAAAATTGATTTATAAATATGTATTCAATTATATTCCGTTCTAATGTTTACATTGCCTATGGTATTAATTTTGTTTATTGCTAGGCTTTGAACTACTTGAGAATTTCGATACCACTGTCTTTTCGAAAGGATTCCACTTTCCATTATCAAAACCATTGACATGACTTGATTCCGGATTTCCAAAGATGATCTGGATGGGAAGAAAAAATATATAAAATTGAATATCACTACCAATTTGTTAACCTAATACACATTTGTTAAATAAAGCAATTTAATAGATACTTCGAATTGATTAAAAAATATTATAACAAGCAAGTGTTTTTGATTATAAATAATCAAATGGCGTCGTAAACTAGACATAGAAAGACATAATAAAACACACTTCAAATGAAGACTTCACTGAGAACGAAAAATTAAATGATTGTATCCCAATGTTTAGATAGAATGACATTGATTTTATTGTATTGAGATGAATTTACTTACAGTTACTACATATTTGATGTTGTAATAACGATTTCGGCATGTTGTCTTCTGCAGTTGATATGGAAGACGTGTGTAGTTAGTAATGTATTAATTGCATTGGTTTTCAAAAGAGTTAAGATTAGGTTATATTTTTGAAGTTGATTACGACCTATAGTGCTGTTGAGTTGGATTTTGTATTAGGGATCAGAGGTGCTAATGGAATTGTGTTTGAGGAGAGTAACTTGCAATAGATGTTGTTCGTGCGGTGGTGGAGTGTCGACTGTCATACAGTTTCCAGGATTCGAAGCCATTAGACCACGGTGGCTTTGTGGCGCTCGCGTCGGAATCGCGAAGATCACGAATTATCGCGCGACCTTGCGGCTTTCCCGAATTATCACCTGTGACGGTTGCGACAACACCACTGATTCTGTGTACTAAACGAAATCAAATGCAAACAGCTAATAAGTTTGAATCAAAATTATGATGTGTAAGTAACGTAAACTAATCGCAATTCAATGAATATCAAACACGTCACAATCAGGATCAACAAAACACTTAATTCTTGAGTTTATTAAACTAATTTTACATTACATTTGTTTGTACAAGTTTTGCTTATAACAAGGACTTAATGAAGAGGCAATTTAATGCAGTTCAGAGAAAATCATATTATATCATATTAAGGAAGATGTGATTTGTGTTTATGTTATTGGTATATTCCAGACAATAAATTTTATTGATTTTTTTTAACGCTACGTCACAATTTTCAAGAAACTAATAGACTATGACTTCAAAAAGAAATGAGTGTATTGAACACTAAGTGGTAAGTATGATCCACAATTGTATTTCTTAGATTACAATTGCAATTGTTGGCTTTGCAACTGAGAGTATTTAGCGATCGAAATTTGTTTTTAGTAGCATGCCTGTTAATAAATTTACATTCGCTTGAATGAAACCTTAAAAATATTTGCAATACGATAAAGATTTGATCGTAAATAGATCTCAATTAAATCAAGGAGGTTGGCAGATAATGTTTCCCATCATATTTAGTTCTTTTGCATTTTATTGCTGCCTGGTAAATTGCTAAAAATAATACTTTACTAGACATTCAAAAGTAGCATGTGTAAGTTCTTTCTGTCTTGCTAGCGTCTCGAGTTTGCGAATCCGATCACTGCTGGAATTTAATTCACAATCACCTTACCAGTATGCAATAAAGCCAAGAAGCTACTAATCGAAAATTAATCTGCTCCATAAAGCGATTAGTATACGCCGGCGTTTCCCTAAGTTTGTTTCCAGTCGATAATGAATCAAGCAAGCATCTTCTCGGTCCTGCAGCCAGCACTTCGCTCCTTGTCGGCCCTTTCGTGCTGTTCTTGGTCGACACATACCCTCATCACAATAGCCTGACTGGTAATATAATGTTAGCGCCTTTTATAATTAATATAGCGACGTCGTTGCGGTAAGTTATAACTTATAACACTGCCTTCCGAGAAGAGAAGAGGAGGCATCTCTCTCCTCTGACAAACAACGAGAAAACACCTGAACGTGCGCATACCCTCTGAAAGCACGGCGCGGATTCAATCAGGTTATTTTGACGGTGTTATTAAGTCTTTATTAATTTTTTGTTTCCCTGGGTACGGCCCACGGTCGGCAAATAAAAACCATCATCTTTGCTGTGCTGCATGCGCACATGTTGACTTTTCGCTCCTTGCTAGTATTAACTAAGTGCCACAGCATCCTCGAAGAAGTGAACGAACCGTTGGAGCGTTTAACGCTCCGACACCGAAAGTCGTAAATAATCATTCTTCGATTCTTCTCGCATCAGGCATCGGCCGTTTGGTGCCCCGCTCTGAAAGAACTCCCGGCCGAAGTAGGCCGACTCATAGAATACAAATTAATTTTCTGCTTGGTGGTGTTATAATGGAATATTATTAATTACCATCGATGCACGGCTTTCATAAATTTGGCGTAAACTGATCGCAGTAGCACGCAATAGAGTAAGCAGAAGCACGGTTTCATCAGCAAACTGAAATATTCCCATTACCGCTCAGCTCTTCCACGCGATTGTTGCGCAGTTATTAAGTTATTAATGTGTTCGCACAGCAACCTCTGATTTGTTTACAGCTCGCGTCTTCTCGCGGTCGGTTTCATGCGCGGCTCGCATTAATAACGCCCGCAAAAAACCCATGGCGCAGCAATACCAAGAACGGACATATTCGGGTCATTACTGCAAATGAAATTATTTTGATGCACCATTTCTTGCGCATTGAAAACGCAAATCTACCGCGTGCCCATCAGTTTATTATGTGCAATCGTATCGGCATTCGCCACGGGATGGCGAAATAATGGAATAATCGCGAAACAATCTGCAAATAATGCAACAATGCGATATGTCTGCTTGCGAAGAAAGAAGTTATTAGACATTTTCCGGAGTTTATTAACAAATTAACAATAATATCTAATTGTGCAGCACTTTGTCGGCGTTTAATAGAGGCATCAATGCGTGGCGTTGAGTTTGCGTAGTTTTTCTTTAGCGCGCTGCTTGGATTTACGCACTTGCCGCGCGCGCAAACGTTTTACTGCCTGCTCATTGTTCACGTGCATGTGCATCCTTCGATGGATCAAAGCGAAGGTGGAGTGCGGGCATATTGCTAGTACAACGCGGGCTCGAATGCAATAACGCATTTCGCAATCCTGGCGACTGATTGAAAATCCAGCCGCGCGGTCTGGGAATGGGTTCCAACCAGCAACACCTTCAACTCACTCACAACTCACTTTGTTGCCGACTTGCTCGTCATTATAATATTACAAACAGTATTAACACAGCATGCACGCCAAGATACAAAACGTTTAATGTCCGTTTGAACGTTTAAATTTCATTGTTGACACATTTACAGCATGTTACACAAACTTCGTCAAAGGGTTGCCCCCGAAACTGCTAGCAATCTTCGGTCAAAACCACCCAAGCTCTAATTTTCTCCCATTCCCGAGCATGCTCCAGTTAATTATTATCATTTGACTATTGTTCGATCTCAATTATACGCGTGTTCCTTGATCACTGCGTTTCCTCAACACCTGGTGGACGGTAACCAACCGTTTCGTATTGGTGCAGCGAGTTATTCATTACGTAGGAAGTCATTTCGTCGTTATCCATTTACGGCGAACGCACATAATAATAATCAGCCGGCACCATCTTTACCCAGTCACCGACGACGAATTTCCAGAAGAATGACCATAGCCACGTGGGCCGCTCGGATCGATGCATACCAATCGCCGATTGATAAATCGCCATCGGTTTATTAAACGCAATGCGTGCAGGACGCGTCACCGAATTGCCTAATTCATCGCGTGTTCCAGCGCTTCTCATGCAAGCCGACCATAAATAATTTTAATAACTTTTTTTATTAAACAATTTTCCATGCATTGAGCCAACAGTCCACGCCTTGTGTACGAACTCCGATTGCATCTGAAATTGATATTAAAATATAATTAAATACACACTTGAGTGAACATAGCGAAGTCGGTAGCTTCCCATTGGAGTAATTTGAAATGGTTGCTATTTCAGCGTAGGCAAAGCATTAACTGCGTGAGATTTGCTTTGCAGAAGGGTTTTATCAGATCGAATTAAGTGGGGATGAAGCAGAGTCTGCGTGTGACTGCACCGCACCGTTGACTCCTTAAACGTCGGCAACCCAATTGACAGCATTTTGTTTTTAAAGCACTGGTTAATATATTTTAAGTATAATCAAAATATTTGAAATACATTTCACACTTCATCGTTACCTTAATTGAACATACGGTAGTAGGCGAATGAGGGTATCCGGAATGCTCCAAAAAACCTTAATCATACGTAAACGTTCGCTTCCTGGACGAAACGAGCTTACAGCTATAACGTCTTAATAGAGAAAAATAGCCATCGTAAAAAGTGCATGAAATGGACTAGAAAATTAATCCCCAACAGTGTTTTGTAATGGTGTTTATTTGACAAGAACGACCATGAATAGGCTTATGTTGTCGTTCGGCTTGTTTTCTCCGCTATCTTTGGACTTTCGTTTATTCTTGCAAGTGCGCTTGCTCTTCCTCCCAAGCCGACGCAATTTCTTCTTTTCCGACCAGGCTCGGGACGCGCGCGCTCTCACAGCCATATAATTTTCGACGAGACGTGTGTAATTTATAGGATCGATCATCACAGTTGGTTATAGGTTAATAACTTAATAAACTTATTTAACAGACGGACCCCCTAAACAATGTTGCTCTACGGCGATATTAAATGCGGCATATAAAGGCATCATCATAATAATGACGTTTACATAAGGCTCACACAAGGCTCACACAAGGTACTCTCACGTACCGATATACATGGACATGCGTGCAATTGTAAGAGACCGGATAAGCACTTACTTAAAGTGCCGTACATTGAGTTGTGAAGTTAGCAAGATCTTTATTTAAAGCTGTTTGGCATTTCTTTGTGGCGATTACGGTTATGTTAATTCGCAGCGTGGTGATTGTGCACTGAGTGGAGTTTGACAAGGCACGGGTGTTTTATGACAGTGGCGGTAGTGGGGATGTGTCGTGATGAGCGTTTTTCGAAGAGGGTAGTAGTCGTCTATTGACTAGTAAAGTGTATGCAAGCAAAGTAAGAAATTAATTTAATTTGAGTTATGTGAGGTATTATTCGAATGATTTGAACGTGTAGGAAAAGAAAGATAATCTCTGGGATTTTATGATCTTCAGAGTCAAGTGGTGAACTTCACCGTGGTGTATGAAAACTGTAAGTTCAATAGCATGAGCTAGGTTGGTCACAAATAAGGTACTTATTGTATGCCCGTCTTAGTGGTACTTGAATGCGATTCCAGAGAGCATGATGCTGCTATTGCTTTGCTCTTTGCTGGTAAACTTATGTATGTTGTGGTGTCCTTGTAGACGCTAGGATTTAGTAACGCATAGTCTGCAGACCTTCCAGCCGCGAATTATTTATTATTCGCAGTATGCGCGCTTGTCCAATGTCCCGCGTCGCAGGGCGCGAGACTCGTTTAAATTTATTTTATTTGTTGCGCGATTGTCAATGAATAATCATAGTTAATTTGTATGAAAATGAAAAGCGTGGCGTATGTACGCTCAGCCGGCGCATTGTTGCACTTTTTATAATAATCGCGGATTGTAAATTTATGGATTTTATTAAAAACGCGCGAGGAAAAAAGCGGTTTTTGGCTGCGCGACGAATGCTTTCATATCATGCCATAAATTTTTTCGACAGTGGGCTATAGTTGCCGCTTGTCAGTGCATTAATAAAACACATTAAAATAATGACACATTGGCTAGGCTAGGCCTCGCCGGCGAGCGCTTCCAGTAGCACATATTTCTATTTAAATAATAATTCATGCGCAATTTTTGCGGGCATTTTTGCGCCACGCAATTTCCACGCGTCGAAGCTGCGTGTGCGAAAAGTGCGCAGTTTCGATTTTCACTCATTGCGAGTTCGGCGTGACGCAATGCGCGACAAATTTGAACAAATAACTCTTTGAAATCGTCGAATAATTCATTTTCATTTCGCATTAAAAATGAACATCACGGTGGTGGCAGTGGCGGTGGCAGTGGCGGTGGCAGTCCTGGCATCCTGCGACGTGCCGGCAAAAACTACCACCGCCACAACTACTTTCCTATCTGCATGAGCGATATTAATTTGTATTTGTGTACCGCGAGTTCCGCCAAAAATGCAACAACGCTGTAAAGTGTCATAAATTTTATTAATTAGTCGAAATAAATGGCGACAGCTTGTTATTATTAATGGGCTTACTTAATTTTCCGTGTGCCTGACTAAAAGCTTTTTTGTTAACGAACGCATTTTATTCCAGGCGTGCGGTGTTGTAACAATGCCATCAACTTTGTTATATTTTTCATGGTGCACAAAAAGTTGCTTCGAAAACAAGCCGCCGGCCAAAAACAGCGTTGAATGATAAAAATTTCCTTGACGTTTACATGCGTCTCGAAATAAAATTCTCGTGTTCAGGGATATTTGCAATCTGGCTAAATTTCGGGGTGTTGGAAAAAAGAACGGCAAATTAAACATGTTGAATTAAGTTTGCTAAGTTGACAAATTAAATTAATGCGAGTCCCAAAAGAAAAACGGGAATATAAAATGTTTTAAAACACTCCAATTTATCATTGGGGCATATTATAGAAATAAACTTATTTACAACATCTAAATTGCAGCTGTTAAAAGCATTTTAAAAAACTTGCCAAATATTTACATTTACAACACTACAAAAGAGCAACAATTTAATAACAATTAACAACCTTGAGAGTTTATATTGCACCCATTGGAAGATGGTCCACTTCAGATTATCTTATGTTATGACTTAAACAACTACAACTGTTGCCTTAATCGGAGTACAATTACTACTTCAGCATCAGTTTACATTAATTAGAATTCCACATTAATGGCAGGACAAGTGACATATAATTAAAAGCAGAACAAAGAATATGTTCATTTAAAGAAAGAACTAGAAAGATTGGCATACTGGGACCAAATGTCTTTGTAGAATTCGAAATTAATTTACATAAAGCGGTTATGCCGATGATGTTAATGGTAATTGTAATCACCTCACTCGAATTGCGGTTGTTTTGCAATACGTTATTGCACAACTGTCCCGATTATAACTAGGAATTACTCTGGCGACGAGTGTGCAGTGAAGTAATAACGAGATTCTCATTACCGTCGCCCTAATGTTTCATTCCTCAAGAGACTTCTTGACTTCGCAATCCGCAGCCCGCCCTTCTGTGTTCGAAGAACACCCTTGCACCCTCGCACCATCATATGGCTCAGGTTTTCAACGCAAACATCCCAAACACAATCACGTACACAAGCAAGCATTAGACAAATGCTTTATTTTTAAATCGGTTGTCTGGATTCTCTATGAACGCACAGTGAAATATTAAAAAGCTAATATTATGTAATAACTATTTGAGGTAGTTAGTAGTCCATTTCAAAGTGAATTCCAACAAAACTAAGTTAATTGCTTTAATAAACTAGCGTGAAATCAAAGTGAAAATAATGTCCAACCAGCGCCTCTCTATGTGCATGAAACTTCATAACATTCTAAGCACTCAAATTTTCACAGACCAACCGAAGCGTAATGCTGCAAATGTGAGTCATGCTAATTTTGCAATTTCTGCTTACCAGCAGGGTGATTTTCACGATGCTTTAATTAATATGCAAATTGTCCGCGCCGGCTGAATGTGCAAGACGCAAAGTAAAAACGACGTGGTGCTTAAGTCAAAGCATTCTCGCCCGTTTCGGAGACAATTCGAGCGGTGAGTTTTCAGTGTCGGGAAATGTCTGGCACGTCTAAACACTCTAAACAGATTGGCGTGGCACTCGACGATTTTGTCGAATGGTTGTGGCGGCTGCAAAGGCTGCTAATACAGGCGAGATTTGATGTCGTTTAAATATTTTGGTGGAGGCAATTCTGGCGATTTCTTATAGTGGGATATGTTTCAGAAACTTTTTATACTCAAATTGTTCTCTCTTTTCTAAATTACATTGTTCTTCAGATGCAAATATTTATGTTTGCAACAATTTTTAAAAAATTTAGGAAAGCGTTATAAAAATCATATCAAAATCATATCATCTTAATATTCCAGTGAGTACTGCTTCCCAAAAACTACTTTAATTGGTACACCAGAATCATGTTGGGTAGATGTAATGTCTTATTTGACCATTGGCACCTTGCTTAGGTTGTTATGAACATTGCAAGGACCATTATTTGGTGGTAAATAATACGATATTCAAATGACTCACTGATAAACTTAATGCAACCCTTACAAATAGGTGATAAAGAGCTTCAAGCAGATAGAAAATCAGAGAAGATTTGCTTGAAGAAAGATCATCTTCCATAATTTTTGCATGAAATAAGCACAAAAAATTCTTCAAAGTGACAATAACTAATACAATCGTTTTTTCGTAATATATATAACATTTTCACAGGTTTTTCTCCAAAAAGAATGAGGTCGAAAAAGAAAATTAAACGGTGTCGCAAATTAAAAATCTTTTTCCTTTATTCGATAACAAATTAGAAGATATACTTAAACACAGTCTAGGTTTGTAGGCGTCGTAGGGTCTAGAAAGGTAACATTTGACGTTTTACGCTCCCGCCGCCACTACCGTGGCCACCAACGCAAGTAATGTTCGCTGGAAAGTACAACTCGTCTTGTACTCCTCTCCGAGTAACTACCCTCTTTACCTCTTTACATCCAGCGCCGTTTTTGAAGCGCGCGCCTGCTTTTCACATGCAGTAAATCGCGACCCGCCCCCGCCACCCAGCGCACGAAAGTCGTCATCGACTAAATTTACATGTTTTACTTACTTACGCCCGCCGGCTTTAAGCACTTTGTCGCCGCCGCCGAAATACTAAACTTATTTACACAAATTGGCGATGCCGTCGTTACGTTTTAAGCAGTTACTTAAACAACACTTCGGCCAAAACGGTCGCGCAATGAAAACTACAAACTGCCTGTTGGGGCACATAATCCGCCGCCTTCGCATGTGCAGAATGCGCAGTTGTAGTTTAACTATTACCGCGTAGCTCTACGCTTGTTCCAAAGGCCGTGAAGTTGTAGAGATGAGAGAGCGCCATGTTCACGTTTTTTATTTTATGATATGATTGTTATGCTTCTGTTCAGCTCCATATTGGGCGAGGAAAATTCGATTATCTCCTTCGACTCCAGTTACGCACAGGCAAAACATGTGTTTGAAAAATCGTTATTAAATATTAAACGGCACTTCGGTGGTCGATGCGGATCGCGGCCGCAATAAAAGGCCAACTGTCCCTGAACAGACGCATTGTGCGACAAGTGTTTTGGAGGGTTGATGGTTTCGTGGTCTGCGCTTGTTATCGATAGAGCAGAGAGTCAGATTGCGACATATGGGCAGCTCGTGAAGAGAGAGCGCGCGGCGCCCTTGTGCCACCTTCGATGCTGGTCGAGGTGACTTGTAGCCGACATGGGATTATCACATTTATTACAGATAACTACCCGCCGTTAAAGGGCACCCTACGCGAGATACGCCCGTACATGTCCAACATGACCATTTATGCACACATGGGAGGAAAGGAAATCGATGAGTTGTTCGTTGCTCCAGCGCGTGAGGGCGATGCATCATAACAGTTTGGTTTGCTCGATTCCGGCCCAGGCTCAAGCAATTTCCTCGAAATTGCATAATTCGCAAGGTTGCTAATCGAAACATTTATGTGGTTGTATTTGATAAGCAGGATGGCAATTTCGGCAATTTCTTTGTTGCGCCATCAGTTGACTAAAACCATCGCACCACTGTTGTGATATTGTTTCGGGTTTCATTCCGAGCAATTCCAAGTGCAAAGCCTCCTTAAGCCGCCGGAACATATTGAACAACGCGAGCGAATCGTTTTCGCCTCGGCCCGGTGATGACGGTTGGTTGGCTGGCTGATGTGGCAGCGAAAAGGGGGCTTTTTGAGCGGCGGCAGCGGCGGCGGCAGCAGCGAACGGAGGCGCAATTCTAATGTTACCGCGACCTCGCCGCGAAAACTAATTTAAATTAAATCCTAGTGAATTACCACGAGTTGCCGTCGCGTCGAAGCGGCCATCGCAAGCGCTCGTTCTGCCTCCGTCGCACTTGGCCTCTCTTTCTCATCGCGTTGGCATTGTCGGCGGCGGTAGTGGGTGTATGCGCGCACGCGTGTGTGTGTGCATGCGCATGTGTGTGTGTGTGAGTGTGTGTGTGTGCGGCGGCCGCATCAAATCCGTTTACGTATTCCCCCCACAGAACGATGTTCCGACACGCTTGCCTTGCCGCCTCTCCGCCCGTGCGCTCGCTCCCCGGCGCACCAAATTTATGTGACAATTTAAATGAAATTCTCGTGAATTACCATGGAAACCGCTTGCCGTAAGCGCTGCTTTAGTGAAACGTCGCCGAGCGAAAACGAGTTATGAGATACGTTTAAGAATCGCTAGCATGGAAAAATGAATTTTTCATACATCGATCTTTATTTCGCTCGGGTTTTTTTTTGCTGCTGCTTTTCGTGGGAGCCAGGACGTGTGCGTGTCGCGCTGCTATTTTCCATTTTCGGAAGCGCTATCGTATATCCGCGGCAAAAAAGGCCATTATTTTATTGTATGCATAAAAAATGGCTACGTGATTGCGTATGGCGGCGTTGGCGGTAGGCGGGCGGCGGTTACCGATTTCGATTTTTTCCATTCTGAAGTCGTTCGGCGTGATTAAATCAGGACACTGGCGATATCGGCGCTATTCCCGGGACGGCGGACAAAAGCTATGCGCGAAAGCGAGCAAAAATTAATTGCCAGGGCCGGCCCGCATCGTAAATCTGCTTTAATCCTCGCATAACGATAATAACAATAATCGAAAACGCCGAACGGGCATTGAATTTTATTGGCTTGTTAAATAAATTTCGCCCGGCGCGCTCGCACAACAATTTCGAGCTGCGATTTCATTTTACACACGCCCGCTACTAATCCAATCGCATTATTTTTAATAAGCCAGAAAGCCACAATAGGCGTGGAATAAAAGTCGGGAAATTATTTTCCCAGCCGATTATCGAGCAGGTCAGTAAAACGGTATGGAAATTGTTTGCTGTATCAGGTTTTACATAAAAAACGTTAATTCATACAGAAATATTTCATACTAAAATGCTGAAATGCACCAAAATAAAGGAAATTGTTTACAATATTTTCTATTTGGCTGGCAATCATTTCAGTTGAGAATGTGTCTAGCAAAATCTACTTAATCAGAAGATTACAATTTCATCATCGAATACCCGGTGAAATTGGTATTTTAATCTTTGATAACGTTTTATGCTAATGCCTGCCTCCTGTTTAGTAATGTTTCTGTGTTTGTGGGGAAGGTGTTTCTAGCGATCCTTATTGGGACGTATGTCATTGCAACAAATTTCAATGAAAAGGCAATAAATACAATTGCAGAGTGCAAAAATCAAACGCGCAACGCTCGAGGGAGTTGGCAGTTTGAGGCGAGTGCGTTGGGGATAGTTTGCGATTAGATTTACAATCGCAACGCGAATGATCTACAACTGCCTATTTATTTTTAGAATTATGGACGCCGGTGAGTGCGCGACGTGCGCTCCTCGCCGCGCCGCCGATCAGTTAAACATGAAACTTATGCGCAGCGAGTGTTATTTGTAGCGCGGCGGCGGCAGCATAGCGCCACGAGCGAATTTAATATCCCACTGGGAGTTTTCATTTACGTTTTAGCATCAAACCATCGCCTGGGAAAACCCGTCTGGAATTTTGCATCTGCCGCCACCGGGCGGAACCGGCGTCCATTAAATTTTCACAGAATGTTTGTTATATTCCATAGTTGTTGGGAATGGGCGGCGGTAGCGGCAGCGGTAGCGGCAGCCGGAATTTAGCCCCGTGCGTTGGCGTCACGTCGTGTTGCGTTCGGTTATTTTTGGCGTTTTTGCTCTGGTCTAGTTCATCTGATACATGCTGGCCTGCAGTGATGGCCCTGCGCGACTCGATAAAATTGCATAATTCATTGACGCGTTTTTTGCCCGTCGGCGGACGCGACGTCCTCGCGCCTCCGCCGCGCCGCAAACGTACGATTCTTGTGGGCCCAATAAATCACCAACTAGCGGCTAGTAAATAATAGATGGCATTCGGTCTCGGGGCATTTTTGCCTCGCCGGTTGGACCGTGTCTCGCACTTCTTGCGCCGGGCGGCGGTTGGCTGGCGGACTTTTTCCAGGATTTAGCGAGCGCCAAAATTATGAAGAAGTGCAAAACGCCGCCGCTCGCCGAGCACGTTGGACCCATACTTTTTCATTACATTATCTATACGTGTATGTCCGTGGGAGTAAATCAGAGTTATCAACGGACGGCTTCTAACGTCGCGCTACCGCCTCCCACGCAACTTCTAAACGAGAAATAACCGGCGCGACGTGACACGAGCCCTAATGCAATTTTTACTACTTTCCTCGTACCTCGTAACTCATCTTTCAATTCGTTTTCGGTCGCCTGCAATTTCCGAGGCACGGCACGGTGTGCCGCCGCCGCGCCATGATGAAACACATCTTATCGAATCTGCGATAAAGATGCGAGCGCCATATCGCGATGAAAAATTGCGCCGTGCAGAGGTTCTGTTCGTCGGCTTTGTGCATATTGCGCAGTTGGCGCGCCACGTGCATAAAGCTAATGATTCGCGATTATAAACCATTATACGGCGGACAAAAAAAGCGTGCGCGTTTGTTGATGGGCGAAGCCAATCGCTTATTAATTGGCTTGATTTAACGCGCACTGTTTTCGATTAGCGGGCATTGAGTGAAAGTTAAATATTCCAATCACCACTTTAGGAAAACACGTGCGACACTCGATTAATGCTATTGAAAATCCCTGCAATCGGTGTTCTTTGTGCGTCGCATGTAGATCAAATAGCGGTGGCGGCAGGCCATCAAAGTATCAGCGCTTAAATCCTTGATCAATGTATAAATAAGCCTCTAAAACTCATTGAATCTGTGTGTAGATCTCAATTTGTAGGTTGCACTAATTATTACTATTACTTACTTTTTGAACATTTGGTGTGTTTTGATACAAAATATCAAATTTTGTTGCTTTTTTTTTGCAGAAAATGTACATTAAATATATTAATATTCTTTATAAAATGTCAAATTTATTTGGAAATGATAAGCGGTATATTTCTAAAACGTTGGAAAAACAATTATTCAATAAGATGAAAAAACAAATAAATATATTGTGTTCAAAAAATCTAAACTACTAGTTTATCAAAAGTTTGAAAAATTTGCTACAGAATTCTTAGCATATTTTTAGATCGTCATTTTCCTGTAATTGAAATTCTCTTTCAGCGTTGAACAGATTGATCAAATACAGTCGACACGCATATATTGTAATGTAATTAATGGAATCTAATAGAATTTGCGTATTTAACATGCACTCAATTACCGGCCGCCCTGGAAATTCGTTGTGGCCGCGCGTGATAAGAGTCGCTTAACAAGGGTTTTCAATCGGGCGGTCCGCGAATCGATTTGCGACTTCGTAATCAGCACCCGGCGAACCCTCGAACGTGCACGGCGCGTTGATCGCTTGCGAAAAGAAACAGCGGCGCCCGGAAAAGTTACAGCGAGCGCGCATAAGGTGTCTAATAGTGCGCCCTTTCTGTCGGTCGTACGAACCACTTAACATTTACACGGATTATCCATTATCCCAGCTTAAAGTGATACGTTAATAGGATGGTGGGAGAGCGCGCGCGGGGACGGGCGGGCGTTTTTTCCCCGCCGCCGCCGTGTGGGCGCGCGCATGCCACGCAGCTGTTTTTCCCGCAGCCGCGCCGTTTTTCCATTGTCAGGCCGGCGGCGCTCAGGCGGGGCCAGCGCACCAGGCCGCCCACCATTTCCTTAGCAACGCGCCGTGCGCCGCCGGTGCCCACGGAGCATACGAACGGCCCACAGTTTAGCTTAACGAGATTTCGATCCCACTTCTTCGGCGTGGTTACCTACTGCCGTGCGGCGAGAATGGGACGGCGCGCGCGACTCTGGCCTCTATGCGCGAGGTGTCAATTGGCGAGGTGGCGGTAGGACGGCGGAATGCGCGCAAATTTTTCTCTCGATTCGGCACGGAATTGATTTTTTTGCCGTGACGTGCCCGCCGTCGTGCCCGGAATCGTTCGATTTTCATTTGCGCTCATTTCCCTCAAGTCGCGTCAAGCGTGCTCGACAAATGCGCGTCGGCGAGCGCTTTATATTAATTTCGTAATTGTGATGCGCCCCTGACCGCCGTACCTCATAAAAACAACAAACTTGATTTATGCGGGTAATTTTTACACGCCTGCTTCTAAACACGTCATTAGGATGATTATAGAAATAACGTTGACAACTAAAACGTAAATAGGGCATTATTTTCTTCCTATAGCTCCTACATCTCCTTCATCGTGCTTTCTAATATCACTCATATTTTCACTGAAATGCTTTACATTAATTTCCTATAATACGAAAATTAAATTCAGAAAATATTTCGGAATACTAATAACATCTGTATTACATTACCAAACACAAGCTACCCCATCAGGTAAAAAACTAATTAATTGGAAAACAGTCCATTAAGGTAACTAAGAGAGGCATCTCAGAAAAAAAAACCGTTTTGTTTGATTTACCAATTTCTCCCCTAAACAGTAGCCGCAAATGTCATCGAAAGATAAAAATAACATTTGCTTTTAATATATAAACTCCAATACGATTATATGATCAAATTGTAGTTTCTATTATCGTCCGATTGCATGATATTTATCCATTGCCATGAAAAATGCCATTTTTTCTGTACAAATTATTTCCTCGTTTACTGTAAAATAGAAATAAAAATTGCCCCATAAAATATTCCATCAAATGCACACAAAACCCAAAATACACATGAAACTACATCTTCACATTATCATAATAACAGTTCATTATATAAATATTAGAAGCAAGAAAACAGCTAAGGCCAAATCACCAAATTATGCACAAACCTAAGAAATGAAAATATCTTGATGATTGTATTTTAGCATTCGCAGTGACATTGTCCTATTAATGAGCCTAGAAATGAGTTCTCGAATGACAATAATTATTCATTGCATTATGTAACGTGATAATTACAATATAATGCTTTCTTGCTCGGCTAATTTATCACGAATTCTCTTTTCTCTATTCACTCACGTGACGCCTATCGCCATTATTTGCTTTTTGCCGGCCAGCTACTTATCGGCTTTCTCACGAGGCGCGAGCATCCGAACATTATTAAAATATGAATTATGACACAATTTCATTAGCATTTTAATTAAGCGCAAAGCGAGGTTCGTTCGTCTGTGGGCACATAGCTAAACAATAATATAAAAGACGAGGCGTAATTCGCCATCGTTTTTTACATCGGCCCGTCTCCGGCCGACGAGCGCTTCCTCACGCCACCTGATAAATTAATTACGATAATTAGCGCATTAATATTATGATTATTTAATTGTGCCTTGTTGCAACCGCCATACATCATCGTGCGCCACGGTTAGTTCATTAATAATTCGGAATGGAGCCGAAGAAGAAGAAGTCGTTTCCGGCGCGAAGGAGCGGCTAACACATTGACGCGGTCGAATTGGGGCCCGTTCATGCCGGCCCTCTCAGGAATATACATTGGAGACCAAGGCACGACGCAACAATGCGCATTAATTAATTTACTGTACGGCTTCATAATTTAATTAAAATATGAATCGCACGATATTATTTTTTGAGCAAACAAATAATTTCATTTATATGTTAATCAAACTATTTGCATTTGATTTATTGGCTTACATTATTTTATCACGGTTTTGTGGTAAAACAGAGATCTGCCTATTATTTGTTTTGATTTCGATTTGTAACGAGGAACTGGCTTAACACGCACGAGGAGTAATGAAAAACCGTTTAAAAATTACGAAATTAAACTAATCGTAACAAAGTAATTATTTACACTATAATTGATGTTACCATCGTGATTAATTGCTCAGAAACTGAATATTAATTACGTTTTACTTCATTGTTCTAAAATAATTAAAAGTCCCCAAAAAAAATTGGCCCAATTTCAATAAGTATTAAATTGGAACAAGCTGCAGTTTGTTCAAAATGTGTCATGAAAGAGTGGATTTCTCTGCAAAACTTTAATTGCCAGGTTCATTATTCAAATGCCTAAGTATAGCCAATAAATTCCTCGTAAATTTGTCATTTTATTTATTCTTCAAAGTTAATTAAAACCCCTAAAATCCAGCATACATGTATGTCAATTTCACACCAAACTTCAAATATAAATGCTGTGTTTATGTTAAAAAATTATACTAATTTTGCGTTGATTATTTATTAGATAAGCAAAAATAGATTTAGATAATCTAGATTTAGAGCCTATTAATTAAAGTGCTACTAATAAGACCGAAAAATGTGAGTCTTCCGTGTTTCACGTTGAATTTGGATATAATCAGATTGAAGATTGCCAGAGAGAAGATTTTTGGGCAAAATTAGCAATAAGTACGTGCAAAAATTTAAATTCCGATCTCCTCCTGTGCTCCATTACACAGTTTGTTTTTCTTTCCACTTCACTTATTTCTTGATACAGCCTGTTATTTAATTTTATATTCGAATTTCATTTCACAAACGTGACTTTAATATGAATTCGATTAAAATATATAACGAATTTTTGAAAATCGTACACACCATGCCTACTGTGATCCAAACCCACGCACTGCTTTTATCAAACTTTAATTTTGAGATTTTCTCGCAAATAATTTTGCTCCTACATGAGAGATGGCAATAGTGCATTTCCAATAATTACAATAACCTATAATCTGCCATAAATTCAAATATAACTCCATTATTTAGCAGTTTCAAGTAAAGAAAGTAATGAAGATACTTTTTACAAATACCATGTTATCAGAATATTGATAAAAATAGTACATTAACTATTTTGAGAGTGTATCTGGGTAATCCTTACATACTTTCATATCTGCATAACAACAGGATTCAGTTAATAAAAAGCCTTACTAACAATTATATTTTGTCGGTGTAGATTGTGATTTTTGTTTGAATATTTATACCTAATGTATAATAACAAAGCTACGAAAGCACGTTATGGCCAATTAGACATATTCCGTCCATATTGGTCCGCTGTGCCGTGTATTCTCCCGGCAGGTGCGCACACCAATTGATAACAAAGAAAAAAAAAAAAAACACATAAAATAAAGTTGTAATGTGTGATACATATGGCACAGTCGACGATAACAAGTGCAAATCTCAACTAATTTACTCTATTAACGGCCATCAAGCATTGAACGACGAAAACAATAAGTCATGACTACAAAAATATATAGCATCTTATATAAACGCAAGACATTTGCAATTGAAAACAAATCGAATTTACTTATTGCTTTGTCTCTGCACTTACTACTAACTTATTGTTTTTAACATTCGCATATCATCCTGGTCCTTACCAACAAAATACATGATTTTTTACATTGCATGTTTGAAATAAGTCAAATAATCGTGAATTACCTATGCAATTACATTTTTAGTTGATCGTTTTAACATTAACACCTCCGATCCATACTAAACCACTATAAATAAAACAAACGTGCGGAATTAATCTCAATCGCTTAATTCTTAAAGTTAACATGATTATAGCAAGATGATCAAGCAAAAACAGAAATCAATTTAAATGCTATGTACATACATATTCGTAAATATATAATTGATTAATGAATTAATATTTAAATAAGTTAGCAATTACTTGCAATGAATAAAATATTTGCATCACTGTATGTACAATAAATATATCTCTAAAAAATTATTTGAATACACAATATACTAGCGGTTGTGGTACACCGCAAATCAAAAATTTCTTCATCATAATATATAAAGTAAAAATATGTAAAAATAAGGTGTAAATAATTATCGCTTGGAAGCGTGCTTACTTCTTCATTTGAAAGCAATCGCATTCGCGCATGTAACCTCAAAATTTGATCATTTACGTCACGTGTTTACTAATTTGGGGGGGTAAATCGTACATTATTCCGATGCCAATTTACGAATTAGTATCTAAACAGTTCCAAGTGTCATCTGCGGTTGTCAAGGCAGTACACGCTAATGGAACAGTCGTTCATGCCTGTAGCTAACGCCACTTTGTAAGGATGATACGCAAGGCATGCCACCTGCCCGATGCGGTATCCCATGAAACCCTCATAAAAACGAATTACGTTCAGCTGTTGCCCTAGCAGATTGTAGATACCAATCGTTTGATTCGCGTAACCACTGAAAAGGACACAGACAAATTACCAATGGGAATACGAATTACGAACAAAATTGTCGTTTTTCACTGATTTATACCGTACCAAGCTAAAGTATCTGCCTTCCTATGTACAGACATCGCTGTCATCGGCGCAGAAGTACTTGAAATAGGACACATCGTGGAATTATTCCGCATATCGTAAATCTTGATGTCTCCTGAACTACCACTAACTACGCTGTTCCCTCGCAGCTGTACCCCAATCACGGGCGACGAGTGGTCCACCCATGTCTTTATTAAAGTAGAGCATCGACGATCGAATACTCGAATGCTTCCATCAGCACATCCAGTTACAACCAAACCGGTGTGAATTGGACGACAATATGCGGACTCACCTCTACCACTGCCATGCATTATCAAACCGCCATCCCAGCCCTGAGAACAAGGAATGTATGGTTCTTGCTCATGCCCTACGCAGGAATAGGTCGAGTCCAAACTGGTCACAGAGCAATCCGCACCAGTTGGGATGTCGAGGAACTTTAATTCGCGCTCCGCATCCCAGAAGCGTAGAACACGAGTGTCGCCAGTGGTTATCACAGTTTTCGTAAACTGCTCCCAAGTTAATATAAGCCCACTTGATATTGCTACAAGTAAAGGAGAATGCAATAGAAAATGACTGTAGGAGCGAAGTGGAACATTTGCTTACCATCCGTATTGTTAAACTTATTTCCTAGAGATAAATCATTGTGAGCTTGCCATGCCGTGACCAACTTAAGATTGTTGCTTGAAGGTTTATACAGAGAGACAGTACCATCATCGGATCCTGTCATGAATAAAGCAACGTCTTGAGGGTTTACCCAATCCATGCTAGTGATTTGTGTCATCTTTGTCAGGACTGCTTTCCTTGATTGATATAACTTGGCGCCCGTGCTCCAATCCCACACACCGAAAGTTTCTTTCCCAACTACGACGATTTGGTGTTCATATGGATGGAACTGCACAATAGTTGGTGCAACTTGTGTTCGAGTGTTGAACACTTGCGATTCCAAACGCGATACAGACGCCCGTTCTTGTTCCTCCTTGGCCTCGGCTCGCCTTTCTGCATTCCTATAAAGTGAAAACCACCGTTATAAATTATTTTAGCTAATAATTTAAAGTTTTCATGCGAACCTGGTATATCTCCACTCTCTCATGTAGTAATCCTCCGACTCAACATCACCATTCTTTGGTTTCTTAACAGGTTGCGCAAAGCCCTTACACGCCCAGTCGATAAACTGCGTCGTGATCAGCGACTTCCTGGGTTTTACATCTTCTTCATTGATGGTAAGTATCTGCGTCTTCTTCTGCAGCCTACATAAGTACCACTCAAAATAAATTCCGTCCTGTTTACACCTATTGACGCATACCTCACAATAGTACTCTTCTCTTCTATCGTGATATTACTTAAAATGCCCACAAACATTAAATCAACGTTTGTAACATATATTCCTCTAATCATAAAACCCAAAAGCCCGAAATCCATGCAGTATGTTATAAGAAGTGACGTGCAAAATAACAACAACCGTTAGCGATGAAAACATAGAAACCAAATTAAGCATCCGGTGATTAAACTAACGTTAACACCAAAGAAAATTTACTCACTTTAAGCGAGGTGAATCAGATGTCGGCGGGCTTTCACACAAAAAAGACCCGCCTCGGTTGGGGCTAGGTGGTAGGCTCATGCTAGAACTAAGTCGCACATCACCCGAGTCTTTTTTCACTTGCGCACGAATATGCGCAATTACAATACCGGCCATGAGAGACACCTCAGGAAATGGATCACTGTCTAAGGCAGTTAGCGCGCCCCACACTTTCATGTAAACCGTACTTAAACCGGAGAGCGCACCCATGCTACCATGTGAATGGTTGAGCATAAGACAAACGTTGTTGCTTGAAGAGCTAATTGAGGAACTAGAATTGACGCGCTTAAGACGATCTACCGTACGATCAAAGTTATCTCTTGTGAGACCGCGACTACCAGTTCGCCGTAGCTCCATACCCGCATGTGGAGGAGTGCTGCTGTCTTCTTTCTTTTGTTCATGCGCTGCGACGTTGAGGAAAGACCGCTCGAAAGCCAAGATAAACCAGTGCATTGCCACTACCAATTCTTTGCGAACTAGTGGACTCATGTCGTTACCAACAGAGTTAATAAGTGTCATTACAACACTGTGATCGATTACTTTAGAATGCTCGGTCATATTGGTTACAGAGTTGATGAATGTACCAAGAGCAAACACGGCAGACGCCCTCACCTGCGAGATGGATAGAAAAAGACTAAATTACGTCGACGCGCTTGAGATTTAAACGCAAATTACCTCTGGGCATGGATCTTGTAATAACGTATACAACTTTTCGTGTGCAGAATCTCGAACTCCAGTCCATCTAGCTTTGTCGTAGTTGTCCCAGAGACGACCTAGACAAATAGCAACCCATTGGCGAAGCTGACAGGAGTCATCATCGAGTTGTTCAAGGCAGATCGAAACTAGAGCTCCTTTTGATGCAGCTTCCTGACCGTCTTTAAAGTTGTTGACAATACAAGCAAGGACAAATGCAGCCAATGTTCGATCTTCAGACTGAAAGAAAGGAAACAGCTTTTTGACAACTTAAATTACTAGAAGTCCTTTCAGTAGTAGTTTCCTTGCATCTGGTGACTGCAGATGCATAATTTTTGAGCCCTCTTTACAAAGCTTGACCTGAGTTTTAACGAAATTACTCCTTGTAACATTAAAAAGCTTCAATATTAAATTTTAATATTAATATGAAGGGAAACTTCCCAATTCCAAACATTTCTCCCAGTGCTCTAATAAAAAGACTTACTGATATTGAAGTATCTTGCAAAACTTGTAGAAAGTACGTATGTCCTTTATCACGTACCAAATCCGCTTGGCATGTCTACGGTAGAAGCATCACATAACATATAATCATCTTTTATCATCCTGTTCATTCTAAACCAACTTACATTGTCAACAGCTAGTATTTTCGCCCAAATGAACACCAACAACGGTCGCAATTCCTTGGCGCAACTTTGCAGGAGTTTCAATACATAGGGAAAAATCCCTACACTCAGTGCAAGATTGACAGCCCAGGGACCTAGATCCAAAAACCGTCCAAGAAGCTCCAATGCTCGCATCCGATGTACTTGCGTGAGCAACACTTGTAAAACAATAGGAAGTTGTTCCGGCGGATTACGTTCTTCAGACCCAAGGTCCAACCACACTTGGAACGCCGTGAGTTGCTCTTCGAAAAAAGGCAAATGTACGAACTTATTGCCGTCCTCAAGGATACCAGGCAGTTGTCCAAGAGACAAATCCAACGCTAAATCCCACGCCTGCCACATTGGATGTTGATATGTTGGAGGTAGCGCTGGACTTGACACGGGCGTGCAGTCACACGAACGCAAAATTCGCTCAGCGAGTAAGAAATTACGGAATAGCGATGCCACAAGGAGGTCTTGTCGGAACAACCGTTGAAAGCGCTCACGCGGGAGTGTATTCCACGCAATTGTGTCCGTTATAGCGGTGAATATAAAGTTCAATTCACCAATCATCGTTCGACGGTCTGCGATTTGTCCAGGAATTCTAAGTGAAAGGAAATATGATACAAATGTAATAAATGTTCAATATTCAAACAACCTACTTATCAATCAAGTCCATTGTGACTTTAGGCACTAATTTACTGGTAGATTGCATAACAAACCAACGCAGTGCAACTTTAATAGGCGTTGTAAGACACGCAGTAAAGAGATCCGCAGGAAGATCCGGATTCATAGGTAGAACTTGTCCAGTATCACATGCTGCAAGCTGGATACAATTTTGAAATGATGGAGCTGAACCCGCAGAGCGTTCTTGTTCATGTTCGCGAGTGTGTTGATCCGCAAACTGCCGGAACCAATGCACTATTATACCTGCATTTGAGCAGTCATAGACGTATATTGAAGGTGCACCCATCCACGTTTGTAAATCATATATACTAAGAGGTATATACTGTGTGTATGTCTAAAAACAAAAGAATTAAAAAGATTGAGAGACGTAGAAGCATCAACTTTGCTGTATCAACATTCAAAATCAAATGTTTTATCCACAAATTAATGATATATGAAATTTACCCTGTTAAACACCCAAATTTCACCATTATCTGTAGGTTTTGGTACACCGTGGCCATTATAGTGAAATAGAACACGTTCTTCCTTTGCATTGCGGCGTAGAGAGGTGCACAACTTCTTGACTTCCTCAGCAGTAGGATCTAAAGACTGCTTGTAACGTGCTCTTGGCTGCCAACGTTCGTATTGCTTCTGAAGATTGCTACCAATTGTTTCTAGCGCTTTTGCAGGTGACAAACATGCCGGATCTTCAACATAAATACATACATTATCTGTTAGCATTATAGGCAACTTTCTGTAGACAATGTAACTGAAACTAAACAGCGTGTAAAAGCATGTTTATCTCAAGTAATTGATAAGAAATTAGATTCAACTACAACTTTCTAAGCAGTTTGAATGAACTCTACATTGAACTACAGGAATGCATGTGATATGATTATCAGGATGAAATGAGTGTGCTTAGATATTCCACATCTGCATGGAAAATAATGGGCAAATAGAGCAACTAATTACCAATCCAGCACTCCAGGCGTGCACAGGGCTGTGTTTTGACGATGTCAGGAGGATCAACGCCGACGTTAAGACACAACACGAGCGCGACGCTGACGGTCTTCATCTGCAACAAGCCAGAGCTGTGGGTAATGAGCGTGTGGCAAATTGAAGGTTAGCCGCGACGGCAGCAATTACCCGTTCAGTCATTCGCCACTTCTCAGTCATGTCCTTCATGCCCGCGATGGCCTCAATGTGTCGCTCCTCGGCGAAGATGATACTCAGCTCACGGTCGGCGACAACTGTGCTATCTCCGTCGCTCAACTCGTCCGCCTCGCGGGCCTCATCTCCGTAGTCTTGATCGACCATGGTGCCGATGGGGCCACGGGGTGGCTGGTTTCAACGCGCGAGACTTAAGCACTGCGACGCTGCACTAGCTCCTGGAGTGTGGGCGCCTTGGGGCGCATCTTCCTGGTGCAACTCAGTGCCGTTCGTTATACGTGACCGCCGTCAGCACGAGAACTCTTAACACGCGCACGCTCCGAGAATAACTTGATTGTGACGTACCCGCACGCTGCCGAGGCATTCGGCGATTTGACGGGACACATTTGACAGGAGTTGTGTTGACAAATGAAGCCGATGCGCCACGAATAAATACGAAGGTTTTTTGTCAACTTTTCATACTCTGATTAATCATCATAATCACTATTTATTCTTATTCCTTGGAACGTATGCTTATGTATTAACTATAATAAACGATAGTCGCAAAGCTGCGGACGTTGAAAAGATTTCAAATCATAAGTAATATAAGTAATTAGCCTGCAACGGAATAAAACATAAAGAAGTTTTAAAACGTGACGCCATGGTAACACCTATGGAAATTTGATAGACAGTCATTTACACTCCGATTTACACGTTAGGCGGATTGGGGCTCTGTGCAGTCTGTTCTATTTACTCGTTATTAAAAAATACAAAAAAATGGACCATACACAATGTGCATCGGCCATTGCTAGAAATCACTATACAGAGGGATATATCAGCCCAAAGGTATTTCTTTCTATACTTGATCAGATTGTAAACTTCCACCAATAGGCTTAGAATGGTTATATTAATTTGTGCTTGTAATACCTGTGTATTTATGAACAAAATCAATTTGCAGTACCTAATATGAAGAATTCCCAAATTAAAAGTAAAATTTTCAAATGGCCTGATACAAAATTTAATGATTTTAGTGTGCTGAATGCTGCCAACCCTCCGGTTCTGAGTACTATTTTAAAATCTAGAACGGAATACTACAACCTGGCAATCTACGTACAATTTAGTCATTGTTTGTTTTGAAACATACTACGTAAATTACACTCATTGAACTATTTTATTTATTTTGATTAGTAATCAAGGAGATGGAGCAGGTGTTCCATACTCTCACTCGCACTAAGCCTAAAGCGAGCCGCGATATCTTCATTGGCCCGATGTGCGTGATACGCGCAAATACCAACCGCCGTGAATAAGTGTATCAAATTTCTCTAGTCTAAATTGAAGTTACCAGATGGGTGATCCGCAGCCGCACATGTTGTTTGAAACGTATTTCGGCCAAGTACTAGTCGGGCGACGAGAAGGCATCGCCGCTCGTTAACTATTGAAAGAGTTGCAGGGCCGCAAAGCATCTTCGGATCGCCTGGCTGGAAAATCCAGAGAAAACACGCGGTTGTGCGGCACCAAGTTTGTTCTCGACCCCTCGCCAAGAACAGCGCATTGCCGACGCACCATCAGGGCGCGTGACGTCACCACTCGTCAGCTCGTTCCGTCGGTTCGTCGCCGCCGCCATTTTGCGGATTCTTGGGTGAGCGAGGTTCGTTGCGAATGCGTTTTGGTGCGCCCATAAATCCGTGAATCGCGTGTTAAATAATCTTAATTTGCCTGTTATACTAATCGCCGACTACTCCTTTCGTCCGGCAGTTTGGGTCTTGTATCATGGAGGACAAGTCCGTCTGTAAGGAACTCGATCAGTGGATCGAGCAGCTCAACGAATGTAAGCAACTTACGGAAAGCCAAGTGAAAACGCTATGTGAGAAGGTATGTACCGCAACGTTGTTTTGTTAGCATTTCTAACCCGTATTTGTTTTCCGATTGTCATTTATTAACGTATGCATGTGCTTTGCGCGCTCCAGGCGAAAGAGATCCTCTCGAAAGAATGCAATGTTCAGGAAGTTAAATGCCCGGTGACCGTGTGTGGAGATGTGCACGGTCAGTTCCACGACCTCATGGAGCTGTTTCGGATAGGCGGGCGCAGTCCAGACACAAACTATCTCTTCATGGGCGACTATGTCGATCGGGGTTATTATTCCGTGGAGACCGTCACACTGTTAGTAGCGCTCAAAGTCAGATATAAGGAGCGCATCACAATACTCCGTGGTAATCATGAGTCGCGTCAGATTACCCAGGTCTACGGCTTCTACGATGAATGTCTGCGGAAGTACGGCAACGCGAACGTGTGGAAGTTTTTCACCGACCTCTTCGACTATTTACCCCTTACTGCACTTGTGGATGGCCAGATCTTCTGCTTACACGGCGGCTTGAGTCCTAGCATCGACACCCTGGATCATATTAGGGCACTGGATCGCTTGCAAGAAGTAAATATGATCGCTCCTCGTGCGACTGCTGATGCTAAGTCAACTTGTGTTCTTTAGGTACCACATGAGGGACCAATGTGTGACCTGCTCTGGTCAGATCCAGATGATCGCGGTGGCTGGGGTATATCACCTCGTGGCGCCGGCTACACATTCGGCCAGGACATCTCCGAGACCTTCAATCATTCGAACGGCCTGACGCTGGTATCGCGTGCACATCAACTTGTCATGGAGGGCTATAACTGGTGTCATGATCGTAATGTGGTAACCATTTTCAGCGCGCCCAATTACTGCTATCGGTGCGGTAACCAGGCCGCCATAATGGAATTAGACGATGCCCTAAAGTATTCATTGTAAGTAGACCTTCGGTTTTGTGTACTAACGTCTTCTCTGTCCATGGTTTAGTGAGAAATGCTTTGAGTTCACCACTGTATTCCATGTGTACAATGAACGTGTTAATTAACCTGCACTCCGAGATCACTGTTGTGTCCTGGTCCCTGCGATTCCTAATCATAACTTTTCCAGCGTAGCTTTATTAATTCTAAACTAGATTTTGACGGGATATATTCATCCTTAGTTAGCTTATTGTAACCCTTTATTTTTCCTGTATGTATTTTACCATGTTTTGTAACATATTTATAATATTTACTGTGCCTACCTTTTCACAACACAAATTTTGAAAGTGGAGTGAGTAAAATTAAAGGGTTACTTGTTTGCGTTGATCAATAATGGGTTAATAATTGGTGCAGAAATATTGCATATTCAATATGCACCGAAGAAATAGTGTTTCGTCAAATTGTTGCTAAATTCATGCATGCCGGCCGAGTCAAAGAATATTAATGCACGTTTTATTAATGCCTCCCCTTTTTGTTGCCTCCATTTGCTTGCTTCCCTTTCTGTTTTGCACGTAACATTAATGCACGTTCTTTCCTTTTAACCGGTGCTGAATGCTGCCAGAACTTCAAGTTGGTGACTTCTATAAAATCTTTTCATTTACAGCTTGCAGTTTGATCCCGCACCAAGACGTGGCGAGCCCCACGTGACGCGTCGGACGCCTGATTATTTCCTTTAAACGCATTCAAACCACCAACACCAACTATCAATTCAGCTATCGATTTCGATTCAGCACTCACAAATTAAAGAGAAAATTTACGGTGCAGCGCGCGTGCGTTTTGAACTTAAAATTAAGACTTCGTTTCAATCACTTGCGATCGGCGAGAGAGCAAACCAAACCAAGGCAAATTCAATGTGAGAAATCATTAGCGATAGAAATCCCAGTCACAGAAGCCAATTATGTAAAATGGTCGATTTTTTGGTGCGGCAGCACGCACAGAGCCCAAGCCGGAGAATATTTACATTTTTTTATTTCGCTCGTGAAGCAGCGGCTATTCCGCACAGCACATGCGAGTTCGTGTTGCTCATATTGTTTTATTATTTTTTTCAAAGAACCCACATGCGAATGAAAATCGGGGAGATGATAGAAAATAAATAAGGCATAGTCATGATTCATGTGTCATGTTTGTGTTTTATTCAGTGCCGTTCCACGACGACGGAATTCATGTGTGGTTGCATTGCGCCGAACGATCCACTAATGTTTGTAACTATGATAATTGTCGGTTTTCGTCGGCGTGCTTCTACGCGACGTTATCCTGTTTCGTATATACTATGGACTCAAAAGTGTAGCAAATGTGGTGAAAACTGTAAAAAATTATCGTGTTTATATTAACTAATTGTAATTAAGTGCTGATACTGAGATTAAATGTATGAAAATAATTGTACAACATCTGGTTCTTGTCAAAAATTGAATAAGTGAAATGTCACGAATTTCATAACATCGCACTTTTTCTGACCCATCGTTAATGATGGGTTATGTCATGCGAATCACACATGAAAGTCCGGAACGATGTGCAGCAATTTATGAAGCATACCTGCAATCGCTAGTTTCTTATTACTAATATGCTGAATTGTAATTACTCGGGCATTGACTGCGTCGCAGCCTACTCGGATTTGTCATCGGCCGCAAGCAATTCGTCATCGCATTCTACAAGCGAACACATTGCACAACCTGATGTCAACCTAACTAAGTCGTGGACGAATTGAAAACAGTAGCAATATTGATGTCGCCTGACAACAAATCATCGATTATCTGCGACTTGCCTATTTGCAACTGTCCTAATCGGGGGTCGAATGGTTGTCGCGGTGCCCGACTTGATTGTTGGTTGCCACGACGACGACAAGACTGATACGTTTAAAATTCTTAAAGCTAACTGAAAACAAGTAACTTTAGAGAACATCAACTCAATGCCACATGCAACGCATCTACCATTGATCCTACTCTCGCGCATTCTGATCATCATTACCACACAGTGCATGCTTGTGTAATATGTACTTGCTGATTAACTGATTAGATAAGTCCACTACGTAAATGATGAATAATATAAGTTTGTAACGTCTGCTTGCGCTCGCGCCGCGCGCCAGAAGGAACAAGGCGGTGCCGAGCCAAGAAACATGAATACAAATAACAAAAATTATCAAAAATTGATGTAATAGACCTTTTGTATTTTCTTCGTGTATCAATTGTTTTCGTAATTGATTTGCGCGCATGTCGCCCACGCTTTCTTCGTGTTGTGGGAAGCGGACAGCGTCCGTGCTGCTTGACCAGTCGTTTACCTGCGTTGGGTACGTTAATCATCATATCGCACGATTAATGACTTGCCTACTTGGCTTTGTTGATGCAGTCTCATCTTGCGTTCTCGGCGATTCTCGGTGATTCTTTCGCGTAGATGTTGCGTTTGCATTTCTGTTGGATCTAGACTAGCGTTTAGTATAATAATAACTCAATACAGCTAGACATGTAAGACATAAGACGTTCGCAAGGCGTTCCAGTAACGACCTTAACAAAACTAATTTAAGGGCATGCAAATTACAAAGCTATGCAGTCATCCAACAAGATGTACATGACATTGTGACCATTGATTTGCAGCAGTAGAACATTGTTTATACTGTTGATTTCTCTCGCTCGTATCTACTATTCTAGAGTTATTCATGTAATGTATATTGGTTAAATGATTAATCTACTATTTATTCGATTACGGGGTTATTATGTTCGGAATTAGTTCTTGTAATTGATTAGTAAGGAAAAGCGGATGGAATACATCAGTAATTTATAAATCACTACTGTTTATAATTCATTTGATGCATGTCCCCAAATGGCAAATTTTGTCTATAGAATGGATTAGAGAAAGTAATAGCAATTTAGCAATAGTTACCGATAAGACGGGCTCCATTAAGACTCGTGCTAGAGTGTACTGTTAACTACTACTGGTTATAAACCAAGTCCGCACTCGGCCTCCCCAATTGGCCCATACTTGGAACGAAGTTTGAAGTAACGAATCGCGACTTCGAATCCTGTTAGTATCTTCATTGTGAGCGAGCGTTGTATCTAAAGCCCAAGAGAGGTCTGCTTCCTTCAGAGCAAACGGTCCAGCTACCCGGCGGCCAGTGGTGGGAGATCAAATACGGTATCGATCTATGACTGGCATGGGTAACAGTACACTCATAGTCACACACTACGAAACCCTAGATTGTTATGCATTTTTTAGTCTATGTTTCATCCAAATCACTAGTTTTTTTTTTGTTTTCATCATTTCTCCCTTGCTATGTCTTCAATTTTCCTGTTTTAAACTGCTTGCTATAACTCGGAAATAATGTTGTTTAAATACTGGACTATTGATTTGCCATGTAATATAGCAATGCTGATTTCTGAGTTAAAACATTAAGTTGAAATTGTGCTGGCATAAAGACCCGTCATCGTTCTATTCAACACTGTTTTCACAATTTTAACACATGCGATAATGGTGGATTTATTCTTTTTTAAATAAACAATATATTGATGAATATTTATACAGATTACTAATTGGTCGGCATTGCTAGCAGAGAGCGATATGAATTTTTGTGCAATTTACAATTGTGTTGGAGTGTGAATACTTCTTTTAACGATCTCATTATTTATGCAGGCAGCTGCATAACTTTACTGACTGTTTCTGCTAATTCCAGGAACAAAGTAGTGTAATAACATGGAAAATGTATCATTAAAATGTACCAATCCAGAGTGAGAATAATTGATGACAAACTTCGGATTTCAGTAAGAAAGTTTAATACGAAGTAAACCAACTTTCGCTTATAAATTTGATTTTTTCATGTGTGACGAAAATAGTCCCAGCGTGGGGTGCCTTCAATGTGAGGCCCACTCGGAAATTGTGCACCGATTAGCATTTAAACAAACTTGTTTATGATAGAGCGTGTATTTCGGAGTTTTGTAAGCCAGAATTTACATACAAATGAATTTGTACAAAATTATTTTAAAACATACCATTCCCTTCATTGCCATCCAAAATCAAAACAATATTAAGCAACAAAAATGAATCAATGCAATGCAATTGATAAAATTGGAAATAAATTCAAAAATGTCATCCAATTGCAATATACTACATCTGTAGTTCCGGAAGTTTCCAAAATGCACATAAAAAATAGATTTAAAAAAACCCTATCAACTTCTCGCACTTGAATGAAAACATGCCAAACACGTAATTCCTTTAAAAGAATAAAAATTTGCAATGACCAACCTTCTTCGCAAGTGATAATTCCTGCGCTTTTGTGCAACACCTTCATGTAACACTCTGATATCATGCCAAACGAGTAATTTTACATTTAATCAAATACTTGTTTGCCAAGAACAACTTTGCTAATTATTCTGATTTCCGCTGTGAATTTGTCAGCTGCTTTGCATTAATTGAGCAGTAATTCAATTGCTCAGAGACCTGCGGAAGGGGCACTTGCGCGACGATAATCAAGCTGGAGCGCTGCGTATACCTTACCCACCTAACATAAATATAGCGATGTGATTCCAGATGTTATAAACAAGTGTCGACTTGATTAGCATACTTGATAGTTGCTTGGCAACGCGTGGACGGTATTTGCTGGTGGTTCCGATCCAGTGGATCCCACTTATCAACTTATAGAAATAAACGCGTTGTTTGTCGCACAGATCACTTACTAACTACCCAGTTGAGTGAGCACTTAACTTCGCTTTACTTTGGATCCCAAAAAAAAAAATCACATAAACAATGACGACCACAAATGATAAGTATAAAGTAAATATTTGAAACTTTTTTCAAATGTAATGGTTGCGAGATGTTAAAGTTATAACTTACAGTACTTATCGGGGTTTGGAAATGAATTTGCAAGTGAAGATCCCCGTTGTCCTGATGCATTGCCCAAGGGGCAAAACTCACCCCAAAAATGTCCCTATGGTTTGTACGCGGAGCAATTATCGGGAACTGCATTTACAGCCCCGAGGACAGAAAATAAGAGGACTTGGTTGTATAGAATCCGTCCTTCAGTTGGACATGGACCTTATTCTGAATTCCCGAAAGGTTTCCTTACTAATGATTGGGATGAACAGGAACCGGACCCTAACCAGGTATAATAAACAATACACAAACATTTCCAAAAAAAAAAACAACAAGCACATATTAATTAGCTATAAATAAACTACAGATGAAATGGCATCCATTTGCTTTGCCTAAACCGACAGATCAAATCGACTTTACTGAAGGTCTCCATACCATCTGTGGTGCTGGTGAAGCCAAAACAAAGGCAGGACTTGCAATTCACATCTATTCGTCTAATAAATCAATGGCAAACCGTGTTTTTTACAATGCAGATGGAGATCTTCTGATTGGTACACATCAATAAATCATTCATGCAAAAGTTGTTAATTTCAAGATTTTAGTACCTCAAATGGGTGTTCTGGACATCAAAACTGAATTCGGATCAATGAGAGTCCCCCCAAATGAGATCTGTGTGATTCAACAAGGAATGCGGTTTTCCATCCAAGTTACCGGCCCTATTCGTGGGTATATTTTGGAAGTTTTTGGGCAGCATTTTCAATTACCAGACTTGGGTCCAATTGGAGCGAATGGTTTAGCTAACCCTAGGGATTTTCTTACACCATCTGCGCATTACGAAGACATCCAAAATACGAAGTATGAGATTGTCTGCAAATATCAAGGTGGAATGTTTAGCTGTTTTCAGGACCATAGCCCTTTTGATGTAGTTGCTTGGCACGGTAACTATGTACCATATAAGTATGACCTTGCAAAGTTCCACGTAATTAATTCCGTGTCTTTCGATCATTGTGTAAGTTTTTACAAAACTTATCAGTTCAGACCTAGTTTATCAATGAATTATGCTTTAGGACCCATCTATCTTCACTGTACTGACGTGTCAATCCGAGAAGAAAGGTACTGCCATTGCAGATTTTGTCATCTTTCCTCCACGTTGGTCAGTCCAAGAACACACATTTAGGCCACCATATTTCCATCGCAATTGCATGTCTGAATTTATGGGCTTGATCCACGGTAATTACGAGGCCAAGAAAGATGCGTTTACTCCAGGTGGAGCTACCTTACATAGTATCATGACTCCCCATGGACCTGATGCGAAATGCTTTGATCTTGGTTCTAACGAGGTGCTGAAACCTGGAAGGGTTGCAGATAACACCCAGGTATACAAATGCGCAACTTAAAAATTGTGTAAGAGACTTTGAAATTAACCATTGCGACTTTTCCTTTAAGGCATTTATGTTTGAAAGCTGTATGAGTCTCACTGTCACCAAATGGGGCTTGAAAACTTGCCAAAAACTGGACAAAGACTATTACAAATGTTGGGTCGACTTAAGGTCACATTTCACTGGATTGAAACTATAAAAGTAAGCTCTTTAATGTTTCTTTTTTCTTACGAGACTAAACACGTAATTACAACTTATATATACTGAATTGATTTTTTTGGACTTACGATAAACATCTAATTAAACTTAATGTTTCAATGTATGTTATTTTACTAAAGTAATCAATGATTTTCTAAATATACAGCGTTGTTTCGAAGAAATTAATTTTTCACTTTGAGCCTTTATCGACAAATTCGCCCCCATCATAAATTGGTGAAGAAACCAGAAAATGAAAATCTTAATTAAGTTGTACATAAACGTAAAGTCGGCTAATTGTATTACATCCCTAATACTACTGCTTGATGAAACCTTGAAACTCATAATTTTAGTCGCCACAAAACAATTTAATAAATTACATTAAACCGAATCGCTCACTCCTAATACAATGAATTAATCACATTCATCTTGATTTTGGTACTATCCGAATACGATGATAATAATGTATCCAAACCAACTGGTTAGCATTGGCAGGAATTATCTGCCGAACGGATTAGAATACAAAAGTGGAAAAATATAGCTGATTATATGGAAGGTGGGTTAGTTTGTTGCTGGAGTCTCAGCATCCGAGATCCCCATTTCGCATTCTTCGTCGTTGTAAACATTTTCTGCCATTTGCCAAACTTGCATTATGTTGTCTTCCGATACAGAACAGATGACCCATGGTTCGTTTGGATTCCAACTAAAATCTGCGATGGAAACACACAATACCTCGGTTAGAAGCCAAAAATTTTCACTTTTGGGCATAAAATAGTTCCCATTTACCTGATATTTTAGCAGTATGACCACCGTGAATAAAGAGCAATTCTGGTGGACCATCCTCATTATCCTCTGGAGTTTGCACTTCACCTATTTTACTCAAATCCCACACATGCAAACGCCTATCGGTTCCAGACGATGCTAAAATAGTTTCGTTATGTGGTGACCATTGCACCTGGAAGATCTCGTCCTTGTGCGATTCGAAACTATGCAACTTCAATTTCAAATTACGCAAATCCCAGAGTGCAACAGTCTTGTCTGCTGATCCCGTAGCCAGAATAAACTCCGAATATGGATTGAAACTAAGACAGTTTACCTCAGCGGTGTGTGCATCTACCGTATGCGAGGGCTTGCTAGTGTTGTTACAACGTGTATCCCAAATCATCAGTTTCTGGTCATCAGCAACAGACCCAAATAAACTTTCATGCAGCAAATGCCATGCTACATCCTCTACAACAGCAGTGTGTCCCGTGAAAATCGTACGCGCATCAATGACGCGATCTTCCTTGGGAGTAGCGTTAATGTCCCACAAGCAGATAGTATGATCATCACTAGCAGAAAGCAAATACCCATTTAGATTAGGATTCCAAGAGAGGCCATAGCCTTCCTTCTGATGACCGCGCAGTCGAAGATCCGGATGGCATTCACCAGCTGGATCTGGTTTACTTGGATGCTTAGTGTAGTCAAAAACTAAAGAGAAAAACAATCAATTGTGGGAATAACTTTGAAATTATTTCCAACATTCTTACCAAGTACATCACTTGAAGGAGTCTTGGTTGCAATTACACAAGGATTCTGTGGCATGAATCTAGCCCTATTGACTTCACCTTCATGATTGATCTTGATTTCAATCTCAATCTTCCCGCTAACCGACCCAAAGCCGCCAAACTCGCCTTTTTCATTATCATAGTGTGCTGCATCAAACTGGCCGTCTTCGTTCGGCAACTGCACACTAGCTATGAGGAGGTGATTCTGTTCGTCGGAGGTATGGGTTCCGAGTATAAGGCGATGAATGGAGTGGTCCTTGCCCTCAGGTCGGGTGACGTCTGGAAGCCACTGCGCTGTAAGAGACGGCCACTCGAGCGCATGGGTCATCACCAAGTCGTAGAGAAACGGTGTGTTCTTCTTCCAAACTTTATACTCCTCATTGATAACGCGTTCCTCCACCGCATCATCAAAGGTCTCTACGGTCATAATTCGTGAGGTTAGTATTGAACGCGCGAACAGAAACATCGAGGGAAATAATGCCGAGTGGTGCGTCATTGGTTTGTGTGGACGTGCACTACCACGTGAAATATAAGCACTAACCTGCATCGCCTTTATCGCCCATGTTTATTTTCTTAACGTGATTAAATGTGCATGTACATTGCAATAACAACAGTCAGCAAATGGCTCGGACGACGCTGTTGCATTGAGTTACAATGCCGGTAAATGAAGGACGCGTTATATAGCTGCGATTGTTTTGTGTGAATGGCAACCGTGGCAACAACGCTGTGTGGAAAGAAGATAAACGCGCCGAAACGTGGGAAAGGCGGGAAACGTGCAATTTGATAGGGCATTGGTGAAAATATGGCGATCTCATCCAATAAGCAGGCGCGTATCCACTTACAAAACATGACGAGAGTCCACGAACGTTAACGAAGTTTAAAATTGAATTTGATTCTACCGCCATAAGTATTTGTGACGGTTGAAATGAAAGACGTTATATAATTACAGTTATGCAACGAGAGAATGTAACTGAATTCGCATTATTTCATACTGTTGGAGGTATTTCAGCGAACAGAATTTTGAATTTACTCTTCAACTCAACCCTCCCGCGTGAAATCTCCTTCCAATGCTTCTTAAGTCAAAAAAAAGAAACTGGCGGTTTTCTAAACACTTGACAAAGCGATCATTAAAATCTCTCGCCTTCCGGCTAAGCCGTGAATATTGCATCCAAACAATGGTTCTTTCATAGCCATTTTTCCACGCGTTGTACGTTCACAAAATTTCGTCCCGTCTCAATCTCAACTGTAGTGTCGAAGCGAGTGTGAATGCTATTTAAGTAGCAATGGCGTGCCTTCTTACCCAGGAGACGCAAACGCCTGAGTTTCTTAGTTTGACGCCTGCAACAAAAGCGAACATTATTGATCCGACACGAGCATGGGGCCGATTATACTCTACTTATCTTCATCTGGATCCCGTGGGTAAGTGAACGTGTTGAACGTTAAGGGGAATGTAATTATTGGTAATTTTTAATGTTTTATTTTTGTACAATACACACAAAAGTGAAGTGTCGAAGTGTTGATTTTTCGTTGAACGCGCTGAAAACGTTCAAACATGCGACAACGAAGTGAGGCTCAAAGTAAAAATGAAATCTCAAAAATTAATATAGCGCCTCATTAGCAATCAAAATGACATAATAATTATCATTTAGCAAACATGCTAAAAGCTATCAATTTCATACTGATACAGTACTGAGTATAATTTTCTATGTGTATGCATGATGAATTTGTTTCAGATTTAGTTGCTGAAACATACACTCTTGGTAGGGCTGAAGGTTGCAGCATTCTGATAACTGAAGACAAAATTCCTATCCATCGAATTATTGCCATTAGTAAAGTACATTTTGAGATTGTATTTCATGAATCATTGGTAACTATTAAAGATCTAAGTAAGAATGGAACTTTCTTGAATGGGAAACTTGTTGGGAAGGGAAACACTAATATTCTGCAGAATGATGATGAGATTGCGATTGGATATAGGGGGTTGAAAGGTATACAGGTAGAACTGAAAATATCTTTCTTTTTCTTAACAATTTATTGCTCTTTACAGTATTTATCTTCAAAGTCATGAATTGTTTGGATGATAATACCTACTTACCAGTTGGCCTTAGGAAAAAATATCAAGTCTCTAAGTTACTGGGCCAAGGAGCATGTGGAGAAGTAAAATTAGTTTTTCATAAAGAGACATTAAGGGCATATGCAGTGAAGAAGATTGTAAAGGCGCTGTCCTTTAATAGCCAGAATAAGATGAACTGCCCTGAAAAGATTTCCAGGGAGATAGAGATTTTAAGAGCTTTAGAGCACGTAAGTCGTTTCCTTCTTCATTTGATAGTGGTGATCTTGCTAATATTCCATATTCAACTTCTAGCCATGTATTATTGGGATGTTGGAAATAGAAGAATCAGAGGAATGTGTCTTCATCATCTTGGAGTATATGGAGGGAGGCGAATTGAATGATCTCGTCAGGACAACTCATCCCATCAACGAACATCAATCGAAAGCTATATTTTACCAAACTGCGTTAGCTGTGCATCATCTACATACAAATAACGTAATTCACCGTGATCTCAAACCAGAAAACATTCTACTGAAGTCTACCTCGCCCAATTCAATAGTAAAGATCTCTGATTTTGGCCTAAGCCGCTTCCTGGATGAAGATCGTGACTTCAAAAGGACCATTTGTGGCACACCACGATACGCAGCTCCGGAGCTAATGCAACGAAAACTTTATGGTTACCAGGCCGATATTTGGAGCTTGGGGGTTGTATTATACTACATGCTAGGGAGGGAATTACCTTTCAAAGACGGAAATTACACCGATAAGAACGCGAAATGTGCATTTACAGCACGTACATGGGAAGATGTCACCGACGAAGCGAAAGACCTGGTGAGTCGCATGCTTACCATAAATCCGGACGATAGAATCAAGATTTTGGATGTTCTGAAACATCCTTGGGTTGCTGATGATTTTGCTATGGTTGAACGTGTTGATGAGCTTTTATTTGGGGAAAGACGTACTCACATAGATTCGAGTATTGAAGACTCAGAGGAGGAATCGGAATTTTCCGAATCTCCCCCGGCTAAGCGATCACGATCGGCCTGATTCATATCCTCCGCACGATCCGCAACCTCCGCACGATTCGCAAAACGTGGATGTTTAGCACCCATGATACCAATACTACAATAGATTTAAGTGTGAACGTCTTCTGGGGAGCAACAATATTCTTAAAACAATCTCCAAAGATTATGGTTATGTGTTATCTATTGTTTTGTTATCAACATCATGACTTAACATCAAATGTCCCTATTTTCCAAAGGTTTCATGATAACGATGTAGTTGACAAATGTATTAAATGATTATGTGCCTGAAACGACTCATCTAGATTTAAGCGAAATGTTCCTATGTTTGACTGTTTTAATGATATAGTTCAAATGAAATGTATTATTAGTGATTAAGAATGTTGACGTCATTCCTGAAATCATCAAATTTGCTGGTTTCTTGGTGATTTCGAGGGAATGTTCTTATTATGTTAATGTTTACAGTGAGTTTAATGTGAAATGTTATGTTGAAATAAATTACATCTTTTGCGATGCAATTAGTGTATTTTTACATAGTGTATTGTTACGGTAGTTTCATTCCTTCAATATCTGTGCTTTGTGATATCTGTGTCTTTGTCAAAGACAAATTGATTCAATGCATTATTGCGATTTTTGGCAAAATCTGATTGGTCCGAGGGGCATTCATCATATTCTCCCACGATTACACTTATTTTGCTGTGTATCAGTTAAAATATTGGTTTCGCTATTGAGAAGGCATTGCCGTTTGTTGCGTTTTGTGCCCGCGAAATTATTCTCTACATTTGATACAAAATGGTTGGCAATTGTCTTGGGCCTTTTCTGACTGTGGGTTACTGTAACACCATTTGCACTAGTATCAAACTTAAGTTAGAAGTAAAAGATCAATCAAGCGGTTCTTAAACGTTTACATCATCTCCGAAATCATTAAAATTGCTAATTTCTTCTTGTTTTTGAGAGAATGTGCTGTGTTAACGTTTTCAGCGTTGTACTGAAATGAATTAATCCTTTTTCAATATATTTAGTGTGTTTTACTGAAATGAGTATGTTTATTGTTGTTTAAAAAAGTTAGGTATATTAATACTGTTCTCAGGTATATTTCATTCTTCAATATTTGGTAATAGAATGTTAATTGGTAGATTCATGCCATTTGTCAAGTGTGTATTTAGAAATAGTTATTCTGAAATCCTGAGAGCTCTTATAGTATTTAAAAAAAAAGATTTCCTTTGAGAAACGTCCAAAGGCAAATTATTTAACGCATAAATATATAAATAAGTAACAATTGTTGAAAAGGCGCTTTCCAATACCACAATAAAACTCATAACGAATGTAATAAAAGGTACATAAACATTAAAGTGAGTACAACGTATCGAAGCATTGCTGTATACAGTTGCGCTAAACCAACAAATCTAAGAATAAATTCATAACTAGCTTATGATTTATGCACAGCACGTTAACAAATTCCCCATGGAATTTATCGAACTTTTAAACTTAACACTAAATGCATGGCAACATATTCTGAACTCAATTTTTAACCAAGTTTCGTAACACACCGCAAGTAAAGACACATTATTACGTGCAGCATTCTAAAACAGTCTAAGTAAGTTCGGAGATCCAATTTACAACATTGAGCTGTAAAAATTATTAACGTTCAACATATCAATCAGTTGTGCCAACTGCGGTTGACACGCCGAGTTGGCGAGCTTTGTGCCCACTTTAAAGAAATGCCTGGCAAGTTCTAAGAAATTTTCAAAGATTGCCTCCAACTTGTCAAAGTTGGGGTGTTCAAAAATGCCACAACTAAAGCTCCATTGCTTCGAGCGCAGATAGTCATTATATTTGAGAATCACGGTGAATATGTTAATCACAACTTGACTTGCGGCAGAAGCCTTCTTGTTGAGGAGACACCTAGTTATACAATATAAAATATGAGGGCTATCACAAAAAATGATTTTGTAAACTTACAGAAAGTGTATCTGCATCAGATAGTTTGCATGATGCGAATATAAACTATCGATATCGTCTATAGATTTTAAGGCCGTTTGAAATTCAGTCCAGCCACTATGCAAGACTTCACCTACAATGTAATTTTGAAGGGTTTGTATGAAGTGTGTCATAATGTGTCTGCAAAGTTGGACTCGCTGATAATGTGGCGATATGCGTAGCGCTGAAACACGCCTGACGTTTGATTTGTTCAGCAGCCGAAGAGTCTATAACAAGATACAAATATATTTACCATAAACATTTAGTATAAACTCATTCTTAAAGACATACCGTAAACATCTTTTGGAGTATCCAAGCTACACGATGAATTTTAAGCAAAAACTTGAATATGTCATCATATTTCTCCAATGCATCCTTCGGAATCAGTACGGTCAAAGGCCAGTCTATTGTATAAACAACAGTTATACAGTCTAGAATACGAATGTCTGATAGGTCAAGCATTCTAAGCGCGGTGTCAACAGATAATCTGATTCGCAGATCTTCTCGGATATTAGTGGGTATATTAATTGTAATCGATTGCAACTCCCATAGTGCTGAGAAATTAATGGTATATAACCTCTCAAAGAAGTCTTTTGTAATACTCTGGCAGTACTCTCCATCCAGAAAGAAGAAGTAGCTACGAAGTGTCTCCAAATGTGTCAAATACTGCAAACTATCAATATAAAATTTAAGAAGTTCTTCATTTACTAAACTTGTTTGTAGGTTCAGCGGCAGCATAATGCTATGCCGAATAAAGTTATCCATAATTGGGACACAGATGTCTTTAGCTTGATCTACCGTTAACCGCATGGGAGCGTAGTCCATACTACATTCATCATCCTCATCCGTTGGTGTAGTGCCGTTCGAGCTGGATGTGGTGGCTGTTGTAGCTCCGACGAATAAAGTGGCACATTTTCCGAAATCATATATTGGTGTCACCACATATGGAGGTGCTTTGTATGCGCCGAAATCCTGCAATTCTAGATTAAGATCACGCTCCTGGCGTGATACTGTAGGAGAGGAAATTACGTTTCCTTCACTGTCTTTAGACACCAAAGGATCTATTACAATACTTTGATTGTGCTCATTTTGGTTGTTCTCGATATTTTCTTTGACATAAGATTGATTTTTGTTAGTATCATTCGTAGATAGGTTTTTATTGACGATATCTTCGTCAAAGACAATTTGACTCTTCAATGCGTTATTGCGGTTTTGTGTAAGATCTGATTGGTGCATGAGGGATTCACCATATTCCTCCGCGATTACCTTTAATTTATTCTGCTGCGCTTCAGTCAAAATCTTCTTAGTGATCGCTCTAGGCTTTCCTACTGGGGTCATAATGGATGACGACATTACCTTTTGTTTGTTGCGTTGTGCGTTCGCAAAATTATTCTCTGTAGTTGATACATTATTATCAAGATCGGGTTTGATATTTTCCTTGGTCTTCTCTATGTGCGCGGTAGTGTTTGGAACTTCATTTGCGTTCATAATATCAACTTCAGTAAGAGGTTCGAGATTATCTTGAGATTCATCAACGGGGTCTTCTTCAGTGCTTTCTATGGGATTTAAAAGAGATTCAATGGTTTTAAGTCGGCTAATTACCTCACGTTTGGTGTCGACTATTGTAGGAACAATATCAATCGCATTTTGCGATATTTCTTTATAGTGTTTAACCATACGTGAACTACAAGTAAATCAAATTGTTAATTGATGCATGTGGTTTGTAGAATTGAGAAACTAATCGAATATATGCGCAAGTCGCATACAGTCGTTTTCTTCTTAATTTCAGCGTATAAAATACGCGTGTCATCAAAAAGTCGACGAAATAATAAATATAAATGTGCCTTACGCTTCTTCCATGATCATGCTTCCGATGTTCTTCCTCATTAAAAGTAACTGGCCCTCTTCCATAAGCTCCTGCATCTTTGTATTCATATTGTACTCCTGCCTAGCAGCTAGTTGCTCTTCGTAGTCCTTTTGCTTCTCAATATAACGGTTCTTTTGGAGTCTATACTCCTTTTCAATTCTCTCCAATCTTGCAGCTATATAACAAAAGATGAGCCGTTCACACACCAAACAATAAAACTACTAGAATTTAGTTTTTACTTTGAATGCGCCGATATTCCCTATAACGTTTCACAGCAGCGCCTTTGCGAAAAATCAACAAATCATCTTCCTTTTTTGCAAGCCAATCCTTCAGCGTGAAGGATGTCCCACCTGCAGCCGTCAGCATACTTAATTCATATGCCTTCATATTACGTTCCAACTTTAATAACATCTGTTGTGTCAAGCACACTTGGATCAAATTCGGCCTCGGTATGAGGAAATACTGAAAGATTCTTGATTGCGCTTGGCATTGCTTAAGCAAATGGACGGATTTTCCACAGTGGAGTATGGTTTTAGCGAGATCACTGAGGAACCATGGTACCAATTCATCGACAACGCTGAATGCCCGACTCCAATACTGCCTGTTTTGGGTAAAAAAGAATCTCTCGCTGACATGTATGAAAAACTCACAGAACGGATCCTTCACCGTGCCTTCAAGTAACCACGGGCGTAAAAACTGACTAAATGTAAAGAAAATAATATCTTATTAAGCATGTTACCATTACAGCGTAGATTGCCATGAAACTTACATAAAATACTGCTGATAACAAGGGAATAGCAACCCAACCAGAATGTATATTAAATTAACGTCAGTGTAGATGAATGTTTTTTTGTATAGATAGTTCAAGAGGTCCACTCCTGTTGGAATAACAGCTTCCCGCTCTTTGAACAATCCTACTTTACAAAGTGAGGCCATGGTATACAGTGGTTGAGATAATTGCTGGCAAATTTTATGGAATTGTAATAGAGTTACTTGGCCCTCAAGTTTGAATGTCGCAGCGTGGTAATAGAGCAAGAATCTCTTGATGGTATTACAAAATTCCTAACAAAAGACAATTCCTATAAATTTTCTCTTTATATGAGACGAAACAATGATGTGTTATGGAAAACGCTACAAAGTGAGGCGAGCATGAAGTAGACTTTCAGATATTTTTTAAATGTGAATATTTCTGGGTTCGTCATGCACAATTGCGTAATAGAATTTTTCATGCATTAAAAAATCACTTGCAGAATTGACAGCGTGTTGTCTATATAAAACATAGTTCGCTAGAATAAATGCAAAGAAAATACTTCTTTAGTATGTTCTTCAAAAACTTACTTGGTAGATAATCCCATATGTTTCGGCATTCGCTAACGCCTTTGAAGTCAGTTCTGTGAGTGCCTTGTAGCATATTCCACAGTTAATAAGAAGTTCACAGTACTGGAGAAACATGTCCCTTGTGATACCAATGAATATAGCATCTGGATTGACAATGAAGGTACCTTCTATGAATGGGAATGTGACTGATTGCACACCAACTGTAAACGCATTATTAAAGTATTCAACATCTTGCAAAAACTAAAAAGTACTAAGGAATGCTTACTAAGGAGAAATTTAACGTCTCGGAGGTATTCCTCCGAAGTTAAAGCTCTTTTTCCTAGCAAGGCAGCATCTCTCATACATGGTGTTTTAGAAGCGCACATGTGATCGAGGGTACAATGCATATCTTCATTCTCGGTGACAAAACTATTCTCTGGAATGTCTGCATATTGTCCTGCAGTTTCCCAAGTGTTGCACGTTTCCGAGCTCATATGTGCTATCTGATCCCAAAAGTCAAATGCTGCAACTATGGAATTCTCCACACCTATGCTTTGTTCTTGTGATGTTTCAGAATCTTCTTCTGTGACAGCATTGCCCGGCTGTATTTCAGGGGTGCAAGAATTACTTTGGCGGGTAGATGACAACTGACCCCAAAAGTCAAATAACGTTGATATGTGATTCTCAACTGCATTTTGTTCAGTGACAAAACTGCGCGCCTGTACTTCAGGGCGAAAGAGATCACACTGGCTTGCATCTAGCGGGCGAATGAATTGGCATCTATTGGTATACAACGACGGAATGTTGTCCGTCGATTCCTTGTCACTTTCAACTTCCTACATAATATGATTTAATTAGTTAGTATCATGTGTCTTTGAATAGACCTATAGATGAACCTCTGGTTCCTTTGGCAGTCTGCGTAACTTCATTAAAAAGGTAAGGAATGATTCTTTTGTGTCTGGATCCCAGTCAAAATCCTGAATTGTTTTATAACATTCCTCAAGTTGTTGTGCATGTTGAGGTCTCTTGCAAGTCTGTAGAATAAATTGCCAGGTCAGAAACTGATCTTCTATGGGATGATTTGCCAACCAGTATGGATCTTGATTAATGAGAAGATTAATTCAGTATACAGTATTTACATATAAATGGGCATATAGATCTCACACTTCAGAAGTGCACATGTTGCAATCATATGTGCAAATACAGAAGGAAAATCGTTACCTGGCGCAGGCTTATTATGAAATAGCAACGTTTCGAAACATTTCTTCCGCAGTTTCATGACGAGCGCATTTCTAACGTTCCTACCACTCAAAGACAACTGATGCTCACACAACTTTGTCAGCAAACTGAACACGCTTGCATCACTCGACATTTTGACATTCACTTAAATAACGAACTGGAAGTTATCGCGGTTTCCTAGATTTACTAGCATTGCTTACAACGCATTTTGCTTAACATGGCTTATTCTAACAGAACTAACTCGCATCAAGGCCTTCAACACGACTAAAACACCCGGCATACTCCTCGCCTATGATAATTTTAGCGCCTCTTTTTGGCATGCAAGGTTACGTTGTGTACACCAAACGAAATTTATAGTTGTCGATCATTGCTGATATTTACGCCATCTATGCATGAATGTTTAATGCATGCATTAAATTTAAATAAATTAATAAACTTTGAAACAAAGCAATAATTATTATGCATTAAAGAGAAAATGATAACAACTTAACTGATTTACCCTTCATATCTTTAAATAAAAAAAGAGGAAAAATTATTATGATTTTCTATGGAGAGAGATTAACTCGGAGCTGCTTTTAAATTTGTAGAATATGTAAAACTCAATTAGTCACATTCTAATTAATTGAATATTAGATAATAATGTTGATTATTCATGGAATAATGTTTAAACTTTATTGCAACTTTTTCAGCTTTTGTTTTTTTCTTTACATCACAACACATCAATGTCTACAATATAACGTGTAGGTCTAAATACCGTTCGAATTTATTAAGAAAAATTTATGCTGCTGTCGTGGTTTTGCGCGTTGTTTACATTCTGAATTGTGTTAAAGGCGTAAATGTAAATCCTATAAAGTCCTGTCCGTCCTGTCAGTTGTTAATCGCCTTTGGTTGTGCTGCAGCAATATCGAATCACTAAATTAATTTTCTAAATTCTGCGTAGTGGGTCAATTCTTGAATTGCTGCTCCTAACCACCATGCAACTTCTAAATTTATAACAATCTCGTGAATTACTTAAAAAGCAGTGCACGATAAATCGAATAAATCTATTCCCAAACAAAAATCGAATTGGTTAGGTTATGAACACAACCACTTAGGAGCATTCTTGGTGCCATAATTCTACACCGCCAGCTCGCAAAAGCCTTCGCGAATTGTGCGTGTGGAGTTGGCAGTTAATATGCTCTGAGGACTAGTATTGAATTATATGGAGAACGAACGTCTACTGGTGGCGGCCGGACTGACGGCTGCCGCCGTCTTGGGCGCGTTTGTCTTCTGGGGTCCTTCTACGGGTAACAGTGGACGTGGACGTCTTGCTGGCTTGGTCAACCTTGGCAAGACTTGCTTCCTCAATGCTATTCTACATGCCCTTGCTGCCTGCCCTCAGTTTATCTCCTGGTTAGAGCAGGATAAGCTTGTGAAGGAAACCAGCTTAAGGTGTACTCTAGCAACGGTACTATCAGGTAAACAAAGAATTATATGAAAGCAACTGTTTGACTAATACAGTTTTGGTTGTATTACAGTTGTTAATGGAACACACAAATCTATGCAAGAGACTTATGCTCCTGCTGCAGTTATAAATGCATTGAAGAGACTTGGCTGGGTTATACCTTCAGGGGAACAGGATGCTCATGAATTATTGAATGTTATCTTAACTACATTGGATGAAGAAACATCCAAGTTGACTAGAAAGGTAACAAAATCTAATGTATATAACATACCATAATGTTAAAACTAAAACTATTTGCATTGCTTCTTAGTCTGGGTGCCTATCAGATGCTTTGGGTCTACATGATCTCCAGTTGACTCCTTCTGACGAACGTTCCGTGAGCCCAGCACCAGACTACGACCCACGCGGCAGTATCATGTCCCTAAACGACATTGGGCGCCCTTTGAGCCTGAATTTTGTTGGAGGACACCGTTATAGATGGATCTCACGTTCCTGCAGAAGTTTGCACATTGCTGGACCACCACCACAACCAATCTCGCATCCTTTCAGCGGCACTCTTACAAGTCAGTTGAGATGTACCGAGTGCGGCCACAAGGTAGATCATTTTATTACGTTTCTTTCATTGGTTAATATTTGTTTGATTTTAGTCTAGTGTGCGGTACGATAAATTCGAGTCTTTGTCTCTTGCACTTCCAAGTGGCATGGGGGATTTGGGATATGGTCGGCACAAGCTGCATCAGCTTTTGACAAATTTCGTGACGCCGGAGATCATTGCAGATGTTAAATGTGAACACTGCAATAAGGATCGGTATCCTCTAGATCCCCCGATTCAGTCGAAGCATATTAAGATACTTAATTTTGGCAAGGTAATTTGGTCATAATTGAATTTTTATTCTTGAAACATATTTATAAAGTTGAGAATGTTTTTGAGAGTATTTGATTTATATCGTCATGCATGGAAAGGTAAATCAATGCTTTAATTCGAGTTATGCATGTAAATGTTATGACCTTCACACTGTAATTGATATTTTGCTTGCTAGAAATCAAATGAAACAATGATTAATGTTTGGTAGTTTGATAACAAACACAAAGGTTGCAATCAAATATTTAGCCAATTTCATGTTTGCTAGCGCTTCACGTTGGAATTGCAACTTGATTTGATGGGTTCGACTTTAGTGATTTCAGTGATACGTCAATACTCGTAACACTCTCCTACATTTGCGGCAATGAATTTTATACTTCGTATTTCTTTTTACGCATTAACCTATTTATATCTTGCTGAGGGGTTTGTGGTTAGATATTTTTATTAGAAATATTTACAAAGCTAAATGTAAGAGAAATCAATATTGACTGCTTCTGAAATGAATTTGTTCTCGGCGTATGGTCTTTCAAAAACGGATAACTGCGTATTAGAAGCAATCTCATTATGTCCAATAGGACTTATCTTATCCCTCTATAACTGTAAAAATGTAAACAACAAACTTCCTAAACATATAGAATGTTTCATTGTTTGTTTCTTCTCAGTTACCACAATGTCTCTGCATCCACATCTCCCGCAATACCTGGCAAGGTAGCGGAGTCTCCAAACGTCAGGACTACGTTCAGTTCCCGATGCGCTTGTCGCTCGCAGCATACACCTTTATCCAGTCCCAATATCTTCGTCGCGTCTCGACCAATCTCTACATGAGCACCAGTGAAGGCGGCTCCCCATTGTCCAACAGCATGCCACATTCCTGGAATGCGGGATCTCTCAGTGACATGGGCAAAGAGTGGCGTAATGTTTACCAACTCGCTGCTGTTGTCGTCCATTCCGGTGATGCTTATTCTGGGCATTTTGTGACTTATCGACGTGGCAATCAAACATCAAAGTAAGTTGGATTGATCGCTTGTTATAGAACTTTACTCGAGCCAATTTTTGATTCGTTTCAGGTGGTACTACACTTCTGATGTAGAAATTCGTGAAGTCAGCATGGACGAAGTCCTCCAGAGTACGGCATACATGCTCTTTTATGAGCGGACCTCCAATCTTGGCGTTTTCTAGACAATTACGGATATTTATAGACAATTTCGCGTGTGAGCGCGTTACAGTTGTACCAACTGATCAAAATTTTCAGCTGTGACCAAAGCCGCTGTAACTTAACTTAGGATGCCGAGCGAAGGTTACCGTGCAATAAGAAATTTAATGTAAATTATTTATCAAGGGTATTCACGTTGGATTGTAGCGCTTGTTTGGTCCCTTAATTACGCATCTTTTCAATTGTACATACTTTATTGCTTTTATTTTATTTTGGCACAATTTGTCTATAATTTAAGATCTCAAACTATCTCTTCCTTTGTTTTAGTGGTATTTTAGCTGAAATATAAACGGACGCTCAAAATTAGTCGCATTTACTTTCGTTACGTTTGTAGGCACTTTCGCAGCTGTATTATTTAGTAGTCAACGACTTGTTTTTTTAAACATTATATTAGTTTATTGAGCTGATTTTCGGCTGTGGAATAAGAAACAAGCCGTGCGCAATTTGTACGGTGCATTCATTCTGAGGAAATTAGAGTAAGTCAACCTAAACTTGATACAATTACGTGAACGTCACAAGCAGCAACTCGAAAACATCAAATTACGCTACTCGCCACAATGTGTATAATATTCGATGGTGGCACTTAACCAACGAATGTGTGTTACTGACGGTAGCTGTGATGCAGAACCACGATGAAATGTAGGAGCATTGTGCCGTCAGTTAAGAAAGTCATATCGTATATATCGGTTTGATTGATTTTTATTTTGGCTTTCGAATCACAATTGATGAAGACCTTTCAATATATGTACTTGATATTCAACATTAAGTGGAGTTTTCAATGTTTGCCTTTGTCTGACGGACATTACTTTGAAGTAAGAACAAACTATTGAAATGTTTTAATTGACGCTATCTGGTGAAAGTTGAAATCTTCACCGTCAATCGCTGAGTTGTCTTCCGGCTTTGTTGACCTGATACTTAAGCTCATACTGGTCTGGGGTCAAATGTGACCCAATACCCAGCTGTTTGAGGCTGATGACTGTGTCGAACAGATAGTCGTAGCATTCGGTCATTGTTTTTGCTTGGCGCCAATTTTCACCCCAAACATACACCTGAGCAACATGAAATATAAATTGAAATTTTAATTTTATCGTGTTGTTGACTTACTCCATGTCGACGCACTAGCACTGCGTTGGTTTCTGGATAAGTGTTGATACAAGTAGCTAAACTATCCTTCAAGTCCTGCTCGAATGGCGTGTTCTCAATAATTGGCACAACCAACTCTTCATCGTAGTTGTAGTTCCGTCCTAGTTTGTTGTTCCGAATTCCCTTTATCATCTCTAGGTGCGTGCAGCGAAATTCTGAACCGGGGAAGATCATAGTCGCTAACAAAGCAGCTGCAAGAAATTCACATTAGGGTTTCAATTATCACCGTGTAGATATGAGAGGGAATGGTCTCAGGTACCTTTTGAATGAGTATGAATTACCGCGCCTGCTCCGCGCATTGTGTACGCAGCCATGAATAACGGCGTGCACGCGCTTTTCTTGAGGTATTTTTCAACTGGGGGAATTTCCAGATCCACGCCGTTAATGTCCTGCACGAAGATGTCCTCCGGTAAGATGCGCTCTTTCTGCACGCCCGACGGAGCGATGTAAATCTTGTCCCCATCTTTGATGCTAATTCCACCTCCTGGAAGGCGATGAAAAAACGAAAAATGCAATTATAATGTAGTAGTCATGGATAGCTGGACTTTTGTGTGCAGGAATTCGAACAATGTACATAAATTACCTTTTGTGCTTTGCAGATCAAGTTTTAGTCACACGCGAATTAAGATTAAATTTAATGGTAATTTCTAATATAATTTGGTACTGGTACCCGTGGCATTTTAATATCAATTTAGATGGGTGTCCAATAACATGTCAAAGATAATAAAATATATAAATACATAAAAACATTTCTCCTGGTCCACCTAATAGTACAAAATGAATAACGTTTGAAGTTAACACATCCAAACATAGCTCACCAGTGCCAGTAACCCATCCCAGATTGTAAAATTGCCTGCACAATTCCGGTATTAAATTCCTAGGATGCTCAGGTCCCAGGTCCTGGCTTCGAAAAGACATGTCGTAGCAAGCCATCCTGCTTCAGGTTACCAATTGTTGCGCTTTACGATGGAGATAAATCAATTCAGATGATGGATCGATCGCGTCGTGAGTCTCGGGACCTTTAAAAAGGAAGAAAGCGTTTTAAATACACATCAGATTTATGCGCATCGTCGTAATAAATCCTCTCCAGCAAACATATTTGTAAAAGGCATTGTTGCCTTTGCGTTTTAATGTTCTATCATACTTCACAAGTGGACTTATAGGGTTACTCAAGCGTTATCAATGCTTCTGAATTGCAGAAATCGAAACGGAGTCAAACATTTATTTTAATTTGATGGGATTGAATTTCTTGGAGTCCTTTCCTGATCCCTCGCTTGGTGTGTTGTAGCTATCAAGTAGTTCTAAAGACAAATTGCTAATGGAAATAATGTTCATTGGTAATGTGGTCACGTCTCGAATCTAGTCCCACATAGGCTGGTTTATAATACGTTTGCAATTCGATTAGATTGATGGGAAAGTCGTTAACTGTTAGACACATATAATCATTTAGCTAATGAGAAAAAGCCTAAAAAGTATTTATGCAATAAAAAATCAAAATCCTTAATAATAGAAAAACTAGGACGCTGCTACTTCATAATATATTCTGTGATTGCAATAAATCTCAAAAACTTTTCATCTAGTTAAAATTATGTTTACTGTAACATGTAATTTTTGGACAAGATACTAGGAACGCAGGAAATATCAAGAGGTATTATGTTCAATTCTATTTCGAATGTCGGGTGGGAGGTGAGCATGATCCTGATACTTCCTAATATATATTCTGTGATCCTAATGAATTTCCAAAAATGTTGACAATGTTGTTAAAATGTTCAGTACTACACGTATTTTTTGACTTTGGTACCAAGATCACAGAAACTATTAGAAGGTATCAGGCTCATGTTCGGCTCCCGTCTGAGATTCGAGATAAAAGTGAACAAAATATCCATTAATATTTTCTGCCGTTCTGGTACCAAATTAAAAAATTACGTGTTATGTTGAACATAACTTTTTTTTAACTTTGTGAAGATTTTTCGAGATTCTTTAGGATCGCAGAATATATTAGGAGGTATCAGGCTCATACTCAAAATTGTATTAATAAAAGATTAATAATGAACAGAAAAATTGTTCATATTGCGATTCATGATCGTACGCAACCAGGAAACATGTAGAAATCAATTTTAATGCAAAAATATACTGAAATGATAAAAAATTACAAGAAATAAACTATATTTTAGTTCAATTTTAGAGCACTTGTAATTAAGCTAAAAATAGTTAATGATCACTATTCTATAGATCAACTCTTTGGCTACAAAATGTGATACTATTGATGATCTATCCCGAACAGCTTAACCACTAGAGCTTATTTTCCGAAGCGTATTTTCAAAAAATCCAAAAATGTGTAAATTTTAGCCCATTTTTTTGGTAATTCCAATTAAGGCAAACAAAATTAGATGACACAAATCGAGAGAACATTTCCTTGGCTATAAAATACCATTACTATAATCTATCTAATCCTAATAGTTTTCCTACTGTAGCCAATTTTCCAATACATCTTTTGTGAGAAATAAAGACTTCATAAACTTTGATCTAAATTTGGAGCATTCCTAAATGAGCTGGAAATAATTAATTATTACTATTTGCTAGGCCAACTTTTTAACTACAAATTAAGATACCTCCCATCCATTCAGCCATAGTAGCTTTCCTGTTAGGGTTAGTTTTCGATGTGCATCCAAATTTCTAAAATAAAAAAAATATACTAATCCAGTTGCAGTAACTTCTAACTAATTTAATTGTAATTTTATAATAGTAATAGATAGTGCTTCTAATTATCGGAAAAATGATAAAACTATCTTTAAGTTAGTAGTAATTGTTTTCCCGCTAGATCGCATTTTCCGTCGCGCGTGACAGCAGTTTGAGTATATTAGTTATACTAACTTATAGTGCACTTAATTAAATGAACTTTTTCAATTACCTATTTTACACAACTAGGCAAAATAATTTTGATAAAGGTTTCTTTGAAAGATTATGATATCACTGATATATCTATAAATTCAATGAAGGACTAAAATTTGTTTCACAAAATTATGGTGCATGAAACAAGTTGGTGTATCAATTGGAATAAAAATTCTGAGAGCCTATAAATGTGTTCCACTCTGCAGCAAAATAGTTGCATATTAATGTATTTGTAAGCATCATTTATGCCTTTTGAGTATATAAAATCTTACTTTATGTAGTGCTATTGTTTGGTCTTAGTCTCCTCTCAAACCTCTAAAACGTTAAGTTATTAAGGATAACGTTCGAATCCTTTGAAAGACTAAAAAAGTACCACCGTTGGCATTAAGCCTCAGAACAAAGCTTTCAGTTGCTCTACGCTTTTCACTCTTCGGTTCTCAACTTTGATGTGTTTGGTACATTTCTTTCAAAACCCCAATATGTAAACAAAATACAAAATACAAGAAAAAGTGATTCAAAAACAAAAGCAATAGAATTCATGAATAAATTGTCTGTTGTAAGATTATATCGCCTTTCAAAGTGCCACTAAATAGTTGCACGGTGCAACAAATTTTTGATTTTGTTGGCAGTCATGTAGGCGGCACGTGTTGGCGAGAATAAAATTACAACAGCGTGCATGACGGAGCTCAGGAAATGTTTGATATTTGCCGCCACAACTTAAGGCACATGGTTTCAATCATGTTACGGTAATATTCCCTAGATATAGCGTAGATTCCGAACATAATGCAGCGCATTGAATGAAACAATAGCAGACATGGGTTTTAAATAAATTTATGTATGATGCACATGTCACTTTACGACGGCATTTCTAACAATAAATTCAAACGTTGAGTATTTAGGCTTGTGACTGTCCACATCACAATGGTCTCAAATAAGAATCGAGTTATATTTGTTGAGGATATGTTTTTATGCGCGTCATCTGAATCATCCTGTCTTGCATAGTATTCTGCGTAGGATTCAGGCCGTAGGGTGAATTTGTTTTTTTATTATTACAACTCGCGACCCTTCATCATAAAGTAGTGAAGAAGTAAATTTATAAAAGTTCCACGGCGGGACTGGACAATGGAGGTTGGGATTTTCTTCCCGTTGATCCCATAAACGTATATTAGAGCGGGATGTGCTTCTGAGGAGGACGGGAGGCTGTTGAAGATGATATTCACTTTGTGCGGCACACGCCGTGAATGAGCAACAGCATATTCTGGTCTTGGATCACTTTTATTAAGGCTCTGGAAGGGAATACGATGATGAGTGTACAGAGAGCACTGACCACGCGCAAGACATCATCACGTAATGCATTCTATGAGATGAGCAGGATAATCTTTCTATGGATTTTATTGAGTTTATTCCCGGTTTTTTCAGCTTAATAAAAATTCACTTCATGTCGGCCTCTAATTGAAGCCTGTATTGTACGATTTGATAGATTCCTTAAAGACTCTTCTTCACTCTGAAACTGTGAGTGAAATCCTAGAATATTTCTGGCACGTGGGACAAACTAATACATAACCCGGAAGTTTTCAATTCCTTCCGATAGAAAAACCTCCTATTGTGTATCAGCAAAGAAAATTGTCTAGTACTGCACATTGTAAAGATCTAATCCGACGTAACGATAAATCCGGAAACTAATAGCACGACAAATTGCTACGTGATGCTGAGTTATGGAGTTTCATCCCAAAATATTGTTTTTATTACCGCAATGCGTGGTTTATTCCGACGATAATAAGAAAATACTCGCGGCAGCTCGCTATGATGAAATAAATGCTCCACATGGAAACATAATCCAATAATCATTGAAAATTTACGAGTTTACATAAATTTAGACTGTTCTTGTCTAGCTATCTTTGGCTCTAGCCGTTGAGATTATAAACGAGGTGACTAGATGAATAAATGAATCCAAGATAGATACAAACTGACAAGGGCACGCAGATTAGTTTTGTGTTTTGGGTCTGCAAGTGATGTCTTTGATCAAGTTGCACATTGTAACATACGGTGAATGAAGATAAAATCATTGCACTAACACAAAACGTGTTCATTATGAATTTTTCATGAAGACATCATGTGATTAAACTGCACCTAAATGGATCTATTTATACATTATTTTACCCGGAATAAAACTTAACACATAAATTTAGCTCAATCTTGATGAAATCATTACAAGATGTTAGCTGCAAATTATTTCTGAATTACTCGTTTGAAAGAAAATTATTAGAGTAAATGTAAATGAAGAAGTTGTTAATATTAGCTTCTTAGCACGCCCTCACTGCCCTGCAAAGAAATGCTTTAAGTTTAGGGTTATAAAGGAAAACTACCCATAATACCAATAGAAAGACATTAAATTTTTATATCTAGAACTTTCAGTTTTCTAGATATTAGGATAAGAAGATGTAGAAGAACTTTACGGTGTAAATAATACAATACAATTTTTTGAAATGATTTGTTTGATTTAAATATATAACGTCTTGCCTTCTTAAATTGTATCCCATGTTTTCCTATTTTTTTTTTTTTGACAATTATTGAAGAAACATCACTAATTGATGGTCATTCACCTTTTCTATCATTACAAACATTTCAGTATAATAAAAACCGATGAATAATGATGAAGAAGCATATTTTCTTTGGAATGTCTTCAATTATAAATGAAACATCTTTATATCACGAAGCCTGCGCTTAAAAACACATCGCTAGCCAGTTCAAGCGTGAGCAAATTGAAACCAGACGGAATATGAAGTTCGGCCGATTACTAATTACAGATTGTAGCCGGGTGTCTATCCCAAGAAGCAAGCAAAGAGAAGAAACGCAAGAATCACGATGATTTAGTGTCGCAGTTGCCACATCTAGCGATGACGCATAAACAAGCCTGTCGCAATTATTGTACACCAGATTCCTAAATGAAATTGCATGTTTGAAATTTCCACAAATAAACAGGCAGATTGTATATCAACAATACAAGAACCAACCTATCGTAAAAAGTGCGAGACACGCTCCGGGAATCCTAGATTGTGATTATTTTCACTACGAAAAATTGATTGACGCCGGCCAAACTTGATACGGTATAGATTAAATGCATGTTTATTATATGCATCTTCTGGTTCGAAGGAATATTAGGGTCAAAAGTCATAGACTGAGCTGCGACTGTTCAGAATCATTTGGCCGTTGAAAAGCAACGAAATCAAATAATTTCCTAGCAACTTATAAAAGAATGATATTTTATTCCATTTGTCTGTTTCTCTCTTCATGTATTGTTTCGGATAAAAACGATGTTGATGTAAAAGTATGAACAATTCAATTAATAGACCAATCCAAGTATTTACTGGTTAATTTATGTTCCACAGCAGAAGACATGAATCGGCTTGAGGGATGCAAAAACATATGCTTAACATTTTCTAAAACAAACGGCCAAAAAAACTTTGTTCATTGACATCCATGGTGAATAATAAATTGGGTCCCGAATTCTTTAGGCATTTAAGGAAAATCCCTAGTCTTCGAGAGGCAAGAAGTTGCCCGTTGGTGTGCAAAACGAAGTGCGCCAACTTTCCGGGATGGAACTGCCAAACAAAAGATCACAAGCAACCGGGAACTTGCTAGGCTTTATAATGGTCTAATAACATCGGAAAAGTCAAACAACATTTATCAAGTTATTTGGAAGCCAATTTTTCATGCGAGGATTCGGATAAGATTGACAATTGAATGTTGATTAAAGTTAGGAGGCTTTAGGGATAAACTAGAAAAAAAGTTGAGGAGCAAAATTGAATGGGGATAGCAATAATAACGTGCAATATTGGTGATATCAACATATCGGAGAGTAAACAGGTAAATGACAGCAGATTGAAAACATGACAAGAAGTTTTCACGTGAAGAGAAATTATTAGAACTCTTGTTGGATCAACTTTGGTATAATCTATTTCAACTTATACTAATCGAATTAATTTAAAATATATTTGAAAATTTTCTAAAATGGGTCGTGATACCTGGAGCAGATAAAAAGTTTCTGTGTAATTCTATGAAAAAGTCTTGATAACTCCTCTATTTGCTGGGGCAAAAGCAACGAAATGTACGTACCAATTTTGGTTTCAATTTCCTTTCAAAGTTTATTATTACCTATTTGATTTTTTTCTATCTCCTGGAGGCAAACTGCCTAACAAATTTTACTAGAATTCAAAGCAACGCATTTTTTAATGCTCCTATCTATTCCGGATGTATGAAATATTGATGTTTATTTACTAAAATTATTTAATTTTCCATATTGAATTTTTTATTTCTATATTTGCAACCTTAATTAAATCAAAAATGAATTCAAATCAATTCTGGATATAAATATAAGACATTTTCACTGAAGTGTTTGCAATTCTACGAAATAGAAGAATAATTACAACATAAGTGTTTACCAGTAATCAAAAGTTTAAACCATTTTCAATATTTGCTTTTTTTGGAGGCATAAAATTGAAGCAAATCTAATTCTTAATTTTTGGTTTAAAACTAAATTTTTAATTATAATTCAAGCAAATATTAAACTTTAAATCACAATTAGAAATAATCTTTAGTTCCTTGATTACCTAATTTGACTATAAAATTGAACATTTACTAATCCCCGATAGGCATCTATACTCTTAAGATAAAAAAAACCCTGATTTTTTTGTGCCAAGTTGTATAAGTATTCAAAATAAAGCAGTTACAAAAAAAAAGATCATGACTATCTAATCATGACTCCCCAATGAAAATGACCCCATGTGCTTGCTTCTGCCTTTGCTTGCCCTCCTACGCAACTGGTGTACTATTGACGTATTGAAGTAGAAGATAATTTTCTCTTCTTATATATGAGTAAGTATCGCCAAGTGCAATCAATCAGTGCGCCAACAAAACCCAATTGATAACAAGCCAAACTTTCCATCCACGAAAAATGCAACGCCAGCAAAATCCACATTACGGAACAAATCCACACCTCAAGAAACCGGCGGCAAAAGCATTTCCCGTTTCCACGTTGACACAATGATGTGGCACAAATGTCGTAGTGTATTAGAGTATTTTTACACTAGCGTACTTGTACACTAGTCTCCTTGTTAAGGTCCGCTGCTGATTGTTAGCGTTCATGTACAGTACCCGCGACGCAATTGCCATTTGAACGATTGAATTGATAAGCCTGAAACCGGGCTGGTAATGGATCGTCGGACGCGCGTCGGCGAAAGATCAGACGCGCATGTCTCCGGTGCGCGCCACCACCGCTGCAGCCGATGCCGCCAGCAAGGAAGAGGCCGGGATGGGGCAACTCCACGCGTTTCCGACGCCGCCGTCGCCGTCGTCGAGCAGGACAACGCGTTTGGTCGTGAGTCGCGCGCCAAACTCCGTACAGCTCATTCGGTACGGTCCAGTCGGGACGCGCGCGCGGATTGTAAATACAAAACATGGTCAAGATCGCAATTTAGAAATAGTTTACAAACATTACGCGATAAGACGAAATATTTTAAGAACAGTCAAATCATCGTGAGACACAACAATGACACACTAATCAAAAGCTCCGAATAAAAATTTGAAAGAAAACTCGTCAGGTCTTCACCTTCAGTTTAAAATCACTGATCAAATCACACTTGCAAACACACAAAGCCACAAAGTCATTGCTTGTCTATTGTTTCTATTTCAATTCTTCTGCGTTCGCTGGTAATCAATCAACATGTAGGTAGATTTCAAGCTGGAATTGTCTTTCAAAGGTCTCGTCCGTTTCGACCCGGTAAAAAACAAAACGAGTTTTGAAATCAGTTCACGTTCGGCCCATCCGGGATCGTCCTCCTCAACTTTAATTCAATAAATCTTCATAAAATTAACGTTAAAATTCCTGACAACCATAAATAACACTTTAATGCAACGCCCATTAAAAACCTCATTTGTCCACACCGACAACAAGTAAGCAAAGTAAGACCCTTTCTTCCACACGGATGCTGGCAGCAAAAGTTCTTATCACGTATTTTGATACATCCAATTAAAAAACGTGCCGAGCGACATGATTACATCCGTAAACATTACCATGACTGATTTGGGCTTGAATTTTGTGTCATTATTATTCACCCTCCTTTGTATATCACGCGCAAGGAGTGCGCTTCATTTTAACTAATCTCATCACAGTACAAACCAAGTTTATAAACAATTGTCAACGAGCTGACGTGGAGTGACAATGAACGTGTCGGAAGATATCGAAATTACCGATTTCACTGAGCAGCAGACGTTGGAAAATAGATCGGGATCTAATGAGAGCATCGATTCTTTTTACTTCTACGAGGTGAGTACTTTTCAAAAACCGTTTTTTCGTCGATAAAAGAAAACTTGGACAACTCCATAACATGTTAATCTGTGTCTCTGTAATTATTCAATAGTTTGTTGAAATTTGTTAAAGTTTCGGCATCAAGCTGAGATTGGAATACATCAAAAATCACGTCTCGTTCAAGTTTTGTCTGTCGGGATGGATGAACAAGGACAAAAACACCTCAAGAGTTTTTCCCAAAGCCTAACTAGTTAATGGGCTCTGTTGGAAGAGACCACACAAAATCACGCTAATGAATGACAACCGGCCGTGACTCCCACTCGTATAAAATCCATCCATTTGGAATTTACAAATGCGACCTCTGATAAGACGACGATAAATCGGAGAGAGTGTAATAATTCCAACGGTTCCATCTTGAAATTATTTCGACATTAAGGCTGTGCGAAATGCTAATTGATTTCTATATGTCGTTAATTATATCCTCTATCTCTAGCTTGAAGCAAACGCGTCTAATTAACTACCTTTTACATTTAAATACAGCCTGATAAGATGATGCAAATATGAGGTAGCTCAGCAATTACTTTAGCTACTTTAAACAAATTACTTGTGTTAATATATTGATCAGAAGGAATTTCAGTTTGTTGAGGCACCTATAAAAATGCAGAAAATTAAATTATGCCATTATCTATTATGCAAGGGTAAAGTAAATTGATGTTTATTAGCAAGTGAAGATGTAAATTCGCTGAATTACTATCTAAATAGAACGAGTCATTTTAGTTCAATTACGCAAATAACTTTTCATGCGTTTATTTGCGTGAAAGTACGATTGATAACGTAAACAAGTTTTTAATCATCATACTGGTTTTTTATCAAGTGTAATTTCTTCTGCGTTTGGCTTTTGCTATCTTGGGCAAAATTGAGAATCTATTCAAGCCAACGTGAACCATATTTTATCGTCCAAATTATAACTAACAACGAATTTGAAATTGCGAATGAATGCTAAAGTGAAAAAATATATGTAGCTTCAATTTATTTCTTAATCACGACAATTTGCCGTAAATTTCCTCCGCTTTTATTTCTTATCCGTTGTTGAGACAATTATTACGTTCTTCACAGAATTATGCAAACTGAGCAATGCAGGAGCCGGCTGAAGTATGTCGGGGATAATTTAGTGTGGCTGGCAGCCCCAACACGTGCAGGACAATTTGGCAATTTGCAACGCTTTCAAACTCTGTTGCGGGGACATCCGCGTCCTGTGTACTAAATCCAATATGTAATAAGTTAAATGATTCGATTATTTTTATTCTTGGTACACATTAGACTTAAAGCATAGAAATAAAAAGAGGAACGATGGAAAACTACGAAAGTAATAATTTGATGAAGCCACTTTTGAAATGTAAAAATATGTAAATACGTCGGTTTTTACGTAAATAGTGAAGTCTTTTTAATTTTTCAAGTATTATGGGAAAGTTAGCCCACGGGGATAACAAAAACAATTTGCAACCTGTATAATATGACATCGCAACTTCAACTATTTAGAAGCATAAAAAAATAAATATAAAATAAATTTAATTTTTAAAATAAATATACCTCAGAATAATCCTTATGCCGCTCTTGAGTTCTTTAAGATTACTTAGAAATAAACTCATATTTCAATTACAAATTTGAATGAAACGTGCTCATAAAAAGATCCCAGAAATGTGATTGCAATATAAAAAATGTCAAAGTAGCTTATTCAATAAAAGTGCGAAGTCTTTTTAAATATGAAGGGTCCTTCTAAACAGCTTAGTGAAATGATAAACATAAAAATTCCTTCACAGATCATGTTTACTGATGCTTTATGTTTAAATTTATCATAAAAGTGACATGTGAAATGAAAGGTTTGAAAAAATCAAAGCTAAGTCGTTCTACGCTAATAAAATCCTGATTTTCTTCCTAAAGATGGTTATTGCGTCTTTTATAGATATACACAATTTTATTTTCATTCAATTTTCGAGAAAGATTTCCAGACAAATTTACTCATCAAAAAATGATGTCAAAAACCATAAATAAATTTCCTCTCTCCAATCCATCTCAAAAAACATTCAAAGCCTTCCTTAACTGCTTACACTCCGGCATCTCTCAAAAAAGAAAACACATACCCCAAACCAAAAAACAGTCTCACTTTATACATCAAAGTTAATTGAGTCTCAATTAATAACCAGCGAAGAAGAAAGAAGCAAATTTCCTGTTCTCTTTCGTTCCGGTTCAAGATAAACATTCTGCGTTCACAGAGTGAATGAATTGTAATCCCTGAAAAACTTGCCGGAATCCCATTCAATGTCCATGGATAGGCCTTTGACTCCTAGTCGCGCTGAAAGTTTGGCGTAAGACAAAAATGATTATCCTCGCAAAGACACAACTGGTTTAAAGTACATTAAATTGCAGTATATAAAAACTTTCGCTGTAACCGCATAATTTTTGCATGAAACGTGAATTATATGCGCGTTTACATTAGATACTTAAAAGCGCGTAGGAAATGTACAATGATAAGGACAACTCGTGGGTAACTCGTATTTTTCACAAGATTTCAGCAAGTTTTAGTGGTGATCAACTTCTAATCGCCAGTGCTGGCGACTTTTCAACGAATGCATTACGGATGTGAAAAATTCGATCGGTTCTCTTTCAACGCCCTGCAATAATCATGGATGCAACTGTGTACACATCATGCATGATACAAAATGATAAAAGTCCAAAGTGAAAAGAACCAACCTGTTTGATGTAACTCGCTTGATAAAGTTGTGATGCATGATTTGAGAATTATACATTAGTAGAGGCAATTAATGCCCGAAGTATGTGGAATATTTGTTAGCCATGTGGGTAAACACTTTAATTGCCCATTGATACCTGCATTCCGATTCACGCCGAGAAACAGGAACGATAGACATGTAATGACACCGCATGTAACAAAATGTAAATCGCATTTGACGATGAATGTATTGGACGCATGCGAATCTGTTGCGTCTACGCAAATGGCCCACAAATGTGGACGTTAATACGCGGACGCAATGCGATATTTAGACATGGTTGTCGTCAGCGCGTGCAGCCAGCGAAACAACGCGTTGATATCATAACGCGGGCATTTCGTATGCGAGACACGCTTACCGGTCACCGCGCACGAATCTGGTGAGCGTGTTTTTCGCTTGCATGCCGGCAGCCAACTTTGAAATATCGCTAGGCAAGGAAGGAGGCAGGAACACACTGGTAATGCAGAGGATGCTGAACATGCCAAGAACATTGTGGTTACAGTGTGGGAACATAGGCTAGCCATTTCAGGTGTTTCTTATCCGATTCCAACACTAAAAAAGGATCATCTCGGGGGCAAAGTTAATTATTATGAATTGGTGGATATCTTTGAACAGAGCAAAACGCATTTATGCGGAAGGTAAAATACTTTCCAATATCGTTCAAGAGAGGAAGTGAAATTTTAAATTCAAGCTTAGTTGGGAGAAAAATTGAGATGATAATAGAACACTGTTGCGCTAATGACGAACCGAGTGACGAATGGGTTCTCTTGGCTTTGCGCCCGTATTTTAATCAACACTGAGTGGTAGGGATGTCACACCCTACTCCAATCACATGCCTCTAACCCTTGGTACGTTCGACTAACGCCAAGCAATATCAATACACTTACTGGAATTTTCTTATCTCGAATTTAAACCTTCATCTGGAACCAGTTAACTACTACTACCCATTTTTGATTACTTCATTTCCAGAACAATATTTTAAAGAAAGAAGTTATCTAAATCAATATCTTTACAATTTCGTTTCTGTTGTTCCCTATCTAACTAACTTCCTCCCATATGCCAGCCGTTAATAAATCCCTTGTCATTTTAGATGATGTAAAGGAAGAAAATATTCATAACACAGCTCTGGATGTCTGCTGATCTCAACAAAAGACCGTCTCAACCATATCCCCGCCACAAATAAACATTTAATTAACATGATTGCACTATTATCTTGCGCATCCCACGAGCATGGAGGAATTGGGCATCGCCCGCACAAACATTGTGATAGGTCGTATCACTAAGTATAACCGCCGATGGCCACGAAGGTCTGGGTTGTAGGCCGTAAGCTCCCGAGCCGGTTTTAAGATCACGAACAGCTAAATAAATTGGGATGTTGCTTTTTCCGCTGCGCTGGAACAAAGAGAAGCTCAATGACAATGGAAAAGGGAATAAAACAGATGACACAGGCCACAGAGAGGCAGTGGGAGAACAGAATTCAGTAGGGCTGGAAATGTGTCAACGGAAAGAAAGGACTCAATTCATTGATTTTTTAGGGTAGGTCCGGAAGATGCAGAATTAGCAAAAGAAGAGATTTATGGACGCGTAAAATTTCTAAGCATGAAATGTTGACACCAAGTGTACACCGTAAAATCTATGGCATAAAACATGAAACAAACAAGATGATTTGCGTTGTACGACTACTTTGATACCCCGCGTAACGTAATAAAGTTCGCGATTTAATGCATTCCGTAGAATATTGAATGAACAGTGGGTTTGTCACTCGACACTTTTCGAAGACCACCGACCAGATGTACTAGACAACTAGTCGATGTTGTATAGCTTGGAATTATGCCAAATGCGCCCAGTGAATAAATTCCCAACTCCTATCCAAATTCTTCTTTCGAATTGTGTATGACGTTGGGAGTTCCGCATGAGCAATTTTTACGAATTACACTCCACACAAAAATCCGTCCCGCCGCAAAAATGAATCAATAGCTAAGCATTAATGACAGGAATCATGAAAATTCATTGGCAAATCCTCAAGTAATAACCGTACTCCTGGAATAAAATGAACAATAATTGAAATATCCTTTTACGTCTTCTCTGCTGCAAATTTAATGTTTTCACATTCGGACTTCTTTTAAACTACCCCAGCTTATTTACTCTGGCACTAAATTATCCCGATACCCATGATTCATATAGACTAAAACATGAATTTTTCAAATGTATATAATAATATACTTAGAGCAGTTTCCACATTGGGATTATCGCTGCTACGATTAACACATTCTGGTCACTCGCAGCCCGCGGTGCAACATTAATTTGCTGCCTGGTTGTTTTTTGTCACATTCGTAGATCAGACGCAAATACGAAGCGAGCTATATTTATCACTTTTTTGATGTGGTCTTGATGATGATCGTCTGTTTCCGCCTGTGCGTAATGCCTGATAGACTCCTGGGACCAGATGAATTTTGCGCAAATGCGTTTCGAATTTAAACACCCGAGTTGAACGAGAAAATTTATTTGTTGGTGTAGATGTCGTCGTAGTGAGAAATGAGGAGACCTTTCGAGATGATTATTTTACCGGGCGGAAACTGCGCAGTGTAAAGGAATTGACAATAAAATGAAAGAAATTGTATTGGGATGTTATTTAATTGCTCTTTTGACATTTACGTAGATGTTGTGCCAATGACGGGCGGATGGCGAATGAGTTCTGTTGGTAATGCGTCACTCTTTTAACCACCACAGAGTGGAAGGGATACTCTCCAAAACGTGCAAGTGACGCCGCTCATTCCCAACTACTCCACTTTACTTAAAAAGTCACTACTGATCTTACCATGATTCACGTTGCTATTAAATGTCGCAAAATTATACGAGATCCGTTTAATTCCATGTCATTCTTGCTTTAATAAAACAGATAGAAATTTTATGTTATAAAATCTGTAGATATCTACAACTCATGAAATTTATTAAGTACACAGAAGTCAAGTAAACGTAATATGAGTCAATTATAGCTAGAAGCAAGCCTTTCTCATCCATCCCACAATATAAGCTTTTACATACAGCAGCAACACTAACAACTTAAGTTAAACAAATATTAATTTAAAATATTACGGCTGGTGGTCTTCCCACTTCATCTCCTTTGGAAATAATTTGCCTCGCATCACTCACATCTCATTAATTTCGGAATCAATTGAATTAGGAAGCCGATCGTTGGCAGTTTGTTGTTATAATTGCAACGACATTAATTAATAATGCACATTTTGACAAACACTTCGCGGAGTATTATAGTTTAACACACGACAAGACAATGCTTTGACAACATCGTCAGTGCAACCTCTCATCGCGACCCATTTTAATATCAACAACTCTTTGATTAATAACGCCAGCGTCCTCATCGCGTGCCACCCTCCCCCCTCCTTCTCCTTCACCGCGGGGTAGCGGTATTTAAATTAGTCATCAATATTGAGCCGTATTACGACGTCGCTACCGAATAATGCAAATTAATTAATTGGCACGCGTTCGCCGCGATGCTGGTGATTAATTAAACGCCTACTATCTTTAAGTGGCGTGGTGTTAATTATTGTATTCGTGCAGACGAATGTGTTAACTGTATCGAGCGTGGATGGATGCTGGGAAGAATGCGTGCGACTATAAATCATCGTCTTCTTTAGTGTATTTGAAGTGAGGAGTTAATTTATTCAAGACAAACATTTGCTACTTGGCAACACTTGAGGCAATAATATTAGAAATAATAATTGATTATTTACAATGAGACATTAGTCCCTAAAAACAGAATTTTATTCATGTCTTCCAAAACTTAAAGTGAAACATACCAGAAACGACATTATATGTTGTACCGTCTAGAACAAAGCAGAGAATAAACTTCGCTGAACTTGCGTCTGGATTTATACCACTGTGAAGTGGTGGGGATGACGTAAGAACCGCCAGACGCGCTGCGTCCTGTGCTACAGCAGCACATCTTGCTTCGGCTGTCTCACACTACGAGTGCATTTTATTAATGTCAATCAACAACTCGCGGTTCTAAGATGAAACTTACCACATAAAATATTAATAATTAAATGATTCAAATTGTCTTCTTACAGGAAACATAAATATTGCATTACTTTTAAATTCACGTAATTAACTTCGTCCAAGTTCGAACAAGTTTATTAGCTAACTGTGTAATTAAAAAAATATATAGTTTATCTCAACTATAAAACAATTTGATCTACGACTATCTTCTAATCTCTTTCTGTTGGCGTTATAGGAACGTGTTTTGACTGTGGACAATAAAACCATCTAAGATACTAACTATAGTAATAAAATTATTTGCAAAACCCTTCAGATTATCATAACAGTTTTGTTTATAATTTTAATGACATTGAGACGTTGTGGAGTTTAGCAGAATATTGTGACATGGATAAAAACACGACGTCGTTAAGTTTACGGCCAATTTACGTAATTAAATATAATTATCATGCTTTGCAAAATATTCCTCAAGATTTGTGAGGTTTCAGATAGTAATAAGTGCAATAATAATAAATATAACCTCAGTCAACAAGTGACTGATAATCATGCAGCGAGTATTAATTAATCCTCAGATGGAATGAGCATGCCGGAATCTTGATTGCAAAGTTTTATAGATTTCAAACTCAAAGAAAATGATTACCTTAATGAGAAGACTATTATGATGTTATAATGAGATCTGCAATCAAAAATTAAACATTAGAAAACACATTAATATAAGAATTATATAACACTACAACTTGATTGTACTTTTCCTGGTTTCAAATCAATGGCTGTTGAGCAATTTGAATCATTTACATAATGTATTTATTAAATCATAGAATTTCGTTTGGAAGATTATAATTTATCGCCACTTACAACACCTAGTTGATGCTTAATAAATATTATAAATTAGATGTTGTTCATTGCGGATGGATATTTGCGCATTTGAAAGCGATTGCTATCCTATGGACCGATACGGTATTGCTTGGAGGAATAGAGGTGTTTGGAACTATTTGCGAGGTTATTAATATTAGGAAAATTATTAAGATGGATATTTGTACACTTTTTTGATCGACATATGCGTGTTGTGAAACACATTATTATAGTCAATATGACAGAATGATGATTTATATGTCACGTGGATGAGAGTCTACGTTAAAATTGGTCAAAGTGAAATTTCTTACATCTGATGTTTTAGATATTTAGACACGAGGTATTTGTTTTTTCGTATCAATGCTTCATGAAAATGATCCACTTTATGCCTTTTCCACTCTTAATCAATGTGTAAGTTCAACAACCAGAAATATACAACGAATGGCCCATAACGTTTTATCTCACAATAACCTGCAAACTTTCCAGTACTCTCAGCAAGAAAATCTCCTTTTCTCAAACCCTTGCTAAATGACAGATGGCTAAGAAGTTGATCCTCTCCAAAGTACATCTCGTAGTAATAGATCATCTCACATTCTTCAGTCCTTACAAGGTTAAGACCAAAGATAAATCAGTGATTGATCAATCATTTTTTAATGTCACACTTTCGCACTTTATCGGCATTTTACAAAATTGAAATGAAAAATTCTTTGTGTCTAGGTGCACATTACAATAGAAATAAAAATAAAAAAAATTTATACGTTAACACTCCTTTGCAACATACTAGGTCATTTGAAGCAGAGTTAATTAAAGTGAATTAGTTTCGAATCGATTATTATACCTGGGTAGAGTTCCAAGTCCACCTGGAAGAGCCCCGTAAATTGTTTAATTTAATTCCGATGTGGGTTGTAGCTAAATTTTGATGTATCCGGTAATTAAGTGTAATTGTGATTTGTTGTTTCAGGCTGAACAATTTACAGTATTATGGATCCTATTTGTGGTTATCGTCGTTGGGAATTTCGGCGTTTTGATCACACTCTACAGCAGGAAATCACGAAAGTCCAGGATGAACTTTTTTATCAGCCATTTGGCATTATCAGGTTTGACAAAATAATCTCTTTTGTTTTCGTTTTATATAATTGCTACCAGGAAATTATTATCAAAAATCACAAATGCGAATAATATCAGTGAATCATCATCACATGCAGAAATGAATTTAACTTAAATTGTTCTGTAGATTTATTGGTGGGACTAATAAGCGTCCTCACTGACATCGTTTGGCGGATGACGATTTCGTGGAATGCCGGAAATTTCGCATGCAAGCTGGTAAAATTCCTGCAGGTATGTAGCACAAATGGCATAGAATGCGAGCGGGCACATTGTCCACCCACAGGAACACATAAATACTTCCCTCAAAAATATTTGGTGGAAAAAAGCGCGCTTGTATTTGGGACGTGCGCTTAAGCAACCGGAACTCGCCAGTGGCGATAAATGTGGTTAATCAAAGGCGCTCGTTTATTTCCGCTCAAGTAGCGCACGCGTTTTCCACCGCAGGCCAACGGACATGAAATACAATATATTATCAAAAGGTGATAGGGGTAGAAAACTAGGTCGACATGCAGCGAAGTTTAATATAAAACAAAACAGTTCAACTTGAAGCAATTCAAACCCAAGAAACCTTGGAAAGAAACCCTTAAAATGCACGTCAAAACAATTTTCTTCATTCTACACGTGATTTTCTTGCAAATACCAGTCAACAAAATCCTTGGACAAGATTCATGCATCTGTACACGAATACGTGAATACGAACCAATTTGCGGTTCCAATGACAAAACGCACGGAAATTCTTGCATGTTCATCTGCGCACAAACAACACATACAAGACTTATCTTCGTCCCTGTTGGATGTTGCTGTGAATGCAAGGACAAGTACAAAGCGCATGAAGAAAATTCCATGAAATACGGTTCGGATAAACGCACTTATTTTAAAGACGGCGACTTCGAGTGCGCTCAATGCCTCCAACTGGAGCTCACCATCCCCGCATGGGGTGTGAATGCAAATATCCCGAGGTGGATTCGCCTGTTTGTGGAAGTGACGGAATCACGAACGCCATGAACGCAAATCTATGCGAATTGAACTATGCGGATCGTGCGTCTTCTGGATATTTCGTCGCCAAAGGGGAGTCTGATGCATAAAATCGAAAATATACACACTTCATCCTCAAGCAAGTTTCATTGCGTGAAGGGATGAACAATAAACAAGTTTTATTGAACTAGTATGAAAGTTTTCTTTTTGCGTTTCATCTTTATATTCAGTATTTTCGAATATAATATATTTGAATGGAAATTCTATTTCCTTGAGAATATTGGTCGTAACATTATTTTAAAAAGGACATAATTCAATTGCTCAATATATCCTTGGAGGCATTGTTTAGTAAATGAACATATAGAACTTTTATGAATAGAGAACCTTTTAACTAAAATACTAACAACGCAAATGGACTTCTGGAAGCTCTTTCAAGTACATAAACTTTTAATTTATGATACCAGCACATAAAAAACATCATTTAAATCAATTAAAAATGGTTAAGCAGTTTTTAATCATCTAGAAAAAAGCAACTAATGATTAACAACAATTCTAGTAATTAATGGTGTAAATTTCCTTCACCTTCAACTTTGTTCTAATATGCTTCAAATTGAGTTCCCTGTTTCCCTATCCTTACTTTTTTTTAGTAATAATTTCATCTTCAAATTACTCTTACTATTTTTCAATTAGTTTTGCTGAAGTTGTATCTTTTCCTTTCCTTACCCATAAAACTCAACATCAAAACATAAGGTCTTAACACAATCCCCTCCAAACTAAATTCACTTGCTCAACCTTTCTCTTGAGTTTCAAGACATGCCGAGAAGAATTTACAGGATTGCTCCGTTTAATTCATTGTTCCAACCATAATGGCTGATGTGACAACACGCAAATTTGTCTGGAGGCAGTCGAGTTGCCTCAACATATCCCGCCTACTACCCTGTAATAATCTAGGCACATAGAAACTGCGCTCGCACTCTTGAATCTCCTCCAGGTCGCCTTCTTTCGCATCTTGTGGCGAGGCCACAAACTCGAGTTAAACATTGAGCGCATTCCCATAATATGCACTCAGGTAGAGCGGGCGTTTGCCTGCAACCAGGATGATAGGAGACAACTCCTGGAATTTGTGCGGGTTATTGAGTGCTTCGTAAATTATGCTCGAGTTTGCAGTTCCCGCGGTATTTTACTAACGGCCAAGATTTTAAAAAATATAAAAGAGGAAAATATTATTTGCATTTGATGACAATATAACAAAATTGTATCCATTTCACAGGTTGTGGTAACTTATGGATCAACCTATGTCCTGGTCGCACTGAGCATTGATCGCTACGATGCAATTAGACATCCTATGAAGTTCTCCGGAAGTTGTGCGTTTACGTTTTAAATAAATATTTTCAAGTCAAGCTTAGACTCATTTATTTAAATTATCTAATTTAATGCATTCCCGTTTTCCAGGGAAACGAGCTAAATGTCTCATAATAGCAGCTTGGTTGTGCAGTATTATCTTCTCTACTCCAATATTGATGCTTTATGAAGAACGGACTATCCAAGGTAACATAAATTATCACAACGATAATTATCAATTATCGAATCAGAACTATATCAATCCATCACAACTTTTTCAGAAGAAATTACTTTGCAAATGACAAAAACTCTGTTCATCTAAAAAATGTATTAATTCTACCACTAAACCCTCATCGATGAATCAAATTCTAATTAACCAAACATGTTCTAAATTTTTCCAACTTGAACTAATTGTTAGTGACAAGTCACATGCAAAATAAACTCGAGAATTCCAATTCATCTAACGTTGTTCCATATTAGCCTCGTTGCAATGACCCTCAGTTTTAAGCACTTCATTAAATCAGAGACAGCTGTGGACGCTGTACAAAGCAGACTTTAATTAATAACCACCATTATAAACTTCCCGGCCTTATTGCAAGTTATTGCCATCCGTATTAGCGTTTTAAATTCGCGCTGAAAAATGAGGCAGGTCAAACACAAACTCACTGCCAACGCAACCCATTCGGTCCAAATGGTCCAGCAAATTATTAATTTATGGGTCATTTCTGCGAACCCTTGCAACGAGTTAAGCCTGCTTTAAGCATTGTCTTGCTTAACGCCGGATTGTGCATGTACATAAATTGAGATATTTAGGGTGTTTTGCATTTTTTGACATTGGTGGATGATGCGTAGGCAAGCAGCAGTGTTGGATTGATTTTCCGGAGTTATGGCATTGGCAGCTCTATATGTGTTTGGTATCTGTGTCGTTGTTCATTATTCCTGCGGCAATCATCGCTGGATGCTACGCATTCATCATCATTACGATATGGTCCAAGAGCTCAGTCACCATGACCAAAAGCAAAGTCAAAGGATATCTAGGTATGCAAGTGGATTAGTGGGCGGTAGATATGTGAAGATGATTGATGCAACCTGTTGATTGCAGGTTCGGATAATTCACGACGAGTAAGCTCGAGGGGACTGATTCCCCGCGCGAAAGTAAAGACTGTTAAAATCACGTTAGTAATAGTTAGTGGTAAGAGATCTTTTCTGAATGATACCTAATACCCTATTATACCATATACTATTGTCACAAATGCTAACATATCCTTCTTTTTTATTATCTAGTATTTATTCTCTGTTGGAGTCCTTATATTATCTTCGACCTGCTACAAGTATTCGGCTATATTCCGCAAACCCAAACATACACCGCAATCTCTACCTTCGTGCAGAGCCTGGCTCCACTCAACTCCGCAGCCAACCCAATCATCTACTGCATCTTCTCAACGCATTTCTGCAAACTCCTCGGGTAAGCCACTTCCGTCCAATATGCTAAACGTCCTCGCAATACAAACTAATAAGTCGTCTTGGCCACCACAGAAATATCCCGCCTTTCAAATGGCTGGATTGCAAGAAAAAGACAAAGAAGTCTCGGGACTATACCATGACAACCACGACCACCACACATACGCAAAGCAGTTCATTATCTGAGGTTTTGACGAACAACGCGACCACCGCAAAGCGCTCATCTTCCGCTCTGGACGACTCTCGCATGATTAATCACATCCCTTTAGTATCGGTGCACTAATTAATTTAGTAGATGATTAATTATGAACATGAGTGCCACGTTTGATTTAGCTATGTCCTATTCATCGTCATGAAATAATTGTGCGTTTCTATGCAAGTCTATGTGAACGAATGCAGGAATGAAAAATAGTAGCGTTGAATCATTAGATGTGGTCAGTGTTCTTCATACATTACTAATATATTTAATAAGCAAAGCAAATCAATGTTTCTGAAAGAGAATCGAAAAGGTGAAAATCCAAGAAATGCTAAATAACGTTCGCAATCATTTGATGTTGAAACAAAACCTGAAATGCAATTGGAGAGACTGGTTAGGAATTATTCTGTGATTTGGTAAAACATGATTGCACTGGAAGCAAAAAAGTTGTGGACTGCAAAAATGTTGGAACAATAATGTTTGATAATAAAATGTAAGGTGTAGCTGATATCATCTAAAAGCAAAATAGAAATGCCAAATATTGATATTTTGTGTATGAATAATGATGTGTATTATGAAATATTATTTACTGCAACTGACATATTGCTATGAATGTTGTAGGTATTGGTCACCGGTCACCACCGTCTGGCAAATGTATAACTGTTTATTTATTTAATAAAAAATGTATACTATGTAACTGAAAACCACTTGCAGAATTTTGGGCTAATATGAACTCTGGTATTCATAAATTTTTCATGTACCTATAAATTCCAGAAACTTGGTAGTCCGATATGTTTGCATGATTGCGTTGCATTTTTCCACATTTATTCACCTGAATTATTTATTCCCGAATTCAAACAATTAAAACTAAAATGACGATAATTTTACATGAAATAACTAACCTAGACTGTGAAATATTTCCGAAAAGCTGTTCTGCTCCCATTCGATCAATTATTTCATAGTCCAACATTAAGGCTCCAGAGTAACATTAATCCCAAAAAAACTCCATCAAAACTGACAGGTTATAAACGTCCTGGTCGTAAAACACGCACGACTTACAATTTTCCGCTGGGCTACAGATAGTCAACATCACGTGTAGTCTCAAACACGAAGGGGGCTGCGAGATTCACAACATCCTGTCATGCGTAAGGAAGCACTAAAAGCACGGAACGTTTATCTCAAAACTGCCCGTAAGCTCTAAACAATTTTAATATGTCTAGAACAGCAAATCTCAACCGTTTAAGTGATGCTACGCCGTGGACCTTCCCCAATATAGAAAGTCCAAGGGTCAAGAAACCACAGCGATAAAACTGCGGACAATGCCATTTGCTCTGTATCTTTCCATCTGCAAACTTCTATTTACAGATAAACTGAATGGAAGACTTTCCCTTTAAAAATGACATCAGATTATTGAAAAAGATTTATCGCTAGATAACGATAACCCAAACCCAAGCAACATTGAAGAATTCGAAGTGATGCAGAGTAATCAACTGTTAAATTACCACAGGAATAAATTAACGATTCCATTGTGATAGAAACAATGTTTACTTCCACTGAAAATGCTAATTACTGATGCAATATCATGAATATACATATTCCCGAATATGATACTCAAATTGATATATCGTATAGCTTGATCTGGATAGTATTTTTTAGGACTAAGGAACAGCAAGTTGACGCGCCAACCTATTTAGTGAGTTGAGCTGTTTGTTTAATTCGTAATGTATTGCCAAGTTTATAGCATGATGTGCAATGTATATCATATTTACATTGTGATAAGCTTGTTGGGAGATTTAACTTATGGTCATTGATGCCCTAGAAAGTCGGAGATCAGCTTTAATAAACTAATGATGTTAATTTTTATTGCTGAAATCAAAACATGACTGTCCAACAAATAAGGTCCTGACTCTAAATAAATTGATCCCAGTTTGTGAACTCCAAGAGACTTCCCATGATCGCTCTGCAGATATCGATGGAGAATTAATTCAAGTGCCCTATATAGGAAGGAATTGGCCGACGTAGTCGGCGCACGTCGCAGGAAAGAATCCTAATCAATGTGTGTGTGTTTAGCAGCCGCATTCTCATCGATGTGACACGTATCATCAGCAGGAGGAATCTGTGGCGGGGCATGGTGGGTTCAACAGTAGGTGGTGCACGTGGTATATATAACAGGTTGAAAGTTCGGCATGTGACATGGTGTTTTCACGTAGCCGCCGGCGACGTTCAAGCACGCGGCGTTTATTACCTCGTAAACGCGCTTCCTTTCTTGGCTCATTCCGCTGGCGCGCACTGCCGCGACCAGGCAGGAGCTGCTCTGCTCAACTGTTCGTGGAATTCAAACGTGTAGACACCATACCCCAGTGGATTGGACGGAAAAGAGAAAGATGGGCTTCCAAGTGGCGCTGCTCTTCCTTGGAGTGATGCAGATCAATCGTATTGAAGGGCAATATATAAGTACCGAAGGTAAGTGTAAATCCTTAGAGATAATTAATTCGTCAATTCACTAGAAAATTTATTTGCTTGGAGAATGCACATTCAGGACATGGCATTCAAGTAATTTTACTGCAACCTATAAAATTAATGCAAAGTATAGTCAAGTAAACCAAGGTTGTCTGAAGATTTTCTAATTGCTTAATACCTTGATTATTGAAACATGACGATAACTGTTACCTGCACTTATGCTTGCATGTTTTAAGAGTTATTCGAGGTTTATTCCTTAGTTTTAGTTGACTTTGTGTTTTGTAATTTGCAACATTGCCATTCAAATGTAAATTACAGGAATTTCATTTATGTCAATTAATGTTATTGTCGGTTATCGCATAGTAGTGAAGTCACGTATGTTGTGTTTAACACATTAGATATTTATAGAAGTCCCAAAAGAAACCACGTTTTATTGTTATGAGGATGTGCTTAGTTTTCTCCATCATAAAATACTCCATAACATAAATTCGAATTCTGATCAATTAATGCAACGTAGGGAAGGCAACATGGGAAACCTTCGCTGAAGAGGACATAATTGCTGCTCTCCGCAATAAACACAACAATAACAAAGCAAAAAATGTTATTGTCTTTATCGGGGATGGTATGGGACTGTCCACTGTTACAGCTGCGAGAATTGCACAAAGAACAGAAAAAGGATACCTTCCTTTTGAAAAGTTACCACATGTTGGTCTACTCAAGGTAGCAGTTAGCACTAAAATTAAAGTTATTGCTAGACCTTACTAAATTAAAATGTAAACTCCTAGACTTATTCCGCTAACAAATTAGTCCCCGATTCCGCTTCCACTGCAACAGCCATGTTTTCCGGAGTCAAAACCAATCAAAAAACAGCCGGTGTCACCTCTGTAGTTCAAGAAAATGATTGCGAGTCTTCGCTGAACCCTCTCTATAAATTAGAGTCATTTATAGACTGGGCTCAGCAAGCTAAATTGTCAACTGGTTTTGTCACAACTACAAGGGTGACCCATGCAACACCATCAGCTCTGTATGCCCATACTGCCAACAGATACTGGGAATGCGAAGCTCAAATGGCCAACGTTACAGGAGGGTGTAAAGACATTGCGAGGCAATTGGTCGAAGATCTCCCCGGAAAGAATATCAATGTAAGGAGCACTCAATGCAACTGCATCAAAGCTGTATTAAGCTGTACTAATTGTTGAGTACTCCTTGTAGGTTATTATGGGGGGAGGCCGTCAAATGCTTCAGTCCGACGTCAGCAACCGCACCAAAGACCCCATTGACAACTGGGCCTGCTACAGGAAAGATGGCAAAGATCTGATTAAAACATGGGCGGATGACAAGCAGGAACGCGATGTAACTCATCAGGTTTTAGAAAATACCTATGATCTACAAAATATGAAACGAACAGAATACACACTTGGAATATTTGCTAATGGTCACATGAATATGGACTTTGAAAGAGATAAAGGTCCACAAGGTATGCCTTCCATTGGAGAAATGACGACAGCTGCTATCAACCTTTTAGAATCCCGAAAAACGGGATATATACTTATGGTAGAAGGTGGTCTTATTGATTATGGTCATCATCGGGGTAAAGCCAAGAAAGCTCTTCGCGAAACAATAGCATTCAGTGATGCTATTGCCTTAGCCCTCAATATGGTCAACCCAGAAGAAACCTTAGTAATAGTTACAAGTGACCATGGTCATCCTTTAACTATTGTGGGATATGCCGATCGGGATACAAAGATTACCGGTCTTGGCGAACAATCACAAATAGACGGAATACCCTACACCACTCTGCTGTACCCGGCTGGAGGGAAAAATAACTACAAGTATTCAGTTGTAAATGGTACTGTTCAACGTGAGGACCCCAGCAAGGTTGACACAAATGATTATGAGTACTCCCAGCAAGCTGGTGTTATGGCTCATGAGACACCCCATGATGGAAGCGACGTTGCAATCTATGCTCAAGGTGAGAGAGATGTTATAACATGATGTAATGATTGTTATAATATCTCGTATCTACAGGTCCAATGGCACATTTAATCCACTCTGTTCATGAACAAACCTATGTTGCTTACGTCGTGGCGTTCGCAGCCGAAATTGGGCCATATGCCAACAGAAACGTGCACATGGCCCTCGAAGATGATGCAAATACGGGTAACCCAATTGGAATCAACTTGTACTTACTGGGAGTTGCGCTGCTTGTCTTTCTAGCGAAGAAGTAAACTTCTAATTTACAAAATAACCATAAAACACCACTAGGTTTAATGTTTTAGTAGTAGGTAGTAAACTATTTTTCTTAGGAACAACTTAATTTTAAATAGTAAGGTTATCCGGAGCACAATACAACCTCCAATGATCCTATGGTAAACAAAACCCGAGCTGACTAAGTATACTAACGCGTTGCGGCCACCATGTCACCCGTATCCGGTACCAAGTCAGAAAAGAATAAATAATAAGACAAACACTAGAATTGTAAACATACATACCACACCAGATAATTATACATGTGGTGATAAGAATTGTAAGAGAGTCATGTTGCTGTCACGTGCTTCGCCTCATTATCAATTTTATTTCATTACTTTATCATGGGTCTTGCTATGCTGCATCCGTTGGAATTTATTGCAGCAGTCTGCTTCAACAGCAATCGTCTTAAGTAAGCATTGAAAGCAGTAGGTCTAAAGATAAGTCACGCTCAGTCGTTAGATCATAAAGCACTCTGTTACAAATAGGACAAATTTCAAAAAGGCGTATTTGCCGAGCAAAGAGATTTTGGTTCCTTTTATAGACTTGTAGGCAGAATATAGTTCCTACATCTTACTCTTAACGCTCCCTTGTTATCTTAATTATAGTGCAATCACTGCACTGCAATGAGAAATGGAATGGATGACCTTGGGCTGGTTTTTCAAGGAAGGCGTGAAAAGCAGATATGTTAATTTTAATACAAGGATGTTGTTCTCCAGAAAGCTTCAAGTGAGAATAAGGAAGTAAAGCACAAGTTTAACTAAGGTGCCTGTCTGCAGGTGCACTTGTTGATCCTTTAAGGCGAAAGCACAGAAAGTGCATCGTAGCGGCGCCTATTTACGAATTTAAGAAGTAATTTAGTATATTAAGAAGGGAAGTCTGTAAAACAATTAGATTAGCATTAGGTGAAATATTAAGCTAAATAGTAAAAATTGATAAAATATTTATGAAAAATGTAAGGAGTATGAGAGGTAGAGGTTTAAGTTTTGTTTCCCACCGAAGTTGCTCAATTATTTGCCTTATGTAGCTGTTTTTTTGTTTTGTTTGTTTTTCAGTATTGGTCTGACCTAAACTTGTTTGAAGGGTCAGATCACTTTGAATCAACGTATGACTTAGTTTTGTTTGTTAGTACCTTAGCTTTCTTGGAAGTGAGAATCATTCGACGATACAAGGTTATTTCGTTACTTACAAGTTATATTTAATTGTATTGCTGAACCGTTGGTGCTGCAGAAGCGCTTTCGGCATGTTCCCTTCTTCAACTTCTTCTATTTTCCTTATATTTTGATTCTACTAGTTGTCTGAATTATTGAATAGGAAATCGAAACAGAAGAAGAAGGCAACATGCTGAAACTTAATAAGTGTCAAACTCATCTCCATATAAAGGTACTTCATAACCAAGATCAACGAAATACTTAATTATTCATTGTTTTATTAATTAGGAATTAAAATTTACTTAAGTATTATATTAAATTAAGTGAAGGTAGTGTCATTTTAGGAAAATCTTTACCAACAACCATTTTATCGTGATGTTCCTATTGTTATTTACTTCATTGTTACGAACATATTGTATTTTTAATATATATATATATATATATATATATATATAGTTATTAAAATTAAAAAGTATTGAAACTTTTAATATCCCCAAGTCAACATTTCATCGAGACACTTTAAGGAAGAAGTATGTTAACTTCTGCGTATGTGCAAATTTAAAATTTCTTTGGCACTGTCACCTTTATATCTAAATATAATACAAACCAATTGATTATTTATGTTCCTACCTTGAACAAAGATATTTTTCTCACCTAAATATGCCTAAAATACAACTTTCCACTATGTTCAGTATTTGCACGATTTTTTTTTCTATTAAGTTACACTGCATTATCAGAAAAAAACGTGTGTAAAGTTAAATAAGCGCGTGCGCAGGTTGCGCATCTCGAAGCACGCACCAACGCAACGTTAAATTCACCGAAATATCCTAGAAGTCGAAGAAGTAGAAGAAGATGGGTTTTATAAATATTTAGTTCAGAAAAGTGTTATGAATTCTTTTAATTAAAAAGTTTATGCAGCTTACTGTCTCAAGGACTTTCTATCTATTTTTTATGAAAGCAATCAATTCTTTATTGTCTTGAAGAAAACTATTATCAAATAAAAACAAACCAGAAACACAAAACGCGAAATTTAAGATGTGCATTCAATTTATGACAGAACATTTGGACAACTAAACCAAAGAATTGAAATTTTGGCCGAAATTTGGTAAAGTAAATGTAGATATAAATATTTATTTAAACAAAGTTTTCTTAAGTGTTACGTTGATCTTGGTTACGAAGTGATATTGATACTGATAATAATCGTATTGAGATGAGTTCACTTGCTTTGACATTTAGTAAATATTTCATCATCTTTGTTCTTATTTCTTTTATACCTATGCCAGTCATAGATCGACACGGTACTTGACCTTCCACTACTGGCTGCGCAGTACATGGACCGTTTGTTTGGGAAGATACAGGCCTCTCCTACGGTTCTAAGAACAATGCTCCCAACGGAGGTGTTGGAAGGATTGAAACCCGCGATCTGTTGGCGTTGCAAAGTGCGCTACCGAGGCGGTTAAGTAAATATTTGATGTTATAAACATGTTTTCGACATGGGTTCATTACTTTGTAAAACTGGTAGAATCAGAATATGAAGGCTATATCATTGAAAAGAGTACAGAATAATTAATGAAAGGAGTTTGTCGATATAAAAGCACCCTTTTACCTCAGATACGATTCCTTAAATAAACCATTCATATCCTTGTGAATGGCAAAGTTGGTTAGATATCAACGAAACACTTAGTTATATAACTTCTTGTTGTTCGTTAAGTTTTCGCCGCGTTAGCAAGTGTGAATTGTACTTGAATGAAAAGGCAAACAACTGCAGCTAAACGTTATACCAGGCTAAATGTTGTAACTAGCTGCATTTTTCATCCTCGTTTTACGTCCACCACCACCATGCAAATCCCAGTTCGTGTTCTTTGTCTCCCACAGCATCACTCGACGCCGATGCAGGTAACTGCAGAATGCTACAGAAGGCAAATTGCTTTTCTGATGCAATGAAAGCAGCCTCAACTCATAACTTCTTGCGCTCGACCCGTGCCCGCTTGCCCCGCACGCTCACTACAATACTCCATACATACCACTCTCAATGATTCCATTGTTCGTCGGGCGAAGAGTTCGAACAGCTCGGAGGTTCGCACCGTTTGTGACTTTCGTGAGATCCAACGATTAGCCCCCGCTCGACACAATGTGCACGCGGCGCATGGGAAGTTGTGAAAGTGCTCCAGTTATTCTTGGTTAGCGTCTTCTCGGAAGCACAAGAAAGAAGCAACACAGTTGGATATGAAGTTGTACGCACCACGCTTGCAGGTTCGCACGCTCGCCCGGGAAGCTTAGCCACAACAATAGATGCAAATTGATGGAAAGCAAGAGTGCAGAGTGCTTCACACGCGCGGCATTGTGTTTTACGGCGGCGGCGGCGTCCTCCTCAGTTCCGGCGTTTATCAGTGCTTCGCGTCGCGCACACTCCTGCGTTGCTCCTGTGTGAAGTGTGACCCTATACAAACACCGCACAGTCGGTGCTGGGATTTCCTTGCTTTCGGTGCATCCTCAGGAATAGTGATGTTGAGGCAATGGGTGCATGTCTGACTTTGGAACGGGATGAAATCAACGCGCGCAGAAGGAGCGAGGAGATTGATAAGCAGCTGGAGGAGCACGCCAAAGAGCAAAACAATGTTATTAAGATACTCTTATTGGGTAAGTCCTTCACCCAATCAAACCCAAATAATGACTAACATCTAAATTTGTTTAACTTTAAAACTTTTAAATAACTCTAGGTGCTGGTGAGAGTGGAAAGAGCACCTTAGTAAAACAAATGAAGATCATCCATGCAGATGGCTTCACACATGCAGAGCTGAGTAGTTTTAGACCCACAGTTCTGGACAATCTTCTTGCATCTATGAAGTATGTTCTTGCTGGCATGGGTATACTTCGCATCAATTTGGAGATGTCAAGAAACAAGAGACATGCACAAATTATTTTGCAAAGTCGCAGTTGTTTTGATATGAGTTTCTCAGTGTTGCCTAATGTGGCAGCATCACTTCAAGCACTTTGGTCTGATAGAGGAGTCAGGTTAGCAGTTGCTAAAGGATATGAGTATGAATTAAATGATTCAGCTCTTTAGTAAGTTGAATATTTGTTGTGTATAGTGTTTGTAGTCAACTAAATTGTTTAATTGCAGTTTGTTTGAGAATATGGAGCGAATTTGTGATCCTAAATATGTACCCACCCCAACCGATGTGTTAAGAGCTCGTGTACGGACCCAAGGTATCATTGAGACGCAATTCCGCATCAATGAGATGATTGTTAGTATGTATGATGTTGGTGGACAACGGTCTCAACGGCGGAAGTGGATCTACTGCTTTGATGATGTGAAAGCTGTGTTGTTTGTTGTTTCCTTAAGTGGATATGATATGACTTTATTGGTATGGTTTATCTGTTTGTTTTACCTGCCATTTAATCATCCTTTATATGAAAGAGTGTGTTAAAATTTGTTATACGTGGTTTTTAGGAAGATGCAAACGTTAACAGACTTGTTGAAAGCCTGAACCTCTTCGGACAGATAATAAACAATCCGTTTTTCCGTGATGCTTCCTTTGTACTCTTCATGAACAAGTATGACTTGTTCCGTGATAAGATTTTGCATTCCAATCGCCATTTACGAATGTATTTTCCTGACTTTAAAGGTAATTTCAATATTGAACACGTTTCATGCTTTACTTTGCTTTAAACCCTGTTTAACATTGTTTTGTTGCTTATTAGGACCAGACCGTGATGTAGATCGAGGAGCTTTGTTCATTCAACATAAGTTCACGTTGCAGAACACAGATTCCCGAAAAGTTCTTTATCCACACTTCACCACTGCTACAGATACTGCCAACGTACAGGTCGTCTTCCAGTCAGTGATGGAGATGGTTGTGTCCGATAACTTAGGACACGTTACACTGCTTTAAGCAATTTATAATGCAACGCTACGTTTTTGCAATAAGCTTAATACTGCCATTTTTACACGTAAGTCTCGCGTTTTACCTAAGTAAGATAGTAAGTTGAGATGAATCTGCTAAGACAATTCTATGATCTCTAATGTGGGCTTAGCAAAGTTTATAGTGTTAATCGATTCATTTGGTTAATTGATGTAAAATTAGCTGCGGTGCAATACGATGTTGCAATTTAATCGTGGAGGATGACTTTTCACACTTTGTATGAATACGAATCTCAAAGAAGAAAATTCATCCGTATGAGCAGTCCAAGTTTGCTCCATGTGTTTGCAAAACACTTTGATTGATCTCAAGTCGCTTCAAACCAAATTCCTAGGACCATTGAGAAGGAGACATTGCAACGATTTGCGAAATAACGTTTCTGTGATAGAATGCGCCTTATTAACATTTAGATGACGATGAATTTAGATGATGAAAAGGAGTGTAATTGTGCAATGACCAGCAAACACGCATCTTGAGCAAGATTTGAGACTGTTTCTCATAAGATTGTAATTGACTTTAGGCATATGTCTTCCATTTCGCAGTTCTATACATTCGATAATTTTATAGATCACTGTTTGATGATGAAATACTTAGTGAAAGGAAATAAATGTTTTTGATTTTTTCTAAGCAATTAGAGCTTGACTGCGGGTAATGCCAGCGTGTTGTGCAATTTTGTTAAGAAGATAGCGTGATCAGGGAGATCAACCTGCATGTCTTCGACGATGAGGCGTAGCTTGGTGTTGAGGCTGCGTTCTCGACTGTATGCATCATGAGCTGCGGATTGCGTCCGGAAATGGAGGAAAGGAGATCTTCCACGGGATAATTCGGTATATATCTTTAATTTTCGTTGTTTATAGAGTAAAACATCCAAGCTCTGAAATAATTACATTAGTCTCGAAAGCTTGAAAGCCCCCAGCAGTTAATAACATACCAATTGCCTATTAATCTGCGATTGCTCAATTTTTGCGGAATCCTCTTCTATAAGTTTCTTAAGTACGTTAGTTTCATCCCGGAGTTTTGTAACTTCGTCCTGAATCTTGTTAACCTCGGATTCCCTCAGTTCGACTTTCCTGCTCATCCGACTGAGTTCCTGTTCAGTTTGAATCAGCTTGTTCTTGCTATCATCCCGCCTTCTGTTGAAGTTGACGCGCCATTGTTGGCTACCTCCTTTATGGCCCTTCGTTCTTGCCTCCGCCAAAGTCACAATTGAATCGCGCCGATTGATACAGTTGTCCAAATCATGGATTAATTTGTCTTGCGCTCTCTTCAAGTGGCAATATCTTACCTATATCAAAAACGAAGGAAAATTAATACATACGAGGAGTTACCATTCCGCAAATTATTGACCACTTACATTCATTCGGTGAATCTCCGTTTTCATTTGTGATAGTTCGCCATTTGCTCCAGAACTATCATGCATTTGTTTTCTGGTATCTAGGACCATAATCAGTTTCTTCTCCCAACACAACGCTTCCCTATTCTTCTCAATCAGAACTCTACTTAGAGCATATTTATCGTCTTCGATTTCAATAATTTCGGCTTTAAGCCTCAATGATTCAAATTCACTGTCTTCCAGTTTATTCTGCATCTCGCTTTTAATCTTCTGGTTGGATAATTCCAACGCAGTTTTGTTGGTGCGCTTCTTATGGAGAGTTGCCGTGATGAAGTTCATTTTGGTATCATAATTGTTGATGCTCCTGGTAAGAGTTTCTTCGAGTTTCCCTAAATTCTCTATGGTGTCATTGATGCGCAGATTTTTCTGGTCCATCACACAAATTTGTTTCTTGATCAAGTCTATGTCCTTCATCTGGGCCTGGCGCTTTTCAGATAACTCGACCACAATTGCTTGTTCCCGTAACCAGAAACTTTGCGCCTGTTTATTGCGTTCTATCAATTCCGTATTTGTTGCTTCAAGTTGGCGAATTTTTACTTCTTCCGGCCACATTTCGTCTTTATCTTTGTTATCACCTGAAGCTCTCAATTTGAGTTGTTCGTAAAGAAGAATATTTTTATCGAGTAACTTTTCACTCCTCTCGTAATCTTTGCCGATGAAAACAAGTTCTTGATCTTCTGTATTTATAATGGATTTGATTTCACGGAGCTGTGCATCAACTTCCATACTCTCTTGGGTAAGAGTTTGATAACGCGCGTGAGTAATACTGATTTGTCCTTCAGTTCTCGCTATGTTAATGCGCTGTAAATATATTTAAGGGTGTCAGGACATTGAAATTTATAGTCTATATATGTATATAAGGAATATACAAATAATTACCATTCGACGATTCTCTTCCTTTTTATCTTTAAGAATATTCGCCATTTGTCTACAAGCATCATTATTAAACGCATTGCTTTGTAGGTGAGTTAAAATATCACGTTCAAGTTGATATTTGTGGTGGTTAAGAGATTCCAGTTCACTGGTAAGAGAAGTTTCTTGTTCTTTAGCAGCAGCAACTTCCTATAAGTTACATTAACATTTAGCGAACGCATAATAACGTGCGTTATAATTTCATTACCGTATCTAGTATTTCCCTTTGTTTGGCATTCTCTTCAAGAATTTTATCAATCAGGGCGATTTCCCTTAATAACTCGTCTTGTTTATCAGTCTCTTCTTTTAGGATTTCCGAGACATTCTTAATTTCATAATCCACGCGCTCCTTGACTAAATTCAAGCGTTCATTTTCCATGTGTTCTTTTTGAATTTCCTTCTTGATGTGAAACAGCTCAGCGTTAGCGCTTGATAGAACGTCTTCAAACTTTCTGAAATGTCAACAAAGCAATGCAATGCAGGTGGTTTCTTATTAATTGAAGATTTTCTTACACTAGTTCTGTTAGTAAATTATTGTAGTATTTGTCTCGATGATTAATGGTAACTAGGACTGATTGCCATCCATGTACAAGGCATTTGTGTTCAGTTTGATTGGAATCAATGTCAATATTGGACAAGGCAACTGCTTCAGCAAGTCGTTCACGGTCTTCTTCCTTGACCCTTATTTGCATTTGGACCTTTTCTAGCTCAGCCTCAAGCTTCCAAACATCATTCATCATACTGTACAGAATTACATCCTAAAATGTTAGAAATACAAAAACAATTACCACTGTTTAATTGTAGATTGAGATTTAAGAGTACCATTTCTTTCTGTTGTTGATACAACTCATTCTTAGTCTTGGCGGTGTAGTCCATGGACCTTTGATTGATCATCAGTTCATTTTGCAACTCCGCTTCCCAATTCTGCATTTGCTTCATAAGCAGGTCCACGGACTCCATTTCAGCACGGATTGCAATCTCTTCAGCTTCCGAATTTTCATTGACTTCTTTCTCATAATCAAACTCTTTCGTTGACTTATCCAATTGGCAGTCGAGCTCCTCGCAGGCAGCTGTAGCTGCTTTGATGTCTTTTAAACAAATACGAATTGAGTGCCCTAGTTTGGTAGCAGTTTGATTAGTTTCATAAGCCTCAGTTCCAATGACTTCCTTCTCATCTGATTTGGATGCGCAGCCTTCCATCTAAAAACATTGGGTAATAAATGATTCGATCATCACGGGAAGATGAAAGAGTCGTCCTTACCAAATCACCAACATCTTTTCTCAATATCTCAATTCTCCGGACTAGCTGCTCCTTTAATGATTTTTGGAACTTGTTCAGAAGAGGGTGGTCCGCTGCTAGTAGCCGGGTCATGTCTATATCGCGTGGTTTAAATCCCAATTCGTTTCTAATTAAAAGCAAGACTAAATTTCAGAAAACCAATAATAGTGGAATGGAAAATGTACAGCTTACTCTAAATATTTCATTTGGGGATCTGCAACGTCTGGAGCCAAATTAAGGTGCAACTTCCGCGGCTGGGTGAATTTCATACCATCAAAAAAATCCGATTCCTCTTTCTTAACTTCTCCATCATTCTGATTTTCAAGATCACTATGTTGGCCCTCCCATTTATGCGAATTGAAACTGCTTGTTAGTCGTTTCCAGTCTGAGAGTTGTTCGCCTAATATGTTTTCATTTTCTGTAGCACTGGCACCCTCGAAGCCTGATTCCATTTGTGCTTTCAGTTGACTCTCCGACGCCGGCTGCATACCGGGCTCCTCAACGCTTCCAACTGTTTTACGTTCCAAATTTGGTTCCTTCGGCTCGGATGCTTCCAATACCTTATTCACCGGTATGGTTGTATCCTTGGGAGCAGTAGTAGCTTCAGAGGCGGGAGGTTGCTGCATCATCTCAGGAGTAGTCTCTTCAAAACTAGATAAAGAATCCATGGCTTTGTGCTTTAGTTGGCAATAAAACTGAAGAAAATCAGTAGAAATTCGGTGTATAAATGCGGCAGATTATCTGACACATGTGCGTTTTACAATGGGTGAGTAAATACAAACATGTATCCTGGCAACTAGGCGTTTATCGAGATTTTTAAAAGGAAGTTCGCTGGTAAAAGAAATCAATAATGCAGTGGGCTCCGAGCACCAAATTTGCTCTTTGGAAGCTTGCCCTCTTGATCAACTAATACAGAATAAGTGATGAAAGAAAGGTAGCAGCATAGTTTAATCAGCTTGTATCTAATATTCTTTACATTTACAGTTAATTCACAAAATTATCGATAAAAAGTATAATGGCGAATTATAAAAAATGATATGGAAATGGTATCGAAATCAAATAAATACACATTCAACACTTATTTAGACACGTTGCAGGTTTGATCTACACAGACGTATGGAAATAATTATATAATTCGTTCAAATACAGTTCCACAGTTCATCCATCACTAAGTTTACTAAAATAATTAAATAAGTTGGGAGTATTCTTGGATCGTATACTTGAAGTTCTCTCTGCGCGCGCACTCCTCCAATAGAAATCAGCCCAGAACATATTGCATTGCAAGTAATTAGTAAATATTTCAATTTAGATCAATAATTTCAATCACATTTTTTAACATTTAGTAATAACAATCGCGCGCTCCTAGGAACCGCGTCGACTTGGCACTTAATAACTTAGATCAATATCATTGTAACAATACCATTAATTAAGTACACATACATTAACACAATGATGACATACAATTAATTAACTACATAGTTTAATTCCACAGTTCCGTACAATGTATAAATAGTTGTTTCTTCCCTGTTTCGTAAAAAATCATCACGCGAGGAAATAATCAATGAACGTGTCTCCCTGCGTCACTCTTTACTTCGCAAACATTTAAAGCTGATCCACTTCTGTCTCAGAAGTATTCACAATCGTTTCGTTTTTGTTGCGGTTTTGATAGATTGGGTTTCATTAGTCTACTAGAATTTCTGAATCCATTTCCTTATCATCCCAACCTCCCCCAGCCTCCTGCACGTCCCCATCGCTGCGTTCTTCGCTGTGCTTCATCTGTTATTCATAAATTTCTATTGTTCTGTATAAAAATATTCTCTGCATGTACTGTCGCGCCTTCGGCGTCTATTCGAATACGTGCAAAATTTGTTAGCTAAATTTGAACTACGGTCACTAAGATTTATTACAATCGAATAAACACTATTATTTAGAATAATATAAGTATATAATTATAATATCACTTATAATTATATGTATATTAATTTGTAATAAACAGCCTTTCAATTAGAGAGTACGATTAATCCGTTCCGTCTGCCTTAACTAAGCTAAAATAAACCACGTCTGTGCTTCGCGTTCTGCAGAATGATCACTGTGCCAGCGACGAACATCACCCGGATCTTCCATCCCATGCTTTAAAACTTCCATTTGGATTGCTTCACATAGAATACAAAACAATTTGGGCATGCGCGACAGTGAAAAACGAACATCGAAATTTCAACGCAAAATCTGACTAATTCATACAAAACAATTAACACAAAACACGAGTAACAATATTACAATCGATTAAAAACGAACCGACACACAACGCGCAACAACAGAATGTGCACTTGCAATACTGGGTAATCGCAATTTCGACGCGGCATCAACAACGTGTGTGGCTCGTAACAACATCCGCGCCCACGTTCGCAATTGGCATCAACGTTAAACTTTCTGCATCTTGTTTGCAACGACCACTCATCCTAACTTGAGATCAAATTACCATTAATGAAAAGAATAAATTTGTACTAACAATTCGCTTTCTTCGTATTTCGTTGGTATCGAGCTAGCATTCTGCGAAAACAGGTTCGTCAACAAATTTGGTTGCCATTTATTATCAACAACGGTGCACAGCAATGGCGTCTGGTGCTGAATCACATGGTTGAGAAAAACAAAAGAGAAACAGGAAACTTAAGTTGTTCTTTCATCACATTCCAAATTCGTAAATGCCAACAGACTTCGGCGCCACTTCAATATTCCCTCCGCTTCGCCAAACTTCCTCGGCGATTGCAAGCCCCCAACAACGGGCGCAATCAAAGTGGACTGCTGTTTACAAAACATAGGTACACCTAAAGTTCACAGAGAAAATTCACAATGCGTGCCTGATCGTTACTTAGTAGAAGTAAACTAACATATACGTAAAAAAATAATCGACTAGCCGAATAGTCGGCGCCCTAAATCTTATGCACAACGTGACTTTCATCACGCCCGTAGCTGATTAATCGCACTGGGCATTATGCAATGACCCCCTGTCTGGTGAAGTAAACAACTATGAAATCCATGTTCAGTCCGTTTGTGTAACATAAATGAGGTCTCAACAAAGCAGTCGGATTGACACCTGAATAAGCGAGTGATGTTAGTTTAAAGTTTCCTACTACAATTCAAACATGTGCCCATAGTGGCATGTTTTAACAAAATTTGTAAATGCTTCTTTGTAACAAACTAATCCTCTATACAATTCCATCTTATGCGCATCGACCCATCTTCAAAATGTATTTACAGTGTAAAATATTTTATTGATGCAGGGATACACATGCAATCTTCGCCTAATTCTGTATCTAACGTAACTTAACTAACGTGCATGAATTGTTACAATTATGTGAGTTGAGAATATGGTTCGTGTTATCCCTGCATCTGGCCTCAAAAGCGACCACTGGTCCGGATTTGAAATAGAAAATATTTAAACGTAGTTTGTGCAGTCCTCCTCAGTGACTTCGTCAACAAACTCCAATATTTACAATATGTACAATGTGTTTGCACGCATGGCATCTGCTGCGAGATTCATTAAAACCTAATTGCCACATTTTAATCTCCAGTATCCGAATTCCGTCGAGCGAATGCATGCGGTGTGCATTTGTGTTTAGTTTGGTCCACTAAATCCGCTCAGCTCAGGGGGTGAGTTTCCGAGGGGTGTGAATGGCCACGATTCAACAACAAGCGATTTCCGCGAGCTACTCTCCGCCGACGGGTGAAGATGACAAATGCAGCGAGACAAAAGAAACGTAAACTACTGCGGCATGGATGAGATGAAAGCAGTGAAGCGCAAAACGACGATCGACGATGGATGATGGCCATGCACGATGAGGTGATGAAGGCATGTGCGTGAACATCGTGAACATTCAAGACAGGGATGCGTGCGACTTTCTGACTCACTGCGCTTTCCTCCAGCGCCGCATTTTTAAACTTAAGTATCACATGACACAATTAACAGCACCGTGCAGCAATTGTACGTGCGCTGAGTGTGCGTAACTGGTTCATTAAACTTTTATTTAATTTGCTATTCTGTTCCATTAGGTTTATCACTCATAAGACCGTCGATTCGCCTGTAAAAGCCAAATATAATGCATCAGAAATCATAAAATAAATAAAACTTAAAGCAGTTATCAACAATGCAGGTAAATCAACAAAATCCATAATAAGAAAGCAAGGGGCGGAATAATAAATTAGTGAAGTGTTAATGGGTAGATTTTTCTTAGGAGCAGAATTCAATCTTTTACACTTTTGCACGATCGTTTCAAGAACGCAAAAATAAAATGGTTTGTTTTGTGAAAACATAATTCCCGTGGGCAGTTAGCACACACATATAACAACTTTTCAACCAATTAAATTCTAATTTAGTCCGCACGTTCTGAAAACAATATTTGATCGGTGCAAGTAATAAACTCCAGCGTTTTATTGCTAAAATTAAAGAACTGGAAGAGCGTAAATTACAATATAGGGATTTATTTCTCTGCACGTATAGCAGAGAAATAAATCCCCCCTTAAATGCAGGTCCTTTTAAAGTTGCGACGAGTTGCGTTTAGAAATGTGGAGTTATTTATATTATAAAAATCTCAAAAATACATATTCTACAAAATTTGTCTTGTTTTGTTAATCATATGTGTAAACTGATTTGAGTTTTAAAGCGTTCATAATACATTCACCTGCAGTTAGTCTCGCGGCGCGCAATCTCAAGCAATTCTTGATGATGAAATAATGAAATTGAAAATGTGAGAATCGGAATCGTTAAAAAGCAGCCTTGCAATGTCAGCAAAGAGATCAAAGACCATCTCGAAAAATGCATTTATTACTTTAGAATGTTAATTCATCAAAGGCAAAGGTAATATTCACATTTTATTGACTTCTTCACCTGTTTCAATTGTGTATACCTACAATTATTTAGATATGGTTTATGAATCAAACTCAGCTCCTCGCAAGCCATCTCAGTTGCTCTGTCAGAAAAATGCAAAACGATGCTAACTCTCTTGAGCGTGTGGAAGATAAAAATTGGGCCCTGTAACCGTCCCTTCGTGAACGCATATCAAACTGATATCACAAAACAGTCGCCTAGCTTGAAAGATTTAGATTAAGACTTTGTCAACGCAATGCGCCTTCAAACGGCATACAATTCGGCGTGCAGGTCGTTCAGTTTCGCCGACAGATCGCAGTCGGATAACAGCCGCGTGTATCCGACGCCCTTCGGGTCCATGTTCACATCACACTCCACGGCTGCATGTAAAAATGAACAAAACACATCTCTAGTTTGTAAAACACGCGATACGCCTACGCACAGCCGCCCAGCCACACGCCATGCACACAGGAAAACAAATCGAACATGAAACACAATACACACGCCGAAAGCGAGAATGCTACCGCTACCAAACACAAACCAACAATCAAGGCACAAGCGAGTAACAGATAACATGGAACAAACGACTCCTGATGTGATGATGAATGCAAATGAGCGTCGGCTTTCGGAAATCGATGCATGCAATGTGTCAAATCGAGATTCCTGCGCTAATTCGGATTTACATCGGCTCTCGCTGTATCACTAAATTAGTCGTTTATATGTACAATGCGAATCTGTCTCTCACTGTCCAATTATCTCATTATGTCACACACCAACGGCGCGCATTCGAAATTCAATTGCAGTTCATGTTCAGTGGTCAACCCTCCTGACATGGCTAAATGTTCATGTTCAACTCACCGCTATCCCATTCGGACGAATCGGTGTCAGAGTCCTCAGAGCTCCCGCTCGATCGCTCCTGCTGTTGGTGGATGCTGGGCGGCAGTACCCAGTCGGTGTGTTCCACCACGGACTTCAAGAAGTAGAGCGTTATCTAAAACACACAACCGATCACGACGATGCTATACATGGTCAGAGTACATTGTAAAACGATAACGATATCGTGGTTGTGTATTATGAATCATAAATAATGCATCTTTTATTGAATATTTCAATAATTGAATGTGGCTGGAGAAAAACTGGTGTACAGTGATAATCGTTGTCTGCGATATCTTATCAGCGCTTGGCAATTGTTCATCGGGCTACGTCACTTTCGAGGAGTCGCACACGGAAATTTATGATACGAGATTTATCGCTTTGGAGTTGTGTTTATCTAAGGTTATTGCATTTTTTTTATCGATGGGTGCGTTTAAAGGATGACTAAGTCAAGCCGCTGTTTAGATTCAAGTTGGATAGGAAGTCAGAGAAATGTGTGGACATGGATTAATGCTCATATCGATTTCCAATCGGATTTTATGTCTTTATTGGAGACAAGCCAATATGAATTGTTAATTGTCTAATTAAAATCGTTGTAATTAGGTATTAGCGTACCAAATGTGCAGAGAATTTAGTAGTAAACGGTTAAAATATAGCTTCGGGAAACTGTTTGCTAATGAATTGGATTTCGCCACAAAAAAAAAATCCTAAAAGCCAATCAAATATCTAAAACGATACTTTTGTAATTACATGTAATATGAATTTAATAATATGCTTCAGCAACTTCCTCATAACAATGAATTGGGACCATAAAAATGGTTAGTAAACCACAAATAAAACACCGTCGACCGGTGAGTCATCTCAAAAGTAAATATAAATCCAGACCTAAAATGCAGCAATAATCTTTTAAAATTACGCAACTTTGCTTATCTTCAGGCAAACTTCTATAAAGCGCATTCAATGACAAGTTGAAAAACACAACCTACGTGCTCTATACATTCAGGATCATTAAACTCGAATTATATACGTGTTGCTCTCAAAAAGTTATAAATGAAATGATTTATCGATTGCTAAATAGGTTTACGATTGAACTTTTAGAAGTTGACACAACGACATCTACGAACCACCACAAAACATGCATTAATGTTGAGTTTCCACGTATTTTTGAGAAAATGTCTACATAGACATGCCGCACATGCATTAAATATCCATAATTTTAGCAAATTGAATATTTAACACCCCCACTCCCCCAAGTAACCGAATGAAAAAAAAATGTCGATTTACCTATATAAAGTTGTGCAACCTGATTGACGACTAAAAACTAATCTACAACTATCCACTCACTTTGAAGTCAGCCGAGAACATTTTATTCTGCTTGTCCTTCTTGTTGACAATGTCCAGCTCTCCTTTCCGCAGGCACATGACCAGCGAACGGCTCATCCCCGTTGGCAGGGTGTTGTTCTGGCCACCGTTGTTAATAAAACCATTCGCATCGCCGCCAGTGGTTTGTGACGGACCAGCCCCGGCCAGCACAACCTCGTCATCCACAAAAAACGTGTTAAACCAGAACTGGAACAGCTTGGCCTTTTTTGAGATCATGCTCTTGCTATGCAGCTCGATTTTGACGTCGCCACGCAGCGCAAGATTGGAAGGCAAACGTAGAGCATAGTGTGGTTCACTACGTGTCATGTCCGCCGCTGAGGATTTGTAAACTTTGAGCGGAGCTAGAGCTGGTTCATCGCCCTCACCACCCTCGCGCGCCATGTAGACAGAGACATGGAGGTCCACCTGGCGATTACCGAATGTCGGTGGAGGTTCCAGGCGGATTTCAGTGAGATGCAGTGTTATCGGCTGGTAGACGAGAGCATCGCGGACAATCCGAGCGTAGTACCGCACATAGCGCACTTGACTGGGTATTGTGACACCCTTCTGGTCCTGAGTACGAGTCTGGCCGTAGAAGCTGAGAGCTTCGTCTGCGTGGGAGAGGTACCTACTGTGCAGAAGATAGCAGCAGATCATGGTACCTGTGCGACCTTTGCCTGCCTTGCAGTGGACCACGGCGACGTTGGCCTTGTCACGTTTCAGCCACTCCTGGACGTCCTCACAAAAGGGGCGAATGCGGTCCAAGCGTGGAGGGTTGTGGTCATCAAAGGGATACTTTTTCACGCGGTTGTGAAACTTGTGTGATTGGTAGGATCTCTCTGAGCACAAGTTGTAGATGAAATAGTGATCTGAATGTTTATTATCCAACATTTTAATCACATCATCAATATGGTTTCGATAGCACCCCTCAATTTTGGACGCTGGGAATCCCATAGCAATAATATTTTGCGTTATATCTAAAATTTTGTCAAGGGAAACCATTGGAAATGTTTTGCTTTTTTAAATGCGATGCAGTTAAATTTTAGTTAAAAGGATACAGGTCAGATCCAAGTTGAAACCATCCTGGCGGTAACGATTCCGCCGCTTGCTCACCAACTCCTTGATGGGGTTGGTAAAGTTGCTGCGTGAGTGCGCCATTATCAACTCTCCGTTTTTAGCATTACTGTCGTCCGCCTGTGAGATCACCATCAATAAATGCAATACATCAAAACACAACACAGAGTGCAATAATTGAACTACATAACCACACAAAACTGATGCATGAGCTCGAACAACAAAGCAAACAAAAACGCGCTCCTTTTGTTTTTTCAATGTAATTGTTTGTTTACGACCAGGTGCGAACACAAAGAAGGAACGCAGAACCCGCGTCCTCTGACAAAGACGAGGGAATTAACGGAGACCTACCGTGTCGCTGGCTTTGCGCAAACTGCGAGCACCGGATGGGATGCTGGAGACCCAGTGCGGCGACTCCTGCCGCGGCGACTCAGTGGACGCACATGTCGGCGGCGCTCAGGTGTGCGTGTCGGTGGGGGTGGTGCACCACTGCTCACGATGCCATCACCGCACGGCGGCGACGTCTCTGATGTCCGTGTGTTGCACGCGTCCGGCGAATCACTCGCGGAAGCCGCGCTGGCTGGTGCAGCGTCTATTGGGGAACCTGCTGCGTCGCACGCGTTTACCACTCCGGGTGCACACGAATGGGGGACGGCGGAGGTGCGACGTGCATCCTATGCGCGCGGCAAGGTGCGGACGGCGGCGGCGGGTGCTGCGACGCGCGTTCAATGGGACGCTGCGTAGCGGACGTAGCGGTGGCAGCGGATCCGACGGGTGCCGAGAATGTGTGTGGGGTGACTGCAGGCCTGTGGCTGGGGTCAGGGCTGGCTGGCTTTTTGCGAATTAGCGTGTGGAGCGACGGCGACCCCGGCGTGTATCAGGATCCTGCCATCTTGGCCACCACGCGGTTTATATTGGAACTGCGCCTGCGATCACCTTAAATGATAGACAACCAACGCCACATATGCGAATCGATTGGAGAAATTCCAATAATGCAAATGTAAATGCTCATTTTACTGCTCAGCGTCTTATCACCAAAGTATACTTCGATATTTACTATTTCTTTAGATGACCTGTTTTTACTTTTCAATACTATTGATATGAGTAAGCACATGAGTAGACGACATTAACATTGCTTAGAACATAAAAGAATCATTTAAATGTATAATGCCACAAAGTTTATAAAACAGCGTGAGATTATTTGTAATAAAAAGCTATTGCTCACAATGGGAGCAAACTAGTAAGATAGCTCTGCGTACTAGCTACTAAAAGCAAAGTTCAAACTGTGAATATTTAGTATAGGCAACTTAAATACCAAGTGACTGGAAACATTTGCAAGTCGTATAAACTCGATAAACTATATTTCCTGCTCAGATTATCCTTAAAAAAAATTATAATCATGCTTAAAACATCCATACACAATTGCATGCCTTATTATATTCGGTGTGGATGAATAAATTCAAATTGATTTCCGATTTTCAGTATCGCTGAGAATGGTTAAATGTGATAAACATATTCATTTTATAAAAATATGTATAGTAAATATTTGTGATTGTTTTTCATGCATTAAGAGTTGGCAGGATAAACTGTTTCATGCATTAATAAAATACAAAAGGATATTAGGTTTTAAATTGAATGTTATGTATTTCTTTAATTTCCTAATTTGCTTGCATATTAAATTTCTAAGTCAACAATTAGTTTATTTCACAATTAAAAAAGAGAAATCTTGTGATAAAACGAAGTCAATCTGCGTGAGTTACATCTTAAACAGCCACACTCTGAATGTCAAATACATCTAAAACAACCAAAGCATATAATTATTTCATTCAAATACAAAAACATCCACGTTGTATATCCAATTAAGGTTACTTTTTGATGCAGGATATTAAGACTAATTTCACAACATGTTTTGCGTTTCTGCACATTAGATTGTTCAAAATCGATTTCCGCATATTTAAAAATATACACAATCTTAAATATATACAAAGGATGCCTTGCGCTGACGCAAAATTAATATCGAATTCTATATTAAGCTATTTTACAAAATATGGCAAATGGTAGGTCCATTCAAAGTAAGCTTAATTGTTGTAGAGAACTAATATTCTAAAAATGAAATCTTATTGTTCTAATCATATCATTTGCGATCCGAATGTTTCGATGTACTAACTCTTCAAATGTTTCAAATAAAATGAGGGGCAAAAGTGTCATATGATTATATAATTACACTTTCAATCCAGTACATATTTTGAATTATGTTTCACATGTACCTTGTCCATGACAAAGACATAATTACCAATGTCATCATTTGTATGTCAAAGATCAGTGATTTGGATAAAAATACGTTTTTGTAACATGGCATTTTCTGCAACTTCTGCACGCATTAAAGACAATACCTTTTATCTATTTTGCAGGCACGTGTCACATTGAGATTCATGTTTATTGGCTGCGTTTGTACTTCTCGCCGGTGGAAAACTCCGTCATCGGCTTCCCACTGATACCACAAGTACCAATGCCAACTCGCCCGTTAACTGACTCCGGCGAGGCAAATATACTTTTACTATTAACGCCGTTTTTCTTGGTTTTTGTAGCTTTGGTATTGAATGCCAACCATTTATTCTTCTCTGCCTCACGCTCCTCTTCAATCTCTTTAAACCGTTGAGCCTTTTTCACTTTTTTCTTCTTTAGGTACTCCTTGTTGTTCAACTTGGCCCTTTTTAACTTCTCAGCTTCTGAGAGCTGCCTCTTCTCCCCAGTAAACTCTTTAAGCTCAGCTAAAGTTGAAATACCTCGACTCTGATAATTGTCAAATGTAACATTTACCTGGCCATCAGAATTTATGCTGTCAATGCGTGCTGCGTAGTATTGGTTATTGTCGACCCATTTTGCCATACACATATCACCAACACGCCATAATTTTCGTTTCTTGGTTCTTGTAACAAACTCTTCCACAGCCAGCAGGGACTTGGTGATTTCATCCTCCTCGGTGGGGTTACTGATTGGCACCTCATGGTATTCTGGCTGGTTGGCGGCTTCCTCTGCCTTGTTCTTGAGATCTAGTGTCAAGTCGATCACTTCGTCTAGGTCAAGCTTAAGCTTTTGGAGCTCTTTATTCTCGGGATCGGTAAGCAGCGCTGCTTCAACTTGTTGCAGTTGCAGCTTGTAGTTTTGTAAATCATCAGCCATAGTTATGTGTGATTAATTGATATAAGTAAAACCGCAATAGATACACAATTTCTAGTTACCTTCGCTTCGTTTACGACTTGATATCTTTAATTTCGCCGATCTTTTACAAGAATTTTGGAACGCAAACAAAAGAATGAATTCAGATCAACAGCGATCAACTGAGGACGTACCTGACAACTGGGTGTCAAATATAACTGACAACCGAAGTTCAACGTAATAACGCGAGAGCCTACGATTGTAATTATATAATATATTTTTAAAAAATTGATGATCATATTGTGTTTTACGCAAAATTCATGTACATTTTTCTAAATATAATATAAACAATAATAATAATAAAATAATAAATTAAACGCTGTACCAATTGACGATTTCAAATCCAAAAGCATTTTACTATTTGCTGCATATCTTTATTAATAACAGAATTAGTGAAATTAAGTACAATAGGTATATCAAGTAATTCAAATCCAAATCAGTTATACATGTATATGTATATATATAATTTATTTATTATTTTCAAAAAAATGCATAATAAAAATCATCTGACTGGTAAAATTACGAATGTTTATTTGCCCCATTTGAACAGTTTTAAAAGGTGATATATATTTCCACATTTTCTACATATCCAATAAAATCCTGAAGTTTGGTGTGTGGTCCAGTTGCTCTTTAATGTTTCTGCAGTTTCTATGAAGAAATGCATGCTGTAAGCCAGTCGTTATAGTTGTAAGCATGAAAGTTAATTCAAAATGAACAGTGAATTCGTAACTAAATGTATTATATTCATTAGTCCCAAGAATTACACATAGAGATAGAGAGAAAGTCGAAGATATCATTAATCGCCATCATCAACAATGAATAAAAACTCTATCATGTTCATCCGCTTAATGACATTCATGTAACTAGAACAAACATGTTTGCATTTGCGAATATTGTAAGATAATTCGTTGACAATTCCATCGTTTGCACTTGCCTAACGCGTCTACATTACACTGAAAATTGACAAGGTTTAGTATGTATTTGATCCCCAAAAAGTGTGCGCCGGGCTCGGGTGGTTAAGAGTCGCAAGCAAATGAGGATGCACGTGTAAGGCCATCCCACTGACAAATGTACTGACTAGAATTATTGCAAGAGTGTGAAGAACACGATTGCGCCCCGCATGCGCTCTGAGGTCGGCGCCGGGGTTACCTCTACACCGAGGTGGTAATCTGCTCAATCAGATGCACATTTCGCACGATGGGCCGCCGGTATGAACCGTAAAACTCGCTGCGAGCTAGCCCCTCGGGTACGCTCTTGCTCGGGCGCAAGTTGTACCTCCGTTGGTGCGGGTGCGGATGGCAATAACGGTTGTAGTAATGCGCGTAGTCCTGCTGATGGCAATTCGCGTAGCTCAGCGGGCACTCGATTTTCGCCGCGTAACTCATACTTTTCGGCAAGTACACGTAATTCGGCAAGCGATCAACGCTCCTATGGCGAAAGGAGTGCCGGCGCAGGCTGCCCCTATCGTAATCATTGTAACTAGATTGGATGGGTTCGTAATTCCTCCCCGGACTCCTGTAATAGTACGGCATGTAGACGTTCGTGTATGGTGTGTGCATGTGGCAGTTGCACTCGCTTATGTGATTTACCGTGTAATTGTTTGTGTTGGCGGCAGGGGGCGGGAGCTGGTTGGAATCGAGCGTGTGCTGGCTCGGGTCCTTTTTGGTGCCTACCAGGAATAGCAGCGACGCGCCCACCACCGTCATGAGAAAGCAGTAGTAATAGCCGGCCTTAGGGTAGTACTGGTTCACGTATCCAGTGATTGGGATTCCAATGAGGACTGGGAGTGAGCAGGCGCCTTGGACAAAACTCCAGGCTTTGGTGTAGTGGCGAGCTTTGATTCTTTCTAAGGTGAACATCTTCAGGGCGTAGGTGTATCCACCGAGGAATACTCCGTACATCCATACAAAAAGTACATAGCCGTGGTATCCTTGGACTGCACTCATTGCCAGTAGACTAAAACCTAAAACAGAAGTCGTTAAATGTTGGTACTTTGGGTTCTGGTAACATACCAGTGCCGAGCATTGCAGTTTGGGTCAAGTACTGTCTCGATATTGTGCACTGGCGTGTTGGGCGTATGATAAGGATGCCAAAACCAACACATCCTATTGCTGAAGCAAATCCAAAGAAGGTTTGGAGAATTACCAGTGCACTATCTTCCAATCCTTCTTTACATCCTTGGTATGCCTAGATAATAATATAAACATCCCAATATCACAATGTTGACTCCGCAATTTGAAAATATTTACCAAGTAAAAGATTGGTGCGTATACACCCAAAGCTCCAGTGCCACTTGCCAGCAGTAACACTCGAAGTCCTCGACTTTTCAGCGGTGAAAAGTCAAACATCGGCGGCTTTTTGTCCTTGACGTGTGTCTTCTTTTCTTTCATTTTCTTGCGCTGATTCTTCAAGTGAGTAATCGCACGCCGCTGTGGATGGTAAAGATTTGCCGAACGGTAAATAATGGGCAGAAAGAACGCCAAGATAAGAAGTCCAGTCACAGCTTGTAGGCCAAGTCGCCATCCAAGTTTTCTGCGAAAGAAAAAACTTAATAATTGCTCGACTTTCAACCGCATGGTGTATTTACCCGACTGCTTCCTTGTATAAAACGGAAAATAACGCGACGCCAATTCCGCAGCCAGTTTGCGCCACCATTTCCACGAACTCCCTACGCCGCTTGAAGTAATGCCCTAGCATTATTCCCGAAGTTTCGCGCACAATACCAGCGCCGGTGCCCATGAACACGCCGTAACTGAGCACAGCTTGGTGGAATTGTGTGGCGAACGATGCAAACAAGCAAGATAATGCTAGTATTAAACCTCCAAACACAGAAGTCAAACGGGTTGATTTCCGTCGACATATGGCGACTACTATTGGCGAAGCTAGAAATGACACGCACAAACACAGTGCTCCCATCCAAACTGAAAAAAATAGTTAGCCATGAATTGGAAAACAGCAACGCCCGTATTGAAAAAATCTGACATTTTATTTAACGTCATATATTGCTCTGGTGCAGACGCGAATTTTACCGTGTGATTTTTACTTTGTTATACATCTTTTCTATATTGCATTTTTAATTTCGTAATGAATATGAACGAGCTCAAGGGTAAGTATGTGAACATCGTACTCTGCATAGAAGAAGGGCGTGGTTTTGAGTTTGTGAAATGCCCATTTTCGGTGGTCGCCAATTTCAATGGGCGGAAAATGGAATCTGACGTAGTAGATGGTGGAGCCGTGGTGTTTTGTACGGAGATCGTATGGGAGACTGAGAAAAAGCTGCTGCGTAAAGCAAGAGTTGCATATTCGAACATCCGCTTGGAATGCGTTAACAGCGAACGTAAGTCAATAGGATTTACATTACTATCTTTGCGAAGCGCAAAAGTCGTACCGGCATGTAAACCCAACACCACTGAACCAAGTTCCGCCATGTGGATAAAACTGATCAGCGTTCCTGTGGAATACCGCAGGGGTAACCCTGAACTCTTGATCAACCTACTTATTCGTGATTATGTACCCAATGTTCCCCTAAAGTCTCAAGTGAAAAAGTCTAATGTGTCCCCACATCTCCCAAAGCAACAATCTGATCATTTCAAACAGGTCAAGGTTCCAGTAAAGTATGCCGATGAAGGTTATATCCAACTGGGGCATATTGAAGAATGCTGTACCAAGTTTCAGCTCAAGTTTACATTACAAACCGGCTGTGATCTTGATGTACTTCTTCCCGAATCCATCATTTTCGGGAAATCCTCTGCTACCTACCACCTAACTCTTGAGGTGTTTGGACTGGAGGTCAGTACAAGGAAAGTCGCCGAAGACGTCTTCGCTCAGGTCACCGTTTTCAATGAGGCCATCGTCATTAATATGATATCAAATTACAACATGGTGGGTATTTACTTCAACCAATTTCCAAATGTGCATGTTAAATTCTTCGTGGAAGATCGACACCTAGCTTGGGCAGATGTGGATATGAAGAAGCTGAATCTGGACCTTCCGGAGGCAATCTTTTATGAATGCAATCAAAAGTTTGAAATGGAACAGGTTTGTTTCTTTGAAGGGCACTACCGCGCTACTACCTCCGCGGAAGTAATGCGTAGAGCAACAATTGCGATCGAATGCAAACTGGAAGCCGTGGATTATTTCGAAGTTGAATACAGCCATGAATATCTTGGGTTGCCACCAAACAATGAAACCAACCCTCCTGACTTGGGTGAGGACACTGCTTGTGATGGTGCAGCAGCACTACCTGACAGGGGCGATGTCAACCAAGATTACAATCTCTCAGCTCCCAATAATGATGAAGATGATGTATCTTTATATAAATTGAATGCTCGTGATTTAGCTGTTGCCGATCAACACCACCAGTTTCTCTTGGAGGTTAAAGTGGAAGCAATTACTTGGAAGGGTCTATTACCACCACGCTCTTGCCTCCTAAAACTTTCACATCCTTTAGTTGAGAAAACCATTACTAAGGAATTGCAAGTAACAAATAGTAACGAACGAGTCAAGATTGAAAAAGTTTGCTGTACTCTGAGCGTTGTCTCCCTGCAATCCCGCTTGAACCACATGCTAATGAATTATACCCCAAAGGTGGAACTATTAGATCGTGCCACAGAAGAAAATTTGGGCTGTATGGCTAACAGTGACTTCTCAGCGTTGTATTCGCACCTACCTGGAATTATCTCCTTTATTCCAATACTTACACCATCTGGCGCTGAGCTGGCCACACTGGAAGTGGCTTTGTACGCTAAAGCTAATGATTTAATAGCTGAACCTTCTCCAATGTTCCATCTTTCTCCATGTATCCTCGACGACTCAATAATTATGCATTCTCTTCGAGACCTCCAGGATTGGATGACTGCCAAAAAGCAAGAGTTCGAGGTGACGTGGACAGAGGAAAAAGACGCTGAAATGAAACGCATGCGGGAAGAATGGCGTGAGAAGACCACCCGCCTTGAAGAGGAACTTGAAACAAATATTAACAAGTGCAGGACTTTGCTGGAACGCCACGAGAAAAAGAAAATTCGAGAGGATGTCAAAGAAAACCTCAATACCCGAATGGACGATCAGGAGTATAGTGTTGTAATGGAAATTCACAAAAATTCTATCAAGTTCTCTACGGCCGATAAACGAGAATTTATTGAAGCCATTAGTGACTTAGAAGTTCGTAATGCAATTCTTCGAGAAATGCTCACGGATACCACCCACCAAATGGAAATGTTAAAGAAATCTCAGTTAACTGCAGAGCAAACAACAGTCTTACTTAAGGACCTCAAGATCATGGAAGAGAAATATGAAGTTGCCCAGAAAGACAAAAACTACTTCAAGTGTGAATATGAAAAGGCGCTCAAAGAGGTCCACAACATGCGAATGGATTACCACAAGAATATCGCATACAAGATTGCCACCGAGAAAAAGGCATTGACCACATATGTAGATAATCCCAATGCCGCGCCTCCCCAGAGAAGAGAAACTGAGTCACTGGTCACCATTAACTCAAACCCAACAGTGGCCCTTGGTGACCTTCACCCCTACATGACCGATTATGATTCAGACAGCTCAGATCCAGAACAAAACAAAACCATTTAAATTTGCGTTAAAAGCCACGACTCCTGATGTTGTTTCTGGTTCCGGTTGAGTCCTTTTAGTGTGCCTTTTTTTAGTGAATATTCTTGTGAGTTTCCCAATAAATTTTTTATTGGCTCAGAAGCGTTGATTTACTATCAAAGGCAAGAGTTAAATATGAATGCCAACACATAAATAATTTCAGCTTTGTTTTACAATGCACGAGGTCCCCTGAAGAAATTCTGGTAGAGAATCTTGAGCTCAGGAAGTTCGGAAATTTGAAATTTAACAAAGTTTTCCGCGCCGGCCCGGGTTGGTTGCTGGTTAATTATTAATTTCGTGCGCTGGCTGTTGTGATCGTGCACTAGAAGGCAGTAGGGTGCATTAACAGTAAATAGGTCCTGGAATGGAAAACGTAGAGGTGAGCAACTCGGTTGGGCCGATAGTGGCGGGTGGTCTTCGCCCGAGGGTTGCTTCCAGCCGATAGACGTGTCCCGCATGCAGAGTGCACATTCCGGCGCAGTTGTGTTTGTCCCACTGCGAGTCCCACCGACATGCAGTGGCGGCAATAACTTTAACCTTATCGTAAATTTCCGTTTAGCATAAGGAAATGTGTTTACGGCGGTGGCGGCGGCAACAACGGCCTCCGAAGCAGTTGGATTATGGGCGCTGAGCGCAGCGAACTAACGCTGAAGCAAAAACGGCACAGTGGGAGCTCGTAATTTGAATTTTCAATTATCGTGTTGCCACTTGTAGCCGCCATTCATATACGGGAAAGTCATTCAGATGTCGATAAATTTACAACGAGAGATTACTTGTGAAATATATTGCTGCTCAAGAAAATTAGCTTGTAATTTGATAAGTTACATCAGTTCTAAAGTTTCTTGGCTTTTAAAAAAAATTTTTAAAAAAACTGTCATAATTAAAATGCCTGGCACATGTCTGCAAAATCATAAAATTTATTTTGTCATAATTGTGAAAAATGTTAGCCACACCATTTGAAGAAAATATCTGCTGCAACCATAGCGTATTCTTTGTCATTTATTAAATTCTGAAATTTTACCTGCAGCCATTGTGTAGAATTCCTTATTCTGCGAGTACTTTTTCTCCAAGTCCTTGATGATGTATAAGTAGAGCAATCCAAAGGCGAGTTGCATACCGGAAGTGAGCAGGTGCGCAAGGAACGCAGCGCCGCACACCAACCATCCCCAACCGCCTGCCGGACAGAATACAATAAGAAAAATATAAATTTATTACGAAAATACATGTCGGCATGCACCAGTCGTCTCATCACAAAAACGCTCGACAACCTGAAGCGAGCTAGAAGTTTGTGTTATTTATTTCTCCGGGCAAACGGCTTAGCTTCGGCAAAGTGGAGGAAATTAAATAAACGTCAGTGGCAATGCTAGTGCACGTACATTGTAACTTAGGGTAACTTCCAGGTTCACATTGCTGCCTTTACATTGTCAGCCATGTATGGAGAAAGTGTCAGTCGTTACGTTATGTCGATTAAGCAATGGTGAAGGGGTTTGGATTGTTACAAGTGTCCTGTAATGCTTCAGGAAGTTATCTTTGGGGATTGTTGGAGAACGAAATGTTAGAGACAAATGCTTCCAATAAAAAAAAAACAGGAATATAAAGAACTTTAAGAAGGAATGATTTATTTCTTTAAAAACAGTGATGACTTCCAACGAAACCACAAAAAGACAGAATCAACGTCTGAGGTCTGTTCCTAAGATTTTAAATAATTCTGAACTATATCCTAGACCTTACATATAGATCCTGCTGGGGCCCTAATTATTAATTATTTAATTACTATCTATCATAATTTTAGTACGGCAAGTTTCAGGTGCAGACAGTGGATGAAACATTTCAAAAGAAAACATTCTGAATAATAAATCAATTCCTCAAACATTTCCATTCGTGACTTAAAACTTCACATTACTAAGAGTTTGCTTATCCCAAAGTTAATCAATTTATTCTCAACCCAAATAAGTTCTAAGGACATCACAACTTTCTACATTGATATAATTTATTCAGATTGTTTGTTTTGTAGGAATTCAAAATATTATGACCCAAGAAAAGGAAATTTCTTTATATGACATAACGTACTATGGTTGAAACGAAATTAAAATCCAACCATAGCACGGACAGAAAAAAATTTAAAAAATGTAATACTCGTAACAGGAGCTAAAAATAAACAGGTATATACAATATGTTTTCTACATTTATGTGCTAATAATATAATGTTTTGCAGTCTCTGTATGTAGTTATTTGGGCAAGTTTCCGCTATTTACATTTTAGGAGACATTTTGTGTATGCGACGTTGAATTTTATGTTATTTTTTGGAGACAACATTGCGTGTTGTCAGTGTAATATTCCTCACGCAACAATATGGAAATTACACACAATAGAGTAACTTCCTCATCAGCGTTCTTATACATTTATTCATGTACCCGCTAGAAGCTATTATAGAGGACATCAAGTGTACAAATGCGGCTTCTTCAAAGATTCTGTTGTTACTACGCGGCAAGTGGTCCCAAAGTTGAAGAAAAAATGTCTCGGCGACAAAGCGCGGAAATCGACGGAATCGGAAGCGCAAACGAGCTGGGTGCGGAGCAGCACGAGATAAAGCAAAATGCTGAAACACCCCCGTAGAATCAGATAACTTATAAGGCCCGCTAAAATTCGGATGTGGAGGTGGTTGCCGAGGAAGCGGTTCCTACGCCAAGAAAGCAGGAAATGTGTTATAGCCAGGTGAGCACGTTAGAAAGGATGAAAATCAATTCCCACTGGTGCTTTCCTACCATATGTAGATACATTCTAAGCGTAGGCATGCGCTACCAGTAGTAGTGGTGGTGTAAATTTATTCAAATTTGTGATTCGAACGTTGGTCCTATAACCCAACGAAATTGCTCGCTGTGGTAAGTAACAGCGCATAAAAGCTAGCTTGCGATTTGCGCGCGAATGAAGGCAATGCTGCAGCTTTCCACTTTCCTTGTCGCAAACATGTAAAAAAGGGGAAATGCCATTGTCGTGCAAAATGATTTCCTGCGTAGAGTTGAGCCGATATCAAATCCATTATCAATGTGACGTGTCGATGGAGCAGCTATCACCACCACACACCTTTTGACTCCTTCCCCGCCCTTATCAGCCACCAGGTAAGCACTCAGATCGCGGTATGAGCATTTTATTCGCTTCAGACTCCCGGTAGTTCTTTTTTGTTTGCGCGCCGGAAGGTGCCGGTTATCAGGTTCTTGACAAGCAAGCCTGTCTTGCAATGTGACATCATCAGCCCCATCGGGGCCGGCGCAAATATATATTATGCAAATGGATCGCATTGCCGTTCTATGCGAGAATCATTGCTGCGCCTTTATCTTACCTTCGGGATAGTAATGTTGTTTTATGGTTGCCGTATCAACGTCGCGTCGCCGCAATGCCGGCACGTTTCGATGCAGCGAATGCAATTCCCGGTCGCAGAGCACGGGAAACGAGTCCTCGTCGTCAGGCGGCCGCAACACCGGCGTCGCGGCTCTATCTGCAAATGAGAAAAAATTGCTACATTCAATAAACGCCTGCAAGCTTGCAAATGGTGTGGAGTGAAGAGATGCGGCTCTTTCGCTACGAAGCCGCTGCAAGTTTCCTGTAGGGGACATAATAATTCCTCTGTGACACGCTTTTCCAGAGACCTGGCGTATGCATTTCGTATGCAAATTGAAAACTACATTCGTTGCTATTTTTTTCAGGCTGATGTTGCAAGGCTATCTTTATGGAGTTTTCGAAACATTTGAAAAGAAAAAATGTTGTGGTTTGTCGTATTCACAATTATTCTCGTTAAATGGTGTTTTAAACATTTCAATCAGTTGTTTCTTAAAACAAAGATTCATTTTTTTATTACACGTATTTTCAGCGAGTTGACAGAGAAATGTTGTACGCAAATGAAAAATTACTTTAGTTGCTGTTTTTTTTCAAACTTGCTCTAGCAAGATTATACAGAATGCCATTTGATATTTCAATTTGATTTTAGCCACTTCAAATTTTTATTTGTCATTTAAGCCAAATGTCAACGAAATTATTTCCATGTTATTAAAATCAATATATCTCTGAGAAATACATCTTTTAATCCAATGTTCTATTAATAGTAGAGATTAAAATCTTGTACTACACGCTTTTCCTCACAGTTTCCGAAGAGATTTTAGGTGCATATGGATAATTATTTCAGTTAATGTTTTATAATATGTAGTAAAATGACACTTTTCATACTTTTGATTAGGCATTTTAAAATTATGTTGAATATCATTTTCACTACATTGTTAGCACTTGAGTTAATTATTTATTAAATGATATGTCAATGACTTGATAAAACTTTATGACTTCTTTATAATAAAACATATCAAAGGCAACATTAATCTTACAACTATTTCTTCGTACCTCAACCAAAGGCAAGATAGCCCCACGTCTTGTACATCAAAGCCATATCGTTCCCACTCTGGAATCTGCTCAAATACCACCAACGTCATATGACAATTTTAAGCCCCTAGTACACAAAGCATGATTAAGTTGTTTATTACGCCTCAGAAATTAAATCCGTACTAATGTTTAGATGCACATTGTTTCCAAGTATGTAAAATTTACATTTCTGTAACCCTAACAATGTTTGGGTAAGTCCTGTGTGAACGATTCTGTATAATTTCAGAAAATAAAAAACTCTAATTGCTTGTACTACCACTATTCCAGTAAATATAAAATATAATCTTAAGCAAACGGTTCTATCTTTCAGCTTTCTAGGTCTCCAGCGGAACCGAGTCATGGTGAAAAAGTGGAAAGTTCGGAATTAATTTGGCATCCGGCTGTCACTGCAGCTGCAACCTGTTCCAGCTGAATCTGCAAGGTGGGTTATTTCCTTTTGTATGCAATGAAAAATCTATTTTTTTGTTGGTGTCAGGAACAATCTGCTTTGGCGATTTTCTACTGTTTATGTGCTTATTTATTTCCGCGAGTGGTTTATTTTGGTTTATTGCATGTAAACACGAGGGTTGAGCTTCCTTACAGCTGTGAAGAACAGCGCAGTAAAAAGGCAGCTTGATATTTTCAATACGGAAGGCAAAATCCGGAATAAAAATAAAACAAAGCGTAAAATGAGAATTATGATCGAGGATACATTGAAAGTAAGTCGGATGATAAAACGACGTGATTCGGGCACATCAGAAACGTTTAATGTTCTTTTCCACGTTTGTTGTTGGCATTACGATCAAACACGCACTTTTGGAGGTATTAATGTTGTTATTAAATGTCGTCCCAAGTTATTCAAAATTTTCCGGAGACTTTCCAAACTGGTAGAGTTGTGATATAAATGTCATCGATTTAACTTTTAAATCATCAACATTGAGATCCCATAAGTTTTATGCTCAATTTTCGTAGCGATTGCATCCGAATGAAGAGACTGATGAGCCTTTCAACTTTCAAATTACGCGTGAATTTTGAAATGAACCAATAAGAAGTAAGGAACCCAGTTCGTAAATAGTGAATCATTTTAATTTTCCCGTGAAGACAGCTGTCCTCCGTGCGCTTCCTTTCGCTGTTTCCGAAAGGAATGAAAAGACTTCACATTAGCGTCACAATGCTCTTTGCAGCGTGTGTCCCTTTAACAATTTCCGCTTTCTTCGTTTATGTCTTACAGAAGGAATCGGTTTTACTTGATCCGCGCCCTGAGAAAAACCCGGGTCGCGTGTGTGTAGGCAGATAAAATTGACGTAAACTCGACAAAGTATAAAATTGCAAAGACGAATTAGATAAGGCTTTTGTATCTGTCTCTCAATATTTCTCTGCAGACAATTATTGGATTGTTTAAGAACCTTAAATATAGAATGTAGTAAGTTACCAAAAAGTAAAGTATGATTGTGTAAAGAAACGTACAAATAGTGGAGAAAAACATTGAATTTTAAAGAAACAACTCAATTATTTCCAAATAGAAGTGGTATTTTCTAAAGTTATTTTTAGAGATATTAAGTTGCGTTGATTGTGTTATCCCTTCTGCTTGGTTTTGTCTATTGAATTCTCTTTAATTGTGATGATGATTGTGCGGTCATGATGAGGTTTAGTAGATTTGATCATCAAGTAAATAGCGTTGACGTACAGAACAGTAGTTTTAATTGTGTTAGTATGATGGTTTGTCATTATTTAATTACAAGAATGTCAATTATATGGACAGAATTGTGTATATATTTTATGAAGATATTCGGTAGTTGATCGTGGTTGTATTTTAATAGATGTAAGTAGTATAAAAATAAAGAGCCGAGCTCAGAAGTCCCATGAATTTCTTATGGACATTTGGTTCGTAAAAAAATCCAGTAAGAACTATGTGCAAATATTTTATATCTGTTTATTAAAGGGATTCAGTAAGCAGAATACCAGATCAGTGATTGTTAGTATGCGGTGGGAGAATTATTTGATAGCGACACCACAGGATTTTGAATATAAACAAACAAACTGCCAGTGAGATGTTGTTGTTATTAAAATCGTTGCAGGAGTTAGATCATAAATTATCAATGACCTACATTAACAATAATCAATGTACGTATTCATTTAATTGCGTTACGCATGAGTACACAAAGGAAAATTGTTTCATAATTTAAAATATCTTTCAGGCTATTTTCGGATTTAAAATTTGAAATTAGTGAATTTAGTGAATTAGAGTAGTGGTAATTGTACACTCAATTCGAGTCCGCGTAGCACAATAAACGTAGGACAAGTGTGATAACCTAATAATAATACATAGCAAATTAACAGAAGTTAATTGTGTATTATTATTAACCCTCTCACTCTACCCCAGTGTGTCGAGTATCATCCGCGTGTGACGCTAAAGATCCATTCCGGCCACCTCGATTACCTGTGCATAAGGTAATCGTGACTTCCAAAAATAAAATATTTTTGAAATGTAAACGTTGTCTGTGTCGAGTCTGGAGTCTTTGGCAGTTTTCGTAGCCCAAGAGGAAGCGCCCCATATAGACAGCAGAATAACAGCGCAGACACCGAGCAGCCCACGTCCCAACCACGTCGTACTCATATAACTCAGACCCATTCCGATGCATAGAAGTAGGATGGTCAAGCATGATTGAGGAGAGATGGATATTTATAATATACATTGGTTACCAATCATTGGTTGCCTGAATCAGTCTAGAATTTTAGACGGTTGGTATTTCTCGGATTTTGAGTTGCTCCTGATACTATAGTGAATATAACGGACTTCCTACAGTAGTTTAAAGCCGTTTTGGCGCATGCATCACCGAGAAATATTATGAAATTGGTAAAATAACAACCAAGAATATTTGTACTGAAAATTAGGATATCTGATTGAAGCATGGCATCGCGTAGAAGAATCACAGTCTGTTGAGAATTGAGGATTGCCTTGACCATCTTGTACTTTCGATGCATTCGTGAATGCGAATTGAAAGTGGGATGACTAAAAAAATGAAAACAGCTTCATGCAATGAACCTGCCTATGATCACCAGTAAATATTATAGGCTTCCTGGACGAGACCCATTGGCGGCATTTCAATGCAACGTGGGCATATAAGGTAGCATAATGCAGAGCCTTCTTAGGACAATAAAGCAACAATATAAATGATGGGCCTAATATTCTAGTTTAATTCATCATTTTACATAGACATGCAACCACCATATAAAAATAACACGGTCCTTCGTGTTGCTTGTAATCCCATACCTCTTTTAATAAACATGGGCATCCTAGTCAACTACTTCCAATTTCTGTGATCTTAATATTATTTAATTCAGTTTTAATATTTTTAAATTATTTTTCTAAAGTATCTCTGCATTGTGCTATCTTCTATGATTCATTTGAAAATAAATGAACTAAAATTGTCGGTGCTACGTCCAGAATAACTGTTGTGCGAAATAGGCTACCAGGGAAACATAAAATCCATGCTGGTCTGGTAAAATGAAGCATAGTTTTGACTAACTAGATCATTCCATTTTGTGTAATGTCCTCCGGTAAAAAAAAAACACAATAGGTGTGAATAGGTCATTGAAGTTTCAATATTTAATGGATTGTTGTATGCTATAAATCAGAAAATATTTCAGCCCATCTACAAAAAATTGAAATCTACCCATCTCGTGTTATTTTCACACCAAGTGTGCTCAAGTACTTAAAATCTAAAGTTTAGTCCTAGAGTGCACTATTTCGGAAGACATGAGAGCAGACATCAGATAGGTATTGTTGCTAGGCAGTGAGGATCTACCATCACAAGTCGCAGTTCTATTTGTTATTGATTGATTATTGGGATGATGCTTGCTGTGGTTTAGGAATAGGCGGGATTACTAGTTATTAGAATATTAGGCTTATCATTTATTTGCTTTATTTCTCCAAAGAAGCTATGAATTGTGCTGCCCCCTATGCCCACGTTGCATTGAAATGTCGCAAAAGGTCCTAGTACCCGCCCAGGAGAAGTGTAGTAGTCACTGGAGTATCAGGAGTGCAGAAAGTCAAGGAAATGATCACTGCTAAGTTTTTCATTATCCTGGCCCATTCCAGTAACTATTTGTATTTACGAATAGTGCATCTAGGCAGATTATTTTGTTTATCCAACACAATATCTCATGCTAGCTTAGGATCTGAAATACTAGATTGAGAGGATTATCCCTCATTTTCAAAAGATTGTGATTTCCATACGTGATGCCTCTGCTTTAATTATCTATGCCACTTCAACAATTCTTCTAATTCCAGGTTATTTTTTGATAATGTGTGCGCCAAAATGGCTTTAAAGCATTGTAGAAAGGCCGTAGCATTCAGTAGTGTATCAGGAGCGCAGCTAAAACCGAGAGGTACAAGCTGTACATAGTCCAAGCCTTAGTCAGCATAGTTAACTAATGGATAGTATAAATATCCATCTCTCCTCAATCTTACTGGACTATTGCAAGATGAACTAGCAAGACTGAAAACATGGTCATCACTAAAATATTGCACTCACTCTTGTACATCAATAGTTATTATTGTTGCAAGTGTTAACTTGTCACACAAATTCTAAAGTACACAAGGTGCAAACTACCTTCTATATATGGTATGGTCTATCCTCACTTTCCAACAGCAATATCTATTTGATATTCGCTGTAGTGCAGTCCAATGTAGGGCACTCTGTCACTAATCTTTAGATTTTAAACGCTTGACCATACTTTTTCCAAAAATAATACGGGACAGGTAGTGTCGAATTTGTTGTAGATGAATTGAAATAATATTTAGTTGTAATGTATATTGTATGAAATACAACAATCCTTATAATTTTGCATGATCAGTAATAGAGAACCTCAGCATAGAAATGGTGTATATTCTACTGTATTTTATGCAGGTATATTAATATTCACAAATAAAATACAATTACGATCCTCAATCAAATACACCGAATATGTAGCGTAGTATTGCAGTATCTATTGTGTATCAGTATTTGTACCTCCGGGCGCATGGTCTTATCAGCGGATAAGAGTTGGAATGCAGCCAATTGATATTCATTTCACACCGCACAACACTATCGCACTGCAAAGCCCGCACGTTTGTTTATATTAATAAACAAACCTATGGAATGTCTCTGTCAAATAATTCGGTCACTGCATATCACTATCATATCAGTAGACTGGCATTTTGCTTATTCCTTAATAAATAAGTGGACACGTTTTAATAAAATTTTCTTTGCCGGTATACATTAACCAACAGGCAATTACAAGTTGCAGTTCTATTTCTTCTCAGTTTAGGAGTGGATGATATTATGGGATGGGCTATCCTCAATATTTACTACAGTGCTAATTTTATATGCTGTATACATGTTCATCTAAAATGGTGAACTACTCTAGAATATTAGACCCATGATTTACATTTCCGTTTTATTTTTCTAAAGAGGTTCTACATTGTACTGCGCTCTATGTCCGCGTGGCGTTGAATTACCGATAAAGGTCCTAATGCCCGTCCAGAAAGCCTGTAATGTTCACTGGACTGACTACCCGGGGTGCAGGCAATCAAAGAGCTATTTTCAATCATTTTGGCCCATCCCACTTTTTATTTGCATTCAAGAGTAGTGCATCTCTGCGCGATACCTCTGCTGTAATCTGATATCCTAAAAATATCCCACTAAAAATTAGCATAAATATTCTTGCTTATTTGTTATTCTACCAATTTCCGATTATTTCTCGTTAGTGTGTGCGCCGTGAAGCACTGTAAAGAAGCCGTAATATTAGTTGGGTATCAGGAGCATCGCTAAATCCGAGAGATATCAGTCGTCCAAAATCCTGGTCTGATTCAGATAACCAATGGTGGGCAATCAATGGATAGTCTAAATATTCACCTCTCCTTAATCTTGTAGGACCAACCCACTTCTATGTATTGTAATAGACCAGCAGCGTCTTGAGCAACAACAACACCTAACAGCCCGCTTGTTTGTTTAGATTCATAATCCTATGGAATGTCGCTACCAAATAATTTTACCTCCACGTTCTATCACTAATCTAGTATTTTGCTTACTGTATCCTTTTTTACCAACCGAATGTCCGGATTCATGGGGCTTATCAGCTCAACTCCTTATTTTACATTATCAACCTTAATCGTTAAATTCATTAAATAATTTACATATAAAAAAGAAATATTTTTTTGATTTTAACATATAAATTAATATTTCTACCAAAATTAATATTTTTGTTTTAGGAAGTTCGAGATGCACACCTTTACATTTACGGAATTAACTCGATATTTACGGAACGTTAAAGTATTCTCAAGAAGATTTGGAGACTAATTGCGGATATTAACTAAATTATTTAAAATTTGATGTTTTGTTATTTTTACTTGTTCCTAATCAGCAAATGGAGTAGGGAGTAATATCAAGAACTGAAATTTTAGTTCTTCCTACCCGAAATAAATATATCGAGGTGAGTAAAAATATTAAACGCAAATATATATGATAATTTTGATCAATCATACCAATTTGAATAATTTGATATATCGCTAGTTGTGGTACCGGTTGATTATTAGATTTATTACATGTTACCTTTCCTAAAATGTGCGCAAAATTTCTAATTTGTTTTCTAAATATCGCTGACATAATTTTTTTTTTCAGTTCTAGTAATGTCTTGAAAGAATATAAAATATTTTCAAAATTTATTCGACTCTAAGTAAACTTATTATATTAATAAGAAATTTCTTCTTTCCCTAAAACAACAAAGCAGTGAATTAAATTACACTGAAAACTGAAACAGGTTATCTTCTGTCCACCCAACTATTTATATATTTTCTCCAGCACTCTTTATGAAAGTCTCGATGAACATCAAAATCACCAGGGTTATAAAACCTCCCCAAACATATTAATTTGTGTCGTCGCTTGGTCAAACGAATGACTAGCACGAGTAAATAATTCCATCCCTTTGCCACGATGCATCATCGTATGTGTGATTAGTATTATCATCACTCGTTCAATCAATATCGAGAGTGATAGATATATGCCAAGACCCAATTTTGTTTGTCTATACATCCACGTCAATGTGTTCCGCCTCCGGCGTTGTATCCTCCGTAATCATCCTGATCATCCCCTTTACCCGCTCGGCAACTAAATGAAAACATGCCTTGTGACAATCGGACATATAGCGCTCACCGTACACAATTTTATCGCTGGCCTCGACAATTTAATACAATTACGTGAAACATTTCGGGTTGATTCTGTCAAGCAATTAGAATCCCTGATTAGATACGGTAGTGCACGATGTGCAACACCTCGCGTTGCCCAACTTAGAGATCTCTTTGAAGGAATTCACCACGGTCGACGATTAATGATTAACAGTTGCCCCAGAAGACCTACAACTTTAACAATTAAAAGTTTTACTCGGGTGGTCGAAATTTGGCATGCTTTCGAAGCCATAGTCTTTTGTGTTTTTGTGTTTGTGATTTCGGGTATAATTAAATGCAATTTTTAATGAATATATGCAGTTTTAATGTGATAACTTTCCTCGGATAGTTAGCGCTAAGCTGACATCAGTTTCCTTGCATTTAATCTCAATCCTAATGAGCCTATTATCTTAATGCTCATTCTAACTTCATTACAACCTCAGCGACAACGAAGGAAAGGATGAATGAGTAATGAAATTCGTCGACATGGCATGGAAATTTCCAGGAGCGGTTGTTACTCGTCTGCAATGCTGCCTTTTTATATATTTTTTTTCTTGAGAGTGGACATAGAAACTGCAAGGTGAGATAATTCATTTTTTATCAGAACGCCCCGGTTTAATTTATTGCGGCCCAAAAAAGAAGAACAAGCTTAAAGAATTACACCGCAAATTACTTCTGAATGGAAGAAAAACTAATTTAAGTGCTTGTTGTTTCTTTTTTGGGTGTATTTATATCCAAGCAGTAAGGAAGTAGGACTTCTTCTAAAATTAATGGAAAAAACTATTGATTTTGTAAAGCGAGTATTAAATATATTTAAAGACCTAAAGGTTAATTAACAATGTAACTTGGTGTAGTAAATGAGAGTCTTATACAAATAGAATTTCTGTATGCTTGCAATTTAATAAAAAATTTCAGTTTGAAGTTGATGGGGGGTTAAAATTGAAGTTTTTATAGCAGGAAAATAACATCGACGTTTGGCGTAGGATTTCAATTATTTACTATATATTTTAATTGTTGATAGGTATTAAGTTGTTTAAAAAATTAGTTGGGTAAAAATAGTTTTATCAAAGAATAGTTGTAATAACTTTAAAAGTTTTTTTAGTTTTCAATTTGTGTATATTATGTAATGATTGTAATTCCCTATAACTAGACTTTTGAAAAAATAATCTTTTTATGGCAATATACATAAATCGACATATAAATCCCCAGGAATACATTTTTTCAAAAATTTTACATCATATATGTCAGAATCATCGATTAATTCTCAAGTTCGTCTTTATTTGATGAACAATGTAATTGATTTAATAAAGGAACACCACGACTTTTAAGATCAATAATTTTTTATTAATAAAAAGATATGCAAAATTAGTAAATTATATTTAAAAAAATTGAATATTTTAAGACTGTCATTTTATAAAATTGCAAAAATTGCGTATTAATTTAAAATCAATTCGATACCGAAAAATGTTTATTAGCTATTAACTTTAATTAATCATAATGATAAGCAGTTAGTAGAGGTATTAGCTTAGTTTAATTAGACACGAATTGGGAGTTTGAATCCTGCTGAGAGTATATACAATATTATATCTTCCTGCCGAATGCAGTTCCAATAATTATTAATAATCCTAATAATAATAATGCAGTATAATGAAGTGGAATACAAATACGGTGTTTGAATCTGACAAAGGTAACAGTTTTCTCTAAAATAATAATTATTATACCATTTGAATATATTATGAAGTAGGCTTGTAAATGTATAAAATTGAGGGAATAGTTTATTAATTTCATTGAACTAACTGATGTAAAGCACAGATTACTGAAACCTTCACAGATATTTTTTCTAAAAGATAATTATTTGATATGAAGAAACTCATAATCTTTAAAAATTATTTTGTTTAGTATTGGTTACTGGTGAGAGAACCACGGGTTCTTTCTTTACCATGGGGATGGATATTTTGAGGTTTATATAATTATGTTGTAGTCACTGAGCTTTGAGAATTTTTTTAAAATGCATTGGGTTATGTTTATATATATATTTTTATATTTTCTGTGATGGCTAGATATTATTAGATATTATTATTCAGTAGTGTCAAAGCAAAGTTATCTCAATCCAATGATTTGGTTAGAAAGTGTCCGATAACTTTCTAACAAAATTTATCGTAACGCTTCTGATTGTATTGAAATGTGTTAACTTTGACATTCATTGAATATTTAATGTTATAAAAAGGTTTTCGGTATGTTGGCTTCTTCAGGTTGATATGGAAGATGTGTATAGTTAGTATTGTATTACTTGCTTTGGTCCTCATGGCAGTTAAGCTTTTAGTAGTGTTATATTGGAGTATATTGTATTTCATAAAGTATGGAATTCTTTTTGAGAAGAGTAACTTGCAATAGATGTTGTTCGTGCGGTGGTGGAGTGTCGACTGTCATACAGTTTCCAGGATTCGTAGCCATTAGACCACGCTGGCTTTATGGCGCTCGCGTCGAAAGCGTGAAGGTCGCGATTTATCGCGCGACCTCGCGGATTTCCCGAGTTGTCACCTAAGACAACCGCGACACCAACACGGATTCTGCGTACTAAACCAAATCAAATGCACGCAGCTAATAAGCATAAACCCAAATTAAGATGTGTAATTAAAGTAAACTCATCTCAATACAATGAGTATCAGACATTTGCAATCAAGGATCAACGAAACACTTTACTTACTTCTAATATTGTAATATATGAAAGAGCTGTAATTCTTAAAAAAATTATGAATAACATTTTAAACAATCTATTTGGTTAACCTAGAAAAACGTACAATTGCATTCTTTATTATATTTTTAGTAGTTTATAACAACTATTATAACCATTTATAACAACCTCCAATTTTCATATTCTCGCTGTTCTTTGTTACTTTCTTACTACATTCTTCATTTTGTAGCTATATTATTGCCGTGTAATAAACTTCACCCAAGTATCGTACTACAAATAAAGATGCACTCGAAGAGAACAAACCAACCACTCGTTCATTATGTCAAGCTCGTCTTAAGAACAAATACAAGACGTTTTGCCAGATCAAGAGACTCCTAAGTCGGATGTCAACCAAGCACCGCAATAACAAGAAGTTAACATCAGCTGTAAACTGCAGCAGACGATCCGACAACTAGGAGATAGGCTAACGGAGGACGACGAGACAGGAATACGTCGACTTATTTGTCAGATGCCAGAGGAAGACGCGTGAAGTTTGCCAACTTTTCCCCCACGGAGCAGGTTGGCAACTAGTTACAAAGGCATTAGATTTGGTCATTAATTAGAAACAACTCATGTAGATCCATACAATCAAGAAATTCTCAGGATGAAAATATGTTTCATAAAGATGTAGAATTTCACTCAAAAAGTACATGATAAATCGCAGTTCCAATGCTATAAACAAAGTACTGACTATAATAACGCAAGATTACAGTATCTTGATTGTAAACCAGCTGTAGTAATAATTAATCACGTGAAAGCCAGAGTCTTCAACTTCTTCGCAGCAGGACAACGTCCGTAAGTCATCGCAACTCGCACGGCGACACATTTTAATCATCCGCCTCGCAGATATTCTCCGAGCCCATCTAATAGGAACACATGTTGCTGTTCGCGGTGTGCACGAGTCTCATAATTATTAATAATCGCTTGAAAGGAAACTTTTTAATGGGGCATTACGCAAGCGTCCATTAAGCTGGCGCAACTAGCGTGTGTCACGTTTGAGGTCCCGGGCGTTTAATAAAATTAAGCATTGCTTAAAATTAGGGTTGACAATAGAGCATTGCACTTCGTGCTATTGTTGGTAGTTCTTGGGTGATGACGGAATTAAATATTTATTGGGGTTGAAGTAAAAGTTGGTTCAACTGGACTTGTGGAACTGAGCCAAATGGAACTGTTTTACTAATGGTGGATTTTAATTCAATTAGTAACAAGAGAAGCTTTCTGGTTCCGTGATAAAAAGCGGATTTTAATCTTGAATGTAATAAAAATGAAAAAGTAGTTTAATAATGTGAGAGAAATAATTTCTAAAGAGATATATTACTGATATAAAATTTATGAATTTCTTTCAAATTGCTTGTAATTGAAGAAAAAACAATAATATATTGAAGGAATACAGAGATAAGTATATGCCCTTTATTTCACGGAAGATATTAATTTGAAAACTTAATTAACTTAAATTTTTTTTTAAGTATGCTAAACTTAGAATTATTGTTAAGACCCCACCAAGCGTTCCACCAAAAGCGTCCTGATAGAAGCGCCCCACGATAAATGCGCTCGACATAAACAATAATAGCAAACAACAAATACAGAGCTGTGACGGAAATATGGAATATGGCAGGTAAAGTAAGGGTTGAGGTGGGAATATTATGGCGGTATAAAATGCTCTGGGACAGTTTTAATTCAGAGATGATACTTTTAAATATCGGTTCATATTTTATAATTCAATATTTTTCAATTTTGGTGATAAGCTCATAAATAATTTTTTATTTTATGCATAAATAGCTTACGAAATTGTTGAAAAATTGGTCTCTCTGAATTCAATAAAAATTTATTTCATCGCAGTAACACATTTATTTCGAAAACAAAATTTTATAATGTTGGAATGCTTATTCAGGTGAATAATTTTATATTTCATTGGCATAAAACTGATATAAAGTTAAATACTTACAATCCTTTCAGCAGTACCCAGTTATTGCTCTGAGATTTCTTTCAACTCAACATAAATGCTCTATATTATAGGAATATCAATTAAAATTTATATTTCATATCAAAATGAAAATCTCCAAGAATCGTTTTATAACATCAATCAATTAGTTGTAAAGCCCCTTTCCTTGACAACCCTGATATATAATGTAGAGAACAGTTAAGCCCACATGACGCTAGAACTGCTTGTTAAGCTATTCGCAAAGATTTTCAGCTTTGCCTTGAGACTAGAAAGAAGCAATGGGCGGAAAAATCTACCACCACGATTCGCTCGTAAATTCCACGTATGCGGGTCGATGTTATTTACTCTGTGTCTCGTAAATACGTTCCAAGATCATAAAACTTGTTGCACAATCTACACTGAGACGCCATCAAACCTTCCAGAGTGATATGAGGGTAATTACATTCCCTAACGACCCATTTCCATATATTATTCGAAAACAAAATATCCGAAACCAAACATACAACAAATAATATTGAAAGTATATTACAAAAAGTTACTGCTCTCCATGAAAAATCCCAGGGTGAAAGACGAGAGAGTGTGGATAGGCTGGCGTGTCATAATTTCTTTGCTGTAGCAATGATTGTGAAGATAAATTCACTGGCATAGCAAGATTTCCAAGCGGGAAGAGACATAAAGTGAAGTATAAAAAAGTAATATAAAGGAGGCAAGAGAAAAATAAGAGTTGCCCACGCGGTGACTGGGTCCTGCTCCTGCACATTGAGAATAATTGACGCGCAGCGCGTTTGAATTTCTCAACATCCTGGAAGCGGGAGTTTTCTTTATTAGAACACCTTGGGCTTTGTTCTTGGAGCTGATGCATTGCGTTGACATGTTGCTGTTTGCATTAATTCTTAGGTGGAAAGCGGATTAGATGCGGCTAAATGTGAAATATTGGCTATTCCAACGCTAAATCCAGGAGGCATTTATTAGATTTTGATAAGAATTGAAAAAGAAACCAAGGAAATAAAAAGTAACAAAAATCGAGATCACGTTTCTCAAGCTTGAACAGATTTCTTAATGCTTTCAAAATTTGTCGTAATAAAAAATAAAGAATCGAAAATTGTATAGAATGGGTGATGGAATACTGGAAAATCCATTTAAAACAACAATGCCATTTAAAAGAAAAATTTTCTTGTTGTTGAATAATTTATTGTTTTTGGTATGTTAGAATTTTAGTTATTAAAAATTATTATTACGCCCACAATTAAAGTGGAAATATGTGTACAAAGAAACAGTTGCAATCTAATATTTTTCCTATTTTTTAAAATGTGTTTTTAAAGCAGTATTCGGAATTTTATTGTTTCAAAAAAAAGATTTTGATTGCAATACTAATAAATAATTAAAATAAAGGAATAAAATGCTGCAAAGTTAAATAATTATTTCTAATTCAAAGAAATTAAGGTTAATAATAAAACATTTCACTTTACCATAAAAAGAAACTCTTATTTAAAATGACCTCCTAAAACCAAATTAGGTGGATTTTCTCTAAGGCAGCCCATTTCTGGAGTGGGTGATTTTTACTGAGCTTATTGAGTTTTTAATTGAAAATGCAAATTTTAGGCAGGTATGACATTATTTACACATACTATATTAGTAGTAAAAAAATGTGCAACACTCTCATTTAAGGGATGGCTGCGAGTTAATTGATTTGCATTAAGAATGATTTGATGTGAGTTGTGATTGACCGATGCTTTGTCGCCTCAAAAGAACAAAGATATACAATTGTTTTCAGATCTAGAGCGAACCAGATCTGGATGAGTGAGATATTTCTAAGCTACTCGTGAATGCACTATAATATTTCGAAAGAAACTGTAGCGTTCACAAGATTAGCCAAGGGGAAAATCGTTTAGGTTTTCGGCAGATTAAAACAAATTGGTTGCCCCTTGGCTGAAATAAAGTGGACCAGCATTATGCTGCTACCACAAGTACTTTCTGAAATGCTTCTTGGAGTATCTTGGACTTCGCGGTGCTAAAATCTCGCATAATTATAAAGGGGCCTAGTTCCATGGTTCAATTGGTAAGGCGTCTGATTTCAGTGGCAACAGCACATTTTTAAAGGACGCAAGTTCCAATCCTTCTGCCACTATATCCAATATTGTGTATTCTCACTAAATCCAGTTCTATTAACTGCGAATTGACCTAGTAATTACTGCAGTATATTGAAAGGGAGGTCGAGTTGGGCGTTGGTATCCGGCATGGGTAACAAATTTGCTCCTAAATAATAATAATCACAATAAAAAGGTAGCATAACAAGTCTCCTCAAAAATTCCACTTTAAATTGCAGCTATTTCATATTAATAATTGTTCTTCAATTTTTTCATCTACTTAGGGGAACCTAAATGGATAGATTGATTGCTCTAAATAAATAAATTATATTAAAATTAAAAAAATTTCATTACCAATTGTTCGAAAAGATATTATCTTTATAAATATAAAATAGATAAGAATGAATACAGTTTCTAATTCTTGTGAATTCATTTCATGTATATTTGTATCAATCAGTGTTAAGTCATGTTTTCCTCCAAGCATTGATTAACAACGCTGACTAAACAGAAATAACGCAAAACAAAATAATTACCTAGATTTATCATATATCTATCTAATTTTTTATTGCGCCCATAACATGAATAAGAAATAAGATTGTCTTTAACCAGCTGGATGCTCATTTCATCTTATTTGTGACTATGAAGTTGGCACCTCTTCATTTATTCGAACAATCTCTTCCTTCATAACTGTGAAGACTTCTTAAGTAAGCTGTTTAGGAACAGCATTACGTAAAATATGACCAGGTGCAAGTTCTCGATCAATATGCTCCGCAATTGAATGTATTCACATTCAGCAATTGTTAATGATTGTTAATTTAATGAAATTCAATGTAGGAAACGCTCGAGCTAAGTCAGGACTTTCGACTTAATTCTCGTCTATTGAAATTTAGTGTTTGCAATAATGAATTAAAACTGAAAAGAGTAAAACATTGCTACAAGCTATATAAAGCAAATATTACTAAATATACATTTAATGAACATTCGACTAAATTATTCAATCGAGCCAATCTGAATCCGTATACTAACAAATCTCAAAATGAAATCTAAAATAAACCGAGTAAACTTTAAAGTACGAATGTTCTACATGAAACTGAATAATGAAACACATTGAGAAAGTATGTATGGCATTGTAATTTTCAATTTATTTCCTACAAATTTCAACAGTGTTGATGCGGTGAGCTCAACTCTGAGCCCGGCAACTTCGTCATATTAATCAACTTGCTGAATTAACGCAGAAAATTGCGAAACTTGCACGCGGCAATACGCATTGTGATGCAAATACAAATATTATTGGCCATTGTGTGTTGCTACAAGAAGTGAACTGGATTATGCGAAGCAAGCCGATAAAGCCCTTCTGTGCCCTGTACATATTTACATCCGTAGGGCGTCACGACCCACGGGCTTTTATCTTATGTTGCAAGAAGCTGATTAATTAATTTCCCTTTTTCTGGCCACTAAAATTACATTACTGAGAATTATTGCGATGTAAGTAACGTATGTGAAGATGTTGTTTTGTCAGCACATTAAAAATGTCAATAAAGAAATTGAGATGAATAAATTTACATTGTAAGATTAATTTGCTATTTGAGAAATTTATATTAAAAATGATGTGTTTAGTCAACTGCAATAGTTATATAGTGCAATTCATTTTTATAAGAATTTAATTTTTGAATATATGATTTTTTTCAATGACAGAGAATTAATGACTAACTACTTGTAGTTAGAAAATATGCAATACGTGCAATTAAAATTATAATTTAATTTAATTTTAGATAAATCAGGAGGGAAATGTCTGAAAGTACACTTATTTCGATAACAATGGTTTAAAATTTGAAATCTAAACTCCTCCACATCACAAAATAGAAGGCTTGAAGAACTGACTAACTAAAAAGCAAAACTTTTCTGTAGTTTCCCAACACACTACAAGTCCCTCGACTTCGCCGTCTATGCGCTCCAAGGACCTGGAACCTGGATGTGAAGTTAATGTTCAATGTGCCCATTCGTGTATGCAAGCCCAATTTCCCAAAAGGAATTGGCCTTACAAACTGCAGTAAGTTTCCATATATATCAAGCGCACAACGTAACAGGTGGAAATTAGAGCGATTTTTTGGGACTTTTAGCGCTTTGTTTCTTGCGGAACTTCTGCTCGCATCCAATCATCCCTGCATTGTAAAGTGTATCGTAATTTCTCGGCTTTCTTCACAAGTGTCGCTCTGCTCTTCTACGTTGTTCTCTAGATTAATTTGCGCTACTGGCTATTATACCTGCTAAATGGACCTTATCGCTCTTAAACTTCATGTAATTAGTTAATTATAGTTATGGATCTTGCTTGGATAGAGACAACTTTTGTTTTCAATTTTTTGTTGGGTTGAGTTGGAAATGGAGTTGATTGTTAAGGAAAGGATGCATGAAAGAGTTCGACGAGTGTTTTGCAAGTGACTATAGAGGAACATGATGTGTGAGAATGTGGAAAAGCCGCCCAAATTGCATACGCTATATTGCACTTTGATACCAGCGTATTTTCCGGACTCACAGAGGATGATGTCTATTCATCTCAGTTGCCACGAAAAGCACTCCATGTCCTCTTTTGTATTCGAATTCTTGCACTCTTCGTATAATTCAAAAATGTTCATACAAGACACTATAAAGCATATAGCTTCCTATAAAAATAACCTCCAAGTTTTATATCCAGAGAACATCTCTGACTTCGTACGAATGGGTAGATATATGCAAAGATAATTCAAATAAAATAAAGCAGAGTAATTTTATTGCTAATGTCATTAAAAATAAGTTTTTTCTTTGTTTCTTTACTTGTTCAGAGTGATGATCAAATTGCAAATATATTTCTAGAATTAATTAAATAACTTTGTAATCAATTTATGAAAAATGTTAAAGTAAGTATCAAATGGAAGTTGATCGAAAGCATAATGAATATGTTTAATTTTATAATTTTTAACTAGTAAATAACTATTTTGTAATGAACAACTCAATGTTTTTTATATTCTATCCAGTGATTTAAAGAAACTATGTAGAGTTTCTTTGAATAAAATACTATATATTTCAAATACCATAAAAAATAAACTAAACGTTGTAATTTTATATGATGAAAAATTAATGTTTAAAAGTGCATTTCCGCCATCTCATCTTGTATCATAGCCGGATACAAAAAAAAAAAGAAGTAAAAACTATAAGTCTTTCCTGACTCCTTCATTTCCACTCCATCCGGAAATTGAATTTCCTGTAGGGACGAAAACATGTGTTAACTGACCTGATAATTTCTCTCGCGCTGACAGACACGACTCCAAAAGGAAATCAATCCTCTTCAAACCTAATTAGGCTATTTGAAAAGTCTCACCAATAAAATTTTTGACGTGCTCGGTGCTTGATTACAAAAGCGCCGCGTTGACTAAACTCAGACATCTTGAAACGCGTGATTCAAAAGGAAAAATCTCGCTAAACATTTTAGATTAAACTCTCTCAGCACAAATCCATTCTGTTTTATCGCACAGCGTGCTTTAGATTTTTCAAATTTTACTCCTTTATTTACATCTTGCTTGGAAATCCAGGACATGTATTACTAAAAACCGTTTTATTAAATTGTGCTATAGTGTTAGATTTGAAAAACTATTTGTAGATCTAGAGATCAATGGGACAATCTAAGCTGTGTAATAATATAAGGCATGAACTAAACTTTTTGTTATATTCAGTCAGCAGATGTGAAAGTCAAATTCTTCATTTTAGCAGCTGTTTGAATTTGCAGCTGCTTAGATAAAATAATTCCGGATCTAGGAAGGGTTCTGCAAATGTTTGTAATCCGTCTGTATAGCTAGAATGCATAAGTGAACATCCCTTGTCTTTACATCCATTCGTTCACTCCGAATTGCAAATTCTGGGTTTTTTTCTACATGCATCGGATTCGACCATACTCTTCATCCGCAACTGCTCCTTGCTATCCTTGATTTCATCAGGGTTCATATTGCAGTATAATTTAGTATTTCACATTCTTGAATGCAGCACTTAGACGAACGCTAAGTTGATGCAGAATGACTTTAAGAACTTTGACTTTCTCGAAGTCAAGAGTTATAGTTTCGATTAAATTGACATCATATTTTAATTAATTAAATAATAATGTATCTACAAACTAGCTGATACTGTCCTAAGGTAAAACTGATCAAACATTTACTCATCACTATAATTTGTTGGTTGAAAATACCAGTTCAGCAAGTTTTTGCAAGCTTTTCATTGAGTTTTAATGGACGTCGCGTAAAAAAATTGTCATAAACACTGAATAAAAAACTTTTATTAAAATTTGTTTTCGTTTGCTTTTTGTTGGAATTGTTAAAATCCTGAAATTGCATATTTTTAATATTTGTTTAATCTAGATGTGAATTAATCCGGAGGCAAAGCAAAACGTAACAACTTGGTGCTATGAATGAATATGTTTTGGTAAGAATGCTCAATATTTATAGATAGCAAATATCAAATTGATTTCTTTACTAGGTTTGGACTAAAAAACCTACTTTGAATGAAGTTATCCCACCAAATGCAATTTTTTAAACCAACATATTGTTTACACTTTTATTATAAACCATACCGAATAAGTATAGGAGCTCCAACAACATGCCAATATTATGCTATTTTGGTTCTATAGGCTCCTTGGACTTTGATCGAAATTGCATTATTATCTCCAACTTCTTTTTACACTCCGGTCTTGTTCGAGATTTGGATTAATATCGGATTACTATTACGTCACATTGACAGTGGAGAAAAATAGCAAGATGCACTATCTCCTTCCCTCCACATCTCTTGTTTCCCGGTGTAAAAATATTAAGAGATCATTTAAGGTAGCTATAAGCATAAAATTTTTTACCACAACATGTCATGCATGCGTCAAAATTTATGTAGCATCTTACATATTGCACATTAAAGAGTGGCCAATTTATGGCTTGTTGCTTAATTTAACGATGTTACAAATATGTGTTTACTGTTCAGATTGCTTATATTAATTAATGAGTGTTAGTGGTAATATTAATTATGCTCAGATGGATGAGAAAATCCAATTAATCCTATACGCGTCCAATTTGAATCCAAAGAGGTCCAATTTTAATTGATGATCAGACCACCAAGATCATTCCAGGGTTGGTTCATACCGGAAGACTCGTTATTGGACAATTTGACTAGAAATGGGACTAATCGCAAAATAATATTGGACCTGTTTGGATCGCACTTTTGGCTATTGGATTTGGTGTGAAAGATCAATGTGCTTTTCTTTGAATTGAAGGATGGGTGTTCACCAAACTTATCCAATCTTTCAGGCTTGAAAAAAATGCGGGATGGGTTAGTAGAAGGTTGGTTAGATTATGGTTGAGTATATCTGTCCCAGATATTGCGAATGCTTATGATATACCAAAACAACACACAACACACAAGGTGGGAAAACTCGGTTACGGTCAGGTGACGAAAGATTCGAACCATCATCACTTCAACACGTTCAATTACATTCTTATTGTATATGTTAGTATATCTCACAATAATTGTAACATATTCCAATGAGACTATTGATTTTGGTAAAATGATCATTACCATTTATCATCATTATTCTTAATTCCTTTTGCAGCTGTATGCGTACTGTTACCCATGCTAAGCACCGTACGTGACCTACCACCATTGACCGCCTGATAACTGGACCGTTTCTTCCGGAGGATGCAAACCCTCTTTGGTTTTAACCACAATGCTAGGAGCATTGTAGCATTACAGAAGTGTTAGCAAGATTTGAACCCGCGACCTGCCAATCTTCAAGCCAGAGCGTTTCGGTGTAATAATAATAATGTTTTGATGTAACGAAATAGATAAATAATAATATATTGTTGTTGCAACTTTTGAAGTTTTATATTATAATGCGCTTCATCTTTACAATTTCCTTTCAATAAACGGGGACAAATACAATGATGTTGTTTGTGAATGCAACAAAATTTCATCTCTAATTTATCCCCGTTTCGCAGAAATTGCATTCTTTTTTATTTTAGTAACGCCCAGATATGATATGATTTATTTTGTGCAAATGCCGCGCTTACCGCCACGAAAACATGAGTGAAATTTCAAAAAGCTAACTTTTATGCCGCCTGACTGCGCTTTGTGTCTTTGTGCATGATAAAACGACGTCCCTATGTCTTCCTAGCGTGTGTCGATAATGCCAGACGGTTTTCCTTCGAAATCACTTCTTTACGATCCCAATAAAACTCGGGACGAGCATGCCGTGCGCTCAAAGCAGGCAGAAATATTTTGGTGGGTCAGTGCGGTGAAGGGAACTGGCGAGAAACGGCAACGAATGGCGGTTGAATCGGCATGGGAAATCGCAGGAAACGGAAAACGAGCATTTTTGATGCGTCTCTATTAACTCAAAAGTCCGGTACACTTTTTGAATGACGAAGCAGTTGAAGGAATGATGGGCTGTCTATTTCGTTCCTATCTTATCCAGAAAGAAACCCTTTTGAGGACTGGATAGATTACAAATTTCCAACGTGAAATTTGAACTCTTTTCCAGCGGTATTATATTTTTGTAGTGTGTGGAAACATTATGTGTAAAAAAATGGCTTGCAGGAATGTTGGGATGCAAAGATAGATTGCTTTTATCGCACCTGAATCAGTTTTGATTTCAGGATTCCAACTGAACTACTCCTGGATTGAGAGTGTAAATTTGTAAATGCAGCGAGTACTTGCTAGGTCATTTGGATATTACGTGATTCTCTTTTTGGCAATCCGCAAATGGACGAAGATAAAAGGGTCTTTCGTGCTCCCCATTACAGTGTACCAACACCACTTTGCTTCAAATAAAGCTGCCCCTTCGGTCGCTTTCATACACGAATTGAAACGCTCAATGTTAGCCAAATCACTGCTTGTATTCTTTCATTGTTCACTTTGAATAAGGGCAAATGAGATTTGATTTCAAGTTAAAAGTTTGAATATTCGAGCAGTGGTGAACATCAAATCATCTTTTAATTTGTTTTACTTTCTACATTTTCAATCTCACGCGTCGACCACAATTCTCAGCACTTCGAACGCGATTACTACACCCCTGAGATAAGCCGTGAAAGGCGTTACTAAGTCTACAATCTTTTCCGCTACATCAAATACGTTCATTTTATTCGCATGCATAAAACTCCTGCGATATGCTGATATCCGGGAAGATAATCAAATGCCACGCTCGAAGAAGAAAAGATAAGTTTCATCAAGTTTAATTGACGATAACACTGTTGCTAGTGAGAAATTCTAAATTGCTACTAGGTGGGTCCCCCCTCTTGACTTCAACTCTGTTTCAAGATTGAAAATAGCAAATCGACCATCAATCATTGTTAACGCGGCGTGACTAATTTTTATGTGGCGAAGTGTTCTTGGTTGAATGCTAACAGGGATGTTTGGACGCGTAGGCGATGTCATCGTCATGATGAAAGTCATTTGTCACCTTGTCACAAATAGTCCACGGTCTGCCTGGTGAAAGGAACAAGGTCTAGTCATCCTCTGGACAAACAACTGACAAGAAAACTAAAAATTTAATGGATTCTGCCACAATATCAAAAGAAAATTTTAAAACATTTTATCGATTGTTAACGCCATTTTAAAATTCTACAGGATTTAGACAGATCGATTTTAGAAGTTTTGTATTAATTTGATAAACATAACAAGTTTTACCAATGGCAGAATTTTAAGTGCATCGCAAACTCCTTGATGCAATTCAAATACTTTCAAGCTTCTTTGTTAACAAACTAAATGCAAGTTTTAAACTGTTTCGAACGTGTTCAAAGTAGCAATCTGAAGCATTTGCCACCTAGGTTCATATCAATAATTCCCATATCTGATCCGCATCCATTTAATTTTTGTTTCAACCTTTATTATTAAATTTCCTGCCGCGGGGTGCAATTTAGTACGATCAGAATAAAGCCGCGGGGAAAACGAGCTCGACAAGCTGGGTTGTTAGTCCGGAAAACACACTCGACGCCAGCGAATTGCATCGTTCTATTGCTATTTATATTATGCGGGCAAAGGGGGTAACACGTTTCCCTCGAGCGTCCTTGCGCTCACCTGGGCAAGAAGTAATAAAAGTCGACGCTGCTGCAAAATTCATACGACATGCTCGCGGCGATATGGCATGGATGAAACCGAAGTATCGAAGCTCGAAAGTGGCAAGGAGCTGGCGGCTACAACGTGGTGGCAATGCTTCGTTTCCGCTCACGGCGGCCCTTTTCTTGAAGGTAAAGCGCGTAAAATAATTACAGTCTCAAGAGAATGCCACAGGGTGAAGATATTGACAATAAGATTCCAAATTTGATGGGTAGGATAGTGGTCCGTTTTATTTCCTGGCGTTTGTTCATGTTAACAGTGTAATATAACATACATGTGAGCATAATTGTTACAGCTTGTTGCTTCGATGAGACTTGAGTGAAGACTGGAGAGTTAATGTGCTTGAACGTGGTTTTATGCTGAATAACGTAGTGGGGAGAGTTTAGCAACACACAAGTCAACGTCGCCGTCAATGACGTATTGCCATTACACTATATATTCGCACTTCCTCACCATTTTCCGTTTCTATTTTATTGTTTAATTTTTTTGCCACATCTACAATTTGTCTCCGATTATAACTTAACGAAAATTAATGTTGAAAATTAGATTCGTATAATTCTCTTACCGTCGTTTGTAAAAATTTCGAAACCGAGCAACCTAATCAAGTTATGTTTCGCTTACACGTTGGGATATCGCTCGCAATCCAATTTCCAGCGTAATGTCGACAAGCCCGGTACACTCAACCCCGGATTTGTTCTGTTCATCAATATTTATATCTGTATTTTTTTTAAGGCGTAATAGAATTAAGCCGTAGAATTTACGGAATAGAATCGCAGCGCTCTAAGTGAAAACCAATGGAAGCAAAATTTTCTAAGAAGTGTGTTCAATCTGGGGCAAACTAAAAATCCATTTAAAAGTTTTTCCAAGACAACATACTTACGCATACCTCAAACTCGATAATTCATACTCCAAATAATAATACGCTTTAATTCGCGAGTAAAACTTAACACACCATGATAGCTTTGAAACATTGGGATGTCAAACGTTTATTAATTATTTACTAGTTATAGAGTTAGGAAGTTAAACGGACCTTTATTTGGATTAAATTGCATTGATGAGGCGTCGTAAAATTAACTCTTTCTCCGATTTCCTGATTTCAACTGTATGGACAAATCTAGCGCCGGCGCTTGATCAAAATCTCATTCTACTCGCATCACAGTTGGATTAATTAATTAGCGTTTTCACCTGCCTAATTAGCGTGCGAGGCACTTGTCGGAAAGCTACGTTGCGAGAATTTCAACGAGCGCTTTGTGTCGCTCGCCCGTGGGGAGAAAATCTGAAAATCCCTTTAGCGGAAGAGTAAATAAGTCCCCGTATTTATCAACTTCGAATTACTTTACCGCAGGCATTCAGTGTGTTCACGCAATCACACCCACATTCCGGATGATTTGCACCCAGCCAAATGAATGTCATATGCAATAAAGACGGTGGCTGAAAACAGGAGGAAAACGTTGCGTCTTAGAGATCCAGATGTTGACTTAAACCCGCTTTAACGTAATTTAACCTAAGCATGTAAATTAGAGAGATTTGTATAGCCTGGAAAGTTTTAAAATAGATCTCTGATATGTGTACGAATTTATGGGAAGTTTTTAAATACGCGTGAACGTTCGGAATCGTTTTGAATGTTCTGAAAATGACAGGGATTTATTCAGAATGATGCAGTGGGAGTGTAAATGGAATGCATTTCAATGTGGGCGATGAATTATTGCGGTTGTGCAGTTATTTAAAGTACAATATTTTACTAAATATTTGTTTAAAATTCAATAAAGCTATTTATGCCAATGTTGAATTGAAAATAAAAGTGTTAAACATTTGCACAGTCAAACATATTGGACCAAATAATTATTGGCTGTGTGATGCTTCCTGCCTAAAGGCGTAGAATGAACTCATCACGCTGAATATTGAGTAGCGGCTTTTAAAGCCATAAAAAGTGGTGGGGAGCGTGACTCGTTCCTCCAACTCCTCACTCAGCGTCATACGTACATCCTAATACGCTAGCCTCATCAGCAAAAATTAAAAACTCCGCAACGCGAATCATTTACAAACAGCTTTATCACCATCAAATCCAACGAATCTCCAACAAAAATCCTCATTTTATTCTCGCAACAAGAAAAATCACCTTCACGTTAATCAAATAGCAAGTAATTATTCAGCGTTGCATTTAACCCACAGACTGAGCATTTTTTTCTGGTTTCTCAATAACTCTTGCTCGATTACATATCGTGTTTATGCCAGACGGTCCCGTCGCGTTAGGCAAAACGAACGAGATGAGTCTAGATGAATGGATGCTGTCCGCATGGCACTGCATGAGAAACGTTGAACAGGTGATGCGCGCATTAGCAGCGTGTCTAATTGGGATGAGTAAATTATAAAACAAACATTCGGACATCCTTAGAGAGATGCAGCCGGCTCACTTGCCACAAGAATATATAGAGTAAGCTGGTGGAATTTGTATACACATCGGGACACTGAAAATTAAACACATCTCTAACCTGAAACTCCATGTAATCTCGGAATAAATTAGCACATTTAAAAGAATTAAAAGTAACAACTGCGTTGTAAGCTCTTAAAGAGATCTATGATGTAATCGCCATAGTTGCATAATTGAAATTTAGTATGAAAGCTCTAACAACCTTTCTAATTCCCATTCACTTAATTTAATTGCCATTACGCATATTTTACAAATTATATGAAGTGATACCTTGGATTTGTTAAAGGCTAACAAAAACACCAACATCAACATACAAATCTAGCCCGTCCTTAAATGTTTGCTTTCAATTTCTTTGTTTTGCTAAATAATTGGCCGCATATTGTACCTGTAATTAAGTAGAGGGTAATTTGCTTAATAGCTTTGTTTAGTTCACATTTCAGGATGGAAAATCAAGTAGAAAATATAACCTCAAACTTTGCTCCCGGTATGCCAGAGCGTAATAGCACTGGGAGATTGGCGTGCATTTGGCCGCTTTGCTTTCGTTAAGACGAAGAAGTGGAAGCAGAAAAGTAGAGAGCCCGCTGTGGCCATCGGCCAGGTGAGGGAGCAGCGACAAGACGCGGATCGTTCTCGTTGAGCGGAAAAGTTTAATGCTTCGGCAGTGCGAACGTCGAATGATTTTGGCAACATCGACCAGAAGTGGCCAACTTGGGCTCAGGTGAAAAACTTGCATTTACGCACATGAAAATATTTGGAAAGGTAGGAATCACAACGGGCATTCCATTAAGACTTTTGGGATTTGATATAATTGTCAGGGTGTGATTTGAAAGCAAGGGTATTAAAGAAAGAAAGTTTATTTGGGGCAGTTTTTCTTAAAAGTGGAATTAACATGCCACAGTTTTTGTGCGCAAACGTAAAACGTTGAAAAAAGTGTAACACAAACAACCCTACTACTTCGTGAAGTAATACAGAACTTCCATAGCCACTGATCCTTGTAAAATATAAACGAAAATTTCAAAGTCGAAGGTTATTAAATTATACATTGTTCACGTGAAAAATATTAATTCAATGAAGCGATTCTTGCATTTTCTTCTGATAAACTAGAAAATAATTTTTTTAAAGAATATTACAAATCCCCAAACAAATAATAATTTTTTAAAAAGATTTACCTACGACGTAGTCTACCTAGTACTACGTACATAATCATCCGAGATGTTTAATTTTCTTTGTTTTCCTTCCAGTCCAGGCGATTTATCGCTCATTCAACAACACTTCTTTGCGTTGCAGCAAATGTCTATCCCGCCTGCCATCCATACAATTGGAAGAAACGAAAATGATTGCGCTTTCTGTTCAACAAGAATTTCGCCATTGGAAAAATAAACGCCAGGCGTTTTCCATCTCGGGATACACTGAGCGCAACAAATATCAATGCAAACACAGATCGCAGCGAGTTCACGCAGCCTCCAGGGATATAAACATGCTCACGTTAAACATTCAAACGTTAAACAGCTAGACATTCAGCGCGCACCATCAATCAACCGATCAATCAATCACCAAACGCAAACACGTTACCCATGATGGTAGGCTATTAAAAACAGCTGAGAACCAACGCAGCGTGCGCTAAACAAAATAGTGATCACCAATGCATTCTTCACTTGGAATGATTTTTTTTTACCTGACATCTAACCCCATAAAGAATGGTGGTACTGACTAAATTATTGCCAATTTTATTAAACTTATTTGCTTTACTTGATGAATCAGTGGTGCACATTGATCCGGTGTTAGCGTTCTTTAGCCTAAGCGTACAGCAAGTGAGCGCAGCGCTGCAATGCCATCCCCACTACTTCTGTGGGTATAAAAGTCAACTCCTAGTGAGTCAGAATTCATTGCGCGGCCGGATATGGTAATAATAACATCAGACCAAATAAATAATAACACCATCACTAACATTTTCTAGTCTGTTTTTAGAAAATTGTTTTTCATTCAAGTTAATAAAGTAGTTGGATTTAGTGGCTTTATTTCAAGTAAACAAAATATTCCATAAATACTCTATTTTGTTTTCGCCCTGATTGTGTTACAAACTAATAATAAACTGAGTTTCCTTAAAACTTTCGTCGAATTTCACATCTATCCTTCTTTTATAAGGAGTCATAAACTCAACGTTTTTTTTTGTTGTTGCGAGAATAGAATGGATTTTCTTTATTTGCCCTAATTTATTTTTATTTCGCTCATGCGTATGGATATGGCTCCATTCATGTAAGAAAACAAAGCGCCTGGGCGCTTGAAATGAGCTCCAAGGGTACGTGAGCAGCTCGATGCGCCATCGTTGGCGTTGGTGGCGGACAAGAGGGCGTTTTTCACTCACCCGTTTGTCTAGCACCCAAGAATTATTTTAATGCGTTCGTTGTTTTGTCTGTAAACGCATCCGCTGGCGTTAATGTCTTGTTTTCCAAACACGCAAAGCAACTGGCTGAAGGGGAAAACCGGATGCAGGAAACGGCTGGAGCACAGCAATATGCGGCATACTTTCGGTATCTCAAGCGCGCTTATCCTTGTAGCGGCAGAGAGAATAGATAGCGAATGGCGCGCCAAATGTGCAATAATATTTCGAATGCATTGTGAAATCCAAGACAATACCGACAATAAATGCGGAAAATGTGGCAAAAATTGTGTAGATGTACTTGCTGTTGTGTTTACCTACGTATCACTTGCTATTTTATGGTCAAGCAATATTCGCAGGTGGTAAGCTAAAGGTAAAATTATAAAGTTTGGTAAAAATAACATGAAAAGCGTAACGGTTTGAAGGCTAACTAGGTGGATATAAGTTAGATATAGTGAAAGGTCATAACTTGTGTCATAAACGATGTAGTGTTTGATAGTGCTTACTTTATTATCGTTGTTAAGGGACGAATTTATTTAGCAACGATGTGGCACTGCTTTAAGAAGCTTTATTTGGGATATCATTCAAGTTTTTAAATACAACTTTTTTGTAGATTACTTGGAGATGCAGACCATATGGTAAATCCAATTCTATGTTATGTGAATTTCCCAAATTGGTTTTATATTTTCTGAGCTATATACTTCAAAAATTGAGTAATTTATAAGTTAAGTTCGTCAGTTTTAGTTTTATTGGTGCTGTCTAAATTTAAATGAGAAATATATTTCCTTCACGTCCACTTACATTAAATAAAAACGAATTAATTTTATGTCGTCTCAGTTTAAATGCTTTCAGCAATGTTATTTCCTCCTACTTCATTATTTCTCTATTGACTAATGTACTTTTTATTCAAATCGAAGTCTGAATCTTTCACTTAGTCATTTCATTCCTTGAAAACAACAAAAAGCGTAATTTGTCTTTAAATTAGAATTGCTTAAGACTTGAAATGGATATTTATTGTATAAAGAAACCATAGAAATCCAGGTAAAAATACAAACAATCAAAATCATTCTAAATGGTAATGTCCTTTGAGTATTTGTACCATCAACAAGTATATTTTTCAATTCTTGCTTTTTTTTCTGCATAAGTTGTCTTTTTTACTTTCCATTCACTTCCCAACTTTTTCAGGGCACTTTTTAATTTAGTACCCAGAAACTTTTCTATATTAGATCTGGCTGGCTTCATTGCTGTGCGTTCTCATCGTTTTTAGATAGCCTGGCAATAACTATAAAAGAACTTCTATATTAGTATCATCCGTGTGCAGGCCTCGCGCGTAATTTTTTAATGTAATTAAGTTTTACTCCTCGTGCTTTACTTCTTTCGTTTTTGTATGCAAATAAGAAATGCGCCAAACTTTGAGATTGCCCAGTTGTACTCCTTCTCTGCAAGATGATAAAAAAGTCCAAAGAATTTCCGTCTTTTTTGTTATAATTACTTATATTACTTCAGAAGTGAATAAATTACTGTTCTGAGGTATCATCCGATCTTTTTATTAGCAAAGAACACTAAGCACTAAATTAGAGAATTCCAACAAATGCGGCTATCGACAAGAACGCCCGACAATAATTACTCCCCCTACCACCCTCAAAATTTCGCTACTTGTGTTACATTCATGTAATTTGACTTGCCTGCGGACAGCGTAGGAGGTGCAGCACTTGTTAGCAACATGTAAGCTCCATCGGGTGATCGTATATTTCAACATCTGTCCATACAATAAATCTTCGTTTATACTTTTAATTACACATCTTGTAGTAATATTGTTGAATCTGCCCTATATAGCCATTGCCAAAATTGCTATCCAGCAGAAAATCAATATTGTTTTATTAAGTTCGTATTGTCATTAAATTATGCAAAAATGAATAAATACATAAATAAAATACAATCCAAACATAGATCTCCTAAGTGATTTATCCTAAGAAGTCATTACCTTCAAACGCTTTAGAATAAAATCATCGAATACCACAAGACATGCTTGAATACGTTGGCTTCAAGCGTCGTACCCTCTGCACAATTAAGATAGTTGATGAACTCGAATTCGGAAATCAACTTACCCAACGTATTACTTGCAATGATCAAGTTGTAGTCCCATGACGAGCGAATATGGGCGATATGCCCTTGAAGAAAGAGCATGTGCAAAACAAAAAATGTGCCTAGAGGATCTGATAAGAATAAATCAGCTTCTAAACAGCTAAAAAAGCTGGTCGCTATAAGCCAACTTCAGAAAATCAATTTTGATCTATGAGATTTGAATTAATAACAATTTATTATTTTTGATTATATTTTGTAGATTACATTGATCCAGTTGTAATCGTAGGTAATGTTGAGGGCTAATCAAATTCGTTCTTAAATTTATTACTTCAAAAATTCAGCATACTTGAAGATGACAATGCAGGATTTGATTTGAAGTCAAAAATCTAAAAATATTAGATTTATCTTTTTGTGATTTCCAATCAAATGTAATATATAATTATATAAAACACATGCTACATGTTTCCCTAAATTTTCCATAATGTCAACATTACATAAGACACAAGAAAAATATAGCATTGAACCACAAAAACGTCTCAAATTCTAGGAAGCTATTGCAGTTTGAAAAACTCATCCAAATTAAATATTTGTCAAATGTCGTTTCAAAACTGTCTTATTGCCACCCCATAGGAAGCGATGTAACTGTAACAATAATTGCCACTTTACAGAGATACCGAGAAGGACACCTGTGTAAAACATGTTCCAGATTTTTATTTTTTCTGAAGGTACAATATGAACAATTTGGAATGTTGCATATAATACAAGTGAGATCAATTATTTAGCAAAAACAATACCACCGTAGTATATTAGATAATGCTAATATTTATTTTATTTTTAATGGTGAATAGCAAAGATAACAACAAAAATGATTTAATGCTGGATTTGTAAGTTAATTTGTAGAATATTTATGGTGAAAAAAAAACAGCTACGTGATAAGATATAAATAATTGAATAATTTCAATTAAATCTGATGAGTTTATTATTGCTAATATTTGTGGGTTTTTTTTTAATTAATAGAAGAAAATATGTCCTTTCTACCAGTGACCAATGTTACAATACCCGACTACAAAAGCCAACGCAAATTACAACTGATCCAAGTATAATTCCTGTACACCGTAAATACAAAACAGAGCATAGCATCCTTGGAGAGCTTACGAGTGAGGAAGACCCACTAATGCAGGAAATAATTCACAATTAAATAAAACGCATGGTACAACCATACACTAAGGTAAACTACGCACATTTTCCCTACTTTATTTACGTCTTTATTTTCTGTCTAGAGTTTCCCGATCTAAATGGATCAAAATGCAACGCCATTTGCTGACTTGGATCAATTAAAGGGATAGACGCGTGATTTTTCCTCTTTTTGCAAAACACCACAGTTTTCTGTTTGCGTGTGATTCCGACGTGTTTGTTCAAATTTGCAACTTAAATGGAATCCCATCGTGTTTGTGGGCATATGCTTGCGAGATGGATTCGATACATTGGAAACAGCGCACATGGGTGTGTAATAACATCGAAACCGGGAACGTTGAGCGATATGCAGGAAAGGGCCGAGTTGGGAGGTAGCCGGTGGCGGCACGAGGTTTACAGCAAACAAACTGTGGCCGCACTAAATGCTTATCGCTGTGTACCTTGATATATACCTGGCGAGTTGCTGCGAGGGGTCAAAGCTAAACTCATTTAGAAATTAGGACCTTGGGAAGTCTTCAGAGAAGAATCGCTGGTGTGTTAAATAAGGACAATTTTATTGGAGTGGATGTGAGGATACTTTTGAGGGAAACTGTTTGCAATTATAACTAAATTTATGTTGCAAATGATTGCAAATTAGAAATAAAGTATACAAAAATAAAACATGTTTTTTGAAAGGAATCAATGTTTTCGATTATGTTATTATCTTCAACAATAAATCCATTCGGAAATTACTTTTCTCAAGTAAGCCTCATTGTCTATGGGGTTCGAGTATATCCTTTTTAGATATAATTCAATCCGTGATTCAAAAAATGCGCCTACGGACACAAACGACTGTCATAAAAATATTCATAAAAAAACTACTAATTTAGGGATGATGTAAGAGATATGTCAGGTTGACATACCTCCGTGTTGAAAAAGAATATTTTTGAGTCGGTGGGGTAGGGTTAGCAGCTGTGCGCTTTTGTCGGTGAATCAACTGAATTATCTAACGCAAATAATATTTGATATTTTATAACAGATTCCCATCCGCTTTTTAGTGCAATTTATTTATTATGGAGATTCCAACAAGGTTCCAACAGTAAGTAATATCCATATAATTCTCTTTAAAAGCAGTAGTATCTATATCTCTCTACATGGTTTGATTAATTTCGTATATTCAGAATAATTCTGTAGGAACTTTCCGAATGGTGGCAAACCCTAGAAATCTAACTTCTCATATTAGACCGCCGCCGTTGAGACCATCGTTGTCTACTCTGTATCCTCGATCGTTTAGTGGTTTACACCAAGTTTCAGGACAAAACGAGAGCTGCACGATATTATTACTGTGCTTTCCCAACGTTGGATTAATCAAGGTCACGCATAGGCCCGAAATAATTTCCTTACACGCTACAAGTTCCACAAGGCCCACATTTACGATAATAACTCGCCTCCGCAAACAAACTCGCGTAAAATATGTTTTTTTGTTTTAGGCGTATATGATGATGCCGCCGTGGTGGCGGTTGATTGCGATATAAAAAGCTGAGATCCTGAGCAAACGATGTCGAAGCGATCTGGATGATTGCCAAAAAAACAATGATACCAAGCCGCATGACACCGCCGCAGGAGGTTAATTCTCCCGCACTTTTAGTTGGCTTAATATTTATTCGCATTATGAATACTTGCATTAATCACTACTATTCCTTTCATGGCAAAGATGAAGATGAGATTGAATTGTGGACATGCCTCTAGTGCAAATACATGCTGGAATTCTGGGTAGCAAAATCAACACCAACTTGGCTTTACTTGCCCATTTGCGGCGACGATCCATCATAGCGTGACGGCGTCGACAGCGTGAATAGCAAAATGTCGCACATTCAAACCGCGTCAGGGTGGAGGTCAAAATGAATGGTGTGGGGAAGGTTAGCACCCGATGCCAGCGAATTAGGACTCCAATTAGAATTTCCAATTCGAGTTGCAAATGCGTCGTCTGCTTGTAGTTTAATAAGCAGTTATAGGCTTCATTGTTAACCGTCGTATCGTCATATGTTCAAAGCAGAAGCGACAGAATTTAACTTGGATTTGTTGTTTTTTGGTTTTACCTAAAAATGCACCAGTACAGGAATAAAGAGCTTAAATGTGGGAAAAACTGGTGAAAATCTGTTTTGAATTGCTCTTGAAAAGGGATAAATGAAATTGGGTTCATTCTTTTTTATTAGATCTGTTTCCTCAATTCTCAAGTAATTGTGTTACGTTAATAACAAAAATTTTAGGGTTTGATAATATGGTTTGATTTAATATAAATGCATACTAATTAATATTTACTGACCCATAAATACATTGAAATTAAGCGTTATCTTTATATTTATATATTGAATATATAAAACTAAAAAAATATTTTTAACCAAACTATAAGAATAATAAATGTAAATACAATTAACAATCATAATAATGAGACGTAATTCCATATAGAATTTCGTAAAATCACTAATATTTGAGGTTCTGACTGCAAGTCAATTAAAATTTTGTACTTGCAGACCTTACAAACTTGTCCCTTACCCCTAAATTTGAAGGTGTAGTGGCAATCGTTGTTACTATTAATAGAACATGTCAAATCCATTCGAATAATTCCTAGATATTAAAAAAAGTTTGAAAAATATTTCCTACCTTTGCACCCAGTGTAATTACTATTTAAACTTGTAGTACGTGTAGGAATTGACGCCAATCTACCCCGGCAATGTGGACAGGAATCACCACTTTGCTGTTCAGCCCTCGCCCATCTCGCAGCCACCGGCGGTGGCAACGGCGGTGGCGGCGATGGACTCGCCGACTGACTGGACCAACTCGGCTGCTCCAGCATGTGATGATCGCTCTTCGAGTGCGGTAACATCTGCAACAAAACAAGTTTTATGTACTTCATTTTTACGCTACAGCAATTATTTAGCAGGCGGCAAACAAACAAAGTTTGAGCGATGAAATCCGCTAATTTTCCAGCGGTAGCGCATGCACTTTGAGCTTGCAGGCCAAAAATCAGATTAATTAACATCGCGCCGCGCAATGTTCCAGCGGCTGCGCGAGCGCGGGCAAACACTGTCATCCCATTGCGCCAACGACATTAATTTGAAATGCAAATATCCAGCAATTAAAATGTGGTGGTGTAAACAATGTAGGGATGGCAAGCGAGGCCACTGAGTGACAGACGTGAGCGATGCTCGTGGCGCGACATCAGATGCGCATTTCGATCGCGGCGCCGCCGTCGAGAAGCTGCGAAGGGGTAAATAATGTGGCTGCAAGGTGGTTATTAATGCATTGTAAATGTTCAGGTAGCAATTAAGACAACACACGCGAACTGCGAGCATAGACCAGCGTAATTTAAGCGACCGGGAAAGTTTAGACACGCAGTGGGACCTCCGGGGAAATACCTAAACCGCTGTGAAAGCGGTTTAAAGTGGGTTGAAGTGCTTCGTAAGTTGACATTTCTACAAGAACGTACGAATTGTATATATATGGAAAATAATTACATTACAACTTGTTATTTAATTTATGCGGATGCAAAGAAAAGTCTAGGGTAGTTTGAGAATTTTGTGAGTTCTCTATTGTATATACCGACTATTAATTTCTTAAAAAATATATAAACATTTCCAAGAATAAATAAAGCTATATGTATTTACTAAAATCTGCTTAGAAATATATTGGATATATTTTAAATAACAAGAGATATTTGAATTTTGCAAAAAGAATCTTAACGTTTATTTATTTTCGAATCAACTTTTATTATAAAATATACAGAAAGAAAATGAAATATAAATTAAATCTGTTAGATTTTGTCTTCAGGAGACTACTTCTAAATTTTAGAAATTTCATCTTTATTAATTTTAATAACAGTCGCAATTACTATTTTAAGCTCAAATTAAACAACCTAACAAAATACTAAATATCCTACAATATCATTTTACCATTATCAATAACCTTAAAAATGTTTACGTTAAAAACCTAATTTTGGTAAAAATTTTAATTTATTTACTGTTGTATACCAAAATAGTTTTCTTTATCACCTTCTGCATCAGTAATGATTTTCTACTTCTTGTCAGCTTCACAAGTCATACCTAACGAAACCATGATATAGCTATCTTTATAAACTCCAGGGAACTCTTCAGAGGTAACATGTATCAACGCGCTGAATGTGTTCAGGTAGCTATAATAATAGAAGCGGACAACCCAAGAATGAAAAACAAAAAAAGATGAAAAATAAAACTTTCCGTATAAAGGTCCGGAGACAATAAAATAAAAACGCCATGCCCCACTACGGGGGTGTTCTACACGAATGCGTGTGGTGTGTTTTCCGAGCTCAAATGAATATACATGAAAGTCCTCCTTGGACACCGCTGCTTCTTAAAAATGCATTCTTTGCTTTCCGCTGAAGCCGAAGAAGATCGAGGAAAACTCTTTGTGGGATGAGACGCGCAGGAACGTCGAATTTGTTTGTGTTTACTATATTAGTGTAGTTAGAAGAATGATGCAGATGTTCCCAATAAATGTTGTTTCCGTTCTTTGCGGAAGGTTGAATATGATAATATAGGGATGTTAAAAAGAGGAAATTTGGGTATTAATATAGTGGGGTAAGTCTAGGAAAGGCATATCAATGGGTTGGGAACGATAGAGAGTTGGAGGAATGAGAAATATGACAAAAAGGTGAAATACTTTGCTAGAATGGTAAACAGGATGGAATATAAATCAAAATCGATGCAATTCTCTCCCAAAGCGGGTTTTACTTTTGCAATAATTCAGTATAAGAGAGAGGAGTTTATGAAGGGCGTTGCAAGTGCAGTTTGGATTTGGGAATGTAAAGGGATTTAAATAATCAAGAATATTTAACTTTATAATATATAAGTTGATAATTTACATATCAATTCATTTTGTGTTTTCGTATTTATTCACATTTTAGTGCGAATGATGATTGTAAATGCATTTCTACGAGTAAATCAATTTGAATTTGAAAACAATCAAAGCTATTTGAAATTTTCCTCGTGGTTTAGATAGAGGATCTATAATAAAAAAAAACCCTAAACAAACGATTTAAAGGTATATTGAATTTTGACAAGCAAACCTTTTAATGGTTTATGTGCTTTTTAATATTTCATTCGATGCAATATTGATTACTTATTTTTAAGACTTAATCGGAGCAATACACATATATATACCATTTCCATATCTAATATTTCCCTTAAAATTACAAATTATTATTTGTCTAAAATAATTATAAACCTTGGTCGCTATAAAAAGTTTTGGTAAAATTTAGTTTATCCAAAAAGGATATATAGTAAAAAAAGAAGTTCCCGAACGCCTTGATCCAATCGTCTTCCCCAATCTATTTATCTCTCTCCAAAAAGATCTCCTTTTTATTGCATTTCTTAGAAAAATTGATTTATAATGTAATACATTTTTATAATACTTTCTACCTTACCAAACCTTTTTAACGTTTTTTAGTAATTTTATAAGTTTATTTCCTTCTTCGCTAACTTTCCTCTGTACATTACAAACCAATTTCTCGAAAGAAAACACAGAAAACTAGTTTCTAGCAAACTGCAGTATGTGAACAAAGACAAAGTTAACTTACCAGCATCTAATATAAACATTCCTCTCATAACGCAAACACAATTTCATTTCCTTCCACTATTCCTGAATTCGAACAAACTTCCTTACATTTCGTAGGAATAACGCCGCCTCCGCGGCCGCTGTTGTTAGCTCGCTGCCAGACACGCTGCAAGCGGTTTTTTTTCCCGACATCATAAAAATAAGTAACCCTGTGTTTGTTTATCAGCACGCACCTCGTGTATTTTCCACGCCTACACTAAGAGCGCCACACTAGAAAGCACATAAATTTCTGTAGAATGTTGAATTTGCCATGGCTCGTTGCGCTCATCTTCTTGAAATAGCAGTGTGTTTCGATGATACTAACCACGCAGAATACGCCTGCCGGTGACATTGGCTGAGCCGGTAAATAAGAATATTTATGAAAAACACTTAAAGGAGATAAACAGGCGTACGATCATGGATAAAGAAAAACGTATCCTCACTTTCCTATTCACCTTTACCGTAGAAAAAATATTACTTTACACATATTAATAGGAGACTATGAAGAAAAAGAGGACAATGGCGGATGTGAAAAGATTGTTGTTCTGAGATTGTTGCAGTTAGATTGGCGGATATTTTGATATATGTGGATTCTTGTATGAGAATTTAGTGAGCAATAAGGTCTGAGGTTTTTTGTTGGAGATTTATCAAAATGAGAGAATTTTCTCATGGAGAAAAAGAAATTACAGTATTTTTTGTGTACCGTAATTAAGATATAAATTCACTGTAATTTAATAAGGTAAAGATTAGTAGTCTTATGTATTCTTCAAGCCATAACAACAAGTTTCATCAAAGAAAACAAGTCCATATTAATTCTGAAACATGTTTTTCAACGAATAAAATATCTGAGAAATTCATGCAGTTATCTTAAGTGTAAAGAAACTTCTCACAAAGAATATTCAAGTTCCTTTGTAAAACTTCTTAACCTTTCGTCTCTGAAAATTGAACCGGAAAGAATTACGTACAAAGTAAAACTAATTATTCTGAAATATATACTAATCCCTTCTAACCCAGTATTCTAAATCATTCAACCCCGGAAAAGTGGGACAAACACCCAAAAAAATCCTTTCGCAATACCAAGTCCAACACGTCAAATTTTAAATTATAGCAGCACATTATTTTATAGCAAGTATACCCCAATTGGTCATTGGCTGCCTCCACTGGCAAATTGCATGTGGGGCTTACAATACAGGTGAGCAACTGCAGCCACGCGCCGCGCGTTATAACTTATGAAACGGATGGAAACAGCAGAACCTTTCCCCGGCCCTTCTTTGAAATACTGTCGGCCGTATCCACGAATGCAATTTTGCGTTTTAATATACGACCATCGCGATGCGTCTGTGGCGGTGGTGCGGTTTCGTCAGGGACGTATATCGGCGCCTACGTATAAATCACGTCGATTACTTTGCTGCAATGGAAATACTATAAAATCAGCCCCTGAGAAGGATCAGTGTTACACTACCAATCTATTGTAATATAATTGTAATACAAATAGTATTCTCTAAATTGACTATTGTCTATTTTAAAATACTTTTGATGTTTTCTGATTGTTTGCGGTTATTTGTTATATGGTTCACAAGAGCACCACTGCCAAATGCCAATGTTGAAAGCCATCTGCGTTTGATATGACGTCTGTTTCCTGTGTCGGAAACGATTTTGAACATGTTCGTTGCTACCTGACCATTATTTCTGACCTATCCTATGTCAAGTGTTTGTTCAACCAAAGAAATCCATCGGCAATAATATATTTTCTTACACACGTTGGTCGAACTATGTGTTAAATACGACTGAGCCCAGAGGTCCACAGTATTTGTGTGGCCACTGAAAAAGTCTCAGAAGTCAGAATACTTTAAGCATTAAGCTTCTTTCGTAGAATAGTATCAACAAAAAGATAAATTATGCAATTCATTAAAGAACTGATATTATACTCGTTTTTCTTGCGTACTAATGAGATTCAAAAGATAATCCGTGTTTTTGCTTAATTCCCGTTGGTGAAAAATCTTCAATTTTGTCCTATTCAGATAGCTCCCATGTGCAATTAGATCTTTTTAATTATCCAGCTTTGCATTCCTCATCACCATCGCACCGACAACCATCCCTTAGTCAATGTTAATTGTTAATTTTCTGTGCTCAGGCAATAAATCATTTCAACTTGGCCAATTTACCGCCTTCTTGCTGTGTGCAATCCGAATGAATTTTTCCAAAATTTATTGCATTGGTTGACCTTTAGGTCTTCATGCATGTCGGCGGGAATGGATCACCACTTTCCAATGTCCAAGACATGATCCAATACAAAAGAAAGAAATCAATATGGGGTAGGTATATTATTTTATTTCGTATATAATTAATATATTTAATAAAATAAAATATAACAAGTCATGATTTGAAAGTAAAACTATATTTGTTGTGGGGCAATTACATGAAAACATTGAGTAACACTTGCCATAGATGCAGTGTATGACAGATTGTTCTCATTATCTCAATATGTATCCAGAATTAATTAGATCCTTCATGCGTGAGCTATGTCTTTGCCCAAGCATGATTCAGGAACTGGGCCTACTGCCTATATAAAAACTGGTTTAGCAGACTTTGTTCATTTCCCTTATAACTTGTAACAGATGGGGTGAGTCTCAAAAATTACTGCTTTATTACCATCCCGGGCGTATATTGAATAGTTTTGACTAGGTTTTGTTGTGAAATTTAGAAACAAAAAACATTAACTTCTATAAGAATGCCATGCCAAAGCAAGACTTTTTCGAATTGCTTATAATGCGTCTGGCTAGATAATGTAGTAGGCCTGACGCCTACTTCTCGTATTCTGGTTTGTTACCATCCCTCTTTTTCCAACAAATGCTTTTCTAGTGAAACAGCTGCGTAAAATGGATTTCTTGATAACAACACTCAACGCTTGGAAAAACAAATGAAGCGTTGAAAAGTTTACTTCTTACCAATTGTAATATTACCCATCCACTGTTCTGATATTTCCGAGAGTGATCACACCTGCTGTTAAAGATATGCCATTACCAAGATCTGATGAGAGACCCGCCAAGAAGAATACTCCCTTCTTTAAAGGTAAATCGTTAATCTAAGACAATATAAAAATCAGATTGGTATCTAAAATATGTATTTTTAATTGCATACCAGCAAAATATCGCCTGAAACGCTCCAAATCTCTGCCTTGCCTGCATAAGCTGCAGGAAATGGCAAAAAATATGAAAGTTGCCGAACGTGATCCGACATCAATGGAGACTGATGAACAACAAAATGTGTCGACGTCAAAATCGCTAATGCAATTGAAAGAACCAGCCGCCAATGATGTTGCCGATATTGAAGATAAGGATGCTAAGAAATTAGCTGAACGTTTCTCTTTGATACTATAGAATGTGTCACGTAGTATTTACCTTCTTCAAATATCTGGAGATACTTTCACGCCAATGCTTCATTAGCACTTATAATGTATGGTCACAATTTAGAGTCTCAATCTCTTTAGAATATTTTATTTCTGTTTGTGCAAAATTCAAATAGAATATGACAGATATGATCTTTTCTTTCTTCACTATACAAATGTGCAATGAAGCAAACTAAATAAATTTATACATGTCAAATGCAACTGAAACATTTTCACTCAAAAATTTCCACCAAAACAAGGATTTACATTCCACACCTATTCCTAAGTAAATATTCCTAAAGAAAATATAATTAGTCCTTATTTTATATTATAAATGATCTTTCTGTAAAAGTTAATAAGTTCAACTCCAACTTGCCTGCAGGCATGTAGTTTGTACACAATGTAGCATAATCAAACGCAATCTCCACAGGGGAGGTATGTATGTGCCTTGGGATCATTTGGCTAGCCCGGTAAACACGACACGCATGTTCACCGGTCGGGAGCGGCTTCCCAGCGGCGGTGGCGGTAGTGTTGTGGTGTCACCCAGTGCGTCCGCATTTGTGCCTATAAGCGTTTCAAGGACCCCACGCCAATTCAATATAAACGCATGCTGAGTTAGATCGAGTTAACCTCGAACAATTCGGAACAAGTTACTACTTCACTCTCATATCCAGCGACCCGTAAAGAATGATGCCCTCGAAAATCCGGCATCAGAACAACCAGGACAAAGAAAATGATGGAGTAATATATGTGTAAAAAACAAAAGGAAAATCTCTGCTGCGCATTCCATCCCAGTTTGAATTTCTGCCAAAATTAGTTGTGATAAGGAATAACTCTTCCAAAAGGTAGAGCAGTATAAATATGCACTACACGTTTTAACCATCGTACAAGTACATGTAACCTGATTTAAATATATTTGCTTGGATTGATTTAAATTTATAAAATTTTAGCCCTTTTATTTCACAAATTCCACGTAAAAATAATGATTAAATTATTAAAATTGAAATCAACCACCTAGAAACAACCTTTTTCACTGCATTGAAAAACAAGTGAACTTAATTGGTTAGTAAATAAATTGAACGCATTGGTTGGCTTAATTAACACATGAATCTGCCAATGGACAGTTTACGCACAAAAAAGCCATTACATGTTCGCCAAATAAAATTAGTTTTGGAATTTGTCAAGTTTTTCTAAACCTCATTGTGGCGAGAACAATGAGCACGTGCAATAAGCGTTTAATGGTTTCACAAGCGGTATGCGTGAGAGTCCATTGATTTTCCAACGCGGGAGCTTTTGAAATTGTGACAATGCGTATGGGGCGCTGACAAAAAGTGAAAAGTATATATTTTTCAACAAAGGCAAAAAGCACATTGTAGATACTTTTTTTTATCAAAAACATTTATACTCATAGTACATACTAATGGTATATGGTATAGTATGGAATTCTTTCTGAGGAGAGTAACTTGCAGTAGATGTTGCTCGTGCGGTGGTTGAGTGTCGACTGTCATACAGTTTCCAGGATTCGCAGCCATTAGACCACGGTGGCTTCGTGGCGCTCGCGTCGAAAACGTGAAGGTCGCGATTTATCGCGCGACCTCGCGGATTTCCTGAATTGTCACCTAAGACAACCGCGACACCAAGACGGGTTCTGCCTACTAAACTAAATCAAATGTATACAGCTAATAAGCATAAAGCCAAATTATGATGAGTAACTAAAGAAGGCAACATGTCAAAAACGTTATCATCAAATATTCAGTAAATGGCAAAAGCAAACTCATCGCAATGCAATAAACTGATCTTGCTGAGTTGATATAAAACATGTAAAAACTTTAAACTATTTTTATTGTATAAGCATCATAAGAATTATATCTACATCTTAGTACTTTGCGAGCATTCCATCATAATAAATTCACTAACAAAACATCTATTATTTACTTATATAAAACAGATAATAAAGTAACCCACTACTAAGCTAATAAACATTTTTATTATCGCAGATATTAAATGCTGCCCCAGGTAGCAAATCCCACACCTTGCAATGCGATTAAAACGTAATTACAATCTGTGTTCTGTTATTTTTTCTTGAGAAACAGCATGCAAATTAGCTTGTCAGCGATTAAAAAGAAATACAACTAGCGCCTTCAGCAATTAAATGTTTATGGTGTCATATTTTTCTTTCACACCTAACTGCAGTGTTTTAATTCTTAAATTAATTAATATTCCGTTTTATTGGCCTACCAACCGTAAATTTATGGTAACATTCTCTGAAATAATAAGGCTTACTTTAATTTATGGTCATCTTTTTTAGGGATCAGTAAACATTCTTAATCTGTGTGTATTTAATAAAATTGTTAGTCCTGATTTATATAACTTTCCTTGGAAAAGGTTAAAATTTTAATCGCTAGCCTTGAATGATTCCCGTCCCATTGACTGGCCAAGATTTCATAGTTATGTATTTAAATTTCAATTAGAAATTAGTCCATGAAAACCGCTTCCACAAGAGAGAAAAGCAGAAGATAAGCGTCGAGGTAGATTTTACGACTTTTCCCCGATACGTTAAGTTGATAACGTCCTTTAGTATATCCGTGTTATTATTTAAGCGGATGGGAATTCCAAAACGTGTTTTATCTTGAGAGTCACATCACTTGGTTGGTTTCAATTAGAAAAATGCATTAAGTTGTTATCCAAGTTGTTCTTCAATGGTTCGTTGACAAAAACATCGCGATGCAAATGGATCTAACGAAGGTCAAACTAGCTTGAACATTAACTAGAGGCAACTAAGCAAAAGCCAAGAAAACTATGGAAAATTAGCTGGAAGAAATATGTGCTGATAGCGTTACCCAAATGACTCTCTAACAGCAAGGCTTTCAAAGTTAGACCAAAGCAGAACGGAACTGAGTGATGCTGAAGAAGAAGTAACGCGATATCCAAGTAATACAGCCATTTGGTTCTGTTGAGAGTGAAAAAAATATGCTTAAACTGCGACCGACAAACAAGTTCAGTAAAAAGGAAAGAAGGAAGAACAGCGAAGACGGAAAACCATCTAAGTTAAGTAAAAAGTGAGATCGAGGAATAAGAAATAAAAGTGCGAAGTAAAAAAAAATCTGTGGAAAGGCACATTTAAAAAAGAAAAACAATTTATCCTGAAGTCAAAGCCAAGGCAAAAGCTTGAAGAATTGTGAAAGGCAAGCTATTTAAATCATTGAGGCTGACAGTAAAAAGGAAAGAAAGGACATATGCTAAGGGGTGACGGAAAAATGAATGAAAAGGAATAATAAGTGTGTCCAGTCAAAGTAAGGTTGTTTATTGGGGTTTTTTCATTATCGTCCTTGGTTACGATATCCATGCACTCAAATTTTACTTGAACTTTTTAGAAATCAATTTGGATTTTCCAGAAGGAACCAAGCTGCAATAATCCAAGATATTTATGCAAAAATTGATGTTAAAAATCTTTGGTGATAACAAGGAAAGAAGAGGAAAAAGAAAATAACTCACAACTTTTAAAAAGGACATGATAGCAGAAATTGTATTCAGTTGAAGTAAATAAGTCAGTCTCTGAACCATAGAAATTATTCCCTGTTTGTTTTACACTTAATTGGATGCTTTTTAATAACAATTTTCCTTCTTACTTTTTGTTTAATCTCGAAAATACCAATTTCCAATCTACGAATCCACTCACTCTTTCTAAACTGTCCAAAACCTGTGTTGCAGCATTCTTTGAAACTTCTACTAATTCCCAATGCGAATTGAAAGTAATCTGCATCCAAATTTTAAATTAAAACGAAAGATTTCGTATTGCCCCTATGCAATTTGTTGTGACATCGCCTCCTGGGATTCCTCCAGACACCTCACATTCGAACATTATCGATCGCCCTCAGCTCACACTAGCAAAGACGACATAAAGACAAAGGAAAAAAGAATGCCATGCGAGGAAAATAAGACAAAGCCATCCCGTGGTTTCCACTGGTTGAATTGTACACAATATGTCTCCGGCATGTATGGGAATTGACAATATAAGTAGGGTGTAGAAAAGGCCATACCTGGAATCCTTGCTTCCAAAGCCCTGGCTTAGAATGGGATCTCGAAAACTCCTCAAATCCATCAATTGAACGATTGGTTAATACCAAGATTGAACAGTGCTTGCAGAATGATTGGATGCTTAATAAATCACTGACGAGTTTGATGAACGCTTTCCTCGCACCTGGTGCAGCAGGTAAATTAAAACATTTTCATACAGTTTTCTGAGAAACAATGAGAATGCCGAGGATCTTATCATCAATAGTCTGGGTTAATTGAAAAGCTGCTTAATTAATGCCTCCTTGCAATTTGATTAAAAATTAATTACATAAGGTAATTGTGTTCTTATGAATGCATAAGGCAGAGAAAAGAATTATCACGTGAATTAGACTGTAATGAAATTACACTGTGATTGACTCAAAATTGCTTGCTTTGAATATAACCATCTTTAAACATATTCTACAAGAGAACCCAAAAGTGTCCTATCTTAGTATTCACTATTCAAGCGCAAGAATCACGACAAACATGAGTTCACAGTTCAAACTTTTAAGAAATAGACGAAAAGTTTAAATCTCCGATTTTAATATTCGCGCAAAGTTCATACGCTTTATTGGCACGTTTTCAGTATACGCGAAAGACTTTAAACATTTGTGTATTCCCGAAAACGCGGCGAGGGTGGCGAGTTGTTACCGACGAATCGTTCCCGGCAGCCACGCCACTGCAGAGCAAACAAACGCTGATCGTGCCGGAAAGGTGGAATCGTTCGTGTTACTCTGTTTTCGGCGCCAACCGCCGCAATATCCTCATTCTGGAGGCGGCAAACGCATTCATTAAGGACGAGCCTGCTCGTAAAGTCAAAGGTGCGGACGAAGGGCCCAAAGTAAAGGTGAAAGTGGGTATGTAAGTATAGTGGTAAAGTAAAGAAAAGGATATCAGCGTTTGCGAGCAAACAGTCTGCTTCATTCATAAACTTCTAAACATTCCCAGTGGTTTTCCACGGTATCTTATGCTTCTATTTGCAAGCGGTGTATTTGAAATGTTTGTCCTGCATGGGAATTTCTTTAAGATCTGTTTTATGCAAGAAGTGTAAACAAAAATTGAAAATCAATTCGTAATTCAAATATTTACATGTAAGTAGTGAATTTCAAATATACACAGAAATATATAGTTAACATTAATTCAATAATATAAATCAAGTAAGAATACATAAAACTGTTGTTCTGTTTGCATTTTCATCCGTTTTCTACGAGAGTGCCTTCGCCTCGGTTTGCAACTTTAAGATATTGCTAATACCGCCCCGTATTCTACCATTGAGTTATACTGATAGATTGCACTGGAATAGAGTAATCAAATCTAAAGATTTCTTACGTATATTATATTGGTTCGTCAGAAGTTTTAACAATTAAATTGTATCTACACTTATTTTGTTTTACTTCAATTATTAGCTTAAAAATGTCTTTTGTAATATCAGAAAAATGTCCAGGCTTACACAAAACAGGTGTCATACTAAATAGAAAATTATTATGGCTTTTGTTGATCCAATTTTTGGTGTTTTGACGAAAGATTGTTTACTCATATGATTTTTTAGGATTCAATTTGAAAATTTGCAATTTATTCTATATAAAACCATTTGAAATAAATATCCAGGATTTCTAGGAAATTTTTCGTATTAAAAATATGCCCTGCAATTAAACATATTTTTAATTAATTGTCATTTTTTAAATGTTTTTGATTTATTTTATGCTATACTAGCAGGAAGGAAATTTTACGCAATATCAACAATTTTCGTTCAAAATAAAACCACAGTAGACCACAATGCAGGATATAACGAGGAAGCAAAATAATTAATTCAAAAGTAAAAATCTGTTGGCCATAATTTTTACAAATAAAGCAAAAAAAACCCCGGCAAAAAAAATAACATGAATAAAACCGCGATCGAAGTTTAAGATAAACTTTAGCAAGAAGAAATTTTACGGGCTGCGTTTTTACACCGTTACATCCCTCTGCATTCCTTTTCTATGTCATGTGATTTGTGCCGTCTTTTTGTACGCTTTTCATGTTTCTGGTTTTGCTTCTCGGTTCGTTAATGGAATTCTATCGTTTCCTTTTTCTATCGTTGAACGTTTCCATCGCTCGTTTTTCGTTTCCGGCTCATTATTTAACCCGCGCTCAACCAAAACCACGCAGCCACCGACTAAAAGTATGTTTCGTGTCTTGTAGCTCTTCATCGGTGCAGAAGAGCATAAATGATATTCAAAGAAATGCGATAGGTTGCTGTAGGTACAATTTAAGAAGATCGTGTCCTAGTTTTATGAGGATACGATAAATGCTTTTCTTTTTATAGTACCTCTGCAATACGGCAGTGCCCATCACCGTCAACGATATCTCATTCGTCTTCAGTTTTCAATAATTTCACCGTCGCCTATGGGAAATTGAGAAATCATTAGATATCTCTTGCCCTTATATTTCTTTTGCTTGTCATCAATGCCTTTTATCTGATGATTGCTTATCGATTGCCTGCAAAATCGCAGGCACTCACAATTTCAACGACGTTCAAGCGATGACAGGCAAAACCCAAAGGATCCAAGCAGGCAGGCAACAACTGCAGATCAAAACACCCCAGAAGCACAACAAATATGGAATTGCAACATTTGATGTAGTATGCAGAAACCTATAAATTATGAATGTTTTTGCTAGTGTGCATAATAGATTCCTGAAGAAAAAATCAGTCTAAAACAACGCAGCCTGCAGGAATATTAAAATAATGAAACTGGCGTAAAAAAATTCACCACGTTTGCAAATGTCACAGTAACATGTTGACAACATTATAGCGAAACGATGCAGACACTCAGAATCTGTATTTAATTGGATTTCATCCAGGTACATGACATTTAACAGCCACGCGGGCGTAAACTTTGTAATGTAAAAAAATTGTGCATTTCATAGGTACCTTATTTTACTCAACAAACAACCATACATAAATAAAGCGTTAATATTAATATATGAATATTCGCAGCGCGTTGGCAAGACCTGCCAGATACGAGCGGGTATTCGGAAGAAAAATCTAGTTTCGAAGTTTTCACTTTGAAAGTTTCGTGTTCCAGGGCACTTACCAACAAGAGGCGGCGGAGGTGGCTATGGTAGTAACTTGCGTGTGCTCTCGGTTTTCCGACGATCTAACTGCTCACGCGTTCTTGTGCTCAACTGTAATCCCGGAAAGGATAAAATGAATTTGCCTTTGGTTGCGGGTGCTTACGGTTAGACAATACGGCGTCTACCTAAATTTGAGCAACGTAAAGATGCCATGGATTTATGTGATTGTGGGGGAAATGTAATTAAGGAAGCAGGCACCAAAACTAAATATATAGTATTTTAATTTAAGAAAATTTGGGTAGTACCGGGTTTGAATTTCAAAGTTGCAGAAAAGAGGAATATTGCATAATTTTTATGCTCAAAGTGTACATAGAAAAACAGAAACAAATTGGTTATTAATTAAGCAAAAATGCAAAAAATATTTATATTTGGAAGCATCTTAAAGTATTCGAATCGTAGAAATCAACAACATTAAAGGTTGATTTCTATAATGACAAATTCTCTTCGCTAAAAAAAATTTGAAATAAATATTTAAAACATCAATCTCGCATTCCCATTTGGAATTGAATTTATATTGCATTATATCATTTTGTATTTATACTTATTTTCAGAAATGAAGAAGTCTAAATTGAAATTAATCAAACAAAATGCCTTCACTTGTCAATAATAGAAATGTCTTTCACTTAAAACTTGTACCAGAAGAAACTCAACAAATTGAAGAATATAATGCAGATACTTGAACTAAATAAGCAAAATCTACATCACCGAGAACGTCGTACTTTCCACCATGCCTTCATTGAAGAGTGTAACAACAGTAAGAGTTTGACACGATAATGTCTCTATTTTATTACGGCCATTCAGCATAAAATATTAAAAGTACTCAAAGCCATAAACAAATCTACCCATTAACGTTGACGAGGCGTTTATCCAACCTAGCAGACAATTATGGTTTTCATGTTTTGAGAGAATTTCATTAACGAAATGCTTTCTGTTTCGGCCAGTGGATAACGAAAACAATGCAGAATTTTCGATATCGCTTTAATTAATTAAACAAATTTCTTAGAATCTGAATGTGAAGCTCTTAAATCAACACAATCGGTGTTATTCGTCTGTTTATCAACTCCATATAATTTATGCAGAAAGATGCAATCTTCGTCTGTGGCGATGATAGTACTTTTTCGTCATTCGATAGTTAGGTTTCACTTAGTCAAGATTAAATTCGATGTTAAATCCTTACATTCCTGAACAGCTCTGCCAGGAGACTGGAGAACACAAAGGTTTAAATACCTAATGCGCTCAAGTGAGGTATGTATCCCTGCTTGCCCAACAAATCATTGCAAAGCACGTGTGGGTGGAACAACCGGGAAATCAACTTGAATGTATTCAAGGAATGCATTCACACAGAATCACCTAGCTAAAACCTGATATTCCTATAGCAATACAAATAACAACTTTAAACAAATCTTTGAAATAAGCGTGCATTTCTACATTTTATCATCTACCAAATTACATGTACCATGCATGTAACGCTACCCACGCAATTTGCACACCTTACATATTTCCGTCTATCCGACGCACTCGAGGAAATATGATGATCTCCACACCTTGAGCCACATGAGCTACCGGGAGACCTGTGAATGAAGCACCAAGTACTTGTCACCAGGCGCCCTGGGAGGATTTCGGACATGCCGACGTCAGCAATGCAGAGAGGTGTTATGTTTGTCATGGATTGGCAATTGCGTTTTTGGTCCAGTTGGAAAAACGCTGAAGCACTATCGAACACTTTGATAACCAGCCCTTGCATGTAACGACCTTGACACGCGTCAAAAATCATCAATATATTATTTACCTTGACGGGCTAAGTCCACGAGGTCCAGCGGGCAGTGAAATTCTGTTTGAAGTGGAATAAAATTATCAAGGGCATGAGGTGAGTATATACACGTTTCAAGCGTCAATTGAGCGCTTAATTTAACACGTCGACACAAGGACCGTCAATTTGATAAAATGTAGTCCTTTGACGTCACGTAGGACTCCAAATTGATTTTTTCAGAATTTTATTAATTAAAATGGTGAGGTAAACGTATACGGGGATATCCTGTTAATCGATTATATGAAATATCATTAAAAGTCCATGAGATAACGCACTTCCACAAAAAGGCCTAACATCTAAGAACTTATTAAATAAATTTCAGCTAGATTATGACTTTTCATTCGTCCCTAAATCAATTTTTAGGCACGTTGCTCCCCTTATTAACTAATTAAGGCAAATTTAGCCAGAACGCTATTAAATTTCTCCCCAAATTAAATTACGGCATATCCCACATTCAAGGTGACGTTTGGTGATAAAGAGCTGAGGTCAGTCTATCGCCAGTCGACAAAAGCAAGAAAGTTGACGGAAGCTGAAAGCTTTCGTGGCAGCAAACGACAGCGAGTGTTCTGGGTTGATTAACATGGTTATCCTGGCATTTTCTTGCTTCAACTTTCACATCATGCAAGCGAACTTCTTTCGTTTTGTCAGTTTACTCCCTTCATCTGTAAAGCCATTTCGTGGTTAATGCACAAATGGTGAGGATTCGTTAACTCCTAGATTGAATAAACCCCAAAAAATTTCAACGTATCCTATTAATTTGCCATCGTGGAAATCTGCTAATTGAGCCTTACAATTAGAATTTATTTGCAAGCTTAGAGGAATGACGTTAATGACAATAGTTTGTTGTTAATTAATGGTATACGATTAAAAGCTTAATCAGTAAGCGGTTTAATATGATGCGGTTTAAAAATTTTTTTTGATTTTCCTCCATGAATAGCGATAAATTTTCTTATTTAAAAATAAAAAGTAAATATAAAGAAAACTATAAATGGATACTTAAGAAACTTTCTCATATTAGATTAATACCCTTCAATGTAACTGTTAATGCAGTAAATATTAGCGACTCTTGAAGTTTGGAACAAGTTTTTTTTTTAATTCTCCCAGATTAGATTAGATGTTAATTAATACTATTAAGTGACACAAGCCAATAAGACGTCTTAGAAAAATATTTTACTACTTCACTGAATGAATAAGCCTTTGCGAATTGAATAGATAACGAATTTTGCTATCGAATGAAATGAACAAATGTCGTAACTACTTCCAACGCAGGCCTTGGAAAAATTCAGCTCAGAGTAACAAATTGAATCAAGTCGAAGCTCGCGTCTAAAGAATACTGCAATAAATTTACTTTCTCAAGTTTCTGTACGTTGCTGCGAGCTTCCGTGCGTCTCACCAAGTTACCAAAAACTACCCACCATCGAATATTCCTCCTATTAATATCTTGACGTGGACACATTTCCACGTAATTTTCTCAGGTAATTGAAAGTCGAAAGCGATTCAACATCGTCAAATAGACTCCAAATCCGCTGTTATAAATATACTAACTTGATAAACTTTCAAACTAATTAAAATCACTGGGCTTTCTTCAACTAGGAAGTAGTCTCACAAAGCGCGGAAAATCCCGTGGTACTTGCACTATATGAGTGGGTAGTCCCTCATCAATGCCTCGGCAAATCCTGGCGAAAAACACGTTAAACTGCACGAGCAATTTTTAACGACGCGTTACGCAATGTGAAATATGGAAAGTCGTCGGGTTCGTTTGTGCTGTACCGTTGTGCATAATTTATAGAAGGATTATGTTGCAAGGTTTCAGGGCACTTTGGAAGTTTCGTACGGAATGTTCGAACATATTCGACGAGGTGCACTGCGAAGGTAGTTAGGCGTACGCCAAGATACAGGATAATGGTTGTGGGAAACTTTTAATTGCCTTCGGTGAAGCCCAAGACCTTGCACATCTTTCATAAATTATAAATAATGATGCATGTGATGCAGGGCAATCAAAAAACGACCAAATCGTGCCTAGTAATCGCGGGTAAGTAATCCTAAAAGCGTCGCGAAATAGAATTAACCAAGGAGGAAAAATCACGCTCGAACACGTGTTCTCGCAGTGATTTTACCGATTCTACCAACACGTTAGCAATGGAACGAAATTGTTCTACTCCGAATATAAAATGTACGTACCGCACATGAAGCACGGATTCATTGCATTACTTTTGTCATCCCAAATGACAGAAAGTAAAGCTTTGGGAACGGAAAAACCGACAAACGAAATGATATCGTGTATATTAGAGGCAAATATCAAAATGCATGGGACGTTTTGACTACAATTTATTGGCCGCATCTAATTGGTAATTATTACAATATTACAATCTGAAATATTCACCATCTTAATGCAAAATTACATCCTGATGTGGAGTTGCACCCTATGGGACTAAATAAATAGTATCAGAAAAAAAATGGCAGCTGTTTGATTTTGACAAATTGTGACAACTTGTCTATATCCAAAATGGATATACGCGTGCCCCATCGATTATTATACCCTCTTCAATTTTCTCATCCTCGTTTGCATTGTTCGTATCTTTCTGCGGGGTCTCCTCCCGACTAAGCAACTCTTTACCGTCTTCATCTGTAGAATCTGAAATTATTGAGTGCACCTCATCGTCTTGTGATATGTCTACCAAATTGCCGCCAAATGGACTCTTTTGGCAATCTACATTAAATTCATGACGTACTGAAGGTTCCTCATGAATTTGGAGTGCATGCCCAAAATTATAATTCTTGAAATTGGGTGGATACCATTCTTCGGCTTCTTCTTCTATCATTGATTCTGGATATATCCCTTGATAACACGGCAGTTCCCGATTTAGAATGCATGGCCTTGGCCCATGCAGGCAGCATCCTTGTTTATCTTCTGGGCAGTAGGATGGGTATGCAAAGCTATCATAGGGATATGCAAATCCCATAGGTTCTTCATACACGTGGTCATCTGGAGAATCAAATTGTGCCACAAAAGATGAGGAAAATGCATGGGGAATATGGTCTTTCCCCCACTGAGCGAGTGGCGATGTATAGGGAACGTCTGGATTGGGATGAAAAATAATATAGAATTCTGCCTTACATATGATGGGATATTTACCTCTTGTTTTTTTTTGCCACAATCTGTACATTTTTATGATTTTTGCGTTTTTTTTTGTGCGAACGATTTTTACGTGTTGTACTGTCACGCACGAACTGATTTATTTAATTGATTATTTAGGAACACCAATTGTTGTGAATCACCAGCAGGCCGATCCTTAATTTAATAATCATACGAATATAATCGAACCACATCGAAGCAATCATATTTGTGATAATAATAGTTGGCATATTGTTAGAATTAAATATATATTGTCGACAGTTAGTTTGTACACTACAGTATTGGATATAATTGCGTGAACTTTATGGAATTCAATTGGAAAATATCGGATGCAATGATCACTACTTTAAATTTCCGGTAATGTCGTGGGCATTTTTGTGATTATGATCGTGCGCATTCATGAGTACGTCGCGTGATGCATACTAGAAGCAATTATTAATTTTGATCGCATTTTGCATTCCCAGTGCGGCAGCAAATGTACAAAGGCGGAGGCCATTGCAACATGTTGCAAGAAATTGCCGACCAACATTGTGCTGCCCGTCCTTTGCAGTTAGCTTGATCTCCTTTCCAACCGCATTACATTTGCAAATGCACCCTCGGCACACAACCAATAGATTGGAATTGGCGCCGAGCAGCCATGGAGATAATACCATTTTCCAATGCTTAGAGAAATCAACATAATTTAAAGTTTCATCTTTCGATCATAGTTGAATTACTGTGCAGAATGCAAACTATGACAAATAAAGGAGTTATTAGTTGGGATGTTTAGTTGGAATCATTAGTCTAATATAAATTAATTCTGTTTTCAGATAAGTAATTTTGGCGTTTCATTTCTCAAAGAAGTAGCTCACTGCAGATGTGAAATACAGGAGTTTTAGGGATGAAAAGATCTGCTAACAGCACTCGTTCTACCTAATAAGTTATTCAAAAGTGGTGGGGATAACGCATCGCTTGGGTAAGGCAAACTCCTACCCGCTTAGTTAAATCTGACATGACAACCATACTGCTTAGAATTTGCATCGAAATACGATTTTACTTTTTGTATGAACGTTATGACGATTGTTCAAGGAAAGTTCAACTCAATTTCTCTTGATATGATAATTTCATAACAAATTATAGGCCGTACTAAATATCAAACGATTCAAATGCCTCAAACACTTCAAACTAATAATAGTTTGGTGCCCGTATTAAATGCCCACAAGCAATGCTAGCCACATGCAGGCATCATGACGAATAACATTATTTCCATGCGACTATTAAACCGGTACACGAATTAAACGAGTCACATCCAACTTATATAAATTTTATGATCAGTTTTATATTTCAAGAAATTACACTGCAAATAGAAATCATCAGCAATTTAAGCACATGTCAAGGTGCAGAAGAAGAATTTCCCCAGCAATTTGATCTGTAATCGACTTTCATGTCTCCGTAAATTTATGACCTTTATGCATTCACACCTTGGGAGTTGAGGAAACTGTCGACTATCTAACCCAAGATATCATCAACATGAATTTTTAATAAACGCAGCTGATGCTGATGAAACAAATTAGTAACTAGGTGAATCTCGTGACTCCTGTTCCCAGGCTTAAATGTTATCTGCCGCTATCTGGGAAGGAGGTGTATGTCTGCTCGCTGAGATCTCAAAAGCGTAACTAGCATAAGAGTGTAATCAGCATATAGTAGAATAAATTATATTTTGGTATTTTTTTCCTAATAGCTGCAAATGTGCTGGTAATAGTCGGCTGGAAACAGGTTCTTATCCGCGAAGGAAAAAACGTCAGGCGTATATAAGATAATAAATGGCTTGGTATTATGTTTGCGCAAGTTCATCTTATTTATTGAACACGAAATTGCCCTCAATCAAAGCACGACCACGAAATTAATATTCGTCGCTGGCACATTGCGCGGATCGTAATTCTGTTGATTGATGCCCAGGGACTTTAATCTTTCAGTGCTTCTATTATTTAACGTCTCAATAAACTTGATGCAATTTGTAAAAATCTGAGTTGAAGCGTAAAATGTTGGAAATTAAGTCATTTATAGAAATTTCAAATTGATGATTGGAAGATCATGGATTATAAAAGTAATAAAAACAAGTGCTTAATTTGACGCAGATGTGAACTGCATAAGCTCGCTGCTCATAACGCACGTCTAACTCTTGCGTACTGCTTTATAAGTAACGGTAGAGAAGTGGGGATAACGCTACATCCACTGGAGAACTTTAGCTCCTCCTCCTATGCTCGAATACAAACTGCATCCTTGTTATTCTTGTTATTTTATCAATATATTTTCTTTTAAGCGCATTTCATTGCCTTCTCTATTCCTCAGTTTTACAAAACTGTCGGAGCGCCAGTAGAAAAGCGGAAACGCGATTCACAAAATAGGAAAATTAGCATAGAAATTGGTCGGTATTTTCCAGCACACTGACAATGCCATGGTCGCTATAAGAGAAACTAATAATAATGCGATCGGCTAATTAGTAATCAACTATCAACCCTGGGAGCAGGATGATCTGATTATACCAACTGCTTTATAGCAGTAATTTGCACAAATCAACAGTACGCATTCTCCACAATCGCTACAAACCGTTGTAATTCCACGACGCAAATGTTCAACTTACGCAGTTGCAAAGCAACAGAAAGCCATGTGTGTGCAGCAATGCATTTTCTAGAGGATAATTCAGTAGGGAATTTTCGATGGGCCATATATTGTCCTATCCACGCAGTCAACTCGATTACCATCGCCCAGAGACATAATTATTGAGGACATGTTCATTGTAACAGCTTGACCCGTGTACTAATTGAATATTTGCCTAATAAAGTAAACACCATGCGTATGTCTATCTGATGGATTGGTTTACTGCTGCACGTCAGTGTGCGATACTTGGGATTCTGGGATGAGGGTGGAACCTGTCAATTGTTCCTGGGGTATGAAGTCAGTGTAACGCGATTAATCCAATTAGTGAGTTTTCCACATGTCAGTCATGTTGAACACGATGTCCAGATGGTGCCGACGGTCGAGGATAATAGGATTTGTAATCCTAGATGAAAAAACAAGCATTGATTAATTATCTAATATTAGCATTGAAAAAAGGGAAAGTGGGAAATTGCAAATTGGGATTTTTTACACGGTTTTCATTTGAATGGTTGTTAAGTGATGGGGTTGTAGTTCGCAAAAATTTGTCTCGAATTGCACTTGTTGTTGTGATAATCCTGTAAACAAATAATGATGCTGAAATCTACATTTCAATGGATCTAAATTATGATTCAAATTAAAAATACACAACTTAACAAATGAATGAAGTTATAAGACAAATTATAAGTTATAAAACTACTTTTAAAGTTACAACTTTACAGAAGTAAATGTAAGTGCTTTTTTAATGCTTTCATTGAAATTATGAAATTTTCATTTCACCGCCATTTCACATCCATTATGATATTTTCCACAATTAGTTGGGAATCATGCCAGTAAAATTAGTATCTTTAAGAAATTGATAAATTTCTGAAAAAAAAAAAACAATTTGCTGTAGATATACTAAAAATATTTGTAACATTGACATGACATATTAATTATTGATTGTGATATTATCCAGCAACGTGTTTAAATTCTTGGCATTTTACTCAGTTTTATTCAGATTGGATAAATTTCTGATTGCAACTTTGAATGCATTTATGCAAATCCAATGAAAATGCTGACTGGAGAACTAAGTAGAAATAATTCAAAAATTCACAATTTATTACTTAAAACTCTACACAAAATTGCCGAAATTATAATAAATTGAGAAGGTCATAAAAAGTAGCGAACAGGCTAATAATTATAAATTAAACCAGGATATAATAAATTAAATTCTAAATGGAATAGAAATCAATTATCATACTTCAGATGAGAATGAGTATTAGCAGGATGATCTAAAATTATTATCATCAAATTAATAGGATTATAAAGTTATTTTTTAAGCTGTGATATACACTGATCATTTCTTGTATATTAATATTAATTACGTACAAATCAGCTATCGTATTAATGTTTATGTATGGTAGTTTGAAAACAAACATTACTTAGTTTGCACAAAACTTGTTGTATCCAATCGAAAATTTCCATTTTCCATGTTTCCATGTTCAACCAGTATCCCACAATAATACCGCAAGAGGAAACAATGTACCTTTTCAGGAAGCTGGCACGCATAAACAATGCTTTGCACAATTTTAATTGACAGCCTAAAGTGTTATATAAATATTAAACAACCATTCACGCCACGTGTTACACGTGGCACACGAGGATCACTTGTCAACCTGTAATGGTATACAGTATCATTAAGCCCGAGCAGATGATTTAATGCATCTGTTGTTATGCGTGTCATGTGAGGATATACCCACATATCTACCTTAACCCAGGGTCATGTCGGTAATAACCGCGCGTTTGCTTCAGTTCCTAGCCAAGTGCACTATACACCTTTCAACTAAGTGAAAGGTATCCTTAGTCTATATCTTACGCTACCTACAACCAATAAAAGAATTCAAGAAAGTTGGAAATATCGCAAGTTCCAAAAGTTTCTAGATGACTACTTTGAATTGGCTGGAGTATGAATATAAAGAATGGATATAAAGAATACAGAGGAAAGGGTGTAATTGTTGGTGGGAGGTAGTTATCAAATGATGTATGAAAATTGAGTTTGTTCTCTTCTAGGTTTGTTCTGAAATGAGCATCAGCTGAAGTAATGAGTGCGCCAAGTAAATGATGCAAGAAAAATAGCTCTAATTGTGAATAAGTGTAGCAAGGGTCGATGTGGACTCCAGGGAGAGCAAACTGAGTGTAATTAAGAGTTCACGCCATGCTCCTCGTTGACTCCTGTTGTAAACATTCTTCTACAACCTGCACGCCTCGGGGAGCATGCAATCATGACAGGACACCAACGCCTGGGAATGCGGACTAGATTGGCAGTGATTTACGATTTCTGCTGCTGGTGTGAAATTGCAGACTGGGTTACAATAATAATAAATTAAAGTGATATCACACTAGCATTCGCCATTATATGTTATCACTTTTCTGATAAGATTTTATTTCGTATCAACTCATTGAAGCAATATACTCAAAAAAAATTCATCTTTCAAACATAATCTTCTTATTTATTTCTTCCATATCAATCAACATTTATATCACTTTTTAGTTTGCATTCTAGCACTATTTAAAATATTCCACTCTACTTACAAATTAATGAACGATCCAAACATGAGGTCGTAAGGTAATCGTTGAAAACGATGCTGTGCTTAATTACATTTTAACTCCTTGCTGCCCTATTAATACTCACCTGAACAAAACTAAGCAAGCAATTCTAGTTGGCAGATCAAGAACAACTTGTTATGTCATAAAATGTAGTGCTAAGCACTTTTGCGCGCTAATTTGGGAATTCATACCGAACAAATTGGAATTTGGAAGCACTTCGAAACACGACCCAAACTTCCAGCTACTCGTTGAATATTATTAATCTAACTGAAGCTGACTCTTATCCACACGTCATACTTGACAAAATAGAAAAGTTTACAATATCATCAACTGTGCATTGTATCTATTACACATTAGTATGGCTTAGTAGATGTATTGATTGCTTCAGAGTTTACGAATGTATCGGGATACTTTGCTTTCACGAACAATTACCAAGTGTTTACTCTGCCGAATTCAACGCTTCGAAGTGTATGGGCATTGTGATGAGTACTTACATAAAAATTAAATATTTTCCTTCTCTAGTCTGCGCGAAATGAAAGTGTGGATGATTAATGCATGCTAGAGCTACATGTTAAAGTTGGTAGAAGCGCGTTTCTCATCTAAATTTGCGATAAAATGTTTGCTGATATCATGAAATGCGCACGCATATGAACCTAAAACTGTTCCAAGTTTAATGGTCTCCATCGCCATCCTGCGTGGGACATAGAGTTACAACTATATCGGAGATTTGTAGTTGTAGCATTTCCTGCTAATTGAACACGAGTATATTGCATGCCACTGGAATTGGAAATGGAAACAATGAGAAAAAACTTAATTTGTATGCTAAATCAAACTGCCACCGTCGCTAACCGAGGACGAAATTGATGCATTCATAAATTACCGGGATAAAAATTAGCGAAGCATGAAAATCATTTTCAAATTCATTGCAGCAGAATGAAAAGGTTTTGATATTCATTGCGAATGCGAGCAGTAATTGATTGTGCACATCGTGCATTGTGATGGCTGGTTGGAGTACGGGAAAGTAAGCTAATTGGAGCCACGATGATATCCAGACATAGATCCGATTCGGGATAGGCATTTTGTTTTATGTAGATGGAGACAAGATCCTATATTATTTACAAAGAATACATAAATAATCATCACCGTTATTCATATCCTGGTTGTACCTTACTGCAAAGTTTCGAAGTGTATGATGATTGTGAACGTACTGTCACCAATGACGGTCATAAAGCGACACCTAGAGCCACTGGCGTCCCAGTAGCTGGACCGTTTATTCCGTGGGATGTAGACCACTTTTCGGTTTCAACTGCAACGCTCCCAATGGAGGTGCAGGAGTTGAAACCGTAATCTGCCGACTCACAAGCCGGCGTGTTGCCAAGTCTGCTACCGCGGCGGTTACGTAAGTAATTACAGGTCTTATTATATCATCACAAAACTTACTTTGGTATCTATTATTTGCAATTACAATTCGGAGAGATTCTGATGGTTGTGACATTTTTGCAAGTATTAAACATCAAAGTTACCCAAGTTGGATCGCAAACAGATTCCTAAATTGGTCCATTAGTTTAACAATTCCAACAAAATAATCTTATGTAGTGCTAACTCCAGCACACTCAGTATATATCCCAGTGTGACATTTCCTAAATAAAATAATGTTTTCTTCCTTGACTCTATAGAGTTCACAAAATCCTGAACCATCAGTTGTGGATAGTGTGACGAAACCACGTCTGCAATGTAATTGATATAAGTAAAAAGTGATTTAATTATAATTATCGTTAAAAAAGCAAATCGATAGCGCAATCTTTTTACAGTCATTTTTCACGGTGATAAATGATTTTGAAAATGTAATGTCAAGTTTAATTTTGAAAGTATGCATACTGAGCATCTATGTTACCACTTAATTTCTATTCACACCACTTTCGTGCATTGATGCAGTGCATGGTATAAAATCGGTCCAAATTAGCCTACCTGGGACAATTAGCCTAATGTGGACCATTATCAAGTGTTGTTGGGTTTAATTTAATAGAACTATTAGCCTTTTATCTCTTTGCGTCTTGAGGCACGTAAATTTACATGACAAAGTGCTTGATAGGTGTTGGGGTTACATGAAACCGGAATATGATTTGTACCATCCCAGCAGAGCCACTTTAACTCTGATGATATTTAGGTCATGAAATAGGAAATTGAGGAAATTTTCCAATATGCAAGAGTAAACTTGGAATATTATACCTATTTACATTTCACAAATTAATTCGTTTTAAATTTAAATACTTCAGGGAGATAAATGTATCATGAAAATAGCATTAACTAAAAATTGAATTTTTTCTTCATTATTTTTGCTCCCAGTTATCTAGTCGTAACTAGTTATCTATGTGGCGTAAATTTCATATCATGCACATACAGCAATTATAAATATTGCTGTGCTGGAAATTACTAAATTTGAGATAAATTTTGCGGTTAATGTTAATATTTGACAAAGAAATACAAAATGCTGATAATCAATCAAATCAATTAAACATTCATTTAATTGATTTAGTTTGAAGATAATTGTAATTGAATTTAAGTAAGTTAATTTATGTTTGCATCATTATGCAAACAACAACAGCAAAATCCTTAAATTATTTCTACAGCTTTCAGATATGATTTCATCAAAAAATATAAATGAAACAATAAAATTAAAGAGAAAGCATATGATTTCTTAATTAGAAACTCTCAAATATTTTCAATTAAAATACTTTAGAATTGTATGAAAACATAATATAAAAATGTACTTCAGATAATAACAATTACAAGTTGATAGTTTCAGGCAACTTCCTTGCAATTTCAATGTCTCAGGTCATAAATCAATAATTCATCTCAGAATTGAATGATTCATTACATGCTAATCTACATTACTGTTTATATCATGATAAATTACCAGAGTTCCGCTCACCATCCAACGACTGAATAATAATTACAAATTAGTTCAGAATACAGTTAATTAAATTTCAACTGGAATTGGAATTGTTGCGGTTCTTTGTCAATGAAGCCACATATGAAACGCCAACAACAGGAATAACTCACCCTGATGATTGTACCATCATCGCTCGCAAATACCATCGCCGAGGGTCCACATAATTTCAATTAAATTTTGTTGCATTAATATGATGCCACTACCTTCCTACTACCCTCCCCCTTTTGCATGGGTGGATTTAGGACAAATTCGCATTTTTTCGTGCACTTAAACTGTCCGTGAGACGGACAGACAAGAGTAAACATTAATTACTCACAGGGCTTCATACGTGCAAATGGTTCTCGCACGTATCCATGAAATAACGTGTGAGACCCACGCGGCACGCAAGTTTGACGCCCGCCTGCCTTCTTCTGGAGCTCGCGTGGGTGGCGAAAAAAGCAACATGAAATGCCGACAAACGAATGGGATACTCACTCACTCACAGTATAGTTGCAGTAGACTCGTACAAAATGATTTATGCTTTTCGTATTTATTATCCGCGAATGGGGCGCGTAAACCGTTTACCACTCCAGTGCCATTATATATATGCTACGCACATTTTTCTGCCTTCCGGCAGAGTTCTGATGGCGGTGTTCATTGTATCCAGGCGTTATTCACTCTTTCATCCGATGGTGCGCATTGTACCACCGCTCAGCGCCGAGGGTGCGAGGCTGCGGCAAGCTGCACCCGCCAACGTACGCAAATTGCGCGCAAAGTTTTTCGTGGCTGAATACGGGGATAAATATTCTGCAATGCGAGAGTTTATATTCAAGGAGTTCATTCAAGTACTGAGCAGCGTATTTTGCTGGTGTTATTGTTACATTTACGAACAATAACATCACAATTATTTATTTTGAATAGGATCTGCATTATTGAGACTACAGAGAATTGTGAATCAGAGTGATGTAGTGAAAATTGAAGACAAGTTGTTCTTAATAATAGATTTTTGGGGTGGACTTCAAAAATGACATGCCAATCTGTTTAGCGGGTGGCATATTTTATTCTATTTATTAAAACTATCTAAATAAATAGTTGTAGGTAACAAAAGATAGTTGTGGGTTCTTCCGTGTTTTATACTGCGCACTGGTAATTGTTCATTTGTGTTATGCAGGTGCATCCTTCCTGATCCCCCGATGCTCAACCCACTTGCATATTATCAGCATTCTGAAGAACTAAGACCGGGTCGAAATTTAGCAACGTGTTCAACCATGTGTGCGGTAGTTTCCTATACATCTTCGCCAAATTGTTCAAAGTTTTTTGCAACAAATTTCCACATCTTCACCACAGACTAGACACTGGACCCGAGAGTCCGTGCATAAATATCAAATCCAATCAGCCGTTTCAGCTCAACCTTAATAACTATATCTTGCAATTAGGAACTTTGAGTTTGTTTAATAATGAATGACACACCTATGTAAATATTAAGACAGAGCACAATCAAAATTTGCTTTTACATTTTTATTAAAAGTCAATTATAATGATATCAAAAATAAATCACATATTTCATATTTTATTTGCTCCTCGACACTAATTTTTTTTTTATTGGAACGTTTTCCGTACGTTGATTTTTTTAAACAAAGAATATAAGACACTTTGTTATCAAACAAAATAAAATACCGAAGTAACATAAAGTAGATCTTTACAATTTTTGTTCTTCTTGTAAAATTCGAAGATTTAAAGTTATTAAAAAGTTACCAATTTTCAAGAACGCTTTGGTAGCAAAAATATAGCAATGCTTTGGCTTACGGGTCATCATGTTAGTTACTAGTTTCCTAGATGTTTTAATTAAAAAATTGAAAATAATAACCTTAATTTAACTTCCCTAGTTGTCGTTAATTTTCAAATATTTTCATAGGAGACACAAACAATTCACCTTAATTGCATACTGCAGTCTATAATTCACAACATGCAAAGCACTAGATGTAATACCACTAATTCCTCATAGCCTCCTGAACAAGATGCATTCATGTAGACGTTCAGATGATACCTTTATACTTGATTCAGGTCTTTTGCAATGGCCAATCATCGTACTCGGCAGTAATTATTTGGTTTTCGTGCACCTTACCCGTGTGCACATCGTATACGTATCAAACGTGTTCAAAATTACAAATGGGATGTAATGTGCAGATAGACATCTTCATTTTTGTAGTAAACATAACCCCAGTTATATTACAAGAGAAATAACCGGAAGATCACGCTATGAATGTAGATTATTTCCCAGAAGTGCTGTGAGATTGCTTATTGTTTATTTCTGGCATGTGCGAAAAAACAATCTATTAAATATGTGTCGAATAATGTTGGATATAATTTAGAACAATAGGGCATGGCTCATTTACAGGGACGATAGTTTGTTTTCCTGGGTCGTAGTTAATGCGTTATAGGGGTATTCCCGCTCTTCCACTTGGTTCTGAACCGTAAGCCGTAAGGGTATATGTGATAACAAAGCATGTCACAAACCATTCGAATTTTCTTTAATGTATTTTATTAGAAATGAAATTATAATATGTATTTTTAAAGCAAATTATTAATTTTTACTGATTTGCACTCAATTTTGTTGGGAAAATTATATATGCCATCAAAATATAATAATTAATTGCAGAGATTTTCGTTAAATTTATGATGTCAATATCAATTTAGTTTTTAGTATATTATATATTTAGGGCGGTAATTATAATATAGAAAATTCAATGTACAGTAAATGTACCGGTAGTAAAATTTTGATATCATAAATATTTGCAAATTATAAATATCAATTCAAATCAAAATTGGTTTTGCAAACTTTTACGTCGCATTTTTGCGAAATTAATATAATTCAAACATTTTTGCTTAATTAGAAATTAAATATTAATGGATGTTTAGGAAAAAATGTACTCTTTGGATGTTTATTAGTTTCGGGACCTTTCGAAAAATTTCATACTTTCTGAAAAAGAATTTTAGACTCCTTCTATGACTCCTATGCCAAAAATTTAAGTAACAATAAATTTGTCATTTTGGTGGAGTTGGATACATTCTTCGGGTGCGGATTTACTCCACTGCAAATTTAGTTGAACCCAGTGCATTAATTGGCAGAACTGGGTTTGTGGACACTTCAATACAGCTTCAAAGCAAAAACCAATGCGAATGTGAGAAATGTCTTGACGAAGAATAAATAAAGCTTGAATGCACATTTTTAGGTTGTTTTACTGCTAATAAAATCTGCCTCGGTAGCACGCTTGGTAAAGCGCTGGCTGGCGAGTCGGTAGATCGCCGATTCAAGTCCAACTAACAACACCGCAGGGAGGTTTGTTGTTGAAACCGAAGAGTCTGCATCCTTCCAAACATACACTCTATCTACCGGACGGCTAGTGGTAAAAGGTCGAGTACGGTGTCGATCTATGACCGGTATGGGTAATGGTACGCTCACAATCACACATCACAAAACCCTACAGTCAGCATACGAATACAAAAAGGATCAAAATAATGAATGGACTACTACTAATATGACTTTTATCCGCCCCACGTCTAGGGCAAGTTCACCCAACAGAAAGAATAAAATCTGCGCTATGTAAAAAGCAAGTAACTTAAGTTTATTCAATTGGAATGGATACAATCTACATCAATTGAAGATAAAGTAAGCAATTTTTAAGTAGATCTTACCCCACTCCACTTTATATAAAAATTAAAACATATTCCTAGCTTTTATTGAGTATCAGGGAAAAAATTATACTGGTAAAATTGACCTGGGTGAAAGCATTAATTTTCTACTCTCGTATTTTATAATCTAAAAAATCTAGCAACTTGATTTCATAAATTTTCTTCAGAACATAAAACTTCCAAACAATTTTAAACTAGTTTAGTAACGAAACATTATTTCGAAATTCATATGATTCAACAATAATTCAACCACAATCTAGTGTCCTAAATCATCTCTTCCTTAATTGCATTCAGCTGTTTTATTTGCTCACAACTCCTTGCCACCATCATCTTCATTAATTCTATATCTTCCGTATCACATCTCAAGACATATATTTCTCTAAGATGCTGGCGATCCTATCGCACAATGATCATATTCAACAATTTCGTGCGTGTCTAATTATGAATTTATATGCCTCGTTAATATTTATTTCAATAGAAATGTTGCGCTTATAAGGAATTCGATTCGGCTGTAATTATGACCGCGGCGCCGTCAAATAAATCAATTAGAGGTAAATTATGTGCATTACATCCGTAGTGAGCAGGCATTCCAATTAGACACTCGAAAGAATTCCACTACGACGTGCATCAGCTTCTAAGGTTTATGCCACGATAAATGTAATTATTTCGAAATGAAGTCAAATTTCGCAAGCCAACAGGTCGACAGGCAGGTTAACAAGACGTAAACAGATTCAGTACATCCACGTAGCATCATACAATAACCGTTCGACAATTTAATTTGAAAGAATTTTCATGTATCTTCAAGTTAGGTAAACGCGAAGAACTGACGATTGGCATTGATTAATTCAAGAACTCAGAGTGAAGTTATTAAAACACCAACCGACGTAATTTTGAACTTTTCATTTTATTGTTTAATTTTATTGACTGCGTGAGATGACGTCAGTGTTTTTGCAAATTGTGAACAGTACTTCTCTGATTACTATCTTAATTTGATGAAGTTTTCGCAGAAAAATATAAGTACTAAGATAACAGTGTCAATCAATAATAATTCCAAAAATGTTTCATTCTTATCTTTTCATTTCGAAACTTCGTTTAGGTTAATTTAAATGAGTGTAATTAAGAGCCAATGTTTATGAAAATGTTATGCCTTACTTAATATTTAATATATAAAACATACTCCAGTTTTAATTATTATAATTGCATTTGTGCAACAACACTATATTTAATCTGACATTTTAGATTGAAAAGGAAATTAATAGTAAGCTTCTTAAAATATCTTAAAATATATATCTAATTAGATATAAATGATAATAAATTAGATAAATTAGTAGACACAAAGTGAACCAATTTACAATAAATTGTCGGAAAATATCCACTAGAATTGATTTACCCTCTCTATTTTTCTTTCCGTAGTTCTTAGTTCATTTAGTTCTTCTTTACTTAGTTCATACTTTAACCAAATTTTAATTGCGATTTTTTGCATTGAGTTTATAACCTAAAATTAGTCTAATTAAGACAAGAATTATTATAATCAGTTTTCAAACCAACAAATTTCCAATAAACGAGTCGCATACATTTTGTTCTAAATAATCTCATTGAGATTTCGTGTTATTTGAAATTTTTTGGATAATTACAAAAAGTGAAATTAACCACATTACATAATGCAACCCTAAAGCTTGATTAAAAAATCTACATAACACTTCTAATTCAAAAATAATTCCAGTTATTTGAGTTTCAAACGGCACCGTTTAGAACTTTCTAACGTTGCATACAATTCAATCGTTTTAAAATTTAACTCTGATTTATAATTTTCTAACATAAAAATCACCATTAATTACTTACTTCGAAGCAGTTTTTTAATTCTTATTTAATACCTTAGGTTTATTCATGGAATTTGAATTAAGCAAGTTATAACAAAGCAACAAACCATTACATCTAATCGAAAATCAATCCATTTCTGATATAATTTTTTATCATGACAACGTTCTGCTCAATGACCGCAAAGTATACACAGACCTAATTTTCAACCAACTTACCAGTCCAATGCCCAAATGGTTGGAGTTAGTTGAACTTCGTTACTTCATGTTCACATTTGAACCAGAACTGACGCGCCATGCATGATCATGATGCTGCAATCAGATTTTCAACTGAGATTGATCCATGTACCAAACATAAAAACTACGCACGTAAAACGTGGAAAAATAAATGAAGCCATGCATGACCAGGTTTTGTTCACTTCCAGCTCAATTCACAACGAGTTGCACGGGCTGCATACTAATCCACGCTGCATCATATTAATTTAATTCCAAAAAACAAGGTAAATTTACGCTGTTTTTGTCGTTACGTGTACATCAGCTGGTCGAGTTGCCGGCTGAAATTTATTTATTTTTATTTGTTAATGCGATTTTTGCAAATGCTGCTATGCACTGGAAAAATACATCGTGCACATGGTTTACATACAGGGAAACATATGCGTTGCAAAATGTTCATCTAATTCGCAGATGAATAGTCGGAAATTGTAAAGTGTGTTTACGTGGTGATTGCAATCAACAAGGTGCTCGTTTAATCCCAGTAGTTACCGCTCATTATACACGCTGATTTATTTAGCAATTATTGATTCTGCTGGTAGCTAGCGATTTAGCTCGCGTTAATCCTGTGTGAAATAAACACGTGAGTGCGTCTTCGTTATGAATATTACATGTTATCAATATGAAGCGCTGTGGCCTTACGCCAGCAATGCGGATAGCCCGTGATTGAATTATATAAGATGGATTTCGCTTTTCAATTAATCGTTGACCCTGATTTCCACAGTACTAACAAAAAGCCGCCTTATTAATAAAACCCATGCTTTACCCATTTACTTTCAACTCATGCGCTGAGATGAACTTTTCTTTCTTTGACGTAGATGTTGCATTTGCAAAAAATTTGAAAGGGTTTGGATCAGGCGTAAATTGCAGTATGAAAAACGTGATCCAGACTATGCCGGGTGAAATGAACTTTTGAATGTGGCAAAGGCGAACAAAAACGATGAAATCCCGTAAGCGGGCTTCAAGCAACGTCCTCATATCCCTGGCTAACCCGCGGATTGGAAAAATTTTGCAAAGCGTTGCAAAGCTCAGCATTTTCATCCATCACTGGCATATCCAACGCGATGGCCTCTTGTTCGTGCACTTATTTACATGAAAGAATCCGGGGAATACTTCGAGCGCGATTCGGCAAGATGAAATATAACATAAGATAACATAAGTGAGAAATGTTACAAATGTCACAATGGTGACTCATTTTCATCGGTTTCATATCCGGAAAATGTCGCAATCCAATGTGGAATATGGCATACAATAAACTCACCGTATTGCTAGCGCAACAGAATGCAATTATTTAATTAATTACGTTAGCTTTAACGTTGCAATAAAATATTAGTTAACTGCAAACTGTCAACGGTAGAAGTGCGTGAAAAGTCAATTTAATATCAACTCCTGTAGCAAATATTTGCAGTCATTTACAATTACTGCGGCTAGGTACTTGTTATAATGTATTACTTGCTTTATTTTAATTGTCCACGATTAGTTTTATTGGGCACGAGCAGTACTGGATCTCAATTCCATGTATCAGTTTGAAGGTGGGAACACAACGGTGTGGAAAACTGCACTTCATTTAAAGTTGCTAAGTGCCGCTGTGATGGCAGTGATTACATGGTAAGCCTTCCGTCGCGACGCACAAATGAATCACGCGACGCGCGTCTCGACGAGCGATCGTCGACCGTGTGCGGCTGCAGAACCGCGCGCGCTGCCTGCCGACGTCGACCTGCCGCCGAAAATTCTGCGCGCTCCGCGCCGGGACGCGCGCCTTGGATCCGCGCTTCCAGCGGGGGGAAGCAGCATCCCGCCGATCCCAACGAGCGAGGAATGCGTTCATATAGCCTGCAGGATTAAACATTCATTTAGCATGTTACAATTTGCTATGGCTACATGACGATAAATATTTCATTATTCGAGGTGCAATAAAAGTTTCTCAATTGAATGCCTCCTTAGGATTTTCAGCATTCGAGAATTTTGCCAGTTGTTCAAGAAGGTAAAGAGTTTTTTTTTCTTTGTTTGCAGTGTGCAGTAATTATTTCAGTATTGTTATTGAGAGAATTTAAAGTGACTGAGAGAAGTAATAATTGAATGAGTTGCGTACAGGAATTTGCTTTACCATATCTGCTTTATTTTGAAATTAATGATTGGTAATAAATCCGATTGTGGGATGCTATCGGGTGGATACAAATGGATAGAACACGATTATCGAGTGGAATAAAATAAACAATCATATCATATGTAAATTGGAGTATAATATCATATTTATGTTGTTTCATTATATAGGATAAAGCGATAGAGTATCCTTTAAAGTTTGAATTATGGAAGGAGATTAAAACAAAGCAATGTTTCATTATATGATTAATAGATAAATCAAATTTGTTTATCACAATTATTTGATACATTGCTTGATTAAATTGTTTATAATCAAATTAGTTTAATTCCCAATTAAGTTCTTAATTAATTTTTATCTTATATGCATGAAAATAAAGCTGTGAATGATGCCACTTAAAAATCATTTTGAATTGGATTAATTAATTTTGTAAAGTTAAAATGAAAATAAATAGTACTTTGACAAATTTAGAACAGCAAATAGTTTGCATTGAAATAATGCAATGAATGTACTAATGTTCTCTGTAGATTATATTTGAGAAAATATTACGTTCTGGCTTAAATTAGCTTTGTATATTATAATTTATTAAATTAACTGAATTACATATACCAAAATACGATTGTGTGCAGGTCTAGACTAAATAAAAAAGATGCATAAAAGCATATTACATGTTTTGCTTAATATTTTATAGAATTCCAGTTGTTGCATATTTGCTTACTGTAAAAATGTTAATTTAATATTTATTTTAAATAATTCTATACAGTGGAGTTGAAAGAAATTGAAAAGAAAACCAATAGCAATAATATAATGTCGATTGTTTTCTGTAAAACGAAGAATCAATCAGCTCTTGAAAATCAAGATAAAAAAATGTGAATTAACTATAAAAAGCGTTTTATAATTCGAGAATTTCTATTCAGCCAAGATAAGAAAAACGTTTGAAATTGTGCAAATCATAGACCTTATTTTTTCAATGTTATGGTCCAAATTTGTCAAAAAATTTAATTCTTTACATACGAAATTAATGAGTATTTAATAAAACGTATTTAATAAAAATTCTTCTTACATTATTTGCAAATGTTCCTTGTTTCATAATTAATTCGCTTTGGACTGTTTTGTTGTTTTATAAAATGCAAGTAAAAGTTTAATGAGACCCTAAATGAATTTAGACATATGTCTGAAGTATATCATATTTCAGTAAACTTTTCAAGCAAAATAATGACTCTATGTTTGTTTATATTTCACTCAATTAAAAAAAGCACCCTGTAAAAAAGTTGTGCCTCGCTTTGGATTGTTCCTCTATCCTGATGTAAATTTTTGCGAATTATGCGTATAATTTCCAGCAAAAACATAAAAGTGCCGCCACCATCCGAAAGTTGTCACACACTAATTGCACGTCACCGTCGGAAATTATAAAGCAGTTTTCAGTTCCATTTGTACCCTGCGTACCGCGTGCCCCAAACCGGACATGACCCGGTTTGGCGATGGAAGTGCATATTTCATAATTGCCCTTACCGCATCACCCGTTGCGACCCCATCAACTGCAAAATAAACGCTCGCGTAAAACCAACACCACACGCAGCTCATGAATTCATAATCTCACCTGAATAATTTCAGTCGCGTGCATCAAGCTGGGGTAAATATTTTACCCATTGCATTCGATGATTATGAATTTTGTTTCAAATTACTTCGACATCAAAGCTATCATATAATCTTGGCATAAAATGCATCTAGCTTGTTTAGATGTCATCAACTCCATAGTTGCAATATCAAAGAGGTGATATTTTTTGGTGCGGTGTAATTAGTAAAACCATGATGTAATTTATAGTGACATTATGTCCGCATGGTTGCAAGAAATTCTTGAATGCAGTTATTTGTCGCAATGACACAGCATACTTTTGTGACTCCTTTGTTTCACAATACAGACTAATTAGTATAATCGAAAATCTCTTCGACGCAGAGGACAGAGTGCTTATTAAGCCTAATAAGGTGTCTCGTTCGGTGTTCGATTTAAATATTAATTCGCAATTAAAAATCCCAAATCGGCACCTCCAGACTAATTAAATTTAAATTATCGATAGAATTAATAGGAGTACTCGCTTGACTTATTCAAATCAAATCATGGGTTAGTAAACATTGGGCCACATTGTTGGAGTTGGAGTTGTAGGTTAACATAATGCTGTTATTTTGTGCATAAATATTTTCTAAAATCTCAATTATCTTTGTAGGTTATAACATATTTAAAATGAGTCACAATGTCAAAGTATAGGAATAAAAAAAGCATTAATGCATTCATTAGCATTTTCTTATCAAATAATATAATATTGACAGTTTTGATGGAATTTATAAAACTTTATTTTTCTTACTTTATTATTTTTTTTAAAGACCAGATTAAAAGAGGGTCAGTCTCTGAATTTAAGTCTAATTTTTGCTTAGATTTTAATTTGCTCATAATATTTTACAATTTGTTATATAATTATGGAACTTTTATACAATTTGGCAGATTCGGTATATAAAGTATATAAAGTTTAAGTATATAAAGTAGAAAATTTTGTAGATTTAGAAAAACTTAGTACAAGAATTAAATAAATATTTTAATTCTAATACTAGAAAGATCAAATAAAAAAGAAAACTAAATAAAATTTCAATAAAACCAAGTAATTTTCATTAGCGAAGGAGCTAAGTCGAGCTAAACTTTATTTCATAAGAGTTTAGTGTAAAATCTTAAAACATATTCATTAAATATTTCAATGATTTAATAACCAATAACTTCTGAATTCTATAAAGTTATGTAATTATCAACAAATAAATAATAAATATAAATAAATTAAATTTTCGAAAAAAAATCTTTTATATACCAAATTTATTTTACATTTTTTATCCAGCTCAGTCGGTAAGACATTTGACTGTAGCAGCGATAGTAAATATTCAGGGGACACGGATTTGAATCCTGCTGGGAGTATATCCAATAAATATGTATTCACAGAATTCAGCCCCAATAACTGTTGATAACCATGGTAGTGGATACGGTATAGTAAAATGAAAGATGAGAAATTTTATTTCATTTTTCTATTAGAAAAACATTTGAGTGACATATTGATTGTGTGAAAACCGTATTAACCTAATTAAATCCCAATAGATAAAACACAAAATTATCAAATTTTAAGAGATACATGACTTTAATTTACTAAAACCAGCTTATCTATTATTGTGCTTTGTATTTTAAGCCACATTGTTTTGTTCCCTTCACAATTATCATAAACCTGTCATTTTATGCGTAAACATTTTTTATTCGAAAACATATTTTTCCATGTAGTTTATAATTTAATTTTTCTCAACATCTGTCCATTAACCTCGCTCTTGGTAATGCGCAGGTGTCTTTTATTATCACACATTTGAGGCCACTCTTAATATCGCTCATAAATTGGGCCAAAACGGGGAGTCTACAATTTACCTATAAAGTTTCAAGTCCACGCATTAAGTAGTTCGTTAATATGCACATCGCGGCCGTCGCGTAGAATATGGGCAATAGAAACCCGTAGAAAAAGGCGAAAGAAGTATCACAACAAAACGCGGCGAAATTGGAAATCACAGACAAATTACGAGTTGATAATGGACTCGGGGTACATCTGCCTGAAGGTTAATAGCCAGTGCTGAAATAATCGAAAAGAAAAAAGTGGTACAAAGTGAAAGAGTCAAGGATGGTATTTCTTGAACGCAGCACTAAAATAAATAGAATAATCATAATAAAATTGAAGGTTTACGACAGTGAATTAAGATAATCCTTTGGGTTTAGTCGGTAATGTCCATCTCAACGAGGTTTCACTTGTATACTTGCTTTTTAATTTGCAGGACACGCAGCTGAATCCAGCAGCAAATATATATCTCGATTTCTTCTATCAATTCTTATCAGTCCAATGCCCAGAGCGAAAGCATTATCGCTGAGAAATTATTGTTTTTTTCTTATAATCTTAAAACCCTTTTTGAGGCATTGAGTTGAAATTAAGCATCATTCCTGTTATTCATCTGCTTTCTCGCTTCTGTTTAAAAACACTCTGTCTGTTTAAGCTTTTCTGGGAAAATTGTGAAGCGTTCATTTGTCTTCCGACTGTAACGACGTATTCCTTGCAGTCACCAATAAATAATGAGACAAAACATTATTTACCCGAGTTTATTTGATAGACAATCTGTATTGGAATTTCATAGAAGTACTCCTTTCATACCGTTGCCATTGTAATTTACGCAAAATTTTTATTACTTTTGGAGGAATCGATTTGTTTTCGGTTGGTTTACGTCCGTATTGTGAATTTATATTGATACGACTCGAAGGGCACATTTGAGACACCCTAAGCCCAAGTGACACGACGGAACCGACATGCGACATGTCGCACGAGTATGATTTATGCAATTTCAGATTATTCTCATTCATTCGCACTGGCCGCTACTGAGTTAGGCTGGACAAAGCGGCAGAGGATGCGCCTGCAGATACCGTGCTATTGTTAATCGAAAATGTTTTACAGCCCATTTGCTGCACATCCCAAGCGCGATTTGTGCCCGCATTGTTTTGGGAAAGGGCATTCGACCCAAGTTATTTTGGATGGCAACTTTGATTAGATTCTTTCGTGGACTAGTTTAGAGCCAATAAAGTTAGTCGAGATTTGACCATTAAAGTCAACTATATTGGGATTTAAACAGGAATTTAATTGAGGGGAACCTGTGTGAAGGCAATTAAATTATATTTCGTTTGTCAGAAGTTAGTATTTGAGAGAGCTATTTGGCTTGTTGAACATTTAAAACAGTGGCTGTAGTGTAGAGCTTTTACGTCTAGATTGCGATACCGCTTTTATCCGATTAAATTTAAATGCATTTCCAATACTCTGGTGCTGAGAATTTACCGCGAGTAATAGTTGCCTGCAACTTCCATTCAGATTTTACAATCATTTGCTTTTTTTCAGTCGGGCTTTAAATGGTACTAAAAGTTCCACGTTATGCAGTAAAAACGGTTATTAACGCGAAATTAAACTGAATTCACCTTCAGATCGCCATGGGAGACTCATTAGTTTAAAATCGCATAATCACTGTGCACATTTGGATAAAATATTATTTACGCAGTGATTTAATTCAGGCCAACTTTACTAATAATTTAAATTCTGAACAAAATATTTTAATTTAAAAATATATTTTATTTTTATTTCAACGGAACTTGCTTAATTATGTTTCCATGCTAAATGCAATATATAGATATATCTCATTGTTAAAGAAAGTATAATTATTATAACAAAAAGATTAATAATGTTTGACTAAATTTGATTGTTCTTTTAAGTATTGTAGTTTGTATCAGTTTATTTAAAACTTTGTAATAGTTACGTCATCATTTAATTTAATTTCTTTTAATGGTAGCTGGGTAATCTGTATTTATTGTAACCTGTAAAATATTTTACATTCTGATTCATTTTACGGCGTTTGATTATTTATTTTGGGTAATTTATCATCCAGCGATTAAAATAAGTTTATCATTTAATAAAATTTACTGTTTTGCGTGCATCTATGATCGATTCTTCAGAATTTCTAAAGTTGTTGTCTCTTAATTTTAATTTCTAATTTTTTAAAGTTAAATCTATGAGTAATGAGTAAATCGTATAAACAATATATGAAAAAGTAAATATAGAATAAGTATCAAAGTTGATGACCTCCCAATTGGGCGGAATAAAATCTGCATTGAACAATTTTCTGCTTTTTCTGAAATTTGAATAATATACACATTTGATGCCTCGTACATAATATCTTCGACCAGATTCAATTTAAACGGATTTTCTGCTCCACTCCTCGTATTTCCATCGTCATCATAATTTTTCTTCGGCACAGCTTTGTGCGCCAAACATTACTGACCCAAACGAACTCCACAACCAAATCCACTAATTTATTTGCATGTATTTACAAACAGAATGCTTGCGGTGCCAATCGTTGCGCGGTTTTCATCGACAACGCCAGCGGGAGCGGCAGAAATGACCACTGCGACCGTGGAAACGATTGTAACGCGCTCGTAAATGCCTTAACGTCCAACATGTGCGCCGAACGCTTTTACGACCGCAATGCGATATTAATAATTGCAGAGTGTACGAGCTGATCCAGCATAATTCACAGTGACTTGTAAAGTGATTTGAATCCGAATAGAATTTGGTGGTATCGGAGATAACGTAAAAGTGTTTCTGAGAATCTAATTAATCACAACTGCATTCAGATTGATTCCTTTTCAGATTTTTTCTCTATGATGAAGTATGTGCCGTAAGGATACGCGCAATTAATCTTTAAACACCTTCCATGCGTTTTAGGGGGCAGCGGAAAACATGACGCCGGCGCCGCCTCCGCTCGTCCTTAATCATCGGCACACGGCAACTTTGCTACGGCAGGACTCGCGCGTGCAGACGAAATTTACGATGAGGCTTATGTTTCGGTATAAATGTATATACCTATCCTCTATGTGTGTATTAAATATACTTTGCGTATACAAATTCTACGAGTGGGTCTCGAGAGAAACCCATTTGCGTTGCTAAAATAACGACCTAAATGTCCTTACATCAACGATATATCTAGAATTAATTTTTCTTTCAAACCATTAACTCTACTTAAATCAATAAACACTGGGTTTCAATTCTACCCAGAATAAAGTCCATTGTATATGAAAAATGTTTGAAATACAACAATGCCAAACTGATTTCACTCAAATTTGTTTCTTTTCAGATGGAGTCCTCGTATTCAGTACCACTTCGTCACCAGGGCTTCAAGCGGTCACTGACCGTGGACCACATAGTTTTTCATTATCTCCACCACTTATCAAAGCTGTAAAAGCAGAGTTTTTGCGTGATGCAGATAATCCACTCTTCGCTGTCATCCGGTCAGCGCCTGTGTGTACCATATTTTAAAGTTAAGCAAAGTAAAATATCAGTAAGTAAACGAATTCTTTTTAACGTCAGTTGGCATATACACTGCAGATTTAATCAGATTCCAAGATCGAGATGTATGCTGCCATCATTGGGTACATAAGCGATCCACGTGTCGGAATATAATACAGTCTCCATAGAAAAATTAAGATGTTGAACAGCATGTCGGCGCTTGTATTGAATATAAGACTAACCAATCAATTAATCATGATGCAATGACAATGAGAGAATGAATTTTCCAAGAATTGTCAGTTTTTATAATTAACTATTCTGTGAATGGACATTTGTAATTGGTTGTTGTATAGTGTTTTTTTTTTCAAAAGAATTCCTTTCTAGTGAAATTTTAATGAATATTTTGGATTTTTTTGGGTATAAAACTAGAGATATAAAACGATTTTGTAAGCATTGGAAGTGTGGTCAAAGCTATGGGAATAGTTGAATAAATATTTGCACAAGACCATCGGGAAAACCACACATCGTATTCCCTCAAACATTTCGAAAGCCTCGGGAAGAAAATGCCTATAAACACGGGTTATGTACGTGTTTGACACGATCAAATTATTTCTCAACTTCCGATCTCAAACCTCCAGAATAAGGTAGGAAACACATTTGCTAAATATCTCGCATCTCACTAGACTTCCCGTTTTGCAAGTTTGAATAGTTTGCACCTAATATTAATCCAGTAAATACACCAACCTGAGAACTTGTTCCTGCTCATATATTATATGAAAATCATTAACTTATCACCGGTCTGACATCTACGTCTTTACCCCGTCGATTGAAGCAGCGCGGCGCGAATTCCGCCCCAGGTTATTAAATCGCGAGCGTGTGTTTTAACCTTTCAAGCCGAGAACGACACCGACGACTTCAACTGTGACGCCATGCTGATGAAGAGGAGCGTGATAAGAAGGGCTTTGAATATTTGAAGTTTCACTCAGTCGACGCACGTCAATATACCAGAACTCAAATAATGTTGTACTATGTCGTTTTCGACTTGATTAAGTACTACGATCTTTAACTGATGTTACAATTTTCAAATAAATGTCTATTTCCGGAAGTTTGAATGCTGTCTATGGGATATTAAGTCTGGTCTAAGAAGATGAAACTAATGTCATTTGATATTAATTTAAAATGTTTTTGGTAAATATGGTTTATTAGTTTTGGGAAGTCTCCAAAATCAAATTTAAAGTATAAACGAGGTTATCTATAATTCTCGACGTTTAATTTAGTATTCCTTAAATACTTTCCCAAATTATCCAGAACATATTAGTTTTAGTGCGTATTAGTTTTTTTTTTCTTCAAAATTTTTTGCATTTTTGTGCAAAAAGTGATTTCAATTAAATTAAACAACTTGTAGTAATTTTCCAGGCATATTTCATATATATTCAAATTGTACTTTCTTCGATTTCTGTAGCTAACCCCTCAAAATTAATTTTATCACCATCCATAGAAAACACACTTGTTATAATACGGTATCTGCATTATCTTCTTGCATCTCTAAACTACAAAGCCTCATCTATTCCTCATAGATCATCCGGATTGCTATAAACTATGCAGATGAAACACGTAGCGTATTGCGTGAGCATCCCATCTCATTTCATCAGCGAGTCATGTTTATTAATTCGTTACGGTGGCGTATTTGTGGGTCGAAGGCTCATTGAAACGAGTTATCTCTACACCAACTTCCTCGGTGTGTAATACACGGCTGTCGACAACAGCAAACGCCCGATGGTACTTCCGGGCGCATTATTGCGTCTCTGTCGCTTTCAATTTAGATCTACGAGATGCATCACTTGATATCCTCGGAGGAAGCACACAAAATGTATGAATCTTTGTCATGATATTGCACTTTTGATAAGATAAACAATTTTCACGCTTGGACGATACTGAAACAGACAGGCGATTATCGACCCGATCGTACACCATCGTCGCTTCGTAGCCAATTAAGATAACAATCGACAAATAGAGACAGAACAGGGATGCGAGCATCATTGTTCGTCTATTACTGGTATGCCGAGGGAGTTATGTCAATATTATTATATATTAATAGTCTTTAAGGCCTGTGGGTTGCGTTTACCTCTAATAGATTTGATTTAACTGCTGAGCCAATTTTTAACTGAGCATCCAGTTTGAAATAAAATTTAAGCATCTGCAGATTGGGCAAACTTCCAAAATATAACAAAACACGCCTGTATTCGAATGTTTTGCTTTTAAAAGACAAACAGTTATGTTGGAAAAATGAGACTCGCAACAAAATTGGAGGCAAGTGTATAAACAGGAAGCTAAAGCGTGAAGGAGCTGGGATAATAAATTGGCGTTATCTGATGTTTGGATACATTAATTTATATGTTTAAAATTAATTGAAATGACTGTGTATGAAAAATGTGCAAAACTGGGTTTGTGTTTTAAGATAGATTAAGATTATAGATTAAGATTTTTTGTTTCTTTATCTAACAATCTTCTTTCATTTAAGATAAATGACATGATTATTTTTAATGCTTGTTCATGTTTATTTATTATAATTATAATAAATCAGATCACAACTATTATTTTGCATTTACTAGCCATATTTGTCTGGAACAAGTATTCGCATACCTTGTGTCTTTAATAAGTTTCTAGAACTGGGATAGTTTTGGGAGTAACCTGTATGTGTTGTGTGTTGTATTGCAATAATAAAATGGTATCTCCAGCTCTGGCTAACGCCTTTATTGCCCTATGAGTAAACCACAGCAGAAAAGTTGCTCATTTATACCTTTCCTAATTGAGTAACTAAATAAATAATTGAGAATTGCGTGAAAATTGGCAACAATATTTACTATTTTTTCAAGTGATAGAAAATCGTAGTTTGCGAGAACTTTAATTAACGCAGATATTATTTCTTTACGACAGATAATAAATGAAGAGTTACAATTTCTTTATATGTCATCCTTGATTGTATAAACAATTGGAAAATACTTAAAATTTGCTGCAAAAGTTGCTGTTATTGTTTTTTATTGTTTGTTTAGACAATTACAGAACTAATAAAAAATTGCTTCAAAATTGCACAAAGCACACTGCACAAAATGTAGTATTTTCAGGCTCCCCAATTGCGATCGGTTTAATTCTTGACAATATGTGTTAGCAGAAGAGTTGCTCTTTCGCAACTAGAATTTGCTTCTTTTTTAATAGATAATTGCTGTTTATAGATTTTATTGGATTTGTTATTTGCTAGTACAAAAATTGCTAATTGCTAAAAAATAAATTTGTAACTACTATTAAAGTGTTGCAATTCTCAAACTGTATTATTTTCCAATGCTTTTAAAAAAAAAAAATTAATTAATGTTAAAATCCGTGTAGGTTGCGCCCTCTAACATTCAATATAGGCTTCTGTTTATCTGAGTAGTAACATAAAGCAAGAAAACTCAAAAGAAAGACTAGCAAGTTTTAAATTAGTTCGGACCCATGTCGAGGCAAATGTTTTCTCTAATGTAATTCGTTTTTTTCTCGAACACCTAAGTTTTAGCAAACCGTTTAAAGTTTACATTTAATAGCAAGTGTCATAGTAAACTTATATAAATACAATGAATATAAAACACTTCGTAACCATACTAAACAATACAATAAATTATTTTATGTTGCATTCTGCGTTAGGATTAAATACAAATGCATGAATATTAATATATTCTGAAGTAATCCTCAGTGTAATTAATTAAGGTTTTCAGTGTATTAGAGACCGTCTTCAACCTGGAATCAACGGCAGTATGATAATTATGCTCGGTGATCAATATGCTGTACTTCTGTTGCACTGAAATCAACGTGCGCGTGGTAAAGTTAGCCGTCGAAACGTGAATGTAACACATTGTTGTTTCGATATGTTTTGCATCTTAATTATTAGACAAGTAGCGCAACGTTTACACAATTTATTATGCTTTAGTTGAATTAACTTTAATGTCTAATTATTTGTTTTCATTAATTGCCGGAACCACTGGAATCCAAAGACTACAGTTCCATCTAAAAGCCAGTGTACTCTTCACTAATGCAGAGCAACGAGCACAATATAACTGTTATTTTTAGAACTACAATGTTATTTAAATAATAAGTAATCTAGAATAGTAAACGAGAATTGATCAGTAAAACGTTTAGAAGAACACTAGGTAAATGATTTCATAGGTTAAGATTTCCTCTTTCGATCGCTGTTTTCTAATTACCATTAAGTTTAGGAAAATAGTCTTCTACGAGGAAACTATTAACGTTAGGTAAACACTGACTACATGTTCCTGTTTGTCGTTTTTGAGAAATTTTACGGCATTATGCATTGTTCTTTACTTCTTAGTTTGCATAACGTCGCTTTGTGAAAGAGAGAATAATAATTCTTAATTTTTTTGTCTCTTACTAAGTCTAGTTCTGGCACTGGCTAAATGTTAATACACTCGATTGCGTATAATATGTTAGAAAAGTACAAAGACAATATTCATGGCCTGCTCTTCAACCCATAAACGAAAATAATTCTTGCGCACTATATCAAATGGCTACTACTAACGCAACCTATTAGCACCAGGAAATCTGTGGTTGTCAGCTGTACTAGTTATAAACCTACTTAATTATCAAACCCTAGGTGGCGCGTCATATAGTGTTTGGAAAAATAATCCTGAAGTAACAATTAAACCTTACATAGAAAATGCGCGATAAAAGAATAAAAATATCCAACAAAACTAATAGTTGTAATAGTTGTTCTGCAATCATCTGCCGCCGAGAAAGAATATCAGATGTAATTTTGAACACCCGTAAACCGAGATCATTTGTGGAAAAAGCACAGAAATCAACTTTGAAGGTGATTTCGACACATTTTTCAATTGTTGAAAGAGTAGAGCCTGACAAAAAGTAAACTCTATAATAATCAGTTAAAAAAGCACACGTCATAGAATTAGAAAGCCTATGAACTGCAATTTTGTACAGCGTTTATGAGAAAAATACAAAAGTAACCACATTTTACGGTGATTATAATACATTTGGTAGTTGTTTAAACAATAAGGAGCAGCAGAAAATGATCACAGAGCACCTCTTCTACCATCTTCAGTTATTATATTATATCTGGCTTAATTATAGAGCCCACAAACTACAATTTTTTACAACGTATTTTTAGAGAAATATAAAAATTGCAATGTATGAAACTAATTTTAATGCACTTCATAATTGCTTAAACAATTGAGCGTCAAAAATAAAAAATCAACTCTTTTTCTATCACCTTCAGTTACAAATAACAATTTTGTACAGTGTGTTAAAAAAATAAATAAAAAATGGCATGCTTTCAAGTTAATTTTTACGTATTTCTCTATTGTTTAAATCGCCAAGGGAGGTATAAAGTGAAGAAGCAACCCCTCATCTATAATTTTCAATAAGCACTTAAACAAATTGCTTTGATCCAGGTGGCATACGTTTTTCAAATGCCTAAGCGCCAAATACTTTTGAACTGGTTACACTGTTTACCTGGGCCCTTAAAATTTTTACCTAGGATATGCCTTGATTGATTGTAGTCTTAAGTCACCAAGTGGAATACTGTTTTCTTGTGTTTTGGAATTAGTCGGACCAAGAAGTTGCTCTCCATCTTCACGTGATTGGCCAGAAAGGAAAGAGCATCAAGTTTCTATCAATCTTTGCGTGGCATGTAATTAAATAGTGCACAATGCTAATGATAGTAATGAAATTCGAAGATATATCTCTGATAACTTCGTAAATATTCAACATTTCGTAGAAATGTAGTAGTTAAAATTGCTCAAATTATCATCACTCCCTCGAGTACCTATGGCTTTAGGATGAACTGTACAGCTTTTATACATCATAACCTATAGGGGTTAAAATTTTAACATTTGTGTTTAATGTCCCCTGGGATGAATGAATTATTTGCAGTAAATATAGAACTGCGCTGTCCAGCCGTGTCGTGAGTTACGAATATCTGCGCATCTATTTTGTCTAAAATATAACAAATAAAATGCATTAACAATGGATTCGAATGGCATACCTGCAAGTCTGATTCTTTTCTTTTGATCCACTTGGATATATATGACCGCTCAATGAAGGAACACCAAACAATATTACGATACCGTAATTATGGCTCATATTGACTGCTGAATTTGCAACACGGAATTTTGTATTTGTTTTCTTTATATCGAAGGCACTTGATGCTGCGTCATCAGTTGAGATTTCTTGAAATTTATGTTTGGAACAATCAGTTCAGTTAATATGGTAGTTCTGTTGTGTCCGGTTATCGTGGCATGAGTTCCGATGCTAAGGTTTAGAAAAAACGTGGCAACGTTTTCGGAAAATCTCATTGGCCGGGGTATTTTTTCTGTGAAAATTTGTATTCATTTTGGACGGGTTTGGACCAAGACAAAATAGAGGGAAAGTTAAACTTGATCCACGGCCTTCATGTTCTTGTAGTGCGCGCTTTTATAACAACGAAGCAGAATTTTGTATTTAGGCGTGAAGCCCTAACCTTTTTAGACTTTGGCAGTTATCACAACGACTAGATATAGTGAGACCGCGTGTAGGAGCACCGTCTAGATTACTAGAAGTAAAATCTTTTTTCCCGTGCAATTATTGGTGCGATTGTGACAATGCTTTTACATAATTGAAGTGTAGCGAAAATGGAAAGTAAGAAATCTGTGTCTATTGAACGGTTCTATACCAATAGAGATGTGTCAAATAAATACTTTTCTTCTGGTTACCGTAAAATGCATCAACAATCTTTCTTTGTGCGTGAAAGATGAAAGATATGCCGCCATGTTGCCGAAACCTCAAAGCCATTCTAATATGAGTTTGACCGGGTTGACTACGGCCCGAACCCCATATTTCAACCTGCGGGGACCCAGGTTCATATTTCAGCGGCAATTATAAGTACAAAAGGGTTGTTTCCTTCAATGAATCAGGAAAGAAGGTAAGATATAGCCAAGAAAAGTGAAATAAGTAAAATGAGAAGAAGGAATTTATCTATGCTCTACACGCTAGACAGGGTGATCAATCAGTTCTTTATAATTTCTTTGTACCAATCATGTTTTGTTTACGGAAAGTTTTAGGTATGCGTGTACTTTTAATACTTGTTGAGTCGTTAGGTTGACGCGGATACTTGAAAAAGCTGGCGATTTTGAAAATTTACACAATAGTTGTGTTGGCACAATAGTTTCAAGATTCCCGAGTTGATTCACTTTTGTGATAATGTACTATACAGAAAACATTTATGGAGCAATATGCAATTATCTAATTCTATTTGTTCGCTGTTGAGATCACTTATTTTGGGAAATGTTGGGATGGTTTAAAAATATTAACTGAGGTATTGATGGAAAAACGATTTGCGGGAGGAAATTTTCCCAAATATTAAGTTCATAGTGTTATTTGGTTGTTGATAGATTGGAATGGGTTTGAAAATATAGTGTTTACAGACCTGAGAATGTCCTAATTTCAGGCCTCTTTGGGTCTCCATTTTTGCTGTGTTGGTTCCCTCTAGCAGAGGTTTGTAAAGGGCTTGAACGTCCTGCAGTCTTCCTTTGCTATCCTGCAAAGGAACTTTTGTTGAAATTCTCCAGGTGGCGGTAACTGTACCGGACACAAACTTATGCTGAATATAAGTCTGAATTAATTTTTTTGACCTATAGGACATATCATATGATAATAAGAATTCTGGTATAATAAGTATACGGTACACTTTGTTTTATTTCTTTATTTTAACATTAAAAATATATTGTATTGTTATTTACTATGCTTTATTTTATTTAGGTTACTCATCTAATTTTTATTACTTTCGCCACGGACAGGTCTTAAATAAATTAACTAAATTTATTTAAATAAATTAACTAAATTTATTTAAATAAATTAACTAAATTTATTTAAATAAATTTTGAGTAGCTTTTACTGTATTGGTCTCTTATAAAAGAAGATTCAGAAATATTTACATTGAATTTGGGTGCGTATGAAGTAATGACAGGTGATGGACAAAGAGAATTAAAGAAAAATATTTTGAGATACTTTGGAAGTTTTAAGCCTTTTGTGCAATGTTTTGCACTATTCTAACCCGTGTAAATTCAAAAATAAAATGGAATTATTCCATGTTGAGAAAATATATAGTATAGTATCAAAAAAATACTATTATTTATTCGTTATTCAGTTTGAGTGTATGCAGGAACCGATTAATTTATATTTTTTATTGCTCCAGTATTTGTTTTTCTTATTTTCCGTTCATGTGGTTGACGTGTTCAAAATAGTATATGAGAGGGAATTAAAAGTACATTAACTGCCTGGAGAACCGCCATGAGCATTCAAAATCCCACTTGATATTTATGATTTTCTTTCAACTCCTGTAGTGTCGCTTATTGCATTCAGGCATAAGCATGATAATAAAAATGGGTACAAAATATAATCACGGTGTAAAATAAATTAAATAAATTGACTGTGAGATATTAACAATTATGCGGTAAAACATATTGCTACTATTTGAAAATTTATGCTGCATAAAAGTAAAAGAAAGGGAAGTTTTCCAATTGTAAACTTTTTTGAAAGAAAATAGTTTGTGTCAAACTGTTTGGTAGAAATCGCTAGGATTTGAATTTGACGAGTGGAATCTTATTCAACCTGAATTTTTCATACCAATTTTAGCATTAAGGTGGTGGTTTATGGAAACGTGGAGATTCTTCAAATTGTTTTCTAATTATTTTAATACTGACTTTAATATTGTATATAGCTTAGATATTTAATTCTGAAATATTTTCCAGCTTCACTTGTTGTCTCTGGAGTTTTATGAAACCAGATCAGTTTTAATATATGTATATATATATATATATTTCAAATTCATACATAGCATCTGTAGGATATTAATATCTATAACAGGAAAATTAATTTAATTTATACGTATTCGCTAAGTTTTTATTTGCATTTCATCTTTTTTATCATTATTTTATATCTAGAATTCAAAGTTCCGGTTAAATAACCCTGACCCAATTATGACAAAAATCGTTAGTACCTTCCTTAAGTATACAATCTATGAGCACATCCCGATGTAAATAGAAACAAGCAATGAATGTAGCGGTAGGAAAATACATTTAGTTGTAGTTACAGAGTTACTGCTTACTAGTTTTAAATGGGCCATAAAGCGTTTAATAACAGTTGAAGCGTCCGCGAGCGTGCTGCAAGATGATTACGAAGAAAAAAGCATCACGACACTAAAGAAGCGACATAGTAGGCGAGCAGGCTAGCCGTAATAATTTCCGTTCGCGTTTAGCACACGAATTTAACGGAATGTTCTTCATTAGAGCCTCTTCACCATAGGGCTCGATGTAATAAAACAAGCGGTCGAGCAGCGACGGCGGCCGTAAACCTGGCGCGCGTGAGAGAAATCCGCAGTCGCCGGGCCGAGTGCATCGTGTCATCCCCGGAGTGCTTCGCACCCTTGCGTAAATCAAGCCCAGGAAAGCGTCTTTAACAGTGTGCCTGTTGCAAACAATCCCGTATTCCCTCTAGCTAGGCATACCAAGCCCTTGCGACTTCACATGATATTTACCCAGCTCGGTAACTGCAGGCTTTGATTTTTCAGGCGTTTTTCCGACTACGTTGCGATCCGTATTGATAATTACACCGCCGTTGGGAGTACGCCGAGGGCGCTACAAGAACGAGATCCTGCGCGGAAGATTTATCACTGCACGGGAACTATTTAAACGCAATTATAAAATAAAAGCGGGTTCAAATGACCGCGTGAAATGCTATCAAAGGCGAGCACACCCTCGGTCGCGGATAAGTAAGTGGTGGGAAGAGGGTGGCGCATTGCAACAACACAAGCGACCGCTAATGAACGGAACAAGCGCGACAGTGCTGACCAGCGGAGGGTGCTTGTGGTGCGATGGTGGCCGCGAGCGGAGGCATTATGCATAGGGACTTTGGGAATCATGTGAAAGATCGACCGCGCAGATTTATCAAAGTTAAATTAGTTCCGTTGCGAGTGAGAGGTGCACCCCTTTCCCGGTCTCCCCTACGGGGCCGGCGGCGGCAGCGTCATGCAAACAGCGTCTAATATGATCGCAAAGTGCCGTCGTACTAATACCCTTCCAGGACGCGGACGTGCGCTATGGAGCTGCGTATGGGATGCGATACTAGTAAATATTCCATTTCCCACTAATAAACTATACATTATGTGGTTGGGTAGGAGGCGGCGGAACGAGAATGAGCTTTGCAGCCTCGGGCCTAGTTCACGGCCTGTCGGCTGTTAGATTCCAGGCGCAGATTCGGGACGCGTCGCCGAGATAATAGGTCAGTATAAAAGGACCAGACCAAAATCGTAACAAGCGCCCGCAGACGATAGAGATTATTGTAATATGTTGATGTCAGTAGTAATGTGTGTACGAGTTGTGTTTGCCAGCACGTCAGGAATAATTGGGCGTGCGTGTGGGCAATTTCTCCGTCGCCAGAATATACGCTGCGCAAATTAGTCCTGTCTAAAATCCGAGGCAACTGGCAACTATCTAATAATGCCACAACCGCAGAATAGGCAACAAAAGCGCCATAAAACGCGCACACCCTTAACATGCCTCCACGTCTCAATTCCCAACAAATCGCAAAAATCGAGAAAACCAACAGCACTATTATATTCCCGTATTGTGCCGGGCGAGTCGTAAAAATGCCAAACGGAAATGTAAACTGTAACGTGGCGCGAAACGGCGTCTTTTGTTTCAACACCGCGCGCAAGCCATGCCAATACCTTGGCCTCACTTCCACTTCTTCAATGTCGAACTATAAATGTCAATCAGATGATCGTTTGTCAAATCTATGGGCCATAAATACGCAATTCGCGCAACTACTTACAAATTACCATGCATGCGCATATCAAGCGATTCTTCTTGGTTGCTTTTCTGTTCGAGGCAACCCTCGTCTAGTATCCCGGGACCCTCAATGACTTACTGCACGTTTCACTGGTTTATGTTATTTTATGTGCATTGGAATAAATTTCGCTTGCATAAAGATCATCTATTAGATCTTCCGCTGCTTCAAATGGAAATGTTAGCCTCGCCGTGTTGTATGAAAGAATAACTCCAGAAATGTGGAGCAATAAAAATAATTTGGCTTAATGTACAGGACAAGTGTTATAGTCCATGGCAAATAAACATATATTGATATACATGTATAATACTATTCTTGGTCTCGAATAGAATTAGGATTTACAATGTGTTTACAGTGTGGTGCTGTGGAAAATTCAGTGAGTCATTTTCTCTCATAATGTCAAATAAAACATAAAAAAGGGGTTTCGCAAATACTATACAACACAATAAACTACATAACATGTTATATCCTTCGCTAATCTAACTTAATTCTATATCAACTCGAGCAAAATTAACTTCTGGTTGTAGAACTATATGACAAAGTTAAATATTAAATAGACACTCAAAGTGTATCGGTTTACTGATCGATCTTCAAATTTTGATTCTTTAAACTAAATAAAAAGGTCAAATACCCATTGATAACTTAATCGTGATTTTTATATCCCGTTTCAGTAGGAAATTGAAATGTTTTTTAATTCATAATTAAATTCGCAAACAACGTAATTAATACTCATGGAAAAAATGATTATATTAAATAATACATATATGAAAACACAACAATTTAATTAATTAAATAATTGAAGTCGGCGAAACGTAAAAATAACACAATTTTCCGATGCCCTAAGTCACCGATTTTCTAAGGCTCCGAGCAAAAATGAAATTCTAATTAAGCAAAAATATCCCCTAGCTTTATTTATTCATTTTCGTCGTGGCATTATTCTAACGCAGTCATATGAACATGCTCAAAAGGTAGTCATTGCGTCGGCGACAGGAGGATTTCGCCTGAGCTCCTAGGATGCTGGTTGTAATGAAGCGAGTTTAATTTCTAATTAAAAATATGCCTACGCCCTGGTTTATCCTCTCATTGTTTTGTTTTAATATCATTATCATACACGAGGCATTGACGAGCGCGTTGGGGGTTGTGCGCAGATATTGCCGACGAAGGCCTGAGCCCTTCGGGCCTTGATTCGACCAACTCGATTAGCAACAACAACGCAGTTCGCGGCACGCCGACGATGCGGCGATCGCTGCAGGTGTCTGATAAGTAATTCCTGCGTGCGCGTGCGGTGACATCAGGGTTGGGGGGGTGCGCAATGCTCATCCAGGCATACAGACGAACGGTTGAAAACGCGTATGTCGAACAAGTACACCGCAGGGCGTGCTTGCAACTCGCCTGCTGAGGTGCTATCAGTGTAGGCGGTGTTGGTGACGGTGTTCGAATAATGTGTGCAAATACCCGAACTCATGCAGGTCGTGATTTTTTCCTGCAGATTGTTGATATGCAAATAATCATCAATTACGCACTCATGGATAAAAACAATCAACATTTAAAGCTATTGCTTTTGCAGCATCTGGATAAACAAGTAGGGTGTATCAATGGAAAGAAATGAACGGAACACTCGACGACACTCAGTGTTAGTTTTTATCTCGCTCCGCCGCCCTTTTGTTGAGGCAGTGTCCTGCACCCTTGCAGCTCCCTTTGCACTGCGCGCAAACGAAGCGTATAATTGAGTCCTCTCGACGGCGGCGGCGTGCGCCACACAATGAAAACAAAAGCTGCGCTGCGTCGAGCACTCCAATTGCTGGATACATCCGCGCCTATACAGCTTTGATATTATATCTAATTAGGGTCTTCAACGAGTGCAAACTCCCCAAACTGTTATCGCTAACGGAGCACGCCATCGATTAGTTATACATTTCTAGTCACCAGACGTCATAATCTTGAGTTATAATGAGACTTGAGGATGCATTGTGATGGGTGCCTTGGAGGAGTGGTAGTGGGTCCATCCGGAAATGTGTCGAGAGTCCATAGTCCAAGTGGCCAAACAAACGTCAGTATCTATTATTTATAGGTTTGTTTTTCGCTCAGAACGACGAGGAGGCGGCACTCAATCGAGAAGCGAGCAAATCTTAAACTTACTCTTTGTGCTCTTACATGAACATGAACATCAGCTTGAAGAATGGTTGTACATGGTCTTGCAGAACAGTACAAGACCAAAAATAAAGCCAGTGGAATACAATAATGATGTAATGATATTGATCTTACAAATTGGATTGTTAGTCAATTCCCAAGACTGTTGAAAATTTAATAATCCTGAAATATTCAAATTTGCAGCCTTTATTGATTTCCAGATGAGGTAGGTCCTCGAAGGTCTCCGGAGTGCTTGAAGTGAGACAGATATAGTTGGATTTCTACCTAACCAAGTTCAGACAAATTTCCTCAGCTGGGAGGTTTATGGATACCTCATATTTAATTTTGCAACAATCCAAGAAATAACTTCCCGGTGCACTTTGCGAAAATGACGTGATTCTTTATATCCAACCCGTAAGCAAGTCGCCGCGATTTTCAACACACCCGATGATTTATTCGGTCGTAATGTATTATTTATTGCAGTAAGTTATTGCAAAATGCGCGCGGGCAACTTCAAATTATACGTACAAACAGCACGCCACAAAAGTCCAGCCGTCAACAAATACCTTTTTATCACTTCATATGACCATTGTTGTGCGAGGCGTAATGCCGTATTGTTGGCAGCCGACCTCCGCCTTTAGGGCATTGTTTGATCGTTTCGTTTTTTGTCCGGCTATGGCGATTCGCCCGCAAATGGGGCATGCAGGTTGTTATGTTCTGTTTCATTATATGCCATATGACAATCGGCGTGGGCATCGTGTCGGCTGCGGGCGCCCAGGGTTTTGCTCTGCGCCGCCTCCAGCTTTACGTGCTGCACGCCGACTAAAATCGCGGATGTAAGGTACTAGATTATAAGTGGCCGAAATCGTAAAATCCTGATTTTTATGTGCATTATATGTTGCGTTCTTTACGCTGCGGTCGGAACAATGAGAATGAACACTTCGTGTGTTCATTGCCAAGACGCTGTGGAGGGATACAAGTACCTGAAAATGGAAAATTGAAGAGATAATTTTCAATCTTGAATCTCGACCTGGTATTTGCCTCTTGCGATAGAATGGGAGTATCGGACTACTCCCCACGATTCCTTCCACTGTACTTCTTTTTGCTTTAAATTAGTTTTTAAAAATTGCTTCATACAACAACGTGGATTTTACGGAAAATAATCTCCGTCGTGAATAAAACATTCGGTTTGTTCGGATCATAATGTGAAATTCTATCCTGCTATAAAGCCAGTGCGGATGAGGAACCTGCTTGCAGACACGCAAAAAACATTTCATATATAAAACGAGAAAAATAGGAATAGCTTACTGCTGAAATGTGTTTCACAGTAATAAAATAAATCATCCCATGAAGCACTTGGCAAGTATTTTAAGTCGGCTTAATTTTCAACACGGTGTATTTGCTGCCTACGTTTGCACCCTATTAAAGGATTCGCAACTCTTCTAAGGGAGTAACAAGGTAGCATCTTACTATATTTTCACTTCTTACCAGCAAAACAACACCCGCAGCTTCGCATCCAAGCCGGAAAGCAATTGAAAGTTATTGGAAACATAAGCAAATTCCTATCGATAACACTGGCATTTATAAATATGTTAAGAGCACATCTTGCTTCGCAGGAAATGATGGGGGATGCGCGATGCGTTTGTAGAACGCCTGTAGTGGCTGTAGTTGCTACGGCTTTATGAATAATTTTACCATTTATAACGTTTCGGCGATGTTAAATTTCTCATCGGACCTTCGGTCGGAAGACGCGCGTCTTCCGGCGTCGACCGCGGGCGTCGCTGCAGTTTCCTTAGTCTTCCGTGAAAGCTCAGCTTGTTGGTACAGTTGGCACAGTTGGCATGTATCCGGGACGCGCGTCTGTCAGGAAACCTTTTTCCACCTTTTCCCCGGGGCTCTGGCAGCATCGCTTCCAGACGGACTTTTCGGGCTGCGATGCGCTCCAGCGTGGCCATCTAAATATTTATATATTTATGTATGCAAAATAAAAAGCGTCTGGTGGTATTTGGGATAGTTGAACTGGTCCTTGTTAAAGTTCGACACTGTTACTGTTAACAATGGCCTGAAGTTTGCGAGCTGAAACAACGCAAACATCCTAACTCTTTGAAATATCGGCAAACAAATAAAATAGAACTCAGCGCACACTTCCCGTGTTGTGCGTTAACTGGTAAGTTAGATAAATAATATTGATATGTATTCACGTTCAGTTTACACCTCTTCATTGTTAAAAAGATGAATCCTGCAGGTTGGAAATTATACGAAGTTCTCCGGAGTTTTCTTACATGGCGGATTACAAGGTGCCTACTTCAACAACTAACAATTTATGATAATGTTTCAAGCTTCTTTTCACTCCATGTATTGACATACTACATTTACAAATGCAGTAAAAAGAGAAAACTGGATGGATTGGATTGGATGGAAACGTGGGAAGTAAAATCCTTTTCGATATACGTAGTTACAAGTGCAATATTATTGAAGTATGTATATAAGAAGTTTGAAATTTTCCGCTCTAGAAAACAGATAACAAAAAGTTGCGAAGCCATACATTTTTAATAGCAGCACCTCACTGGAAAAGCTAACATTACAAATTTCTCCCAGCGAGTGAATATTCAATGTATCCCAAGCTAAATGCAGGTTCAATGTGCCCGATAAAAATTTAATACTTTATAACCAGCTGCTTTCATGCTTGGAATGCATCAGAACTCTATTTGCACATTGGACGTAAAAGTACATATTGCGTACGACGCAGCTTACATGCGCTTTATTCGAAACGAAAACATACAACGCGTGAGTCACTTTTCTCGCTTTCCATTTCCGCATCAATTTGCGCAGCTAATCAAAGCCAGCGCGAGCTGCTGCAGCGATAAGGCCCTAGGCGAGCGTCCGTCAATCAGGCGGCGCCCTTTGTGCGCGCACTTTGGGCTTCGATCACGTGGAAAATCAGCAATCAAGTGGCGGAGCAAAGATTCACAAACAAATGTGTGCGCTGCACACGTAAAATACATACGGCGTGTGGATGCAGTCATCTTCCTGTGATCGGCGAGCCGATTATGATTTGCGAAGCTAGCGGGAGGCCACCATACTCTCTCCAGGAGGGTGATGATTACGCGACAAAAGCTTGGGGTTTGTATGCGTACGTGCGGCTGGTAATGTAGCTGCGGGGCACTTGCAAACAATCACTCCTAGAGGATCGTCTGAGAACAAGATTTCACTGGCAAATCGCCTAACTTCGACGTCAATATATAATGTGTGAGCGTTTATTGTATGTTTATTCCGGCACTCCAGGTGCGCTGTTTGCGTAACAGAACTATTGGTGGCGTATTAACTAGTTTCCCACTGGTTTAAGTGGAGAGGCAAGGTCGCACCGGGTTCCGAAACAGGGTCAATTGCATCCATATCCATCGTCGCAATAAGGTGCGCTGTCTAGGCAGCGGTGGCGGCGGCGTGCACCGGAACATTAGTTTAATTTCGCGCCAGCCTCGTTGGCGTTTAATTACCGGACATAAATTACGCTTCAGCTGGATGAAGCATGCATGGTGCACTCGTCGCACGCCGCCTCCACCAGCCGAGGATTATTTGCCTTCAACTGGCTCCCAATTATGAGGCGAAATTTCATTACGGGTGCTGCGTTTCCACATCCGCCACTTAAATTTCTCATCTCGGCAGAGGGGGTGGCACTCCCATGTGCGCACCGCCGTCCACACATGGGATAGTCTTAAAATTGAAGAGCGGAATTATTCTCCGTTGGCGAAAAACGAATAACGTTAATTTTCGTCGTGGCCGATATTTTCGAATGGGCTGCTTGCTTTATACGTTTGGTTAATTACTGCGACATGGTGGAAGCGGTGGCGGCGGCGTTTATCGCGCGCAGGCACCTGTTACAGTGAGGGCGCATGCGAATGCATCGGTCATCGCTATTAGGGTCGCATGGGGTTGGTGGCAGACGATGACATTCGATCAAATGGATGCACACTATTTATAATCATGTGCTGCAAAGGATTATAAACGTGACGGAGTTCGTTGATTTATAATCCAAAAATTTTATTCATGGGCGCAGTTAATTACGATGCAAACAGTCGGGCAAAGCATCTGTCTAGCGTTGAATTATTCATCCGATATCTTCTCGAATGGCAATTAATAAAATCTTCTGATGTGCTCAGTTCATATGGACATCGATTTGCAATATTAATAATAATTCACTTTTCGTCGAGTATCAGTTAGTTCGATGGAAAATTGTCATGAAAGTACTTGCTGCCGTCAAGAAAAATGTTATGTAAATCAGATTGTGGAGGGTTTTGTCGGTTTTTTATAACCTATCTTGTAAATAATTGGAAGAAAATAAGATATTCTTAATGCAAACACTTGGAATCATTTACAAAAAAATCGAATTAAATGTAAAGGGCTTTAGATTTTCCTTTCATCAAGTGTTCTAAAAATTTTCCGTGCTATTTTTGTAAGGCAATTTTTATTGCCAGAAAAAAATATTTTTGCCAAATAAATAATTTCTTAACTGAATGATTCAATATTCTGGTATACAATTTCAAATAAAATATCCGATACGCAAACATTTCCTATTGTGTGTAATGCATTGTTAAATTGCAATATCTCTATTTTGTCTGGTTGCAAAAACAGTTCCTGAATTAAATAAAGTCCATGTTAAATTTACACAAAGTATAATTATGTCATTATTTGAACCAACGACTGAACTTGTCCATTAACGTTTTTATTCTGCATGGTGCTACACGTTTTTGTCTTCCTTTTTATACGATTGTTCCAGATTGAAGTAAATTACATTAGGCTCCACAGTCTGTTGGCGTATTTTCGTTATTTTATTTTGCTCCCCACACGATGAGCGTCCAAGGATCAATTCCTTGCCGAACACGAAGGCTACGCACGCTGTGGTTGCGTTGGTTTTTTGAAAGCGAAATGCTGTTTGGCTTCATTAGCGCCAATCTTTTGGGGAAATTGACGCGATGCGCTCGCCTCGGCGGAATAAATCTCGACACGGTAATTACTGGTGCGAATGAGGTATTCGCGCAAAATGCGAAAGCCTTCAAGGGTGGCTCAGAAATATGCTGGGAGTAAATTGCGTATCCCTCGGCAGCCACATTCGTTGTCGCAGCACCAACAAAGGCAAAACAAAAAACGACAAATACCTCCAAACGCCATCGCCACATGAGCGGGGGATGCTTGGAAGAGAGCTAAACGAGACTAAAATCGTTTTTCTAAACACATTATTTGCTTTCGCTTGCTTCTGTTGAGACGGGGACAGAAGAAATACGGGAGGAAATTGTACATATGGCTCGTTGACTTGTTCCATGTTCGCGTGTGCAACTTGGGGCTCAAATTGAAAACGCGAACAAACAACGCATGTTTTAATAATAAATAGGAATAAAAGAAAATGCCGTGTTCTGTCGTCAACGTTGCATCGTTATAGGAGCGACATTCTTACATTGTGTTTGCGCTTCAACAGTGCTCTTATTTTCGTTGTTTAAACTTTAACAAGCATCCGCAGAGACAAATTAAAATTGTTCGAACTCCCTTAGTAAAACAAGAAACTTGTTTCGGCTTGTTGAGCCTGGAGACAAATTACTCGTTAGTTAAGTTAACTGCGTTAAACATGCTAGGTGCAAACAATTTGATCCTGGAAAACATGCCAAGGAATGCTACTCATGTATTAATAATTACTGGACTGTCCGTAATTTCGCTTCGACATGAAAGCTTCAAACGGATCGATGTCCTTCAGTCTCTTTTCTATTCCTTTAGTTCTTGGATGGACTTGGGGCTTTTCGATGCTGGAGATGGGGCATAATTCATTGGAGGATCGCAAACATGTATGTAACAATCGCTTGATAAGCGATGTTCGGCGAAACGGAATTTAATATCGCGACGAGATACGAGCACGCGCCGCTCTCCCGGCATGATCTCTTTGTAAACATCTGCACTCAAGGATCAACCGCATTGTCCAATATTGAAGTTTAAGTTTCCAAACCGGCGATCTTTATAATTATTGAACATGTTCATTTTAAGAGGGTGAAAACTGTGCTCGGACTGACCTACGTTCAGAGGAATTTGAATCATTGGAAAGTTGATGTTGGTGTGGAAAATGAAAAACCTCAAGTGATATCAAGGCTTCTATTACTAGATATATGAAGAAATCTATCAACAAGTTGTAGGTAGCCAATCACAAGCATCACATATATTCCATATTTTTAATAATGTTTTTGAATCACATTTGGGTCAAGCTCATCCACAACCAGTCGATTTGGACGCAGCATCTTGCTTCGTCCTTCTGGTTCTCAACATCGGGCGTGTTTATGATTATTCAGTCAACACAAAGATTCATGTTGTTTTCAGTATGACTGAACCAGGAATTCAGTGTTACAAAACATCAACAAAATAATGCAGTTGGAGATGAATTCAAGCAATCTCGGGAGGATCAACAGCGGATTGTCTTCCAATACTAATTTCCATGAAAAACATTCATAAAGTTTCGGAACAACAAAACTATAGAACTAAATATTTTGATTTTCTTGCTGAAATAACAAGGAAATTGTCAGACCTTGCTGAGAAAGAAAAAGTGAAGGAGATTATCTAATAACTGAGTACGTTTAATAATGTTCTTATCTGAAAACTTCATTTTGAACCGAATTTGTTAACTTATTTTCTGAATAAGTACTATTTGAGAAAGTATGATCGAATTGAGCATGTATCGATTTTGGAAAAATTTGACGATTATATCAATTCGTTTTTATTTTTAGCCAATGAAATCTAGTAAACATAGAAAATATTTTCTAATGTTCGCAATGATCGAATGCGTTTTGACATGGTAACGAGGCAAATCCAGTAAGCTCTGATTCAAGCTAAGAAAACAAAAGATAACTGCAAACATCTGCACCCCAACAAGAAAACAATATACCAGTTATTTAATTGGAATATCTCATACGACGTTCTAGTTGCTAACATTTGTGAAAAGTTCAAGTGTAAACATGGCTCCATTTATTAGATCTTCTAAGAAAGCTTTGAAGAAGAGACATCGTAGTGGTAAGTAAGAAATCAATCTCAAACGCATACACTACATTTTGTAATGTGGTTTCTTTTTCCACAATCAAGGTATGTTTGAGACACGACCCTATAATTCATTGGCAGTCATGTCCATGACGACAATTCGTAAACGTTTTCAGTCTTATAGTCCTGAACTACCGTTGAGATTGATACAGGAAACTATTCTTGCGACAATTGAATCTATCGTAATGCAGAAGGATCAGCAGATGGCAGGTGGGAATTCTTTTTTTAATATAGAGCTTCAATATAATACGATATTAGAATCTGTTGCAGATCCTGATCAGGAAATGATATGGTCTGATGAAAACGAACCAATGGAACTGTGATATTAAATTCATCCAATAAACCCAATCACATAGAGTTAAACAACAGTACACTATTCTAATAACAACCATTAAGAAGTAATGAAGGAATGAATTGGATGTATAAAATGTCTAGACATTATGAAACCAAATGAAATAATTTTGGTAAATATTCCTCAATTCAATAGGGACTTTTGGTGTTTGAAAGCTTCGAATTGAATTCAAGATTTCCAAGGATCCACAAACATTTACTGCTTGGAAATGATTCTTTTCTATTCATCATTTGTTGTTAAATAAATGTTATAATTTCTTACTCTTGAAATCTTTTTATTTAGCAGTTTAATACATTGCAGGGGGCTTTGACTCGGTCAAGAAAACCAGGAGCCTGTTTACAATATCCGAATTTAAATTTTAAAATTGCCGCACTTTATGAAGAGATTTAATTATACAATAGATTTAATTATATAAATTAATTCTTTTAGATTAGTGATGTTTGAAAATTTCATATTGGGTTGATGCATTGATATAAGGGAATGGTGACGATATTTGAGCACAGAAAGAGTTGCACTTCCACCCAAACTTATTATAAATTGAAATAAATGTACAAACATGAATCGAGTTTCGATCTGAACCTTTCGATGGCAAGTGTGTGATAATACACGTATTCAAATGGGTTTTGTAGGCAAGATACTTTTCATATTGATGAATTTAAAGCCAGTATTCTATGTATCAACACCATAAATTATCGATGTAAATCAACCTCTTAACTGGTCTGTTCTGGATCATGCGAATTCATGGCTTTTTGTTATGCGGTTTTGGTATTATCAGTGCATGTGATTTACATCTATGTATTTGAATAGGGAAGGAAATCGTTGTAAGATTTCATTATCAACTAAAAACATGTGATTTTTTTAATCACAATAATATTGCGATTTGAAACTGACATTTAAATTAAGACGTTTTGTATATCGTTTTAAGTAGCAGTGGCAGCGAACAATATATTCAAGCGACACAGGTTCAAATCCTGCAGAGAGGATATCCATTGATATATCTTTTACCATAAATCAGCTCCAATCATTTCTAATGACTGTGACAGTTGATATCAGTATAATGGAGGTGGAGGACGGGTACGGTGTAGACTTCTGACATGGATAACAGTACGCTCCACGATCAATTTAATTTTAACTTTCTATCTTTTTTAGTTTAAATGTTCATCGGAAATTATCGGGGCTTTTCGCAAAACTTTCCGATATCTCTACAAGGGTGCTCTGCTTCAAAAAACAAAAACCATTCGTAATTACATTACCTTGTCAAACAATTCACTTCAAATCAAAGTTAGTCTTTCAAATCAAATAGTGCAGTTTTTTGCACGTAAAAGAAAACATGGGTCCAAACAGGAAGTCCAACGCTAAACACAAACGTAAATGCAAGTTATTAATTACTCGTCGCCAATAATTAACTTAACTTAATAATTAAGCGCTGACAATGTTACTATTATTGTTTTCATTTTCGTCAAGGCATGCTAAAGTTAAAATCAACAAAGCCAAAGTCCATTTCGACCCAAACGGAACCTATGCCACGTGAGTGTTTCTGCAATACCCTTAAGACGCTTCTGGATGAAGGTGATCCCTTTATAATTGTTCCGGAAAAGGTAACAAGAACTCCCGGAATGTCAGAATATTCCATAAAGATAACAAGTTATGATGGGCATAAGGGGGAATCACCAGCAGCACCTGCTGCAGTAACAGTAGGTGAGAAACTCCACGGGACTTGATTGTTGATTGTGTAATAATATAATTATATTTTGCTAGAACCTGGTGGTGTTACTAATAGCACTGATCATGAAGTGCTGTCATCAAGCCAGCATAGAACCTGGCATATCCCTACAGGGAATCGACTTTTCTAAAAATTAAGAAATTCGCTTAGTACACTTACTATACGCAGTTGTTGGGTTAAGTGATAAAGTTTTCATCTAAAAATTATAATTAACATTTAAATAAAATATTGTATTGCCGAGCAAGGCAATAAAAAGTTAAGTCAATGATCTAACACTACTTGTTTAAATTTTTGTGCTAAATAACCCCATGATACTGAATCCAAAGTCCGCCTTACTACACCTCTTCGATTATTTGAGGCCTTAACATGTAAAGTATTTTGTGGTTTTTTGCTAATAAACTAGAATTTGTGCGTAGGGAATGGTCTAAACTTTATACTAGTTGTACAAGGTGCTGTAGAATATTTGCAGTTCTAAAACCATTGGTTTCGGAAAGTGCATTTTAAAGAGACAACTTGTCCGAATTTTTATAATACAAATTTTTGAATGCGTAACAGATATAAATTATTTCCTCAAAACTTCACCGGGCCTAACTCAATTCTGTTTATTGGATCAGGCAAGTCAATTTTTCTTATTTGGCAGACACCTTTATACCATTTGAGAGTAACAAATTTTTAATAATATGTAGGCAATTAAAGGAATTCTACATAGATGTCATGAATCAATTTAAATTGGTATTTTTCTGCACATATCAAATATATTATTCTCTATACAATTTGTATAATGTAAAAAAAAGCGTATTACAAGTACAAATGTAGTACAAGTGTACTAATATAAGAATACAATATGCAGTAAATGTTAATAATCCAAAAATTCGAAAAGTTGGGCTAAACTGGAGGTCGGAACTGGCTTCAGATCATTCTGCACAAAAATTTGAACAAACGATGATCAGCAGTTTTATATAAACTATTTAATTTGCAACCATCTTTAACACGAATGTTGACAGAGACAAATCGGAAATGATCGCATAGCTTTTCGACACCGCTTTAAGGTAAATCAAGCGTGATCTGCATCCTCTGTTTCGAAAAACAAAAGCCATACGCCAACGAACTATGATACTTTGTGAAACAACTCATTTGATTTTCAACTCTGATAGAAAGTGCATAAATGCTGTCAATACTTCTTAAAAATGGACCGTCCATCAACCCTAAAAGTCACTGGCGAGAGTCCCTTAAAGGAGGCGGACGTTAAACGTAACGCATCAAGTAATTACATTTGCATATTTTTATTAATATTTTCTTCGCAGTGAAGAAATGTCTATGTCAACGTCTTATGGCTAAAATGAATGTAGGAAAGATATAACTTATTGGACCGGTGAAAATTATAAAAACAAATGAAGGCATCAGATACAAGGCGGGAATTAGACGGTACCATTTCAAAGCACCCTGGGCAAGTTACTGATTTTGGGATGCCAGGTACGAAAGTGCTTTCCATGAACAAGTTGGACGAATACCCGGACATCCTAGTACAATGTGATAAAATATTTCAATTTGTTGTATTTCAATAGGCTGATGTTTGTGCTGAATGGAAACTCTTCAATTTGCTATTTTTTGTATTCAATTTAATGCACTTAATACAATTTGACATTTTAAGTACCGTTCAAAGTATCTATTGATTGTAGCTTAAATTTACTCATATTATTAATCGATCCAGAGTATGTTTACGGCTTCCATCCGGATTGGGACTTGTCCTAGAGTTTTGGACTAAATATTGACAATTCAATGTTTCAAAAAATTTGACGTTTGTTGAAGAAACAGTTATTTTTAGCTGCTGTCCCAGATTTTACAGAATCTCGTCAGTAAAAGAAGGTATAAAATCAATATGATATGATCAATATAAAATTAACGAATTTCTTGCTTAGCTTAATAGTCACCCAGTTCTTTTTTTATTTTTTGTGCAGTTTGTAGCAGAATTGGAATACGCATGAGAAGGCGTCAGGGATCTACAAGATCGATGATCCAAGAATTTGATTTACGTTGATCTAAAAAGGAAACAACAGGACAAAATATTTTTCCAAACAATTTATTTAATTTTGGTCTACCAAACAGAAATAATAAACTCAGATAAATTGTAAATAATTAATTACTTGAGCTTTTAACTGGGCATTATAAATTTCTCTTATTGTTTTAATTTTATTTATACTACATCCAAACCAAAATCAAGGAAGCTGCAAGACCTTATGACCTGAATGGCAATCATACAATTTGCATGCTAAGGAATATGCAAAATGTTTTAATTTCTAGTGAACGGAAAATTGAACAAGAAAGTATTCTCAGTATTACACCAGTGCGGAATAAAAGATCCTCTGGAATGTCTATTCATATAAATTCTCCCTCAACTGAAATTGAGGGAAAATTTAATACCAACGACTATTCTAAACGTCAAATATTCGTTTGATGATGAAATTAACTTTAATGGCTGTTGCATTGCGATGTCCCATATTCGAAACGATATCCTATAACCAGATGGTCCGTATGTAATGGCAATGGTCTGGATAATTAAAGATAAATTAAATTGATCGTGTGTGCTTTAGGTACTATGGCTGTGACACTTTAAATAAATTTTTAATGTTGTTTATAACGCTGTTACTTTACACTTTAAGGGGTAGAAAGCGTACGCATTTATTGTTGATTTTACTGAAGTGGGGAACGAATACGGTGTCGGAATATCATTATACTGCTAGGGTTATTACCAGCTATTGGGACTGGATTCAGTGAGAAGATATATTGGCAGCAGGATTCGCAGCCGTGTCCAACGGAAAACAGAAATGTAGTATGCTCGCAATAAAACAAAAAACAAACGCAATTCACTTGGATATTAGATCGTCTTATGGATCGTGATACAACACCCCAAAAATATTCAGATAAGAATATGGCAAATTGTAACTAATTTAGCTATTGTAAACGAGGGTATTATAAAATCTTATGTTGTTGCTTATTTACTTCTCGGCGATTTCCCAAACAGAATCCAAAGAATAGCTCTATTATTAAACCTCGTTTAAAAGGTCTAGCAATCCCTATATTCCTTGATATGCGTTTCGGTGACTTCTTAGTGCATCAATTGAAAGTAGGTGGAACAATTGTTTTGGGTCCAGTGGAATTTCCGGTGAATAATCTTGGTGCTAGTCAGCTTAAGAGTAGAAAAGAAGGACATGGAACGTAACTATTTGTCACATTTATAGAATTTGCAAAGCATGGAATAAAATATTTAAATACTTTATTTATATAAATAATTTATTATAGAGGGAGATAAACTATCCAATAACTCTAGTGATGAGCAAGTTGTTTAACAGCAAAAGCAGCGTCCCTAGGAAGACTTAAAAAATAAACGAAATGGAGACAACCATAAAGGGTACACAACCAGCATATTTTAATCATTGCAGGAGGCTGTCGCAGGTACGGTACAGGAAAAAAAATGTTTTATGGAATGCACGTGTATATAATATGCAAGTAGCTTCATTTAATGCATATAAATTATGTAGGTAATAAATGTACTTTTGGCAATTTTGAAATTTATTTATTTACATGTTATTGTGGACTGTTACATAAGTTAAAAAAAGTAAATCTCATTTATTGAATTCAAATCGTTATCGGAAATGATCAGAGGTGTTTGCATGTTTGGGTGCGTTATCAAGACAGTTAGGACGGGAATCAAGTGCACCCTGATTCGAAAAACAAGAGCCAAACGGCAGATCGTGACAAGGGTGTCAGCGGCATCGTTTACAAATCTATTTCTTTGCTTGGCATTTATCGTTGTAAGTACGCCTATTGAAAATTCAAACATCTAAAAAGAAGGGCACGGAAAGTAAACACGATGGTAAGTCAATTAGGTTTCCAATATGAGTACTGTATGTTGAAAATATTTTTTTATCCTATTCCAGCTGAACAGTCGAAGCGGATGAGCCAGAGCCTCTCTAATTATGACTACTTCTGCGGAATCATTATGCAACTTTATGTCAAGGGGACTTGTTGGTGGTAGGCCCAATAGAAAAGGGTCCGAATCCTGGTACTTCTGGTTTGAAATTAGTAGCGAAAGAACCAGAGGAAGCTAAACCTGAGCCTGGTGAGCAACTAATTTCTTTGAAGGACATTCATGTAATTGGGAATCATTACATGATACATATCAAGATTTGAATTTATTACAGGCGCATTGTTCACTCCGAGCGAAGAGAAACAACCGGATTTGAAGACTAAAAAGAAACGTCGCCGTTGATATCGGCGACATTGGTTCTATATTTTTATACTAATTACTAATAGTAATTGATAATAATTCAGTGGAAACTACTGAAATTAAATTGTTACTTAGATAATTGGACGCTTTACTAATAAATAGCTTTGGAGATTATGAAAAGTATTTAGTTACTTCCGTAGTTTGTTACCCTTGCAGGAATTGTTATTGAAGTTGTGTTTGAGGGTGATGAAATAGTTTGCAGTACTAATGGAAGTAATGAAATGTCCATCCATATGACGAGAATCAGTATTATCACGTACTTGGATGGTCATATATTTAGAGGTTATATTTGACCACGTGGGCCCCACAGGACACCTAAGAGGTATCTGTGGTACACAATGAATGAATATTAAAATAATAAAGCTTTGTGTCATTTCAATTGATTTTCCGAATGAGATTTCCAATTAGCACAGATAATATAAACATTACTTTTCATAAATATATTCATTCCCATCGGTAAGATTCGGTTTTATTCGCTAGATTCGGAAGTGGGTTCTGAAGAAAAACAAAAGCCAAGCGCAGTTGGGTATTTTTAAAAACCGTTCATTTCAGTCTCGTCGCTCACTGTATGGTGAGCTCAGCAATATGTTTGATGGTAAATTATATAAGTGGTATAAGTGGTTTCATGCAGGACTGTATTGCATGTTATCCCTAATTTATTTTTTGTTGAACCAGAACATACATGGTGTCCAGCCTGTACCTTGTTGACCACAATGAACAAAGAAAACTCTTCATGTACCTTTGCTGTCGTGAAGGTGTCTAAGGAAACTAAACATGCGACAACTGAATCCCGACCTACTGAAGCACAGACAAGCAAATCGACGATAGTTCCGCTACAGCCTACGGCAGGAAATTTACAACCACGTAAGGAATTTATTTCCCATAACAAATTTCAGATAGTATTTGCATGGGTATTGTTTGTTAATGCTAATAAATGTTTTAGATGATCATGCCTGGTGCCCGGCATGTGAAGTTCTCTTGAAAATTAAAAATCAGGACGACGATGAACATGGAGCAACTGTATTTCAACCTGTTGAAGCTCAGCAAAGCACGTCGGCTAACCAACCACCTAAGCAATTGGAAGAAAAATGCGAAGGTACCGAACTCATCATAGCATATTAATTCATTTAAATATTAGAATTAGTTGCAGAGAATACGGTTACCGAAATCACCGATGAGGATGAAACTCTTCCAACGTAGTCGCGCAGAACATGGCATTTTCCTACTGCGAAGCGCCATTTTCAGGCGAAGAACAGTTTTTAAATGTAATGTTAAATGATTCAGTATTATTTTCAAAATAAAGATCTTACGAAATATGATTTTTTTACCCCTCTCTTCCATTACAGTTGTACTCGTTGTCTTGGCCAAAGTGCATCAGAATTATGGAATAATTCAACGCGAAAGCCAAGGAGATAAGTGATTTGAGAAGCATAAAGATGTGACCTTCTACAATCGAACCGCCTAATTTGTACTGCAGTTCCAATCATCTAAGTATGAAACCCTGCATTGTCAGGGGTGAGGTACTACCTTGATAATTTTCATGTGTTGGACAAACCACACGATATCATTAGGGAATATTTTAGTATGCAACTAAACTAATTTTCAAAGTTTTACTGTGGAGAAACTGGCAACATTAAACTACTCAGTTTAGATCTTTGTTAGTTCTAAAATTATAAGTTATGAAAGTTTATTGTCATGAGAAAATGATATCAACTCACATTATAAAGAATTATGCACTTGGAATCTAATAAAGGTATATTTCTTTCTTTCTCTTGGTTTTTTTGAATTCCGAAAATTCACGCTTATTTGTGCGTGTAGTGTTTGGTGTAAAACAAATTTTGATGCTGCGGCGGAAATAATAAGTTGATAATAATTTGGACGTTGGTGTGCCCTCGAATTTCACACATTTTCTGAAATAATATATAAATAAATTGGCTTTAGCCACAACAGTAATTGGCCGCAGAAGAAAAATCAAAATTAAAAAAAAGTTATCCTTGATTTATGTATCAAATTTGATAAGGTGTTGTTCATTTCATTTATTAAAAACTGTACTGTTAATTCACGATTCAATAAATTTGGTGATGTTTGGTATGCCACTTCCTCTAGCAATTACGATAAAAAAAGCTTGAGTTGCAATGTTTGCGGGGAATTGATTAATAAGTTTTCAAGAGCAAATCGTTATTTGCAACAATAAGTATCTACTGCAGCACACTGAAAGTACATGGATTGCAGACAATCGAAATCGGTTTATTTATTTTATTGATTGAACTGGCAATTTCCGGATAAAGCCTGAATGATTAAACATCATCAGATAATGTAATTCTCATTCCCAACAAACAAATAAAAGAGTTCAATACGCCGAATGTGTGGTTTGATTCTTAGATTTTAATGTTGAAGTGGTAGGAAGCAAACTTAAGCCTCGATAAATCGATACATTTTGTAATAATAAAACGACAATTGTTGTTCGTCTATTCCATAATTATTTTTATGTTTTACAGTAAAATGCAGTCGCTGGAGATTCTATTCTACTTTTCACTTTGCGCACTTATTCAACGATATTTCAAAAGTATGTAAATGAAAATTAATACCGCATGGCAAAGTGCAAGCGTGTGAATTAATCTTGCACCTGAAGGCACCGCACCGGGAGCATCCATTACACCGTGCGCACATAACTCTAATTCCCGTACATCTTAAACAACATGTTGTGATAGTAGTTATCTCGTTTGTATAAATTAGAGGGACTCGTTGATATAGACCACGCATACATTTGCGTCGCGGACACTTGCACACGCCCATCTCTTACATGTGCTCGTAATTCGTAATTCCTGCTGTTGTTTGCAATGAGTGTTGGTATTTCGGCCGTTTATTTACTGGCAGCGATAGCCGACACGCGATTACATTCATCATTGTTCAATAATAAGCGCATGCAGCCACAAATCGATTCTTGTTCATTTATTGTCGTCACAACATTGACATGCAAGCAATTTAATTTCAATGTAATTCACTTTTTCTATGACCTGCCTTTAGTAGAGTCGCGCTTGGACGTTGGTGCACATTGTCGGAAATGCAAAGTTGAATTCAAGTGAAATTGAAGGTGCTTCGAATTCGCCGCAATTTCTCTGCCGCAAAGGGTTGTGCGTTTTTAATTTACCAGAGGTAATGAATGCGGGAAGGGGGTCGGTTGTTAGATAAGGGCCGCCGCAATGTGTCACGCATTTATCTTGATGTCCCTCGCCACCGGCTGGCCGGCCAGCCAGGTACGCGTTTTTCCCGACGCGCGACGGTGGAAACTGTCGAGGCCTGGGCCTCTCGCGCCTCGTAAAGTAGCGGTGTTGGTTTTGCAAGTTTCGCGACGCCAAAGGACGAAGGACGAGTGCAACGGTATCAGATCTTCCATTCGAACAATTTTGGCGGACGCGACGCGCCTCGGTGCTTTTATTTATTGTGAACGGAGTGCGCTGCATGCGCACGCGATAAGATTGGAAGTGTTTAATAGATGCGTCCTTTCGCATGGGTGTATTCAAGAAAATCCTGCGGACGCCTGTGATGAACATTGCAGGCCGGAAACGTCATGGGCACAACAAAAACCTAGTTTCCGTGCCCATTACTCAGGACAATTAATGTGAGGAGTACACATAGAGAAAAGCAAACACAGTTTTATTACCAGGTCATATGAAGGATAATTTAGAAAATCTATTTCAAAGTTTAAATGCAAAATAAGAAGAAACAAAATAATTGCTTAACCTTTATTTGAGTGCGTTTAGGGTTTTGTGGTTTGGGAAAGATTCTACAGAGTACATTGTATGTGATGATGAAATTTCCAAGTCGACCAGTACTTTTTAGGACATTGTGCCAAGTTTGCTATTTATCTATAATTTATTTATTCCTACATTTTATTATATAACTTCGGTTACAATTAGAAATAAAACTCCTCAATCTCTACTATTCACGCTCTTGTAATTATAACTTAAAAAATGTTTTATAATGTTTTTATTTCACATTAAAAATTTCGAACATTAAAATTTTAACCCAACTCACTCCAGTCCAATAACCAAGGTTACAAGAGCAAAGTTTTGGAAAATGTTTAAGTTTGGAAATATTTAGCGATACCATAAGAATACACTTTAAAGTAAATAACATTTTATGGCTTGTTACAATAAGAATATTTTATAAAGCGTTGCCACATGTGGCATTCCTTAAGTTATTGTCTGTAATTTCAGTGATATAAACCAACGCACCATATAATGTAAGCCACATTTTTGCACGCTTCAATTTTAATTAAATTTTGAGTCTAAACTTAATAACGACGGCCGTTGAAACTCTTAAGCTCGTCACCGCCACCGACGGGGCGAGTGTGGAAACCCTGAACGCTTGGAACACTTGAAAACTAAAACGCTGAAGAGAGGCCCTATGAAGTCGGGAACTCATATACAGGAGTATGCGCTGTACACACGTCGATGTCGACGGTCGAGGATCCACCTTCCAATCTGTATCCTAGAACAATACAAGCAGAAAGACATTACTATTGCCGGTTTACGAGAGGCACGGGTATAGCACGGAGATGGTGACGACTTCCCGGTGCAATACACATTCTATTTCACTTCACCTCATTTCCTAATCCCACCCTGGTCTAACCAACCCATAACCGTGGCAATGCACTGCATGTTTGCTACGAGTACTTGCTTCTAATCATTTATTTATCCCAACCTGGCACACATTATCGCCGGCAATTTGTGATACTGTTGAATGTGCAAATATTGCTGAGTTGAGTGGGAACTAGTTACAACTAGTCCTGGCTGACAACACCACGAACCCTGCTGACATTTATTGTCACTTTAGCAACTCATCACCAGCTGGATTAAAAATGCATGCATCAGATCGAAGTAACGTTTAGCTGTTTGCTGATTATTGGTATGTGCTAAATACGTTTCCTTCATGCTTATTTCATTCCTTATTGCAGCTGTGGATCAAACAGTTCTGATCTGTGTTTGTGGAAGAAATTCTAGACGGATATTTTTGTGATTTCAGCTTATTTTTGATCACTGCCTAAAACAATTAAGAGAATGTAAACAGCACTCAGCACGACAGCAGAAATCCGCGGCCGGGGTTAAGTAAATTGATAAATGGTAACCGCAGTGTGGAACAACAAGGCCGAAGGCTGAAACATGTATCAGTTGCAAATGGAAACAGGAAACTGACGAGAATCAGACAATGGACGTTTCATGGCAATCAATTACTCACAGCATATCAGAATTAACTCATTTCACTTACTCCTGCTATTGCTATTGCATCCTCAAATTTGGAGCATTTATTCGGCGTCAATAATACCACAATACTAAAAAACCAATTCTGTTGGAGAGGGCATAATTTGATAATGAATCAAGATTTTTTATAGCTATAAGACCGAAGGTTTTCGGTAATATATTAAGCAGAGATGCTCTTATTTGCAATATTTACTAATTTTGCATTCCAAACCTCCTCCCAACGTTGCAATAAAATGCAGGAATTAAACAAAATAGAAATTGGGTAATGTTGCTTCAAATCTTGATGTCAGTATCTATTTAGTCAATTTCATATGATGTGTCTTTTCATTTTCACCACGTTTGCAGAGTCAGTAAAATTAATCCTCTGACCCTGAGGGGTCAGGAAAGGATATCAGTTGAGGAGTTCTTTTCGATTCTTCCAATATTTATAATCAGGTACGTAAACTTACATGATTTTAAAATATAGGTTGCATGGATATTTGTTTATATAAATTTACAGTTTTGCTTTTGCAATATTCAGGGACAGGAAGAGGGTCCTTTCTTTGTAGTAAGCATATGGGACGTAATAAATAAATAATTTATTCATCTACTCCTAGCACTTGTTTTCCATCAATATCGTTGCAAGGATGGGATGGGACTATGGGAAAGTCAAGTTCTTCTGATTCTGATCAGTACAAATGCTGATATGTGAAGTTTACAAATTAACCGTATCAATTTCTCAAGGGCACCCACTCAAATGAATTTTTGGTTGTATTAATGTCGAGTTATCCAGGGATGAGCAAAGTCCATTGTAAAAAAGATCAGAAAAACTGTTACATTGACCAGCAATATTTTCCTACATTTTCCCAAAACCTTAAAAAGAGGAAATAACAATGAATTTGTTTCCAATGAATGTGTACTATTGATTCACCTGCTATACCAAAAGTGTCCAAACTATGCCTCACTTCCTTTCTGCATACAATAAAGAAACACCTAATCGATTCATCAATATTTAGTTACTAAACAACGTAATAGCACAATAAACACCTTGCTAATAATCGATTGAACTGGCCTTGAGCAATCTGTTGACGCGTTAATGCACAGATATTTCATCAGCAACACTAGAGGACAATACAGAACTGATCCTGAACACGTCACGCCAATTGAGACGCTTCCTCGCCAGCCAACAATAGTAATTAAAGCCACCCGTCCAAGCACTGAAACTAGTCCTCAGGAGCAACGTGATAGCATGTCGCGTTGCAGCTGACTCGATGAATGGCGATGTTCGATTGTATCCATCGTATCCATCTCCATGCAATCTCATGCCGAGATTTCTAGTCTGTGTAGCTAGTGCCATGTCGTATGTTGCATATCCCCGGGTCCTTGTTGTCCTTTTCGATACATCCGAGCTAGATTCATCTTTGCATTGGTGCGCGGGCACAATTTATTATTTGCATTTATTGTCACCAACGACTGACAAACGGTAATGGCCAACAATATTGGCATTGCGTGCTGGCTACTTTGTACGTGCTGGAATGAATGAAACAAGTAACTAACTGAAACTTCAATCGTAATCAATGTCAATTGTCGCCAAATTCAATTCAACTGCAATTTATAACCCCGCCTCGAGGACATTGGGCCTCGGCTGGAATACGTCGGACGTGCCGCAGGTGTAGCTGCGTAATTGATTGCTAATTCTAATTTATTACATAAAGTAATATTGAATATTTGCCGTGAATTAAATATCTACCATTTATGATAAGGAAACTGTGGTTTTCACTACAGCAGTTTATGGATAGCAAGTCCCCAATGTCTTACAAACTTTAAGGAACCACCACTCCTACCTAATTCCCTCCCCGGAAGTTAATGTGGTATCATTTTGCAGCTCAAAACTTTTTTTTATAAATACTTGCTGAATGTTTATTAAAAATGTTGAATCTTTTTTGGAAAATTTTTCAAATTTTGAATTATTCAAGAAAACACTGTGACACTGCCCATTCAAAATTTTGATGACCCTTGGGCACCTTTTCCACACCTTTGGCAAACGGAACATTCCCATGTGTAGCTGAAGACAGAAATTACAACCTACCAGTTAATTCATATTTCTGGAACATAGACGTTAGTTGATATTAAGGGATAAATAACATTATGATAGTATTTTGGAATTTGAAATATAGTCCACGTCAAAAGTGGTCCTGAAAATGAGTGCTATTACTTATGCAGCCCACATTAATACTCAATATTTACGATGCGGAACATTGTTGAAATACCAGCGGTGTAAATCACTCAATAATTAATTAATTCAATTAATAGTAGTTGACCCATGCTCATATGCACATACACGAGTAAAATATTTAGAGTGTGCATCAACATATAAATATTTTATATAACTGTTTCGTGCGCTCGTAAATATTTGCCTTAATTTCGCTCTTTGCTCTGTATAATGGTTGTCGCGTAAGGAGCAAATATAGCCTCCTTAACATACAAAGCACCTAGTTACGCCTAATTGGTAATTATCATCACTCCTCAGCGAAAATAAAAAAGCTCGTCAAGCCCGTTTCGCTTAAGTGTGTAATACGCGACTTTGGATTTTAAATCCACGACGTGCATATTCCTCTTGGGGTATATGCCGATATGAAGTCATTATTAATTCACTTTAATTACACTCATATAATTAACGCCGCCGCTCGACGGCGGGGTCGGCGTGGCGCTCCTTAAGCCGTTAGCCCCGACGCGCTGTGTGCGGATATCCTGTAACCAGCTGCAGGAGCGTCTCACAATAGTGGGGGCGCAAAGTAATGGCCCTTGCGCGCGCTAGGCGACGGAATTATGTGGACGTGAGCTCGTCGAGGGCGCGCGCGATTCGTCTTGAAATTTCATTTCGCGTCATAATAAATTTTTCGTAATTGCCGTGTAAATTAACGGCGCGCAGAGCTTCGACCACCCATGGACCTCCTTCAGGGAACCTTCACCGCTATTGCCGACACTACCGCCGGTCGAAACCGGAGTGGTTTAAAGTAAACGCAATTATTTATCGGGCATCATGGCGTGGGTGTGGGTTTCGCGCTCTATTAGCGCTACATTTCGCATCTAATGGCACACCTTAATCAGGCACTAGGAAGCACTTAATTCTCGCTGGTTTAAACTACAAAAAAACAAGCAGACAATGTGTAACAACACCATCTGGTGCTTTATGCATGATGCGAGAAAGCGTGGCTGACTGGTAGACGGAAGATATTTTTATTCTGCTCCCCGATAATTGAAACGCTGGAAAGGAACAACCATTATTTTCCGATCAGCACGAGCTCGTTAGGCCAATTTAGCGTGATACCACCGGCAATAAATAAAAATTCGCGAACACAACACGGGGTTAATAATGTCGAAAAGTCCGCAGTGACTTAGCTCCGCTGTTGGATATTTTGCCGAGCGTGGGCGCTAACGGAAGGACGTGCTGATAGCAAGAAGGCATGGGAAAACATGTGAGGATGACTAATGCATCGGCGTTTTCTATTAATGAACGAGGGTGAATTTTGTTCTGGGTCTCCCTATATTGGAATATGGCACCATCAACACGAATTTATCGGCTGCACTTTATTAAACATTAAAACCGTCTGGCGCTGTGCATCGGGAGCGCGTCTCTGGAACGCGCAACGACGTCATCAGGACGTATTCATGAATTAAATATTTGCCCATTAATGGCACAAATTTTTTCACGGCACGCCGCATTCGGTAAATAGAATCAACTCGTTATTTGCATATCCTTTGATATTGAATTGAACCCCATCGTAACCACTTGTGAATTGCATTCCTTTCAAAGTGAGTTAGGAATTCACAAAGCAGTGAGTATTTTCCAGACCATAATATTTGTCGTCGGCGTGAGTAGTGGAGTTGAGTTGTAATACTGACTGCAGTGATGCGCCGTCGAGATTTAGTGTGTAGTTAATTTTCCGGCACAAAAGAAACAACGGGAAAGTTTGTATTGCATTGTTGGCGCCTTGCTTGCTAGCGTGAACGATCGTGTGCGAAATGAGCTCCAAATGGCGATTATGGTGATTAATAAGTGCGCTTACACCCTCGATGTGTGAGCAAGCCTTGGGCAATAAAATTCCTCCTCGGTTGAGGGGTGTACTTACCCTGGGCGAATAAAGCTTGGATTATTAGTTTCGCGTTGCAGACAAATTAAAAACCTATTGGACCACAATACGTGCGCCGAGAACTTAAGACTACTCTAGGGAGAATGGACGAAGGAAAGAAAACAATGGAAAGGTAAAAGAAATCCCAGGATATTTCTTAATATCTCGAGTTACTTCTAGATATTCCAAGACGTTTATGTCCACTCCCTGGAGATTAATAAAAGTAGCTGTTCGAAGGTGGATCGAATTCTTGTGGCGCGTAAAGTTGTTGAATATGTTATGGAAGGTCCTGAAACACAATTGGCAAATAGGATAATATAGTACTTTTATTTTATCACATGAATTTTGAATGAAAGCATCAAAATCAAAAATTTAATGTGCATAATATTTCTATCAGAAGGAAATAATAATTTTTCAAGATAAAGAAAAAATGTTAATTAGTCACATTTACTGTGGACATTTTAAAATTAATATTGATTATCCTCCTTTTCTTCAATATACATTATATATGAGCATATCTATTTGCAACAGAGTGTTTCAACTATAATTATCTATTTCTGTAATATTGAATATGTAATTTAGGTATCAATGAACTCATTTAGCACTACCCTAATTCAATTTCTACGGACACAAAGTATATTAATATGATTCATTTATAAAGAAAAGAAAGTAAATTTATTCTGTACTGAGCAAATCGTCTTGAAAATATGTCAAAATCTTAATTATATTTGATTTTGACACCACACTCTTCATTTTAATAGTTAAAATACAATGAAAATATGTTTTTCCAAAAATTGCACTAATTTTATTATTGATAATTTATTTCATAAAATTAGGCTAAAAATATTTGTAAACCTTTTACTTTCGGCAGATCCACATTAGAAGTGCACCAATTTAAAATTTGATTTGAAATATAATTCTAGTTAAAAAAAATTAGCAACATTATTACAAGAATGAAATGAAACTATAGACCCAATGCTGTAAATTGACTTTATAAATTGCTTAATACATTCTGGTTGTATCTTCATCGGATCGGCTTAGTTAAGATGAATATAAATAATGATTTCATTACTACCCATTTGGGATTTTGCAGGCATCCAGATGACGTTTTTTCCACATCTATAGCAGTCGAATTCATGTTTCAGAGCTATATACTTTAAGTAGATATTAAGGGTGTAAATATATAGAAGTATTTTTTTAATTTGACAACGTAGTTTCTATATGCTTTGAGGTGAGTAATCGATTTTATAAATTGCTTGAATAACTTGGTTTTCATTTCTCGAAAAAAAAAGTGATTTACGAATATTACATTATCAATTGCAATTAATATTGTTATATTGTAAATATAAACAGAGTACATTGAATAGATATAAAAATTGTAGTTTTGTTGTATATGCCTTTATACCATGTCATTTCATAAATATTATTTATATACTGATGCAATATAGTAAAAGTTGTTGATAGCATATTGCCCACATTATAATTGTAACCATTTTCGAACTGGGACGTGTTTAATTTAATATGCAACAATTGATCGATGTTTAAATGGACTTCTAATAAATGTCTCATTGTTAGGAAATCAATTGTAATGCAATGTGAATTATTAACGAAAACAATCACTTTAACGAGGCAATAATTAGGAACGTGCAGCATATATTTGGTGTTTTCTAGAGTTTTTCCAAATGGCAGTGCATCCGCGAATCTACGCGGTCAAAGCTCATTAAAAGATAATGCGAACGCCTGTGTGTCAGTAATAATAAATCACGATAAAACGGAACAAACAGATATGTCGAACTGACCATATAAATAATGTGAATGAAACCAATGTTGGTCCAACATTTTCATACCAAGTGGAACTTGCATATAATGTTGTAAATAAAAGAGGAATTTTTTCAACAGTTGGACTAAAGAACTTGTTTGGACTAAAAAAAAAGATTAATCTATGACTTATTGATATTTAGCTAGTTTTGGGATGTGGATTAATTTCTTACAGCCTTTAGTTTGAGACAATAATGATGAATTTTGAATGCTGTATAATCAAATGCCAAACTGTAGAAAATAGAATCCGAAACAATCAACCAATCCTCAGAAAATGAGTAATTTTAGAATAACATATATCAGGAAAACAAAAATAATTTTCTCTAGTTCATTGGCAGTTTGACGAACAGATGCATTTGTACCAAATCCATCAATTAGTCAACAATGCACTAATGCATAATATGTTTGATCTAATGCGGTGGGCACGTGTTATTGCAGAGCTATCAAAATGCGCTGCAAATGCACTTGCTCCTGCGCTTACTGCCGCCGTCGCCGCCGCCGCCTCCGCTACGATGGGAATGCATTAGAATAATTTGATTTCACCCAATGCATTGTGGTGCCGGTGCGCAGCGCGCCGATAATAATGTTAATGGTGACGGCTGGCTGAATTTAATCGCGGCTGGACGCTAATTCTCTCAGTGCAGCAGAGCAAAGCCCACACGTCAAACAACGCGAGGAAAAATCCCACGCACATCTATTGCATGCATTCGATTCATAGAAATAGAACGAAATTGGAAAAAACAGGCGTGATGACAAGAGCTCACGACAAAAGCTCGCTGTCAAAATCGCCCAGACAAAAGCGCCCCACATATAAATAAAAATATGAAATGCAGCAAATATGATCTGACCTGGGTAGAGGATACCTCCGGTTGACTCATGGTTATGAAGAATATATTTTGGGGTGCGGTAGGGGAGTGATGGTAGCTGAGCACTTTTGTCAGGATACCCTCATGGGTGCCTCCTGTACGAGATGCACAGGTTGTCGCAATAAATCACTGTAATCAGAGTTTGTGGAATTGGGTTTGTAATCCTCTGCACTCAAAAGTTAGTAATCCATTGGCTGTTGTGTGCTTTGGGTTTCCAATTAAACTTGATGATTGGTTGATCTGTACATGATAGTGTTGACAGAGTCTTCAAATGGTGCGGCTAATGAATGTGACAGTGGAATCACTAACGGCTTTCCTCTAAATTGTTGAAGCTATCATGCAGGTAATTGTTTGGAGTATGTCGCCGGAATTAAAAGTGGGAGCTCAATAATATACCAGAAAATCGATCGCTTCCATTGGACGATGCAAATGCCGATATATGTTTAATGAACGAGCGCCGTCACATATTTAATGTCCTCCATTAAGTTTATTATTCACTTTGGTAATCCCTCGATGTAGACCGTTGCGTTGCACGTAAATGATACCAACATGCAAATGCACGCGTTTCTATTTTATTTGTTCCCGCACATTTATTATGATGCTTCTTCTTGTTGCTTTTATGGTGGAAGGTAGTGATGAAAAAGTGCATTGTATCCAATTCGTTTGTTTTTATCCTAGATCATTCGAGTCATAAATAATGTTATATCATTGAGTGCTTTTTTTTTAAACAATGGCCAGCAAAATATTGCTTTATAAAGTAATAGTTACTTTTACCTTTTGAAAATTGTATTTTTAATGCCAACGTATATTCAATCAAAAAACAGGTAGCAGGAGTATTTGAAGCTGCTATTCTTTTCGAAATTCAGCAAGGAAATTATATATATCCAGGTCGATAGTAGTGCATTTTTCTAGTAAAAATATTTATTGAAAGTTCCATTTCTTGCATTAAATGTATAACGAGAAGCGACGTTTTATTATTTGTGTCATAATGAAATGGAAATGTACCAGATGATTAATGATTAATTTTTTACTTTATCAGTATATGATTAAGTTTTTGAGACTTTTTATTGAAAGGAAATTTCTGTGCAGACGTCATGTGTTACAATAAATATTAAATATTTTTATTCATTTTTTATAATAGAAAATTTACACTAATTTACTTTAAAATAGTACTTAAAATACGACTTTTAGTATGAATTTTCTTATTTTGAATTCATTGTTTATGAATTTTACACAGTGCTGAAGTTTTGCGAATTCAGCTTTGCAGCCAGTGCACCTGCCTTGGACCTGCAAAGGAAATTTGTCCAACACTGAAAACTTCCAGATGTTGTTAGTATCACCAGATTCATTTTATTATAAACATGCAAGCAGTTTCATTGAACAGAAACAGGTGGTATTTACGCAGATGTGATTATAGGAACAGTTGGTCTTACAAAAACAAGATAATATGAAGTAATTATTAAGTAAGAATATGAAAAAAAGTTTAGAAGATTCTAATGCCTCACCAAACTCCAATTTCTCACACCAATGACATATTTCTAATTGCTACTGGATATTATTGTATTGTGATATTGTATTCACATTTATAGGACTTCTTCATCTGGTTTAGTTGTATATTTAAATTTACTGCATTGCGTAGTAAAATTTGAACTTGAAATTTGAATATGAACAATCGCCCAGCACCGTGTTGGTAAGGCGCCTAACTATGACAGCGAAGCAAATAGTCAGAAGACAAATCCTGCTGGGAGTATATCCAATAAAATGTATTCTCAATGATCCTTTAGTTTTTTTGACTGCTAATAACTATGTTAGCTGATGCAGGATAATTAAGTGCAGAAGAAGTACTAACTAATAATAATATGAACAAGTCTTCTAGAAGAGTTGAAAGCAATACAGCCAGATGTTGGCAGTATAATAATAATAATATCATCATCATCATCATAAGAGCACTAATTTCAAACATAATTGATTATTTCATAAGGAATAAATCTCAACCTGTTGGCAGTAAAGTTTGGCTTGGCGGTGGCACGTATAAGATTACAATTCGCCGCCGAAACCTAAGATGATAAACGTGGAATCGAGTTAAATGCTTTCAGGTTGCGCGTTTCCTGCGACCTTGCAGGTCCGCGCAAGTTTGAAAGCAAAACGTACACCTCCCCACAGTATGCGCAACTGAGAGAAAATACGTTTCAGTTAATATATGAGCGTTTGTCCACATAAATCTAGCAATTACAAGCGAACTGTGTTTTCCGCTCCAAACGTTCCCAGCCTGCACAAATTTAAGCATTTCAAGCGTATTTATTTCTATACTGTTTGCAAAAAAGCACAAAGGAAGTAAATAAACGCACCAGAATACGTTTTTATTAAATAGAATTAAGATAAACTTGTAAAAATCTAGAAACTGCACAAGATTGCAATTTTGACGGAGGCGCAGCGTGCGCTAAACTAGAACATTCAGGAAGTAGCCGACTTGAAAGTCTCCCGTACTGCAACAACTTGCAGCGAATATGTCGGCAACAAATATCGCCCACGCTGGCGACAAAGGATAAGACGCCAGCCTCCAGTGCACATGAGCACGGCGGCACATAAAGGGCTAAGGACCGCAGCACGCCGCGCATTTTGAACCAATTCCAGGCTGCCGTGCCATACCTCCTCGTCCCAGTGCAAGACGTGGGAACACATGTGCATAACTGCCCGAAATATCCGCTTTAAGGCTCAATCCCGCTTTAATTACATCGCTGCAAAAAAACGGGGTGCAGCGGTGCTGAACTTTAGTTTATGGGACACTGGAAAGTCCAGCGCGTAAAGCTTGATGGTACATGTCAACCCATTCAACCCGAAACGAAGACTTCTGCGAGAATGCAATCTTAGAGCAATTTAATTCCTGTTCGCATGCAAAAGTCCTCGGTAAATGCGAACCCAGCAGAGTGTATACTTAGCAGAATTCCTGCTCAAATTAGACTCTCTCAGGAAGTATTTTCAGTTAATTAAATTCATATAGTTGAGCATTACTAGTTAAATATTTACACTTGCGACAGTCGCGATTGCAATGGCTTGAATTGCGTCTGTGAGGAATTGGTCTGATCCGGATGACAATCAAGAACAAGAAAGTGAAATGAGCACAAGCTGGCTTTCCAGCGAGAACAATGAATAGATTTTTCAAGATATTCTTACACGTGTGCGTGTGTGGTTCAAGGATGTTAATTAATTAACTATGAAATGCACATTGCATGTCTAGCAACACAAATTACTGGGTAAACATGTGTGTCGCCACTATATGTAATCACCGTGGGCACAAACAGACAAGTTACAAGATACCAGATTTTATATATTTGTAAAACGGCAAGAATTTTAGAACTTCAATATTATTATAGAGCATGGAAATTAATACAATAATAGATAATCTGAATTTAAATCAAATCAATTAACTTAATTGAAGAATTAATTTTGGATTTTTATTCGTAATCGCCCTCGACGTTTAATAAATATATATCTAGTTAGGTTTTATTTGAATATGGGCTCAGATTTACTAATGTCAATCGTTTTGATCCAAATACTATATTTAAATATTTCATTTATAATTACAATAACGCAATATTTTATTGAAATTGATTGCAAATATCTTTGAATAAAAAAAAATTAATTTATATATATATATATATATATATTAAATTTCAGTTTTTTATCGCCACTAATTCTCTCAATAAATAATATTTAATATAAAAGAAAGTTCCTACTGTATGATTTTATTGATAAAATAACACGCTTCGTATGAACTTAATAACATTTTTTATTCATCGAATGTATTTGAATAAATGAGTACTTTCGATTAACATCACTATAAAAAAGCTATAATTTGATACCATTCTATTATTATAACTAATAAATTACAATTTGTTCTTTAGATGTCATGAAATAGATACATTGATATAAATTTATGATATTATTATAGGAACTTATTGTAGTATCGGATAGTACCAAGAACCATCTCACACCATTTTTTTTACTTTAGTTTCTACAAGTTTGTAAAACAAACAATTACCCAATCTTGCAAAAACTGTAGTACAACATCGTAACATGAAGAGTTTAATTTGAAATCAGTTTTCGTGTGAATTATTCACAAGCCAATGTTGACCACCCCATTATTATCCGCTACTGGTTATTGCACAGTGCCGACAAACGTTTACTACTTGTTAACCAATGTGCTCATTATCTGACCATCGGGAAATGTAAATTAATTGCAAGCGTTTCATTTAATATTTAATAAATTTGTGGCTGTTCGGGTTAGGTGCACACAGTGCAGCATGGAATTTTATTTATTATTAATTAAAGCAGAAATATTATCGCCAATTGTTATTTGCGTGAGTGGTGATTTTTATTTTGTGTTATAATTGCTCTGCTGCATTTGCGAATAATAATAAATGGTTCAAGAAGTAATAATAATTATTTATTAATTCTGGATTATGTACACAGCATAAAATTGATTTTTTTATTTCAATAAAGCATTGAAATTTTATTAGAAATATCCAGAGTATGTCAAAATGAATGGCCATTACTTTAACGCTTCAATTATTATAAATAATAGAGTCAACCTATCCGCTATGTCTAAATCATAAATGGCACTTTGATTGTTTTCATGAATGGTTACAAAATGTTGTTAGATTACTCGAAGAACTAATATATTTGATGGCTTCTTCTGAAAGAATAAACTGCAATAAAATATAAATTGAATGTTATTAATTTTGGTACAAGAAAAAACTTCAAGAGTTGAAAACTAGTTCAAAGAAAAGGTGCCAGGGCGCATTGATATTAAATTGTAATTGCTAGTTTATTTTTACATATTCACAACATTAATTATTTCTTTTCAAGAAAGACTATTATCTAGCAAAGTATATTACATTCTTAAATTTCTTGAAATGCTAACTGATGTTTTTATTTCCGCCGCTGCATTAACGTCTGCTTCGAATAGAAATAATGAAGTTGCGCAAAAAGGTATAATTATACCTTCGCCAGACACATAGATATAAAAATAAATAAAACAATTAATATGGGGTTGGAGGGAATGTTATGTTGATTACGGCGGAAGAGTGATGGTGGTGCTTTTGTTGGTATACCATACTTAAATCATGTTATTAAAAAGCTCAGCTTCAGTCCAAACTGGAGGAGTAAATAATTGTGTAGCTAAAAATCAGCTATATCTTGTCTTATTTTCTCGAAAACTTTGTTCTGAAAGAATGAATTATGGTCACGAATTTATAACCTACTTTTCTCCACGAAATAAAATTGTGTTCTTATTATTTCTACACATTGCCCATACCAAATTTTTAATATCCTTCAAGTTGGGTGCAAGTTGGAGCAGTAATAAAACATCAAATCGATTATTGCGTTATTTATATTTCAGTTTACACGATTAAAAATGCCGCGTTACATGAACCACCAAAACCTCGTCCACCCTATTCCCGGAGAAATTGAAATACACATCGACGTCGTCGATATTTTATTTAAGCATGAATGCAAACGAGCACGGCACCGGCGGCGGTGGAAAAATTTACCAATGGTGCGAATGCGACGGAGACAATAAAAAAGATAATTTATCATTACCAGTACGTTGCACTTGATTTATTGCGCATTCAGTTTTCTTAAAGCGCTACGTCTCAAGTACACAAATTGTACCAAAGTGAGCGCAGCAGGAAGTACTTGGATGGCGAAGAAAGTGTGGGGTGCGTTCCATCTGGTATTACATGCATGGAAAAACATCGATTATTTTTTAAATTTTTGTGTGACTTGAGCTTTGTATAAATATAATTAGTGCTTAGTGGAAACATCAATATCAAAGGATAATTTATTTTAATGTTGTACATATCCAGCGTCCATCTAAAAGCATAGAAAGATTATCAGAATTCTGTGAAATACAGACGAAGTTAGAGGAGATTGCACATAGACAGATACCATGCCTGAGAAAGTTTGAATGCGTGGTAAAATCGAAGCAATTGATATGATTAGAAGGGCGCTAAGTGAAAACTCTCAACGATATCAAAAAGAATTTTCAATTTGATCGCAGTTCTTTGTGTGACTTTTCATTTCCCCGAGCCAAACGTCATGAAAACGCAAGCGTCATAAAGCACGCCGCATAATTATAAAACTCTGCCCGTTATCTGCGCCGCGTTTACAAATTAAGTGCGAGCAACTGGAGGGCAAACTAGCTTAGGTAAACTAGCCGGAGGCGGTGAACCCACGGTCGGCCGGGTTCAATACGTGTGTTTTTACGTCCGCCGCGCCGCCTTCCACGTCCACACGGCGATACATAACAGCGCTATCTAAAAATGTGTCGAAAGATAATGTCGCAACAATATGTCACGCTTATCGCGCCGCCGCCGCGAGAGAGTAATGCAAAATATGCCTTATTAGTTATTGCGTCCTCGGCCCAAGCAGCAGCGGCGGCGGCCGCCAACTCAGTAACTACATCCAAACAACGCGTCGGCCACGCTGCCCGTCGCACCCTTCGCCGCCCACGCTCACCGCCTCCCAGCGGGAATTGCTTACATAAATTATGCACCTTTTTTTCGTGTCTCGCGCTGTGCTCTATTTTTACGAGCTGCCACCTAAGCACCCGTATTAGTTTGCATTAAAACTTCGCGTTTTAAAGCCACGCATAAAAAGCCCGCAGGGGTGAAAAACGCGCTAATGGATCTCTAACAACTACTCTACTCGGTTTGATTAGTTTACACATGCAAAGTATTTAAAGCAGTACCATTCAGATAACACTTTTAGTAATCAACGCCAGTGTACCCACCGGCCGTCTGCATCCAGCTGATTCCTACTTAAATGTAATGTTCACGGCCGTAATTCTATTTGCAAATGTTTGCAAGGCGAAAACCTAAACATTACACTATTTACGTTTCCATTATCCCGTATAGTAAAAATAGTAGCTAAACAGGCTGAAAAGTTAGATGGGTTAACCGAGTGGGTTGGAATAAAAATAAGCGACACAAAGTAAATTAAATGACTCGCGCTCTTTGGTTTGACGTTGACGCCGTTAAAACGGAAAAAACCAAGCAAGGAGGAGTGCTCAGAGCTTTAGTGCGCATCGTTGCGGTTCTCCTAATAGTAATTTTCCTAATCGGGGTTAAGCGGTTTTTCCGGTCGATGCGAAACAGCCGAATCCGAGCGAAAATGATACTCTAATTAATTCTGAAACGCTTACGAACTCGAAGAAGGTCAACGTGTGATACTAGCAAAAAAATATTGACTTATAAATTACACAATTACATAAAAAAATCTAGCACAATAATATGAAATTATAAGAAGGGATGAAAGAATAAATTGCTAAATGCACCTGGTTTGCACAAAATGCCATAAATATTTGCAACAAGGGAGTTGATTAACCTTATAAAATGCTTATATCCAAAGAGGATTCAATAATTATCACCTTGTTTAATTTTATAAAATTTTTGAAAAAAATTAATTCTACGAAAATGTAACCGATTTGTGTTGGTACATTTGTTTGGGTTGGTATTTCTAACTTCAGCTACCGAAGCAAATGCTGCGGCATATCGCTGCATATTGTGCTTTTTACTGAAATTTTTAGTTCACGCTTATACCGCTCAGGTATACTAGCGCATCAACAAACTTTAATAAGAAAATTTCAAAAAATATATTTAGGTATACCAGGAAAATACAAGGATTAAGAAAAAAATTGTAATTTGTAATTGTCCTATGGTCATTACTAATTTCCTTACGAAAGAAAATAAGACAAATATTGAAATATTACATTAATGAAAGAAAAATACTAATAAATGTTGGTCGGAAATAGTTTCAATCAAAAACCACACTTCATAGCAATAGCCCCTACAATAAAAAAAAGTGGGATAATAATTAATAATAAATAAAAAATAATTCAATACTGCAAAAATAATTATAGTTTGAACTTAATACTGAATTAATTATCATGTCTTTTATTTGTTTTGATTTTTCCTTACAGGAAATCCTAATTTCAAGGATCATCTTTCTATCCAATATTAAAAGCAATTTATCGGTGCAACCCTCGTAATAAAAGACTTCGAGTACAAAAAAAATGCAGCTAGTAAAATAACAATTTCAGTAATCAACTAATAAGATACTTGACTGTACGGAACTGCTAAATTATTGCCTTCCCTCTTCTCTGCAGTGAAAGGTCTGTGGGCTAATAGAAATAAATTAAATAATATCGCGATGTTGAAAGCGCCAGCATTGTTATTAGTATCGCATGAATAGAACGCAGCGGGTATCCTCGAAGGAGCAAGCGATGTCCATCCAATCAAGGCTAATCCTGCGGGAGATAGCGACCAGCTTATCCCGACTGCGTGACTGCACTTCCACATGCACAGCGGCCCTCCAGCTGGCAGCAAGTCGCGACGCCCGCTTTGATCTCCCTCTGCAGTGAGAAAAATTTACTTGGCAGCTATCTCACTTCTGGAAGGAGTTGGGGCAGTTATGCCCGTTTGTTAGGACATCTTTCTCTAATCAGTTTCAATCCTTGCGGGTGGCTTACAGTGCCGGGTAAGTCCAGCAGCCTAACTGAAAGCCACTTTTACACGTACATCAAGACGTTTCTCCATTTTTCCAGCGACTATTTACGAGCAGGCAGTATAAACAAGCCGGATGACGTTGTGGGAGCGTAAGGGTGTTTTTGTGATTCTTGCAAGCCTTCCGGCGGATCTTTTCATTCATTTATTCTTCCCCATTACGTTGGGCGAACGCGTTGGGCTGACCGATCGACCGGACTTGTTGTTGTGCTATCCCATGAGCGCCACCACCGCCATTCATTGGCGAGCCTCCATTGGAAATACTTATAGGACATAAAGGACTAAGAGTCTGCTTTGCTAGCGACCTACGAGGCACCAGTAAGCAGCAACAAACGCGCTTTTATTACTCACATTTTATTTCCTTGTGGCGGTGGTATTGTAGAGGGTTTCGAGGATGTCAAATCAGAAATTCGATTATCCACTAAGCGTTTTCAATTCACATGATTACTGGAAACCTATACGGCGTGTCCACACAATGCTCTCTCGGTATAATCAACAACAGTGTTGCAAAAAAGATTTGCTTTGTGCTTGGATAAAGTTACATCGCAGGTGGACGCAAAAAAGAAATTGCTTTCTGCGAATAATGCCCGCACCTTTGGAAAGAAATTTAAAGTGGATAAGCACCACCAGCAATGCGATAACAAACGACAAGTTGCTGGGTTGTTAACTATAAGCCAACACCCTACACGTGCAAAGGTAAAAATAACGCAACGACACTGCGCGCGGCTGATTATTGTTATTGTGTATAATTTCGCTTAAATAATTGATTGTTGTCGTGCGCTAAGTAATCGTCAAGTGCTATTATTACGTGTGTTAGATTATCGCTAGGCTCCCGTTCGCGAAACGCTCATTGTTTTGCAAGCCGAGCCGCGGCGATGGCGGTAGCGATGGTGGCGGCACATATGCGATAAAACGAGCCCCCACAATAATGCGCGCTGGGAGCACCGCGCTGTCGTCGTGTGGGCGGCTAATTGATTTCGGTCGACGTTTCACGACAGAACCGCATTAGCGATCTTCGGTGGCAAGCACGCGTGCCGCACTCGACAGCGTTTCCACTATTTCCACCCATGCACCACCGACAAAACCACTAATAAGTTCCGATGTCGTTTCCAATATATCGCGCATTGCACGCTACCGCAGATTTTCATCATACCTGGTTTTATTTTGTGTTTATATCACTCTAAACTAATTAATTCCGCGTGAAAGTATTTGTCGAAATATTGCGGAATGCATTTCGATGTTTTTATCACTATTTATCCATATTTACCCTCAACCTAAGCCACCCCACTAATTACATAAATAAATTCTATCTCTTCCGATTGCTCCTTGTTACTTTTCACCTGGTGGATAGCTGTTGAGTGTACTGGAAAAGCCACTGCCATCCTGCGACAATGCCGACGTTGTAACTGAACGGCGATAATTTTTCTGACATGGCTAAGTAAACAATGTCAGAATGCATTTGGATGTAGTTCAATGTGTCCGAAGCGTCCCAAAGAAAGTGTGTTTGATGGGTAGCTGGTGTTTCAAGGTGAGAGGAAAGTTCAAGGGACGCCGGCACTTCAGCGTTGCAAAAAGTTATAAGAAGGATATCTGTGGTGATAAAAATTATTGAAAACTACAGCATGATCAAAAGAGTACGGCTGGGAAAATTTTGGGATTGATGCAATGCAGATACAGTGTGAATTTATTGGATATGTAGAAGAAAATTTATGGTTCATTGAGAAAAACAATCCCCCGATTAATGAAAAGAAAACGATGTCTTAATTAAAATAATAAGCAATTAAATGAACATAGAATAAGTTGATGATAACTTTTAAGGATGCATAATTGTGAGTGAAAGTTGTCAGGGGATATTTTGGGTTCTGTAGGGCATTGATACTGGTCGTTTGTGTCGTGAAATTCTGGATTGAATTCTCGGATTAAAATTTAAATCCGAGGACATGGAGCTAATATCTTAACAACAAATAGTTTTGTCTGTTTAAAATAAACATGAAATAAAATGTACCGTGTTGAAAAAGCAACGCAGATTTAGTTTAATTTGCACCTCACTTTACGTCTATGAAACTATTTTCATACGCCAATTTCTCCTTGCTTTATGATTTTATTGTTTGAATAAATACTTGTTTGTAATGTAGGCAAAAAAATGCTAATCCAATTCAATAAAGTTATTTGCCAATCAATTAATTTATTACGAACGTCGAAAATGTTTTATTTTATTACATTTTCCTCTATTCTGGATATTTCATCACTGGAGCGTGTTGAATTTGAAAAAGCCATCTGCAATTCAATTACTGCGAACATCCTAAAACAACTAATTTGTTTGCTATTCAATAAAATGGATATAAAACAAAATCTGTGTATCTATGTAAATTGCAACTGCATCCATTTTAGTTTTTGCATGAATTCTAGTCTCCAGTTCTTAGTGATTCAATTATGCACTGATTTAACGGCAAATGTAACGCATTACATCCACCTCTAAATTTAACTTGGACAGTTTACGCCCGATACAGTAACACAAAGTAATCAGTATTAATACTATTAGCAGCTGTTGAATATTTGAAAACATTTCCATTTCCGGCCTGCGCGCACTTTGCATGCCATAAATATCTAGGTGCGACTATTATAACACGCACCAGCCATCGATCAATCAATACTTGCATAACATGCGACGTGGATCGGCAGCAATTCGTAAGATGCAGTGCGCCAACGTGCAATAATGCAGTCGAAGCGCATTAAGTATTAACACATTTGTGCCAACGTGAGGCATGTCGCGTTTGACATGAACGTCGTCACCATGGACGGCGAACAATTGCAGCAAGTTGCTATCAACGCTGAAACATTAACGTAGACTTGGCTGGAGGGCGCGTGGGGGTGAGTTTGATCGATGTACATTTCGATGTCGGCGTATGCGAAACCTGACCAATTCGCCTTGGCTTATTCATACCTAAAATAAGTCGCTGCCCGGCGGGGGCCGAGGTAGTAAGTTTCATGAGTTTGCCGCGAAAGGGTGATTGCATTAATCATTCAGATTTTGTATGTGGCCATGGTGGCTTTGGGATTGTTAGTCTTCGCATCCCTCTGCGTTCCAGTAGGCATGTTCCGTGCCATTGATGCAGTCATAGACCAATGCTTCCGTGATTGAGTCGTTCAAAGCGAGTGTAAATAAATTACTCTATTTAACTATGAAATAATAAGAAACATCAAAACTGGAATAATGTAAAATTGTACTAATATTTCTCTGGATTCTTGTTAATTATTAAAATAATATCTTGATATTCCACATGCAAACATATATTACCGTGATACTTCAGCAAACAAGAAGAATCTCTGCATTTTAACTTACTCGCTGTGATATTAGTTCTGAAAGCTATATCTGAATCAATTCGAGGAGAATAAAATTGATACTAATGTGAAAAGAAATTCCTTAGCATGTACAAGAGTGATTTGAAAATTGTAAAAAATATACCGCCTTAGATCATATATAGATTATATATTTGACTTGCAAAAAAAAATTATTTCTAATTAATTCCAAAAACCTGTTACTTCCTGATTAAATCTAAACAACTCCAGTATATACTTCCTTTTTTCGTATATAATTATCAACATTTTTTAATCATATAATCAATCTTAATTAAAAAAGAAATGTTCTACTTGATACTGTTAAGTCTATTGCAAAAACTGAAAAATCGAGCTAATTGTAATTGCATGCAATAAAAATAATGAAATTATATTTACCACAAAAAAAGTATACTAACAGGACATAAGAAACAACTTTCCATTATCTGCAAATTCAGTTTGAAATGGTAACAACAAATTTATACCAAGCAAACTCTAAATCTGTTTGCATTCTTTTTATTTCATTGTAGATACTTGTAACATTTAAAAATAAACTAATCAACACCTAGAGACGAATAAATAGACTAGTTGATATCATCAAATTTGTATTGCTGCCATCAACCCTAATCAAATGGTAATTGATATTTATGTGCACACACCAGCTTCATATTTGATCTCTAATATTATCTACCCACCCTGTTTTCACATCGACACAAATGCCTAGTTGCTGCCGACGAATGTTATCACCTCCCTGTTGCTCCCTCCACACTTGGTTGCAAAGACGTCAGCTGAGCATCAGCATAAGCAGCTTGGGAACGGGCGTCACATATCTCCGACAGTTTTGTTTCAGACGCGTCGGATTCAAAGGTAACTCGCTCGGCGCCTCCACCAAAGCCTTTAATTCATGCGCACATCAAATGCACGTTTGGCGTAATAAGCGCGGCTGGCTGAAGTGAGCTTCCGATCCAACCTGCTTTGTCCTAATAACGTTGCCATCAATGTGGCGTAGTGCGGACTCTTGCATTTCAGATATTTCAGTACATCACTACCTGTATTAATGTTGAGCATCCGCCCGTTGCCTTTTCACGTAAGCTTTGAATTGTTCTCTTTGCTGGTAATCAATATGCATTGAGAGATGAGAGAATATTGACTAATGTGTAAGGCTACATCAAAAAGTGCATTAATGCTTTGAATGGCTTTTGAATAATGCAAAGCTCAAAAATATAATTATTTGAAACATGTTTGAGTTATTAGCTTGTGGAAACTTTTCAACATATAAAAAAAATTAAAATCAGCGAGAAATAAAATTGGAATGTAAACAAAGTTTAATACTGCATAACTTTTGGAGAAATTCTCAGAAAATGTCAATTGGCAATAAAATTGACACAAAAAATAGTTTGTTTGAAATTTGTAAGACAAAAAATACTTCACAAATGGTAAAAATTTTACTTTAATATTAATTCAATTCTCTAAAAAACATATATATGCGAGTTTTTTTATGATTTCACAAATCAAATCACAGGGTTTCCAAATTCCTAAGTATTAAATTGATAATTTAAATTAATTTAAAGCCCTAGATAAGCAACCATTTTTAACATATAAACAATGCAATAAACTACATATTGCATTGTTTATAGGTTGAAAATGGTTGCTTATCTAGGGCTAGATATAGATAGTACAATTAAAGCCACTCTTCTCTAGTTCGGTTTGTTTCAGATGAAACAACATTGCTTCCTACATTATTTCAGAATTTTCAATTGTCCATTTTGTTTATATTTATTTTTCGCCTTTTTTTGCTGGCAAACGCCTTGTGCATTTGGCGTAAGCAGCAGCGACGGTGGCGGCATAAGTCACGCGAATTGCTTGTTGAAATGCAACGCGATGGTAATTTTCGGCGCTCTCCTCCGCAATCGCTCGGCAGCAATCTGTACTTCACGCACATTTCAAGCCGCCCAACGAACTGTGCAAGGATTGCGCCTGTTCCTTGAGGACGACGACGTCAACACACACGATAAACGACACATGCTTCATGCAGCACGTCGACCTCGTCGGTCTGTTCAAACAAGCCAAAGAATCAGTCATCCTTATCACCGTCGCGTGACGCCCGTATCAAGCGCAGCGGCTGGGGGCGGTTGCGAACGCACGAAAAAAACCTCGCGTAGTTATCCGCATCGCGCACACATAATCAACATGCATACCGAAACCGAACTGTTCAATAATGAAGCAAATTGTGTAAACAAAACCAACTTATGCGAGACGGAGCTCTCGAAAACGGAACCTGCACGAAAGCTGCAACGTCGTCGTCCTATCGAATCCATCACAGACTTTGACATTCCTTGAAACTGTAGGTTGTCGAGGGTTGAGGTTAGAAACGACTTAATTCAAATTTATTTCCGAACTGTATTTTTTCTCGAATCTTGTTGGGTTTGTAGTGGATTAGAAAGAAATATTTTTGTTCGATTTTCCAGCACAATAGCAATGTTTGTGCGTAGAACTCTAAAAGGTAAAAACGTAATTTGCATTTTAATTGGGCTATGTATTTTGCCCTGCTTGGAGTGTATTGTGGCAAACAAATTAATTACGTTTAGTTGTGTTCAGAAAAAATGTGGCAAACTTGCAACTGTCAGGGGGTAAACAATAAATCAGCGGAAATTTTAAAGCATATTAAGAAATATAAATATTAAAAAGTTGTTATTAATATTGGTATTAATTAAGCCAATTATATGATTTGGTAAGAAAGTTTTGAGTATATAAAGTGTAATAATTTTCCACCTGTTTGTCAGTATTCCTGCTCTTTTGTCCGTAAAATATAATTTCAGTGCTTAAAACATACCTTGGCTATGTTACTTATAACTTATGCTTATGCGTGGCTCAGAGAGTTATTAAAATAGTAAAACAAAATAATGTATTTCTTAACGTTTTAGTAACAAGTTTAATCTAATTAAAACATGTAATATAGCTTTTTGTCGCTATAAGTTATTGAAAGATTTTTCAGCAGTCAATTATTATGTAAAGAGAGAAGAGCTAATTTAAAGTTGATGGAGTTTTTATAGAGTAGTTTTAGGTAATCCCAAAGGAAACCAATTTGTGACCTTTCAGAATATTATGCGATTAAATAAAATCGTATTTTTTGAATATAAGAAGTTCAATTTTATGCACTCACCATATGACGAAGCAATGATATTTTCTGATATTTTAAAAGGGGAATCTTTAACATTTACGTATAACTCTCCAGGTTCAAATTGAACACAAATACGTTGTTCTATCGACTGCGAATGCTCTATAAATGACACCAAGCGACGGCATTGAAAGGAAGTAAAAAAGAAGAAATCGGATAAAATACTGGCTGGTGAAAACAAGTATCTAGCGTTTAACGTTTTTCGCATCGCCCGGAAACACTAAAAATCCCCTGTAGACGAGGTGTACTCCAAAGAGGGCGATTCAGCCAAACCGAAAATAAAAGTAACGAACAATGTAACGATGGATCGTCGACGGCACCGCGGAAAGCATCCGATTCGATTAAAGGTCACGCTCGATTGAATTATTCAGAGAATGAAGCAGCCAACGAAGAAATAGCACCGCGACGATGAGCACCCCGGCGAAAACAAAGCAAGCGAGGCAGCAAAGCAAAAAAAAGTACAGGGAAAGCGCGCAAAGTTGTCCGAATAAGAAAGAAGGGCGACGGTGATACAAACGTGAAGGATTGCTAGCGATGATGAGGCACCGAAAGACGCTGGGCGACATAAGATAAAGAACGTTGGGAATTCGTTCGCCTCGGAGTGTTTGAATTTGCTGCTTTCGCAGAATGATTGCGACGTCGATTGTAGTCGATTGACGATTTTGAAATTGCAAATTACGAGCAAGCACACACAGCCGATGCGAGGCGAATATAAAAGACGATTACCCGCTGAAGATAAAAGACTCGGAACGAGATTGGAGGATTTGCGTACGAATGCCCGCGATGACAATCTGCAAACGTTGTTTCACCTGCGGAGAAAAATTGCAATCGCAGCCACATTGAAAGCAATCATAAAAACATGCTAAACATACTAAACAAACGGCCAAACAAATCACTGCATTAAATAAATTCAGCACACAAAGCATACTGCATAAAAGTGCAATTAGCGCGACATGATTAACCCTTTACTAAACCAACTAAATCATGGAACCCTGTCGGGTTTATCGCTTTTAAACGCCCGTGCTGGAAAAATAAGCGCAACCGAACGACAATAAAGAAAAATGTGGCCGTTTCCCTTTCACCTTATTCATTTCATTGATTTACCGCCGCGGGTAACAAGAGTTTCAACTTAATAAATTGGTTACCTTTCACCTCAACTACAAAGCTTCCCATTTATTGCCTCAATTCTGAAATAACGTCAGTGCTTTTTTTGGCTTTAGTTAACCTAAATCGGCGTTCATATTTGTATCACATCGAGCAAATGCTTACTATTGAGAAAATTGCTTTTTTATTTTCATCTAAATAGTAATGGTTTTATTGATTGCAATAAAATACTTTTACTGCTTCATTGTTGTATAAACAATAAAGTATTATTGGGGGGAAGGTATTAATTGAAACAAATTTAACTTTATATAGATATTTTCCGCTATTAAAGAGATACTCCTATTATTTTAAATAAATATAAAAAAATATTATATAACAATTTATTATTGTTTCAATTGGGAGATTTATCGACTCGCAACCCTTTTCGGCAAATTTGCTTCAACTTTCGAAAATGTAAATTACAAGTTGTTGTTTGTTAATTGGATATAAGAGGATTGCATTAAAGTGAAAAAGAATATCAGAAATTTAAAAATGTATTGTATTTCAATTTTATATTATCAGGAAATTTTCTAGAAATTGCAAAATTTAATGCTATAATTGAGTAATCTGTGGTGGTTTGCCCAAAGCTGCTACCTGTAAAATAGGTTTAAGCAAACCATAACAAATTTGGCATTTTTACAACATATGGTTGGGTATAATAAAATAAAAAGGTTTAAGTGTTCTGTTAATCTTGGCTACAAAGTGTCTGATAATCATGGTTTTGAGATAAATTTACATCAATTCCACGGTGGTATCGCGGCCGTCGCAGAAGGTAATGTGAAGGAAATCCGCGAGGTTGCGCGATAATTCGCGATCTTCGCACTTCTGACGTGAGCGCCACGAAGCCACCGTGCTCTAATGGCTGCAAATCCTGGGAACTGTATGACAGTCGACACTTCACCACCGCACGAACAACATCTATTGCAAGCTACTTTCTTCAAAAAGAATTTTATATCTTATTATATGCCATTAAAACCACTGATTTCCAATATGAAATCCAACTCAAGCGCAGAGATTCCCATAAGCAGTAATAAGCAACCAACATCACATGTCCCATATAAACCAATGCAAGTTAACTCCATACAACCATACAAGAAACACAATATACTCCAATAAAACACTAGTAAAACTTTAACTCCCATAAAAAACAATGTAAGTAATACAATACTAACTATACACATCTTCCATGTCAAACTAATATAAATCATACATATGAACGCCAAAAAAAACTCAGCTAGAATGCAACATGTTGGAAACGTTTTTACAAGATCAAATATTTAGCAAGTGTCAAAGTAAATTCATCTCAATTTTTTGGCATAAAATTACAAGAGACATCCATAAAAATCCATGACTTGCAATACTGGTTGCAAAATAAACTAAATTAAATTTTAATAATCAAAATCTCGACGGCCAACATTAATCGATTCTGATGACATTTTATTGGTGTAAGAATGTTTTTTCATCTATTAATATTTTTAATATGATTTATTTCGAAATAAATTAAATCATTTTATTCTCACATGTAAGATCTTCTAGACTTGGCGTACTTAAGAAGCTGCCCATTTTACACGCTTTTAAAGCAACGCCAAACCGCACTCAATCAATCCCATCGTCTGCTGCCTCTAGCCTGCTGGCATTCCCGGAGCACGCTGCTCGACAACGGCAACAATATAATCTACAAGTCACGTAGCCCCCGACCCATCCCAGAGTCGTGCGAAACATCATCGCCGACTTGAGAATGGAGCGCCAAGCGAGCAGCAAAGAACGCGACGGAGAGCAATCGGCCAAGCCTTTCCAAGCCCATTGCCCCCAGCCTCCTCGAATAGCATACCATCCGAGTGGCGACCCGCACTTTCCGTTTTATATTTCGTTGCGAAACCCCCTCATTGCGCACTTGGATCTCGACGACTTCCCGACTTGCCAGATTTTCAACTACTTTTCTCGCTTACTAAACAATTCAGCGTCGAATTGTTTCATCGCCCCATTCAAATGTTTGTCAACTTTTTCCACTCTCGAGTTATCCGTTCCAAGAGCTCATCTGTTTGCCAGCACTTGCTTTCTTTGCATTGTAAAAGGGAACTTATTTTTGCTCTCTTGAACCGCAATCACGAACTAAATGCTAATTGTATACTCGGCTATAAATTAATTACAAACGAATTAAAAGTAGTGTATTCATTATTTCGACGTTTTATGTGCCTCCATGAATTTATGCTCTAGCAGTTAATGACTTTCCGGTCTTACATGGTATAGCTGCACACGACGCGGTGTGGCAAAGCACAAGGCCGTATATTTTTATTATTATTGTTCAACAAACAATGTGGTTGTTACTTTGCACTAGGAAAGCCACACCAAGCCTTACGCATTTATGATTGGGAAATAGTAAATCGGGAGTGATTCTTTCCACCATTTCATTGCGTACTATCCATTGTAATCAATTCCACTCTATGCCATTCCATTCGATACTATTACAGCTGCGAAGAAAAGTGAGCTGTGCAAGGATTCCATTCTATTCCATTCCATCCGATGCCATTCTTTGTAGCTATCGGAGTTATTCGCTTCAGACCGTTAACAACTATGATACCTACCGGAATCGGGAATCACGTCACTCATCCCAATTCCATGCGCCGGGATGATCACACTGTTGTGTTGCACGCAGCGCTGAATAAAGCCGGCCGAGGTCCTAGTAAGCCGCGGGGGCATAATTTATAAGATAGGTTTTTATGTGCAATTAATATAGTTTTATTGTCTCGTCCTTGCCGGTATAGCGGAATTAAACGCATTACCGTAATTTTTGCCGTTAGTCCCGGTCTCTGCGCGGTGGCGGCGGCGTGTGTGCCGCTGACGTGCCCAGCGCGGCTGGGACCTGCAACCGGGAACCTGGCCGCGAGTTTATTGCCGGTGGACTTTCTGGTTTTAGGTTTTACAAACACGCGACGTGCACCCATAATTCCAAATTAAAGACAAAAAGCAAACAAAACGCAGCCGGCTGGGGAAAGCGAGAAAATAAAGGCAACATAAAATTATCCTTATATTTGCTAGCCATCATAAACTTTCCTACCAGGTGGATAAAAATAAAATAAACGACGCTACTAATGCTTCTGTGGTGGGTACCCAATATGCAACAAATTCCATAGATTATACATAAATTTATACTACGCATAAAGATTGCAGATTTGTACGACACAAAAAATTACTAGTCGTTAACAAACAGGAAATAAAAGCAGAAAAAGGTAGAATATTCTCTCTAATGAATTTTAAAACGTTATTATAAAAGTAGATGGAATTTTCTTTTATTGACATTCTTTTCCATGTTGCAAAAATGTTTATGTTTTATAGTACAAAACAAAGCATTCCTTACATATCAACAATACAATTCCTTTTAAAAATTATTCAGATCAAGAAAACCTTAATTATAGAACTTTATTACTAACATATTTTGGTCTTACTATTGACAACCACATTAGAGAATTTAAGAAAAGAGATAGAGAAACGTAATTGAATTGAAGCAATTTTGATATTCAGAGTTGGCTACAATTTGTGTCGTTTGCGATAAGCATTTTATTTTATGTAGATGAAAGTCAAAGTAATTGCGTTAGAGAAGAAACGTCCGGTAATCATATTGTAAGAAGAGTTAGTTGTTTGAGTAAGAAACAAATTTGTTAATGCAATCTAAGAGCAAAAATCCTTAATTTTTCTATGCTTAAGTCATTATAGGTCTTATAATATCTTTAGAATCCTTACTTATATTTTGGCGGTTTATGATAGTTTGTCGTTTCTGTACAATATCAAGTATTAAATATCAAAGTTACTCAAGTTAAAATAAAAACCGTTTCCGAGATTGCTCCAGTATCCAATTTTGGCAATAATTTCACTAAAATGACATTTGTTATTGTAATAACCCTAGCACACTTACTGTCACATGTCATCAATGTAACGATTTCTTCTTTCTTGTTTTTTTTTACAGTCTTCACAAAACCAAGAACATAAATTTTAAAAACATTCCAAATTGGAATAATTAAAAATTTAATAACTATTGTAATTTTAAAAGTATCCTTAACAAATTTCCATTTGCTCCTTTATTTTAATTGACACCATTTTGGTACTTTGCTATAGCAAATAGATGAAATTAGTCTAAATCTCCTAAATTTTTTTGGTTACAATTAGCCTTCTGTCCATTTATTTCTGGGTTAATCTTCTGCGAATTAAAACGTTATTCATGATGGAAAATTAAATTTAATAATGATCCGCTCACGCAAAACCTGATTCGAAATTATATTTAACAAGAATATGTTTTATAATATCATTATGTACTGTAATTCCTAAAATAAACAGCATTTGCGTTGTTTTAATAATTATGCGAATTATTAACAAATCAACATTTTAAATTTAAAAAAAAGATTTCTAATTATACCAGGAACTTCATGAAATGTACGTTTACTTTTTGCACGCAAGTCAGAATATTTATTCATTTGGAGTAGATCAAGACCAAGTTTTCAACAGGCAAGTTCTTGATTTCCCTAAAATAGATCATCCCTACTTACCACTCACCGTCCAGTCGTAGCATATGACCTAGGTATGCACTCTCCGCAATGTGATTGAGATGCAAATCCACTTCTGCAATTGCACACACCACACCGTTAAAAGAACAAGTATGATATTTAAATTCTAATTTACATCATAATAATTATTTGAGATATCAAGCAAATTAGACTTGATTAGGAAATATTAAATTTCATAAAATTTTCTTTCTGTTGTATTAAAACTACTTATTTTACACACTTTCTAAACATTAAGAAAAGCATTTTTATCGCAGACAAACAGGAAACCAACAAAAAGAAAACTGCCACTAAATCGCACAATCACGAAGCGAATTGAATCTTGGATCAACGATCGATTGAAGGTTTATGGAAGTTATAAAGATGACACGGCCAATAGAAGCATGCCGGAGAAAATACGCACAAATGATAATGCTCTCTAAGAGTTTCCCCGGGAAGAAAAGTGCGGATTTATATCTCGGAAGACCGAGGGCGGCGCGACGAGGTGCAATATGATAACATCGTTCGTATCTATTCGACATCCATTTGGTGATTAATGAAGAATGATGGATCTCGTCGACAATACGTCGGCGGCATGCCAAGAAAAGAGTGGCGGTTGCGTGGTAAAACCCGTCGGCGGGTGCGTAATAGAGATTGATCATTTCTATGATTTGCTTTTGCATTTTACGGGGTTTTGATTTCAGTGTTTGATGCGGTTTGTATGACCCTTCAAATCATCGTAGCTGCATTGGGACATGACTTGCCGCTTACTCAGGATATTAGCTATCATGTTAAAATGGGTGGACGTACATTTGCTTTGTAATGGGTTATTGAATGTGGACAAAGTTTTTTTGTGAAAATGTGAATAAATCAGCAAAAACTGTAATTTGAAAAGCAAATTCTATTCAAAACAGCAACAATAATATTTTTTCTTTGTTGCTTTGATCGTTTTATTGTTTTTCGTATGAAAAACAAACGGAGAAGCCCAATTGGTACAATCAATATCATTTTTCAGTTAGTTGATTGCTGATGATTGTTTCTTATTACTATTCTTAATTAAATCTTCTATTCAAAGAAATCAGATGAATACAATTATTGCAATCAATTGCAAAGCCAAATGTAAATTTGCCATATAAATCTATATGAATTTAGATGACAAATATTACAAATTGATTTATTTTACCTCCAAATCACAAAAAAAGAAAAGTGCGTATTGCATTTTCTAAAGGCCCTAATAAGTTCGCAGAAGCGTTTTCTTGCTTTCATCCACATGTGGCAGCGCATCTTCTTAATTTTCTCGTATTCATATATAAAATGTGACCCGCGCCAGATGCATCCCAACTAGGGCACACTTGAAATATCGCACCGGCCGTGTCGTCCCGCTTGCTCCAGTTAGCAGTTACGTTTTAGTTAAGTCGCCCAAAGCGCATATGCAATTTGCGTGGCTGAGATCTTGGAAACGTTGGCGAAATATTATTAATCGCGCACCGGCTGGTCGCAGCGCAGTCGATGCTTGTTGGCCTCCTGGCACCGCCGCCGCCGCCGTTTGAATTTAATTTGGGCCTCCAAGAAGGGTGCAACGTGAATTAACTGCAACACGGCGCCCGCGACATGGTGCAAACTTTCGGCGGCAGTGACGGTCGGTTGTTTTTTGCATGCCGGGTTTTTCCCTGTCATTGTTTCGACGGATGTCGAGGGGCAAAAGGTCTATCGCGGCAATTATTCAAATGAAACAAATAACGCAAATTTGCCACATCGCTGTTGGTTTTTCATTTGGCGCTCTCTTTTAACTTCATTTGTCTGCGTTCGAAAATTAAAAATTCGTTGTAATCTCGCATATTAGAGTTTTCGAACAAACAGATAGAACTTTGCGCGGAGTTCCCGCTTTAAACGAGTTTGCAAAACTTTGTGCCGCGTAGGGATTTAAAACACGATTTGCGAGCAAATTAAAAAAAGAACCGCCCGACGAAAAGAATGTAACTTTGCGTGCGAGGTGCGGGCGTGGTCCAGTGCTTGATTATTTACTATTGCAATTATTTATATTTTATGAAAGCCTTTGTCAAAAGATTTTGTACTAACTTTGGTATATAACATTAGCACACGCGTTCTTTTATTTTTAGCTTAGTTTCCTACAAATTAAAACATGTGTCATGGCGGAAGATCCAATTTAACGATAGATACACAATCTGGGAACTAATACAATAAACATTCACCATAGTCAGCAATGGGTAGTATATCAACTATGCTCTGCTATGCATCAAAATTCCATGCAAATTAAATCTTGCCAAAAAGTCACCACAATTTGTGCAGTATTTTTTATTCGGTAAATTCAGTAAATATCTTCTAAAAAGTTTTCAATTTCCAGTAAATAAAAACGTTCATTTTCAATTACTCGATGAAATGCACATTGTCTAAGAAAGGCACAAATGTAAGTAGTAATCAGATGATTCGTGTGTTTATACGTTACAGAAATAACGCAGATTAATGGGCCTTTTCGGTAATGGATAAATTAAAATGTAAAATATGTCGTATTTTTCTTGTTATGAGCCGAAAATGTATGTCTACAAGAAAGAGGCAAATCATTTCTGTACAAAAAACTAGATATTTTAAATTCTGAACTTTCTACCTAGTTTAATATATTATGATTTTATTTTATACAACATTAATTAAGATCAAATTAACTTTACATTAACTTACCAAGTTGAATTCATCGTAAGATTTATGGTTTTATAATAATTTAATAAAAGCTATTGAAGCTTTTAGTCGCGTACATAGAGTACTCGTAGATTGTGCAAGGAAACATAAGAACCTGTTTGATTACTTTGATGCTGTATGGAGAGCATTTCGGCAGTAAATAATCTGACCTCGATACGAACCGGAACGCCAGCATTGCCACCCCTGCACACGTCCAGAAAAAAGCCGGCAGCAGCGTAGGCATCCGGTAGCATCTATCCGGCTGCGATATTCTGCTGATTTCAGCCAGATATCCGATCTTTGGGAGGACGTTGGGAAAATCCATTTCGCCGCCGCGACGCGCGCGTTTTTACTCCCGCAGAACCCTTTACCCTTTACTTACAGCCGGCAGTCGTATCAAATGCGGGACGGCGAGCAAGAAAACGCGTTACGAGTTTACGTAACGACCGTCTTCGTGCAGATCTTCGTGGGCGTCCTTGCCGCTCGTTGCCCGCTGCATTCAATAATTCAGTAATGCGAGGCGTAATGGGCTCTCTCTAGCTGAACTACATCCACTACATCCACTTGTAAGTACTTAAGGTTACTACCTTAGCGTTAGTAGAGTCTGGGATGGGTAGATGGGTTCTTGCATCGATGCCCAGGGACTGGGATGGCTTCATTCGAGCGCAACCAGCATCGAACTATTCATTCAAATCGGTTCTTTGGACCTCTGCTAAAGAATGGACCCGACACAAGCTTTGATCTGATATCGGAGATGCTTCGGTGGAGGTGAGCTTTAAGTTGATTGTTAATCACTGCGAGTTGCCTGAATGAGTACAGTTTTAGCAAGAAAATGGTTCAAAGGCAAATCCGAGCAAACTTGGAATACTGCCGCATGCAACTGACTCTTCCGTGCGCTGTTGTGATAAAAGGTAAAAAGTAAATCTGGAAAATCTGAATCACACTGCAGCACGGCGGCGAAAAATATCCTTTACGAAGAGAAGCAGTAGCAGCAGCAGCAGCACTAAAGTCGAAACTTTGTTGTCGAGTATTTAGGTCGGTATTTAGTTTGAGTTTAGTGCAATTACAGTCAGAGCATTCAGTTGGAATAAATGTAATTAAGGGAGGACGTTTCCACCCTCCTTCCAAGCTAGCAAAGCCCTTGCTTTGCATTAATATCATATAAGATGATCTTAATTTATTTCCATTTTACAACAAGGCCGAGTTTTTTTATTATCAAATTTCGGACGTAATTGGAAAACGACAAGCCGCGTTTTGCATCGTCGTGAATCCGCTTTCGGCAAACATAATAAAAATGTGGAAGCGGAAAATGCACACAGAGAATATCAAACTTCAATTGGTTGAATTAAAGTCGTCGTGTTTTTTCTTTTTTGTTTGTGAGCTTAGAACAAGCGCTCCGCGCTTTTCAGACATCTCGAATGCAATCAATTGATTTCACAAAGCGGCGAATAGAGAAAGCTGGAGAGCCCGAACCAATAAAGCTATATGAAATCTTATTGAGATATCGAGAACGTTGACGTCAATGACTGATCTCCGATCCCTTTTTTCCAGCTTCCGAGCGCTTATTAATTCTCATTACGATTTCTCCAACGACGAGAACTTGACTTGCATGCTCCTTCGATCGGAAATGTGTTCCAAGCCTTTTGTGTTTTCTAAGAGAGTGTAAGTAAGTAAAAACCGATTCAACAAATCGGATGGAAACGCCGGCAGAAAAATAATTTTGCTGGAATCTGGTTCATAGTAAAAATTTAATAGGCTACTAGCAAAAAGAATAAAATATTTGTTTGCGCCCGGCGCAGAATTCCATTATTAAGTGTGTACGAAATAATAATAGACTTTCATTTGTAAATAACTAAACGAGTGAAGAGAAAACAAACGTATTGCTGGTTTTGCCGAGTGATGTAAAATATGAAAATTTATTTATGAATAAAAGTTGATTAAATTTCCATATGTGTGAAATTCATCTATATGCTTCACCTTGCAATGTTGATCCATAAAAACCTATATCAGATTAAAAATTAACTAATTACCTTGTTTTCTGCATTGTAAACCAAGTGGATTCCGAGTATCTCGCGTGTTTTCATGTTTGCTCACCAGCGAATAACATGTTGGGTGATGTTGGGCTTGTTGACAATGGAGGGTTTGGCACACGTCCCCGACAACACTCACTAGGAACACACCAAAACGAACTCGGCACTCCATAGTAGGAGCCATCCAAATAAAATATAAAATGTGGAAATGCCACGGCAAAAACGCGACGTCCGTCGCCGCGAAATTAAACGCAACACGAGCGAATACGCGCCGCGTCTAATTAATCTTTAACGCTTGCATTACGGCTCGTCGGCCCGATTAATTAAAAAAGAAAGCGCTGTGGGCGGCGGGTGGTGCGAGAGGGACGGCAGTGCGCGATACAGCCATCGCGGCTGCTACAAACATGAACAAACAACTTTATTTGCCCGTCTGTTTGTTTAGCGCAACGTGCGCGAAAAGAACTGTGTGGATCGCACAAAAAGCGCTGCAGACCGGAAGCGGAAGTCGCGCTGCCACCGAAACTAACAGGGAACAGCGTCTAAATATGGAGCATAAGCAGGCAAAAAATGGAAGACCTTCATTTGGCTTTCTTGCACCGAGAAACAGAAGGTGAAGAGAAACGCAAAATTGCACAAGGATCCGCGGCAATTTCCGCACTGAATTTACGCGAAACGAAATTTTCTAATTATAAATTTTCAGTTTTTAGTAAGATTTACGAATAAAGAAATTTTACCTTGTACAGTTGTTAATCTAATAAGCTGCCTGACGGTTCAGGTTAGAATGAAAACTTAGGATTTTTATCTAATTAAACATTCAATTTATCAAGCCCCAGTTGGCTTGGTAACAAATAATTCGTAAGAACTAACAGTCAGCTTAAGAGATAACAAAATCCTAATAATAAAATTGTCTTGTTGCAAAAAATTATTTCATTTCAATAGAAAAAATTAATAGCCAAATTTTATAGGTCACTGAATAGAAACTAATTAGTATTTAATTTTTTTGCAGTGCTAATCTATGTCAATTCTATTTTGTTAGTAGATTGGTTTCTCCGAGTTTTCACATTGTATGGTTCCAAATTTAAAAGCTGATAACTCTGCTTTTGTAATTTTAGTTTATATTATATAAATGTCACCTAAGTTGGCCAAACTGCACTAAGATGCATTAATGAATTTGTACATTTATATTTCAATGGTTGATTTGAGATGAAAGTTTAAAACTTCCGAAAATAAGTCGGTATGGCCATATGAAAGTTTTAATGAACGCACAAGCTACACCATGACAAAAAATTGTAATAATGATATAAAAAGCAGCTATTTAGCAGCTCGTTGCATCCGGCAAATAATATCACGCTCGTGATATTTTAGTGTGGCAATTGGCCCATGCTCTAATTAATGAATGCACCAGCCATCAGGTGGAAACAGTTTGCCGCAAAATATTCTGTTTTCCACGCGAGCGCAACGCGCCCAAACTAGCTAATATTTAGCATGCCTTTTGATATTTTGTGAAACGCGGAATGCTTTCATTTACGACACTGCTGCATTTTTGCAAGTTAGTGGTGCGATGATGAGGCACAATCCACATTGTACACCAGCGCGCATTTCAATTTCCAATAATATAAATAGGTAATTGCTGAACAATGATAATTCGCAATAAAAACGCCTCCGCATGAATGTCAATAGGCGGACAGATTACACGATAAATTGAACATTTTGCCTGGCGAAAGCCCAGGACAGCGCAAAAATAACAAGCTGCCCGCCCGCCGCATGGAAATGTCACTCTATCGTTTTGCAGTGTTTTATTGCGGACGGCGCGTGCTGGTCGCGGCAGAAAGAAAAACAGTGTGCTGTTCTTGCCGCCACAGTGGAATACTCGCGCAGTATAAGCGCGAATGTTTTTTCAGCGTAAACCCACTCTCTAGCCGACGTGATGCGTAATGCCCGCAAACCCACTTAATCTAGATGAAGACGTTGAAGGCATTTTATTAATGTCGCTGGACCGTTTCATCCACTTGTTCTTCCAGATGCCCGCCACCGCGCTTTGACACCAGATTAACTTGTCTCTTGTCTTAAAGCGCCCACTCGTAGGAATTACTTACCTACTTCCAAGCCGTTCAAGCTCAACTTGAACTATTTGCTACGAAATTACAGAAGGTATTTGAACGCAAAGTATTTTATGTCACAAGCGGTGTTCGTATACTTGCTGTTCACCATCTGCAACGAAGTAAATGCTTTAGCAATTAATAGGCAGGTGTGGTAACGATGTTAAACTAAGAATGCAAATCGATAAAAAAGAACTGCAGACGCGTGGTAACGATGTGCGAGATGGTTTCCTCCTTTTCTAGCAAGTCAATGGAGAAGATGCATGCGATTAGGCACGTTTCTGCCACGTGCAGCTCCTGCTTGAAGTTCAGTTTTCTCGCTTGGAGACAGTGACGCAAAAGTCTATTACGCAAGATTATTAAAGATAATTTTTCTCCTTGCAGGCGGTTTTCCATTACGAAATTATTACTACGAGAATCAAGCGGGGATGCTATGTGCTTAGGTGGTCGTTACCGGAAGCTGTTTCTGCATTTGTCTGGCTGTCGTCTTTTCCCTGCCTAATTCCGTAAAGGCAAAAACTGTAGAGAGCTATTGCGTGCTGCAGAAAGAAACATCCAATTTTTGGAGGTTTATCGCAATGTCAAGCTCTCCTCCTCCTCCTCCTTGTCAAAACGTTCTTTAGCCTTGCTCCTTGTCTATAAATATTTATTTTAAATGCATTTCGAAGTTTCGCCCAGCTACCAGTCGAGCCTCTATTATTCTCTGAATGTAATGTATCCCTTTCATCATTCAATTATACCCGGTGTAAATTTTATTCTGAGTAATACCACTCTTCCAATTTAGAAGCAACCAACTTCCAGGCTTTGTAATTCATCAACAATCTAAGCTCAGCACTTGCCAAAGCCACCGTATTAAGATTACTGTTTCCGAAAGACAATGCAACGTACGTGGCTTCAAAACAACCAAATTCTGTAACATCACTTGGGTAGTTCTGTCCTGCCTGCATGTGGTCGACAAGTTAGTAGTTGTTCACGTCGACGGTGGAGTACGTACGAAGTGATAAGGGGGAAGCTCAGGGCTCGCCATACGCACGTAAAATGCGAATCCGTCCCATCTCGGGGCCTGGCGTGATGCTGGGCTTCACGCGGTCCTAACGACAGCAATATCATTTTCGGCATTGCGTGTGGGGCCAACCTTGACTAGTGTAGACTCTCCCGGCGCGGGTAATGACGACATCCCCGAGGGTCTACAAATGTAATACAAATACACTTTGCGCATTCTACTTATCGTCCTAATCAAAATCAACCCCTCGTTGAATCTTTTATGTGGCACCAGAATAATGCAAACTGATAGCGTTGTGAGATGCATGGGAGCGAACAAAATGGATAAAAAATATCTGTGAACAAGTAGAAATGCATCTTTCGGGACTATGTTGCTGAATGCAAGGGAGGGGTAGACATTGTGAGTGCCAGTATATTGGCAAGGAAATTATAAATTGTTAATCATGAAATTCTGAAATTGGAAATATTGTGGGAAAAATCAAATTTTTATGAAATGCGTTGAATTTATCCAGAATCTATGTCACGGTTAATGCATTTATACATGTCACAAGCCCGGTTTGATGCAGATTTGTTGGCTAAGATAAGTCAAATTAATTAAGCACGGCAAACTCATGAGCTTAGTTTGAAAGTCAACTAAGATTGGAAGGTAAATTCTCAGTATTTACCAAGAAGATCGATTTCAACGCAATACCTGAAATTTCTACAAGTAAATGGATCTTGGTATTTTGGGCCTGAAAAATTTAGGAATTCTTTTTTCAAAGAAAATTTTTACTTTTAGTGGTAGAATATGTTAGAACCAAAGTACATTCCACTTGGTGGAATGCTCTCGGCATAAATATGGATAATCGTTGCAGTAAATTGTCGAGCCAATTACAAATTGTTAATCATGCAAATCAGCAATGGAAAGTATCAGGAAAAATTGGAAAACTTTTTGCAGGACTGCGCTAAAATAATCCGGGATCCAGCGACTGATGCATTTTTCATTGTTATCTCGCGCACCTTGTTAAGCGTGTTCAGCATGTACGCTCCAACGGGTGATTAGACGAGGAAAAACGTGAGCTCTCAAAAAGACGTATGCACGTCTTGTAGCATCGCAGAGTCCCACCTAACGAAGAAAGTTTGTGAAAGCCGCATAATATGAAAACTTAGCGCTTCTAATACGGCGGCCGTGCGCGGCGCGTGTCGGTGAACTGAATCGTGGAAAACTGTAATCCATGGAAATTTAGTTTAATGCGACAATGAAGTTTAGGAGGTCGAGGAGCGAGCGCGGCCGTTAGCAAACGCGCTGAGCATCAGCCGGAAGCCGCATTATCGCGCCGCCGTATTCATCTCTCAACCGAACTTCATTTCCCGATCATTGCGTGCGCGACATACCGGAGTGGATCATGTTGGAGGCGACGCGCGCCTCCGAGATTGGGGCATAAATCGCCGCGGCGTGCGGTCGACTCCGGAGCGGTTATCATTTCGATTATGCTAGGAGTCGTGTCGTGGCGAGGTGATTCCCATGTGAAAACCCTCGGTAATCAAATCATGCGTGGCGTGTCGTGGAATGCGATTTTAAAAGCGAGGGGCGGCATGAAATCAATTCGCTTGAACGCATCATGTTGCGGTAGCCATCAGGAGGTTGGCGTGCTTAATAAATCTTGAAAAAAATACGACTTTTCCAATTATTTCCTTGATCTCTTTCGGCGTTCCGGCATTTCCCCTCTCGTTATGATCCGGTTTTGGATCAAGAGGTAAGTTGCGTCGTCCGAATGATCCGGTTTGGAAGGTGAATCTTCCGATTCCAACACGGTAAAAAAAAAACCGCCCGAACAGGTTCCGACTCGAGATCCACATGCAGATTTTTGCCCCAGCATGACTCTTCTATTTGGAGCGCATAAAGAATCGACGCGCGAAGTAAGACGTTCAGCGCGTCGAACTTTGGTCGGAAGCGGCTTTCTTTTCGCTGAGCGCACGCGGCGTATTTAAAATTTATTGCTTGTTTGGGGTGACTCTTCTCGACGTCGCTGCCGAGAGTTCATAAATCATCGGCGGCGCGAGGCCAACTCGTAGAGTGAATATTACCCGTCGGTGGAGGCGGCGCGCGGCGTGTCCTCGATGATTTCATGCTTTACGAACTTCGTAAACGACAACCTTCCAGATTACACTTTCTCTCCTTCTTATCGCTGCCATCAATTCTCGAGACGGTTTGCAATGCGAAACCGAAAGTTTTTCACCTGTCGCGCGCTACACAGCTATCCACATAAAATCGTTAAAGCGAATTCGCGTTGCACTCACGGCCTGAATCTCTTCCGAGCTTTAGCACGGCAGTAATGTTGTTATAGACATCCAGCGCTTGGAAATGCAAGATCATCTGTTGTAAAGTTATGCCGTACCTGGGCTCGCCTATGTCCGATTAGCATAACAAAGTGCGCTGTCTGAGCGGCGTCTGATCTCATCCGCCGACGCCGCTGCCTCCACTTCTAGCACTAGCGCCCGCACAATGGAACTGCGCGCAGGAAACCAACTTTGCTCCTTCGAAACATAAATACTCCGGCTTAACAACAATAGATGCGCGTAAGTAATCTCTGTTTGCGGCAGCCGCGCAATCGACCGGCTGAAATCCGAGAATTCGGATGTTCCCGAGCCGACTTACGACTTACGAATTTGCCACCAGCAGAGATCATATTTCGGGCGAATCCAGCAATTCGTTTGGTTTCGTACATACCGCGGTCCCGTGGCGGATTAGCGTTCGAGACACAATCGACATGCAGCCACACGTCGATCCCCGATCGGCAAACGCTATCAGCATCCCGTTAAACGGTAACGGCCCGTAACGGCTGCTTGCATGCACTAGTTGGGAGATAAGGCGGCAGCAAATCCAGCGCAGCCTTCATGGAGATAGTTAGATCGTTATCGACAAGCGCGCGCACCGGTACCTTCCAGTGCGCCAGCACAGCAAAGTAAGTGCTTAAAGCTTAAGCAATGACCTTACTAAAAAGATTCTTTCCCGATTTCGCTTTAGTTTCCCGCTGGATCAGCGTTAGTATCTGCTCTTTCGAAGGCAAGTAGATCCGCGAAGACATTGCTATTGATGTGGGCCCGTATTGCATCAAAGTAATCATGACACTCCAACCATCCTCCAAATTGAAATATAGTCTTGAGCTAGACTAATTCACTTGTGACATCGATACAAATTTACATGCATTATTTCTACTGTTGTTCAAAACCTCTGGTCAATTGGCAGTAAAAAATGTTTTCAATATGAGAAGTTTTTCTTTTATCCGAATTGATTGAATGTGTTAGATATACTCCAACTTCCCAATGTATACCAGCACCGAATCGTTTTTATTACATGCCTTGCGAAAGCATGCTACATGTTATCACCGCGCATATCAAAAGCATTAGTATTGATCATATTTTTGTTAACATTACCCGGATAGCAGCCAGGAAAAATTGTTGTCGAGCGATTTTATCATTCTGGATCAGTTGACATAACATTTAGGCATGCACATGACATTTTACGGTGATCGCATGTCCCTGCATCATTTTTTTCCAACTTGTTAGCCATATGTGCTGCGTTTGAGTCATTTTTTCTTTGTTTTACGCGAGTGTGGCCCACGTGAAAGCTGAAAGACCGAGTGGCTACAGTGCAATGTAATATCGTATTACATCTGTTTGTATAATTTATTAATCGTGCACATGATTGTTAAACCCCCGCTGACCCGTCTGGAATGCACCGCACCCTCCCATATCCAGCACGTACCGAATCGAGGGTCGCAACTTTTTTTTTATTGCACTTAAGAGTCCAGCTAGGTGTGTGCTAGGCATCGCTTTCGGACCCCGTAATCAGCATGCAACATGCAACCGAATATTCAATTCGATTCCCTCGTTCCAACAATGTGATCCCTATGTCGGGAGGCGACGTTTTCCTATTTCCCATTTCCAGTTATTTGTTCCTGTATTACGGGCGTACAGTAAATAAAAACACATCGTACTTTAATTGCGCAGAATTGCAGGCGACGAACGCGGCCGTTGAGTGCGCTGCCACGAATGGGAATACGAATGTCTCATGAATATTGTAATTCGATATTAAAAGCTTTAGGGTCGACGGTGCCCGCTGCCATCAGCAGGAATATATACGTCGCAGGGTGGTATTGGATAAACGCGCTAATATGATTTTTTCACGACTTCCTTTAAAACCAGACACCTCAACGCTGACCAGCTTTATGGGCACCATGAGTCGCTAGAGCCTCACAGTAGGAGAGCGTGTGATGAGGAATAAAGGGACAGCCAACACGCTACTGAAGCTCCATGAATAGAACTGTTTAAAGTTGAAGGTTAAAAGGGTTGTTGTAATAAGTAAATATGAAATGAACCAGACCTTGGCTGGTGCAAGGCTTGATAAAGATATCCATAGGGGTAGTGTGTGGAAGTACTCCGCCGTTGACTGTGATGACATTCGGTGGAAAGGTTACTTGATGGGGTGTCTACTCCACTGGGTGTTGTACTAGTAAAATCTTTATGTGGCATCTCTTTGCTGAAAATTAGTCCACGTTAAAAATGCACCACGAGTAACTCTAGACTGTGAATCTGTCTGCAGTCCCGGGGAAGAGCATCTTCGCAGATTCACAGTCATGGGTAATTCATGAATGTCGTCAGTATATCCGAGGGGTAAGCAACATTCCAGTATCAATTAGACGTTGGCGGCAATGCATTACCTAGTGCCCACCAGCATACTAGTTAACTGCAGTGGGCTTGATGCTTTCGGGTGACCGGGCCGTCGAGTGACATTAACGAGAGAATGACTGGTGTCGTGAGCGCGAGTGAAGGGTCACAGTTGCATCTCACCCCATCTGTCGCGGCACGCAGCGCTTGTCTAAATAATGCACTTTCCAACGTTTGCGTTCGCAATTACGAGGCCGCACACCCCCGATGATGCGTTTGTTTGCATGCATACGAGCGGCATGCGGCGACGCCGGCAGTGGCTACGGTGGCGGCAAATTCCATTTCCAGCGCTGCTGTGTTCGCTGGCTCGCTTGCAGCACGTGTTATTACAGCGCAACATCGTGCACAATGTGGTGCAAAGTAGATTTCGAACGCATACGACACCTACATATGTTATTACAATGGACATTGTACTATGGACCTCAGTTCTGGGTGATACATTGGTGCGGGCTGAACTCCCCGAAATCCAATTTGCACTATTAATTTAATTTAACATGTTGTTTATCACGGTCGGGTAATGTTCGTGTGCGAAACATCCGCGTAAATCTTTTTTAATTTGTGATTTTTAAGCAAAACTAAAAACAAAAATACTTTGGTCGCGGGAAAGAGTTGTCAGTGTTTTTATGTATCACATCATTTGAATTTATTTAAATGAATATATATTTTGTGCAAGAAACCTACATTTGAAATTAATTTTTCAAAATTATTGAATACGTATAATTTCGATAGACATAATATTGTAGCAATTTTTGTGATTGAAATTATTGAAAAGACGTCAATAATAATTTTCTATCTTTCTGTAAACTTCTCTAAAAGTACCTTAAATTAATGTTCAAATATTTATGCTCAGACGAATTTGTCGTCCTGCTGTTAAATACACCTATAGAGTTTAATGTGTAATTTAAAAATATAGAAAAGTAGTACATAGATTTATTTCCCATTAACCCTTATTGTACATTACAAACTAGATAAACGTATAGAAAATATTCTTTCCGTCGTCGCGTGTATTGTGTTACCAAAGTCCTCTGCAAAGGCTCCTACCAGTATTCCGACTCCTGTTTGTTGTTGTTATTACTCCCAGGCTGGAAATTCTTTCACGCTGCGAGGATGCGCCGGCACTAAGGTTAACACAAATTAATAACGCCAAATCAATATTTATTATTTATTTACATCCTAATGACAGCAAAGCTCGTTGCAGTATACATTCCTTAATAATGCATATTGTCCTATTTGTTGATGTTGAATGTTTATTCCACTATACAAATTTCCATGCTCAGCTAGAGTAGATTTAGTTGGCACGGAAAGTTTGAAAATATTATCATTTTAAATGTATTGTAATTACCTTGATGGGTTTTGCGCTGCTTCCTATGACGCGGAAACATGATTAATATTGATAGGGAATTGAAGTACTGCAGATAATTGTCCTGACAATAAAAGCACTAGTAAACAAACAAAATTATTAACCAGAGGTACTCAGGCTGATGAACACAATTGAAAAATATTTATTTGAATTTTGTCAGCGACCTAATTTGCAGTCTTTTAAAAGTCGATTAAAATAGAGTCCACTCTGGATCCATGCTGTCATCGTAAACGCTTCATATTTTCATATACATATCATCCGACTAACCGTACCACCGGACGGTTATTGGCGGTACTTGCCGCTTGAAACAAGGATTATTTATCCATGCGATGGACGTTTTACGAGGACAAACGCGAGCGCGGAATGCATTATTGGGCGCCGCAGCTCGCTCGCCGCCGCCACGACAACGACATAATAATTCATTGTTTTTGCAAAACCGTGCGCATCGTATTTATGTACGAAAATTAATGACGAGCGCAAATAAATAAATTATCCTTTATGGAGGGCACATGCCGCGTGTTCTAAACACAACTAGCGTTTGCGTTTCGCATTTGACACTGTAATGCCAGTGAGAGCCGAAATGTAGCGCAGCAGATCTTCGTAAACTTCGCAGGACCCGCTTCAGTGTTCAGGGTGAATTTGGTTTAATCAAATTGTTGCGCAAAATGTCGTGCTGTCAGTTCACTGGAAGAGTTTGGAGCTTTTTAAAAATTTTGCTGCTTTATACTGAATTATAAGGATTTCATAATATTAACTAACTAGTTATTTGAATGGCTTAGTAATCTGTTCAATTATAAAAAACAGTATCATATTTTTTAAATATACAGAAAAGAATGAGAAATATTAGAAATTATTACGAATGGAAGAGAAGTTTTTTTTTTACAAATATTACAAAATATGAAGTTTATGTATTACAAGTTATTTTGTAGCCCTAAATATAATTTCTCCGAATTTTGTATTTTAAATTCTGAGAAATTATATTTTTACACCAGGGGCAAATTAATATTTTTACTTAATTACCACGCTTTAAGAATTGAACTTTACAATTCAATATTACTATTCGAATATCTATTATAATAATTATTAATATTTCACGTTCAGAAAACAATTTTCCTAATTCCTTCTTCAAAAATGTAATACGATTTTGATGTGTACTAGAACAATTTCTAAGGAACATAATAAAATGGTAAAATATATTGATTTTTCTAATATTTCCAACTGACTCTAGTAAATTAATTTATGCACCGAATAAATAACAATTGATTGGGACTAGTCTAAAAGAAATTTGCTTATATAAAGTAAAAATTTGTTCTTGTTTATTCACAAAATTAAAATACGATCAAACTTCTAGGTAAAGATTGTCCTGAAGATTTTATGAACACGCTTTTATTACAAAGATCGAGTTAAGAAAAAACTCTTCAAGGCCTTTGCGGACTTGTAAGTGTAGCTGGAAAAAAGCACAAGTTCGTTTAAAAACACATTTCTACAAGATAAACATTTCCGCATGGAGTCAACAAGAAAAAGCAATATCTCTAGTGAAAAGCGCCGTTTGTGTAGTGCCAACACCAGATTCCTCACCTCCTCGATGTTGCACTCCTGCAGCTCCTCGAGTCGTTGCTATAATATTGCAGGATTTGTGCCTGATGCGCGCGTCTGGTTGTAAAGAATGTAAATGTAAACATCGTCAAAAGTATTCGCCCACTAGTCGGGCACTCGCTTTCTTTCCTCGTTTTCATATTAAAGACGCAAAGGAGGCTGTAATAGAAAGCGTGGAGCGAGTAACAAGTCTCTGACAAACGACGAACGAATATCCAAATCACGTGCCGTGCATACATCCGCAGGACGACCAGCAGGACGTGGCAAACGCAACTAATCGGCTTGTGTAACGCCAGACACCTCGCAAAACGTGCTCAATCAGCATGGAAAATCATTGTCTCGTTTAGGCAAACATATTTACGCAACAAGGTGTAACTCCTGAGGCTTTAAAGTCACCAAGTCAATTAAAGCAGGATATTATTTACACTATAATCTATGTCAATTTCTTCAAGAATAATCGTTCGAGGAAATTAGGTTAATCGCGTGCAACTTACGGCAAATTGAATATGGACGGCGATGTTTATCGACGGGTGAACTTTTAATTAATTACAGAAAAAGCATGAAGAGTTGAGTGTCATTGTCATCTTCGTCATTGCACTTGCGCTTATCGCATCGATCTCTCTATCGCCAGGCATTCTTAATAAATCACATCGTGCCGATCTGCAGGAAACGCGAGTTCGTCATCGTGTCATTCAGCTAGTGTCGTAGCAGTTTTGACGTGGCGTCGACGCATGAAATTGTTTAAAGACCCCTTTTGCGCGTCCTGGGTTGATAAATGATAAAGAATAATGAGTTTTGCCCTTCCAGCATCACCGACGCAGTGTTAGCATCTATAGTTGTATATTACGCTGAAGAATTTCAAACGCTTCCTGTTTTCGCAATTTGTTTCTCCACCCACCACAGTTTTAGATGCTGCCGACGATTAGTAATTGTTTTTTTTTGTGCCACGTTAAATTTTTGTTTAGAGGTCCTGGGGATGAGTGTCTGCCTCGTTTTTTGGCCATTCCTAGTGAAATTATGATTTTTTTACCGCCTTGCATTTATCCGGAGCAAAGAAAAACCGCCACGATTCGACGCTAATAGCCGCAAAATAAAGGAGGCGACGAAAACGCATTAGCGTCCTGGAAAAGCTCGAAGCGAAAGAAAAGCAGTGACTCGCTCCGGTTTGCCCGGCGGGCGAAAAATACGGAAATCGCCTTCGTCGCTGTGCTCGTTTGTGGCATCCGCGACGGCGGCGTTAGGACGCGGAAAATGTATATGCAGTCGAAAAAAATGTAATTGATGATTTCATGCTGCGACTATAACGTCTCGCACCTTTTTTCCACCCTGCAGCTGGCGATCATTGTTTACGCAGGATTGGCATGCAAATAATTCCCGCATGTTCGTAGCATTCAGCGGGCGGTGTTTTTAGTGCCGTAGTCGTCGCGGAACTTATACGGCGTCGTTAAATATAGTTTCGGGAGGAACATTACCTCGTCATTATCATATAATTGTGGTAATTGTCAATGCGGAGTGGAATAGTATCTTGTGAGTGGATGGAAGAACTTGGCGACGACGTCGCGACGCATTCGATTTGTAATTACCTTCTAGGAGCAGTTATTTTGGGCAATTTCTAGCATTTGAAATTGACTTCGAAATTAATTTGTTGCAACTGCTTTCAGTTGCGAGAAGGAATATCTGCATAATTTATTCATGGGGTAGATTGCACTAGATTGGGGAGTGCTCTAAAAGAAATTTAGTTATAACGAGTTGGAATTTATTTGAAAGCATTTTTCCTAGCAATGAAATGTGAGAACATTAAATTGGATTGGAGGCAAATATTGCTAAAAGCTGTAATTTAAAACTAGAAAGGCACTACTCTACATTCTACAAAACAAGTAGGTATTAACGGTTTCGACATTAATTATCAGTTAACTGTGGGCGTGTAAAATCTGTTGCAAGTTTGTTCTTTATTGTTCACCTAATAGGCATTGGTACATTGGTATCATGTCGCCTCAATTAGATCAGTTGTTAATATAACACTTGTCAATTCTGTATCGCCTATTAAAATGACTGCTGTGTACTTGCAGCTTTGTTTCTAAGCTTTCTACTTGTAAAAGTAAGTTACTACCCTATCATTTGGCATCTTCTTCTCTACCACATTGAAATAAAATATCAATTCAACGCTTAAACTTCTACTTCTTCTTCACCAACAAACGAAGACATTGTAGAAATAATAAATCCATGCGTCAATATAAAGTAAGCAAAGTAAAATAAAAAGGAAACTATTTTGAGACTATATGTCATCTATGGTTGATTTGAATTACTTGTTTAAATTAAAATAAAAACTTAAAATTAAAAACTTTTAACTGCTTCAATCCCCCACTACTTTGATTAGTTGTAATTTGTTAAAACGCATTGATTAATTAATTTAATGCTCATACATAAATAAATAAATTTTTAATGATAACATTCGATGATATAATTTATTAAAACCAGTGGAAATCTTGGTTATGTTACATGAATAAATTTTTTTTTACATTATATATTTATTCAAAGCATATTACTACAAAACCCTAAAAGTATAATGAATATTATTGCTCATTTTTTAAACCTAGAAAGTATAAGAAAAAGTTGCAATCACAATTAAAGTAATTTTTAACAACTTGGGAGTCAAAGTTATTCCACAATATTTGATCGTTTTTAAAAAAATATTTTCTTATTAAAAATTATTTTCATCAATTACTATACCTGTCAACTGTTGATTTCCATTTTGCCAAGTTTAAGGATGTACTCTATTACCCTATTTGATTTTTGGACCCTGTGCATTTCCAATTAAACCAGGAAATATTCCATCATTATTCTATTCCTTTGACCTTTCCATTCTATAATAAACCATATTAATCTTAATCTTTGATTGCGCCCCCACAAGTTGTTTCCTTTAACACCAACCCCAGCTTATAAAAATAAACCTTCATATCAGAAATGATTTTTTCCTCGGAACTACGTTGTTAAGAGTACATTTACTCTACACCTTTAATTTCCCATTTATGTAATGCAAATTTAAATTAATTTATAAATACCTTACATTTATTTTTAGCACTTCTTACCTCGCGTAGATCTTAATACCCTACTGTAAATATATCATAACTCATTTGACACGTTATTATAATTTTTCTTAAACTAATGCGTAAATCGCGTTGACCTTTCGAGATAATCAGGGCGCAAAGTTCGAAGCAACCACATGGCGTATAAACTATACAAGCACCTAATTAATGGCCCCCCATCAACCGGACTTTCTCCCAATTTTATTAACAACATCACTATGATAAATTAGATTAAAATTGCTGTATGCTATGTATTTCATTCTAGCTCAACCTGGGTAATTTGGTGCTTATTGCAAGGAATTTTCCTCCGGTTTGTGTAAGGTTTCAAAGGTAATATTCACTTGCTACCTTAATGACTTTCCAATGAGTAGAAAAGCAGTAACTAATTGAAAAAATCAAGCAAAGTGAGAGCGAATTACCCAAGAATGTTATTACCTTAAAGTAATGTAGAAAAACACGTAATTTACTGGTTGTTACACAAACAAAATAGACATTAACATTTTATTTGCCTGCAGAAAGAAACATAAATAAAGTTTCACATTATTTTTGTTGGTGGTTACTAACTTGTCTAGTTGTCAATAGAAATCTTGTCAATAGCGTGAAAAGTGCTAGTCTTCAAAGTCAATGGACCCTTAAAAAGTTTGGCACGGCTGGGAAGCCAATAGAAATCCTCCAAGAAGTGCCCAACGTGCCAAACGCAACTTCTGAAAAGAGTTCTCTGGAAACAAATTGGCGTTACATGTTAAACCATAGAAATTAAATATCAATTACATAGAAAAATCAATGAGACTGTAACTGCCTGTATTTCCAACGCTCTGCAGGCCTTTGATGTCGTTGTGCAAGACGTAGAAACACGGAAAAACTTCTTTGGCGCGTAACAATCAGTCATGCAATCCGCACAAATAGCACTGTTACAATTGAAAATGTTTGTTACAAGCTTGTTTGCCTACCCTGCGTGCGTGAGCAATCTCGGAGGTTTTTTGTTTAACTTCCTCGCAACTTTCCAGGCAACGGACGACATAACATGTGAACATGGTAAAGTCATGATTAATCCGTACGCCCGCACTACCTGTCAAGCAGCAAGTGAAAAGTTAGTGTTTCTTTTGTGGATTTATTAGTTGGCAGTAATGTGCACATGGCAAAAACTGAAATAATTGCCACCCCATTATGACTCGCAAAGTTTTCTCGCAATTACATGTATTGCACCGAAATCCATTCAAAAAGACAGTACTGACCAATAATATACGGTAGTAGTTGGCTGCTGTCGTTTGCGAATTCCGCTTGTAATTCGAAACGCATTAGTAGTTAATTAGAATTGCACGCGTTGATGCATTTTCCACTCGAGCCCTTTACAGAGACGAGTCCACGAAGGAAGTTTAATGTTGATTCTGTGGTTTAGTCAATTTGTAACCAAATTGTCTCTTGTTTAGATTGTTTTCTTTGCAAAATGAACTAATTTGTCCGTTGTTTCAATTTGTCTACAGTGGACGAAATAGATAGACAAATCCTTGTTGAATTAAAGATGACAAATATATCCTTGGTGTACAATTGTGATAGTTGTGCACATTGACATTGCATGTAAATCGAGCCGTTGTCTGCACGCTCAAGTCGCAGTTAACAATCGTATGCGCTTGAAACCTTTGTCCCAATGTACGCGACGCGTAACAATGTCGAAGACTGGTCGCGGCGGCAGCAATCCAGCTCCTTATCGCCGCCGATACAGGCCCGCGCGTAATCCCTCACACTCGTATATTCAGATATCCCAGTCGGTGGGATTAGGCATGCCGATATTCGAGCTGTCCTCGCGTGGGACCTCAGCAGCCCCAGGCTCGTTACGCCGATGATCCCGCAATCGAAGGTGCTCTTCACCACTGGCGCCCCTTTTGTCTATTTAAACAAATCCCGACAATAAGATAACGACCTAATCGACGCCGAATACAAAAGACTCGTAAGCGCCTAATGCGTCGACGAATCCTTTTAGACCCCGACTTAAAATCCCAACGATCCGAAATATATTATGACGCGTTGGGGCCAACGTTCTGGTGTAAGGATTTTGGGTGTTGGGCTTGGAGGTTCAAGGCTTAGATACCCTTTGTCTCTGTAATTATTTCCATGCTAATTGGCGATGTGCGCACGATTGCATTAAATTAATCGGACAGTGTCCGGTTTATTTGCATTGTCACTTATCCGAATTTATTTTGTGCAGCAAAAATACCTGAATACCTATAAAGAATTTATACTAACAGGCATTGGGAACAGGTTTAATTGTTAATAAATAAATAAATATGTATATATATATACACTAAATCAATACTTTTCATAATAGAGTCCTTCAAATAAAAATTGTAGTTGATTATTAGCACACGGGGCAACGAGCTGGCTTCTGACTTAAAAGGTCATGGGTCTAAATCCTGCCAACACCTCAGCGGGAAACGTTGTAGTTGGAACGAACAAACGGTCCAGGTACCGGGCGGCCAGTGGCAGGAAAGTCGAGTATAGTGTCAGTATGGGTAACAGTACACTCACAATCATACCACAAACCCCTACACCCGCCATATGGGTACAGAAGGAATTAAGAATGATGATAATGAAAATATCTTTAGATAGCACTAATAGAAAAAACAACTTCGTTCATATATCTGATTTTCAGATATCTCTTTATTGCTATAAATAGTTGTATGTTAATGTTTCAATGAATGCAAACCTCCATTAAATTATTGGCCAGTGGATGGTTTGTTTGCCCGTCACTTATCCGATTTTATTTGGCAGTTTAATGTTATTATCTAATAGCGCGCGGCAAGTTCATTACTTTGCGAATCCATTGCATTACGAATCTATGCGCATTTCATTTCGTTTATTTTTTCGCGTCGGCCGAGGAAGTGATAAATGACTGCGGCAATTAATCAAGCGGCGCGCTCTGTTCCGCCGCCGTCGCGTGCTATCGGCGGCAGCGTGCGGCATGAATGCGTTTATCCGCGATGGCGGTGCGTCGGTGGAATGCAAACCAACGTATCGCATCGAAACTGCCTCACTGCCTGCGAATGTCGGTTGTTTGTAATTCCAAATCGAATTCAAGGATCTTTTCATCCCGCCGTCGAGTTTTTCTACTTAATGCGCTTTTCCGGTATCGAAATAAACGTCAGAATAAGAATAGTTTTAGTTTCTCGGGAAATCTAGCAAACTATTTCATTCTTCGGGAGGTGGTTAGAGTATTGCACTCGGCGCTGGAGTAATCACTGTTAAGTAATATTGAGAATCTGACAGAAGGTTGAAAATTCGTTTCCTTTGCTTTGGGGTAGAACGCATTATGTTGATTGTGCTTTGTGTCAAATTCGTTGAGACAGCAAGTTTTTTACATTCCTTCATTTCATCCATGCACTACGCGCAATGTGGCTTCAGGCGACTTGAGCAAGTTTCAAAGAAATCGAAGTTAAAGCCGTAGAACGCGCGCCGCGAACTTACCGAATGGCTAAATTATAAACTTAATAAGACGCAGGAAGCTGAACTTGATGGATGTAACACGAACTTTGTAGTTGAAAGAATGCCCACATTCGATAATGCGGTAAAGTGGTGGTGGCGGCGGAAGACACGTTCCGGAGCAATTGAATTCGTTTACGAGGTCGTTAGTTGATGGCGGCGCATTTCGGCGCGGGCGCAATCGATGCTTTTTATCGTTTTAATTAAGGACGCCTTTAGTGCGAAACAAGCGATAGTAATGAAATCATGGATAGCGCGTTAAAGTTAATAAGTAATTTGGACGTAATTTCAGAGCGATACGTATACGCGACGATATGAGACAAGCTCACATTATACGAGCGCGCTTTATTTCCTCGTTTCACCGTTTATTTCGAGCGTTCAACGCTGCGAGAAGCGGTGCTCTTCTGGAATTCATATCGGCGGTGCCGCTCCTTGCACGATGGGCAAAGCTTGGCGCTTAATGCCTTTATACCCCGCCGCCAAAGTTTATGTGACCAAATCAACTTCAGGTAAACACATAATGATCGCCTGGGTGGAGGCGAATCGTAAAGCGCGACAGCACGCTAATTTGTCGCTGTTTAGCGCTACCGCCGCCGGTAGCTCGATATCGAAAATTGAAATGATGCCGGGACCTTTCCAGTAATGACGAGCCAAATTTAATTTAATTCATATGGAGTTGGAGAGTCGGTCTGAATAATGAATGTAATTCATCAGGTAGGCGCTCGTGCGCTGGCGGTGAACGAAACGGAACCGGCGTTCTGGGCCGCCGCCGCTACTGCCGCCATAGCTCTTTTTTGCCTCCGGTTTGCCAACCGCCTTATCGAAATTCCCTTTGGTTTGGAAATTCAAATTACTTAATGGAAAACGTCTATATCATCATAAGACATAAGCATTTTGCCAAAATTACTTCACCTCTGCCGCCGCCGATATGACAGCAATGATGGTAATCACCATTCGTGACATACATTCTACATTATGCATTAAAATGTGATTTAATAAAGAAGTTTTAATTTATTTGTACTTTTTAATTTAAAAATTTGAGAATAATTAAAATTTCAGAAGTTACTTTAGGAAGAAAATTACAGTGTCAAGTAAAGCATTGATTTGGAAAATTGTAATTAAATACTGCAAACTGGTTGCCCTGCACATTTAAAACAATTATAATTATACAGTTTTTGCTTCATTGGTAAACTAAAATTAGCACAGTTGATTGCAAATAAGTTGCTTGATGCTTTTTTGTTGTCTTGAAAAGAAATATCAAACAGTCGGGTTGATGAATGAGCCAAGATTAGCCAACACGTCACTGCAATACCGGTTTGTTTTAAAATTAATTTAATTTGTTATATTAATACGCAAATGAAAACGTCTGCGGTGCGCTCAGTGGAAAATTGAAAAATGCGTGCGTGCTGTATGTAATTTCCATTCGACGTGGAAAAATGACTTTTCACATTTTACTTATTTGCTGTATATTAACTGTACACACTGGATGTTTGATAATCGTGTACAAAGCAAATGAAATTGTTGTAATAGAATTTTTTCACAAGGCACCCACATTTTAAAGACCCAAGACAATGCTAATCATACATCTAGCAAATAAATCGTGTCTAATTGCAGCTCATACTAGCTCAAAGGACGTAAGCCTTACGAAACATTACGTATTTCATAACCTTGGGAAATTTCGAGAGCGATTTAATGAATTTTACGGACTGTCTCATATAAATAGCCCATGAGAGTGCACGGTGCCTCTAGGGGGTTTCAAGGGTGCGTGCTCATAATAATCAGTCAGAACATTTTTGCCTCGTGATGGAAAGTCCGAATTTTATTAATTACCAAATTTGTGTATGGCACTACAACAGAATGGATATGTTAATAATAATTAGTTTACGCCATGCAAGCAACAATGTACAATCATTTGTTTGGGTAACCCGAAATGAATTGAGTTTCTCAACACCGCTCCCAACATATCGGAAATATTTTCAATATATTTTTTATGCTCCTCATATATAAAAGAGAGGGTTTTATTGATTAAAATCCAGAAAGATTATATTAAAAAAAAAACAACCACCAAGCTATATTTTAAAATGATATATCTGATTCCATTTTAATTGAAACATAATGATTACTAATTAATATATTAATAAACCTAACGAGCTGGAGACTAATTTCAAAATACAGCAAAATTAACAAAAGATTGCTATGAATTTTAACGTGATTACTCAATATATTTATTGAATAGTGAATTAAGGTGCATTATAGTTGTTGAATCCTTCGATAAAATAACCATATCTCTGTTAGTTTCTCGGTTGTAATGTATATTTAGCCCAATTATATCTATATCAATCGTTTACTCTCTAAATAGTAAACATTTGGCTCACCTTTTTTTATTGAAACAAAAAGAGACAGGGAGATATACGCTCTTTCTTTCTCTTTTTTTTTTAATTTATTAAAGACCATATATTTATTAACCAGAGCCAAGTATTTTATGCAGATATTGATTCAGAATTGACCATGGTAATATAAATACGGCATTCTATGTGAATTTATTTAAAAAGATATCTACCATATTTACGTGTGCCAGTAGAACAAGAAAAGGCGACTTTAGGTCGACAATATTGGAGACAAATTAAAAATTCAATAACTTATTCAGTTCTTTCGTCTACCCAGTTCTGCAACACAGTTGATAAGATGTCTGACTGTAACAGCGAATATTCAAGGGAAACAGGTGCAAAGCCTGTTGGGAGTATATCCAAAAATAAGTATTCTTGCAGAATTCTTATATCATTGTATAGAGAATAAAAATTGCGTATGCATATAAAAAGAAAATTAAACATCTTCGATTTGATTTTGTATTAGTTTGAGATAAAAGTTCAATTCCGTCTCAGTAACTAGACAGCCTAAGTGTTTTTAATGTTGAAATTGCAGAATTTTTTTCTTATTTTGTGAGAATATGCTCCGGCCCAACCACAACTCTGTAGTTTATTAATTAATACATATTGTGTGTTTTTTGTGGCGAGGTAACCTCAATACAAGCTAAATTTACCACATGCCTTCACCAACAACTGACCTGTTCTGTATTTACTCAATCAAATAATGTCTGTTATGCAAAATATGTTCTTGGTTATGGGCAAAAAAAGTGAGGTAGTAATATGCAACCATCATACATTCCCAGATGCATTGCGAAGGTAAACTTGTTTGCCTATCATCTTCATAACGTCAACATTTTGCGTTGTTGCAAAGTCTACCGAGCGTGGTGCTGACGTTACTGTCGGAAAACCACTGGTGGCGGCGGCGGTAGGACATGGAGGCAGTAACAGCAATATTTTTGCCGCGCCTTGTTGGCACTGCTTTCCATGGAATTAAAGTTTTTTCTGCCGCGTAAATATATCACTTGGCCATGCCCAGTGCGCTCAACTGGTTACGTTTTAATGATGCGCATCGATTAATCTGATCGTGAAGTAATAAGGTCAAAGTTTTTTATTCTAGATGCATCCTAGGTGGTATTCGTCATTAATAATAATGGAAATAGTAACAAAAAATTTTGCTCCAATCACAATAAATAATGCAGCACATTATGAAAATTAATTTTAATTCTCGCCATAATTAAAAATCGTGTGGCGGCTGCACTGTAACTATCTATTTATCATGTGCTGCAAATTGCATTGCGTGGTTGATCATTTTGTATGTGACATCCGCTGCGTATGACATAAAAATAATTAACAATTGCATTAAATTCATGCAAATTACTCGCGCAAGACACCATGCGCGGAAAAACGAAATAAAACGCATTTTAATCAATTTAAAAACGCAGTTGACTGGGGCGGTAATCTTTGGTAATGGTTTTCTTCCATTTGTCGAAAAATTAATGCAGACAATGGTCGAATGTCGCCAGCAAATTTCCTCGCATCCCTTTGGTTGGAAAGCGGTTGCGTTTGACGTAGGTCGAGTATAATTAGGTCTGCAGGCAGCGATAATGCCTTTAATTTCCGAAGGTGCGCCGCAATACGATGCCGGAATACGCCTGGCATTGTCGCATTACGAGGGCAACAAATACTAAAAATGCTGGCGGAGGAAGCGCACACAAGACGGCGGGGGAGGAAGCGAGGGTGCAGACATTTTAACGATGGCAATATGCACCCAGAGGAAAAAAAATGCTTATAGTTATCATTCGCGGAAAAAAAAAAAGCGGCTTCAGCGCGCTTTGTAATCGTTAGATTGGTGTGTAAAGTGAGGAAAGAAGAGCGTAATATCGTATGAATTTGCTCGCGATAATGCCGGCGCAGGTAATGGCCAGCAAAAATATGGTTATTGCGCGGAATTTTGTGACATAAGAATGTCTTTGCCGCGCGAAAGTTATCTCTATATTGTTCTCTTATATGATGCGAGTATTACAATAAACTGAATATATAAACTCGTTTGTGGGGGGATGTTGTACAAAAAGGGAATTACCTTTAAATTTTCTTTGTTGTCATCACTGAAATTGGAAGTGGAGATATTATCTAAGAAATATAACATTTCTAAGTAATAAAATTCGAATACAACACTTTTTATTGTAATAACATCAAGTTTGCATAAAAAGAAAATTAATTTGATCTCTTTTAAAATAATAATAATGATACCATACCTTTATTATTTTTATACAATATAATTAATTATTTAATTATACACTGTTAGTTTGTAAAATTCTATTCATTTTTACTAATAATTAAATTCTAACGAATATCACTATATCAATATATATGATCTCAGCATAAAAAATATAAATGTAGCATTTATTCAGAATTTGTTAGACTGGTACAATGCCAATTAAAATTTATCAAAATTAATAATACTTCGAGTCGATATTTCTGAACTAAATTTATTACACTAAGAAACCTATATGATCAATATCTTTCAATATATATATATATATTAAATGAAAATTAAAACGTGATAATCAAATATCAGTTGAAAACTTTCAAAAGTAGTTGTTTTACCAAATAATTATTAAAATTAGTAAAATTATTACAGTACTGAAAAATTTCGGCGACTTTAATTTTAAATACAATTTAGTGGTGATTTTAATAACCCGTACTTGCATTTGAAATTACCCTCTTTTTGTGTCAGTTTTCATCCTGTTTCTGTGACAGATATAACCATATTTACCTTACATGCTGATATATACGATATATCAACCCCCCAAAAAATCTACTAATCCTATCATTATGAGAAAAATTGTAAACACGATAGAATTCAAGCGGCAATTTGACATAATTTAGGTGAAAATTATTATTCGAGATTTTTTGGTATCGTACAGTCTAATATGCGGCGGTTGTTTAATTTAGTTTTTTCGACGATATTTATTGGAAGATTCATTATGTTGATATAAATTTACTATAACGCTTACTATTATTTGTAGATTGAGCGTTTTCGGTTTATTGCTTTCTTCAGTATGATATTTTTAATTTGTTTGTTTATTTGTTTGTTGTTGATTGGTAAATGGTGTGGCGAGAGGAATGAGGGGAGGGAAGTGTTAGTTGTTTCTTCTATCAGGGATGAGTATTTTGAAGTTATTAGTTGTAGGAGTTTGGTTGGAATTGGAACTGAGTGTGTTCATTAGGTAATTTTGAGTTTTCCAATTTGTTTTTATTCCTGGATTTTTTGATGTCTAAATATTTTGGTCTGATTTTATTTTTGTCAATGTAAAATTGATGTTATTGCCTGCGTGTGCCTGTTTAATTAGGTCTTTAAAGTCGGGGGTCTTATGTTCATTATATTTAATATTAAAATTGCGATTTGCTTTTTTATGTTTATTTTGTTATATGAACAAAGAATTTATTAACGAAATACAACACTGGAGAAAGCAATAAGCCAAAAAACGTTCTATCTACATATAATAGTAAAAAGTAAAGTAAATAAAGTAAAGTTATGTTAACATAATGAATATTAAATACTTCATGACCACACTCAACAATACCTTATTCTAGCGATGTTAATTTATTGTTTGTTAATTGTAAAGAGCAGCTCTTATAATTTGCTACGAAGTTTCATCTTTGATAATAATCTAGAAAAACATAATGTCACACAATTTCTGTATTACTAAACCACTTCAATTTCGTTGTACTGATTTTTGTACACATTTTTCAGTGTAAGCGTGGAGCGTCAAATTAACTTCATTTAATCTCTCCCAATACACGAATTAAAAGCTTTCGAAAAATATCTCAGTTATGATGTACACATGTTTATTACTAGTTTACTGCTTCATTATTTGAGAATGAATGCAGTATTATTTGAAGTAAAAAATTCAAACCAACTTTATCGTTATGCCTTTCCAAGCAAACAATCCTTTCTGAGATTGTTTTTACAACAAACATACTTTAAATGCATAAATTCTAAGCATAAATACAATTGTTACGTTATTCAGTTATTTCTTGGTTGGTTTCATTAAAACCGACGTGCATTAAACTATATGCATATAATTATGGAGTTTACATTCAAACTGGTGTCTTATCTTACCTCTTTCAACAAACTCACTATGCACGATAACAATTTTCCACTGCATTTCTTATAGTTTATATAATGGAATACTAGATTTGTTTACAAAACTGCGGTATGTTCCCGCAACAGTACAACATTTTCCTGCACGGAGCAACTTAACAAATCGCCGACAGCTGAGGAAAAATGTAAACAGGTGCAACAACGTAATTGCCACATCAACAGATTGAAAACTATAAGGTTAAATTACTTGCAAAATATCTTCAAGCTATTTACCTATACTCTGTTAGATTTGATGTATTTAGACAGGGAAGAATTTTTAATTACAATAATATACCTGGTAAAAGTTAAAAAGAAAGCAAATGATGGAAATCTGTAATAAACAGAAATAAGTAAACAAGATACTGGATACAAGATATAATGTATTTCGTTTGATGGGAGATCAGTTCAATAAAATCAATTTTCAAAACTAATTTATAACAAGTCAATGTATAATACAGAATGATATAGCTTACACCAATTAAAAACTACTTAATTTATTCGATACTATTAGTGCATTTTTTAGTCGTACTTTTCAATAATTATTTAGAAATACCCCAATAAAACGAGACCGCTAGGTAGACCACCAACGAGATGGAAGGATTCGTGGACAACCAAATCCCAAGAAGTCGATTGAGATGCAAATAAACAGGCAATGATGCCTATTAAAAAAGGTTAAGATGAAGAAGAAGATTTAGAAATTGTGATTTAGATGGATTTTCTTTGGTTTTTCATAAAAAAAAATCACTTTAAAATTATTCCACCTTAACATTGAGGTTTTCTTTTCAGTAACGCACAATAAAAGTCATTGAATTGCGTATATGTCAGCTAACGCGGTTTGGGAGTTTACTATATGATATTGGTATAAAAACTGCTTATTTTTGTCAAAAGGGTGATAGTGTCAAAGCTAGAAAATATTGAAAAAAAGATAACTGGAATTACAAGCAGCATTATAATATCATGTTATGGAAATCCGAAATTAGTTGAATGTCGTATATTTGTAGTTTGTTGAATTAGAACTCAACCGAGAAAATGAGGCAACAGCTGATTACACCATTTTCCAATAATAAAGTACTCGAAATTTATCAAAGTTATAACATTGGTGGTGTTAGAAATAAATTACATAGATAATCAATATAATTTTTATTTGTAGTTGTTACAAAGATAAATTCTGTTTTAGAGTTAAATTTTAGAGTTTAAATTCTGTTTTAAATTTTTGGTGTGCATTACAAATCATAAAGTAGTTGCATGGAATATTTAATTATATAGCCATTATAAAATTTCTATATCATTCAGTTATCAAGCACTGTAGTTAACTGTGGTGGTATTAATAATTTAATAGTTGAATACAAGGGTTGTTTTCAATGCCCAAGTGAAGGTAATTAATGCCTCGGTTCTGTGCGCTAAGAAAAAAAAGGTGTGATGACAGATATTTAATCGAGTTGGCCGACTCGCAATTTAAGCATTAGTTAACCATTGTTTAGGAAGGCCTACGGCACTGACATGGGTAATACCTGTGTAAATTGTTTACGCCACCTTTGCGCCTTTGCAACCGTTCCACGTAGTGTTAATATCGATGATATCGTCGAAACTTTGCCGACACGTAATTCGCGTCGGTATAATGTTTTCGCAAACAGAAAGTTTGCCGCGCGGTCGTCGCATGTTATGCGTTGAAGATGGCAATTCAAGCCAAGTGAAGCTTTGCTTTAAAGGGATTTTCAAATCCGAGTATGTCGCATGTGTCGAGGGTGCTTTTGCCGGCACGAGAAGGTGATTATTCGAGCTTAACGTACATAACCACTGTCGATCATGGAAACCATGATGACAACGTTGAAAATGCCGAGGAATTACTATTTCACAAACTGTAGCAAGCCTCTGACGCTGCGGTTTTGGAAATTTTTAATGGACGTGCCAAACATACTCAGGTGGGGCAATTGGCATACAACGTAGGGGTTGATTTGGTAAGTGTGAGCGCATTGCGCAAGAGTGGACTCGTGGCTAGTTTAGAATACGTAACATAAACAAACTTGATTTTTGTGGTGCGGTGACTGCCGCCGCCGCTCGTATTGTTTAATGACGGTGCCGGCCGGTGAGTAAGTTAGCTTTCACGTGCGGTAGGTTACCAAGGGTGTGCTATGGAGCTGTCAACCGAAGCCAACGAGCTGGTTCTTATCGAGGCCCGATAAGCTGGCGGTGGATATTTTTCCATTGTTGAAAAACGTACGACCGCAGGTCACGCGAAAGGCGTGCTCAACGACATGCGGCGGGCACGACCGCCACCGACGGGCACGGCGCGCATTCGCACCTGTGAGCATGCCGACGCGCTTACACTGTGTGATTTTTTCCAGCCCCTGTGTGCCTAGAAAATATTCAATTATTCAATTCCGTTGGTGTAGTCTTGTTAAAATTTCATGAGCGGCCCACACGCGGTTCAATTTTGTTGCGCTCAAATCATTGCTGCCATGCACATGAATAAGGAGCGATTGTTCTACACAATAGAAATCTCATATTAATTCTATTTGCAATTTCAACAATACGAGCTATAAAATCACTAACTATTTTTGAAATTGAGAAGAATCAATTATCAGTGGGTAACAAAAAACATGCCGTTTAAAACCAACTTTACACAAAAATTGAAAGTTGAAATTTTCTTGGTATTATTTAATCCAAGATTACAAATTACAAACAAATTAGAATTATATATTAAATGTTATAATATACATTCAGATAAATAATGTACAAGGAGTAAAAGGTTAATTTTAATTCCAATTACATGAAAAGTTAAAAACACAATTACATTCGATGAAATGTAATTTAATTATCTCGTATTTTCTAACGCGATTTGTAAAATTTAATTTTGGTTTGTAATTAGTCCAACTTTTTTGGAAACAGAACAATGCGTAGACAAAAAATAGTTGTTTATTAATTAATACTCAGTTAATTTTTATCTATTGTTTGAAAACTTTTTGAATGCTGCGTAATTATTTGTGAATAATAGTTTTAACGGGCAAATTAGATCGTATTTTGTAAACGTTGGATGCTTGTTTACATGTGCTCATTTCTATGTGGAATTTACTACAAAGTAGATAAATTAATACCGTATTGTTTGTAAAAATAAAAGTTCAATGTATTGTTGATTATATATTAATTTAGTACGGTAATTAGTTTTGGTCTTTATATATTTTGAAGAAATAATCACATGCAATGCAGCAGAATTAAAATTAAATTTAGTTTGTTAATTATTTACTCAGAGAACCATTTTAATTAGCATTTTTTTTATTTTATCAACTTTACAGCAAATGTATTTATCAATTCCAAGTAGTTTAATAAACATTCCTAATCAAAATTAGCATAACAAGATTTATGCTTATTTTTTAAACTAAAATTTAAAAAAATGATACAAAATGATTTTTGACACTCTAACATCCCCTTTGTTTGAATCTTCCACTATGTAGAATTAACTATTTGGTAATTGATTACTTTTAGTTAGATTCTTCTCCCAAATTAACAAAGACAAACCTTGGTATAGAACATGGGACACGCGACGCTACAAACTTGCCTCGACTGTCCGCTCCAATCTGTTGTTCCATTACCACCGTCGCCGCCACTGAGACGGACGACGCTCATTCATATCGACAAGCGACGGTTCGATGCAACTCAAATCTTACTAACCACCAACCTGCCACAACCACAAGAATACCATTTGGAATTACTATTAACATCATCTGAGAGATGCGCAAATATTTAGCAGACTTGAAGTAAAATACACTTCCACATTCTGCGTCCGCAAAGCTGTGGGCAAGTTGAACTTCTGTTTTATTGCTAGCGTTTAAACAAGAAATAGCACACATTAGTTTCGTAAACAAATTATGTTTGCGACGTGTTGCAAAACGAAGTAAAAGCCACATCCGGCACCCGGGACCAACAACAACGCGGCCCTTGCAATCCCTAATATTGCAGACCGAGGGTGTACATATGCAAAGCATTCAACTCCAACAACAAAGCGTTTTTATCCAAATTGATAATTATAGTAACTGACTTTCACAATACAACGTTTTCGTTTGAGATTTAATCTCCCAAAGTCTTGACTCACAGAATACTTGTGTTTATCTAGGGGGCAGTTTCCAGACCGTCCCGTATTGTCCCCCACTGCGTTTTTCTCAGAGTGACCCAGCAGTTGCACGCTTCTTACCGCCGCACACATCTATGCACCGACTACCGTCACCGGCGCGTGTGGTTCGAAATAATTTAATTTCGCATCTGTCAGCTCGGCGAACGACTCCAGCGAACATGCGAATTGCAAAGCGGAGGCGGCGGATTAAAAACCTCGCAGTAGCACGCCTGGCATTGTTAGAATCGTTAGAGATTGTACTGATGTAATGCAATTTCCACCGAGCAGCGGTGATATGCACGCAATGTGATCTGTAAATCTCGTATCAAAATTGGAGACACACTGATGTGGACATGGTAGAAATATTTTCCGCAAAGCAACCGATTAATATTAGAGTGCAATAAAGTGGATCTTGTTTTATTACAATATTTATTTAATAAATAATGGATTATTAACTTTTATAAGCATTTAGTGAAGTTTAAATCGGTAAGCGGATAGTAAGTTATGTACCGCAGGAAATGCCATGAATATTGAAAATTGCAGTTTTATTGTGTTCCTAATCAATGTTGCATATGTAGTAAATAACATTTTTCAATTCGCACCACATAGCTGTGTGGGCCGGAAAGAAAATTTTATCAAATTCAAAATGTTTTCATACGCCACGTTTGAGAGGAATTCATGAACTGCAAGGAAATATTTTTGATCTGAGGACACAAGGAGTACAATATGCACAATATTTTTGGAAACTACAGTTACCAACAAATAATCAATAATCTAATACTTAAGATCACAAGAAAGACAAATATATAAAGAAACAACCAAAATTTTACTTCAGTAAAATGAACAACTTAATTATTACAGAGCACTATGGCAACTTCTATAATTTAGTTTTCATTATTTATTAAAGCTTCATGCTAGAGACAAATGTTAGAAAAATATATTTGTTATTTGATTATTTTATGTTACGTGTGACTGACCTGAAAAATCAACAAAACGAAATATCGTCAAACTCTGAACTTTACTTGACTTCACAAAAACTGTTTCAGTTTGCTAATAAATTGAAACATTTCCAATGTTTATGAACCAACTCTAATTATAATTAAAGTAAAATTAAAAACTATCAAATAATTTATGTCTTAAAATTCAATTCTCTACTAATTTACTAATTTGAATGATTTCTGGTTTACCTGATATCCGAGAAAAATCAGAAAAAATATTTTTTAATTTAAATAAATAATCAAGTGAATTAAAAGTAAGTTGTAAATTAATTCGAGAATAATTTAAAATTGAATTAAATAAATAAAATATCATTTTTGCTTTCACTGTTATAATACGTTAATATTCATTAAGTCAAAATGATTTGGTGTATTTTGTGATATTTGCTAAAAGTTAGTAATTCCACGAACAAACTAACTTGAAGTAATATTTTATATCCGGAAAACTTGAATTTCAATTTGAGGAGTTGTGTTCTAAGGTTGTAAGGTTTTACGAATATATATTTTGCCTTCGGTTGAGTGGCGGAAACTGTACACACCATTTTTCCGGAAACGGTAAGAAAAGAAAAAAGATTTTTATAGTTGGTATAAGTCAAAAACTTACAAATTGTGAGTGTTCTGTAATTGATCTCTCTGTCGCCACGCGACTGATAATCTCGATCTTTATCGCTGAGATAAAACTGCTGAACATTATTGTACCAACGAAGTTTGAGATTCCGGCACAAAGTACACCCTCTGTGATTGAACACCCAGCGAAATATTTCGTCATCGAGGACGACTGCGGCGCAGAGAATAGTTCCATCGCGAAAGTCTGTTCGGTAAGTTTCCCGCATCGTCGCGCAATATCCGCGAAATTCAATGATTTAGCATTGGTTCCGTTCGACGCTGCCATTTTTCCAGTCGAGTTTATTGCGCGCCCGCCATAAATCGCCGCCGGCGCAAGGAGCCGAAAAGTACTCCACGGCGACGTCGCTGCTGCCACAAGCGCCACCTCCGCTGCTTTGGCGTTTTTATGGCTTTTTAATACTTCTTTAGCACCTACTTCATCATCATCCCCAGCACGCACCGTAACAACTCTGTTACGCTACGCGAAGACGTCGAGCATTTTACGAGCGGCAAAACAACTCAAGCCGCGAATGTAACACATTGCGCATTGGCATTCAGCATTCGGAAGCGGAAGTATCGAGGCAAGCGCAACAAACGATGCGGCAACGGCGATGGATGGATGCGACTTTGAGTATTCAATCAGAACAGGTCATAACTTATTCCGCGAGACGAGGATTTGCGAGTGCGTCCCCCGGTTTATTATATGTACGGCGGCGGAAATGATCGTCTAAGAAGTTCGCAAATGACATCCGCATGCAACTTGTCCCGGCTGGGGTCGTGTCGGATGCGACGGTGAAACGCAATATCGGCCCGGAAATGAATGCAGCCGTAGGTGCTTTCTGAGCCCAATGAAAAGAATTTTCGCTATTATAAGTGCAGTGCACTTGATTTAACGATCCCGAGCCGAAATTCGCTCGGGTAGGTTGCAGCGCTATCGGGACATTGTGGAAAATCAATGTGTGCTGCAATTACGACGAAATAAATGATCTACACGTTTTTATCGCCAAGCGTGTACATGCCCAATAACATCGTTTGCTAATCTGTGATCATTAGGAATTGCTTTATGAGGTGGTAAGTAAATTCATTTTCTCATTTTTTATGCACACCTTCGAATGAAAAAAACGTTTTCCAATCTTTACAAAGCTATTTCCAATAGATTGAGAGATAATTACATCGCACACACGAACCACAGGTTTTATTTCAAAATAACGTATTGAAACAAAATTTGTAGAATGCTGATACGGTTTCAAAACCGGAAAATTCATAACTGCTAATGGAAATTATGAGTATTCACAACCTTCCTAATCCTTCTAATCCTTATTATCCTATTTAATACCAACTTTTCCTATAACATTTCGGATATGCAGAATTGAAAATATGTCATCTCAGAATCCACCAGAATAAAATTCATTTCAGGTAGAACGTATTAAATAAATATCCTCTAAAAATTGTTCAGAAGCAAATTTATCTTTGACCTGACGTCATTTAAAAAATAGGAGACATAGATAACCATGTTTTTGATAGTAGCCAAAATAATCTTCAAATAATTATTTCAATTTTTTATGATACAATATCATTCTTTTTTTACTATAAAAATTTATTACTAATTTGATGCTAAAAGCAACTGATTTTTATTTTTTAGTTATAAATTTTCCTACTAAATTTTAAATCAATTTTTGTTTACATTTTCAAGGTAGCTCACAAGTTTATAAGTTTTGTATTTGATGGCATTAAGGATTCATGATATTTAAAACTAAATTTTAACTTGAAAGACAAAGAATGCAAAAATTATTTAGGATAAATCATCTTTAGTTGTAAAAATAATTCAAACCAGAAATTGTTGGGTGATTTCTTTCCACTTTTATTTTTGGGTTAGTTGCATGAGTATCCATTTATAAATACTTAAAATTAATCGTTTTCCAACTTACTATATATAATCCATTTTAAAAATAAATTTCAGATAAATGTGCAATTAAATATGAACTTACACAGCGCAATTAAATATTCCAACGTAAACATAATTAATTACAATTACAATTGGATTTGTGTCTGTAGTTAGTAGGCTATCATTTCTTCAAATGACATTCAAATTGTTATCACCCTGTTAGCTGCACATACGCGATAATATCCTCATATCCTTCGTATGATTATAGCTCAGGATTAAATTGTTTTACGAGGTGATATTTTTGCTTCTGACGCTTCGTGGATAGTGTTTGATTATGACTCAGTGGCTCAAAATAAGATACTTTTATAGTCAAATCCACGTATTTATAGAGCCTGCGATTTATTTTATGCTTTTAAATGCAGAAACAGAACAGCCCCGAGCAGACGTCGAGCCGCGTAAGAAGTGTTTTTGTGCCCAAAGAGGAAAGTGGAAAAATGCTGAAAAAGTATCTCTTTATCGGTACAACCATTCGCATAACTTATGATAATGCTAAAGTTTATATCTCATAAATAAGTAGAAGAAAGGAATTTCTGTTTTTTTTATCACACATACAGGAATATACATGAAAAAAGATTACGCGAAAGAATTCAGTTTGGAAAACATTTGATTCCGGGATACCACAGCAGGAAACAGCTGAATAATTTTTGACGAGGGTTGCGATTTCAATTAGCTTAATTATCAACCCGGTCCCAGCTTGCCTACTCCAGCAAGCATTGTATAATGCTGACTAAATATTTTTCTAAATATGAATAACAACACTGCGTTTGGGGGTGGAGCCGGAACGGAAAACCGAGCGGCGAGGATTTCTTCTTGCCCTTGGCTCCTTGGAGCTTTGTGTTTTACAGCTGGCTCATTTTCGTGCAATCGTTTTATGCATATCTGTTTTTCTGCACCCTTTTCCGCTCGTTCCGCTCTATTTGCCAGCTTGGCGTCGTTCACTCCGCAATACTTTCTTAAATAATGCGCGTTTTTTTCTTCGCGTCTCGTTGCCTTGCATCGCTTTGACTATTTTATTGCGTGCAGGGTTCTTATCACGAATCGCCGGCAGATACATTCTTAATTTAAGAAACGTCGACTCGTCGGGTTTTGCCGCCCTCGACCGTTTAACGCGGTTCAATGCCAGCGGACATATTACAACCAATGAAAATAGCTTGAAAATACCTTTTGGGAAATTGATGCGACTCGCAACTCCCATTTGCGTTAACTATGAAAGTCACCCTAAGTAATTATTTAGAATGGCATTATTTGTCTGTTATCTGCAAGCCATAAAAATTGGTATTTTTATAATGCAGGATTAAGCAAAATAAATTAATAACAGTCCAGCTATGAAGATCCATAGACGTGCAAGACTAATTACAAAATTACATAAATTTTCAAAATTTTCATAAATTGTGTTATTAATCAAGGTCGCCACCATCAACATTGTATACCGGTACACCAATTGCTCTCCCAACCAAAAACCAAAAATCTGGAAAAATTGGAAAATCGGTGGTATGATTGCTTAATTAGAGTATGTAAATTATAAAAAATGCAAGGACAATGTTGTAATGTATTCATTGGAAATTAGGGGAATGTTAAAGTATTTGTACATTTTGTGATAAAATAAAATTAAAAATAGAAATTCATGAAATTCTTCATGATGACACATAATGAGCTATATTAGTGCCATCTGGTATAGAATGAAAAAAGGCATAATACAAACAATTGGCACAATAATTGTTCATTTATAGTGACACTTTTGTCGTAGCAATTTGTCATTCATGTTGTGTCCGTCCCATTGAACTCATCCATTTCGCTAACCGTCGTGCTGATTTCAGTATCAAAATGTTTCCCGAGTTTATTAAATACCTCTCATCCTTTATGCGCGACCAGTGCGACCGACCAGTGTCTAGTGGACAGGAACGTCTCAAGGCGACTGTGACGATTAAAAATAGCATCCCTGATTTTTTGGTCAAAATATTACGAGAACAAGAGGTTCGGGCTGCCAATGCCCCATTCATGGGTTTCAATTCTCATGAGACGAAGAAGGTGATTGATCAATGCAGCCAGCTTTGCACTGGTTATCATTGTACTATATTCCTCGTTTCTTTGTAGGAATCTGGTCAACAGAAGTAGAGGAAAATTTTTAAATGATCATTTATAATATGGGATAATTTGGGAAAATCATTATAATGGATTATATTTCGAATTTCAACCATGAAAATTGTCCTTGTAATTCTTTAATATTTTTGCCACCGATTATTTGGGATTGGATTCAATAAAATTGTTATTTTTGACATTTGCATGGGTATAGTTGTCAGTTAGGTCAATATATAAATCCATGTAATGTATAGAAAAATCAAATATATTTTCAAATTAACTTATTTTGCGGTATATTATGAAGAAGATAAGTTAACGAGAAAATGGACTAATGGGTTTCGTCTATAATGAAATAAAGCGTTTTGATACTTTTTTAGCATTTAAAGTAAAAAAATATTCCAAGAATTTCCATGTTTTCAATAATAGATATACATTTTGACATTTTTGTTTTTTCCACATGTCTGAGACAACTCATAAGACAGAAATATAATCAATCGCATTCTGAACATTTTAATAAACATAACGATGCCGGGCTATGATTACTCGCTTGAACAATAAGTATGCAATTGTTTATTTGATGTTTGTATGAAGAACCTTACCATGCTTACCATGCTTACCATGCATACCATGTTTCGCCTACCCAGCAAGCTAAAGAAATAGCCTGCAGTTTCTATTTTAAATTTTGTTGAAACCAATGAATGCACTTTGAATGAACCTACTGAAAGAAGGGGAACTAAAATGAGAATACAGTAGAATAGAAATGTAGTGCGTGCATATGTTTAGTCATATTTTTTGATGAAACGTAAAGTTTCAATTAATTTCCGAGAAAATCATAATTTATTAAGAGAAAGAAGTAAGTCGATATTATGACCCTGGTAATATTAATCAAATTAAATGATCAATTTACACCCGCATTAAAATTCAAAGAAGGAAACATGCTACTGGACTTGCAATTCCATAAATAATAACAATTATTCAATCGGTTTCATTTGCCTACGAATATCATGGGAAACAATTACGATGACAATACTCATTTCCAAGTTTTTCTTGCCACAATAAACAAATCGTGTTACGTTTTACTTGCTGTTGGATTCTTCACTCATTATAACGTTATCCACGACACATATTACATCATGATATTATAATTAATTAAAAGTGTATTTCGCTCATGGGACCAGCGAATCCTCACCTAAAGCTTTTATCTCTTTGTAAATAATTTCACATTAAGTGATTTGTTACCAACATGACACCTACCAAAGGAGACGAGAAAGCCTCACAAAGAAAATCATCCGGGTGTTCATTTAAAGGTATGAAATTACCCAATCAGAAGGTGTGTTTGTTGCTAATGCTTAGTTTGCATTTGATATTAAGAGCTAAATTCCGTATAAAGAGATCACGATCACTCCCATCCTTAAATAAACTACGGGAGCTTGCGCAGAATATTAAGAGGGATAGTGGTGATCCAAAAATGGAAACTGGGGATCAAGTACAAACCTTCATCAAATTACCCCCAGCAGCTACCTGTATATATATGTTAATCCTAAAGAGATGGGCGCAGAAGAGTTAGCTGATTGCCTTGCCACCGTTTTATAAAATTCAACAATAAGTTTCACAAGAACCCAAAATGTGATACAATAAATTAATTAATATTTGATAGGTTTTTTTCGAGAGGACTAATTTGCACTTCCGCTGAATTTTTTTATAATATGAATTAAAATGAACAAAAGGTGATAAATGTTTTGTTCAGTTTGTCGGAACCATATCTTCTGGGCATGGTAATTTAGAAAAATATATACCAACATTTGTTAATTAGCTGAAATAATTGTACTTTATGCAGCTTTTTGCAGAACTGAAATATTGCTTGGTAAATATTTTAAGTATTAAGTATATTTCTTTCTTATATTAAAGTCACATTAATATACATTTGCTGTATAAAATATTAACTCATAATGTGTGCAATATTCCAGCAAAAATATTGATTTTTATATGGTAAACCGAACCAAACCGAATTATATTCTGTATTAACCTCAATATTTGAAACGTAATTCTACAATCGCAATCACATTAATTTAGTTTGAATAAGTTTACTTTGTGACCATGTACTGAAATCATTATCTACGATGAATAACAATAAAACAATTTCTTATGTTTGAAATAGTTTGTCAAATTATGTTTTCAACGGAATTACTTGAATTTATACGGATTTACTCTGACTGCGTAAAGCAGGTTGTTGATGGTAACGAGTAAGAAAGTATAGGTTTAATTAGTCGTCAATTTTCGGCGAGGTGCGCCTGCTGAAATCTTTATAATCCGCATATTAATCGAATCGTTCGTTTGAGCGCGCGTAATTAACGACACGCCGACATGCGCCGATATTAAACGGAATGACGCGCCATCACTCCGTCGACAGAGTCGACTGAGCCACGATCAGCGTTACCGCCGCGACGGAAAAGCCGCGCCGCCCCCCAGCACGGAGTTTATTGCACGCTGAACTTAAATAATTGGGGCGCTAGCATTCGTCTTCGAGATCTTGGCCCAAATGTGCTGAAAGCTGGATTGCGTTTTCGCAGGATGCGGTTTGACGAACACTCATTCATACGGGCGAAGGAAATAAGTCACCTGTGAATCGCGCGGCGCCGGCAGCGAGCAATTGAAACTTACACGTGCCGCCCGCGTATCCGCCAAACTAATATCAAAGTACGAGCATGCGACGAGCGGTAATAACTTTGCGAAATTTATTAACGAACAGGTTGGAAGCATGTCGGATACGGCGCATAAGATGGGGCGGCATCAACAGTTTTGAATTGCTCAGTGCGGTCACTCATCCGAACTGAGACGAGTGTATGATGCGAGCGCGAGCTGAAGACGAAACTACTAATTAGCGCCTTGTTAATTATAACATTGATTTAACAAGACGCGAATCTCATCTTTAGGCTCTGCCTGTTGTAAATGCGGAGTATTTTTGATGGTACCCGTAACCAATGGCAAAAAATTTCCAAATTTGCTTCAAATATAGTGAATGGCAATTATTTCGATTCAATTAAATTTAAACCGATGCAGAGTTATCAAAGATTTACCTCTCGATGCAAATTAAATTGATTAACCTACTTAATTTCATTATTAATAACATTATTCGCCCGCTAGCTGAATCGTTTGTTCGGGAAGATGCAGACCTCTCTTTGGTTTCGACTGCAACCCTCCCAACAGACGTATTGACAGGATTTGAACCCGCGCGATCTACTGACTTGCAAGCCAGTGCGTTGCTAACTGTGCTACCGAAGTGGTTCCTAGATAAAATAAATTTTAACTATTATGAAATAAAAACAAAATTCACATCGTTTGTATTTTCTTATACATATTTTAAATTTCAAATAACATTTGTAGTTGATGAATTATTATGCTTTTTATTGTAAGTTAAGCAAAAATTTAAAAAATACAATGAACTTAATTTTATTTATTAATAACTCTGGAAGTATTAAAAATTTTGTAATTTTTATATTTTGACTGTAAAGTCGCATTAATAAACTTGGTTACTGTGATAATTTGAACTTAATCAAAGATTAATTAGCATTTAAATTGTTGGTTTTTATATAAAGACGAAACTTGACGAAAATTAACAAAACTTATTTGACAATAGCAATTGAAAATATAACTTATATAACTTGGCATTTGTCACAATATATAAATCCACTATGATTATAACATTACAACAAATTAAATTTTCAACACAACACGGCCGCCAATGAAGGTTTAATCGCGTGCACTCGCATCATTCAATGCGACTTGATGCAAATATCACTGTTACAGGCTTGCCTACCCGCCCCCGCTTCAGGGGGGGGGGGGCATTGTACGCATACACATTTCCGCTGATGAAATCACATACAATCCCCATTCGAAAATCCACAAGCACACATTCCACTGGCGGCAGCGAGGCTGCTCATAAGCCCATTGCGGAGCACTTGGTCATCTACTAATGAATCCACGTGGCCACACGCGGTGGAACAAACGTATTGTCGGCCTATATTAGTAGCTGTGCGTTTATTGGCATTGCAATAGTTGCTTCCACATTCAAATCGTGGTGCATTCGCAATTTATCCAGCGTCTATTTTATGCCCAGCACCGTTTAAATAATCGTGTTAAATAACGCCGCCTCGCGTCCGGTTTACACCAATTGCGCGTTTAATTGATTTGCGCGTTTAATAGCTGACAATATTATGACTGCATTGCTTTATGAGTCGATCAAATGCGTGCCGGCTTTCAGTGCATTCGACAATTAAATAATTTCGCGTACGGTGGCGGCGCTTTCATCGATGTGTTAATGTTGCGTAATTAATGGATGCGAATGACGCGCTAACATTAGTATAACATTTCCCGGCTCTCAATACAAAAAAAAAAGGAATGCACCCAGAGCAGAACACTTAGTGTGCATTGTTACTGCTTCTTGGGCATGACTGGGGATGAAATTTCATGGGGTTGGGTTGGGTTGTTACCTGAAGGTGCACAATGTAATGCATTCTCTTTATAGACATTATTCGAGTGCCCGGCGCGTTCGCGATCAAATGTGACTGCATTATTTCTCCTCGCATTAATGCATAGTGCGTAGTCGATTTGTTCATTTTGTATCTTTGTAGGTATCATACTTGAAACGTACTTATGTTGTTATTTATTTGGTTATAATAATTAATTTACGAGATAGAGATTTTATGGGAAGTACATATATGGATAAAATGAACAAAGTTACAGCAAAATAAATGATACGATAAAAATTTACCGAATTAAAAAGAAACGAATAAAAAATAGCTTTCAATTACAAAAAAAATTTGTTGTCATTGATTTCAGTACTTAGTTCGGATATCTAATTTGATTTTGTGTTTCTTTTCATCTTTCAAGCTTTTAGAAAATGTAAAATAAATTGGTAGTCTTCCTACTTTCTTTATAGTGCATTACTTGAATAAAATTTTCAAAGAAGCGCACTTTCTCAAATATTATGGAATAAGGACGTTGATAACGCACTCTCAGGAACTGCCTAAAGTTAATACTAACATAAAAGTTATAAAATGAAAATATTTTATACTGCTTCAGAGATCAGTATAAAATTAAAGAATTTTTATATTTATTCAAAATAAAAACCAAGAGGCGTCCACTTTGTTTTTTTTTTTTTTAAATCAAATATTACTTGTACGTATTAGTTGTTATCAAATAATATTTTACCAAACTGGGGAATATAATTTTTGAATTTAAATATCATTTAACTTGTAATGTAAAATGTAATCTGATCTTTAGTAAATAATTAATTTGCTTAGCAAGTAGAAAACTGCAAATAATATAAAAATATATTTTGAAGACATCGATTAATTACAAATACGTTGAAAGGTGTTTAAATTAGACAGACCAAAGGAAACAAAAATCAGGCTTTTGAAGCACTAATTCTCTGCTGACTTGATTCAACCAAATGACTAAAGAGCGAATGAAAATGAAAAATCCGCGTTAATGATGATCATGGTTCAGCTGCGTGAAGTGTCATCGCGTAACGAACTGTTGTTCTTGGCGTCTTTACATAATTGCGCCGGCAGCAGCATGCCGCCGCCTTGTTTACAATAAAAACCCAATCTCTTTTTATTAACCACCGCTCGCAATGCTGGCGCCTGCCTTTATTCAGCATTTTCTTTAGCGCAGAACTTTCTCCACCCACCGTTAGCGTCCGCGGGATGAAATATGAAGCTTATCTTAAGCTCGGCGTCGCGCGCTGCTCTGAGTTGAAAGGCAATGCATAACATAAACTTTCTTGCCCTCGCGGAGAGCGGCAAAAACATTGCGACGACATCGTAAGCGCCGCACGTCTAAACGTAAAACACCTGAATCCACATAATTTCTCATAGCCGCCGCCGGCAGCTGCGTTGATGGCGGCGCCGCGCAGAGAAGATTTGTCGCGACGCTTGATAAACTTTTGTGGCGAGTCGACAAATTCTCGCGCGACTAAATAAACTCAGCCTGGATGCGATTTGCGCGGCGTGCACGTACGCGCAAAGACCTCCTGAGATGAAGAACCCAGATTTATAACTGTTTCGGTCGTATGCGTAGGTAGAACCAATCCTTGGTCGATGAAACCCTTCAAGAGCTTTGGGCTCTGAGGCATCAGCGTTTGGCACTGTCGACGAAAGTAAGATTACAATCTGAAACTACTCTTGTCAATTTTGCTTATTTTAAAACTGATCAAAACTCTTACTGAAATTCCTGGCCACAAATACTTAGGACCTATGCCCAGTGTTAAGACTCCCATCCAAATTATGTAAACCTATGCGAAAAACAATTTCTTTGGTTGAGTACCCTATGTTCTCGGACAGTTGGTATTCATGCAAACTCAGAGATATTTATCATAATCCTTGTGGATACCTTAAGAAGAACGCGGATTTATCGTAAAGGAGTTTACTCACACTATAGCAAAGACGAAGTTCACATATGCATTTCGACTCCCTCTGCATAACCCGATCTTATCCAGTCGGTTTTGTCGAAACTCACTCTCATCTCATTGGCAGTCGCTCGGGTATCTATTTGGAATATTGTGTTGTACCGTGGTCGTAGCTTGCCGGTTTCAGTGCTTTCTTGTCGAAGCCTTTGCTGAGCTCCCAACTTCTATTTATATACACAGCGGTCAAGAGGTGGCTTGGGTTTAACCGAGCATCGCAAAATCCTTTCAAAAATCCACCGCCCACTGCCCCGAGGGTACAACTCGACTCCAACAACTCCAAGCAAATCCAACACTTCAACGCAAGCAGGACAAATATGTACGTACAAATTGTACATTGCAAACTAAGCGTCCTCCCGTCGAAGGACCATTTGGCGTGCAATTTATTGTAAAATCCAACTGCTTTGCTGTTGTAATATGTGGAGAGTTGGAAACTTCAGCGGCGAATAATCGAGTTTCGGAGTAAGAGCAGATGAGGGAAGCCGCACGTGCTGCTGTAGATTGTATGCAGGATACGTCCTCTTTCTTAAGCGGGACTCGCAGGACTGCGCCTTCAACGGGCAAATCGATGGAGACATGCAGATGTTGGCCGCGCTCGGAGCGTGTTTTATTCATTCGTCAGCATGTCGTGTCCATATTGTCGAATGGACCACCCGGAATGTTCGGCATACCCATAATACGCTTTACGAGGGCGCACGTCTCGTGCACATTGCAATATTCATACGCGAAACGTGAATGCGACCAGCGAGGATCCTAATGCCAAGTGATGGATCCGCGCGCCGGTAGAGTTATAAATAGCAGCACAAAGAAAGCGGCGGCAAAATGCCGCTTACGGAAACATTCTAATCTGCATCCAGATAATTTTATATACAGCATGCATAAATTCACTTGTCAATCTCTTCCAACCTCTCCCTCAGTGAATTCTGGCTTATATCTGGCGTTATCGGCAATCCGATTAAAACCACAAACAGATACTACGCAAAGACATTCCTCTCAAACGGATATTGTGTTGAAATTGTGCTTGACCCGACCAAATCCCATATCATCACATTCAAGAAAACTTCCTATTTTCTTGTATCCGCTATGTTATTGTTCCAGGGATATAAACGTTGTGAAAATTGAAGATGAAACATTTGACGACGTCGTTACAATCCAATTGCGATTTTTATACCCCGTAAAAATATTTTGTTTTGTAATTAGTCGCAAATTGTGCTTTGTGTGGCTGTTAGGGATTGACAGCTAGGCAACTACGATGTCAGAAGTAGTTCTAAGTTGATAAGTCAAAATTGTTCCATCTTTGCAATCTGATTATTCCAGTACGTTGTGCCTCAACTCCTTCTTGTTAATGTCATACTACATTATGATTCTTGCAGTTACATTTGCAGACATGCAGAAAACGCCAACTAATTGGCTGAATAATTGCTATCATTAGAGGATTAAGTTTCTACAAATGAAAGGTGAAAGCTAGCGAGAATGCGAACAAGTACAAATAACACCAATCAGCCAGTTGACGGCTTTGATTACGTTTAATTTAATTTTTTAATTTTTAAAAATCCAGTATTCTGAAGATTTATAATTTTAGACTATATAAATATATAATTTTTAACTGTCAGGAAATGAGATATTATTTAATTAAAATTATTAGACTGAATAAAAACATTTTTAAAATATCGCTGAAACATTGGGAAAATGAACAAAACGCATTTGAAAATTGCATTTACAGAGATACTGATTATAAAAACCTCGAAATCAGTTCAAACTAAGGTAAGACAACGTCACCCTGCTTCTGTATTCTTTTACCAGTCCATAGTCAGATGTGCCTGTCAACTACAGCTCCCCTACTGCACACCGCTGTTTCCTGTTTTTCTCAAGATTTTCAAGGTTTGGTGACAAACTGTGACGTTTTTCTTGATTTCCACAAGATACAACTACTCATGAAAGTTTTCCCCTCCGCCATACACACACATATACACAGATGTTAGCTAACTGAAGAGGATGTGAGCGTGACATTCAATTCACGTTATGCTTAATTTGTTATATCAGTTAAGAGGTCATTTAGCTTGTAGTAATGAGATGTTTTTACGCGCACTCTAAAGAGCGTTCTACCTATTGATTTATTTTCAGGACATATACAAATTCTTCTTGGGGTAGTATGGGATGTAACATGTATGAATGAGCGGAAAAGAGGTAAACGTTTCACCAGACTAGAAAGGCTAGGAAACGTTTTACGGTATAGCGGTACTTGATGCTGGGAAGTCTGTTTATTACGGAGCTTTTAAAGTATTGTGTGTGACCGAGCAAAGTGGACCTACTATCCTACCTTATTATGATAAATCATATGCTTGTAAAATGCGGTAGTGTCATAAACTGTCCCTAATTTGATCCATTCAAATGTGTTTTACGTAAAAAAATTGTATAATTAAACAACATTTTTTAAACTTGTCATTCCTATTTAGAATTATTGTAGCAGTATATTGTTATTGTTACATATAAAAATGACTATAAACTATTTTCTAATATTTAAGTCAAAATCAAATGTCGCACGACCCATGTGTAAATTCGTTCGACATTCCGTGCGACACTCCAGGTCGTCAGGTGACTTTGTTAAGCTCGCTGAATACCAAATCTAATAGAAACCAACAACTTGCCGTCAGCCGATGCAACCGGAGCTTTCAATATATGCTACAGTCGATCGCGTTAGCAACTGAGCTTACGAAGCTGGGCAGCAAACTAATTGTCTTAGCTTCAGGTCAATGAAAGCATTTTTCTTCGACATAATTATTAGCAATAATTTTCTTACTTATTATGCATTACAAACTAGTCTCCTTTATATGTTGAGGATAAATTCCCTTGCTACATTCTTGCGCATTGAAATAATTGAGGATTTAGACGGAACAATTTAATTATATTTATTTTCTTTCTCCGCCGCCACCGCCCCGCCGTTAGCACCAGAAAAAGATCATAAAACTAATTCGTTTCGTGGGAGCGGCACACCCAGTAAGCGTTCGAGTGCAGCGTACAAGTTTTTCCACATCGCCTAAGATTCGGACGCAATTATCGTAAATTCTATACACAATTTCTTACGACGCGTAGATAAAAGTGGCAGGCGGGTGCATGTGCGCACTTGAAGCCGTACAAAATTATTATTAATTCGCACATAAAGTACGTAACTTTTATGCTTATAGGAAGTCGAAGAAATTACACCGCGCGTGTACGTGCGCCGCAATTCACCTGAAATTCCACCGCGGAGGCAGCGGACGTCAACGATAAAACTAGTGCATACCTTGCGATAAAAGAATGTAAATTCGTTGCTTTATGGCCAAACGCATGTGTGTGCTTCTTGAGCGCCCTATCTGCACTCGGGACTTTTTTGGCCGCCGCCTCCGCCGCTGCCATAAATGGTTCTCGCATAATTCATACGTTTCATTACCGAATATCGCTAACGTTGGGCGCGCACTAGTAGGGCGCGAGCATCGACATCGTTATACCTTATGTTGCGCGCAGAACGTGGCGCCACTGCCGCCGGCGAGCGGCGGGTAACAACATCGTGGCGTTAAGCGTCAGACGGACTGTGAGAGAAAAAAGACGCTAGCGGTGCTAGGGCCGGCACGAGCGCGAAAAATGAGGATCCACTCCATCTTTGGAATTTTCATTACGCCGCCCTAGATTTATGCGCAATAACTGGCTTACCTGCGTCATATTTTAAAGCCGAATATTACGATGCGGCACGTTCGTATGGATGTTAGACGTTTCCCGGGTTGGCGCATTTTTCCCAGAACTACTGCCACTCCGCTGGGGGAGCTAATACTTGTTTTAGTGACGCGTCCATGCATAAAATATGTGTTTTACACTTTACGATGCAGTGGGCGGCGGGCGTTACACCGCCGAATATAATGACGGTTATATGCGTATAATCACACAGGGAATTATTTAAAATTTTCCATTACGCTTCAAGGAGTTTCAAGAAGACTATTATTTTATTTTGCTCCTCTGGTTTTAATTTATGAACATCGTGCAAGAAGGTAGTAAGAAAATTGTTCGTGGGAAAGACAAAGTAATATTTAAGTTTATAGCAAATCATGATTGATATCATAAGAATCTATAATTTTTAAAGCTTGCATGGAATTCTTTTCTACTAGAATTTAATTCATTTTATCAAAGTAATAAAACAAGACTATTATGTTTGGAATTGTTTACCTGAGGAAATGAGAAACAAAATCAAATTATCATTTAACTCGGTTACATTATAGCTAAACGTAAATTGATAAGACAAAACTTTAAAAAAATTCTGAATTAATTATTCATAAAATTCAACAATCTCATGCTTTCATAATTTAAAAATAAAACTAAATTTAAAATAAATCTAACAATCCTAAATAAGTTGTAAACTTCCTGCAAAACTTTTCCCTATCGTGTACTCAGTAGATTTGAACTTCGTTCTAGGCGACCAAAAAACAATTTGTGCTGCTTTGAAATAGATACATCAAGAGGAAATTGAAATCCTTCCGATATTTCCTTTCTATTTTCTTTGGGAAGCTGGGTCACTATTAAATAAATCACGGAGATTTCACATAGTACATTATTTCCTTAACCCTTCTTCTCAATGTGGCCTTAATCAAATTGTAAAAATACGCTTTGCAATAGTGGAAGAAGTTGGAAAAATCGATACGCTTTCACATGCTGCTCTAACGCGATAATAAAACATTAATAATGATGTTACGCTGTGGAAACTGAAGATATAGACGTACCTGATGCCAATTTTGCCGGCAGCCATGGAAATTAAAACTTTCCAACACATTTTTCCATTTCCGCCGCACTCCTGATAATGTGGCGTCAAATTAGAAACCAATAAATTATTCATATTTCCCAATCATCTGCAACTGTTCGCCAATTGTTATCTGAAAATGCACCTCTGCAATTTCCCTTAAATTTGCGGGATTTACACAAAACACTGGATTACAACTCACTAGATTGTATTTTGGAATAAGCTTTATTTACATCACTTATACACATCATTAAGGATAATTAATCCATTAACAACACTGGCCTACGGTCCTCCGCTAATGGCCATACAGTTTCCTTAAAGTTACACTCACAATGATTACAATTACGATAGGTGTGCAGCTGAATCACATTCACGAAAAGAGAAGAAAAGCATCCCCATGTCGCGCGCCGCCGAAGCGTCCGACGCGTAGACCAGTGCATCGTAATTCAATAAGTTAATTATGATCATAATACATTGACAATGTGCCTAATTGATCATCAATTGATTTACGTTATAGGGTTGCTTAATGTTTTTACGTTTTTTTTTTGTTTCTTGGGATTCATACCGCTTAAGGTTGCCTTAACGTCTTGCTTAGTGTGTTTTACAATTACGAATTATATACTACAAGCCAGCATCCGGTTCAGTTGATCATCAATTCGCAACCTTCACTAATAGAATCTGCCATCCGATGCGCGAGCGGGTGGACGTCCGCTGGGTTGTTGCAATTAAGATAATTATTCATTCGAGAATTATGCGCGTCTCGCCACGTCGTGCTGCCTCCGGGTGTTCGTAAGTCCTTAATCCGATGGTATAATTAATCGAATGGTAATAATGGCCTTAATATTATTGCACCTTCTTATATAAAAATAGTTAATATCAGTCTTTATGTACATTTATCAAATTACGTATTTACCCAATAATAAAATCAGTTGCAATTTCTAAATTTTGTTCGGTTAGCCTGTCGTCCATCAAATGCGATTAGACTCGGTGTGGTAAATTCTTCAGTAAATTTTCGTACAATGGCTAATAGTTCTCTTAATCACAAACTGCCGATTGTTTTGCCTATACGAGTAAACTAATCATATTATACAATTCTTTTAAATAGTTTTCTTCATATAATTTCTTCGTTTTCATTTTCAGTTTTTTTTGTAGAAATTGTGCAAAGCCGAAAAAGCGCGTTCACGTTTTGCCGTTCGTGTCCTCTGACTGAGTGCCCTTCATCCTGCGTTCCCAATTCAAGCCGAGTTGACTTGCAGCTCGGAGCGTACAAGAAGGATTATTCGATAAAACATGTATGTAGCGTTAACACAAATACACAAATCTTCCACATCCGTACCTCGGTTTCGAACATTTAGAACGTTGAAAATATTGATATGACATTACATATATCTTACTATCGGTAATTGAAACGGATATAATAATCGTTCGTAGAGTGCGCATGTGAGTGAGAATGTGCCAATGTGCAGGAATGCGGAGATTTCCAGGATACCCATGTTCCCTCGCAATCGCTTCCTCAAAAGCGACCCAGAGTCCACGAACATCTATCTTCAGTTCAAACCCAATCGAAATGAACCAGACAATAAAAACGACTGCGTTTTTCATTAATTAATTCTACACATCGATGAGACAATAGATTCTTTTATCGTTTTATTAAAATTTAATTATTTCAAATGTTACTCTTACACGTCCTCCCAGGATCGCGCGGCGCCACGTGAAATAATACAATCCTACGTGGGCGCGTTGCTCATCAATAAAACACATCAGATCAACAGATAACTTCATATTTTCTTTGTTAATAATTTCTCTTCAGCTCTATCCATCATAGGTAGCGCACCTCGGAGGTTCATATTAATGATTGTTGCATTCGAAAAGGAAGGGGTTATAGTGTAATGGTGTAATGGTGTAATGGTCTGTTGGCGGTGGTACTCAAGTGGTCAGGCGGTCAGGAGGACATTAATCACTTTGGTCGAGCCAACCGTCTGTGCACACACCGCGTGCGTTGGGCTATCGACGTAGACGTACAGTTTACCACATGGAATTGAATAAGATAAAAGAGATTGACTTGGCTGCGTTTCGTCATCGGGTTCCGTGTGAATGGCGGCAACGCGCGCCCTGAACGTACTTCGTTCGCGTGCGACCTAAATGGAGAGTGTGCCATCAGTCCTCGAAGGTGATCATGGTTGGGGAGTATCGACCGCCCGCGCGCGTTTGTTGTGCATGTGTAGTTGATGAGCGCGTATTGCCGCCTAGTTTGCTAATGTTTGGTTCCGGATGGTTGTGTTGCGCCTTGTGTGGCTTACCTTGCGCTCTCGGGTGATTTAGAATGCGAGCGCGAAGGCGACGAGCAGCAGGGAGGTCATGCAGAGATAATTCTTGTTCATTGCGGGAGCGTGGTTAAGGAGCGAGTTCTGGTTGCTGCCGTACACCGCGGGCTGCGCCGAAGGTTCCACCATGTTTTCGATATCTGTGGGAACATAATCGCAAGACATCGTGTTGGGATTAGCGCCTGGGGACACATTACATGCGCATGCAGTGCCTGCATGCGGTGCAAGGGTGTTTACAAACATCAAATACGTGGGCTTACCATTGCTGCGGGTCGAGAAGTGATAGTTCTGGCTGATCTTGTTCCATCCGTAACGGTTCCTGGCCTGCACGCGTGCCTCATACTGAGTTCCCGGCTGGAGTCCTTTGATGACATACCACATTTTCTGGCGAGTGACGGCGGGGTACGGCGGAGCGATGTGCATCGAAGGGCTGCGGACGCCGGCGCCGGGAATAATCACACTGGCCCAGTCGGTTTTGAAGGATGGGGTTTGAGTGCCACGAGCGTTTCCGTTGCCATGAGCGTTTGCAATTTGGTCATGACTGGTTTTGACGGAGCCGTACACTACGGAGGTGGAGAAGGAAGGAGAAGGTTCGTGGTTTTTGCGACGATGCATTGGAACTTGTCTATAGAACAAATGATACTCCAAAATGGCAGCATGGCTATTGACGTACCAAGAGACGTTGTAAGTGTCTTTCTCATCGCTGATGACAGGAGATTCAAATTGGGCCGAGGAGGCGATGCCGGTTAGAGTGACATGACCACGGGCACGTCCATGGACATTATTGGCAACGCAGCTGTAAATGAATTACAATGGTATTTTCTTGCGATGAAAGAAATGGAAATAGGAAGTAAACAAAACATACCTATAATTTCCAAAATCTTCTGCAGTGACATTACGGATGATGAATGAATATCTATTGCCGTGAGTATGGGAGGCATGGCGCTCAGTGGTGCCCAATTGGGTAGAGTCCTTGTACCAGATAACATTGGCTTCCGGTTCGGCGTACACATTGCACACTAACTGTGCTTCCAGTCCGATTCCGGAATGGACTGACCCACGTTCTGCTTCGATTTCCGGTGCAACTAAACGTAACATATATTCAAATGCTCTATAAACCCCCCACACATCTTACGAACATTAAAACAGCATGTAAGCTGTATATAGTCGAAATGCTTACATAGAACAGTCAGAGAGATCTGTTTGATGTCCGGTTGTCCTACACCGTTGTCCGCCGTACATTGGTAGACCCCACTGGCGTGACGATCAGCATGTTGGATGACAAGGGACATCCCGGAGACGGTGCGTTCTCCACTCGGCAAAGCTCCATTCTTACGAGTCCAAGCAATGGCTGGTACTGGATTGCCGCCAGCGCGACACTCCATCTTCACCGTGGCGCCTTGTAGCACCTCAAACGGAGCCAGATGGGACACGTGATGGATGCGTGGTGGCACTGCGGGCCGAGACAATACGCGTTAATCATTATAACCCAGATGATACAAACCACACAAGCCGCCTAAGAGTGTGCAAACTAACCTAAGATCTCGAGTGTGTGTGTGATCTCCTTCGGCTCGATGGACCCGACCTGACAGACGTAGTCGCCGGCATCCTGCGGCCGCACGTTCTTCAACTCCAACGAATAGCTGCCGCCGTTGGATAAGCCTGGGATGTCGGGGGCGCCGCTGTTTGGCGTCCATTGCAGCAGACTTACGCGCGGATCAGGAGTTACTTTCACCGCGCCCGCGGTTAGCACAGCAATACCACGCTTCCAAACCAGTACAAAACTGCCTGCTCAACCAACAACATACAGACACGTGTTAATTAATTGGGATTTGTCACGTTTACTCGCGCTCACCACCGCCGCTGGAAGGATTAAAAAAGATTGGAAAACCTACCTGGGTCGTTTATTTTGCAGGGTAGGATGACGGTGCTTCCGATAGCAATGCGATACGTTTGGCCGGAAGTGAGAAACACGGGCACGCGCTCATCTGTTGGCATGTCCATATCGAGCAAGTGAGGGTCGCCATTAATACCTGCAAGAAAAAAAAACAGATGAGGATCAGATTACATCGATTCTTTGCCAACCGCAACAAGATTCATTAGTGGTACCCGAGATATTTACAATCTATATTAATGACCAAAGACAAATTGAAACCCGATGCGTGGAAAGCATTTACCTGTTTGAATGTCGCGGAAGATGTGCTGGAAATTCCGGGGCTAACGACATGGAGTTTGGTTTCAAAAAATGACGAATGAGGAAAATAGGTTAATTGCCTTTGTTTTACACAGAGCTACGCCATTGCGGGCAATAAATCCACTCGATATATCTTCGGGCGCCGTTTGTCTTGGCGAGTCCAAGAGTTAGAGAGCGATTTTTCATCGCCGATAAAAACTAATATGCGCGTAATACTGAAGTTTTTCGTTGCGAAATCATTTGCCCTTAACAAATAGGGACCCTCGTTGCCGGCGATTTGTGCCGAAATCTCGTCCATCTTATTTCAGCGTAGGAATCGACGGTGAAGAAGGCCACATTCTATTGCTCGTCGTCGCCATATAATATTTGACAAATGAGACGGTTTTCTTTACGCAGAAGTTATCTGCCGAAGGCGAAAAGCGGCCCTAGCATCCGACGCGATCGAGCGTGCCCGGCTGTAAGCTAAAGGTCGCTCCTTGCGGACGAGTGATTTGTGGCAAACAATAAATACAACGCGCATCTTTAGAGGCCACGCCAAAGCGTCGCGAGGAGAGCTTTCTTTTCACTCGTCACAAACGCGCTATCGGGACTACACCAATTTACCACCCCAACCACAATAATATATTTTTTTCAGCGCGCAAGGCGCACAAATACGCCTAGGCACACAACTCGCGCAGATCGTTTTTTCCGGTTTATTTGCCAGCATGCCATTCTTTTTGCCGGCCCGAAAATGTGCTGGACCTAACGGCAAACCGAATGCTAGGTGGCCTCCGGCTGGGGACGTCGTTAGGAATAAATTGCAAACGATTAAGCAAAAGTCACAGTCCATCAGGCGACATTCCCATTTTCTTCGTTTTCTCCGTGGCTAATGTACCTCGGCCGCGCGTTTTTCCTCCACGCCCGTTTCTTTCTTTATTATGTATATCCGGTGGCAGACGCACGCAGCTCAAAACCCACCGTCTGCCCCCGCATAGATGCCGCTGATGTATGTAGCTTAAATAATGGCAACACGTATTTCACCTGCAAAGCTTTATCGTACCGCGCAGATCCGACTAAAGAAGAAAGAACCAACAAGTCGTCTTTTCGAATGATTTCACGCTGAAAGGGGGCGCAAGTGGGGTCTGATTGAAAGCGCGCACGACCGGACGGAGGCGGCTTTCAGCGCGATGCTTTGAAACATTCGAGACGGGAATCGATAAGGCATGCTGGCCCTGTTTTCAAAAGAGTGGACCATCTTATACCGGGTCTATCCATGGGTCTGTCGCACATAAACGAAAAGACGTATTAATCAAATTTTTAATTTTGATCGCACGCACTTAGTACTGATGTAAATTGGCTAAATCTTCTTATACATGCATTTATTTCGGTCATTCTATTATTTATTCAACGCTTATAAGTCGGTTACGCGAACGCGGTGTGTGCTTAAAGAGCTTTGGATCAGATTCAACATAATTGCGGACGGTGGGAGCCTAGGCTTTCTTCTTTCGACCGATAGCGGCCAGCCGTTTTTGAATTAATGATTACGACAGTTTTATGGTAATTCGGGAAAGCAGCGGTGCTCATGGCCCGAACAGATTTCATAACATCACGAGCCGTACATAATTTGAATTAAAATCCGTTTGCGTATGGAAGCGAGGACGCTGCCCGCCTCCTCAAAGTCGTTGTCATTGGATGCCCGATCTGCCAGGAGCTACCTTTATCCCTAAAACCCTAACAAACGGCTTCCAAAGCCAGACACAGGATTCAATTCAACAGAAATGTATTATTTATTTGTGGACTAATTACGCCTATTTTAAATAACTCAATGGATGAAGCTTCTTTATTCTTACACCCTTTTCTAAGAACTTTAAAATGCCGCCAGAGGAACAAGGGACGAGATTTCCCCGCCTGGGAAAGACTGTGCAAAATTGCGAATTGAGTAAACGGCGGACAATAAATTATTGAAGCGTGCGCATGACTCGACCGATACGAATTTGAATTTAAGATTTTACTATTTTAGCATTTTTATTGCGCGGTTTTCCTTCTGCGTTGCTTCCTTCAGTACCCCCAGTGGTTTTCCATCTCTGCTAGTCTGTTTGCGCGACTAAAACAAGGGTTTGTTTCGTACGGACTTTTTTTGCAAGGCGGTGGATACCCGATTTGCAAATTCGAGGGATTTATTTATTCGAACTGAACCGCATCCGAATGAAGTGCGAGCACAAGCATTGCAAGAACATAGTGGAAATTGAAATGTAAAAATGCGGAAATTAACTTCCAACGTCTCCTCCCTCACAAAATAAGAATGCCTTCTTTGCCGCCGCAGCATATTTAATTCTAGTTCACTTAAAGCTCACAGATCTGCACTGGGATAAAACAGCCTGGAAGCAAGCGTGTGGAACGAAACTTTCATGTACCATTCATAGCTTTGGACAGGACATAGAAAAAGTTTCGCATGGTTAAAGTCAACGTCAAGCGCACACCATATTCGTATAACCAACCAGTTGGTGTATTCATTGGGTTGGGAATATCATCGAAATAATGATCAACGCCTTGAGGTCTGTTTCCACCCCACGTAAAACGCATCTCAGCCCTAACTACGAATGGTACAGAAGTTTCGTCACTGCATCAAATAATGTACAATGTTTATTTACTTACCTACCCATCAACCAACATTCGTTTATAAAATACACCCGTCCAGAAATATTCGCATGCATGATAATGAACTGTGTTGAAGACTAATGAGCAGGCATTGATCAATATTGATTATCATTAAAGAGGTCTTCCGTGTGGACATCTTCTTCTACCCCAGGCGCTTTATAATCTAATTCAATGGCTTTTTAGGTAAACCAGTCCTCCATGTGCTGAGTCACTGTCACTGCCACTGAAAAGTTGAATGGTCCGCTAAATATAGATTCATCACAGTTACGAGTACATTGTTATGAGATTGCATGTGAGTTCGATTGTACCATTCGTAGTTTGGGGCGAGGGTGCGTGAATTCCGCATTCGCGGACGCACGGATTGATTTATAAAGCACTGATAATGGCATTCCGCCGTTCAACTGGGCTTCTTTGCCGGTCGACATTATGAAATGCGCATAACAAGCCAATTTGCATAATGTAAATTCGTCTATCAGTCACGCCGGGGAAACAGCGCATTTATCCCGTGACAATTTGGGGACGCGCTGTATTGGCTTATATTGTTATTTAAACGTATTGGACCCCCACATAGGCGTAGGAATGGGTATCGACGGGTCTGGGTAATCCATCTAGATCTCTTCACAAGAAGACTAATAGAGCGGGCCCGCGTCGGCCCTGGAATATGTGTGTGCCCGATTTGAATAATTGCACACACTGCGTGAGGCCTGGACCCTCTTCAGGCGCGCACTTGCATACAAACACATAGTATAACAATGCATTGAACAAATCGCACTCCTGCATTCGACGCTCTTGTTTGACAGGCCATATAACACCCCGCGAGCTGTACGAGCAATACGCACACGGTCCATTATGAGACGTATTGCATTGAAATCGTGTTCGGCCATGGGTGGCGGTGGCTTGCAGACGCCTAATTCGGTGCGGTCGATAAATTCCAACGCGAGGCACATCCCGCAACATCTTCATTTCAATATTTTCCTCTACCATCCACCACAATACACCATTTCACTATTTGTTTACTGCCCCACTTGTATACGTCTCCCCTAATGCTTCGCCGTGTTTCCTTATGAGTAGACACCCTTGCACGATGCCCCAGACGTCTCCTCAACGATTTGGAGCAAAAAAAAAAAAACAACGCATAATAAAATTCCGTGTTCGCTTTGCGATAGCGTCCTTTGTTCGCTGTTCAATGTGTTTTAAACAGCGCATTATTTAGATATATTGCAGCACTGTCGCGTCCTTAATCGATCCGCATCGCATACCGCAGCGGGAGCAATGACAAGACAAAATCTGAATACAAAAGAAAACTTTCCCGAGCAACAAAGCGGTACAGGGAAAAAGGAAAAACGCTTGCAACGTGCGCCATGCCGTATTAAGCACCACGTAAGTGTAATCCTTAGTTGGAATATGCAAACGCAGCGCGCGCATAATTAATCATCCTGGCTTAGTATCATTATTTTTTATAGCGCATTTTCTCCAACGATTTTACCTTGGCCAGCCAGGCACACGCCACCATCAGGTCGTATGAGCAAACTGGAAAAGTGGTCATGGGGGCGGCGGTGGAAACATCTTGCTCTTGCAATGCAAGCCCTACAAGCCTTCGATTCGATCGAGACGTGAAATCCGCTGTAATATTTTATCATTTTCCATTCTTCTGCAGCCTCTGCTAACGAACGCTTGTGAGGCGCCTCGGCGCAATCATTACGCTGCATCGTTCTGATTCCGAAGGCCAACGAAGATTTTATTAATGTAAACACTTTGAATGGCCCCTATCAGCTGCCACTGTCAACATTCCGCAAGACTTTAATGACCGAACGACGGAGAATATGAAAAAAATAACCCGTGGAAATTTTCGCGTCGAGCAAACATCGTTTGCGATCGTCGACGGTGAAAGCTTTCTTTCTGCATGAAAGCTTGTTAATCATCGGGAAGAAAGCGCGGTGATAAAGCGTGACGTACAGATATTCATCTATTTTCAACTACTTGTTGTGATGATAATGAGAAAGCGTTGAATAATTTTCACGCAAATCCATTACATTATCTCTGGATGTTTGTTTTCTATAATTTATATACAGTAGATTACAAGTCCCTTAATTTATTAACAATCCTCTGTACAATTTCCTGATTCTATATTCAGCACAGGTACCCAAAAACTTTTCAATCTGAAAATGATTGAAATTTATCCCTACACTGATATACTTCAATAATTCCTACCTGTTCCCAACCAGAAGTAAGCAGTCCGAAATACCCGTGTGGAATTTATAAATGGGTACAGACTTATCACCAAATGTGCAATCTCCCTCATTGGTTGCAAATCTTATTGTGGACGCACGCAACATTGCCGAATGCATCGATCCTGTAATTGATTCGATTTACCCATACCAAAAGCAGTGAAGCACATATCTAAATACATTTAAGCCGCTTCGAGTGTGCAGAGAAATAAATAAATAACCGCGATTACAAAGAAAACACAGGGTGGTATTGTATGCTTTTTGAATATTCTCCATCTGAAGGGAGCAAGTGGATCGAGATAGAATGTCAGGATTTAGACGAGGATTCTCTGAGTTTGGTCTGGCATTCGCACTATTAGGGTGCTCGATGTTTGCGCTACACTTATGCACACATCGCGCCATATTCGGGCGATAAACGCACCCCTCCGCAACATTTCAATCGCATTGCCTGACCGCCTGTCACTCTATTCTTGCGTTGATGAACGATATTCGTGGACGCGGGCACGAAGTGGAAATATATAATACAAATATCGTTAGCATAAAATCCAGGGCTAAACATTTGTTTGATCGGATATCCCACTTGCAAGGGTGGATTTAAGACCTTCGTCGGCACATATGCCGCGTACTCGACGAGAGAGTATCGCGGCACTTACAGCCAATCCGTAAATATTTGCACAATCAGCGGTCGGCAAAAGAAAAAAACGCGTGAGGTATCAATCGCCGCTAACAATAGCCCCGCTCCGGGATCATCGCTCCCAACGCGTGCGGTTAAAATAACGCGAAACAGGGCAAACAAACGAATTGGCTAGGAATCGATGCAAATCTGCTTTTTATTGCGCCGATGCCGTAAGCCGAACACATGTCAAGCCTGCGGTTTTGTCTGTTCCGTTCTGTTTGTTCAACGAGTGCGGTCAGGACGGTTTTGCTAGACCACTCGTCATAATTTATTTGATGCGTCGCGCTTTTTTGTTTCCCTATCGGGCGCGGGCATAGTTTGGTCCTGTTTTGTTCGCGCTGTGCGATTTTTCATAAATCACAGGCCTGGGGTGTATTCAATATTCTGTAATGGTGCAGTGCTTAGCGGAACGAAACGTTATAATTCATGACTCGCATGAACTCGGTCGCTGGCATCGATTGTATTTGTAATCGACGTAATCGCAGGAGTTACGGCCGGTAACAATGTACGTTGTGTAACAACTTTATCACTATTTACTAGATGCACCGCTCTTCTGGCGCGAGTTTTATAAACTTTCCAAGCGTGTAATGGATAGTCTTTTGCGACGCGGCTTCCACTCGTCGTTAATGTTATTGCGAGCCGTCGCAATCTATTTACTGTAAACAAAAACCCACTTATTAATAATTCCCCAGCATCCCCAGTATCCCCAGCAGCAAAGCACTTTCACTGGTTTGCGTGAGTTACCATTAAACAAAACCGTCAACTCCGACAATTTTTCATGCATTGTGAGGCTTCGTGTTTGCAGTGGGTTGAAATTATCGCGTTTGAAACCCACCACTGGGTACTGTGGTATGATTAATCAACGTCCGTGTACGCTCACATTTTTCGTATCGGGCTAAACCCACGACTAAATGCATCCCAGCCGCCTTGCGACCAACAATGCCGCAGCGAGTTGATTAGTCGATTAAACATTGACGCAACGAGGTTATCAAATTCGTGCGCGATTTTTCCTTCGTGCTAGCTCTCCATTTAGAGGCTTTTAACTTTTTGTTCCATGCATGGCACAGTTCTTCGTTCGACTTGTGGTTTGAGTAGTTTCGTGGACTTAAACTTGTAAGCTATTATTTTGTGGTACTTGTCGTACTTTTATTGTGCACAACCGCCCCTTGTTCTGCACCATACAGGTTGCAAACAAAACGCCGCACTGTATTTACATTCTGAACTTTGGCAGACAACAAGTTTTCATAAATTGTGTTTGGTAATGAGTTGGAGTAAACTTTTCGGCGCGGGAATTTTGTTTAGAAATTAGATTTTTTAGGGCGTCCAACATTGTTGTTACAAACTGTGATGGAGGTAGCATTTAAATAGTTCAATGCGAAGTCGGTTTACAACAATTTGCCGCCGCCGCTCCGCTACTCGTTGGGATTTAACTGCCACGATAGTTGCACACTCGTATGAAGTTACTTACTTGAGACTGGAAAAGTCGTTGAGTGATGGTTGCAAAGCATAAAAACGAGTAATTGACATTTTATGAGAGCTTGACCTGTGTCTGCAGACTTTGCGCTGCATGCTTTCATCAACTCCACTCTGCCAGTATCCATTCATTAAATTACGTGCAATTACCGTTGGAAATTTATACCGCAATCAATGGCCACCTCGTGCTGCCAAACCAGATGAACATGAGAAGCCTCTTTGAGCTGTGCATTCACGTTTGCTCTGAAATTAATCTTGGATGACGTTTGTTTTCGTCAATTTGCGAGGACGCTCGATTTTCGTTCAACGTCGTAATTTAATTATAGAACGAATCAAATATTTGGCAATTAGGAAGGTAGAAGTATTTGCGAGGGTTCCCTTCACTGCGCGCCAGGAAGAATTTGCGTGCAAGGCTAATTGCTTGTCATTCTGTACATTTTCCATTCCCGAGCAAAGAAGGTGCTGCGGAAGGAAGAAGTAAACTGAAGTAAACAGTCGTTTAGCTGGTTGTACACCTCATAGCAACCCAGTTCATTGCATGTGAAGTCCCGGATGGAAAAAGTGCGGGGACTGATACACAAAAAGCAGCTTCTAATTAATCCTTCCATGCAACCACAGACGGATTGTTTGATGTAGACTGATTGTCGCACAATTACACAAACACTAACCGTTTGCTAATGTTCGGCGGCGGTGTTTGTCGCTCCCTGGCCGCATTCCGCGCATCGCATTTAGCGAAACGTGTACAGGCCGCAATACCAAAAACCGCCTCGCCTTCCATTTCACCCAGCGTCCGTTTTAGCCCGGCATTAAATGCACTGGTGGTTTTTGATTAATTGTGCTGTCGGCTCGCGCCAAGCCCTTATTGCCCACACCGCTACCGCCTCCACATCCACCACACGCCAGAGCTGGCAATCACTTCACGCGACTTAGTAACTTATTCCTTCGCCCGACAACAATCTCGAGCACAAGCAGCCAAACATCGACCAACCATCGATTTCCGGCGGTAAGTGGGCCAAATTTTTACCAGACCCACATGTAGGTGATTTTTTGTCGGCGCAAAGTGGATTTGCATATCCCTACGCGAGGTTTAAAAGTTTAATGAGCCAACGAGCGGGATTGCCTACCAGCCCAAGGGGCACGTAGCGTGTGTTTCATGTACCAAAGTGGCAGGACGAAAAGTAGCCCGCATATATCAGCAACTTGGATCGTAACTGACGACATCGACAGCACATGTACGGAACGCACGAAACATGCGAGGGACGTGAAACGCATACGCGATGCCGCCGCCGCGATAGCAAAAAGCTGATGTATGGCGGGCGGGGACGCAACATAACAAAGCCGATAAAAGAATGAAAAAGCATCGGCACATTCCACCCCTTCCCGCCCACCGATATAAGTATGCCGGCGCGCGCGATCGCTATCGGTTATTCCTACCCTTCAATCCCTTTTTCTTCTTCGTTATGTTTACTTCAAGTGACCACTGACTTGTGCTCGTGTACAATCCTCAAAGAAAAACGAACGCAGCATTGAGTCACTCAACGTTGTGATTTATTAATCGTGAAATTTGCCATCCCCTTATCCTATTCATCCTTATTTTTATTGGGAGCAGCGGGAGAATGCTTTTTTTATAATTGTGCGACAAGCGGGGATTTTCTTTACTCAGGGAACAGGTTTTCGTAGAAAATTCAATGAGAAGAGACGCAAAGAAAGACCTCGGGAGAGGAGAAATCCTTACAATTTGAAAATGTCCTGATTTATGAAATTTTGAATTAAGTCGGAATAAATTTGAAAGCAAAACTAAGGTTATTCGTGCAAAAAATATTTTTATTGCAAACTATTTAGAAAGCGCTTCATAATTTCCTAAATTCATAAAATTTGCTAGCTAAATCATGAGAGCGAGAAATCTGCATAATAACAATATTGCTTCTTCGTATAAACTCAAACCCAATCCTTTCAAACCCAAAACCTTAAATTAAAAAAAATCTGAATTTCTATCTTTGCAGCATTGTAGGCACAGGGCGACTAAAAAGTCTAGAGTGTTGTTTATCTAGTTTATGAGTGAATCCAGTGAATCCTCAGATAAGGTTCTAGATTTTCCAAATGTAAATCACTTTCTATTCTGCATCTCACCTTCCACTCCCAGCGCACCATGCAAAGACAAGGCAGCAATATGCAGATCCAGTTCTAAAATTGCTTAAGAAGACAACAACATTTCAACGAATAAATACAAATAAATACATTTAAAAAAATTATAATTTACGCCTTAAACTAAATATCAGTTTCTTTTACTTTGTGCTGAGCAAGTCTAGATACTTATTTATACAGTGCGAGAATCAAGGGTACTTTTTCAACCGACTAGACAAGTTCCGAGATTTGCCTAAAATAGATTGCACCTACTGCTGCATCTTATCAACTACTCGTATCATATCTCAGAGGCCAACAAATTATATGCACTCTCCGCATTCGGACTGAGGGCGGCACAATGCGGGCCTACTAGGCCAATTGATGGCTTCATCATCCAAAATACACTATACAAAACTTTTGAACGAATTTAGAGAAAATATTAAATTTCATAATAAATGAAAGGTCAGAAAAGGAGTAAGTGTCATATTCTATTTCAAAATTGCAAAAATTAGATTTAATGTAAAGCTGAGCAACGCTTACTCTTTTAATTGCCAGCAAAATATTTCAGTTATATTGTTGTGAATATGCACACAGAATAAGAATTTAAAAAAAAATCTATGATTAAATTAAAATTTGTATAGTAGCTTGTTTAAACGCAAACATAATGCGTGAAGATGAAATGTCAGCGCTTCAGGAAACATAACGCTGTCAGTGCACATAAAGAAGGTAATGAATTCTACCGGAAAAAATTAATTCTGTCTGCAACTAATGCAGTCACAATTAGCCGATGTACGTGTCCAACGCGCAACGTATTTACGTTGCGTTTCGCGCGCCGCCGGCGAAGAGAAATGTGCAGCCAGCAAAAACGTAACGAAACCGCTTGCCCGAAGCAGCAAACCGGAAAAACGAAACGGCTCGCATTGCAAATAGAAAACGCCTGAGTCCCGTGCGGATAAAGCCGGTCATCCCACGCCCGTATGCGTTTCCCGCACGCTTTGCAGGACAAAATAAAAATATAAACGCAGCGCACAAAAAACGTACGACCTATGGAAAAACCTATTGCCACCCCCAGCGCGCAGCCAAGGCGTGTCATCATCTCCCAGCTGAGGTCGACCGAAGTAATTTGCACGCGTAAAAAATTATCCGCGAACATTACGTATCAGCCCGCTGTCTAACTATCAAAGTAACTGAACACCTTCCAGGATTTGCTGTATGTGGGCAAGAGTCAACAAGGCATTGCACTTGGTGGGCTTGGTAGAAACTCTGCATTTATGGCGAATGGCGGGATATATAAAATCTATATATATATATATATATATATATATATATATATATCTTTGCTGGGCGTGAGACCTGCCCCAAAATGGTGCACAACCATCCGCGATGACACAAGCAAAAATATCCCACATCCAGTCAAGATGTCGGCTGATATCAGCTGGCCTCATGCATGTTCATGGAGCAATCCACAAATAAAGTTAAAAATCATGTCGGCGAACATGTGTGGCTGGTCTTAATTAAAAAAAGGGATACCGGCCGGCAGTCGGTGATACAATTTATACTGCTGCTTGCACACATGCTCTGGGAGGAATCAATTAGATGGCAATTATGGAAGTTATATGGGATGCAGTTTTTCAGGCTAAAAGCCATTGGCGCGGAATTTTAGGCGTGGAGCAAATCACTGGAAAGCAATATTTTGGGAAATTATTGTATGTATGCGCTGGATCTTTAGGGCATATTTGACCGTAATATGGGAATTTTGTCCCATATAACTGAGAAAATATAACACTAGATAATAATAATTATCACATCATAAAAATCCGTGAAGGTACTTGATCTAAAGGTTTATCCATTTTGTTTCCAAAATAAGTAAACTAGATATGACCTCCTCCCAATTGTCATTACTGTTTATTGCTTTAACATGCTCCACAGTTTCAACCAGAAAAATATATAAACGGGAAACCTGGTGAGGATACAACGATCACCTCTTTTCGCAAGATCTTTTATGTAAGAATGCAATCAATCTGGTCTTGGAAACGCTTATATCGACCATATTTTTTATACACTTCCCCTACATATGTCTGCGCTGCTTTTCATCAATAAACTGAGTTTACAAACGTAAAATGTTTCCGAACTCCTTATTAGAAGCAATTTTCAAATTAAAGTAGTGACAATTCCCTAGCAAAAGTATACGTTAGCACCTTCAGTTCCCCAATACATTCCATCATTATTCCCGCCTCTGTTATTAAAACCAAGTTACTGCCTGATGAAATAAAACACATTCCAACAATAATAATCACCTGATCAAAACCAGCGAGCACTCAGGCAGGTTGGTGCATTCGTTGGCAGCATTCATTTCCATTTCGCATTCCAGGCACCAAAACACAAAAAATCTAGTTTTTGTGATCAAAGGCCGGCTTTGACGTGGTTTTAATAAAACATCAGTGTATCAGGCCGGTGCGCAAAATTTGCATATATTCATCCCCAGCAACCGCAAAGACAACAGTTAAACACTTCCACACGTGGCTTGTTGGTGCTTTTACAATATACGCTCACGAACAGGTATATCTAGCGCTCATGCAAAGTAACAAAGCGTTATTGCGCACATTGTTCGTGGTTGCTGCAAAGGGTCAGCGAAAAATAAGTGTGGCCAGCGGGACGCAATCGTTTTATCCTCGTTCAGCTGATTCTGTCCTGTGGTTTAACCCTTCACAACAATATTTTGCGACGCTGTTTACGTTGAAATTAATTACACTAAGTAAACACCAAAATTAGTAGTAATTTGAAAGGTCTATACATTTATAATCCAGTTGCCCATTGGCAAACAATTTTTATTATTTCACAGAAAATTGATTAAGCTACCAATACAACAATTCCGCTTTCCGAAATTCCTTTGTTGCAAAGAGAGTGTCAAATGAAAACTTGTTGCACCATAAATATTTTGACTTTTTACAACCAGATCACTTATATTTAATCATAGAGATAAATATATGTCTGTAATCTCCACCTAAAAGCATCTTTCAAACCAGATTTTCTCAAAATGTTTCCACATATCTATTTCTTCACTTTCGTGAAGGTTTTTGTTCCTGAATCAGAAGTATGCTTTTTATTCATAGGAATAGGTGTCAGAGAAGGATCTATCTGAAATACAATTCTTCAGAATAATACTAGCTTATTTGGATTGTGCTTGTTCAATGGAATCTTTATTATGTTCGGTTATAAAGCTTTAAAAAAAAAAGCGGAAACGATTCGAATTTATTTTAAACTCAATATTTACTCAAGATTTAAGGACTAGTAGAGGTTGGTTTCTACAACAACTAGCGCTAAATCGATATCATTAATTATATCAAATTAAAGGTAAACTGTAAAAACCACAATTGTTATTGCAGACGAAAACTAGATTTTTATTTTAAACAATTTCATAAGATGCATTGTTTTCCTGTGCGGCATTTTTATTTTTGATTATACACAAGTTTTGATTTGGCTAAACCCATGAATTATATACATCAAAAATCACCAATTTGACTCCTGCTTTATTTCCCTTTGCCTATCAGACCGCACTGTAACGCATCACACGCCAAACACGATTCAAACACTTTGTAAAACATGCCGAGTTTACCAAAGTACACAATAACTAGACACCGATGAACTTTGTGTTCCTCCAGCTCTACTACGTCCTACCACTGACAGGAAAGCCTCAAATCACCTCCGAAGCTCGTCACACCCGGGATGATTTCAACCGTGATAAGAACAAACTCTATTTGGAGTCATGGCACGCGTGCTACTTCCGCCCTTCAAACTCCCGAAAACCTCCCCCCACTCATTCATACAACCCTATCTCCGACATTTGCCATCGAGGTTCTAGCTCTACTCTTCTAAAATTCGCGCTCTGGCATATAAATGAATTGTCTAAGTGCGTTATTGGTTCATTTATATGCTAGTTATCGCCATGGCATGAGCAATGAGGCATTAAATAGTTCAAAATTACGCATTCGTTGTTGTAATCATCGTTTGGAACGTAATTATTACCTACGACCGCATGTTTTGCCACGAAGAAAGAAACCAGCGCCATAATTACACACTGATTTCTTCTTCGCTCCTGATAAATGTTTTTAATTCATTATGCACGAGCTCACGTTTACCACGTGGCAAATAACAATTTATTTTGGAGTATAATAAACTAAGCAAACATGTAGGTAATCAAAAAATACGATAGTTTTAATAAGTTCAGTGCAGTAGGTGTGTTTCTCGTCAATATTAGAGTCTTTTTGCTAATTTGCTGCAGGCAATTAAATGGTACGTTTTCTTTGTGCTGGATGTAATTAGCATACATTGTACGTCATGAAAACGTCCATATTCTACCTTAGTATAAAGAAGAAAGTATTTTTCGTAGTAAACATTTCTGTGTAGTTCCTCAGGCATAATGGTTAATGATCAAAACATATATTTGAGATGATTGCAACTGAAATCATTCCACCAAACTAAATTAAAGTCCAGTAATGAATCCTCGTAAGTAAATAAACCCACACAGGTGGAGGTAACGTTATGTAGGATGCGTGTTTGGTGAAGATAGAAATAGTAACTGAATGATTTACAGTGAAGTCCTTTGATCACTGAGTGAAAGTGGAAAGCCATTTACGCGCGGTAAGCACTGGTTAATTTTTAATTTTATCCATTATTTCATAGTCTATAGTTTATTCGGAAGTAACCGGATATGTTTGGGGTACTTTATAATTCCTTAGAAGTCCTGGAAATTGGATATCACTGTTGCGTTAGAGATAATGCCCGGCACTCCGCCGATTTGCTATGGGTATACTTCGCTCTTGGTACATTGAGCCCCGACCACTGAGTAAAAATTTACAAATGAACCCTCGAGAACCTCACTTAGAGACACGCGTGAATATCGCACATCAGTAAATTCAGATGAAACATTTATTAACAACCCGGCGACTTTCAAAATATTTCGGAGAGAATTAATTATTAATGACACGCAGTGGAATGTTTACGTTGGAAATTTCGTGAATTCTGTAATGTTGCTTTCTTAATTTTAATTATGGATGATCTTTTTGTCATTGAAAGACTGTTATCTTCTTGGTTGGTGAATGTGGAACATTTGGATCGAATTTTGCAAAATGCCAAATTGGTCGGAGCATAATTTGATTTCGGGAAATTTGATTTCGCGAGTTTACATAACTCGGTTTGATACCCAAAATTTAATTATGCAATTCCATTTGGAGTGCATACTTTTAATACAATAATTACTTAAATAAGTGTTGTTTGATTGTTGGACGGTGGAGACGGAATGGGCTAATAATAATTATTTGAGAATATCGTGGTGTTATTAAAGCATGACCTTTGATGTAGTAGAAAGTCAATATCCAACATAAAATATAGATTGTGATTTATAAATGAATCCAGAGCACAAAAAGTATTCCACCACAAATGATTAAAAAGACAAAAATGATATCGGAATTAAAGTTAAAGGCACAAATAAACAACTTAAGATAGAAAGTAATCTTTGAATTATATTCGGAGGACTTGTACTTTGTAATACTTTCCAAACACAAGATGAATTCGCGTAGCTACTTACTTCCAATTAGAATTCTGCCTTCACTTTTAATAAAAATCAGAGTGGTGCAGATAAATTGACTACGCAAATATTATTCAGCGTTATTTTCGTAAACTCACTGCCGGCGGTGCAGTTGAATGCGAATGAACCACACTAAGCCTTAATTCAAATCAATGGCAAACGGCATACTGCCGACCCCGAGCCCGCCGCCGTCACACCGCCACCATGCAAGGCACGTTCGGTGGTTCTCAAGTTCACAACCATCCGACGGCCCAGCTAAAAGCATCCGCCGGTGGGTACCGTGAATGAGGTGCACTTTTGTACAGCGGTGGCGGTTGCCGCATTCATGTGTATAGTTTCGCACGGCGGCAGCAAACGTGAGCACCAGTGAGCACTTCTCGACGCACGAACGCGGTAGCAAAGCGAAACAACAAGACGATTGAAAAACGAAGATGCCCAACCGACTCCACGTGAAAGCTTTTTCCCAACAACCTGAAGGCACCATGTACAAGTACCGGAGCTTTTTTTAGTCCCGAGTGCACCACGCACTGCTGTGTACTTTCGCTGCGCGACCTGTTATTTAGCTCGTCGCGCGAAATTTGATTGGGAATCTCATGTCTTCCTAACTACTGGCGTGCCAGGTCGGTCTCAATTTTCTCCGTTAGTGAATTCGTGCACTGACTGAATAATTACACCGCTGCGAGATGATAGAAACCTTATATTCAAACGTTTTTCCTTTGGAACGTGCCGCATCGAACGGCACCTGCAGCTGAACGCAAAGGCAAAGCATCAGCCCGTAGGGGGTTACATCCCGCCGCCGCCCTAATCTCACATCCTTCCGTGTGTGCTTCGCTCTCCAATCGTGGTGCAATTACCTCGACGGCCGAGCGCATTCGTACGCCACGCACCTTCATACCGATAGACTTACGAACCCAAGTGCATGCAAAGCACTGTACCCCCTATCACCCCAAGGGCAGTACAATTATAAAGCGGCTTTTAGAGAGGCTTTTTGTTGTGTGCATTAAAACAGGCGCTTTCAATTTATATCCACGTTAAATACGAAGACCAAAAAGGTATTAATATCACAAAGATTCATTGAACTTTTTCTTCCATTTTGAGGAATTTATAGGCAGGATCATCATTAAGAGGTTAAACAAAGTAAAAAGTAGGATAAATTTATAATCGTTCTACAACATTAAATTGCACTAAAATATCAACGATACCATGTCCACCTTTAGGGGAAAATCGCTGAAGAAGCAAAGAAAAACGAAGACTGAAAAAAGTCGTGCAAACTTCTCGCCAACTTCTTGCCGAGGTTAATTCCTCAGAGTTACATAAATTAATTGCGATTCCACTTTATGATCTTCTTTTATGATACCTTAGGGCTACTTTGAGGTGTGCTTGCTAGTTCTGATGATTACATGAAAAAGCTTGGAAACCTGTTATTGAATTTTTAATTAATTCTAATACTCTACATAGAACAAACCACATTTTGAAAGAAAAGCGTACAAAATTTAATTGAAAAAATTTAAACAATAAACAAAGTAAATCCACAAAATTTAAGTATGACAGAAAAGAAGTCAATTTTGACTAAGATCAAATATTGGTGACAACATAGATTTAAAGCATTTTCAAAATAAAGCCATAACGTGATTCGAGTGTTTTACTCAAAGAAAAGAAAACATAGTATGCAGAGCACTGCTTACTTCGTCGCTTGACTGCCATGCCTTGCACATTACTCCTCTAACGCGTTTTGACGTTTCCGGAAAATTGATTCCATGCGTGCTTCGCGTACTATTTATCTTGGTGCGCCTCCACCAAGAATGAGAGTAACTCACACATCCTGCGCCGAAATTTAAAAACGAAAAGATAAACTAAAGGTATGTATGGTAAAGTAAAGGAAAAGCTTAGACTACGCTGAGGATAAAGTCTGCTTTTTTCACTTAAAGCTCCGGTAAATCTTGCACAAAATGGAACGTAGAAAACTCCCGTGTCGGCTCCTTTCTCCCCCAAAATACAAACAGCACAAATAAACAAAAACTCCCCTCTTGCAAAGGCATTTAAATATATTTCTCTCTGTGCATGGCTGCATGCCACTACTCATAACTAAGCTGACGAGTCTTTCGCATCCGGGAAAAAATTATTCATTACCAGTCGGCGGCGGTTGTGTGCGTGACATGTTATTTTGGCATCGTCCGCCTGCCGAAGCGGAATGATTGCACCGTGGATGGGCGCGATGCGGATGAATGCATATTTTTCCTCACTTAGCTCGTCACGTTATTATTCACAAAGCCGGATACTTTGAGTATAAATGACATGTTGTTAAGAACCGAAAGACAAAGCCCGACAAGACGAAGCTCGTATTAATTCAATTTCGCTATATTCTACTTGTGCGCCATTATACCTCCACATGTTCTTTGTTCATGTGCGAATACACGCCGCCTCTCATCCGGCATCCATCTCGGATAATCTCGACAACCAGTGAAGTCGACAATGCTTTCCGTCGGCATAAATGCTCCTCCAGTGCCCTGGGCAGCCTATTTTAACTAAATTACATTCATGTTTATGCTCAATCAGTATCGCAGAAATACAAGCGGAATAATATTTTTATTATACGTGATATCGATGAGAAATATTAAACCAAAATGTGAGGTGCATTTATTTATACATCACACCACATTCAAAACTTTATTATTGCATAATTTATTGCATGCAGGTGAATAGTTGAGGTTAAAAATTGGTGATCTTATTCGAATTAAAAATAAATTAAATCAATTAGTTTCGAATGTTGTGCATTTCTTCGATAAGACAACAAGACTGACTAGTTTAATTCAAAAATATTTCTTAGAAGTTTTTTTTTAATGAAAACTGGCAGGAAAATTAGTGAAGATAAAAAGTAAAAAAGTTTCAAAATGGAAAAATCTGTTGTAGTTTACGAATAATCCAGCATTTTGCAGCAGACTGCATAAATTTGTAACCTCTGAATTGCAATTAATTTTGACTAACTCATTTCTTTTTTTAGACACGCAATATATATTATTTTCCAGAACGTGTGAACGTGGTAAACTGTTAATAAATATTTAAAATCTTGTGTTTTTGATCCGCATTTACGAAAATTTGTAGCAAAAAAGAACACACTGACCAAAGCAATATGCCGAAATTCGTCTCAATGCAATAAATATCAGATACTTCGAAATCATAATGAACGAAACGTTTAAAATCCAGTACATTTTGTTTTATTTTGATTTATCAACAATATCTAATTATAAATAGAACTATGCATTTTCGAAATAATTCTCATATCCAATTCGGCAGCACTCCAAAAATAAATATCTAGTAAAGTTATGCATCCTTTGTGCTAACCTGGATCAAAATCAATGCCCCGATATTCGCACGCATTTAATTATTTTTTATTGAAAATACCTGTCATAAGGCTTTGTCAGAAAAGCACGATGACAACCGCGCAAAAACGTGCGTACGTGCCGATGCATGTCGGTTGTTAAATATCAGCGCCGGCGGCAGGAAAAACACGGGGGGCCGATCGAGCGCATCGCCCGCATTCGTGCGGAACAAAAGTGTGCGCAGATCGGCGGCGGCCGCATTGGCATTTTTCGAATCGCCGCCGGTGGCATCCCGTTGTCGCGCTGCCGGCAACACGCCAGATGTGTCTCGATGTTGCGATTGAAATTATATTACGCCACGCGCGGCAGGCGGCATGTAATCTACATGGAATAATGCAAATTGGAAAAAAAAAACTCGCCTAACGCAAACGCTAAAGCAGACGATGATAAAATTTTACGCGCCGCGAAATTTTACGATGCGAAAGATACATTTGGCTGACACTTTCTTACTTAACAACCCTTCTTAACCGCCCAAACCACTCAAAAAGTGCTGCAAACTCATGCTGACATTAAAAGTGGAGCTTTTCAGCACGTTGTTAACGCGCCTCACAAAGTCTTTCGGTGGTTTTCGTGCGTGAAGGTGATGTTTAATGTTTTACGGCCTTTTTTTCCTGCCACCTGCCACATGATGAGTTCGATTGGCGGTGGTTGTGCCATCTAAACAGCGTGATTGATGGTGGAGGCGCCAAACAGTGATCGCAAACTGAGAATGAAAAATGTCATACGTCGATGTGATTCACGTCCCTTGTGATGCACTATTGTTCGTGGTTTGTTCAAGCCCCATGTGGGGAGATGCAATTTACCATTGTTGACCAAAGTGGTGCAGAAAGGTCTATGAGTTGAACGATTGAATTTGAAATGAAATTTTATGGAAAACTAGTTGATCATTGTTTGCCCTAGCACATTTTATTAAAACTTCTCATAAAAACGAAAGCTATCAAATAATTCAATATTTAAATATAAAAATACACATAAATAAAATAGTTTACGACATCCTTCAAAAATCCTGTTTTCTTGGTTGTAACCACCAAAACTAATTCATTCTTGTGTTATTTAGCTCAGCAAATAAAACGCGAGTAATTTAATTTCACGCATCTATAACCCAAGTTTGACCAAAGAACTAAATATTTCGATAACATCTTGAAAACTGTAGTAGGTTTCAAATAAACAACTCTTTTGATTTATGCATCATGGCATCCAGGCAGCTAGCTATAAACCCAAAGAAATCCAGAAACGTTCAATACCGCTGCACGCAGACGACATAGTTCAATTTATTTTTCGATTAATTTTTTACCCGGCCTTGATATAGGACTGTGCCAGCAGTGGTGGCACGCGCTTAGCATGCACCTTCATGATTTATTACTGGTATTGTTGGTGATGGTCGCGCTGGCGGTGGCAGCGCTGAAGAAGACGCTCCTGCGCTCGCCAGAAAAGAGCGTGATACGTATGCAAAGAGCTGCCCTTCACATTTCGTCAGCCTTTACGAGGACGCGCGCTCGGTTTATAATTTATGCAGGCGCACTTTTCGAAGACGGAGGCCGGGCAAATTGAAGCGTCCGTGGTGCATGCGCCGGTGGATAAATAATGCACACGCGCGACGATAAAATGCGTTCCTCCACATAATATAGGCAGTCCTCCTAAGAAATCAACTGTCCTGCGCCGCTGTCGCTGAAGACGCGTAAATATTAATCAGCCAGATGCATGTTGAAAATAGAATGCATCTCATCAAAGACGATGTGTACCCTCTTTCGCATATCATCATATTTCCACCTTACATCCTGCGGGAGACAATTTAATTCAGGTGTGCGCTGCGAAAATATTTATTCGGCAATTACATTCACCACGGTGAGTGCCTACTTTGCGAGTTACTGATAAGGTCCTGGGAGTGATTAGGAAAGTGCATCAAGACGGAAGAAAGGTGGATCGTTGGTGAGGAGTGGAAAATGTCAAGTCATTGTGGGGTGGTGAGAAGTGGCACGATAATTGTTTGAGTAAAATGCAAACGTCAACATCTACGCCAAGTTCTCTTGGATTTAGTATCAGTTCAGCGTCTCGCATGTTAATTATTAATATCCGTGGCGTTCTTTGTTGTTCTTTTTAATCCGTTGCGCTACTGCCTCAGATGCACATAAAGCCATGACGCGACGGTTCATCAATTAACATTAAGCACTTCAGCGCTACACGGCGAGAGATAAGCTTTGAATGTGCAAACTTGGAGACTAACTGTTTTAAGAAAAAGCTTTTAACTACCAAGTTTTAGCGCAAAAAGTTCAAATTGCAGAACTAAAAAAGTTGCCCGAACTTTTGATATTTTATACAGCTATACCTGAATTTTATTTCATTGTGCATTTTTACACAACATCCAGCTGCTGGAGAAGGTGATTCGAAGTTTTAGAAAACAGCACTTCATCGGCGTGCGCGCGGCAGTTGGATTTTTAATGCGGCCTCCTTAATTTAAGTGCTGTAGTTTATAATATAGCTTAATTAAACGCAATTCAGCGGTTCCAACGACTTGAAGTCGACGAGAACATGTAGTATATGCATGAGGTATCTTTTAAGCTTTTCCGGCGTCAGTGATGAATTGAAATGGAGGCGTTAAAAGCACGCCGCAAGTAGTCTCATCCATCAGGATTAATTGAGAGTTTAAGAAGTTATCATCGTTTGCGTGTAGCTCATTCGTGCGTGCGCCGCGACGCTGGTGGCGGTGACGGCGGCGTTGACGACGCGATGAAGCTGTTAGCTGTTGGCAATTTAACAGTTGCTACAGTTTCGCCATTTAGTTCGTTAAACTTATCAGTGCGAGCGCGTGAATGGCGATGCCAGCAAACTGGTAACGATGCAAATATGCGCCAACGCGCGCTGGCGATGCCATCACTTCGGTGTCGCCTGAACGCCACCGCCACGCAGCCACACCGCTTCCATCCCGGATTTGGCGCACGCCTTCCAGTGGCTGCACAAAATAGGTTTCCGATGGCGGCCGGAGTAAGTTGCAAACACTGCGCTGTCGCTTGAAAAAGCGGCTGCTGGCGCTGGCACTTTGAAAGTTGGGCGGCAAGTCGAAGTTGACGGCGAATTCGAGTCAATTACTTACAAATTGGTAACGATTATCTGCATTGTTGTACGAGGGACAGCGAAAATTCCGACGTAGTTTGCATCTTAACAAATCAAGCTCATGCGCAGGCTGAAACAAAGAGCAACACGGAGAGAGAACAAATGGGAGGATGAAAAACTAATTTGGAACTTTTATTAAAACCCGTAAAAAAGTTGCGGGCATTCTTTTGATGTAACATATCGCATTAGGGCGTTTTCACGCCTTCTTTACGCATGTGCCTTAATTTAGTCATGAAACATTAATGATTTTATCCGGAAGCTAAAAGCGCTTACAGCTCAAACGTATTTACAGCTTTTATGTGGGTACTTACTTGACCGCTTCTTCCTTGACAGTTTAAGTGGAGGTTTGTAATATAATCCACCTACAGGCATCAATTATCTTGAATATACTTAGGCAGCCTCAGACTACGTGTAAAATATTTACTTATATCATCCTGTACATAATTTGGCTTGATTATCTTAAATATTAAATGTTAAGAAAACTGAGGAGATGACGAGTCATGGTACACTTGGTGGTAATCTGATTATGTTTACTATGGGCTTACTGTAATGCTTAAAAATATTTTGTAATACTTCTAAACCGCCTCGATAGTTTGGATCAATTTTGTGTGGCTACTATGAAAGGAAGAAGTTTAAACATCAAAACCACAATTGGTATAAATTCAAATTGAAAAATATCTGAAAAGTCAATTTCCACTTTGCATGAAATTAATATCTCGCTGTAAGCACCCGAATCTCGTTGGTCGCAAGCGGATTTCCGCAAATTATCAAACTTTCGCACGAATGAGAGGCTCCCAGCGGCAAACGGAGCAGTGCAGGATTTGATTAATAATCCGTGCCGTCTCGTCTCAGACCTTCAGCCAAGGTCTGCGCGGCGATGACCGTGAGCGTCCGGCAATTAAAACTTCAATTTCCGGCCGGCAGCTAACCGGATTAAGGTACGATTTCACGCGGCCCGACCGCAGTAAACGTATAACAATGGGGCGGCGGTGCGGTTTGATGCAGACACCCAATGCCGCCGCACTCGGGAGAATATCCGAAGCGCGGTGTCGATGTCGGCGCCCGGCGCGCGCTGAGACACAATGCGCCGTGTAATCGCACGATTTATTGTCCGAGCGCGAGTGCGGCACGTGCCGGGCGGCCGGCTGGAGGCGGTCACGTGTCGCCGCCGACTAACAGATTGCTCACCCCCTTCGCTCGTAAGCAGATAAGCCAACAATAATAAGTCGGCGATATTTACAGATAACTGTCGATTCGTCATTTGGTGCATTAACACCCGTGACGGGGCGATTCAAGACCTATTTACAACCCTCTACACCCGACCCCCACACGCTGCGAGCACTCTTAACAAGACCCGTCAAAACATCAAGTGATATGAATGTAGTTGATATTTCCAGTGTGAAAACTCAATTAAAGAAGGTTTGATAAGTGTGGTGCAGAAGTTGGTAAATAAAAAGGAAGCATAGTTGCTGATAATGAAGGGTGTTGGAATGTAATTTCCTATTCGTTGCAACATCCCCATCGCAACGATAACCAAGAAATAAATGAGAAGCGCGTACCTCGAAGGGAATACTGAACACCATTGACAATCGCAAGTAGTCAGTTCGCGCAATCGCGATTGCCATCAACCGAAGCCGGTTTGCTCATCGACTAAGATGGTCGGAAGTAGGGTTGTTCAAGGAACAACGTTCACGCTGAACGAGTATAAGAACCACGCATCTTTCAACTTGATGTTTGAAGCGTTTGAACTAGAGAGACGTCCGAAATTTTCCTGTGAATCCTGCAAGTTTCTGAAACACCACCAAAACGCGGATGAGGTCGACCGAAAACTTGCGCCATGATAATAAACTTTTACTCCATGGCTTCTTTAAAATACCATTTTCTCATTTGGCCATTTTCTCATTTTCATTCTACCATTCCACCCGGCGTCATTTTATTTTTGCGGTGTCTATATCAAGCGTTCGTTTGTTCGCGCCCGCCACCGCCGCCGCTGGTTTCTTAATCGCCCGTCCATGTGCGCCGCGTGTTAAGTTCTAGGATAATAGAGCAGGCGCCAACGACGACTGCTAATTCCATCATAACTTTCTTGATTTACTCGCTTTATCTTTTAAATTAAGCGTCGCTTAATTAAATCGCTAATACCCTCGCGGGCATGCAATCGCCGCCACTGCGGGAGCTTTTTTCGCATCGGCGTGTTTTTCAGCAAATTGCGCGCCAGTCGCTAACATCTTCATTTCCTCGAAAAGCCACGAATTTTCTCCAGCGGCAAATGTAATATAATTACTTCTTTGACTGTATGCGTGCTTTGGCGAGCATTTTATGCGCACCGAAATAAAAATCAACACGAATAATTAATACAAAGAGGTCGGCGAATAAAAAAGTCGATTTAAATTCAGGTAATTCAATTTCAGCTTTAAATTAGCTTTGAAAGCCTCGAATTCATGTGGATAATCGAAGCAAACAGATTAATAACTGCATAGGAAGCATTTTAATATTTTACTGCTTTTTCGCGCTGCTTAATCCAACGATTTGCAACCGAATTGCATGATAACTTCACTGACACTTAAATAAATCCTCAATTTTTCTAGAAAAAGAAATATTTATTTCTGATTAAAATTTAGTTAGAAGTACAAATGAAGGAAGACTAATAGAAGCCTAACCGGTAAATCCTCCATACTGTAATGATGAAGTTTTATATCTATTATCTCTCTTAATTCCAAATGCAATCATGAGTATAGTTCCATAATGTGCTTTTAGTTTACCATGTGCGTTGTTAATTATGTTTTAAAATATTCATTGAAAGTCCCTCTAATTTTAATAAATGTAACCACATGCAGACCTACAATATATTAGTCCTATTGCAGATTATTTTTCAATAATATAAAATACCATTCTTCTACCATATATCCCTCATCATTGAATTGTAATCAAGGATATGAAAATTATAGAACCCAACTTCTAATTTAATTTTAAGTCGTTTTCCAATCTTATCATGCATGAATCCAATTTTCACTTTCTCACAATGCCTATAGCAATATAGCAATAGTATCAATTTTGTAGTAAACTTCACGTTTTCCAGTAAACGCATTTATGTTTCCATCAATATTAATTATTTAAATAGCACAGTATGTTAGCTAGTTAATAATTTCTCGGGATTTCACTGCATTCCTACAATATTCACGCACGTACCTGTGGAAATTCCTCGCCAATTTAAAAGGATAAAATTTCGTGTACAAATAATCGGCGCAGCTTCGCGCGGTTATGCAGAGGGATCAGTCTTTATTTCATGGTTTGTATCCAGCCGACTCCGACATGCCTGGAATAGTTGCGGACCATGGAAGCTTCGAGCCCGTTACACCATAATTATGCCGTTATTCGCAAGTTGTGAATAATGAATATGCGAATGTGGGCGCTACCGAAAAGTTCGCCCCAACTTGAGGATAATCACGCAGGCAGTAAGTTATAATCGAAAACGGTTCTTCATTATTAATCCACTCCTCTAAAAGTGAGTTGTAGGGATAGAAATTGGAGAAAATCATCAAGCAAAGAGTGCCCAGCAACATTATACAGGAACTATGTATTTGAAATTCTTAGTAAATGATAGTAGTCGGATAATACTAACGTGTTTTGGATCATTTCAATTAAAACTTGATAATGGTTATGAAATAGAAAGTTTGTAGATTCATCGACATATCATTTACCTGCTTTGGTATTTTCGACATCTCAATAAAAAAGATCAACTTTTACTATTCGCCAATTGCCACCCTGAAAAATGCTGCAAAACATCAACTAATTTCAATATACACAAACCATCATGTCATCTCCCCAATCGCCACCACCGAAAACTATCCATCCATAACTTCGAATTCAACCACGCTAAATAACAATTTCAACTTAACAGATTTATTGAGTACATTTGTTCCCCGTATATGCAATAAAACCTAACCTTCTACCAGATCAGAGAGAAGTAGTTAGAGCCGCTGAATGGTGTGCAAAGTACTTATTGTAAAGCGTGAGGAGTAATGAGTTTGACGTGAAAGTTACAATTGACAGAAGAGTTTTCTTTTGGTTTTAAAATAAGATATTAGAATGAGTGTGTCATGTATGTGCTCAGTTAATGGAGATGTGCGAATAGAGAATTTTCAATAAATAAAGAATTTTCGGTTACTTTTTTCTGCAAGGTCACAAATAGTTGGTATGTTTGCTACCAGTTTGACAAATTTTGATTGAATATCATGGCAGTGACTTTATTTATAAGAAATATAAACAAATGCATATCATTGCTACTTATATTTCGCCATAGTTGCCATTTCTGACTGTTGTCAATCTCTGTACGTACCCGACATATATTACATTGACCGTTCCGTATATCGTATTCTGAAGATGTTTCCGGAGATAATCAAATACATAACTTCCTTCATTCGAGAACAGTGCGTCCGACCAACCACTGGGCAGGAACAGTTTAACGTTGCTTTACGAATTGGGACAACTGTGCCAGACTTCCTGGCTAAGATATTAAGAGAGCAGCAAGCTTTCGCCATTAAAGCTGCCGAAGCCAAACTTAGGCAACAAATGGTCATCTACTCGCGCTACGAATAAATCACGTGATTATCAAAGATGCAAAGACTGTACTAATCACAGCGTTGCTACATATATCGTATATTTGCAGGGATTTCGCCAAAGCAGCAAATAGATGACAACGTGTGATGTTCCTTTTCGATAATTATGATTTGGCAAACATGAGCTTTTTGTACATGAATGGGAATTATTTCTATAATTTTTCTATAAATGGCTTTATTATTTTTTAATAAAAATTTTAATAAAAATATTTTTAAATATAGTTGACGATTTTTATGGCGAGTTATTTGACGTTGAGTCACAAGCTACACAGAATTCAAATATCTTTTCATGTTCACGCATTAATTAAAGTTTGTGTTTTAATCTCATATATTCCCAGCTTTATATTACAATATTATACGGTTTCTCGGATAATTGAAGTAATTGTTTAGGACTATTGGTCAAATATATTTTTTCCAAATTCAAACTGACCTCACGGCAGCTACCTCTCTGTAAGGTTAAGATACACAGAATGTTGCAAACCCGAAATTTTCAATATGCAACATGTAGAACATATATATATAAATATAAAATCAGTCCAACAAAATGCCACCAATTTTTGTAATAATGTTCCCAAAATTCATCCGCTCACAATAAACCTTCCTTATCATAAGCGTACCCGTTTTTAAAAATTAATTTACAAGCTTACCTTTATGAAAGGTAAACATGACCCAGTATTATACGCCGCATTATGAATGAATTTAGCTTTTATTTCGCACTCTCCTTCCTCAAAAAATACTTTTTACATTTTCCGTACCTTGCATCATGTGCGTATATTTTATTGTTCAGCTTATCGCAAAAAATTACGATGCCTTTTATGCACCCTGCAGTGAAATATTAATGTTGTTGCGGAAGTTTGTCATCTCAGCGCCGTTAGGTAAGTCGTCAGTTGTTAGCATGGGCTGGGAGCGGCGGAAATATCGGTACCCAGCACGCTGCCGATGTCGATGAAGTAGGTCGCGAGATGTCCGACCCTCGTTGTCGCCGAATTTGCTCGCCAAGACGTCCCTCACGTTTTTTTTCTTTGCCCATTGTCCGCCTTCCCTCAATCGCAAATATTTCCATGGGAAACCCGCATCACTCGAGTGAATTTTAATATTCACACAAGTCAAACAAATAGTAATGTCGGAATTTGTTGTCGACTTTTCAAACGCTGCAAATATGTGAAATTATACCGTAAAATTGAAAATATACGTGTTAGTTTAAAAACCTGTTTTCTCGGAAAGTTTAACACTTGTTCGGTTAAAAATTTACTAGGAGCGTGCAGGATTGACGCAGTCCTTCGCTGCCGCCTGCACCCAGTTGCATGCCGGCACGTCGACAGGAGTTAGGAAAGTTCAGGAAACGCATTATATAAATCATGGTAGCGAAACACTGCACTTGCAACACATGCAACCTATTTCGGTAGATACACTAGGCAGCTTTCCAATTTTATAATTCCAAACTTCATCATTTTCCGCCTGGTCGGGGTGAATAAAAATAAATAATGGCATTGGATATTTGCATTGGTGGCGGAACGCTCACCGCTGCCAGCAATTCGTTTAACGATCAACAAACAACTCGCAAACAATGCCAAATAAAGTTAAATAATATTGAAGGAACTTGTGGGCAAGCTAACTGAGTTTAGGTTAGGTTCATGAGTGTAATTAATTTATTTGTAGTTAGGACAATACACCGAAATGTCAATCAAGGTGAAATGAAGTAAATTACAATTCAAATAAATTCACATGACTTTGGGCTTATTATTTAAAGTTTCTAGAATTTAGGCTGAAACTAACAAATTTTTCAGAATGCGCATCAAAAACTGTCAACTTGATCTTTAAACTGACATTTTATACATTTTGACTTCAATTTTATTTATATGACGAAATGCAAAAAACATATTTAGTTGTTCTTTCAGTATCGAGTTTTATATTACTTCCAATCAATATTTGAAGAACACGTATAGTAATATTCTTTATCTATGCAAAGTAAAATCTTAAAACTAGTACCAAAACTTATCCACGTTTTATGGAAATTCCTGATCTACTGGAATATAAAGAGGCCCAAACAATAAAATATTCATTGGTGTTTTTCATTTATTTGCTTCAGAAAGAACAATTTTCTAAACTGACAAGAATAATTTTCGCTCAATGTTTGGGGTTTACACAAGAAATAATACACCTTTGAATGATTGATTCCATTTTTTTGAATTCCGCATTAAAAATTCAATAAATCCTGCATTTGTCCAATCAGTTTCTTGAAAATCAACAACTGGACGATTTCCCCACACATGAAATGAGAAATCTAATGCAATTTAGGCGCTATTTTCACATGTTTGTATCCAAAGCGAAAGGACACATTTCGAACCCTAACCCCACAACCATTTGAAATTTGTGAATAATTCAATACATCCGGCATTTCCCCAGAAAAAGGGAAATATAAATAAGAGTTGCGTGTCGTAGCAACTCTTTCGATGTGTGCACCCTATGTTGATCAATTATTTAGCACATTCGTGTCGGTATCATCAGAACGATTGAATTTAATCTAACGTTATTAAAATTCTCCGCCTCTTTGTTCCGCCCGTCGGCTTGCATTTATTCAATTAGGGTTGAAATTTTAATCGCTCTAACGAATTCAACGAACCGATAGACGAATGAAATGCGCATAGCACATGATGTGGGTGATCTTCTGCATCTTCGTAATTTATTCGCCGCGTGCTTAAACTCGTCATAAAGCTAGCAATTGCTAATTTATTACGCCGCGTTAAGACGTATTTCAAGGGGGAGAAAGAGAAGACAACGCACTCGTTTATCATACTTAATGGGTAATTTCGTGCGTGCCGCAACGCACGATGCGCGATTAATGTAGCAATGCGTGAATCAACAATTAAGCGTGATTAAATGATTAAGTCAGGCGCTAGATGTAACACAGTCGAAAGTTAGTGCATTCTGCAACGTGGTACGTTGGCATTGTTCATATTTGCTTCTTGTAAGTTATTACTCCCTTTGCCTCGCAATTAATGTGGCTGTCATTGTCAAGGGAATTTTTTTTTTTTAATTATTTTGCACGCATATGACATGCTACTAAGTGAATGTGTTATGATATCATGGCTAGGGGCCGGACTGAATGAATTAAAACCAATTTGGTCGACCATTGTACAGTCACGTGATGCTTTTATCAATTACAGTTGCAAGTCGCTGGTTTGCGGTCGGGACGGGCATGTAATTCAATTGCATTGTCGATAGTGGTCGGGTGGTAATGGAAATGCAATGCGACGGGAAAAGTGGCGTCGATTTTAGGGTGGAAGTTAATAAGAACGTCGGTGGGCAGTTTTGGGGTGCGATACGCAAACACGAACGCTGTCGGTTGCACGACAAACCACCCAGATGCCTATCGGTTTATTATAGACATAGAATGTATTTATTGCCGTTGTGTCCCGCATGTGAGCGTTGACTAATTTTCCCAATTGTAGCCTACCTGATTAAACGGCGGTGAAAGTTGTCAACTCGTTGCTAATCCAAATAGGAAATGAGTCGCTGAAGTAATTCACAAAGGGGACTTTTGTTTTGTACAATATTCCGTATTAGGTTAGATTTTGAAATAATAATCATAGATTTTCTTACATTTGCAATGAAATCTTCGTTTTGAAACCTGACAACTACTATAAATTGCAATAAAACTTCATAATGTCAGCGATTTGATATGAAGCATTTATTATTCATGGAGTGTAAATAATTTAGTTAGAAAATGTTCATCAATACTACATACAACTATAATAAATCTAGAACTAAATCAAGATAGAACAGAAAATAAATTTATTTATCATATAAACATATATCAGCAAGTTGCAAGATTATTTTCGCTTACAGGTTTTAAAATATTAACTAAATAAATAACTACACTTGACAAAGATTCAACTTTTTGTTATAGGTTAATCTAAATTATCAACTATAGCTCTCTAATATCCTTTCAAATGTTGAGGTCAGTTAACTCTTTAAATTTTAAATTAAAACATATCACATTTTTCCTTCCTGCATTAATACACGACTTTATCCCTGTACCAAATAAACCCAATAATCTCATAATACATAAATTAAAGCTCCATATGAATGTGATTCCCCCTACCAATACTAGGAATTAAGTTTTATTACAAATCCGATAATAACGAAGTTATGTGATTAAAATAAAATATAAATTGTTCTAATATTTGGTATAATAGAATAACATTTTTGTCAAAATAATTTTTTTCTGGGACAGAAATCAAGCACCATATTATAGGGTAAAGTAAATAAATTAATATCAAATCAATTGTCAAGAGGTTTGCAATTCTCCTCAATTCTCTTCAATTTATCAGTTCATATCAGTTTTAGTTTTGAGTGTACTGCCAATAAAATCTAAGGATTTTGTAAACAATGTGGGTGTATTGGTATATTTAGTCCAAATCAGAACTGATATTTTAATCCTCTCTCGCATATGTGGTAATGTTCGAGGTTTTCATCCGACCCTATTCGCATCTGTCACAAGAAGAAAGCGCATTAGTCAAACATTAAACATAATCGTCGACGTGGCGTACAAACAGACCGAGCGAAAGTCAACACATGAATAAAAAGGATCAATGCATTAATGGAAATCGTCGAGTTTATCGAATTGATGTGACTGGCAGAGCGCAAACATGCCTCACCCGCAAATCCATCCGATCGTGATGTGATGCCAGTCGCGTCCAGCGCTGATTATTAATGAGCTTTTCATCGTTGTGGTGTTATTAAACGCGCCGGCAGCGATGCACGCACGAATGATAATAATTTTTGTATTTGCGTATTTGCTCATTTGCCTACCGGCCGGATACACCACGGTGAGGTCTTATTGTCCAGTCGGGGATTCTGAACCGGTGGAAAGCGAATTGCAAAATTACAACGCTTTCAATTCCGGCGCCAGTGTGCTGTTTGCCCACCAACGTTTTTTGCTAATAAAATCTCTCGTTATAGACGCAGCGCATTTTTAATTGGAACGCTAAGCGCAAATTTAAAAGATTACGATGAAAAATAACCAAATAAGCCGAATAGGCCCAGTGCGATTATACCCGCTGGTATGCTGGTTCGGCTTTGCTTTGTTGAACGCGCAATTATCTCGGATTATTTATTAGCATTTTCCCGAACGGCGCGCCGGAAAATTGTTTAATGTGCGCACGTAATTTTTCGCGATGCGTATGTCTTCTTCCTTGGCCCATAAAGATGATATTTTTTGCAGAGCTGGTAGGCGCGTAGAATTATCCAGCAGTTTATGTCGGCTTATTAGCTCCCTGGTGTATCCCGCTTTTTTCCTCGATTTTTTGTGCGTTCCACTTAACTCGTGGCTTATGTGCCAATATATATATATATATATATATATTATGATGCGCGAAATTTTTAGCGTCGTAAGCTCATAAAATATGCTTTATGTGTTTTCATTGTCCATGCTCCAGTCCAGCGAGCCCATACTAACTTACGAGATGGTTTGAGCCAGGAGCGGTCGCGATGGGCGCAATCGTGTTGCAAATTTATACGCATATGGTGCACATGTGAAACGCCTCGGCGCGGCTGACGGGCTGAAAACAAAAGAACGTAACGTCCGCTAAGACAATAAACCAGGAGTTACGTCTGCGTCTGCTTGCCTGCAGCGACAAATTCGGAAAAACGTTGAGTACATTGGGTGCATTTCGGAACCCACCATCAGCCACCAAGCATCGAGCGATTGCATTTGGCTGCAAGAAAGAATTCTGAAACTAAACCGCTGGAGTACGTTTTGGATTTTTAACGGCGCCGGATCAAGTGCCTATCGAAACGCGAACAAATGTTGTTTACGCTCGCTCACGTGCTTGAATTTAAATTTTTTGATTTATCTGAAAACGCGCGTAATTCACCCGTGAGCCGGGAAAAATTACACGATGCCCAACTGTGCGTACTCAATGAATCAGGCCGGTGGCGGCTGCAATGGCGGGTGCATACGAATCCAATTACAATCCGGCACGCGAATAAATAATAAAAGCGGCGACTGGAGACCGTTTCGGAGGAAACGCTTTGCACCCCGTGTCGTTTCTTTTTGTTTTTAGCGACGCATTAATCTCGTAATCTCGTAAATATATTTACGTATGACGTACGTGGCTAGGCAAAGCCGTTCAAATGCGTATTTTTACGTCAACAGACGTTCTGTGTTTTATGCTTTTGCCGAAAATGTGTGGTGGACGAGTTTGCATTTTAAACTGCTTAGTTTCGTGACATATGGGACAAAAGTCCTTGAATGGAACACAAATAAGCTGCTGTACATATAGTACATACATTTAGAATGATTAATACCCCAACAACTCGTAATTGTTGGGTTCTAATGAATATATAGAATGGTAACTGTCCATTATATTTCACTTTGAATATGGGAAATTATTTTACCATTGCCATTTTAGAAGGAAATTTAATTGATAGTAAATTTTTTTATAAATTCTAGATTGAATCAATAAAAATAGAAAAATATCTCTTTTAATATGATATTGAATTAATTAGAAATTTAATTTAATTTATGTTTCTATCATTAAAATTTGTATCGCTGAAAATAAAACGGCTTTATTGGTTTATGTTGCACAACCAATGTCAAAAATTTGTATACTATTTGTTATAAAAAAAATTTTTATAGACGTGAATACATTTTACGATGACATTTAATTTCTTCTCATTTTTGCACCTCGAAGTCAAATCAACTTTTAATATAGTTTAGTATATTAACAAAATATTACAATAGAATAATTGTTATGTAAGGTTTAAAGAATGCATTAAATATATCACTGTTTTATATCAAGCCTTGTACCATTTAAATATAGCTTCAACAAAAGCGTTAAATTACTACCTCAAATTTGCATAAATTGTACTGTTCAAAATTTATTCGTACTTAAACTTCGTATTTGAATGCGTGCCACATATTAATAATAAACCACACACGAAAGTAACATCGTCACAAAGAGTTGAAAACCGCACTACACCACCAAATTCCCTCCGTCCCGGATAAATAACAATCTACCCGAAGTATTTTTTTTTTGCAATTCAGACACCATATTCAACGGGCTTGTTATACTTGTTATAAATAAACTCCTCGACGTACAACGCACGCATTCCATGGAACATATGAATACGTAATAAGTAGCTAACATTTGTGCGCAGTCTTGGTATATGGGGTTGGCCGGGCAGCGCGCACGTTCGGCACCTAATGGCTCATAAAAACTGATATTAAATTCAATTTACTTCCTCCTGCAACGATACCACCAGCCGACCCTTCGACATTTCTATTTCCATCTTTGGTTTTGTTTTTCCTGACGCCTGGCGCGTCATCCGCCATTACAACCAACGTCCACCCTCGCAATCGTCGTATTAATGTCCCGACACTATACGACCACGGACTTTTTGTCCTTATTCCATACAAGTTCTTTATTTGCTGCATTTCCTACTATCCTAGTTTTTCAACATGTTACTACGTTTCATGCCGTCTCCGTATTCTTCATATCATAAACACATCGGAGGTGGCACTGTACAGTGGGTACGAAACAGGAGATTGAGTGGAAGGTCGGTCTAAATAAAGCAACATAATATTACTTAGTGGCATAATTTGGTGTCATTAAAGCAGCCCTTGTTGCTCGCCGCCAAGTGCATGGACTTTGAGGGCGCGTTTATGGTATCCGTGACGGGTAGGCTGGGGTTCTAATAGATATACACCTGTTTCGTGTTTTATGTTTTAGTTATTCGCACTACGGCGCACCTCGTTAGAGAGGAGTTTAAAATGTATTAAAATGGAAAAAATGTGCGATTTGTGGTTGGTGAGGTAATAAAATGTAGGGAATTTGGTTTGAAATTGTACAGACTATAAATGATTAGCTTCCACATTAAACAGGGGGTAATAATAGGCAGTGTATTGTATTAACATTTTATTTCTTCGCTTTGTTTTATAGCATTTTTAAAATTCCTTATTATTTTTTGAACTACAGCTCTATTTTATGCACTTAATAGAAATCTAGAATTGTAACATGTGTGATTATATTTTGTATTGCTACTTGTTTTTTTTTCTTTTTTTTTTTCTATGTTTGCATGAGTGGAGATATTGTGTTGATATATTATGGCATTTATTGTATACACGTTAAAACGTATTGCTGTTTAACAGAATAAAAATGTGAAATGTATGAAAATTTTACGTCAAAGAATCTTTGTTTTCTATTAATTTCAACAATTTCATCAAAAATATGTGCAGTTAATACCTACTTTAGGAAGTTACTTTTAATTTTTGTTTCCTTTTTGTTCAAAATACATTTGCTCAGCCAACATTCAAGATAAAACAAAACTTCAAAAAACAAAACTTCAAAAAAAAAAACTTCGAAAATAAGCTCAAAACTTAGCCATGATCGAAAAATGTTCAAACACGTAACATTAAATAATTTTGACGGATTGCGTGAACAAGTTCTTAAAGTGATTTAGTAGTAGAATAATCAAAAAAAAAATTTATCAACCCTTCCAAGTAAATATCAAAAATTCTTCTAATTAATAGCGCCCTTATAGATATTTAGTAAAGCCCTTAAAGTTTCCAGGACATTTTTTGTTATAACTTCAACAATGTGCTGACTGAAATAATTGGGCTTAGTAGAGTTCTTAATTAATCAAATGATGATTTCCCGATTTTTTATCTCTCCAATATTAAATTCCTTTCTGTATATTTTTACTTGTTTGTTACTTATCAAACCTCACTGCTGCAATACGATCTAAATGTTAATACAAAACGTGTTACTTTTTTCTGTTTGCAAATCCACTGAAATGAGTTTTCGTTTCTTTCCGCCCCCGAGGGCATTGGATTCACAACGTAGTCGCATGTTGTCGTTTTAATCAGCGCTTGGGAAATTAACCGCGCGTCCCCTCAACTGCGAGATCGTTGTACACCCCGTTTTGTTTGCATATTGTTCGACACTTCTTTTCTTTGCGTTCGACGTGGTATAAATACACAAATGCACAATGCACTACTTCCGCATCGATTGCTGATGTACCACACCAGGATGCCTCGGGCACGCTTGCACTCTTCTACGCTCCGAACCCACCCTTTTATTCCAAGATAGCAACATAACGGCTATGAACGTGATCTCATAATGAACCTTACTTGATGTGCTTGTGCTCTATAAGAGTTTAATGCAGCTGTTGCTGTGTTATCAATTGGAACAAACCCCTTTTAGTAGGAGCTAAGGGGGTAGTGGTGATCTAAATTAGAGCGTAATGTCAATTTATCACTCGCTGGTAATTATACAGTAATGCAAAGTAAATTGTACAACAAGTGCATTACGCGACTTTTCCGGCTAGAAATCGTGCAGATGTTCAAGAGGTGGATGCGGAGCTGCAATTTGATAATCCGTAATTCGTAACAGCAATAACACAAGTACGACCAGTGTTAGGGATAAATCAATAAAAATACACGCGTGCCTGGCAAATCGTTAAAGCTCGCGGCACACACTTTGTTTATTGAGCAATTAAGAATGTTTGTCGTGGGGTAGGAGTTATGAAATGAGTTGCCTGGATACAGCTGGAGTGCTCGGCGCAATTAAACAATAAATGTAATACAGCCTCAGTCGCAACAAAGTAAGACAAAGTGTAACAAAGTGCGTTGTGGGGCGGAGTGCTTTCGGCATAAAACACTACACAAGTTAACATCGCACACTTTTCCAGCACTTCACACCTCGACATAAATTCACCCGAAATTTCGGGTATAGACGACAATATCTCCGCAAATATACAAACAAGCAATTACATGTTAGATCCACCTACAGACCTAAATAAAACATGGATAAACTCCGAAAAACTCCGGATTGATTAAACAGCGTGTGATGTGACAAGTTAATTAATGATTACAATTATTACCACCGTCCACCTCCCCATCATTCTTCAATGCGACGCAGTGTGGACTTTTTGTTTATTTCCGGCGCTGTAATAAAACGCACGCGTTAATTATATGCATGCACGATGCATCCGAAAATGATGTGCTGGGGGCGGCATAACAACCCGGCTATAACTCAACACCGAATAATTTTTATTTTATTTCCTGTGGCGCGGAAGTTGACAGTTAACGTTTCGCAGTCGTTAAAATGAGTTTTATGATTTTAATAAATAATTTTGTTTGGTACGCAGACAATTGCACAGTAAAAGTCGTGCCTCTATTAATTATGAGCGAGCAGTGCGTTAAAAATGCCAGTTGTCGGCGAGTCACGCTAAATGATTACCATTTATATCAGCAGCGCTTTTAATGGCGATAGTATTTGATTTTCCAATGCGGGCGTATTTTTCCTCAAAGCAGCACGGCATCAATGCAGACTATTCACGGGGAGCTTTTCTACGGCACAAAGAAACAGGTTCACTACACGTCAAAGGCAATTTTTCCGCGGAGCTAATTAAATTTGTATAAAATAATAAAAATTAACCCCTTATCCAATAGAACGGCAGTGTTTTACGATGAATCTACGTGCATTCATGCACGTATTTTTCCTCGAACAAAGCTTTATAATTCACAACATGCGGAACAAAGTGTATCTGAAAAACAGTAATTAGAAATCATAAAAAAATTACGCTTGAGGAATGACATTGCTGCGTGCGTGCAATTTAATCAGACGTAACTCGCTAATGACGCTTTCTGAGCTTCGTAATATTAATAAACACATCAACACCAGCATTTCTGACATTTATTGCGCCTGAGAAAATAACTATGAACGGTGTGCACTTAAGCCTGTTGTTTTAATCCAGCTGAAGCAACAGTTTTTTAATCAATCTCCAAGCAAATTGTTTATTGTGCTACGTGGGAAATAAATTAGAGCATTAATCCGGGTGTGTTGGCTATAATCATGCTTGCATTATGTGCCCACAAATATAAAAGAGATAATATATTTCACACAGTCGATATAGTATAAAAGAGGAATTTGAATGGATATTTGAAACAGTCTGTTGTTGGAGATGAGTATACTTCAAGGTATGCTTGAGGAAGATGATTATTTATTGACTTTGATCGATTGACACAAGACATAACATCAGGAAGCGAGCCTAGAATACATAACACACCTCTAGAAAGCACCTGGATTATTTCAAACATTTCTCTCTTTTGGTTTGTTTGTTCAATAGAAGCTTCTATCAACACCGGCATCATTGGCATCAGTAATATTGCCAGTTACCGGCGCTGTTTGATAGCACAGCGGGTAAAAATAAAAATTCCCCACACCCTTAAAGAACTAATTTAAAAGTTTTAATTAAATCATCGACGTACTGTGTTGTCCTGACCGCGAGCGTCGTATTGCACAATTTCAGTTCAACAGAGGATCGACGTTTGCATGCGCGAATTGCCGATTGCGCCATGGTCTTATTCCAGGGAAACAAGAGGTTATCTGGGTCGGAGTAACTCAAAACATCGGCGATCCATTACGCGGCTCAAACTCCAGGAAAATGGTAAGTATTATTTATTTGCTCGGGGGACTCGTGCAGCCAGAGGGAGCGCCTAATAAGGGGTGAGATGCTTGAATGGGAGACTCACGTGCGTGCAAGTCGATGATACCCCTGGACTACCAGTATCGCAAGTGTAGTTATAATAGACTTTTAACGCTAATGTGCCGACTTGGGAGACACACCACTCGGGAGGGTAGTTGTTGCCTGTATGAACAGATGGACGCGGACACGTACCAACCCTATATAGAGATGGGCCCGGCCCAGAGTGTGTTAATATATTGTCCATTTCGCAGCCGGCGTAATTCACACCACACTTAAAACAATTAAAGCCGATTGGGGCACGCATATTTCACGTTCAATTAATTCCGCACCCGACACACCCTGAGCATATTGCCACGTCGTCAAAAAAATCCGCATTGCAAATATCCGCATTGGCGTCATGCAAAAACGTAAATGTCAAAATTTAACATTCAGATTGGTTTTATTATTGCATGCATTGTAAATTTGCATTTTGTGAGGGAATAAATAATTCATTTTTGTTTGCTACTATATATCATCTCCGGCAGCATCCCTCCCAATATCGATAGTCGTCGTATTGCCATAATTACATAAGGCGCCCGAAGCGATAATTAATTGCCGCATGTTAATTGATAGATTTTCTAATAACTATCTATCGGAAGTTGTTAGTTAATGCGGCACGTGTGCCCTGCGCAGACGTGGCAATTAGACGCGTTTCAACCTTTCGATTTAATTAGCACGATGATTGTTAATAAGAAACGCGCTGCACGCCGTCAGCGTCTGCTTTTGAAGCATGCTCGTCGGCGTCGTGACGCTTTAATTGAAATTAATCTAATACAATTCTGGTCACTAAGTTGCTGCATTTGCGAGGGCGTGGGTGGCGGCGTCAATATGAGATGTGGAACAAGTTTTCACGGACGTGAGCGTGATCATTTCTTTTTTGGAAGAAATTTTATACGGTATTCAAATTCTGCGTGAGATTTCATTAAAAATGTATGAAACTTGTAGATATTGTAAATATTTATTACCCGTTTTAATTGAATTGGTTAAAATTGTATCTAGGGCGACGAGAAAATTGTGATGAAAACTGAATTTCTAATTTGTGTGAATAAAATCCCTAACATCGCATATATTTGTATTGAATAAATAACAAAAGGGGAGGTGATTGCTACATCGATTGCTTTTAATAAACGAAGCAAAAAAATATTCTACACATTTTAGATTATTTAATATGTTAATATAACTTTACTATGACACCTCCTATTAATTATGGACATAACGTTTTCGGCTTGTTGCCTCCTTCAGCACAAAGTAAAAAATTGTCATTCTTACAATGCATGATTAGGCATAATAAAATAAAAAGATTAACCTAGTTTAGTACGCAACAACCGCGGTGGTGTCATGGCTGTCGCAGGTGATTCGCGAAATCCGCGAGGTCACGCGATAATTTGCGACCTTCGAGCCTTCGACGCGAGCGCCACAAAGCCACCGTGGTCTAATGGCTACGAATCCTGGAAACTGTATGACAGTCGACACTCAACCACCGCACGAACAACATCTATTGCAAGCTACTCTCAAAAGGATTTCCATACCTCACCTTCCATAAGGACCAATGCATATACACATCTTCCATATCAAACTAAAGTAGGCAACAAGACGAAAACGCTCTATCTACAAATTATAGTAATAGTTAAAGTAAAACATACATAAACATGAACATAAAATATTTCGTTACCCCACCAAACAATACATTTTTGATTACTTCAAAAAAAAATTAATTTCCAAGCAGGTTGTACATGGTTATATTGTTGAAGATTGCAAACAATGCCAATCTTGTTGCTCATAATAATTAATAATTAAAAATTTTCGAAATGTAATTAGAACTGTCTCAACTTGTTAATCTATGGTCAATGAGCATTACAAAAGAGAAATCATATCTTGAACATGTTTATATCGTTTTGAAAATCTTTAATTATTAGTTTAAATTATACGAAACAAAATCTACAATACTTTAGAAAGAAAACTTTTTTTAAAATAAAATCATTGCATTTGATATTTTTCAACAAAATTTCCAACTTATTTACATCTTTCCTGTTTTCTCTTACTTCGAGAAAAAAGATTTTACATAAATAAACCCAGAGGGATTTTGGGAAATCAAAGGGAGGGAAAAAACGAAACCGATGTTTAGACATTTATAAACAGAATGTTTAATTTACTATCTTCCTGTTGCTTGAGCTTTTTTATGGAAGCACGGTACAAACAAATTAATGACAAGTTTAACAAATATTTTCCAACTTGAATAAAAAGTTAATGAAATCTTTTAATTACAATTATATCTATTTGAGAAGACACTTTATTCCCATTTTATTTCTCGAGTCTCTACAATGTCTGCTAAAATAATTTGATGCAATTAAAAGTAAAAAATTTAAGTAAATTTTAAATGAAATTTTTGAGAATCAGAAATTTATTTTGTTGTGATTATCGATAAGAAAGCAAATGGTCCGCTTTAGAAAATTGGTTCCCTAAATCCATCGCACGTTTTTCAATCATTTTGAAAATTTAATAAACGGTTTAATCCCAAAGCTTAGCCAGTCTTTTTTTATGCTATTATTGGCGACTCTTCTTTACTGCAATAGTAAAAGATTGGTCCAAATAAAGGCTACTTTCTCCAAAATGAAAACTGCGTATCCCAATTTTGTTTATTTGCTTTTAAGGTTCTTTGAAAATGCTGCACCATCATGATTATTGATTCGGTTCTTGCTGCTAAACTTTCTATAACAGTTTCCAATATTTTTTAAATTTATTTAACTTTGTAAAACATTGTTGTAAATAGCCGCTAAAACCGCTCCTTCCAGTTGAAACTTTAATTGGAAACAACCTTTCTTGAATTTCTTCACTACGCTCTTCGTCATCAAACACAGGACATGTTTATCTTTAATTTTATCCGTTTACAAACATCACAGGAATATACGTATTCCATTTGATTAGCCAGACGAAGGGGAAGCTTGTTTATTAGCCTGGCGTTAAAAATAAACGCCATAGCCAAAACCGTGTGTTAAATCAATCAACGCGTTCGTTTATTTAAGTCGGTGGCATGTCGAAGCAGAGATAACATCTTAGGGAAAGCGGCAGCGGAACGATATTGGGTCGAGTGTGAATTAATGAATAACTTTTCGGCACCACAGCCTACGACGCAGTGCACCGCTAGCTGCATTCTCATGTGAAATTCAAGCAAAGCCCAAGTGCACCTTGAAGCAATTACGGCAAAAACTAACTCCCGCAACAATTTCTATACGCAACATATTAACATATTTATTAAGTAATTGGGAATAAAAAACTCCGAAGTTGATTTCGGCATTAATTAATCTCCGGAGAGTATGAAAACTCTGTTGAACGAGCGGGAATTCGCTCATGCATGCGTGCAATCTGCGTGGACATGCGTGCGCAATTCATTACGCGGCGGAATTTTTAATTAAATAAACCGTGCGGCCAGGTGGAAGTTAACACTGGATTCCGGACGCCTGGGTGTCTGAATACCGAGGACCCAACTGCGGAGCAGCCCAGGATGTTAATAAACAGGCGGTCCGTCTGGTTTTTACATATCTGTCCAGTCTAGCCCCATTGTCCTACATCCTTTCAAAGTACTTAGTTTGAAAATTAGAATTCTTAAGCAGGTATTATCTGTGAGCTGTGAAGCCTCGGATATTCTGTGGTTATTATGAAAAGTATTACGCTGCTTGACTTTTTTCCCGAATTGCACCCAAAACGTTGTCACAGAGCATCAACGCCATGCCATGAAGTAAATCCCACACAGCCATTTGTCAGCATGCGTCTAGTGGATTACGTTCAGTCTTGTTATTAAATTAGTAAATTTATCAAAGGTCGTTTTCCACGAAACGAATTTCAGCCTAGACGCGCCTGCCGCTGCAACGATTTTCGGCAATATCCGCTCCATAATCGTTTTCATTTCCTGGGATGTCGAAACACTTCGCACGCGCGGATTTGAAAACGAAACGCGAATTATTAGAAATTAGTAAATTGATAAACGCACATAGTGCGAAATTTAATTTCTTCGAGGTCGATGAGATTTTCTCCTCTGTGAGTCTTAATTATCTTTCCAGCAGCGTCAGTCTGTCATAATAAAACGCATTCGGTACCAGTGATTTCACAAAGTGTTCTCAAAGGATCTCGTTTGTTGCAGGACCACAGGCACGTATTACCTGCGTGGCATAGCGACAAAGTCTTCTCTTCTTTAGCGCTTCTTTGTAGCGTACCGCGCACTTACGAAGCAATCTGATTCATTTGCATCCCGCCTAGCGTGCGTTTGAGATATTCGACGGCACCCGCAGTTCGTTATCCTGCTGTCGACACGACGCACAAGGTACACCTATTCGAAAATTGGACAAAGAGGCGCTGGCACGCGTCTGAAATTTATTCAAATGCGAATTACGACGTAACATTATTCCATCCGGAGATTATTAAGGTCACAGTTTTAATAAAATTTGCCAGCGACGCGAACGCCGTAGGGCACCAAGAGTTTTAAAACATAAAGGGAGATTTAAGAGTTGTGGATACAGCGGGGGATGTTCAATTACTTGCGTATTTATCAGGCTTACGCAGTGTGTTTATCTTAGAATTCTGGATCTTGCAATTTTCATTTCTTTAACACCCGAGCGGGTGCCAAGTTTTTCGAGGGAGTTTAACAAACAAACGCTTCAACGAATCTGACTCTACACATGCAAAATCTTCGTCATTTTTTTTTTGTAACTTTCATCACATGTATACCGATGTTTTGCTGAAGGAAGAAGGAGAGAAGTTTCCGGTTTCTCTTTGGGCCACCTTCGACGGATTGCACACAGAAGAGCAATTTATTTTTACGCAGCTTTAGTTCCTCCTCCATATTTTACTGTTTGTGGTTCTTCTGTGCTGCAAATGTTTTTGCAAGGGCCTTTTTTTTATTTGCGCTATTTGTAACACTGTCCGTACAATTTTTTTCTCGCCCGTCTGCAATCTGCGCACAAAGCAAACGGCCCTGAACTGCAGAAAGTAATAATGCAGAATCTGCATTTTCGTTGTATTTTTAGTGCACGAATCGACCATGAGCAAATGCGAATTGAATTACATCAAGTGCTCAGCGGCAACAAAATGCGCTTGATAAAACTTACCCCCAAATACACTGCCGAAGAGTAGGTGGATGTACGCCAAGTGCAAAGCTATTGGTTTCGTCTTTGGACGACGGCAATTCTTGCGTCGAAATTTATCCATTCTAGACGTTGGATGTTCGCGCGTAGACAACAGGACGATGCTGGGAGGCGGCGACGGTGAGCGCGCAAAACTTTTCCGCAACTTTCCGATCAACTAGCAACTGTTAAGGCTCAACTCGTCCTACACCGTGGGCACTTGATCAAATAGTTGGAGGAATTGAGGAGTCAAGTTTATTTATTGACTCTTTTGCGAGTTTGTAACTAGATCCAGATAATTATGTCACAAAAAAGTTTTTGCAGGTCTACAACCTATTCGCACTGAACTTGCTGATCGATGAAATTGACAGACAAGTCGCTGATTTTGCACCTCACGTAAATTATTATATTCAATCCAGAACTTTTTCGGGGAATTTTTATACTTAATTTTTTTTTATTTGGCTACCCTTGGGGTTTAAATTTTACGAGGATTTACGATTGCCATGCACTGAGTGAGCGTTTTTGTTATTCCCACACACGTTCCAAAAGTTGGCAAACTTTGCGAAACTTTCGAACCGCCTAAAAAGCGCGCGTCGAGCTATTGCAGAGAGATCCACACTAGAACTAGCGCGTCGTCTGGACGTCCACGGCGAACAGCGTCGGCGTCGCGAGTGCTGTACAAGCGCACGCCACCAGAGCAACAGTATCGGGGGAGGACGCGCTTTCATGAAAAGCGGCGGCACGCATGCGTCACCCTTTCATGATCGCTGCTTCAGCCCTTCAAGTCGCGGACGCTGAAATGTTTTTCTCTGTTTTCGTTTATTACTTTTCTGCGTTTTTCGTCCGTCTGCCATATCAGGCATATCCGCGTCAAGATTTATTACAAAACAATAGGAATATATTAAAACCTAATCAGAGCTGCGGCGAAACCGTACGCTTTGAAAAGGCGTTGGATTTAATTGTCATGACATGCAAATGAGAGCAAATTGAATTTTTATCTGCAGGAATAAAAACGCAAGAAGTGGAATAAAACAAAACAATCATGACCATGATGAATGTTTGCACCGGAAAAATTGATAAATTTATTCGTTGTGATGAACATCCGTAGCTAAAAAGATTTCTTCCATCTGAAGGAGTTTCGCAAATTTATAAAGCCGGCAATGAAAATTTATGGAAGCGCTGCGTTTTGATTCCATCATTCAATGAACCAGCCATTCGCATTCAACTTCGACAGCCATTAGGGCGTTGTTTGTATTGGGCCATGTTGAATTTAACAATTTTTCTTCACGCAGTGCGAGCAGATTTCTTGAAACTGACGTTTAATATCAATTTTTCACTCGTAACTAGCATATTTCTCTTCAACCAGGAAATTTTATATTTATGCTGCAAGTGCACAATGTTATTAAATCATTTGCAACAAATCACTGAAACAAATTTATCTAGAAAATACATAAAATACACATAAATTCATTTCATTTGAATTGGACCTGTTTTAAAACATACTATAGTTTTAATAAAGGTGAACTATGATAGGAAATATAAATAGTTGCCTCAACAAAATTTCCAGCTTTAAGAATTTCAAACTCTCAAGTAATGGCAAAAAACAAACAAACTGACATTTATAAAAAGTAGAATACTATTTAAATAAAGAAATCGAAGTTAATCCACATTTAGTCGATGAAATAATATCTCAGCAATCTCTTCAGAATCCCATATTTAATTGTTTTTCACATACTCACTAATATTGATATTGTAAATTTCAACGAAATATTTTATCCCAATTTCTCGAATATATATTATTCATTTTATGATACTTCGAAATTAGTCTTAATTCAGTTACAAATCCCCATATTTGTATGGTGGAAGGAAAAGAGCGTAGCAACCACTGAAAACACCGAATTCACTGCATTAACACATTTAAAGGGTAATATCCCTTTTACATTCTGCTTATCTTATTATATAAGTACTTAAAATTAAACCAGGAAGTTTTTGGAAGTAGCGACTTGTTTATAAACATGAAAGGAACAAATGTGGGACCATTGCACGCTGAGGGGTGCAAAATACAGAAAATTTATAAATTTAAAAATAAATATTCACTCGGCAACGAATTTATTGATTTTAATAAAATTTGCATTAATTATACAGCATTAATTCTGTATAATAGTATTTTAATCAGCATTACAAATAATTAATTTGCGCTCTTTTAAAGGGGAAGCCCTAAAACTCATTTAAGGATAATTCTTCACATATGAGTGATGCCAAATTTTTAATCCAGTTTACTGAAATTCGCCAAAAAAAAATATTGCATTTTGCGGTAATTTGGAAGGAAAATTAGAGAAAATTCCAATAAATTAAAATATGTTGAAAGCATTCAGAGAAGATTAGATCCGAAATACGATCACTTCATCTGGTCTGTTTATATTCGTAAGAACAAAAACAATTTGTTCCCCTACTCACTGAGCACGACTGTACATTCCAGTTATGTCCAACTAGATTGCATCTGTTCCCACCACATCACAGCACTATCTCCTTCGGTGGGTTTGCTTTGAGGGCAGCACAATGCAGACTCATATTGCAACTATATGGGGCAAAATCAAAAAAAATCAAACACACAAATTCCTTTTTAGCGGCATAAATTTAAATTAAAACTAATTATTTGTACTGCAGTTTAATCCTATTCAAGTTATAGAATTTTTGTACGAAAGTTTAGAGTGATTTAGGTTAGAAAAAGGTGCCACATGGCCACACCACTATCACGTTTTCATCTGATCTCATCACATTACACCACTAGGAGTGGTGTTATACCTGTGTTGACGGCACCACAATACAGACCCTTAATGCAAAATTTATATTCAAATTCAAACTTAAAACTTACTATTTCTTTTTTTATAAACATAAATTAACTTAAAAGTAAATTACCTGAACTCTTATTGAAATTTATTTAATGAAACATAATTATTCTTTAACTTGATTGTAACTTTATCTACAGAAGTGTATTGCCATCTATTTGGCGTTACTGACCTGTCGTTGAGGGGGCAGCACAATGCAGACCCGCATGCAAAATTAATTAAATGACTTGTTTTACTAATTTTCATAAATATTAACTTAGGTAAAAACTAATTTACATAACGCTTACTGAACAATTCGGAATAAATTCTTTTCTACTAGACAAAAATCTGTATAGGAGCAAGAAATCTTAAAATTACTATTATTTTCGGCAAACACAATCAAACATAATTTCCAAACAAATTTATATTGATATAATATAACTCCTCAGCACTAAGTTCTGTGTCCATTGACGATATATTTCGGAAATATTAAATGACTGAGTTTCAGCATACCTTTATATTTCAGGGAAATGAGAATGAAGCTCGATAAACTAGCGGGGCACGATGAATAAATTCCACCCAAATGACAACTTTACACCGTTTTATGGCCATTTTGCAGTCATTTCAACGATTTCGGATTTTTATTACCCATCTACATTGAGCACTACCATTTCGTATTTCACATAACTGCAATTAATCCGCGGAATTTGTGAACGCCCATTGTTAATCGTTTTTGTCTCTCAGCTCTACAACCCCAACCGTCACAAACCGGCATTTATGACCCAAAAAACAAGTCTAAAATAACCAAACATTACAAAAATATCATAGCAAACGATTTTGTCGCCTTGTTCCTTAAATTTCAGTTAATCTGGATTGGGTTAATCCACGGATATTCATTGCAAAACGAGGAATATCATCTAATACTAGTCATTAAGCTAACTCTAGCCATTTGAACTACAATTGATTTAAGTTTAACTACACACATTAAATAGCCTTGAATGACACTTTTACCGTGTCCTAGTTCCAGAATTAATCGGTGACAGCTCACAATCATCTCGAATTTAAATGCCTCCTGCATATGCCACAATCTGTTAATTCCCAGCAAAATAATGGTTGCGGAACCAATGAATATTTGGCACGCTTAATTAACCGCCCACGTATTAAATTGGATCCTAAGTCAGTTTATAAAGTCCATCTAAGAAGACGGCTACTTACTGTACTTCTGTATCGATCAGAACTTTGAATAGTATTCAGGCAGCGTGGATGAGGCCAAGCAAAACATTTATGTTTGCATAGTCATTGAATTATAACAAAGACGTGCATCGTCCTAATTCCAGACGCGCTGTGTGTCATCAATTATGAAAAGTCCGTTAATATTTAATTGATGCAGCGGGGAAAAAGTCGGTAAAAGTTATGATTATGAGCACACAATGGAATCGTGCAGAATACTAGAAGCACTATGAAATTGAATTCCAGCTTATTTTATAGAATATCAGATTTTATTGTTATTTACCTAGAGAGCTGATTAAAATAAAAAATTCTAAATGTATGGGACAGACAACAAATTTCAAATAAATTCGAGTTTGATAAAAAAATTCATATCGCGTCTATTAGTAATTTTATAACTCTTGCTGCCACCCACAATTTTCTGATTTATAAATATAAAACACTAACTACGCTGATTCTGTAAAATCATTAAACTTGTGATTGAAATAGATAGCCTAAAATATTTTCTTTAGAATGCCACAAGAATGATACATTTGGGTCTTATACTTTGTGTAGGTGAAAAGACACAGAGAAAAGCAAAACAGAACGCTGTGATTCCGTAAGCCATATTTTCTTTCGCATTGTATGACGATCTATATTAATAAATAATATTGTAGCATGCCATTAATTTTGTATCATATTAAATAATCATTGGAAAAGCTTAATAATTAAATTGGAGGAAAATGTATCCAGAAGTAGCAACAAATATTCACGCCTTGTATCTAGTTTGTTTACTTGCGCCGAGAACGTAAACAACCCCCTCGCACTCGCTCACATATAAACCATGATATAATATTTCATAAATTCCCATTAGAACACCCCAAATATATCTATAATTTGTCCGGTATTATTGCAATTGGTGGCAGCATAATGCAGATCCAAATTGTAAAAATCAATTCAAGCTGAAATATCTATTTAGTCCGGAACTAATTTACAGATTTATAAAATTAGGGTCAAATGATAGCTGATTAAATGTAGTTTAAAGTACACAAATAACATGTTTCTATCAAATTTGATTTTAATCTTGTTTTTGTTGATATAAATTGAAATCTATTTAAGAATAAAGCAGGTTTTTTTTAATTAAAGACAATTAAATACATCTTATTTCAAGCTTGGAAAGTAATATACATCATACTTTGTCTTAAATATTAAATATTCAAATATTCAAATTTTATAAAAATAAGTATTCATTTGCTAATTTTCCTTTGTCTATTAAAATAAATTCTCCGAATTTCTGACGAATAAATTTGCGCTGAAAATATTTCTTGTCCAATCACTGAGGTGGTTTTATCTATTCACAAGGTGAATGAAGCATAAAGCAAGTTCTGTTTCACAATGCGTTCAATTATAGGTCCAATTGAAGAAACCAGTTTGTTCATAACACTTCAAAACTTTTAACAAATTAATAAACTTGATCGCGCTGTATATTCGAATGCCTACTTTATGTACAACAAACCTCCTCTCCTTATAGATTTGGTCCTGCTTCTGCCTAGAAAACATGTAATGACAAAGTCTGAATTTTCACGAATATAATATTGCAGACCAAAACAATAACAATACATGCAATCATACGCTTCGCGCTGGATGCCAGCGGCGCTTAATTGTTACAATATTGTTTGCAAATTAGGTAAAATTAACATTTGATGAATGCGAGGGTCGCGGGCGAACGTGCGGTGGTTTTGAGCCCGATGTGGATTTAATAGAATTTCGGCATCGCATTGTCGCCGTACATGCATGCTTTGCAGTGGATGGTGTGCGCACGAAGGGTACACCGCGTGGGGTTGGTGCTTTTGTATGCAGCGTATTCGAGGAACACGCGCTCCGAGCGGAAATATGTAACGTATCGTCTACCAACGAATGTAGACATGGCGAAGGTAGCGGAGGCGACGACACGGCCGGCAGTGCGCCAGTCCGTCGTTATCATAAATCTCGATATAATTCATTAAGTCTCGCGTGCCGCGCAATTACTTGCTCCTTATTACATACGTTTACGGTCCGCGCGACGACGAGCGGGCGGGTGTGTGAACTTACGGCCGCAATAAATGTGCGACAGTTGCACGACGACCGAAGATTGTGGGTGAGTGAGGTCTGGGGCCATGGGGTGACTACGAGGACGATGAACACGGCGAACACGATGAACACGATGAACACGACGATCACGACCAAGTCGCGTCGAGCTAGATTCGACATCGGCGAGAAGTCGGGTCGTTTTCCTGCACGAACAAGAATCATACGTTTCAAGTGCAATTACGACCTCGTAGACCGTGCTGCACCCTCTCTGTTCATCGCCCTACCGAATGCATCCAAACTCTGTAGGGCATTGTATGTTATGAACAAATAGGAAAACGATTAATGAACAATTCGATTCTGTAAATCCCAATTTAAATTTTCTTCTTGTGTTTCTCCAATGGATGATTTAGAAGTCTCAAATATCTCGCACACTGTGATTACAACCTACGATGTGTCCCACACCAATCAATATCCTAATGTATTACCCTTCCAGAAACTTATATATTGAGCACCATCTTATCTAGGTGGGTCTTTGGAATCTAAGGTGGCAGAAGACAAAAGCATCTTAGCATTTTATCTTAATTGTTTTAGAAGTTAAAATTGAGGAATGCCAGGGGTGACTTAAAAATGTACTCAAGTCATGGTCTATCCAATATTTTATAATGCCTCCCGAAAAAATGATGTAAACGAAAACATTATCTTCTGTTTCCTACACTTCTATCGAAACAAATTCCCAACTGAATTCTACTTATTATATTCCCTTCTGAACGATTACAGTCTCCAAATATCAGGCACACATTGCTCACTATGTACAATGTGTCCCTTAGAAGAATTTATCACCCTGCGTCTGCACATTGTAACAAAAGCTGTTTCTTCAGCATTCCGGTAGTTTATTAATGACGAAACAAGGAATAAATGAAAACGTCTGTTTGTGTCTAAACAATTGGGGTGCATTTTAATTACGAAAGGGTCGCGTCGTCAAGGAGCTAAGGCAACGTCAAAGAACGCTGTGTACAAACATCTCCCGCAGTTCATATTAGCATCCCCAAGGATGTAATATTTCTATATTGCAATCTTGCACACCCTCTGTACGATAATCGTGTCTTCAGGAATTAATGAAAACGAAAATTAAATAACGTTGATTTGTCGCGTTGCGATATTTGCAGGATGGGGTTTTCTCGGATGTGCTTATGAACGAAGGGTTCGATAATGCTCATTCAATAATGTTACCACCATGTGCACGTTGCCCACACCTACGCCATGCGGAAGGGTCGCATGAACTAGAGCGACACTACCGCATCGCACCAGCGATCAGTGCGCGGTCGAGTGCATGAATTCGTCCGAGGCTGCAACAGTTTGCTCCAGATCCCCCATTCATGGCGCCAACGTGGCTGACAAATTCAATTTGTGAATTTATTTATCATCCTGCCGGCTCACCGGCATTCAAATCGCGTGTGTGCGAAAACAATGCTAACATGCCGGCATTGATCATTGATAGAACGGGGAATCGTTTAAGCCCATCTTGGTCCCCGGCGTATTCCAACAGATTTGATTAATATTTCCAGCGACGAGCATGCTCCACTGTGACCTGCCATGGCCTGAGAGGAAATCTACTTCCTTTGTGGATGCCTAGAGTCAGGAGCTGGCTATGCAGCATGGAGCAACACATCCTCAACCCCACTGCGCGGGTCTATACAGAACAAACACCCTTCCGCATGAAGATGCTGGATAATTTCTGAATTGCAGTCGGCAGCAAACCCACAACAAGCAATGCGCAAGGCAACCAGCGGCACCGCTACTCCAGCTAGCGCACTCCTTGAGGACCTGGGAAGAGTGTGCCAGTTTCAGAAGCGAAAACAATGCGGAGAACTTCGGTTCCGGACGATTGTTGGCACTTAATCTAGGTATCACGCCTTTTCAAGTCGCAATACATAGGTTTCGAACGCCCGGTACGTCGATTCTTAAACTAGTTTAATGGAAAATCTATAGTACCCGCGGGGTGGGTTTCCTTGCAAAGCATACACTACGCGAATTGCCCGTTTCGCACATATTCGGAGTCTTTAGTTGCGCACATCAAGTCATCGTCTTTGTTTTATCTGCTTATTTCTCAATTATTCACCCGTGTGTTGTTTACGCAGGACGCTCTAGAATCCCTCCCATTCCTTTTCAGCAGTTAACGTTGCATGGATGTATCTCTTTAACGTAATTTACGTGTGACTTGCGTTTACAAGCGGGTTACGCTGATTGCATTCACTTAATCGTATTGTTTATGCCAATGCCCTAGAGACGGCGCCGGCGGCAGCGCAAGTAAGCTGTTGAGCTTAAGTGAAATATTTTAGGTAGGCACAAGCACTGTAAATTGCACTTGCGCGAAAATCGTACCAAAAGCACGTGATTCTAGTGAATCCTCAAATTTAACAAAAACATAAACATGTTGGAACTCTGCTTAAACTTTTAGCTTAGAAGTTTGGTTACGGTAAAAGTTTCCTGTTTGTCATTAGGTAACCACACGCATGCGCAACAGAATTATGGCGAAAGCTTTAAATGAAGGAAAGCAAAAATTCTGGTTATTTATAAAATAAAGCGTACCAGATAAAAAAAATTAGACTTATAATATATGTGGAAGTATTTTTTATCTAGTAGAGACTCTTTTTGGGGAAATTTCAACATGTTTCATGCAAAAAAATTGCGCACTCGGGAAACAAGCAGAACATGCGTTTTACAACGAAAGCAACTTCGTTCTCGCTCGATAATAAACATACAGAGGCAGAGCGGAGTTCACTATAGGCTTTGGATGCTGGCGGCGGCGTATACACTATGTGCTTATGCTCGTTGTAGAGGCGGCCGGAGTTAACAAAGTAGCTAAATCATAATTAAAAGTTAGAATGAGAAAGTTTCCGAGCCAGGACAGATGCTCTTTTGCCATGCCGTCTCCAAGAGCAAATCGCAGACCAACGTGCGTTACATGCAGGCGCGCATGTAGATGTACAGCCTCCACACGGCCCGCTCGTTATTAATACTTTGCGCGCGTTGAGCGCGCGTAATTAATTTCTGCCTGAGAGCTTGCTAATGAATTCAATCACGTATCGGCGGCGGCAGCGAAGATGGCGGTGTTTCGCCGATGAACGGCGATAGTTTCGTAGCTGGGTAAATACGATACGGAAGCGCCAAGCTGCAGGTAGACAAGATTACTGTAAAGGGGATCATTGAAGTGTGGAAAGACTCCAGAGGCAGCTGGTCTTGGCTGGCACCGCGGATGTGAGGGATTTCACATATCCCGCTCCAGCGAAGAGCAAGTTTCGCAATTTTCCGGCAGGGTTTCAAAGGCAACCTGCGGGCAAACAGCGTTTAAATTGCTCTTTTAAGACATTTACGCCGTCGCTCCACTCCCACCGCCGCCTCCAGAGCGCTGGTAGTGCTTCGCGGGCGCTTCTGCGTCGCGAGCACGAATGCCACTCAACGCGAGTGTTTTATTCGAATAAAAACAGTCACAGAAACGCGAAAATTGCACGCGCTCTGCTGGCTGGTAATTCATTGTCGTGTAACCGGGGCCGGGGACTTTTACCTTGCACATTGCGCTTGAACAACTGGTTATGAAAATCATCTCGTCTTGAAGACGCAACACGCTGACGCTAACTTAATTTGCGCGCTATCTTTTGGGTGTTGGACGCTGGTAAGTGGCGGAGTCAAGTTCACATTGAACAAAAGAGCCCTCGCCATCGAATGAAAAAAACAAAGAAAAAATCATCTCTTAAAATCCGCATATTTTCTACGCAGAAATGTACGTGTTGCATCTACCGCTGGCGCAAAGCGGCGAGGCAAGAAAGCTTTGTTTTTAATTTATGTAAAGCACCTGGCACTTTTTTCTGCCTACGCGAAAACGCCACCTGCAGCCGAATAATGGTTCACCACACATGCGTTTTTCCACTTTATACACCTTCGCATTTTTTGCTCCGTGCGTTTATTCGCTATTTGTCATAACCTGCAAATTTAATTAATTATAACTACGCTGCGCGAACACTGAACTGACTCGACTAAGTCGACATATGCAACGTCTCCAGTGGCGGCGGTCGCTGCTCACGACGCATCCTTGTCTCCTTGACGAGCGCATTCAATGAACCGTGGCCGGCGATAAGCGGTAACTCGTGAGCGTGAACGCCGCCGCCACCGGCACACGTGCATCCCCGAAACTGCGCTGCGCAAATCGCACATCCATCTAAATGTATCAGTCTTTCAGCCCCCGCACGTACGCCTGGCAATGCGCTATCTTTCACATGGAGCACGCAAAATGTGTGTGGCAGAATATGTATAAATATAGTGTACGTTTTTATGGTCCTCAACTCCACATTTTCGCCAACATTTTCACCAACATTTTCGCCATCATCTCGCCTTTCGTCTTCGTTAAGTCTCAATCAATCTGAATCTGGTGTTTCGGTTTTTGTTATGTTGCAATTTATCCAGATCAGCACTTTTTTATTTGGCACAAGTAGGTTTCTTGGTGCAAGAACAACTGAAGTAAACTTTCATAGGAAAGTTACTAGACTAGAAAGGATTGGGTTGTTTCAATTTTCATTTTTTGCTGCTTGAAGCTTAATCCAAATCTGCATGTGACAGATGTACTTACAGCATTTATAACAACCACATTCTAGTTCGTTGCGAGTCGCTGTAATCGTAATCATAAATGCGCTGTGGAGCTGATGCGATCCTAGAAACGACGCAAAGCAACGAGGCATAATAAATAATAGAACATTAAAACTAGGAAGTTATTTACGAGGTGCACGTGACCACATTATTTAACACAGTTCATGTCTTTTGAAGTACTATTTCACTCTAACTTTGCAATTTAATTTAAATTAGTTCAGATTTCTTTGTATGTTACTCTTAAGTTAATATATAAGCACATAATTAGTATACTAATACAAAAAAAAAAAAAAATTCTTGTGGCAATTTTCATTGTTATTTCTAATTAGCCCGTTACAAAGTTTGTCTAACATTTTTTCCCTTTTAAATCCTTATACCCCAAAGGCCAGTTAAATATTCATATCACTGCTGAAACTTTCCTAGTTTTCCTACCACGTATGGTTTTTGAAAAAATCACACCCCCTGTAAGTAGAACAATTTTCTGACTTTGGTAATACCCAGTAATAACGAAGTTATTAAGTCGCCCACGTAACTGTTTCAAAGGATTCTAATATAACGTTTTAGTCAAAATGCATAAATTTCAGGAAATTGCAGACTACATAAAACTTCCTGTTCTTTGTTAACATTACAGTTCCAGATGAATTTCCTAAAACGTGTTTATTGGTTGGGATAATACTGATTTATGAAAACTATATTTACCATTTATTCTGTTCGTAAATATTAGTACTAATATATAACTGTCATCATTTCATAGTTGGTGGTAGGCATGGAGTGGCTCAATACTATTCCAGATTATTCTACAAGTAGAGAATATATGTAACTCACGGATGCGATCCAAATATCAGCACAACGATTCATCTTATTCAATGAACTCCTTGAAGAATGAAAAGACTGCTATTTGCTCTCTTATTTCTTGATATCCCTTGTGTCCTCCTGTCCCACCGCCCATCCATCCGCTCTTACATGTTGGCGGAAGGCATTTTCCAAGAATATCATATGGAATATATAACTAGTCATTGTCATGCGTCGCTTTTGATCAAGTTTTGTTGTCATTGCCAACGTTCTTCGTGCGTCATCTTCTGCTTTTCGACAAATGGTTCAACTGTCCCTTTTATTTGGCTTCCTTTGGTTGTGCGGAAAGTGTTTTTTTACTTGCTAGGAGTCTATTTCAAGCTAACGTTATGCCTTATATTGTAATGTATTTTGGCATCCAATTTGTCTTTTGGTTTTTGATTCGACATCTTTTTTCGAAGTTTTTTCTAAGCGTTTTTTCGGAATGTTTTGTGGTTCTGGAAAAACAGTACGAAAAACATGGTTATTTTATGTAGGTGGGAGACTATCTGTTTCGAATTCGATACTAGCTGAGTATATCCTTTAAAAATAATTCGTTAATTTCGAATTCTTGTACATATTGCTTATTTCACTCAATTTCAAAATCGTTCTTACCACCGTTAATGTTCCTCGCAAAGTTTCTCAACTCGTTTAAGCAGCATATTTATTCGTTATTCCTTTTTAAAGTAATTATACATAGTAAGCAAGTCAATTTGTTTGCTGTCAATTTTATTGGATAGATGCGTCTCTGATAAGATGCAAGTTTAGTTACTATTTCTGACGGTTCGTATTACGCTAAGTTTTAATGGAATTCAATGACTACCAACATTGTAAAAAGACACGAAATATACACAGGCGGCGACGGACGCCGGAACTGCCCGCGTTTAGTAATTTCTGTTTTGTAACTTTCTTTGTTTATCCTTTCTTATCGCCGCCGCCCAGCAGGCTCGCGTCTTCGGCTCGTCGCGATGTCCCATTTCTTGTGCTTCCGCGTTTTATTTGTTGCAATTTTTTGCGTGGCGTATAAGTACAGCGCATACCACAACGATCACGACTTTTCCAGCAAAAACCAACAAGGCAGCATAAAAAAACGCAACAATAGTAAATGACAGAGAATCTAATAATGCCGGTTGTAGCTATAGCAATAATGAACAAGTCAAACTTCTAATTGTTTCGCCAAGGGGAAACTTTCGGCCATTACAAATATAAGATAATAAAAGAAACATAAATAGTCGATTAGTTTATTATGGCGAAAGTTTTCGTCTGTGATCAAAACATGCTGTGGTTTTTCCTCGCCAACTTTCCACGCGCGAGGAAACTTATGACGTTCTTGTTGAATATGTGGGTGCCGTGTTTACCGTCAACATCAGAAGCACTCTTTTTCCCGTTGCCAAGTACCTATGCGTATATTTCAATTCACTTTATAGAGAATTGTTTACCACAATAAACAATTCGGTATCATGTTCATGATGTCGCCTGGGTCCTCGCTTGCCCAGCCTGAGGCAGAATATACAATATTTATAACGCCAACAGATAAATTTTCCCGAGAGCGTCCCGCAACTAACAGTCCCACTCCCTGGCGCTCGGGATACGTCCCACGCCAATTCTATATAGGCATCCCGTCCTGGGAGCAGCGGCAGGAAGTCGGTAAGCTCCCGACCCTAGGTGCATCTCTGGAGTGCGTGTTACATGCGTGCCGAACATTGGCACCGCACGCGTCTAAATCTATCTCGCTGGGAATACAGGAAGATAAGAAATAACGAAGGGGCGCTGCGGAGAAATGAGCAAGGAATAAGCGAAAACAAACGAAATGATCGAACGCCGCTGTCAGGTGTAACAAGCAGATAGAAATTTATGTGCACGCTTGTTCTCCCTGCTGGCATTGGGGATCCGGTGTCTTTTTTATTTGATTTGTGTGCGATTCAATTCACGACTGATGCGACCACAAACTTTCTGGCCGTGTTTTTGTTTCATTTATTTCCGTAAGGGTGACTCGCTACAGACTGAACGGACTTTATGCTTTTGCTTTCACGTCCGGGTTCATCAGCAACGTTAATTGAGTGCAAGCGTTTGATTTATTAATTCATGGAATGCACACAGTGGAAAAAAAGATAACAGAGCGCCGGGAAAATTGAATTTATTGGAGATTTTCAAAGTCAAACATCAGTTTTTAATGATTCTGTATGGAACGTGATTTACGGGTAATTCCAATACAAACAGCATATTCTAATAATATTTCAATTGATAATTTCTGCCTTGAAATATAAATTTGATTCTTCGCACAAATTCAAAGGCCTTGAACACTGTCATTTAAAAATTGTTCATAATACATCAATAGCGTTTCCGAAGCAAGTATACCTGTTATGGAACAGTTCCAAGTAATGGGTTTTCAAATTACCATGACAATACATTATCTTCCTCATTATTCTTATTTCTTTTGTGCCTGGCTGTAGGGTTTCGTAGCCTGTATTGTGAGCGTACTGTTACCCGTTACCCATGTCAGTCATAGACCAACATCTTGCTCGTCCTCTTATCACTGGCCGGCCAGTAGCTAGACCCAACGGAGGTAATATGGCAGGATTCGAACCCGCAATCCACCGACTCGCAAATTTGCAAACCAACAAGTTAGTTAACATTATAAAAGGCTTATATCAAAATGGAAGTAAATATTAATCGCGTAATTGTTCTTAAATTAATTTTTGAAAAACTAATCCAACAAAAACATAGCTGATTTGTCTGGGTACAATTGTTTGGGGTTGGCATTTCTGTCTTTAGCTACCGATGAAAATCGGAACTCTATCTGCGACATGTTGCCGGAAATCCACTATATGAGCAAGTAGATAACATTGTTAACACAAAAAACATTTTTGGTTCATGTTTGTGCTGCTTGGGTTTACTGAAGCATCGGCTAACATTGTTATTACTAGATATTACGAAACTATCAGTTTATTTTTCTAGTTATATGGGGCGTAACTTTTCAAAAAACTTACACGGTAGGGATATTCGAAAAATTATTTCAAGGAAAACTCGGAAAGTTTCAGTTTTCTTGACGTGCACAGAGTAAGAAAAAAATTCTAGCAAACCAGTGAAATATCAACTTCTGGCCGAAACGGATTATGTTGCTCAATTGTGCTGATCGTTGTGTAGCATTACTTCACTGAAAATACCAAACAAAGTATTCTACAGGATCCAAACAATTCTTGAATGTGCAACTATCCGACCAAGAAGTGTGTGCATGGAACGCAGACGATAAATATACTAGTCATGCTTTCATCTCATCCCAACCCCAATGACTTGCATGGTTTATTGTATTCTATATATAAATGTCTTCTAAACCAAATGACAACATAAAGTCAAGAAAATTGAATTTATTGAACATTTTCTGCATAGAACGTGAGTTACGACTAATTCCAACACAGACAGCAACACATTTAAAACGAGCGCAATTAAAATTTCAGTACGTAACAAATAAATTCCTGCTAATTAAGATCGCATGCACCGTGCATGCGGATGGCGTTCGTCCTGTGAGTAATGAAGGTAATTTCGGCGGCGCTCGCGTTTTTCGTTTACTGCATTAATATTAAGTCGCAAGACGCTGAAGAGCATACTGGCCGTTTGCAGCAAATCATCATCATCGTCACAAACAAGCAGGTGTAATAAAAAATGCGCCAGCAACTCGTTACTCGCGGTAGCTTTGCAAGTTGTCGCGTTTTTGCTTGCGATTGCGACGAAATGAGATGGTTTCAAACCGGGTATTAGCGTTTTATGTGTCTCCTGGTGTGGCTCGTTTTGCAAAATGCACAAATTTTCTTGGTTCTTGGCTGTTTAGCGACGGATAAGTCGCAAGAGGGCTGCGCGAACAAATTGTGCGGAAATTGTGTGCGAAAATATTACCCCGAAAAGCGTCGCGACCGCAAGCTTTTTACCAAGATTTAAAACATGCAATTGTAGCGCGGAAGCGCGACGCGCGCGATGCACCGGAATAAAATAAAATATGCATTTCGTGCGACTGCATTAATGTGAAATATGTCCCACTTGAGTGTTATGCGCTGATTTACTTCCGCCTTGCTCATCTACCATCGCGTATGTTAAATAAACAACAATATGGGTGATTAACCAGATGTAATTTTGTTCTACAAAGAAATATGGAGCTTTTGTTTTATGAATTGAATTTATAATACAAAGGTGGAGTGTTTATTCAGTAAATTCACACCAATATATAATAACATTGCCTTTATTCTAAGTCGCATTCGTCAATTTATTTCACAAATAAGAATACCCCAAAAAATATGAATTAATTTTAAGCCTACCTCTGGAAACTTTATAGGGGCATGGATTTCAAAATTTTCAAATCTCCAGTTTTTGAGTCTGTTAACTCAAGTCAGGGGCTAGATTAGATCATTTGATATCCAGCATGATTAAAGTTAGATGCAAAATTAATTTTTATTTACATTCCAAATGTAAAATCAATCAATATTCAAATAATTTTATGGCTGAATAACAAATAAGCTTTTTTATTCTGCCTTTTTTTTAGAAACCTCTAACCCCAAGCCTCCCATTGCCTCCTTAATTTGGTGCCTTAAATTCTCTTTGTAATAAAGCTTACCCCTTTATTTCCATCATTTTTCATGGTTTATAGTTGTGAGCGTACGTGTCAGTAGCTGAATCGTTTGTTCGGGAGGATGCATTTGAATTGTTAACTGAATAAATATTGAATATAATAAATATGTTTCTTGTATACACATAAGTCACATGAATACAACTGATTTGTATGAACCTGTAAATTAAGCAAAACAGTATTTAAATTGATGTGTTAATAATACCTGTCAATCAGGTATACTTGTATCTCGACTCAAATACATAAGCACTATAAATTTTTTATAAAATACTTAAAGCGTTTTCAAATCAAGCAGGTATCTAATAGCAGTAGTAGCTATTCGATAGAAAGCTGTAAAAGTGTAGTCCATACTTTATGGTGAATTTGAATTCTTTGCAATGCATCAATAAAATTGCCAGATAAAGTAATGTGCACGATCCAAATAATGACAATTCTGTAATGTGTGATTAATCGAACAGGATGTACAAACTAAACCATAAGTATCTGAGTTTTGTTTTCATCTCACCAATGACGTTCTCAACATTTAATGTTAATACATCTGAAGTGGATTATGAAATTGATCGGCAGTGGTTTTGGCAGCCCTGTTACCTGCAAACTAGAATTGGGCAAACCATACAACCGATCATTTTTGCAGTGCAAGTTTGAACCAAATAAATTAAGAAAGATCTAGTAGACCTGCCATCATCCATCCCTAAATATGTATTACACGTTGATGAAAATCAATTTTCTAATTTTCTGTAGGATGTATCATTTTTATCAAAATTGCGACCACAAATAACAACACCACTATCCTCGTTAGAAACTATCCATCTTCGAAACAACTTAACATAATGTACATACCCTTTCACAGCTACACACACACACCAACCCACCCCACCCTCACGAATATTTTATACCGAATCAAGACATCATATATCTTATCTCATCCACTCATCGAATATTAACTTCAGTTCGCAGTTGCAGCAGAAAATATAGAAATCCAAGATTCATTTCTTAGTGTTACATTTCCACCGTAATTATGCATTTTATCAGCATTGAACAATGTAATTAGCAAGGCAGACATTAAATCATTATCAAACGTGAGCAAACTACTATTGCAGTAGCTATGTTTGCGACTAGCAATGCTAGTCGAAAATAAACAACAGTATAAATATTGCATAAAGAATCACTTATTGCAATGTATATTTCTGTATTGAATGCATCGCACAATAAAAGTAATTAATAATAACATTACTTTAAACAGAACAAAGGTCAAAATTCTTGCGTGAAAATGTGACTTTGACCTCGACACCTAATTTTTCCAACAGTCTAATAATAAGAATATAATAACTTTGAAATTAGTTACACTTTTTGCATTTTGATTAGTGATACACACAGCACAAATTTGTCACGCCAGCGTGATTATCTTATTGATGTCTGGTACACACCGAAGATCTGAAAAATAAATCACGATGCTGGCATCGTCTACAATTCAATTTTGTTTTTGTTCCGATTTTGATAACTTACGATAAATTCATCTAAGATAGATTTCGATTTTTTATTGGCCTTGATGTGGTAATTCTTCAATGAAAATGCCAGATAGTGAATTTTGGGCAATCCAAACAAGAACCATTTTTTGAGGTACAATTAACCGAACTGGATATTGGTACAGATGTTCATCTCAAGAAGGATTTCCACAAAAATTATATACAAATATCTTTTCTATTAAATTAGATTAAATACTAGATATTTTCCTACGTTACAATTAAAATTATTTATCGGCATGTATTTGTAAGTTCCTAGATCATATGAAATTTGCTTCTGCGATATGAAATTTCTGACTGCTTGGTTTATGATGCAATTAATCTAAATACATTGTTAATAATAGGCGTAAAGATAGAATAGTGATATGAAAGGGTAATATATATTGCATAATCCACATCCACTCAACATAATCTCCTGTTTCGTATCGAAACAATTCTGATTCGCTGGTAATCGTTTGTTTACCGTCCACATTTCTAGGATACCTGCCAGGAATGAAAAGGTATACTTTAACAACCCAAAATTGTTTCTGGCTCACATTCTCTTCACATTCAATTCATCCACTCAAAGAAAGTCAACTTTCTTTTTTAATCACTACCAAGTTGGTTTATTTGAAACAGTCAAAGTAAGAAAATTTTCCTCAAAATTATGAGTTACTGCAAAAACGTATACATTTTTTGAATAAAGAAAATTAAGTAAAATTTTCTTCGTTGCGGTCACACTGGTCCATAGTGATTTGATCAAGCCTTGCAAACTTGGATTGGTCTAACCATAAAAGAGGGTCAATTTTACAGCGCATGCTATTATGACCTATCACCAATCCATGAAGACCTATAAACACCAAAAACACTGGAAAAGGAAATTATCTGCAATCTGCATTATTTATCAAAATTGCCATCGCCAACAACACCATCCACCACCTTCGAGTCAACCTAACCTTAACCTAAACGCAATACCATAAAATTCATGTCGAAATCAGTACTTTGCCCAAACCTCACGAAGGAGGTATAAGTTTCTGGAATCGCCAAAGTTGTAAAAATATTATGCCTAAAAATGTGTACATCGTTACACCAGAAGCACTGTTTTGGGAGTTTTATACTTAAGACTTGGGAATTCTCTCCAAAAAAAGAGGGAATATATTCTGTACCCTATCTGTATGGTGATAAAAGAAATGTCGATGTAATGGAGGACACAAGGCCTTTGTGCGGCAATTTTTCATTGGAAAGTGAAGAATTGTAGGCAATTCATAAACATAAAATATCTTTAAAGATCAATTAACCGAACAGGATATTGTGGACGTCTTCTAAATTAAATTTGGTACCAGTTTTGTTTTAAATTTGTACGATATTTGCGATTTATTTGGACTTTATTTTGTTGACATTTGACAGTTTCAATGTTGCTGTATTAATAGCGATAAAATTCAAGATTCGTGTGAACCTTTCGATCTGAGCTGATTTTGTTAGATTTTTATAAATCAAGTTGTATTTTGAAAAAAGAACTTCACTCTGAACGACGGGATTTGCACAAAAATTTCATTGCATCAAATTCCCACATTAATATAGTGCAGAAATGGCTTATAGATGTACTTATAGGTTCTTGGTGTGAATTAGAATATGTTAACTTATTTCAGCAGTATTAAATAATTGGAATCTTGGAATGTACAGCACTATTCCTTTCTTAGCATTAACATAAAAGGTGTGAAAACAAATTAGAATCAATCGCAAGGCCTATTTTCGCTCTTCTGACATGATAGAGTGATTTAGATTTTTTATTTTCTTATAAAACCAACTCAAAACAAAGCAAGCATTGAGTTGCATATGGCTTACTCGCAGATGTTGTATTACAGCTGCCTCGATAAAATAATCATAGCAAAACAAGTAATAAATTATTACACTTCCGTCGCCGCTGCAGCAATGAAAAAAAAACGAAGACTAAGCTGAAATCATTTTATGAGCACGGTATGAGCAGATTATTTTTCACTCAATCTCATGAAATTGTAGAAAACAATACATATTTATATGTTTTGGCATTTTACCCCCCAGGTTTACCTTAAATTATCAAAACTGAAAAAAGACGAAATTGAGTCGCAAGTTAGATGCGAACATCTCATTCGTAGAAACCTCACGGTTGTGTACCAAATTACAATAAGATAATCACGGTGGCGTGATAAATCTGTGCTGTGTATTTCAATAATCAAAATGTAAAAATTCATATAATAAAAAACATATTTATATATTTTAACAATTCACGTCCGGGGCTATCACCACCCTTGTTTGGGCTTTGAATCTTCTTTATTAGAGACATTAGCCCTACCTCTTCAATATCATACGTGTAGCGTATTATATTTTCATGATAATTTCTTTCCACTTTCCAATTTCTTCCTGTTGAAGGTCTGTGGCTATTTGTGTGTCATAGCAAAAATTTAAATATTCATCACATTATGATTCTTCATGTCATGACAGAGAGAATATTTAGTTAGTACTAAAGTTTGTAAACTTATCTTACTACAATGAATATCAAGGACTGTACCCAACCTCAATGAAACACTTCATTTAAATGTTACTTAGTTTGCTAAAATTTTTTGCTAATGTGAAACCATTTTGGGATTAAGATTGCAATGTCAAGGAAGGAACTCGGATTCGTTGGTTCCTAACTATGTTGGTAATATAGCATTCCGGGTTGACAAGACGTACCTCAATGAAAGTCCGCTTGCACCTGTACGATTTACATTCGAACTGAAAGTGCTATGTAGCTCAAAAATATAATTAATACTCGTTTCCACCAATAGCTTAATTTGCTTTGCGAATTAATACTTTCAATGATGCACATTCTAAATTTGGGAGATCAAAAAAATTGTGATAATTGAGCGATTGTCGAATGAAATCTGACAAAATTTATTTATTTTGCTCGCTGTTCTTTGGCAAAGCTGAACCGATTTCACACTTTCGTTTTGATTTTACAAAGAAAAAACAAGGCAAAACAAAGAAGACATTCAATCGTGCATGGCTTATATGAACGTATATTCATTACAAGCTACCCATTAAAATAATCATGGCTAAACAAGCAATAAAATAATGCACTTGAGTCGCCACAAATGCTAAACACCTAATTGACTTCTTGTGGATACAGACTAAACAAAAATCACTTCATGCGCGTGACGCAAATACAAACGCTTTATTTTCTTTCCGTTTTGATTTGTTGCATTCGTGCCAGCGAAATCATTGCATGATTAAGTCCTAATGGGAGTACTATTATTAATTCCGTTTTCTGTTTGTGTGCACGAAGCGAAAACACGAGGTACTAACATTGCCTTTATTGCTATTTTACTGGCCAATTAAGGTACACAAGGAATTGTGATTGTACATACATTTTACAGCCAGGATTATATCACATTGAGTCAAGATTGTGTACTGGCGTGGTGGGACATGGTTTTGGTGCGAGGGCGGGTAGGCAGATGACAGGCTGTCATCTATAAACTGAAATTATTTTGCAGTGGGGCTGGCAATGGTGCAAGTGAGTAAATAGTAAATGTTGACCACTTTATCGACATGTCAAAGAGATCAAAATCGCTAAACGGAATTTTGAGCGACCCATAGACCTCATCACCTTAGTTCCAAATTTTTAATCCATTTAGTTAACAACTATGATTTGGTGGTAATCTTTCGTTGGCCATTAACCAACTAGAATGCTGAAATACCTTCCCAGGTAGATTAAATGCACAATTCATACCAATTTGGGCAAAAAGTGGTCTTATGAAATGTTGAGTACGTAATAGGAAGTGCCGATTTGATTATATTGTTTGAATTATTTTATTAGATTACTATTCCACTTGATGAATATTTGGCAGATTATGTAATAATTGGTAAGTGCCCAAGTCCGTAGCTCAGTAACGATAGCGAAGCGCATATTCAGGGGACATAGATTCCAATCCTGTTGGCAGTATATTCAATAAAACATTTCCTTGCTGTATCCAGTCCCAATAAAACTGTTCGTGGTAGTAACCATGGTAATTAATAAAGGATAATTAAGTGGAGAACGAGTACGGTGTGTGAATCCGACATGGGTAACAGTACGCTCTACGACAAATTGTTAAGTAAATAAATTTCATTGAATTCTTAGTGTTAAATAAATTTCACTCGCATATTGTTTTGCGGGGCACTTGAATCGAAGGGAATTATAGTAATGAAAACATTGAAAAACTAAACAAGCCAAACCTATAATAAAATATTGCTCTTGGTAGGACAGAACGGCAAAACACTTCTTGAAGGTGAAGACTAACGTAAATTACCTCTTGCACGTGTTGCATGAACAAACCTTTGCTTTTCACTGATTGAGTACGTCCTTACATCTATTGAAGCTCATTTGAGTAAAATTAGCAAGGAATAAGTACTTCTGAAGAAGTGCCAATTTAAACAGCTCTCGACTGAGACAAAAATATAACAGTCATCTTTTGAATGCTTGTTCTATTATTTTCTGATATAATCCATACTTGATCACTACCCAACAACACTGCTTGAGTAGCTTTACAGGTAGACAAGTCATACGGTGTGGTAATTCATATCTTTGATCCTTTGGATACGAAGTGTCTGATATTCAATGTATCACTACTTTTGAGGTTGATTATAAGATTTATCTATAACATCGACTGGATAGTTTGGTTTCTGTGGTTTTGATATTAAGATCAGTTTGACTATTTTCCAGTGCCTTGGAAATAGTCCCTTCTGATATACTTGTTATAAACCTCTAACATTTTTGGCAAGCCTGTGTTGGTCATTTCTTCCTCGATTATAGCAGATATGTTGTCTGGTCTTGGAGCTTTCTTGGGTGTCAAAGTAAAATATGTCTTAATGCAAAAAGAGTTTTTATTTAAATAACATAAATTCCAAAAAAAACACAATTGCTGACCAACTGACTAAAATGAACCTAAAGTTAAGGTAGATTTCTATGAATTGTATAAACCAAGTTAGGAACAGTAAGAAAACAATTATTTTAATTATAATTAATGCTTTAGCAGGTGGTTCAATATTTGCACAAGTTTCTAAGTTTCAACATATTTAGTGTGTACTTTCTTTAGAATGAAAGCTGTGAAAACAAGTTCCCACTTGGTTAACTTTGATACAGCGCTTTACATGAAAGAATGGCGCAGATTTTACAATTAATTCAGCACAAAGCAAATGTTGAGTCGCACATGGCTTATTTGCAGGTGTGCTATTGCAACTGGCCCATTAAAATATTCATAGCTAAAGAAGCAATAATTTATTGCACATCGGTCGCCGCAAATGCGAAACATAACAACTTCTTGCGAACGCGGAATAAACAGAAAGCACCCCATGCGCGTGGTGCAAAAGTTTCTTATTTCAGTTTGTATTTGTTATTTTCATGCATTCGAGCTAGCAAAACGTATGAAAATAAAATATGAAAGACATTATTATAGGCACTATAAGGCATTCAAATGCTTTGCAGATCATGAGTACGAGGAGAAGACAATGAAATCTAAGAAGACATAAGATACTGTTTTCTAAGTTCTCAAATCACACCAAAGCTTCTAATTTGCAGAGAACATGAACAACTAATTCGACTGTGATCCTCAGTTGGCGTATAACCAACTGTATTACTTGATTGTTTTTCCAGGTAGACAAGACACATCTTAATAAACCATAATGGTAACTGCCGTGATTTGCCGCGTTGTACAGTGTGTTCGGGCACAGAAAAAAATGAACAAATTAAGCTAAACACAAATTAATCTATTATACATTAAAGGCGGAAATTTAGAGTACTATGGTAAGAATTTCAATGTTTCAAATTATCGCTAAGCTTTGCTCTATTAAATCCTAGAAATATAAAAGAAAATTAATTATTAGAGAACTAAAATATTATGGTCTATTATAAAAAACATCATATTTGAACAAAAATATTAGCAAAGAAAGTTATAAGTAGCAAAAAATGACAAGAAACTTTTATTTCTATTTAAAAATAGCTTGCCAGGTATACAGATGAGATGGTTACTTAACCTAAATGTAGTGAAAATTTATTGTATTGAGTTTATTTTGACATTCACTGATTATTTGATGTTATAAAAAGGTCGGTATGTTGCATTCTTGCTGTTTTTTCGGCGTACTTCGTGTAAAAAGTGCGTATGTATCATTTATATTAGGTTGACAATAAAAGATCTGTATAATTAGTATTATATTAACTGCATCGCTTGTCATGGGAGTTAAGGATTTACTAGTGTTATATTGGAGTATATTGTATTTCTTATATAGAGATTTGCCTTGGTTTATTTGGAGAAGACGTGATGTTATTGGCTTATTACTGCTTATGCAACCTGTGCTGTTCTTCTAATGGTATATGATCAGATATGGTATTCTTTTTGAGGAGACTAACTTGCCATAGATGTTGATCGTGCGGTGGTGGAGTGTCGACTGTCATACAGTTTCCAGGATTCGTAGCCATTAGACCACGGTGGCTTTGTGGCGCTCGCGTCGGAGACGTGAAATTCGCGAATTATCGCGCCACCTCGCGGATTTTGGGAATGCGCGCATCACCTGCGACTGCCGCGACACCACCGCAAATGCTGCGTACTAAACTAAATCAAATGCAGATAGTTAATAAGCTTAAAGCCAAATTACGATAAATAACTGAAGTAAACCCATCTCAACACATTGAATATCGTGCACTCAACTCTGAAAATTTATGGAATAATATTTTGCACTTTTTACTTAGATAGTAAGTGAATTTAAAATTATAAAATAATAATTTAAAAAAAAAATACATTCAAAAGACCTTGCTTCTAAATCTAATTTAAATTCATGAAAATATTGATAACTTAATCAATGACTGCTTTCCTCAAAAAATATTTTTTATGCTATATTTTTAGGAAACTAATCGGTAGTAATCGGTAGTAATACTTAAGGCCAGATTTTTATTCATGGCATTTTATCAAATCCTAGCTTCTGAGATCTTTTTTACATTTAAGAAAATAAGACCTGGATTCAAACTTCCCAACCGCATTGCAAAACGTAGTGCATTGCCAACTTACTTCAACATTTTTGATTCGTTCGGAAGTAAGCAACTGTGATCTGTTAGTAATTTTTTGTTGGCCATTACCTAGCCGCAATGCTAGACTACCTTTTTGGGTAATCTAGATGTACAATTGATATTTTGAGCTAAATGTCCTAATCAATCTTATGCTTTTATGGTGTCTATTCAAATTCTGCATCTGCTTTCGTCTTTACATCTATTAAAATAAAAGCAACATTTAAAAAATATTTTCTATCTAATTTATCAATATTGATGCACAAGTGCATACTTTCCATTTTGGGATTAATAAATTTGAATGCAATATTATAAAAAGAAATATTCTTTGTGTTGTTTGTAGTAAGTAGAACTTTCAATATTAGCAAAACTTCTCCTCTGATTTTTTTCTTTGTTAGTGGTAAAGTAGGGTGAACTCAATCTTTCTATGTCGTCCACTCTACCTTCTATTTCATCTACATTTTTAACATCGCCAAGCTGAAACAGCCTGAATAAGTTTTGGATAAAGTCTGGCATGCTGAGGAAAGCAAATCTTGTGTTTATTCTGTAAGATTGTTTGATCTCATAGAAATAAAAGCCGACAATAACCCACAGCAAACACAGCGCGACACAAAATAGCTGGAAAATTGAAATTCTATTTAAAACTTACAGCAGTACAACTATTGTCAGGACACATGCTTGTTTGTTCGTACAAGGGTTTCTTCTCGCCAATTGGATGGTTTTCGCGACTGTACCTACAGCTACAATTGGGCAAGTAGAAAAAAACCCGCGCATAATTTACATTAAAAAATGCTCAATGTAAATGCAAATTTTGTTACAATTTCCGATTTCGACGGCGTTGCTTGCATTACGTCCTATTATTCCTATTATCCCAACCATTTCCTTCCGCGCGATAATCCCAACACAATTGTTACCGGGGTGTGCAGGCGTATGCGGAATGCATTTGCGCAAATAATACCGCGTTTATTTTTCCTATGTGTGCATATTCCGCGCAAGACACTAATTGAAATACGAGGCGCGAGCTCATACATAACTCGGATATCTCGGCGGCGGCGGCGGCGGCGGCTCGGGCGTAAATGTCTAATAGGCAAAACGACGGCGACATCGCAATATGAGCGCGTTAATAAAATTCGAAACTTTCCACTTAATCCCAAGCAGGCAAAATGTGTTCGCGCGGGGGCGGCAAGCTTCGATGTGAGGGCCAATTACATATGCAAACATGGTTCATATTGCGCACAATGTGTGTCACCACCCCTCCCGAGTTTCGCGTTTTACGCACGTTGGTACATAACGCGAGATTGCACCACATAAAATTCCTTCGCACATTCATTGCAATGGCTCCATTGCCGTGCATTCGAATGCCGCCGTCGCCGCCGCTGCCGCCGATGACATAACCGTAAGCAGCGCGCATATCGCAGCTTCGTGCTGCTTGATGTTCGGACGTCTATCACGCGAGCGTGGCGCAGCGCATATCATCGCGTTAACTTTAATATTAATTTTGATGGCGGGGTGAACGCGCAACCCTGGCACTTTGTCGAGTTGATTTCTGTGGTGGAAATGGGCTTCAGTTGTCCGCTCACATATTGTGCGTGTGTTATCCGCATGCGTGATGCTGGCCAGTTAAAGTTAGTTATGAAAATTATAGTTTTCTAAATTCGACCGCCCGCCCGTCCATCCGTGTGGCCGCATGTGGCAGGAAAAGTAAATTACCTTCCGCTCGCATTTACACCCGGGGTATTATAGATTTCTGACGTACTCGCACTCTCGAGTGCAAAGTGTATGAGGGGGATAATTATTTGGTGATAAGCTACATACATAATTCACACAATTTAAAGAGAAATAAGTGCATAGAGAATTTATTTTTATAAAATATTTTAAAATAAATGCTTTTTTGCGTATTAACGTTTGAATTTTCAAAAGAAAAAATTTAGATTTTATTTTTTACTGTTCTCTTTTGTTAGAATTGTATTTTGTAATTTACACAAGAAAATTCTTTCAGTTTAGTTTTCGTTTGTTATCGTTTGAAAGCAACTCTGAAACATTTTACAAGGAAACACTTTACTTACAAGCACTTGAATGTATATGGTACTGCAGAATTAGAAAAGTTTACTTCAAATTTCAAAATCTCTTTTTAGCATCACTAAATAATTGATAACGTGTCCAATAATTGCATCCCCGTAAAATGTGTTTTTTGCATATTGTATATTGGTATTACAAAAACAAAGCAAAAAACTATTTTAATCTAAATTAGATTTTTTTATCGTGCTAACCTTTCATTCCTTGCAACAAAGTTTGCAGATTAAAAAATAACCGTAGAGTCCATAAAGGTTTTATAAAGATTAACTAATAGGGACATATGCCTTTTTATTTATCCAATAAAAGCTAAATTATAATCACATCTTATATACTTTCTAATAATAGGGTAAATAGTTTCACTATATCAAAGGACGGAAAAAGTAAGAATAAAACTTTAGTTGTAAAAAAGAAGCTCTATATGCGTAATTTCAGAAAAAAAACAGATATTAAATTTTCAAATCCATCTATTTGAATATTGAATTTGAATTGATTTTTACTATTAATGAATTAAAAAAATTCGTCGAATCGATTTGCTTTCGTATTGACTATTATAACAAAATAACTTATTAATTATAGCGTTTGTATCCAAGTGTTACATATCATCAATACATGCATATATTATTTTTTGTTCTTTAGACACAATTTACAAATGGTTGATGGTTTTGTGAATTTTATGAAGAAACCAAAGAAGAACAAATTATTACATTGATGAAGTGTACTGAGTCTATTGGAGTTCGTACAAGAAAACACGTTATTGTGTTGAAAATATCAAAATGGATTAATGGTTCAATTTCGGAAACTGTTTTCGGTCCAACATAAACAACATTAATATTTAACGTCAAACTATTTTAATCTCTATATATATTTTTTTTAAACAATAGATTACAGGTTTTATGTAGTAAATACAATTATACATCAGACGAAAATGGATCAAAAATCATTTCCAATATGGAAACGAAACAAAACCACTCAACAATTTCTATTTTCTTTGTTTGTAGAATAGTGTAGTTAGGACCACAAAACTAGAAATGCATATAATAGACTAACTTCCACAGCTGCATAAATAAAATCAATCTAAAACGCATTAAATATAAATATATATAGTGCACATAATACGAGTAAGTGAAACTTTCAAATACATAAACTATGTTTAAAATACAATAATAAACATAATAATAATTATTAGTAGGAACTTTCCCTCCTTTGTTCCATGATTTATTTCACAATTTTCTAGGTTCAAGGAGATCTTCTAGAACTTCCGAAGGTATAAATTGGTTTAGTCAGTCACACAAGCTTCGTACAATACGGTGCGGTTCAGAACATCTCAACTTTTCCAGCCTGCAAGATGAAAAAACTGTCAATATGCAATTTGTATGCATTCAAAGTGCTCCTACAATCAGACCTAGTAACAATTTCGTTCTTTGAAATATACAAACTCGAAAGAATACATATTACGTGCTGTCATTGAACTTAAGAATTTCGAAATAAATTAAACTCAGATATCGTTTAAAACTTGCGGGCACATAAACGACCACTGGAAACTTTTGCCCCGCACCGGCAAACTCAATTGCACTTGCCAGTTGCATAAACTATGAACTGCTGATTATCACATTAGGAAAACATGGGAGGGTATGGTGGAAAACACGAATTCCTATTAGAAACTGTTTGTATCGTAAGCAATTCATCAATTTGTCACGTTTGTATCGACGACACAAATGGTGCTTCTTACTCACTTCCACATCGTATGCATCCCTTATATCAGAGGTGGATTTGTAACTTTCCAACTCATTACAAATGCGATTACTTATTCTACTGGCAGCACGCAGGTACTTAAACGGCTTACGATTTTGCGTTCAATCGATGTGAGGGTTTTAGTGGTAATGCTAACATTTTTGACTCCAATACCTCACAACTGCATGCTGATAATGAAGTAATTAATCAATTAATTACTAGAAATATTGAATCCCCGTGCGCGTGTGCTTGATGAGAATGACAAGTGCAACATCGTATTCAATGCACCCTCGTCATTAAATAGATTGAAAACGTGCTAGGACTACCGAACAATTTCTATTTCATCGCTTAAGGTGCTGCTTATCAAATTTGAAATACTTGCGTTGGAGGCAAATCATTCTCATTTGCCGATACAATGTACCCACAAATTATATTACAAAGTTTTTGCTGATTGTGTATTAATATTTGATAACATTTGCATTAATTTTAGAAATTAATACATTAATATTAAATTCATATAAACCAAACGGAGTGTGGAAAGGCCTACCCACCCATCTGTTTGCACAAAAATTTATTTATTGGAATATTTTATACTGTAAATCAGCAAAAATTACTTGGACCTATATTCTATTGAATGGCACCACACTACTACATTATATGTTGTAAATAATTTAGTTTGTTGTAGTTCGATCATGAATTTATTTACAGTTTACGGTTTACAAGCCGAAAAGCAGTGGTCCATACATTTTAATGACTATTTTCCTGAAAAATTAATATCTCGCAGCGAGACAGAATTATCTTCACGTATTCCTAAAATATTGAACAACGTGTCGTAATAATTAACTGTTAATAATTCATGTGATATTCATAATTAGAGCGTAGAAATGGAGGGTAATAATTGTGGTATATAACACAGTATCATAATAATAGAAGAAAGGAGACTGAGATCAAAATGCAGAAGTGACAGATATTATTGGAAATTTATTGTTTAAACTTAAATCATTTTCAAATATAAGTTTAAATAACATGTTATGGACCAATCTAGCTGAGCTGGATTTGGCAGATTTCTGTGCCATCAAATCGTATTTTGACAGAACCAGTTTACTCTAATCAAACGGCACTTGCGCAGTCTACCCTTATCTATGAAAACTTTGATTGCACCGAATTTCCTCATTATCATAATACTAGAATACCTTATTAAATTTATTACGAGTTTTTAAGTTACAAAGAGTAAATCGTAAACTATAGCCTACTTAATATGTTTTAACTTTTAACTAAAAATACTAATTTTCTTCTTATTCCATTGTTAAATATAATTATAAGAAAAACCTGACACTTTATTGAAAAATCTTTTATCCCATCCTGAAACATGCGCCATCTTTGATAAAGTTTATAACATTGTTTTTAAACAGATACAATGTTGGTACAACACCGATGCTGTTTGTACAAATGTTACTTTTTCCAATGTCCTAGGACCTTTCATATCTTGGATTGCCTGACCGTAAGCATTAATAAACTTTAGTTACGGTTACGGTAATGACGGGGTGTTGCGCTGATATTAAATTATTTTCTATTTTTGAATCAATACGATCAATTTTGCTTGAAGTTATTTTTTCGAAGATTTTCGAGGTGGCAATTGTCGACGAGATCGAAACAGGGCAACTAGATCCGACCAGGTCTATGCGTTTGTTCACACCAATGAACATCAGCGGTGACATTATGGTCTTTCGGAAATTAGGATTAAGAGCAAATATGCCAGAAAAACTGAGACAGGTTTATTGATATTTACACATGAATATACTAAGAATTTCTATAAATCTAAAGACGTACGGGTGAATACAGACAGACATGCCGTGAACCAATTTCGAAGCACGATTGTCCTTCGAAATTGGTCCGGAAATGATTCTTTGAGCCTCGTTTCCTCAATTGGAAATACATTAGAACAGTCAAGTAGAATGTTAAATCGTGCGCTTTATTGTTATATCAATAAAAATATACAAAATAAAAGATTGAAATGTTAAACTTTTGTAACTCCTCTTCGTATTCTTCAAGAAACATCATACATAATAATTAAATAGACCACCTCCTCCCAATTTTCTCTCTGGGAGCATCATGTAGAATAAATGCGTATAAACGTCGCGCAGTCTGCACAAGTACTTCATGCGGGGTCGGTTTTGGATGGACGTCGCACATGAGGCGATTACAGTAATAACACATTCCCAAGAGGCTGTTGTCCTCATCGGCTCGTGGTACTCCCGTGGCTGGGGAAGGTGGTGCCCCACCAATATATGTCGGTGGTCCATTGTCAAAGTCCATAGAATTTTCCAATAGACGATTCTAAATTTGGAACCAAATCATAATGAGGCTCCAGGTTACAGAAAAAAAAGAAAAGTAAATATACCATAATGCGATGCACAGGTTCTAATCGCAGAAAACGCGTGGTGAAAAATATGACGTAACGGTTTGATTGACTGAAAATGATATGAAATATGCTTTTCCTAGGTTACGCTTATGTGGTAGCCTCTTCGGCCTGGTGTCGGGCGCGTTGTAGCTGGTATCGTGGTGAGGTGTGAATCCTCCCGTCCACCTGCCATCTCCAATCTGTGGTGGGAGATCGCCCATGGTTGGGGCGAGAAGAGAAGATACGGCCCACATAGTCTTAAGAGGTGGTGACTTTGACTAATTCTTCATGGCTTGGGTACACCTGGTAAATAATTTGCCATGGAAATTCTGCACAAGAATGCAATGAAGAAATAACCAAAGTCTGATTGCAGTCCGATCTGTACAGATATGTTTCGTGGTCTTTAAAGGACCGTATCTTCTTCAATTTGGAATGTAACTTAATAATATTTATGGTTTCATGTGCCACATTTATTATTCATGTACGGTTGTTAATCTGATCAGTAAATATTAATTAAAAGAAGTATGTGCTTCAATAACGCAACAGCGATAAGTAGCTAGTTTTGAATTACCTAGCACGGAATAAATATGTTTCAATGAGTCACAGTTGATAGTTGTATGAAAACGTAATGAAATTGGTTTGACTTTAATTGACTGAAAACAATAGATTATTATTGCTAGTGAATATGTTCTAGAAAGAAGGTAGGTAAGTTATGGTCTAAAATTATTAGAGTAATTAAATTGATACAATGAAAAAGGTTAGTTCAGGGCGGTAGGTGCAAGGTGTCGCTCCGCTGGTTCACCATCTCCTCCAGATCAATCATCCATACTGTTCCCACCTACCTATGCAAATTGGTGGGGCGTATTTGTTAACTCTTTATTAGCTCGTGGGTTTCAGCGGCAGTCAACAATCGTTCGGCGTGTTTGGTGGGGTATTGTTCAAGTCTACGTTATTTCCGCTTTGGATACATGCCTTGAAATACATTATGGCAAGTCTGTTCAACCTTTAGTTAATCCTGCACACTATTAACATTTACCTTTACCTTCGAGGACCAACCAATAAAATCTCAAAAGGGACATGTGAAGTCGGCTCCAATGGCACTTCCGCCAGTTGCAAGATTAATGGGGCCTATAATTGCTACCCCGATACCAGATCCGTCTATTGAAGGAAGTAATCCAATGTCACTACCGCCAGTTGGTATCACAATGACACCACCACCAATTGGTATCCAGATACCATTACCGTCGATTGGTACCCCAGTGTCCTTACCGCCAATTAGTACACCAATGCCACTACCACCGATTGGTACCCAAATTTCACTACCGCCAGTTAGCACGACAATTACACCACCGCCGATTGGTGATCCAATGCCACTGCCGCCAATTGGTACCCCGATTTCACTACTACCAATTGGGACCCCAATACTACCATCGTCAATATGTGCTCCGATACCATTGCGGCCGATTGGAACTCCAATAATACCTTCGGCAATGGAGGTACTTCCTCCGACCACTGATCCATTGGCAATTCCTACGACTGCAGAGCAATTTTATGCGCAGCATGCTTTCTACATTTATACCGTGCTCCGCTCAAACATCCTCCCTGAACCATACATTGCCCGTACGGTTCACTATGAGCGGATGTACGTTCAAAGGCCACCAAGACCGCCACTAATGCCCTATCGACGAAGGTGTACGCACGGCAACTGCATGTGGTATGATCTCCTACCAGTCCTTCCTGGTAACAATATGAGGGTCGAGGACGGTGCAGCAGGTAACCCTATGGAGGAACCGAGATCCTAATTTGTATATAAACACTTGAAGTTGATTCATGAAATTGTAAATCTGTTAGTAATAATATGAACGAGTTATGTAACATAATTTTGTTTTGTATTTATATGTTATATACCACCCATACTCGTATATTTCAGGATTACTTACGGTGCTTGACATATATACACTGGATGCGAATTAAATTGAAATTAAAGTTTCTGAAAAACAAATTGGCAGACCAGTGTAACTTTTATTGAATTGCTGGGGCTTTATTTCAATTTAAGCGCGGTAACTTCCAAGCTGCCACCAAAATTTGCATCCGTTAAATCTAAATTTTATTATCTAAAAGTCCACATTGTAATATGTTACATCAGGAGCCGAAGGGAAACTTTTCAAACAGTAAACATGTTCACAATGTTGCAAATGCAGCGTCGCCATCCCCGAAGCTCTAAAGCGTATCCATTTGAGTAACCAATTATTAATTGTCCAATTTGCCCACCGTTGGACCATCTTTCGACAAGTATCCTTCCAGCCGAGCATGAATAATTGCACTCCTCGTCGGACTTTATTACCTCTTGGCAATTGTATGAATTACAGCAATAAACCTGGCGCACTCGTGTCCTGAAGCGTGCTAACTCAACATGGTCGTCCTGATCGGAGAACGTATGTTTCTCATGGGTATTACATCGTCCCGTGACCAGCATGACGGTATACCTCGGCTCAAGTGTCATCGTCGTTCAGGCGACGTATTTCCTCGCATCCTGCGGTAAGTTAAGCGGAGCCACGATAAGTTTTCGGAAAGTGTGTCGTGCATGGATTTATCCTATCTGTAATCCGGGATGAGAGCAACTGCAACCGGCAGTATACACCATTTACCAGCATCGGTGTGTTTGGCCAGCTGGTTGGATGCTGGTGGATGCACTTTGCGAACGCTTCACCGGACTGGCGCACCCGAGCGATTCCTTAAGTTGGCACACTGGCTGCCATCGTGACCACCGCCAACGTAACGTAATCCCTGATGCCTTTCGAGTTGCTCGCATTATTAGTCCTTTGTGCGCGTACTCTAACCGCGCGCGTTTCTGATAGATCTAATGAGTGCATATCGTAATCGGCGTGTAACTGCAGCAGAAGAGAGAATCTAATGCGCTCCGTAAGTGGATGAACCACATCCACACCAGTATGATATTACGAAAATGTAGCTAGATTAAAATATGCGTGCGATACATTCCGCTACCAGCTTTCTTCCCATCCACTCCCTTATCATCTCCCATGTATTGTCGTGCCACAATGCATCCCCGCCGTTGAGGTTGAGATAACAAAAATGCGACACTCCTGAGCGTAATGAAGAAGTCCTGTGCGGAAATAAAAACGGCTGAACGTCACGCAAGTGATTTTGTTCGTGTGCCAGCGACGGGCTTTCATCCTGCGGAACAGGTTGTGCGCTCCGAACTATCGGGGGCGGCGCGTCGAGTACGGCAACCGCCGACGCGTTGCCAGTGGCGTACAAGTAGGCACGTGTTAAACGGCAATATGAAACATCATTTTCGCTTTTTACTTTGGGTTGCGTTTTTTTACATCCGGCTTGCAGCTTGCGGCTTACTCTTTGCTCTGCTGACGTCAGGCATGCCGCCGAAGGTAACATGCATCGCACACCGCCGCCGTCAAAATGCCATTGCCAAATAAAGTGCCAGAAGCGTTGATAGGAGTTATCAATGTTACCGTTTCCTATTTTTCGTGCGCGTTGGCGCGTACATGGTACATGTTTTTCCTTCGCCGCGTTATTGTTTCGATGCATGCCGCCGCACACAGAAGCGGTCATTGAAGGCGCGCAAAATTTCATCTCTAACAAGACGCATTCCCATTGGAAACGAGTGCCTGCTCTGTCATGTTTTCATCTCGTTCACATTCACTGTCTGCCAATGGCGTTGTGTGCTTGCTTTTTACTTTTTCTTTCAGCAATTTTGCATTACAATCAGTTGCATTCCCAGAAAATGAAATGGAACAATGATATGCTATGTGGGCAGCTGGAATTTAAATGTGCGTAGCTATGAAGTATTCGTAGAGGGCAGTCTGGTTGGTTTTTATAATATTTGGAATAGAGAACGATTTACATTCACGTTCATTTTTATACAATTGTCTATCATTTTTCCATTATGTTTTCAACTTCATCAGAATCCATAGCTCGGAATTTTTTCTTCATATACCTTCATGCAATTTTCTAAAAAGCACCGAAATTATTAAAAATTGTTTATACAAATGTAGGACACCTATAAAACCATTTGCTGCATGTTTAAGTTTCAATAAATTGTTCGAGATCTAAACATTGCGGGAAAGATTCAATAGGAACATTTTTATTTTTGTAGGATTGATTTTCTTATAATCATTTTCTAATTATTTGCTTTGTTGAAATGCAAATTTCTGTTAGATGGATAATTATTTGTATCTATATTTTTAAATAAATAATTTAAACAACATACTTTTTTCCTTGATAGTCCTCCTTCTTGAAATGATTTTTGCGAAAGCTCATAGTCACCCGATTTTACAGAAGAACTCCGATTACATTAGATATTTCCAAATTGAACCATCATCTTTTTTTTTATCCTTTTGCCAGGTGTTCGACATCGTGGTGTAGAATTCTGTGTCCTCCTACAAGTGTCCAAATTAAAAAAAATCCATAAAATAAATCAGTGTCACAGAAATTTATTCCAACACTAAACCTGAAAGTACAATTTAATTGTATATTTGCACGAATATAACAATTAAATTATTAAAATTATACAATTCATTACCGACGTTGCACTTCAATGATCCGCGCATGTTATTCCAATTATCTCCTAATCATGCTAATTTCAGAAAGTACCTCGTCCAAATTAAAATAACTTAAGTGAGTCTAATATCGATATGAAAAAGAAGAATATTTATCATATATATTATCGATGCCTAGTCTTTTCCGATGATTGTAATGCCTGGAATATGATTGTTAGTCTTTCCTTCCATTGTAGGAAAACTAGTAGCCTTCAAGAAGCGTATATTCAAGAGATATGGATTCCAATCTTTCTGCTGCGTGTATATCCACTAAGAAAGATTTTCGCAGAATCCCAATAACTGGGAATAACCATGGTAGGTGATGCAGTATAATGAAGCGGAAAACTATGCCTGTCAGTATAGGCCACGGTAATAGTACGATCCATCATACTTTTGATTTTTGAATTAAATTTTGGAACATCGAGAAAAATCGCAAATGTTCCTTATTGCCTTAAAATTTATTTGAGCATCAATTGATTTGAATGGATTATTTGTAATCATTTTGAAAACAGAAAGAAAATTTGTTTCAGGTGCTTGTTCGTTTCAGAAGTAATTGATAACTAATCCTTAATTACCCACAAATAAATTAAAATAAGAAAATTTAAAAAATACGACATTCCTTCCTTACGATCCTGATTCTATTTCCAACAACAGAACTATTTCTTATATACCCTGGTAATGAAATGCCTAATTTCACCAGTTTCCTTCTAAATTTCCTTTAGTTGGCCTGGACAGTTATTAGCTTTTTTTTAAATGTCTGTAATTCAAGAAAGCCAATGACCGACAAGCCCAGTATTAATTGTGTTTACATTAAGATTTTCGGAGAAGAAGCCTAATTTGGAACACTATGATATCCACAGATAACTAAAATGTATGCGAATAGGTATTTTGTTTTATGTAGATAAAGATGAGGTGAATGCAATCGTGTTTGAGAATTGTGAGAAGACTTAGTTGTTTGAGTACGAAGAAAATTTGTTCACACGTAAGTAGTTACAGGTATAAATATATCATCACACAGCTTACTGATTTATCTAGTATTTCCACCTTGAATTTTGAGAGATTAAGATAGTTTGACGTTTGTGTGCAATATCAAGCATTAAATATTAATGTGGTCTAGATTGGACCGAAAACAGTTTCCGAATTTGGACCATTAATCCATTTTAATGATATTTTCAACACAATGACGTGTTTTCTTCTACTAACTCCAGCAGACTCAGTACACTTCATCAATGTAATAATTTATTCTTCCTTGGTTTCTTCGTAGAATTCACAAAACCATTGTGTGAATACATACTTACTGCACACGACTAATTGCAACAATTAAGGATAATTTAGGCAACCGGTTTCTTGCATTGGTCCAATCTTACGATTTTTATAAATTAATTTTTCACTATTTCATAAATTAATTCTAAATGCATCCTTAGTGAGTTATTTTTTTGCTACTAAATTTTAATTGACACGTAGAGAAACGTAGAGAAAACGTTGATATAGCGAATTGTATAACATTGCCTTAAGTCAGGCTATATTCTCGAATATATCGAGCGCTTCTGACAGTTCATCAGTATGCTATATATTTCTGAAGTAAGTTTTTACCAAACATTAATAACTTGTATGAGATAGTTTAGAAAATCAGTCTTTCATATGACCATTCTGGGGAAATGAAATATATTGCTTCTTTTCAGGCAGTGTCTTTCTTTTGCGAAAATTTCTCAGAAATTCACAATGCGGCATATTTCCTACCTATTCCCTATTCCAGATATATTAATTTGAATAAAAAGTACTCATATTTACGGAAATTATGAATTACTTAATTATACAGTGCAATATAAAGATGGGATATATGCCAATTCATGAATAACCCATAAAACAATGAACAATAGCATGTTGTTCTAATTAATGACGTAAGATTTGAAATTGAATACAAAGATCTATTTACGATTTTCGAAGTCTGCTTGAATGGGTTTTTCGCAGAAAAATCGAAATTTGTAGTATTAGATGTAAATAAACTTGCAGGAATATTAAAGGAATAAAATAAATTAGTGTTTCCTTGTGGAATCCCATCTCTCGAAAAGATTTTTGTAAAACCTCCACACTTCATCCATCCGACACGTGCCAGAAAGTCAAAGATATTACGTCCATGCGGTATTTTTCCTGCCTATTTCCTCTACATCGTGAGCCGCTTGGTGGGATGGTTGGGGTCGTTGTGATACTCTGCCAACTTGCGTGTGCTCAGTGGTGCTCCCTAACGCCTCTCCTTGCCCATCCCTACGCTTCCGCCACTACCGCGCTGGGCAGCAAGCAACTTTACGCTTCCCGCGTGATCCAGGCCGGGCGCGCGTCCGAGTCCGAGCCAGCGGCGGCGTTCGTGCTTCGATTGGAGGCGAATCGAAGAAAAATGTGCAAATATATTAGGAAATGACTTTTATACAAGGATCGTTTCGTGCACGTTGTAGTGGCGCGCGGCGAAACTGTAATAGAATCGTAATTTATTGAAGAGAGGTTATTGTCGGGTCGCTAATAAAATTAAACTCGGGTCCGACGGCTCATTCGTTCCGGCTTTGATCGGGGGCGGCGTGGAAAGCGCTTCTCTTATATATCTATATACTTTTTTTATATTGTATTCAGTGCGCGACCCTCTTTCGCACTCGCAAACGGTCATAGAATGTAGTATCGGGCTGGTAACAAGGATGTCCATTGAAGAGGTATATGTGTAAAACGCAATGTATATGTGTAATGCGCAAGGAGCCAGTGGGCAGATTAGGGGAATCAAGCGAAGTGTAAAGGTGAATTTGCGTCGCAGGCAGTTGCAAGCTCTCGTTGACTGCGGCATGGTTACGCGAGGGACGGCAAAGGGCTCACCTCGCACGTACACGTTTTTCACGTTTCTCGTTAGAGGAGCGATTCCCTCCGCCGCCGCCGCGGCTGTATTGCCCTCCGCGCCTACATTTTTCTCTTCATGGAGATATAACTCATTCTTTGCAATTTCCGTTGTGCCATTACTTTATAAAACGTATATATGCGTTTCGATAAAGGGCCGTTCGGCAAACCCGCTACTGGAGCGGAAGGCGGCGGGTGGCCGTTCGAGACGCGAGTGCAATAATAGACGATGCGCGCAATCTTTGCGGTGCCGGCATTGTCCCGTTCGGTTTCTCTAAAATTCACTTTAGGAAATTGAAAAAACGACATCCAGCCGCCGACCGAACGGAAATCGTCGCGTTGCCCGATGGCAATTTAATTTTCCGCACTGAGAACGTGCGTAATTTATCATTTCATTGGTATGAGCCTGCCCAACTTTGCTCTCTTAACCGTACTCCATTACGATTAGCAAACTATCATTCACAAGCAAATTGAGTTAATATGTAAAAAATCAGCATATTAATAGTTCAACACACGACTAATTGGCGAAATAAGGAAATCGCCATATTTCAATCCCGCACCTTCACTGCACCCACGCTTTCCACAATTTCAGCAAATTATTACCAAGTAGTAAATATTACACATTAAACATTACGCTCAATACATGCGCGCAAGAAGTACACATTCAAATAAAACGTAAGGTATGCTAATTGTACACCTATGGGTTATGAACTTGCAGTCAACCAAAACAAATTCAACACCAAACCAGTACCAGTTCCTAAATACAAACAAAACGATAAAGTTGCACCCAAGAAGCAATATTCGATACGTCATCTGCTCCAGTGCTTTATGAGGTTGCCCGTTTCAATAACAAAGCAAAAATGAACAATAAACATATTATGTTCCAATGCATTTTAAAACTCTATTCATTCCTTCTAATTGCAGTTGCCTAGCTTTTAATAAACAAATTCATGAATAATGCTTGTAAAACACAATGACATCGTTTGGATTAAAACAATAACAATTCCATATGACTTCACTTATATGGTGCTCAATGCAGTGAGCTTGACACATTAATTGATACATAACTTCGAGGTGACCAGTTCTAGTGCATCGAAAGGGAGCCGGGTGTTTACCTTCTTCCCCACGCCTCCGTACCGATGCATAGGCTGATTAAAAAGTGGCGGTCAGCGTGCAAACCATCACCATTTTACAGCGGGTTTGCTGGTCAGGAGTCAACATATATTAAGTGGACGTTAGTGCATATCTTTCAGTTTACTTTCGACCGCCCTTTGTTACGGTCCAGTTGCTTTACCCATGCTTAATTGTTACTGTCCTTTGCAGAAGTGCTTTTTTATTAACTACAGTGTGTTATCCTTTTGCGGTATTTGCCAAAGAGGCACCTGTGAGTCTCATTACATCAACCACAAGACAACCTGCACCAACGTTCAGTAGCTTGATTTCATTAAGGTTAGTAAAGAACGGTCTCAACTTATGATTTTGCATATTTTTATGCCGTTGACGTAAAATGACAAACAGTAACCTGCCTGATTAAAAACGAGTGGCGGGTTTGAAGAATAAATAGCGGTGGGAATTGTTAATATCCCTTTAATACCTCAAGAGGTACTTGCATAAAAGTAATACTTTATTGGGGAAGCATTTATTACTTTTCTGTGTGACAACAAATTTCTAATGAATTCTTAAGATCTTTTCCAAAAAATGACATCTAGTGACTTCTAAGTTTTAGCAATAAGACATACTATATGAAATTCATTACAATTTGCTTCAACAGATTCGAATGGGGTATAATTTCGTGCTAAAGTTTAAAACAAAATATTTCTGGAGTAAAGGTAAAAATACATTTTCAATGAATTGACGTCAAAGTTTTAAACATATTTTTTTACTTTCCTGGAAATTGGCATCTATGTGGTATCTATAACAGTTGCCATTTTTTGTAAATTATTTTAAAATATTTTTCTACTATAACTACGTTAACAGCATTAATATTTATGAGGATATACTTCGCATGGATTTGAAGCCTGCTAAAAGTCTAATATCCAATAAAGATATCATGTCACAGAGTCCAGTCCCAAAACTGCTCATAACCCTAATAGTTCACGCATTCTAATGAAGTAGGGGTCGGATACGCAATGGGTATCCGGCATGGGTAAGAGTAGAAATTAATATAGTATTACAGACATTTTTAATTGCTATTCTAAAAATTAAAAAAAAGATACCGGGAAACAATCTAACAATAAGCAGGAATTTATCTTATACAAATGAGATACAATATAACACAAATAAACGAATGCAATTATAAAATGCGAATTCGCCAGATTAAGTGCTATCTTAATAGCAGCTAAACAACCAGATTATAAACCAGTGCATGCCGTTAAAATAATATTGCAAATACAGCTAAAGTTACATTTGCCAATCAGTTGATTGTCATTTGATATACTCATTCCCAATGTGATAACCAGGCGTCTTTTAAATAAAATGAGTCCAACCAAAGCCACTGGGACTAGCCAACGCAAGAAAAGTATGTTCAAAGGTGAGTATGTCGAACTATTCATTTTATTGCAATTGTCGAATGCGTAAATTCTACTAATATTTCATGTAATGAATATTTTAGCCAAGAATCGTTTGAGAAAATCGGTATCACTACCGAATCTTAATATATTGCAACATCTTGCAAAACAAATTGAGTTTGAGGAGCTTGGAAAACTTACGGAATCTACAGATAAAGATATCAATTTTGGAGGAATTTCTAATGATGCTGAGGGCAATGAATTAGCTGCCCGTTTTGACTTAGTTTTATAAAATCAGATAAGCTGTTTCTGAAAGTACTTACTTACGTATTTCTTACATAAGTTACGTTAGTTACGTATTTTCCATGTCTGATTCAATCTGCGATCTTGTAAGCAGGGCAAGTAAATTTGAAAAGCTTAAAATTTAGCTGTCTGTTAATTAACCAAGATAATTATATACAATAATATATAAATGTTATTCGTAGGAATGAATACTAAACGATTAAACAATTTTTGTGTGTTTCTTGGACATTCTGCTAAAAATACTCAATGTAGTAATAAATTACTAACTAAATCAATATTACACGCCATGAAATATTTTATTTATTTCCAGTTGAAGATAATGGTGAACCCACAAGAAGAGTATACAAACGAATTAATTTTAATTACTCACTTTAAAATCTCCTTTTCAATATCGACTTGTTATTAAAACGTTTTGGAACGTTGAGTTTTGCTTTTCGAATTTCTGGTTTATATCTAAATCCTTCAGGACACTGAAATACTGAAATAATTTTTATAACTGCTGCAGTTATATCGGAAAACACTTGAGGCTAAAATGAGTCCAAATCCACTAGACACACCGCCTCAAAAGAAATTTAAACCGAATCGTAAGCAATCCACTCATCGCAAAAATTTACTTCTATTCTAAATAAGCTTTCTTTATCTTATTTCAGCTGAATCAAGGCCACAAGATACTATGACGTCGGACGCTTCTATGTCCTCGGAAATTTCTGAAACTCCACCACAAAACCCGCAGGAACCTGTATCATCCACTTCAGAATCTTCAGTCGGCGGGGATGATGGCATGTTGTTAAAGATGGTGGGCGAAGAATTTGGCATCCGATTTGAGCCATATGAATTTCCACTCAACTGCAGTCAGTTTGAATATCCACTTCAACAAGGGGGATCAAATATACCAAATATTTATTTCGAACCCTGGGATAACCAGTATAAAAGTATCGTCTGGCCTCATCAACTAGCAGAACAAGAATACCAAGTTGTTTCATCAGATGGTATGTGAATTACTCACCTCCAGCAAGATTGAAATTTGTCTACTTTTATTTGACCATTATAGAGATGCTAGATATAGGATCAGCATCTTTTCTGACTGCAACATCAGAGCTTATTGAAACAGAAGCATCTGGGCCCGGTTTCCTTCCATATCGTTCAGAATCCATGCCAAGTACTAGTGAGGGGCTAAACTTTCAAGCTGCACTTGACACTGCGCTGCAAAATATATCGCTTTCAATTGATCCGGCAAAATATCTGCCAAACACTGATGAAGTTTATTACCAACCTCAACCTGAAGGAATGCAATGTAACAATCTTTATGGTAAATACTGGACCAGCGTAAATGGAGATACGATCTGGCCATATCAACCAGCTGGTCCAGATATATCACACTATCCAGTGATTGATCCAAATCGTAAGTTATGCACTGACCACCCGCATGATTTCAATTTAATTAATATGTATGTGTGTTTTAGATGATCTGGTAGTCATGGGGACATCATCAACAGTCTGCCTGACTACAGCATTGCAAACTCAAGCGAGCATACCAGAAACGATTTCATTAGGAGATGGATCAGAACTATCAAATAACGTTACTCAGCCGCTTTATGTCGACACAGGTATCGAAAATATGGAAATTCCATTAAATCCAGTAGAATTTGAACCGAGTACAAGTCAGGTTGGTGTTCATCCCACACAAGGCAGCAGAAGCACATATTCTGGATTTTGGGATAACGCATATAAAGGGTTGGTCTGGCCATTTCAATCGACCAGTCAAGAGTTACCTGCCTATCCGATATCTCCAGGACCGTCGGAAAGTTGCAGTGGCGACTATGCATTCCCGGATATGGTTGCACAAATTGAATCACTCTCGCCAATGCAAAAAGCTAAGCATTCAGAAAGCGATGAGGAACTTTTTGAAGACGTAGATGTGCTACATACATTTGACGATACGACGCAAAATGCAGATATTGACATCGTTACGCTAACCGAATCCACTAAGGAAGAACAGCCTGTATTCATGGACTCTCTCGGTTCCTCGAAGAATACAAGACAGGAGTCCATATTTTTAGAATGCCGAGCTCACCGGATCGAGTCCGTGCCAGCATGCAATAGCGCAACTAAAAGTAATAATGAACCACCTCCTTCCCCAGCGCCAGTATGCCAATGTCAGTATGCTGATTTAACAAGAACTTTTGAGCATAGTGCAGAGATCGCAATGGAACCGGTAACAATGGTACCAGCTCCCACATCTACCTCCATTCAACATCCAGAGAATATTACAGCGCGCAAGATTACTTTTACCACTTCACTGAATCTTCAACTTAGAAAGCCTCAACCAAAAGATTAGTACAGCAACATGTACCGGATCAAAAGTAAGTAAGCAACAAAAGCATTTGGTTGAAATTGGGCAATGGAATATAAAGTCACTAGTGCCTTAAATAAAGAGATGGACATTGAGGTTGCCGTCAATGGTATGTTTCCTTCGATCTTTTTCAGCTGCGATGTGTTTTATAATTAAAGTAACCAATTATCATATTGAAGCATTATTTATTACTGCGTGGCAATAACGATTTATTTAAAATTTTTAAGGAAAATAACTTAGCTGTTAATTAATTAATGTCTTTTAAGTTCGTCAAATCGTCAAATATTCATTAGTTCATTGCCTACGAAGGATGACAATTAGTGAGTAGTGAATTAATATGGCATAAGAATATTCAAAACAATGTGTTGTTTGGTTTACAAAATTAGTTAACTAAAAATTTTCTCCATTTAGGGCAGGTCATGGTTTAGTACTAATTTAATTCTAAGAAAAATGTTTGTACTAATATTACCACGTTTTATTTAATTATGTTGCTTGAAACTACGAAAAAATACAAGAAACATATTTCTGTTTTACTTATTTTTACATTTCTTGTAAAATTTAATTGAAGTGCGGTCAAAATGCTGAGCTTTTTTATGATCACAATTTGCTTTCATATTTGAAATTAATGAACGGACATCAAAACAAGAGTAATTTATTCCCAATGTAGCCTTACAATCTCTTAAATTAAATATTGCGCTTGCGAAAATTGTATTACATTTAAAAAAATGCGGTAGTTCATTGAATTAATAATGAGAAGTTGTAGAAGATAAAATATGTTGTTACCCGGAAAACTACCACAGGAAACTTGAGTAATTATCAAAAATTAGGTCACCTATTAAATGAAAGAAGTGCGCCAAAAGTGCGACAGGAAAGTAAACAAGAGTGATGACGAATTCTTAGGCGTTTGGAGCTTTGCTAGGGAAAGCTCACGAAAGAGTAACAGAAACTTGCGCATAAAATTGGTTTTAATGATTTATTTTGACATCTTGGGAAACTTATAATACTTGTATAAGATGGTGGACATCTTGTGGGTTGTTTGAATGCATATGTGTATTGAAGAATAGGGACTAGGTAGTGTTTGAAATAAACATAAAATGCACATAAATTACGTCAACCTGAGATGCATAGGTCATTATTATACTTTCGATCAAGGAGAAATCCTTTAAAAACAACACGTTTGGAACCAACCACATATTTTGAAGTTTTGCACCCCATTCTAAACGAATAGATTTATCTTTGAAGCATATTTATTAGTAATGAAATTAAATGAACCCAGTACAATCTATGACTTTTTTTAATGACGTGTGACCCACAGGAGTAGATCCATCCTATTTTTGAGATTTAAATCTTTTTATTATGAGGTTTAGCTTTTTATTCCCATAATTTTTGTATGATCGCTAGTAGCTGGTCCGTTTGTTCATGAAGATCAGTCTATCTCAATTTAACAAAATTTGTTTGGACTAAATTACCAATATTGATGGACTGGAACAAATGAGCGCTGATTGAAAATATGAAAAGCATCTCCATAGTTATACAATTAGATGGATTATTTGACATCCGTCTATAGTCCGGAATATACCTTCTCATAGATATACAAAAAGCTCAGATGGATGCTAAGATTTCCAATTATGATATTGTGTCTTCCTCACACGGTAAGTAATTTACAGATTATTGTTAGTGTACTTAGTGAAGGATTTACAATTAGTCGTACAAGGCCTTCGCCAGGGTCCCGCAAATTTAAGAGGTGAAACTCGTATGACATTTTAGTACTTTCAACATACATTGTATGTCGGACTCATCGGCCACTAAATGTAATACGTATTTCTTCATCATCGGTATTTATTACCTGAAATGTGCTTAAAGGTATGTCCCATGAGCAACCTCTTGAACCTAGTAGTTGGCTTCCAAGCGCACAAAGTGTTAACCGGGACAAAAGAGTCATAATCAGCCCGGCACTGCCACCTATAGCCACCCATTCTGTATTCAAAGAAAAAGCAGCAGCACTAGATACAGACGTCGCAGTTCGTCCAATAGGTATTGTACCACCAAGTGGAAAAATCGTAACTACAGAGCTCGTAAAATATTTGGGCACTATTCCTGACAAGGTTAATGGACCGCCAACTCCAAAAAGGATCAAATTATTATCGAGCGCGCAATGGAAACCATTGCGTGGTAAATTACCGTATCGATTAGTTCCGGTACAGAATCCGTCATTTACTCGTTTTGCAACAATTGATATCCCCGGTATCAAAATCAAGGAATTTGATTCAGGATACATACAGTGTAGGATGGCTATGGTATCCCCTGATCCATCTGTTCCACCTCGAAGAGTTACCCTAATATCAAAAGCGGATTCCGAAACTGGCAAACCAACTCTTGGTATGTACAGATTAGTTGGGGTATTGCGTCCGGGGCCTACCGAGCTGCATAACACAACGGGCACGCCACGAACTCAAGGTGATGAGTCTTGCAACGAAGATTAAAAAATATAGAATAATGATGTATTCTTATGTTTCATATATATGTCAACAATTTGTAAGGAAACTATTTGCACTAATAACTACACTTTTACATGATTTATTTGTAACGTTGACCAGTTTGATATCACAGTAAAAATAAAATATAATTGTAGCGGATCACAAGTATCCGAAGTATTCAATGTTCATTAACATTAAAAATTTGGCTACTCCCATTTGGATTTCACTCTCTCGCTATATGAATCAGCCTCAGAGTCTGGAGGTGGAGCACTCTCCTCATTTACCACTGTTTCGGGATAGTCTGGGGCTAGCAACTGATGTAATGTCACAAGTGCAACGACGAAAGAGAAAATAAACGAAATCCTGTAGATTGAAATCACACTATGCGTCAAGAGTACGATGGCAAGGCAGTAAACAATCCTTGCAACTTCCGTGAAGTACTTCTTCTCAACACGAGGGAATTCCAATTGCCATAGCGGAGCAGCACACGCGCTCATTATAAGTCCTGGGATGAATAGTGGATCTGGTACCAATGATTTGTTATACCTAATGTGAGATAAGGATGAGAATCATGGGATACGTACATACGTGAAGATAAAGACTTACTTATAATTTCTAGCCCATGTTAATACTGATGGTATGTTCAATGCTGCAACAACTAAATAAATCAAAAAGATGGTAAAATGGAAGAACATTTCATTATTCTCCATCGCTTCTCGAATAAAATCAAGTCCAAAAGTCAGTTTGTCAAAGAAAGATTCGTCCGTGTTTTCTGTAACACATTGAGTATTTTGAATAGCCTCTGCCATTTGTCTATTCAATAACTCAACTAGTGTATCCCCATCCACCTTCGACGAAGTCCCATCTGGATCACCAGGTCTCTGGACTTCAAACTGCATAGGTTTTTCATAGTCGTCATCATCATCATCCCACTCCATTTCCCACTTAACTTTGACACCAGACGAACAACATGCTGCACCGGACGGTCCAGCCTCATTATCGTCATACCTAGCTGCTTCGTCTCCTGCGGTTACTGACAACTTCTCTTCATTTTCGATCTTCACGGCGGAAGAGGTCGTGAGTTCCGGCGTATTAAACCATCTCCTCTTGATCTTATCCCATATTTTATCTCTGACTTTAAATGCAATTGACTTAGCCACACGCTTGACAAAGTCCTCAATCAAGTCTTGGGCCATCTGAGTCAGTTTCAAGAAATAAAATATGGTCGCAAGGCAAATTGCAAGTCCTCCGCAAGTTGTGTAACTCATAGTGATCAGAATGCAAGCGACAACGCCTGGGATCTTATCAAAGGCTTTCAGTAGATGATCGGTCCAACCGACACGTTCGGCAAAGGCACTCGTGAAAAATTTAACGCCGATTTTGTGGAAGGTTGACTCAAAGCAGACCAAGGAAATTGAGAGGCCGAGACATAACAACCAGACGATCCCAACACTCAAGAGGTAAAACACTAAGGGAAGCAGTAATACATCGGTGTTTTCATCCATAATTACGGGATTATCTGATGAACCAATTAGAGGCAAAGGATATGAGAGTAATTTTGAAATAAGCTTCGTAATTGTAACGACGTAATATGGTTTAGCGCTTTCTTTCAATGCAGTGAAGATAAAAGAACAACGTTGTTCATCTCCAATGTGTTTGAGTTGACTATATAAGGTAATCAGTATCACAGTAGCAGCATTTGCAATCAACATTGGGGTGTAAATACGGACCATTAATCCGTAGTCCCAGTTATTGGTCATCTTCAATTTGTAACGACAAGAAGGGTCTAGAGTTATTTTCAATAAAGCATAACCCTTTGCATCAGCAGGACGTGCCTTGTAGAGTTTAAAAGTGAACGGCTGCTTCAAAGCGTCCCTAGAAAATACACAACACATTAGACCTCCACATGAAACAAATATTAAATAAAATAATGCACACGTGTAATAATGATGGAGATCATGATTATTCCAAGGAACTTCCAATGTAAAAGTTGCATGATGTCCTTGTCCAGTACAAACAGCATCCACACACATAGTATATGACTGAATCAGTTGAGTGAGTCGAGGGAGAAGAATTTCATAGTGTACTGCTTTTTCTACACTTTCCTTCATAACTACTTCAGACCATGTTAATAAGGACGGATTAAAAATTAAATGGCGAGTGTATGGATCATATATATCAATGTGCAAGGCAGTTGGTTCAGTAGAAGGTAACACACGAACTGCTATATGTGTAGCAGTTGTATAATTCATCTTCACATCATGGAGGTTCGTGCGGAGAGTTCTACGTTTGTACCGAATGGATGGAGATATTTCAGAGAGATGAGTTAGATGTCGTCCAGACTCGCTAAAATTCATTAATTCACATTGTATCTGGTTAAAACTAGTCTGTAGTCTGTCACATCGACAAACTTACCAAAAGCGTTTGTTGTTTATATAATTATATGCGCTACATGCATATACCCAATCCCTAGCCTTCATGTTAACACCTACCAAAGTGATAAACTCGTATCCCGGTTTCATAATTACTGGAATTAGGTACCATCTGACTTCACGGGTTCCTTTTGGCAGCCTGACTGAGTACTGCCGTGATTGTCCTTCATGCCACTCACTACTTTGCTGAAGTAGAGTTTCCAACTGATAGCGATCCATGTCGTAGATCTTTATCCCTGGATGTTTTACAAGATGATGGTTGAATACATCAATGAGAAAATCACGGTTTGTGTTGATTCTCTTAGTTTCCGGATTGACAGAATCAAACAATGCTCTATTAATAGCCATTACCAACTGCTTACACCAGACTACAGAAAGATGGTCAGTTGTAATCCAACTTTTTGGAACCTGCGTAGCAATAACGTGTATGTCGCCGTCTTCAGTTAAATGAGGAGGGACCATGAAGTCATTGAATCCTCCAGCAACGGTGATAAAAACAGTAGACTCTGGTGGTAGAAAGTTTTTGTTCATTTTGGTGTAGAACGATTGGAAGAAGTAATCCAGAGCTAAGACAGGGCGTGTTAGAGGAGCTGACAATGCTATTACAATAGGCACCAGATGAGAATCTAGAGGAAGTTGAGCAATGATTGCCTTAGCCAAAACACCACCCTGAAAACAAGTTTGATTAAATTTTTAAATCTAAAAATTATTACTTGTGTACTCTACCATTGAATGTCCAATAAGGATAATACTTTTAGGAGGATCTTTTTGCTTTTGATAGAGAGACAGAACTTGGTAGATGGAAGAGTTGACATAGTTGAGTTGTTCTTGTAGGAGGGCACCATTCAGTCCTGTCAACTCATTGTTCAAGTCAATAGTAAAGTAATCAAAGTGGAATTTAGTTCTTGAATTTAAAAATTTTCTCAAAGCGATTGATGCAAAGGATCTGCATTGTTTATGTGAGCCTCCACTACCAGGTATGAAAAGTACTGGAATCCCATCAAAGATCATGTTTCTTGCTTTTTCAGTTGATCCACCTTCACTGTAGGCATACAGTCCATACTTTTTGTAAACCAAATCAACATCATGTGAAATTCGCTAGAGAAAGCAATACAAAAAATAAAATTAGAATCAAGTTGGCAATAAATCATAGAGTTATATAGGAGAACAAAAAGCATTGTTTACTTAAGTTATTGCCAAATAATCATAGGAAAACAAGAAATGTTGGAAAATTCAAAAATAACGTCATACTTAACCAAGTTATTTTTAGAACTTTCATCAAACTACGCGTTGAAACCTAGCAAGTAATATTGCGATTTTGTGTAATTATCAGGTGCGATTAAATCATTTTAAATTCCATAGGAAGTTGTTTATCTTGAAAATGGATTAATTTATTTGAATAACCTTACCACAAATTGCGGATATTCGAACATGTATGTCATTTCAGCTTTTCCAGTTTCATAATCAGTGAGAAAGGATACCAAACCAGCGAACAAAATACAGGTGAGAAGTAGAGATGCCAAAATCCATCCATTAAAGGGCGACATTACGATGTTGTTGCAATGTTTACAGTGTTTTGTACATATTTCCAAGAAGCCGCAAAAAGTGTACACACAACACCGACGTCGTGCACAAAATACTCTGAAGTTGTGCAGTTCGTTTGACAAGTGTCGCCAAGCAATGTGCGTTTGGCGCATGCGCAAACAACTAGGTTTTGAACAGTTTCTTTTAAATAAATATTGCACAAAAAAGCAAATATATATTTTCAAATGTAACCTCTGGAATATTCCATGCAGAAATATCATATAAGTACGTCATTAATTAATAGCCTGCTAGTGTCAAGATGAGTCGACGTGTATATTGGCAGCAGAAACAGTGATTAAGTGGCTTTAATTCGATTCATGGCACAGGCAGGCTGTTAATGTTTCATTGGTTTGAATGCATTGAAACGACTCTATTTCCGTAAGAGTTTAAAAATAGTTTACATTGGATTACAGAGTATCAAGTACAAGGTTTTGACGTAGAATTTTATTTCGAGCCCAGCACTTTCAGATTTTTTTTGAAATCTAACACCTTACAATTCCTACTTAATGCTTTCTACAACGACAACTTGTTGTAATAATGAGTCCTGGATGTCGTGAAATTTATTGTCTCAAAAATGTGTCCTAGGACTTCACAGTGGAATATTTTTTGCAAGTTTTGTGAACATGTATTGCCATCTATTGGCCATATATTGGTTCATGTGACATTTTATTAATGTTTCTACTTTTATTATTTTTGTGAGTCATTTTATTCTAATGAAAGTAAATCGATACATGTGTTTTAAGATTTAAGTGTAACAGGCCATCTTTTGGACCCTAAATTCAAACTCCCTCTTTAAATTTTTGGATTAAAAATGTATCTATAAAATACAAACGTTTCGTACTTTGACGTCTTAAAATATAATGAAGATAAGGTAAGAGACAATTTCCATGTGCCTTATACTTGCTGCTAGAACGGATACGTATAAGACAAGACTGAAAATTTCTCAGCACGAGTCGATAAGCAATGCTAAGATTACCTAATCTTAGCTCGTGTTATTCTTATGTCCCTGTTTGTAATTGTTTCCATTCGGAGCATCGATTACGATTCGTTTTCATTGCACTTTTCAATTATACTTGTACTTCGGGAGATGTACACGTATCTCTCCTGTATTCCAAACAAATCAGTTTCACGATTCCTCAACTCTTGCCGTCATTTTTGAGCGCTTTATCATTAATAGATTATGGTGACTTCTAAGCATTTCCAACGTCGTCAGTGGTCCCCACCGTGTTAGTGCTTGTCATCTAGTGCAATCTAGGATTAATCAACATGTTCTACAACCTATCATCAATCAGTATAGGATAGAAAAAGTCAGTGGTCACTATTTATTAGAATTATAATTCGTGCTACGTTCACTCCATGCCTTCCTTACGTGGAAAACTTTGTCGTCAAACCGCGAATAATTCATTACTCTTCAGGCCTTTACTTTTTTTTTGGAACAGCCACTTCCAAGAAAAACTACAAGACAAATTGAAAACCAAGTATAGACTATGATACGTTAATAACAAAAGAAAACCTTATTTCATAGCTAAATATTTGGTCTATACTGCAATTGTTAAGTGACTATTTTAAAATTGTTTGAAGTGCCCAAAACTAGAACATAGCAAAACATAAGTAACATTTTTAATTTTTGCAAAAACGTGCCAGGAAAATTACAATATATCCAAAAATAAATATTAATCGGTCTTTTGTGTGACTGTTTATAAACTATTAGAAACCCTCCAGAATTAGAACGAAACATAATTTTTTTATTTTCGCAAAACTCGTGCCCGAAACATTGTAATATCTCCGAGAATAAAACGGAAAAATTAATATTAAATTGTCATTTTATAGCCAAAGAGTTGCAATGCTACAGTTGGCAAGCGACTATTTTAAAACTATTAGAAATCCTCCAAAATTAAGGCCAAAGTTAATTTTTTCTTTAATTTTTGTCAAACACGCGCCAGGAAAATTACATTATCTCCGAGAATTCAAGGAATAGCATAATTATTAATACGTCAATTTCTAGCCAAATAGTTGCTCTATGTTACATTTTATAAGTGATTCTTTTATAACTATTAGAACTGTCTTAAAGTTAGTAGAAGTGCCCTAAGATAAGGGCGAAAATTAGATATTTTTTATTTATGCAAAATACGCGCCAGGAAAACTGCTATATCTGTGAGAAAAAAGGAGATAACTTAAATATTAAAACAGCCTTTTATAGTCAAAGAGTTGCATTATGCTACAGTTCTCAAAGAACTATTTAGTACTATTAAAAGTGCCCAAAACTGGCGGCCAAAATTAAGCAATTTTGTAATTTTTGCGAAACATGTACCAAAATAATTGCATTATCTCCGAGAATAAAGGGCAAATATAAATATTAAACCGGTTTTTTATAGCTGAAGAGTTGTACTATAATACAGTTGTCACACGATTGCTTGAAAATTATTAGAAGTTTATTAAAATTAGAACCAAAATTAGATAATTTTTTAATTTTTGCAAAACACGCGCCTGGAAAATTGCATTACCTCTGAGAATAGAAAGCATGGAATAAATTCTGAAACGGCATTTTATAGCCAAAGAGTTGCTCTATGCTACAGTTTGCAAGCGACTGATTTATAACAATTAGAAATCTTTCAAAATTATGGGCCAAACATAGCTAATCTTTTAATTCTTACAAACCATGTGCTAGGAATAGTACAATATCTCAGCGCATAAAACAGAAAAAAAGAAAATATGAAATCGTAATTTTATAACCAAAGAGTTGTTTTATACTACAATTGTTAACAAAGTATTAAATATATTAAGAATGCCCCAAACCATTGGCGGTAAATATGAAATATATAAATATGTAAATTGTATGTTTCCTGGGCTCTTCCGTGTTTCTTAGATCTGCACACCTATAGGGTGTCTTAATGATGCCAGATGTAATTTCTTAAAAGCAGGTGATAGAATATTAGTTGCTCTTTTACATGATACAACTCTAGATTGTTTAAACAATTGATAAATATGAAATAATCAGTTTCAAAATCGTAATTGTACATGCTGTACGCCATGCAGTGATTGGGAACCATTTCGTATGCAATTTAATTATGCAGTATTAAGGTGGTACTGAAGAAAATGATCGTGCGTTGGGGATTATGTCTTGTACTTTGCAGTAGAGCGGGCCAGCAAAGAAGAGTCGACTAGATTGCTGGCCAAAACGAGTCACAGGTAGCTCAGGTATCGGCCGAGACGCCTGATTTGCTATTGTTCACATTCGGTGCACACATTAAAAATTCATTGCGTACTTCACAACAACTTGCCAGTTGAACTTCGCCTGCCGGAAGATGCACTAGTATTTCACGGTAAACGTATTGCGACATAATTCAAGTAGTCTATGATGCATTCTGCGCGCGAATTAAATGCAGATGAACAAATATTTTGATTACATCATTGCATGGTAAAGTTTTCAGCGCCCTGGTCGTGTTAGAGATCATCTTCTAGTTCAGTTTAGGAGTAATAAACATAATCTACAACCTGGAATCAATAGTAGCGAAATAATTAAAGTCAGTGATCAATATGTTATACTTGTGTAGCAGCACTTTTATAGTCAATGTACACTAGTAGTTAGGTCATAAACTATTCATGACCTATATTATTATTAATGAAGTGCATTTTAGAAATATATCATAGGAATTTAATCTAGGGAATGTGGCCTTCTAGTTAAAGGAAATTGTATAAAACAATTTTTAGCGAATAGTGGAAATACGAGCAGCAGACAGAAATTAAATTATTGTAGTCTAGTTATTGATAGTACTATACATCGTTATTATAATCATTGGACATTACAGTACGGCAGCTAGTAGACGTCAACGTTTATGATAATTATATGTTATTACAAACCCTCTCATTCCACCCTTGTTGAGCATTATTCGCGTTGCTACAATTGAGATCCATTCCAGCCACACCTCGATTACCTGTGAATAATGTAATTGAGTATCCTCCCAAACACATTTCAGAATGTGAACGTCACCTGTGTTGACGTTGGTACCTTTAGTAGTCTTCGCAGTCCAAGAGGGAGCGCCCTAGATATGCAGAGCTGCCACCAAGCCGTTATCGAGCAACCGCCTAGCAAGTAGGGCTCTGGTTCATGTTATAACTCGCTCAAGTGGAGTTAGTAATCGGAATGTGAATGCAACTCATTGCTTTTTTGGTTTGTTTTACATGTTAATTTTTAAACAAGCAGCACAACGTCTACACGATTTGTGATACTTAAATAGGAGTAACTTTACTCGATGTGTAATTATTTATTTTCAGTAATTGCTGGAATCAATGAAATCCAAGGACATCCATTTCATCTTAAACCTATTGTTACCTATGCAGAGGATCGAGTACAATATAACAGATTTTTTCAGAACTACAACACTATGTGAATAAAAAAAATTTGTTTGTTTGTTAATATATAACAATAACATTATCCAATGTTCCCGTTCAGCTAGTCAGCGTCATAGTTAGGTGCCATGTGGTTGGCACGATAACCGTGGGGTATTGGGTTCGAGTCTTAGCGTCAGGGGAAACATTTTATCCAAAATTCGAATAATTCCAAATTCTTTAGTTCTCCAATAGAATTGTACAATGCGCAGGGTATTGGTGTCAGTGGGGCTTAGAAATACAAAAATAATTGTAAGGATTTTCCAAAATTCCTCAATTCATCCAACATACTGCAATAACCTTTCAGCACCCTGCCATAAACTAATATCCTCGGGTACCAATACGTCGCAAACCCAATAAAGCTCGATCTCCTTCCACAAAACCCGAGAAACCGTTAAGCACCCTGTTATGAACCGGTACCTGCACGTCCTTAGCTTGATCTCGGAAAATCCAACACAACCTTCCAACCGCCAATCGTAGCCCCCGAAATCCTGCCAAGGGCTTTAAATAGCGGGACAAGAGATGAGAGAAGGCAGTCATTAGTACAGAGTCAGAGCAAGTCATCCACAGCCAGTTACAGCGAGCCAGTCGTGAAGATCCACCAAAATCAGCATCGAAGAAGACGCCATCAGTCTATTTTAATCGCAACCACATGGCCGTTTGCTATTAGAACTCGCCCAGTCACAATGGCACGCATAACTTTCCACGCAATAAAGTAGAGTTGGGTAAGTACAAGATGTCGAAAAGATACAGGAGCCTCACATCGGGGAGTTTAAAGTTTTGATTTTCATAAGACAGCTCAACTGTATTTGATACCAATGTGGTACCGTCGGCTCTGCTCAGCTCATGTTGACTCCAAGTGCAATAAAATTATAACACAATAGAAAACTGACCTTAATAATGAATCCTAAATTGCACCAAATCAATTCTAACATGAACGGCACCCTGAAAACTTCCACATGCGCTGAAGTAATCAATTTATTTGTGGCTCTGTACTTAACCCGCGCACAGAAGACAACATAATAATTTAATTATGTGACTGCACGTTTCCAATTTGTACTTAATAGATTAACTAACCACGAAGCGATAAGGCGTGCATCCGTCGACGAGCTACGTGCACCTGGTTGGCGGAGAAGACACGTATAGCAATTTATTTTGCGAATGTAAATTACAACAAACCAGATGCTCGGTTCGTTATTGTTTCCGCGATACCTGGATTACGTGGCAATGCATGCGGACCACAACCAAGAACCGATGGCAACTAAGAAACGAACAAACGAAATGTGTTGGAGCGATAACGCCACGCAGAATGCAATCAATAACAAACCAATGCACAAAGAACTGCAAATCATTGAAGCTGATTTTATTGTTTTACAATGTATAAACAATCATGCATGGAATAGATTGTAAGAGTAACTCTTATCCTATCGTTTAACATCAAGAAATGAATTGCACCATAATTATAGCAGCAACAAATCATTATTGTATATTATATTTTTGCATAGAGACAAAAACATTCTCTGATTTGTGCAAGAATGATATATCTTTATCATTCTGTCAGGGTGTTCCCAGAAACTGGTGCAGACATCTTATATTCAATTGCAACTAGTGTGGATAGATTCTCTTTGTTCTTAGAATACCACCAAACAGTGTAGACAATCTTCTACACTGGGGTCATCTGTAAAACTATTCGAATTGGCATTGGATTTTAAATACCACGAAAGTAGAAACCACATCAGTCCGTGCGTTCCACTAATATTCCCGTCTCCAATTCAATCACAGATTTTGGATACCTCAAATCATTGAGTGTAACATCAACAAGGCGTGCATAATTCTCATTATTTACTTCTTGAACTAACTAGTTAATTCAACCTAAGTTCTAATTCTTTTTGCATAAAGAAGTAACAATTAATCAAAACCCAACTATTCCTATTCAAATCACTTTAAATTATACGCATTTCGTTATTTTAGTCAACTTCGTGGATTTATCTCATCACTTTATTTAGGAAAGATGCAGCCCCCATGGCACCGTTAATAAATTTAAGCGCCCTGTTAGCGCCTGCGACTTTTCGTTGGGTTAGCAAAGGTTGCGAGGAGATACACCGCTACTGTTCCGCATTCCAATCAAAACATGAATGCAGACAATTCAATGCACATTCCAGTAGACCCTAAAAATCCAACTCGAACCATTTTACATGCTAATATATTGCACGCTACCACAATGCTGAAATGATGTAATAATATCATTTATTATTCACCAGGTTAGTGTACACAATAATATAGCTATAATAGAATAAAATTCAAGTAAAGCGAGCGAGCTCACAGACCATATCATCACTGAACTTACCTCTATCAATGCGACATTACGAGGAAAGAATAAAAAAACACTGCAACACAAAGGAATAGCAGCAGACTAACGTTGTCTAAGTACGTCCAAGCATTGATGCATGAGGTCCGATATTTCTAATTTAGTTCAGCATTACAATCACAGGTCAATTTATTGATTCGGCAAGGTTCTGCATATGTATATAATTCATTAATTTCGCATGATTGGACCAGATTTCAGCATGTACTCAATAGTGCCAACAGCTTAATTTGAATGCTTGCTCGCTAGATCATCATAAAAATTTGTCACAACTGATATCATGCTCAACGAAAACAATAAAATTTCAAATCGAAAAGATTACTTGCTATCCCACAGATGACCTGCCGTAAGAGGCAATTATCTTCGCACAAAAACTCCAATTACAAATAGTATAAATTTGCCTATAAGGATCTAGGTTTAGTTTAAGTTTAGCGTGTGTAAATAGGATGTAGGTGCGAAACGGGTGCCGCGTCGCATTCTTCACAACGTGAAATGCCGTCATGAATTGGCGGCAGTAAGCTTCTCCAGCCGCTGGCACAGATCGGATGTGGGGCCGCAGGCGGCGGTACCATCTTCAGCTGGTTGCTGGGCCAAATGGCGGTCTGATGGATCTGGTTCTTTAACACCGCTAAGGCAATCACCCACCCAGCGGGCTTTTCCACTAGAATGAGACTAAAAAGGGCATAGCTGAATATTAGCACTTATTGCATCACAAGTGGGCTAATAATATGTAATGTAAATTAATAAAAGTATCAAATTTTATAATTGTAATATACAAATTGCAATCCCTGGCATGACTATATTAAAAGAATGGCCGAGGTAATAGCAAGAAATAAATGGCAAACAAGGATCATAGTCCTCCAAAAATTCACAGTAAGCCTAATACAATAATTTCAAATCATTAAAATTGGTAAAGGTTAACTTTCAACCTTGACCTTCGAAACTATTTGATCACTCCTAATATTTGGACAATCAGGGACATGCATCAATTTGAATATGTTCCTATATTGTTTAAGGAAATAAAGAGAAATGTGGAGGAATAGCATGATATTCCAGATAATGATTTCCAATTTAAAAATTAATCAAACTCTCCTGTTACAAGTAATATTAATTTGCATAGTCAGATTGACATAATACTGTCCCATATTGTAGACCAAAATCTAATCCTTTCTATTACCATGGTCAGATCCCGCTTCCACATTGCACCGCAATGCCCATCACACTCTGGACATGGCCGCTCCATGGCATACCCTCCGCATTCCGAGCAATCGAGAGAAACATGGCGATCATTCCAGGATACGCCACAAGTAAAGCAACTGGAGAGCTGGTGACGGAGCTGTTCGATGGTCATCACTTGCTCTACTGAAGAACTCCAACTCGACACGTCGTCCAAGCTGTGACTCAACGTTAAGGAACTGAAACCAACATTTTCAAATATTAATGATCTGAACAAGACAGCTGCATAGCAAGTATCAACATGTTGGTATGACAACGTATTTTCTCGGATTTTTTTCGGGCCATACAATGCCAAAAATTATATAAAAACGCGTACAGAGATCATGAGCAAGGCCATGCGCATCGTTAAACGTATTAACCCATGAAGAAATAAAATGCCACTCAAAATAATACTGATAAATGAGATGTTCACTGAGGTGTCACCTGTCATTAGCAATTTATGGCTCACAGTGCTCAGAGCAATGAGAGAGGAACTGAACTTTGCGACGATGAAACGTATTGAATGCGTTCGTTCATGGTTCACGTCTGCATAAATTGGAAAAGTCAATCAACATCATCTTCATTATAGCGTTTATGTTCTCGGCTTAAACAAAATATGGCTGGACGTAATTGTGATCGATTTTAATGATTACGTCACGCGTCTTGACTGAGTAAGCTTGGAAAATGTACAGTATACACGTGTAAAAGCCTAGTAAATTGTTTATGTCCCGTTTAGGCGAGACTAAAAATTAACATTGTTTCGTACGACCGGGTTATGATCAAGGCCGACTGCTACATTTGGTAGTAGTGACTGATAATGATAAAATTAGGCATTTTAAGACGGAAATGAATGTAGTTTGAAAAAATTCATTTTGAATGCGCAACTTTAATTTCCTTTTTACAAATTAGCCAATTTGCCATCTCTTCCATCTTTTTTAAAAATCACATTAAACCGAATTAAATGCACTTTAATTGATGAATTTAAGTAGAAAATTGCAGTAACTACACTTCACCGTGTTTTCCTTAAATTTATTTGATCGCTTTTTGTTTTCCTCGCCGGTATCTGAACTTTGATTAAACGATAACAATATAAATACACGCAGACTCAAAAATAGAGCAAAACACACAAAACCAAACATCGGAATGACAAACTTGAAAAGTGTTTACGGTCGCGGCGGGTTCGTAAACGATCATTATGGCATGTTAAAGCGCAATTGAATATACGACATCGCAACATGCAGCTTTTTTGCGTCAAAGTTCAGACGGATTGGTTTGATTTGCATTCGTACCTGTGGCTGGAATGAATATCGACTGGATGCACGCTAGCCAGTGACATTTTGGCAGGCACTAGAATATAAAAAACAAATTAATTATCACAATACATAATAAAGAAACACACCAAGTCATAAATGTGGTAAAATTCAAGTGATTACGATTGTTTCAAGCGTTGTATTATTGCAGTTAGCATTGAACATGTTTTAGATGTTGTGACAGTGACTATTGTTGGTCGCTCAACGAGAATTTACCTTGCAGAACTCATTTTTAGAGAATAAAAATTTGGCAATACGTCTGCAACTTGTGACTAGATGTCGGTGTGCATTACATGTGCATTACAAAAAGTGAAGACCACCAGGCATGCATGATTCTCAAAATAGAACTTAAATATCTATTAAACCAAAAAGCAATGAAATTGTAAATATAACGAATGAGGGGATAGCATGCAATGAATCATGTAATTAATGGCATACTAGAATACACTGGTATGTACATGAAAAGCTATTCTTAGTTGCAATTTCAGTTTACTAAATTACTGAAACATGATCAAAGCACAATCCATGGACGAATGGGCTATTGATAAACGTCAATGCATAGCAATTCAAGGATGTACATCGTAGTCAACTAATCACAACTTACGCTATAGTTGTAGCTTGTGACGCAAGTGAAGCCTTAATAATGGGGTGTGAATGAGCGCTGGAGTATTTATAAATAAACGAATGACTTGGTGACTGTCGCGTTATAGAAATCAAATACAATAACACAGATTCGCCTAGAAAGTCGCCTATCGCGTGTTTTGATTGAAATCCTGACCCGTGTTATTAGCGCTGACGTTACGCGGGTTCCTTGCGAGGTCCTGAGAGACTTGGAACGTACTGAGCGCCGGGCTACAACTGCATAACGTAGACATGATTTCAAGCAGTCGACGTAGCGATTACAATTGACGTTCGTGGCGTGAGGATTGGGATTGGGAAACGCCGATATTAAAAATAAGCTTAATAAGCAGGAAAATACCGGTTTCAAGTGTAAAAAACAATTTTTTGCGCTGTATTTTTAGTTTGAATGCTGCTTAGCTTTTGAAACGGCGATTGGTCACGGTGCAAGAGGATGAGAAGCTAAAAGGATATGGATTCAATACGATTGGGTCGGATGGACACTGTTTTGTCGCGATGCACTTATGCAGGATGCGAAGAGGCAGGCACAAATCCGTAAACAGCGAGTACGAAAGCAGGACGCCTCCGCCACGAATTTATTGATTTTTCTCAATGGGCACCGATGTGAACTTGGTACTCACTGCAGCGTCGTAGTAGGGTTGCGAGGAATGAAGTGGAAATTATGTCAAGAAATCATTGATAAAACGACGCAATGTCGCATTGAGATCACATCAGTACAATAATTTCAACGTCCCAATCATCATTCAGCAACAGCATCATCATCAACGGACATCAACAAAACGAAAACAACATTGATCATCTTACATTTGATGCAGTCAGGAACAAGATCAACAGTAGTCCACAACACGTTCAGATTAGGTTAGATTAAAAACCGATTTGTTGTTTTTGTCCGTTCACTGATTGTTGGTGTTTTGTTTTCCAAGGTTTTATGCGGTTAATTCTCGTTATTGCAAGCCAACTCGCGGTTTGGGGAACTTTGGAAACGATGCCGACGCGTAGAGAATACTAGGCACACTGAGCGTTGAGTGTTCTATGGCGGCGGGTATACAGGCGCGTCGGCGGCGGACGTCGCGGTGGGTGGCGGTAGAGGAGCGCCAGCGAAAGCTCGATATCAAATCGCGTGAGGATTGAAGCGACACAAACCTAAGCGAAGTCAAACCTAAGTACTTCGATGGTTAATTACTTTTCCAGCCTAAACTTCTGAACTTCTGAAACTTCTTCCGACTGTTGATCTACAGTAGTTTTTGACTTACATTTTACGATCAGTTAATTTGCCGACCAGCTGGGTAGAAAGAAGTTTGAAGTTTTATAAGTTGTGTTAATGACTGAGATGCGGTACTTTTCACGCTGCTACAGTAGTGCTAGTAGCAGGACATCACAATGTTGTGTCTGGACGTGGCGCTTAATTAATTGACTTTAACGAAAACCGATCCAAACCAAATCGAACGGGTCGTCGCTCGTTTCGCGTAGCGTTACATATAACATGCGTTCGTATCTCCCGTAGACATGCTCTACCACTTTACGCCTAATATAATAATAATTGAGTTTCGTTATGAATTGCTGCGCAAATACCACTACATCACGATAAACACAATCATCACACTCGATAGTCGCATGTGTGATACGACAAGATCGCGTGCTACAACTCGGACCATTCAAGAATGAATCCAGGTTTTTTTTTTGCCAGTCGTGCGTCGAGACGATTTCTTCAAGTCGCGATTACTTCCGCATTTCATAGAAATTTCGACGTCACAAATTACTAACAATTGCGAAACGATAACACGTGCAATATACGTAAACAGATGAAATACATGTTTTTCACAAACTACCAGGAGTTACAACATACTGCAGACGTTATTATAAACCTGAAAAACAAAGTAGGGTGGAGAAATTAAGCGTGGAATTATATGATAATGGACTTGACAGGAAATGTATATTTCAATCAAGTTTAATTAAGATATAGCTAACTTAATGGGATTGTGTAAGATATGCTTCTAATATGCTGCTAAATGGGGATTGCAGCAATAATTATATGAAAATATGAACTGGTGAACTAGTTAGCTTAATTATATAAAACATATAAAAAAAGTTTATAAAAGCATCACCTCGTCCAAACTCTAAATCATTATGAAATCAAATTTTTTCTTCGGTACAATTCAAAGCTCTTCAGATGTCAAAGAATAATCAAACTTTTATTGTGCTTGTTTCCCTAACACTTACCTGCTGAAGTGGAAGTTTAGCACAAAATACACAAAAATATTTTACATTCATAATATTTGAAAATCTTAAAAAATTATTGCATTTTTCTCTTTCCGAATCATAATTTGGTTTTTAAATAATTGGAAAGGTATATAACTTTAGTTAGTTTGGACTTAATTCACACCTAAAGAAGAAATACTTTCAAACAACCTTAATATTCATTTTGTCAAATATTTGCCCTATAGAATGCAACAATGAAGTCAATAAACAATCAACATTTGTATCTTTGTGTAAAATGCATTTGTTAAACAATAATTCCTTTGTTATTGAATTCTATGGTCATGGAATGTTGAGTCAAACTTTGCAATAGCTCATTGAGAAATAAATATTTCGCATTTTTCGTTATTTACTGTCGTATGAATCTTAAGTCTTGTATAAATCGAGCACTAATCACTGTCTTACTTTGTACCACATAGAAATGGATGAAGAGTGCTTCATTTGCAGGTGCTCTAAATCGGATAGGAGAATTCCCACGCAATACCCACTATAAAAACTGTGAATTAGTATTTCAAACATTACTTTCTCGCAAAAAAATATCCAAATACCAAATACCTGTATTTCATGCACAAAGCGAAAATATTTCCCCAATGAAAAATGTAAAACATCCTCGATTGCATGAAAACAATCGTCGTTATTGATGTACCTCACCACACTGAAAACTTGAAATCATCAATCTGCATAAAGCAGATAATCAGTGCGGTTATATTATCGGCCAAATTAAAGTTTACTAATTTATGTACATAATCGCGTACTTATCAACCGATTGTTCGCACGGCATTTATTCCAATTCGCGCATATCGACATTACACGTTCCATGGAACACAACAAAAAACAAAGCATAATCAGCATAGCTAATGAATAACTTATACGATCGATAAGCTTGCGCCGATAGTTGTACCGCATCTATTCAATTGCACAATAGAAAAGCAAACATTTTTAACCCACTCGTATAAATGCGTCAATTGGTAATTTAGTGATTAACAACATTAACGATTAACAATCGAGAATGCTGGAAAACAATGCTTCGTGTTCCAAATCAATATTTGCAGTTTGAATTAAATCGAAAATGTTAAGGGTCTTGCACCACTTTTTATTACTAGTGGTAGGTTACGCATTGCAACGTTTACAGACGAAACAAAAGTGATTTATTGTTGTTGTTCTTGGCCATTTTATGTTAAGAAATGGGGAAATATTTAAGATCACATGTAGGACGTAGTAAAATTTTTGAGAAATAAATATATGCACCGCTCTGATTACTAAGGGAGTATGTATTTAGTATGTCTTTGGTTTTAATAGCAAACATAAAGATTAAACGAAACGTGACAAAAGAGCGCTTTTGCATGCTGTTCTTTAAGATTGACCCAATCTAGAAGCCATAAAATAAATGGTAGTAAAATTTTAAAAGAAAACAATACTATATACACACAGGGGTAAACAAGCGTTAATTAACTTAGGTGTTTTCTTACAATCGCACTGGTTTGCAAAACAAAGGTAACTCTGAACCCTTGAACACAAATCTGAACACCGATAGCTTTATGCGATTGTAGGAAGTTAAAAGTAGGTTTATAACCACATTTGAATTCCTTTACATTGACTAGTTTTTGACTAGTTAATTGACTCTTTTGCTGAAGATATCAAACACAAATTTCCAAATCTAGTGTTAGCATAATTACGATGAAATTGCAATAATCATTCAGCATTTGCAGCAATTACATCTGTTTCCACGCATTAATTATACCGATAAGTATACAAAACATCAGGACTAATTGTAGCAAACAACATTCTTACTTATTTATTGCCAACTTTCGACTGAGGGATCGAAATAGAATTGCAAACCAACAAAATTATCCACGCGCTGACAGCACGCTATGACTACGTCATGTCAGTCCAAATTACGACAGAAAGTCAAGATTTTCGTGCCGGCATTCAGTCAAACAATTAAGGTGAACGTCACTCCAGTAAGTACTGCAAATGCGCCGAGTATTATTAGCACCTTATCGCCGATTCAAACACCCGCGACATGGGTTTCAATCGTTCGAAGTCGAAACAATCGATGGCCTAGCCGACCTGTGTGTCTAACTGCCGACATTCGCCGTCGGATGGTATGGATGGTATCCATTACGATGACAATGCGGCACGTTTCCATATTTATCTAGTTTTTAATTATTCGTGGACATTTTCAACTGTCTACAGGCAATTACTATTACATCCGCTGGTGATTGGCGATTAAATTGTTCGAGCGTGCAAGTCGTGGGATTCATTTTCCTCTAATGAGAGATTTGAGCAGACAATTACGGGTCATAAATGTACGAACATAATACAAGAAAAACTGAATATGCAAATAGGTGGATAGTAACGGTTTTATCACAGTTTTTGTTTTCAACTTTCAAGGTATTAACGTATTAATGCACCGAAAAATATTACTAGTGTTAAAAAGCAAACAATTTATAATGCGCAATAGCTATTATTAGCATATAATTAATTCTCCTTCTTTTAGGTATCTTATCAATGCGATAGTTTTATGGTGAAACGTTGAATATTCTAGCGTTTTGCAATAAATGTGTGCATCCCGTGCTTTGCATTGAACTTGGAAGGCATGATGCCGTTTCGTTTGACGAAATACAATGGATAAAAATAAACGCTTGCAAATTAACAAAAATTTATAAATAGATGCTGTGCGACGAGAAGACAGACCTATATTTAGCAACAAGCACGAATAGCATCGCGCAACGAGTGCGAAAACGTTTTATTTGTCGCTCGCAAAATGCGCAATGGGACGACTGCAACTGATAGGACCAAATGTGGTGCTTACAGATTCTACACGATATTCAGCAGACCACATGAAAAACAACCGGATGTTGACTACTCAATTACCTTCATAACTTCTCACTTCCTAAATGACCAGGTAAAATCAACAACAACTGACCTATAAACTATGGCAGTTATCACAATTCTAAAATACGAATTGATAAATGGTGCTTATCTCATCACATTTTCAATTAATGTGGTTGCACTTGGACATGATTACCAACCACAAACGATAAAATAATACTAATCCTAGTTCGTGAGGAGCAAGAGTGTCAAACACGTGATAGATCTAATTTCATCGCAATTAAACCACAATATTTATTATTTAATTATGATCTCGCATTCAATTAGACGGACTATAATCGAATGGATATTATTATGCAACTGACTGACGTTTTTCAGTGTGTTTATCTTAAAAAGTTAGAACTAACTGACGACTGGTATTAAAACAAGGATACAGCGTAAGGCTACTATTTTGTTATTCATGGCTAATAACGCATTGATAATAATTTAGACTCACGTTAGTTAATGCTAGTTTTCGATATGAGAAGGATTGCAGTGCTTTCAAGGAGGAAACACTTGTGTAAATTTACGATCTGTTTGATGTTAGTTTCAGAATTATTCCGAGATGTGTTGTTGCTTTGCGAATTTTGATCTCCGAGACAAATTTAACTAAAGCAAATCTTTGGAATCCTTCAGGTGATATTGCTTTTTAAATAAACAAACTAACATTCCGTTTATGTAAGTTTCAAACATTGAAAGCTTGATTGTAATTGAAGGAATTAACGAAATTCGACATAGAAGAATTGTATAGCAGAACGACTTATTAAAAGTGAGTGGTCTAAAAAGATACGAAAGTAATATCAGCAAGAGTAGTTAGTTATATGTAGAATTAATTAATTCTGGACGTAAATGTAATAGCAGAATTGAGTACAAAATATAGCTACTCTATCCTTTTGAGAACCATCTTATTAAATGCATGTAGAATTGGTGTAGAATTGCAGTTTGCAAATCAGAAACTTTTTTTAACTTTGTATAACTTCGTATCAAGAGCACTTTTTGAAGTGCAGAATAAATGTAGAATACTATTTGTAATAAACTCGAATTATTTGCATCTTTTTAAATTACAATTATAGCTGGAACTATATTGTCTTTACAACGGTTTTGGTAGACAATAAACAAATTATGAAAGGCTTGTCATATGAATTTAGAATGAAATTTACAAATATCATCAAGCCTCGGTCCGTTTCCTTCTAAAATTATATATTTGACAAAAATAAACTGATCATGTCCTGGAAGAAAGAACCCATGAACATCAATTCTGAATATCTGTCAGTAATTCTTATAATAATAAGGACCTAAAATGTACTAAGAACTCTCAAACAAATCTAAACTCAAACGAATCTAACATAAAACGTGCTAACCACTCTATAATAATTCTCCAACACGAAGTTTGCTCTGTAACACCTCGCCGCAGCGAAGGTGAAAGGTAAGTACATGCACGCCACAGCAGGCGGAAAGAAATTCGTCAAAAATCCCGCGCCAGTGAAAGACCTTGGGCCATGAGCCAGCAACTCACTTCTGCTCCAACGCGATTTCTCTGCGCTCCCTGCAAATCCCAGCAAAGGTATGTAGTAAACTCAAATAAATACCAAAGTATTCGTCATTACTTTGCTCCATCGCCTGTTCCAAAGTCCGCCTGAGGCGCAAACTGATTTTCCTCTAAACGATTTGAAACACTCTTCAAATATTGGCGGACGCACGTGACGCACGGTAATTTGGGCTAATCGCAACCGTTCACCACTGATTTTTAACTGTCAAACATCTAAACATTAACGATGAACGTTCATTTGCGCGTGGATTATTATCAGCCTATTGTTGCGTTTGGTGTTATTGTTCACAATAACACCAAACGCAACTAATGCGATTTCATTCGACGTCTAATATTTTCGTGCTCGTTTTAAACATATGCTAAAAATGACAATCTCCTGCGATGTGTTTGGTATTTACCAATTAATTGAACGCACAAAACTGTGTAACGAATACTCGGTTTCTTCGTTAGTTTACTTTCGGTTGATCTTAATTCTGAATCAAAATACATTTGGGCCTAGTAAGATAATTCAGTCAACAGCGGATTCTAATATCGAACCAATTATTCTAAACAATGAACAGTTTGGTCCACTAATTTGCCCATGCACATGTTAAATAAATATTAATAAATATTCAGATCTTCCCATTAGAAGATAATCCTGATAATCCAGTCTGCAACTGTTGAAAAGAAAGTTCCAAGAGACAAAACAAGTGCATCTTCATTATATGCAATGTTTTGAAAGATTATTTCAACAAGCTCCATGTAATTCGAACCAAGTTGCAATGACAAAATTTAGCGTATTCCCTAGCACCGAGTTTCACCTTTGCTGGCACAGCAGAGGAATCAGTCAGTGACAATACTATGCATACCGAGCATAAATGCAGTGCGCTATATTAATTACATAAGTGCCACTTAATGCAAGATCAGGCAGTATTGAAGACTAAACAAAGAAAAATCAGCACTTGCAGTGGACTAATATTACTGCTGGAAGCTGTGGATGTAAATTATGAACAGATTAGAAATCGACTGCGGAACAATAACAAATTGATTGAATAGTTTAGCCATACATGGATTAGATTGCTGAAACTGCATTGTGTTTGCATAATGATCAGATAATAAATATTTTGATAACGAAATAAGTTTAGTTTTAGATGGCTTGAGGGTATTCATAAATGACTATATTTCATTAGGGTAATTTGAAATTTGTCAAATAATTTAGTCTACTACAACGTACTAAAGTGTAATAAAAGTTTCTTTTTGCAATGTTTGCAGCACGAACTCTCAATGATATTTTTTTTAAAGATTAGCTTCTTTAGAAAACTTATTAAGCCGGTTTTTTTTCAAATGAAAAAATACAGGAAAATAATTTAACTTCACTCTAACATCATTTCTAATTCCAAATCAGTTAGAACATTACACTTTAGATCTTGTTATTTTTAATGTGATTTTAAACAAACTTTTGGGACTTTTGTCCCAGAAATATCAGAAGTAAATATTATAAAAGTATAGCATCGAAGAGAGTAGAAAATATTATCCATCCTAACATCATATTTGCAAATATTACACGGACATGTTATTTTTCTAAAAATTGAATTGGCAAACGATGATAATTTTCGCACATAAACTACTGAGATCTTAAGTTCACAAGGTTTTCGAAGATTTCCAATCAAATGTTTGGCCGGCGATAGAAAATTATGAAGTGCAGTTGCAGTATTTCGATTACCGCAATTATTATTTGCATGGAAAAGATCAGGAATCAATTCGAATAGAACTTTCCGCGAATCATATTTCAAGGTCTCAAAACCTGCAAAACCTGCGCAACTGCAAGTTAACTAAGCATTAGCTCAAACCAATGTACCGGCACTCCACATAAATTCCCATCAATCGGCGCATGAACAAGATCTGTACTTATTGTTCATACCGACGGCTGATCAGCGTAAACGACCCAAAACAAGCAACGCGAATGAAACAATACGGTGCGCTCAATGCATATCCGAATGCTTATTAGTTCTTACACCTCGAAACCATGATCCACACGGATTTCATCGTAAGGTGATAAAAAAGCATCTACGGTACCTGTGAGAATCATTGGGACTGATAGCGATGGCGTGCTTCCAGGAGAGATGTGCCTATGGTGGTGCATCATGGAGAACTCATCCATGAGGTCGTCCTCGCCAAAGTCGGGATCATCTTCGTCAAAGTGTAGGTCTTCTTCGTACTCGGTGAAGCCTGGCCTAGGTCGCCGTGTGTGTACTCGCAGCATCGCGTGCATATGCTCGCGGATTTCTGTCGCAATAAATTACAGAGCCCGCCGTGGGCAATCAGTACATGGAGCACGTTGAATGCGCCTGCACAATGTGCAATGATATGGAAATCGAGGCTATGGCTACTGCGCTACATCCACTTCAATGCAACCAATCAAGTTAATGAATTCAAGCGATTTAGTAATCTGAATGGTAGGAAAGAAAGAAGTATTATTAATCAACAAGAACTGTGTTAAGTGGAAGATCGTTTCTAATCATCTAATCAGGTACAAATATCTTCAACGGATTTGACTTGACGTCATTATTTTACTAAAATTGGAAATGTACGGAAAACATATTTTAAAACGCTGCGTCAATTTCAGTAGATAGTTTCGAAAGTCAAAGTTTAAGTATATTAATTACAACGATTATTTAGATTAGATTTATTAGATTCATTCATTAAGATAACATCTAAATAATTTCGAACAAACTCCTCGAATAAATGTATGGAACTAGAAATTCCACAAATTCCATTAATGTTGTTAATAAAACAATGGACAGATTTGATTCAAAAAATGCATCAATTCCTAGCATGGCAATACCAAGTAGAAACTGGTTAGAAGTGAAAAACTACTTAATCTATAAGAAGAAGAAATTGAAGAGAAAATATTATTCATTATCATTAGATTACACCCTCAAAATACTACAAATATCATCACTATCATAATAAAATTTTAATGTGTTAAGACGTATATAAAACAAATCAAAATAGTCTCGAATCATAAAGAAAATGTAACTCAAAGCTTTTGGGAAAGCTATTTTTAAATCCTGCTTTAAGAGGATGCAAATTAAAAAACACCTGAAAACAGCAAAAACATATATCCTACCTGCAAGTTACATGCGAAAAAGTTTGATGAACTACTGAATTGGGATTATTATATTTTAATACTTAATTTGCAGGGAATACCATGGGATCTCTAAAAAACGTGGTAAACATCAACATCACAATCGGCAACCCTCTGAATTGTATAGAAAAACTGTCCAGCATGGATTAAAATAACTTCGGCAATTCATCAGAAATATTAACTACTCATGGGTTAGAAATGGCAAGTTCATGTAGATAGTATTAAAGTCGACTCGACGATCGTACCGATCAGCTGTTCAGCAAAACAAATCTACACTACACTTCTACGCTCCGCACTTCAATTGCTATGAATGTTACAACAAACGCAGTTGTGATTGTAATGCATGCTTCTTAATATGTGCCATTTGTAAAGTTATGTGCAAGTAGCCAAGATGCTCCCTTACTAACCCTATGTTTAGAAGAAAAGAGATTGGGATTGTGGGTAGACAGATCAATTAATTGTGAGGGTGGAAATTTCCAATGAGGGTGTGTATAGATTACGGAAAGGGGGGGGGGGGGGGGGTGCGAGGGCCCAACCGGAAAAAGAGTGTCACTAGTTTGGCTCTTCTAACTTCCTAAACCAACATTGGACAGTGCAATGGAGATCATGGAAGATACCTCTAGATTCCTAGATAAGGAATTGATTTAAGATTAATAAATCCAGTGTAGACTCACCATCAATGTTTCTCATGGCAGCAACGCAGAACCAAAAATGCAGCGGACGAAAAATTTTAGATGTGCACGTCTTCAACCGGCGGAACATCAGTCGCGCCGGACGCGCTTTCGGGACTACCGCGCATTGAGCAGCGTCCTGCCCATGATCTGGCGCGATTGCGTCTTTGAGTTCACTGGACTTGCCACTGCCGACGACCGTGGAAGTGGAAGCGGTAGAAGGTATCCCCCAGCACAAGAAGACGCAGTCACTGGTGGCGCGACCGTCTGGCTTTACTCCACGCTCGTGTACGGTTCTACGATGGGTGCGGCGTGCGAGAAACGAAGACCCACTGCACCTCAACTAGTTGATGGATAGATAGATGGCTATGGTCGTGGGTAGTGCCATTTACCACGGCGTGGTAATTGCAGCTGTCGATGTGCTGGGTACGCGGCGGTGGAACCGTCGGCTTCGCACGGGTCTCCCACACTGGAGGAGATTCGAGCGCGGATCAGCAGACAGCGCAGTAGGACACAACGTTTTCATTCACTCGACGCTCTGATAACCTCTGCTGATATAGAAATTCTTTTGATAAGAGGTGATTTAGACATGTTTCTCGAATCCGCTGTTCCGCTGCTGGGTTGTCAAGGGAAAGGCACATGATATCCCAGTTTGATGATGACAATTTGGAGTGTGAGTTTGTTTATGACTTGATCGCTTTTACAAATGTTTTTTTTTTAACTTTTTAAAGACAAATGTACACATTAATCATTTTATTGAGTAATCAATGGTTTATGTGGTGGTTGACTTCTAAAAACAGTTTGCTGTTTTGGTTCGTAGCCCAATATTATGCTTTGATTCTACTAATCATTTTCCAACAGAAATATATATGTATTTCACTAAATAATAAATACCATTCATAGTTCATAAATATTTAAAAAAATTTTTTAAAAAGAAATTATAATTTTCACTAATTTCTTAAATTGTTTTATTTGAAATAAATTTGTTTAAGAAACGTTCGAAGAAATTCAGTCTAATTTTCAAAAAAAATTGCCGGATAACCATATTCTAATTTATAAGATCAATAGAAAAATTTTAAATCTTACACTTGTTTTTACACTTGTTGTCTCGGTAGAATTTTGCATCATTTATATTTACAAATAAAGCACTGCCAACACTTTTAAATGTGAACGTACTTTATATTTGAAATTGATACGTATTGATACACCTTTAACTAGTTCTTGAAATAATCAGTATATGCATCATAGTCACATTAATAAATACCTGCGCATCTTCTTTCTGTCAAGGTTTTCAAATGAATTGAACTAAACTGTAAATTGTTAAAGGGGGAATGATTCATTTAATCAGTATGTTTTGTTGAGTTACAAAGGCGAGGTATTTTCCTAGTTTCCAATCATAGTCTATTGTTCTCTTGTAATACTACTCTTTTTATAAATATTTGCTGTTTCATGTATATTGTTGATGCTTAACAAAATGAAATTGTTCTAATCCAACACTAAACAATCAGCGTTCTATATAAACAACCTATGTGGAAGGAAGATAAGAAATCCTATGTAAATCAATACTTTGTAGTGTACAATAAATAAAGGAAAATGTCATAATACTCCAGGATCTCAGAGAAATGCGCAGTTTGAATTATTTTCAATTAATCATGTATATAAAGTTGCATATGAAGAGGTACTCCGAGTCAACCGCGCCAGTAAAAGACGATTGGGCATTGGAGTCGGATTTGACCGCTGATCATGGCTGACAATGTGAGTACATCAAAAGTAAATGGTTCTGTGGGCACTGTAAAGAAAACACCCCGCAAAAACTACAAAAACCAGCATAAATTGGTAAAGCGTCCGCCTGCAAAGCCCGAATACGGCCCTAACGTAATCTACATCAACTCCAATTCCAACGTGAAGGTATGTAATGATAACCCCAAAGTTCTCAAGCAGAGACGGCAGAAACCAATATGGAACAATTTTAGTCTCTTCAGGAACACTGCTCGAAACTTATCTACGAGGATACTGACGAACTGATCATATATTGTCTTGGAGCTGCTATCAAGCGAGGAATCCTCCTGGCATTGCAGCTTTGTGAAAAGCACAAGTTATATCAAGTTTCCGCAAACACATTTTCAACTGACTTAATAGGTACATATGCAGAGTAATTTGATAACTTCTTACCATAGCTACTAGATGTTGCTAGAATATTACTGAAAAATCCTTGCAGATGATCTTGAACCTGCTACAGATGAGGTAGATTATGAAATTCAACAACGCACAAATTCCGCCCTACGCATTGTGCTAAAGCGCGGCGCGTGAAGATGTTCTTCACACTCTACGAAATCGTCAAATGGCTGGGGTTGACGGTATTCGAAATATGGACGAACCTTATTGCTTTGCTCCTATTTACAATCACATTTGTCTGGAAATATAATCCAGATAATTACAGTAATGTGTGGTGGACGATATTCCTCCCACTATTTGCTGGCGACGCACTCAATGCATACTTCTGTATTATTGTTTTCATCCGTATGCTGCTGGAGATGTCGATGAAGACTGCGATGTTGCGCTTCTGCTGGTCCAGCACGTTCCTCCTCATGACCTTCCTTTTCAAATTCCTCTTGTGCAAGCGGCTCACCGGGAATCTCACGCTTGACTACAACGAGATCTTCGCGCCGTTATTTATTCTTCTGCAGCTTATTGCTGTGCGTGCCTGCCAGCAGAGTTAACATTGTATTGATCTGTTGTGTGGACATTGCTTTTACTAGGGAGTTCAAGACTTTGGGGATGCCTTATCTTTCCTGTTCACGTAAGTGACTTGTGCATACCATACTAGTGGAGGCTAATCTTTACACAATTTCACGATAATAAATGAAATATATTTGTCTACATTTTCCCTCAGAATGGTTGTCACTCATTGCAAAAGATTTACACAACATTAATCAGGCCAGATTAGTATACACAACAAACGCAACGTTTAAAGTTTAATGAAAACATTCATGCATATTTTACACATTTGAACAATTTTATTGTCACTATGAAGTATCTTAAAATTCAATAAGCTAATAAAAGCGTCATCAAATGTAAACAGGAAGTCAGAATCTCTTGAACTGATGCTAGATCATTGTAAAGTTGACGTCAAAAAGTGCAATATGAAAGTTGAAGATCTAATACAATCATGCATGCTGACTGGTTGAAGTTTACATTTCCAACTTGGCCATCTGAACATTCAATGATATTAATGGCGGTAATAAAATAACAACCAAACAAAAACAACACGGCAATAGGTCGAAATGATGGCGATGATGATTTTGTAATTGAACAACTATTTATTTATACAAAATGCCATTGTTTTTGTTTAAATAAAAATGCGATCTGCGGTAGCGCCGAGCCGGCTCGACCGCACCAATCCCCGCCTTCTCAAGTATTTACAAACCCACGATAATATCAAATGTGCCGAGGGCATGCACCTTTGTAACGAATACCAACTGAAGGGAGAAGAATTAAAAGCTGCACGCACTCTATGGTGAGACGGTGGATCAGATAACTTTATTAATGCGTTCATAGCACCATCGTAACTGGGTCTTCAAAGTACTGGCGGAATGTCTTCAGCCATCTTGCGCCGACGACACCATCGACTACCCTGTGGTCACAACTGAGTGTGACCAGCATTGTGTTTGTCGTCCTGAATCTACAACGTATAGCAAGGCATGGTAGATAATCTTGAACCAATCTGCAATGATTTTAGTGTTTGTTACCCTTTAGGTGAGTTTTGATCTTCGATTAATTTGTCCTTTCCAGTACCAACTGCGAGAATAACACTCTGTGGTGGGTTGATAATGGCTGTGAAGAATGTTACGTCGAACATACCCAAGTTGGATACGGTGATTGTGCCACCTTGGAACTCATGGGGTTGGAGTTTGTTCTCACGTGCGCGCTTGGCTAATGCTTTAATTTCCTTACTGATTTCAATTACACCTTTGCGGTTGGCCTCGAAGACAATTGGAGTGATTAAACCACTCTCGGTAGCAACGGCGATGCTGACATCAACATTGACAAATCTGCGAAACATAATGGAATGTTAATATAAGTCAAATCAATGACTGAGTGAACTAATTTGCAAATTCAGTGAATGTTGTCATTAGTCATTGCCTAACATTCATGAACGGATTTTAACTTTGATTAATTTATGTTGATAATAAGGACTTACTGTCGAATGCAATTATCCATCCAATAGGAATTTGCCTCAGGCACTTGTAAGTTGGACATGGCAGTGGCTTTAACGACGAAGTCATTTACGCTAAGGCGAACACCTTCCTTCTCCATCTGTTTGTTGATCTTTTTGCGCAGCTTGTTAATCGTGTCCAAGCTCACTTCCGTGCTGATATAGAAGTGTGGGATCATTGACTTTGATTGTGTAAGGCGTTTGGCGATAGTAACTACAAGTTTAATGTTACCGGAATATTTCTTTACGTTAAATATGGTATGCTGCAAACCTCTCATACTGGTTTTAGCTATGTCTATGAAAGCATTTCCTGCTTGAATTCTTGGCGCTGCTGGTGTTGCTGCAGTTGTGGGTACAGATGCAGGTAGTGCACTTGCTGCTGGCATTTTATCCAGATCAGATGATGTTATCGACCCGAAGAGGCCTGTGCCCTTTCCTGCGATAAGGAATTAATTTTAGTTGCCAGGCAATGTCAGTTGTTCCGCAGCGTTACAGATTTTGTTACATGTTAAAAAGCCCTAAGCAAAACGACGATTATTTAAGTCCAGCAAATGCATAATTTTTATGCCTCAACCTGAATGTTGCCTGCCAATTGCAGTGAAATATGAAGTGCTTGCCAAAAAAGTAATTTTAAGCAATTTACATAAAAACGCGCCTTGTTCCAATTTACCTTGTAAACGAATCTGCCTTTGCTCTGCAAGGCGTTTCGCCATGGGGCTTGCGTAAACGCGTGTACCTGGGGCTGCGGCAGTTGAGGCAGCAGCCGGGAGAGGTGGTGGCGGAGCTTGTTGTTGTGGTGCAGCTGGTGGTGGTGCGGGTGGAGCTGGAGCGTCAGCCGAAACACTTCCCGGTTTCCTCACCGGCACTGGGGAATCATCTTTGAAGTCTTTAAACGCTGAAACGTCCCCCTCATTTTCGACGATAATGCACACTAGTTTGCCAATTGGCACCCCTTTCGTCCCTGCGGGGATGAGAATCTTTGCTAGGTATCCTTCCTCAGGGGTTTCAAAGGCCATTGTGGCTTTATCAGTTTCGATTTCGGCGAGGAGGTCCCCCTCGTTGAGTTTGTCGCCTTCCTTTTTCGCCCAACTGATGAGCGTGCCCTCTTCCATTGTGGGACTAAGTGCTGGCAGCACCACTTTTGTGTGCGCTGGGAAGGACCCGGTAGAGGAATAATACCGAGCATATTGCTGGTTAACTTTCCAACTTGTTTGCATTTCTTCAAGTTTTGGAATTCTAAAAGGCACAACAGTTAGCAACTGTCTAATGATACTTCCCTGCTACAATCCTGTCATCTTTCTACAGGTTACTAATAGTTACGTGACGCGTATACTGCGGCGGTAACTCTGCAGCATCAGGGTCCTAATGCCGTTGATTATGAACAATCGCCGATGCGAGAATCCACGCACCAAACTTTGAATGATGAGAGTGCGGAACATCTTGCTGCGCCTGCTAGTGAGTGCTGTTGACGTTACGCGCTGCAGCCGGAAGACGACGTCCACGAAGTGGGGCTGAACACGTTGACGTTTTCCTGCAGGCCGAATAGAGGGCGACTTATTGTGACCGAATCGTTAAGGTCATTTGGAAGACTTACGTCGCGCAGAGAGCAGGAACCGGCGCACGACACAAGCACGGAGTGTATGCCTGATGAGTGCACACGGCGCTGGCGTGTTCCTGTTGGTCGTATGAGTATTACAGGAACGTGTATGTTGATGCGTGGTGCGTGATGACGCGCGTGGACCATGTGATCGTAGAGCGCCACGAGTGGGCCGCTCCTCCCGAGAGGTAATGGGCTCGTAGATGAAAGGCAATTGCAGCGCCTGCGACACATGCGCTCCTTACAATTGCGCACTAGGTACCACAAGAAAGCAACGTTCATAGTCCGGGGCCTCCGGCTATTATAATTTGAATTGCTTCGCCAGGTAGATACTTTCCGACCTGCGGATTTTTTTATTTGGCGACACCTTTATATATTTAAGCCAATAATTCCAAAGATGCATTACACTGATTCCTTAACGACATTTTTAATTTAGGTAACGACACGCGACTACGTCTATACTAAACATATGGAAATATAAATAAATAAAATGTACGCGTTTAATTTTTTAAATTTTACGGGACATGGCGATACGCACTGCACAGACAATACATACAAAATGACAACAATTTACTTTTGACAATTCAAATGAAATTGTCAATAATAATTTATTAATAAGAAAATATTGATCATTGTACGTTTACTAAAATTGAACAACTTTGAAGATAAAATTGGTTAATATTTTAATTTTTTATGTGTTATTTTATTTGTTGGTATTTTGGATAATAAAAGTTAGTTGCTTAGAGTTTTGAATTAATTTATTTGTAATTTGGGTAGTAAACGACATCTACATTAACTATACGATATTTACGAATTTTGTCGGCATGTCAGTAATTTTCAGAGTAGAAATCGATATATAAGTTGGTTAAGGTTTCTACATTTTGACATTAGAGGACTGTAACATCATATATTCTAGGAGAACACAGAATACAATATTTCTAATAGTATCTAATACTTTAGACAAAGCTATGTAAGAAAAAATGCAAACAAGATCATTGTCACCGATATTGTGTATAATTTCGGACTGACTCCAATAGTAACCGTTGTTATCTGAATCCATTTTTTTATATTTAATTTTGCTGTTTTAATTTTGCATTTTCATAATTTTAAACTATCTATAAATTAACAACCTAACAATTACTTCGAAATATTTGTTGTTGTTGTGTTGTAGAGCAGTTAATCTGCAGGTTAATCGGTCCGTTTCGTGGTACCTCTAATAATTCACTTGATTCCGTCTGAATATCCAGTACTAGTCACAATTCATATATGGAAAAATAATTTTTATTATCGCGACTCGGTTTGTTACAATCAAAGGTAGTTTGGGGTAGAGTTTACCTGTCATCTGAACGTCGCACTAATTAGTATCTGTCATCACCTTAGTAAATGTCAAATATTATTAAAGCAATTGAACAAGTGATACGTTTTTTTTTTTGGTGCTGTGGCCTCACTTGACGGTGTTTATGGCTTGGGCCACAATTTTCCTATTTATTGTGCTCGAAAATGCCAAACATACTATCCAATCGGATCTACAAATTGGGTTTCGACGTTTACGGACTAATTTTTGAGTGAAAGGTTTTCGATAAATCTGCACCAATATCTTTATAAAGTTTCTCAGCCCTTCTTAGCATTAAGCCATTACCAATAACGGAAAATTCATAGATGTAGCTATAGTTGGTAATAATTTTGTTTTCAATCTTTCTTCTGCAAACCCGCGTTGAGAGTACGGCTTATAGGTATAAATAGAAATAAGATAGTTGGTAGAAACTTTTTGATCGCATAAAGTAACGACATTTGATAAACTCAACGATCACATAAATGGGGCATTGCACTTGGTGACATGTTATCATTACGTTTTGGTTGGGTGCACCATCGAAGCAGATGAAAATAAGAAAACGTTTTTTACTATACTACACTTCCTGCAGAACATCTATAGCAGTGGTCGATAAAAAATTGTAGAATGTAACTGGAATACATTGGTATCGCTGGTTTATAAGACAAAAAATAAAACATTTTTCCATGCATTTCTATAAATATTTTACTGAAATTGGTTTGCCGCTTCTATTAATCATATAACTTTCATGCGGGTGTTCAATGAGTTGCCTCTGAACATTACAATGTTGCACTGGTTGCACTTCAATTTAACCTTATTTGGTGTTCAAACACCTGTCAAACACTCACAATTATTGTATCCAACAACTTGGAAAAATTGCGAAGTTACTGACACAAGTAATAACAGTGTGTTTATTGTGTTTAACAATATTACTAGTGTTTGTCTCCTTAATTGTTTTCGCTGTTAAACGAACTTTCAAGAAATGGTAAGGTATAAGTGGTTTTGAAATTGTGTTTTGCCTTTTCTCTCCCACCAAATATTTACAACCCCACCAACAACAATCACTTCAAACAAGAAATGCTGCTCCATTTGCCAATCCTGTGATAGAATGCTACTAAACATTTAAAAATATTCTTAAAAGCTTATTCAAGAATCTAGAAATCATCTAAGTTTTTTTTTAAATCTATCGGCATGTTCGTGTAGGAATAACGTGCTGATAAAATTGATTTACAACATAAAGTTTTGGTAATTATTTCAGGGATCCTGGATCTAGATGTGATTTTATTCACTTATCAAATATATTCTATATATATTCTCTAATTGGAACAGTTTACCTGATCTAATCAGTAAGTAAAATAGATTTACGAATTTATAACTGATTGGGTATCAAATCAGCAGCCCACGTTAATTTACTATTTATTTCTCTACTGACTGAATTGTATGCATTTTAAAAGTAGGTTTCAATTATTTTTACCATTTTATTTGAAAAATTGATTACCTGCACGCATACCCGATTTGTATTGGAAGAATTGCTTAGGTTGGCATTACGGGATCCAATTGCTTTCATAATTAAAACAGTTTTTTTTCGTTTTGTGCCTTGCTAGTTTCCCTTGGGGCCCTTCAATGTGGGTGCCCCTTAAATTTGGTGCGCCTTGTGCGCATAATTGCAAACACCCCACTAGAAAACTTAAGTAATATCTCAATTTTTTATCTATTATTTTTAATAGTACATTAATAATATTATAAATTTTTCAGGCCTGAAAATGCCTGAAACTATCATAATTAAATGGTAAATGTCATAAAAAAAATACAAGCTAATGATAATTATATGTACTCTACATTTTTTTAGCGAACAGGCGATGAAAGAATTTATTAAGACTGTAAGCAACCTGGCATTCCTTGGAAGAAAATTTTATTATCATGATATGGACGATAAACATCTTACAATTGAGAAAGGGATTGTAAAGGATCTTCAAGAAATACTTACAGATCCTATAGAAGAAGTTGATGTTATCTCATGGTTAGTATTTTCTTTAAATAAAGACTAAATAATCAAAAAATGTAACTTAAATGTAACTTGAATTTCATTATTATGATCTATGTTACATTTAAATTCAATAAACTAGATATTTAATTCTTAATTAATTAATCATAATTAATTGGCGATGCCTTAGCTTATTCTTTATTTACTAATAGAGTTAATTGAGTTAATTAGATTTCTGAAAAGTCTGAATCTTAGTTGTTGTTGTTGTGTGCTGAAGAGGCAGAATATAAACGCAACAATACCAAACATTTTCGAATAAGACGCTAGTGCATGACCAGATCCAAGAACTGGACTCTTTGGGGCACTAGCGCATTCCAAATCATGAACCGACACAATAAATATTCAAAATTACTGATAAGGCAGAAACGTATCATGTTATATGTTATTTCAAAGTTTAGTATACGTATTTTCGCATTTTTTTTGTGAGAGGGTCATCACTTATAAGTTTAAAGGATTGACCAGCTGGTCAAAAGTAGCTGAGTGGAAATTTTGGGCCAAATATTTTTAAAACTTCGTTGTTGGTATTCGCGATTTATAATAATACATTTTACAGAAAATTTGGACTCAGATTTAATTTTGCAATAATTCGTATTTGACATATTCAAAGTCAATAAACTAAACTATATTTATTTCATTATGCCGAAACCAAGGTAGCATCATTGACAAAACCACCTGGATTTTTGGTGAGCTGCGTTGATTCTTCATAGTGGGTCCAATTTTTACCCGCCTCCAATTGCGGAGCTATCGAAATGTGTATTTTGGGTGCTTGCCTGTAAATGCTCTGGGGTACAATTGATTATAATAAGCGAGGGAAAGCACTATTGATGTAATCACGCATATATCAATGCTTTCCATCATGATCATTTTCTGATTATGACTGTTTCTATGAAAGCGTCTATCAAATTCAAACAAAATTACATCACTTCTGATTGGGCGTAAATCATGTCGTTTATTTAATTTTTTTAATCATAAGAGCATGATGATGCAGCGAGGCTTACTTTTCTTAATATGTTTATTGTCAGATCATAAATCAGATTACTATTAATTTTGTTTCCCACACTTCCATTCTGTGACCACCAACGGTCCCACATGCGTATTTTTTTTAGCCGGTTGCCAACCACCAATTTATACATTCAATAGGACTGAAAAATTGTAGATTCGGAGAAACAGTGGCCCACCAAACTCGAGGGCAGGAGTCTGCTTGTCTCTTAATGATATCTGAAACAGTCATACCATACGTGTGTTTTAATCAGTTCACCAAATATAATCAGCGACAACACTCATTTGCTGAATTTGCGGTTGACACGCAATTTCCCCCAATCAATGGAGAAATGTCAATTCCAACTCTATCCACGGGTGCCGCTTAGACCTAATACGACCAATCCAACTATCGGATTTAGAATTCTCTAGCTGCATTCTGCCGTATTTCTGTCGAAAATTACAATCTGTCACGTCACAAGCGGATCGTTGAAAGCTAGTTGTGAGTTTTGCAAGACCATTTATTTTTAAATCTGAATCCCTCATTGAACCAATTTGGTCAGCAAGATGCCAGGTCATGAAGGAATTATGATCCGATGGTGAGAACTGCAACATAAATCTGTTTTTTCTTTTTTTGTATAACTAACTCTCACTATTTACACATCAATATATGATACTACCTGAATTGGTGTCATTCTATGGACTCGCATTATAGTTTCCTTCGTGAAATTGTTTTAGCAATCCCGCCGAAAAAGTGCACATCAGACGTTTGTTAATAATCACACTTGGGGCAAACATTGTTATTACCGATTACGATGAGAATCATTTGCTCGTCGTATATCGAAATAATAACTTAAACTTGAAATCTAGGAATTGGGAAGGAATGGATTTTATGAAGAAAAGGAGGAAGTAAATTATTAGTGGGCTGCAATTCTTAACATTTGTTCTTAACAACTACCATGCCGTTAAAAATTCGAATTGTCTTCTTTATCCTTAATAATAAATATTTCATCATATGTTGCAATCTTTAGAGCAAGGTTTGGTTAATTTATGCGAAATTGTGTTTGTGCAAAGCGCAGTTTTAATAAAAAAATATTGTAAACAATTCTCGCCACCTCGACCACTAGGGAATTGATTGGGCGATACCCTCGCCCACAGCCACCACTGTAAAGACGCACAGCAGACAAAAAATACATAAATTTAACTTTAGTCTCGCGATAAAATATCATAAACTCGCTACATTTATTTACGTCTATTTCCTGGCCTGATGTGGTGGACCAGCAGCCCAGCTGCCTTCATTTGAAACATGACCTTTCCACTAGGAATTTAGTATTTTAGGTTATGCCGAATATTTTTATTCATGGTCATAATATTTTATACGCATTGTAGTAATTTGTCAGGATTGAAATTATCGACCGCATTAAAAATACTTCTCATTGTAATTAAAAAGGTTAGCACCTCAGGGAATAATAATCATGAATAATTTTGTAATTTGCTTTTAGCAAACTGGGATGCACGATTTTAAAATAACTCCGAGTAATACTGAATTCTATGAGAGAACATTCTGCTGTCCCGCTGGGGAGAAAGATTACCTATTTGAGAAACAAAAGGGGTACCTCTCAAAAAGTTCTATGCCATTAGCATCCCAGAATAATTCGGAACAATTTTCAATTTTTTACAAAGCATAGACGAAATCTTTGAAGTTAGGCATTTTCACTAACCATTGACTAATGTGAGAATATTGACGAGCTGTCAAAATCAAATATCCAAGTCATAGAAATTGCAATAGAACGGTGGTGGAAGCGTATGTTCGTTATATCGTTAAATAAAAATACTAACCACTATTTTTCAAGAAATATATTTTCTTCCCTAACGTTATAACTATCAAGTGGTAAGATTTCAATCTATTTTAAATTGTCTCCCACCGTCGCCCACTTTTGCTGCCCTACCAAAATATTCCTAACCCTACCAAAATGATCACAATTTCTATTTTTGAAAATTTTGATTGTGCGAGATTTCTGGCCATCCAAGCATCTCTATCTATTATTATTTAACTATAGCACGATAAATAATAATTTAAAATTATAAAAATAGAAAATAGCACACAAATATTGAACTAGAGATTTACGATTAGAGAAAAATCTAAGCAGCAATCTATTTTTTAACTAATTATTGCACACTTTTTTTCAAAACATTTTATGATATACATGTACAAGGACATTGAGTGGTATAGATCAAAAATATTGAATAATTTCATTTATAGATATAGTTTCTCCTTTCATCATTACGTAGTTACTTTAACTTAATAGAAATGGATAAGACGTCAACAACAATGTTCATTAAATGGTAAACTTCTTAATTGGTCCACCGAGAAATGTTGACTCACATACACTTTATACATTTTTATTTAGCGCACATGGGATGAGAGATTTTATCATTACCGTAAGCAACAAGGAATTCCTTGGGCGAAGATTTTATTGTTGTAAAATGGGGAAGAAATACCTGTGCATTGAGAGAGAAATTGCGAAAGAGCTACAAGAAATACTTACAGATCCCATAGAAGAAGTTACCCTTGCAGATGTGGCTACAAATATAGCGAAAGCATAATATTACACTTCGTAGTATGAGAATGTATATTTTAATATACAAATATGTTAAGAGGTTTAATGATTTTGCTTACGAAGTTCTGACATTTATTGTAGACAATTTTACTTTGACGCTTACGGGATAGTTAATGTTTAAATAACGTTTTCGGCGTGTTGTCTTCTTCGGTTTGATGCAGTGTTTTTTAATTTATATTATTAGTGGTCAGTGGAGAGGGTTATATCGAAGAATGGGTATTTTGCGGATTAAAGGACTAAATAATTAGTTGTAGGGGTTTGAGGATTGTTGGAAAGTGAGATTGGGTGTGCTCAATGATATGATCTTTTATGAGCTGGTTAGCAAAGAGCGAGTAATAGGTATGGGTAGTCAATATAATATATATTAATGAATACAATCTCAAACTGACAAACCGAAGAGAGTAACACGCCGCAATCGTTATTTAAACATTAACAATCCCGTAAGCGCCAAGGTAAACTTGCCTTACTAATGTATATGTTTTATTAATTTCAGTGTTGGTAAATCCAAGTGCTTCTTTAAAGCGACAATTCTAGTTGACATTGGATTTTCTCAGGTAGTGCCACACAAGCTCTATTTTCCTTTTCGAAAAGTCAAACTGAATATTCTAAAATTCCAATTGGAGAGAGACCAAGTTTTGTCATAGTATGGAATGTGGAGATTCATTATTTGGGGTGTAGAAATCACTAGTTAGGACCTTGGCATCAGCCAAAAATGTTTGTATTACCTAGAAATATAATCATTATTTGAACAAATGTTATTGTAATGATCCAGAACATCGATCATTCAGAAGCGAGTCAAAATTAAAGGCGACCATTATATCCATTATCTTTATGCCAGTCTCCTTCAAGATGAGATCAAAGGGAGGTAGGTGGAGCATTATCTCTCCAATAGAATTGATGATAGAATTCCGTTTCTCTGATCAGCCCACCCTTCAGGTGCATACAGGTGTCAGGTATAGTTTGGAATTCGTAGAACTCAACATCTTGATTCTCTTCATTTATGGTGTCAAAAGCATCTGAAATATTAATTTATTATATTGTGTACTCTCCAGCTTGCGTTGTACGATAAAGTAATTTTCCTCGAATAGCCTTATACCCTCACATATTCGGTGGATACCATCCGCATTTCCCAGGAACCATACAAGCAAGTTGTTCAATTTTTAGAGATGAATATAAATGGAACAAATATCAAACAAATGATCACCTTTCAAAAACTCAAGAGCAACTTATTTTAATTGAATATATTACCTCAAAGTTTTGAAATATGGTTGCCATTCAAATTCAGAAACTTTAACACAGCAAGGTAGAAATTTGAGCATTAAAAGTTGTAAATGGAATTCCAATAAATGCTATGTTAATGTATTGAATTAGAAGAATAATTTGGATTTATCCTGAATAATATAGAATAATGTTCAGCATCTTGGGACTTAACTTAGTACTAGTATTTCATAGAATAGCCATTATATTCTGATTGGAAACTCATGTTAGCTATTGCTCATTATTGATGTTCTAGGTTCATTGAAGCTTTCCATTCTGTAGTGTATAGATTTCCTTATAATATTGAATCACAGTAGATAAAATTGTTATTCTGTCCTCTCTGCAAAAGAGTTAGTTAAAGGAAATCTCAGATAATATTGAAAAATAATCGGTAGTAGAATAATACGATATAATACTGAAATCTACTTTGTTTTATAGCGTCACATGAGTGATAAAGGTTCTTGAATCATAGTTAATTATGAATTTATGCTTAACAAAACATACCCAAAAGGCAAATGTGAATTTATCATGCTTTTTCGCGCTGAAAACCAAGAAAACCTTCATTTGCTGGAGGACCCTGAGGTTATATTTATTGCGTACAAAGTTGTACCCTAAATATCTGAGTTTATATAACTTAACACTATACCTTTTCGTGCAATTCTTCTTGTATGAATATGGTAATACACTAAAAAGCCACGAATTCAACACTGAATGACTCCAGACTCAAGATACCATATACCAACTGTTGCACTCTGCTCGGTCTCATCACTAAAATAACAATAACAACTGTAATAACACAGTACCGCATTAATTGAAATAAAGTTTCATCACCAGAATTTATTAGTAAACGGTACGAATAATTATCAATCTTTGCATTATTTTGTTCACAGCTACTTTTTAAGTTCACATCTCACATTTAAATCTTTGCGGTACCGATTTTATAAATACGGCACATGATATTTGTGTTTTAGGCAACTGCACACACAATTCTCGATATGATACTTATCGTGGATAATGACATTCATGGTGCTGTCAAAGTAGCTTAATCAAATTGCAAGGTGCCGTAAGTTGGCTGTAAAAAGTGTTCGTTGTGAATTTAATTGTGATATAAAATGGTGATTTCCAATCACATGGACAAGATGGATTTCTACATCGAGGGATTAGTTATTGAATGGTTGGTTTCCAGGTTCAACGAGAAATCTAAATCTTTGTACCATTTTTCAAAACTTTAACCCCACTTTTCGACCATGTGCCATTCTCAGCTTTTCACAGCATTCAACTTAATTGGTGCATAATTGACAGAAACGTTGATTTTGTTTCAGCGAACCTGAATTAACTAAAGAAATTTTAATTTTAAATTGGAATGAGGAGTTTGGGAGAAAATTTTTGATTGCACAGATGCCTGATGGTCAATTATTTATAGACGAAACGATTTATGACGAACTCAATGAGAAATTGGAAGGAGCTCTTAACTCGGTGCTACGATATCATCATGTTATAAACTATACTATACAAACATTAATCGATGCAAGTCAAAATTAAATTCTTTTTTATATAATACATACTAAATAATGTAATGTAACTGATTTGGAATTAAATCATCAGCACACATTAATTTGAAGCGATCTGATAACAATAAACAAGTAAGTTAAATATTCATCTATAATATACTTACTATTCTTTGAAATCTTTGAATTAGTTTTTAACCGTACCAAATTACTATATTTTAGAGGGCTGAAAATGGCGGAGCAATACTCAGAAAATGGTGAACATAAGTAATGGTAAGCAACATGGTACTCCCTGAAAGAAAAGTCGATTGTTGGAAAACTAACGATAAACACTTTTGATAACGCTGATATTATACTACCAAGGATAATTTTCTTTAAATAAAGACAATGACCAAGCAATTGTGCTGATATGTCACTTGTATTTCACCAACATATTCTGTTAACATATTCATCCAGCATTGTTGTTTGGTTAAAATGTTTATGATAGCAGGCTTTTTATATATTATATCCTACACCCTTGTAATTCGCATTTTATGTGTAAGGTCATAAATCGAATGAATCACTTATTCACTCATACGTGACTATGATCAGTGACAGCCTCTAGTGTTGCATCCAAATTATTGAAATTCTAACCTATCATCAGCTGGTTATAAAAGCACTGAGTACTTGTTTGCCCATGTGATCTGAATTGAATGAGGAGTTTTGAGTTTGAAAATTAATTCTGATTTTATACTACTAAGCCCAAGAATATTTTCTAGCCCCATTCTTCCACCACGTGCTGTTTCCACATTGAATAATTATTATACAGCCTTAATACCCTTAATACTGTACATTATATCTATTTATTGCTTAGTGATTTACTGCAACTAGCAAATCATTATCCGTCATATGAACTAGGAGCACCTGTTCATGAATTTATTACATTTAATTTGAATGGAATTAGATAAAATCATATAGCCCGGTTCTGGGTAAACAAAAGTATGTGAACTTTTTTTAGGTTATTTTATATTTTTTGCAGATCACGGAATTTTCTTATAGAAAATTTCTTTTATTATGGAATTTATTTCTAATTTAACCCCCCGCCCAACGCCTAAGTACTTATAACCATACCATAAATTATTTTGAACATCAAGTTTCCTTAAAAATGAAAATTCTTTACTTCGAACAACCAAATAACATGTTATCTAGTTCATGACTTCTGTTTATTGGACATCGCAATCTTGCAATCGTTTTTCTGTAACCTATTGGTTTCAATAGGTGGGCCTTGCAAAAGTTTTATCGCATTTTCTAGCATTTATATAAAATCTATTCAGAGAAATTGTCTTCAGTTTTCTAAACTGAAAAAGGCATCTTCTCGTAGACGTTTTTATATCATCAAAAACTGAGTAAATGTCATAGTAAACTCATTTCAATACAATAAATGAATTTGACATAAGTATATTTGGCAAATTGTACGTACCTACTGATTTTATAAGCTTTTTTGACCTCTACTGAAATTCAAAGCGACTGTCAAATACGTCAAATTGTTATAAGCACTGCTGCATACATGTGGCTACAACAACCATACGCACTCATAAAAAAAAATCCGTGCTACCAGTGTGTAAATCAGTTGTAAAATCACTTTAATCTGCCAAGGATACTCTCAATAAATTGTAAGTTAATAGTAGTTTGATATAGTGTTTTACTTCTTCCGTGCCATTAACTTCAACAAAACATTTCTAACCCTAACGTGAAACAAGGAAGTTTAGCATGTGCAAAACATGGAAAATTTCTAAATCCCATACTTCATAGCTATTTGCCAATTGGCAATTTCCTAATAATTAATTCACGTACAAAATGATCTTTAGTATTAATTGAACTGTAGCAATCCATTTCAGTAGCAACTGTGTGAATTCCTAAGAATTGTTATCTATTTATTTATATAATTAATTTTTTATAAGAAGAATAATTAACAAAATAAACGGTAGCAAATTTATATATCATGATTTTCTATAAATAAAAATAACGTAATTCAATAAGTAATGTTTTTTTGCATTAAAAAAAGATTAATTCGTTTTTAGACTTCATCATTTATATATCCTATATAAATATCTACTTTCTATATTTTAATTTCATACATGAATTTATTATAATTTTAATATTGAAATTAAGAATGGCAGGTTACCAAAAAGTATCATAAAATGGTAACGTTGATTATATTGAGTTTATTAACACCAAATCTGCGTTCTTTTAGCGATGAATGGGCGAAGGACTATCTTAACATCCTAAGCGATTCGGTTTACCTGGGAAAGCCCTTTTATTACGCTGATTTGTATTATAATTACCTTTGTATTGAGACATGGGTTATCAAGGACCTTCAAGGAGTGATTGAAGAGCCATTGGAAGCAGTAGATGTATTCACGCGGGCGGCCTCTATTACAAACGAAGAAATAGCGCAATTCATTTCCGAAAAAATAATTAAGTTTTTCTAAAAAATAAGCTTTTGAAGTACTGAAAATGTGATCAGATGTTTTCGAATAAAAATGTTATAAATCTCCAACGTTGATTCAAGTTAATAGGAGTGTATTATTGCAAAAATTTGGGTAGGTGTTACATTTTCAGATGCTATGAAGTACCGATAACAATTGGTCATAGATCAATAGATCAAACTAGAACAGAAATTATTATGACGCATCTGATTCCGCTGGGTTAGTTATACCAAACTGGAATATATACCAAACTTGGTCGGGCTTTAATTGATACTTTTTAATTTCAGAGTTGAATTTGGAAATGCAAGATTACAAAACGAGTATCACACACTGATAATGTTGATTATATTGAGTAGGCTGAAGGAATTTATTTGAAGCGATTCGGCATACCATGGAGAACCCCTTTTTTGGGCAGATATGGATTCTGATCATCTTTGTATTGAGACGACAATTATCAATGATCTGCAAAAATTATTAGAGAACCAATAGTACGAAAACGAATTAAGATGGTTTACTTATGCAATGTGAATACATCTTTGCATAATAAATGCGAGTGTATTATGTGGTCACCTTTGTTGAAACTAGATTTAGAGATGCCGTTGCACTTATGGTCGTTCAAATTGAAAGCAGATCTGGTTTTGCAATGGTATAGATATTAGAGAGTGCAGGTGTTATTGCATTACTTTAATACAAGCCATCTGTTGTTTTCTATAACAAAAACATGATTATTATACATGATAACCATTAATGGGGTATCAATACCAACAATTCCGTACTAGACGGCAAAATACATCTTCTGCAGGGTACTCATCTCGATCACAGTCGTCGTTCCGAATTCATGGGTCTAATTATTTGATTTATATATTTTTCCAAGAACACACTTTTCATCTCTAATTAGGCCTGGTTCGTCTCCAACTTCCCTTTCTCCTATCATTCTATGGATTTATTGTTTTAGGCCACCTCGGAGGTAGATTACAAAGTATAAAGTTGAAAGTATAAAAATTGACTAAAAATGACTAAAAGCATACCATAACATTACTACACATTACTGAACTTCTAAGTCAGAAAAATATGTATTTACACTCTTCCCTCATTGTGAGGCACCTTCCATGGCCCAATTGAATTATCTCCCTCTGTATAGACATACTCGTTATTCTTGTGCAAGAAGTCAATTGTTACCACTTCATAATCATTGATGGCATCCTGCATTTATTCTCTTTCATTTGAAACTACATTTAGACTTCTCTTCTGTAATAATTTTCAAAATTATCTACAACTGCAAAAGCGTTGAAAGGCATACCAGTTCCAATAATATTATTGGTATGTATCAGTTTCCAAGAGAATACTATACTATATAAGGGCGATACTTTAAAGACTCTTTACTTCTTGCAATTTATCCATGAAATTGCTACTTGGCTGTAAAAAATGCAAACTTATGGTTGCTTGTATCTTATCCAAAGCTTTTTAAGATTGAACCATGTTGGATTCACATTATTTTCATCCCATTATTTTTGTTCTCAAAGACTATGATTAGAATGCGACTAAAATAATCAGATACATCAATACAGATATTCCAAAGCATATTTCCAATCCATAACCGTCTTCGTTCTTTGCCCAATACCAGAAGGTCCTGCGCTTTAAAAGGAAACGGAGGTGGTCGTTTACATACGGCGATCCACTTGACATTCTTATTCTTCTTCGTGGGACTCCATAGCCCGAATATCGAAATCCTGCTCTAGCGCAACTTGGCATGCTTAGAAGCTGAGAGTATAAATTTGCTATAGTGCCTCAATGGGTAGTAACTTTAGGAACGAGTTATACAAAACCCCAAGCTTACCACCGCCTTCCAAAAGCATTTATCTTCATCCATCTTCATGCAAGTTGACCAGCTGAAGGTTAGTAATAGAAATGAAAGAAAAACACAGGTAAGGAGTGTAGTCGGAATTATCAATCCGGCAAAAATTTACTTCGTTGATTTATAAATTTAATTTATCTAAATATGTTTGCCACAAACCATGAATTAATTAATTCTAACTTCTAACAAAGTGATTGTCTGTTATAATTAAGAAAGTTTACTCACAGAACAGATATCATCTTATTGGAATATACCAGTTCCAAGATGAACATAGCTATTTATTGATTCTTTCAGACCTTCACAGATGCTCACCATTTCTATGAATACTCCAAGAAGGGCTTTTCAGCACTGCACGGCGTTTTCTATATTTTTCTGGTTTTTTATTTACAGTTGCTTGTGATTAAATTAAAAAATACTCTACAAAAATTAGTATTATGATAAAACATGATGTTACACACTTATGAAGCAGTTTTATGAATTTGTATCTTTGTTGCCTTACTCAGAAGATGACACACAAGTAGAAATCGTTCGTAGGATTAGCATTTTGGTGATGAAAACGCAACAAACTGCGCTTGAAGGTAGGTTAGTTGATTTCACTGCATTCACAATTGTACTAAATCTTTTTACCGATTTCTTGCGATTCTTTTAGGCCAAGAGTATGGGAATTCTTTAAACCATGAAAAAATCCAATAAGGCATTAATTCGAAGCGAGCACTGAACAACTGCCCACATGGTACTTCGACGTTATAAAGCACATGTGCGCTCATGCAGTTGATCCTAACAGGCTGCACACTGTAATAACAACTGATAAAATCACATAGCATCAGCAATATAATTTAAGAGGAAATAATTCCAAACTATAACACTTATATAGAAATTTAAGTAATCACTTACATATTATATACTTTAATTGCTTAGAATCGAATGATTTGATTGTGTTTGACATTAGTCGGTTTATAAAATTAGGAATCCCAATTTATAAAATAAATATAAATAAAGAATATAAAAATAAAGAAAATGGTAACAAAATAGAACCTATGAACATGATTTTGAAACTTTAAACTAAACGGAAAATTACATTAGCGCTGCAATTTTCATGTTAGGCAACTCCACAAACAACACTTATGTTATCACATTTGACCTTTATCACTGCCCTATGGACTGTCAAAAGTCTATATCCAATTTGCACACTGTGGCGACGGTTGGTGACCGTTACAGACAAAGTTCCTCATAGAATGTTGGGAAGTCACAATTTAAAATAACTGTGATTTTCTCTTGAATAGTTCATTCCAAGTTAATCTGTGAAAGCTGTATCAAATTGTAAGTAAATAATAAAAAGAGGAAATTAAGATTTTTGCTCTGATTACTTCGACCACGTGTTTACAACCCTAACACTTTATGCGCGTTGCGTTTAAAAGTGGTCTGAGGAAATAGTCAAGACTAAAAGGAAATTCTTTATTAATTTTGAATAAATAATTTGATTGGTACAAATATTTCAAATGCGATGTAACTTAATTTATCCTTGAGGACATTGCAGAAATTTTTTTCAACGTATACCTGAAGACATTGACGGTTAGAGCATATGTAGATATGTACGATGTACTTGTTATATGTACTTAGTGTGAGCTTGATGAAAACAGCTTTTAGTAATAGAAGCAGTCCAAGGCGCCCTAGTAGCAATCTCAACTTAGGCGAGCGCCATGTGCGCTTATTGGAAAACTATCCAGTTGAAGGAGCAGAAAAATTGCTTGTTGGTAAATTTTGGACACTATAATACCGCATAGTTTTGTTCAGTTTAAAACTAAAATTGATGAAAGTAGTGAAGGCAAATAAATTCATATGACGTTTTGTATTCAATAATTTATTATCTTATAATTAATTAAAATTGCCAAAAATCATACATTTACACTCTACGAAATATTTATGCATAAAACAGTAATGAATTGAATTAGAACCATTCAAAGAAAAACTGAGAAATCTTATTGTAAAATCATATCATTCGAAAGGACAAAAACCGCGATAATATGTACTATTTTTCAAAGCTGTGTTTTAAATACATTAGGTCACATCTATAGGTGTATACAGATTCAAGTAAAAATTTATTGAAACTTCAGTGTTCTTAAAAACCTCTTTTGGAAGGTTTTGGCAAAGTACTGATTTTCATCTTAACTTTATGGCATTGCTTGTATCGAAATTAAAGTTACCTAGCGTTGTTGGCGGTTTTTGTTTAAAATAATGCATTCTACAGAAAGTTGGTGTCATTTTGCAATCAGTGTTACACGTTGATGGATCATCACGTATGGGTGGCAGATCATAATACTAGATCTAGTGTGCACGCAGTAATTTAGCCCAAACCTTTACGAACACTTTTACAACAACAATCTTATATGAAACATTTTTCTCTTCAGGTGTTCCAACCAATTACCAAGTCCAATTATTGAGAAGGTAACTACAGAACTAAACGGAACGACGTTTCTATTTGCGTATACAATAATTATCAACGTCTTTGATTTGATAAAATGGTATAGTTTTTATATATAGTTTTAAAATTATTTCTGTTATTCTATCACTCCCAGCTTCCCCAAGTATTAACAATCCTGCAATAAACCATGGGACTGTAGAGTTGGTTGGTTGACGTCTAGGCAACTTACTACCCTAATGTAGTGGGGTAATTTTTCTAATATGCGATACGTTATTAGTTAGATGTTTAATATATTGCTACGTTTGCATCCTTTTAATAAACGTTATTCTGGGATTCATGCAACGATTTATTTATCTTGTCACTAAAGTGCATTTTTCATTGCAGATAATAATTCTGAGCTTAAAAATTCACTTATTTTGTGTAAATTTTAATTTTTTAGTCGTCGAATGACCTGAGAATCGGCATTGTAGTGCAAATGGACACTGTAGAATCGGTTCTTATAAAATGGTACGTTCCTCAGCTCATCCACCAACAATTTTTTTATATTATTGATACAAACATTTTTTTTTAGCAAACCTGGAATGATGAAATTTATCATATCAGTAAGCAACACGGAATTTCTAGGGAGAAAATTCCACTATTGTGAGTGGATCAATGATTGTCTATTTATCGAGAAATCAATTCTAGAAGACCTTCAACAAATTATTGAAGACCCCATAGAAGAAGTAGACATTAGAAATTGCGAGCTATTGAATTTTGTAACCGTTATGGAGGCTGACTAAATTTATAAAGTACCAACACCAAGGGTTTGTATAAAAAAGTTGCAGTTTTTATTTACGTGACATTTACAATATTCTAATCTAAATTATATAAAATATTGTGTTAGCTTTTCTACAAATATAAATGGTTTAAAATGGCAAATTTTAGTTTCTTGGAGCTGGTTTAGGTATAGTTGATTTTACATGAGCATATTTCCTTGAAGCAGCCACACCCGTGGTTGGTTTTGAATTTGCACAAACACTCAATTTTCCTTTCTCTTGTGTTATGCTTGCATTAGGTGTGGTCATTCCAATTGGACGCACAGCTGGTTTGGCAGTGGAGGTCACTTTAGTTATGGTTTTGATCTTCGGTGGTGGCATTGATCTGCTGGATGCTGAAGTTTTACTGGTTAGAACCTCACTAGACCTGGACGTTTGGATACCTCCTCCCAGGGTCGTTTTCTACAAATAGGAATATTAACATGTAGACAAGTTTCACAAATTTAAAATGATTTGTAGAAGTTTTACACGTACACGATCAGTACTTTCGCCTGAAAACATTGCAATAGCTTTAGAAAGATTATCCTGTGCTAATTTTAGAAAGTTCATCAGATTGGATGATTTGGATGGTGATGCTAAGCTTGGTGACTTTTGAGCACTTATAGTAATCGTAGGAACAGCGATGTTGGAATCCGAAACCGATTTGAAATCAGTGTCATAATTCACCTAAAATTGGAGGATAGTCACTAAAATATAATTAACTAGTAACGAAAAAATGTTGCTTACATTTGAAGTTGCTTTAAGCAACGCTCCAGGTTTTGGAAGGCATGGAATATCACCATCCTTATCAATAAGTGTATCTAATGACCTATATCTTGAAGTATTCTCATTAAGCAAAGAAGGTCGTTCATCCGTCGCCCCCAGTGACAACCTCTGCCGCGTATCAATTCGCCTGTTGTGAGTACCAGTGGGTGGTGTCGGCACGATTTTACCTGATGCTAAAGCACCCACGTGTTCCATCAATCTACGTACTGCCATTGCGGATTCTTGCTTCAAAGGGGGATAGCGCCCGGAGGCTGCTTCCACTAAACTTGACACCGACCCGGAGGTTGCCATCACTTCCCAACAACCTTTGTCTTCGTCTTCATCCGTGCAAGTGCACTCGCTGTCTTCTCGCAGCAGGACCAGCTCCTGGCGCGATTTCAGGCATGTCATTGTGATGCGGATGCCTGATGTTGAGCCGGTGGCAGTTTCCTCAGCAATGCTAGGTTCACTGGTACTACATGATCGAATTTGGAATTTAAGTGCTTGGAAGATTTTTGCTAGTTCTCCCACATCTACCATTGACTCTTTCTAAATGAAAGATAGTATTTCAATTGTTAGATATGTTTTAAATAGATATAGAGATACTTACATTGGTGACCGTATCATAACGCGTTGAATTTAACATGCGATCTATCAAGTAGTTGATATCCCTGGCAGACGAGGAACACGAGGTTGCTTTAGCCATCGTGGTAAACAACAATCTAACGTATTGCGGATATTTTAGGTGATTTCACGTCCAAATTATCAGAACGTTCGTGCAATGTGTCTGAATGCGCAGATCTAGTAGTGGGGAACTATTTTGAGGCACCAGTTCTTCATTTGAATATAAACAATTTAGATAGAATCATATGCAGTAGATAACAGTAAACCTGAATTTTAATTTATTATTAAACATCTACAAAATATTAAAAAATCAATCCAAAATCAAAATTACCCTTGTTGGCACCGACATGTTTCGCAGTCTACAATATGGACACCTTACCGTTTGCGCTACAGAGCTGGGCGCAAATAATTATTCTATTGTAGTATCTTTTTGAACTGCTAATATTTAATTGAATTTTCTGGTTTCTCGCTTTGCTACTATTGTATTCTAGTATTTAATTTACGGTAGTAAAATTATTGTTAGCAGCGTAGGTAGCACACTTGTCAACGGCTGGCTTGAGGGTCAACAGATCGCAGGTTCAAATCCTGCAAACACGTTTTTGTTGGGATCGAAGAGAGATCTGATTTGCATCCTTCAACGGCCCAGCATCAACGCAATGGTGAGAAGTCGTCGAGTATGGTGTTGTCTTTCTAGGATCGCAATTGATCACAACACAGAGTGGGCTCTCAAATTGTACACCACGAAGGTGAAACGCCATTAAAAAATATTGATATGTTAATATTAAAAACAGTTTCTTTTTGTTTTGTTTTTTTTGCGTAAATGACTTAAAATATCATTGTCCTGAAATTTCTAGTCAAGCAAATAAATATATAAAAAATAAAACAAGAGAAATTCTTGATGTAACAGCAGAGAGTGGGGAGAATTTCTTGCTGGTTGCAAAACAGTTATTTGACATTAGAAAGGTTTACAATGACACATGAATTTGACTACAATATAAAAGATTATTTAGGTCCTGTGTTGTTTTTAAATGGATAGATTATTAAAAAGGATATGCTTATTATTAATTCTGACAAGAATATTCAGCATTTAAGGGTTCTTAATCCAACAGTAAAAATCAATGATATTACCCTAACACCTAATAGTTCTTTTATAAAAGTAAGATTTCCAAATAACAAATTACAAACATAATTTTGGTTTTTTTGATGACAAGTTTTTATTATTATTAATTTATTCTTTTCCATTTTTCAGCATTGTTACATTTAAACTTGTAATGGTTAAATACCAAGATTATACTCCAAATGTGTTGGTCATCCTGCAACAATGACAAGTAAATTGATGCTTAAAATAACCTCTTTTTCACATTCACCACTTTCGCATCATCAGTTGGATTGCGAATTTTGTCACAACGTTATTGTTATTTGTAAATTAATTTAAGAATGGTTGTACCAAGTACTACATGTTTAGAATGGTAAGCGATTTAATAAGCTTGGAAAACCGCATTAATGCCGATTTCTTATTTTTTAGCGAACCAAGGATTATTGGCATAATCAAGTACATGAGTGAAGTGTCGTTTCTCGGGCGAGTATTCTTTGTCCAACAAATCGACGACAATCATGTTCGGGTCGAGTCTGCTTTCGTTCAGATGATCAAATACGTATTCGATGAAATGGTAGAACAAGTAGAGCAGGGTGATTAATAAGAAGACATCAATTAAATTGCTGTTCGCTATTAAGACATTGTGCATCTGCAGGTGTAAAACAAGTATTCAATGTTATAATTGATATTACCTACATTTTTGTAATAAAATCATTTACAAAGGTTAAATATACATTATTTTCTTCGAAATTACATGCGTTCTAGTAAGTAGTAGATTGGGCATAGATTTTATCTGCATATGGCTAATATTTATTATGTCAATAAATATTTAAGGTTTATTTCAAGGATAAGGTAAGATCTAATTGTAGTTTTTTTTTTGTTTTAGTGAATCTATAGGATGCGAGACTAACGCGGTGTTGTTTTTCAAATTTCATTTCTCATAGAGCCAAATAAAACAAGCATAAGAATTATGTTAATTATTTTTAAATTTTACCGCCTCAGGAAAACCCTTGGCAACATTGCGGTTTCAAATCCTGCTAACACCTTCGTCAAGAGCATTGTAGACCCAAGAGGGGATCTGTATCCCTCCGAACGGATGGTCCACTTACCGGACGTCCAGCGGTGAGAGGTCGAGTACAGGGTTTCAAAATCCTATATCTCGCATTTGGATATACGAAAGGAATATGAATAATAAGAATGGAATGATGCCAGACGGAAACCAGTTTTATCAGGAACACTAAAAAAATTAGTGCGAAATAATATCCTTTACGCATTTGTTTAATTTAGTTGATAAAATATTCTAATATATACATTATTGGAATCAATTATTTTCACCATTTATATAAAGGTTTTTGAACTAACAGTGCAGATGGATAACATTTAGCAATAAAAATATAATAGCTATTTTATATTAGATGATTTCCAATTTTAAACCAATTTTCGTTCCTTGAAATAACTGAAACTATTTTTATGAATTCATTCTGTCAATATTATATTTCTAATGTGTTGGTACTCCTGCAACTATGACAATTTATGAATTCCTGAAAACTTTCACATCAGCACTATCAATTGCAAATTTTGTCATCTCACTATTGCAACCTGCATTTGTATATCAAATTTAAAATGGTTGTATTAGATACTACTTATTTAAGATGGTAAGCGTGTTAATAAACATAAGAAACTACAATTAGAAACTCCAATTTCTTACTTGTTAGCGATCCAATAATTATTGGCCTAATCAAAGAATTGAGTGAAACGGCAAGTCTTTGGCGTAAATTTTTCGTCCAGCAAATAGACGAAAATCATGTACTTGTTGAGACTATTATTGTTAGCCGCCTCAAATATATATTTGAAGGCTATGTAGAAGAAGTGGAATTGGGCGATGCATAGAATGAAGGTTTAAAACGCAAATTGATGTTTTACTGCTTAAGATTGGCAGACTGAGAAACTGCAGATACAACGTATGTATTAATTAGATTTTAATTAAACCACTAACAAGTCAACAATCATTTGGATTGAATAAATTAAATAAATTAAGAAAGGTGTACTTGTAATATTGCTCGCAAAAATGAAATTATGAAGTGATCAGTTGGGTGTAGATGTACATTTAGTGCTTTACTACAAGTTGTTGAAGATGCAACTAGATCCACAGACTGTACAATTTACCCTAAAAAATTTCTATTCTACTAATTCGATTATTTCATCTTTCTTTGAAGCATTGGTGTTCGTATCATGAGAAAAGCTGATGGATAAATTAAAGCTTTTCTTAGCGGTTATTATAGAGTCGACTTATTTCAAAAATGTTGACACATAATCTCTATAATTTCTATCTGAATTCAATGGTGTAATCAGTTTTTCTGTCGTGGCGTCGATTGATTTTAATTGCAACCCCAGAGCTTTCGTCCCAATTTCACAGTTTTTGTCTCAAGAAAACGGGCAAGTAAAATTGTAAAATTGCGTATAGGTTTACATGGATCTTGATATATTATATTGACATAAAATATGATCATTTTTGTCAAAGGAGTAGTTGTATCATCCCCCACCCCTTTGACAAATACTATGTCAATTTTAATCGCACGCAGGATCTTTTAAAATTGCAATCCTTTAGATAAAACTTTGCAATATTGTAATATTACAATCACCTTATATGATGCTAAAATCCAATTTGTCAAATGCATGCCCTGATTTTCAAAAAATTTTGTTGTTGTTGAACAGTGCAAACGATTTTTAAAATTTTTACCAAGAAAAACAGCATAATTCTTGTCCCTTATGATGCTAACATAGAGATAGAGAAAGGGAAGATTATATTCATTAGATAGATGAAAACCTTATATTCGTTTAAAGGGCAGCCATTTACCAGCTGAAATGGATATACGAAGGGCAAAATAGAAAAACTAGATTTCGGCGAAGGTGAATGTGATGATCAAATGACCAAATTTGTTGTATTTGGAATGAGCGTGGACCCACTATAGCAAGTGACCATTTACAAATTCTCAAGAAGTTATGCAACAAATTGAACAGCACTTTTGGCAATCTTGATAAGCCTTGATAAGTGGAGCCTAAATAAAGCTCTTTGTAGCCTAAATTTCCACATGGCTTTTGGAATCCACGTTGAAATTTGGCACAGGAAAATAAAAAATAATCTATGCTGCTTCACTAAGTTGTCTTTGAGATAAGCAGCGTGATAATGAAATGCAAATCATAAATATTCAAACAAAAATGTCACTTTAGCTATTTTGGTACCTTAGTTAAACAGCTGCCAGCACTTCTTTGGTGGAAATTGTTTGGAAAAATGTGTCAACTGTTGAAGCGTAGTGTGACTATAAGTCTGACTGATAACTGATAATGTTACTACATTCAAAATGGTAATTTAACCGTAACATGTGTGGTGTGTCATTTATGCGATTTCAAAAATAATTAATATCTAAAGAATGGCACAGACTACACAAAAGATAATTCTCTCCATACAATGCGTCCGCACCTTATCAGCATTTCGTATCAAATCTGAATTCCACTGCTGATGAAACTCTCCAAGCCAACAAGATTAGCAGGATTTTGCAAATCGTCTGCTTCTTTCGCGGCGACGCGATCACACTGTGAGCAATAAAGTGATAAACTGATAAAACGCACGCGATTGTTTCAGCATTGATCAGCGGCCTGCTCATGTCCAGCAAATTTATGAATCAAGCTGGTGTTGCTTTGCATGCATGTTAACGGTGGCAGTGCGCCGTCGGGCGTTTGCTTAAAACAATGATTGCCGTACCTGCTCGTATGCGCGCTGTTCGCGTTTAATATTTTAAAATGTTATCACTTAGGCGATAAGCACTTTATCACTCGCGCAAAGGTATATAGACCAGAACTGCGCCGGGCGCAATGTGCCAGTTTCAGTGCGGCGCGCGGTCGCTCCTTCCTTCTTGCGCCCAGCGCGTTGGACGGCATCGCCTGCTGTCCGCCGCGAATCGCACCTGGTGCGCACCGGCGCTGCAAGGAAGCGGCGATAGCGTGGCACCTATATAATCGAATGATAAGCGCGGAGAATTTGGAAAATGCCTTATTGTTTTTTCGAGCGTCGTGGCCGCGCGTTGGCCGCGTCACATCGCGCGGTTTATTCGTGTCGCGCACCTCGACTCATAATCCAGCATAATCCACGCCGCACCGGACGCGACCAGGTGAGTTCGCTTTCAATTCACCATAATTCGTGAAAGGTGCCTCCGGTGGTGAGTGGCGCTCGCCCCGCTGTGGAAGAGATCCTGGAAAGATTCACTTACTTGATCCCCGCGAATAAGTTCTTGGTTCGAAGCGATTTGTTCGTGCGGCTCGAGTTAGTGAATGCTAGAACTCGACACTCCTCAGCTGGATAGCACTCCAGCGCAGTTTTTGCAATTAAAACGAAATCCAGAAACAATTGAACGGAGCCTCCAGCGTTGCGAAATTTAAAGCACGAGCGCAACAATCGCACAATAAATCCGTGGACAATGGACGAGAGTACCGCTCAATAAAAGGCTCGCTCATTCATATTCAATATCTAAGTCGGTTATATTTCTTAATTACGTTACCAATACACATATACAACATTATTAATTAGTCAATATCAATATCGTTTAGTCGTTATGTTCAACGTGTGGCACATGATTGAATTACAATAGTCAATATAGTCAATACAAGTCAATGCTTGATTAATTCATTGAACTTCACAAAGTTCGTCAGCATTTGCCTTCAATTTGTTTAGAAAAATATGTCAACATTAATGCACGTTTTGTTTCTGCTTGCTGAGTGTGGCTGCCATGGCGGGGTTTCGTTCATTCGACGCTGGGCAGGTGGGTGACAAACCGAAATTACTTGCATTACCTGCGCGTAGATTAAAAAATACCAAACAAAAGCTGGCCGCAGAGGGAAAACAAATATTTGTCTTTTTTCACGTATCGTGTACACGTTGCAGCCGGCGGAGATCCACGTAGCAATTGAGCAACGCAGCAAGAAAACAACGCGATTCGCAAACAAAAGATAAAAAAATCTCCGCGCATTGTACACATCTAACCACAGCGGTTAGCGCTTCAGTTTTAATTGAAACCAGGCAATGGTAAAAGTAATTACACAATTAAGCCCTAATCAGCGCAAAGGCAAACAAATGCGTTGAATATTTGCATGGCACAAAAGTTATATTCACTTTGCATCTGCACCAAAAGAAACCAATTAATGCAATCAATGCGGTCTGCAGTCGAATAAACCAAATCCACGTGCACCACACTTCAGCACGTGTCTTCCACATTGTTTGCAATCAGCACAATGTAATACGCTCTATATAAATGTGTCCGCACTAGAAGGAATTAAATTTAAACAATCATTACATGTCCAATGGTATTATATGCTGATATTGTCCTACAAAATTCGACGCAACTGATTTACAGTACACATGATAATGATACACCGGTAAATGTTTACACTATTTCGAGGTTTAATTTATGTTGATGATCGCTATTAGTCTGTTTTTTTTTGACCACGTTCGTCAAGATTCCTTAGCCCTAGCGACCTTGAAGCCCTGCTACACTTGAATTTTACCACAGTATTATTTACAAAAAGTGTATTTTACATAGCTAATTACAGCGCCAATGTGAAAGTGTTTCATTGATGACAAAATAATTTTCTTGTGGGAAAACATGATATGTATCAAGTAGTGATTTACGTTTGCAGATAATTTATCTGTGAATTTCAACCAGAGACACCATTCAGGATACGTATTCATATACTTATTCAAATAATTGCAGTTACAAGGAATTTTGGCAAATGCAGCGAGTAGCTTTTTTCAATCGAGTAATAGTTAAAAATCTTTTAAAGTTAAATAAGGTTTTAAGTAGAATAGAAAGTCGAGTAAGATATATAAGTATTACTTAGGATTAGTGATCTTAGTGTACATCATCGTTAGTTTCTTCACTTTTTTACTTGGCGAATATATTTATAGAAATAGTGCGGGCCACACCACAAAAGTTTTCTGCTGCAGAATAGATATGCTCAATAATTGCACGTATCAGCAAAATAATCGTACAAATATTTCGTGTAAATGAAGATATTGATAAAATTGATAAAAATACGTTGGATACGCTTGAATAAATATTTTACAAAAGGCCTGCTTAAAACTAATATATACAATTAAATGAAGTTAAACATTCGCAAATGCATTTCCCACATTTTTCAAGTGAAATTTTTGTGTAAACAAGTATTTTGAATCACTATTTCATGGACGTTCACTTAATTACGTTCTAGCTACCTTAGTTTAGTTTTCCTTAGCTTACATGACTGCCACTATTATTTAGGTATACAAAACCACAGAGGCTTCCTTATAAATCATAACTTAGTTTTCTAAATATTTACATATCCACCGCTGCCTGTTTGAGCGGTCGCAGTGTACATCAAATTCCAAAATAACGCTGACAATGTCGACACTTTACAGTTTCTTCTTTATTTACTGGAAGGCTTGGATTATTTTTAAATCTTTCAAAAGATTCAGTTCCATTTTTAAAGTTTCGTTTGGTGTATATTGTAGTTTCGTGTTTATCTTTAATCGAATGTAAATTTCATGCGAAACTAAATTTTACTTGCAAAACCTTCGAAGAATAGACTTTATCGAAACACGTGTTGTGAAAATCCGAACGATATGATTTTCCAGTGTGCGACATTACATTACCTGACGTGTTCATGGAGATACACCGAAATGAATATTTATGCAAGCGCCGTTATTATTACTATTTGTGCCTTCGTTATTTGCCTTCCTTCGCGTTTGGAATTTCGATGGGTAAAAAAAAAACGCCCGAGTGTCGGGTATGTAAAATATTACAGATTTAATGGCCGATAGATAATATATTTCCACTTATTTTATTTATGCGCACGACGACAATATTGGGGCTTAACGCTCAAGCGTTGCTTCGCAAAACAATTTCACAATCGCAAACAGCTCGCAATTGCATGCAAAAAGACGCGGCGCAATTAAGCAAATACTTTCAGCGTTAGTCGTCGTTGCCGATGCATGTTATTCCAAGGCGCGCGACCCAACTATAAGACGTTACATAAAAATACGACAAATGCAATGAATTTCCCTCGAAACGATGATAACGTTCGCGTGTGTGCTTGTGCATCCTACAAACAAGTAACAATGAGACAGCGCCAGTACAGAATGGAATTGCTTCCACGAGGCCCTCATTGGTATTATTGGGTCGATTAATGGTGGTTAGTCTCCCCCGAAGGTGCGGATGTCATCATAAACTTATATTAGACCTCAATACGCTGCTCCGGCAGATACTTTCATTTCTCTGGCATTCCTGCTTAACCCGTAATAATCTAGCTTAATTCGTACGTTCCTTATATCTACTTTACAACACGTTGCCGGGCTCGCTGCGCGTAGAAGGATGATATAGCTGTTTATGATGTGGGGATGGCGTGAAGCTGCTTAGTTGCGGGGATGGCCCCCGCCAGGACATTCCTACAAATACCATACAATGTGTGAGATCGTAAAATTCGGTATGATTGTCGTGCGAGAATTCAAGATGTGATAAGGAGGTAATTACCAGGAGGTCCGACACGTGCGTACACAGGTTGATTATTCGGAGACACCAAATCCGGTTGGTTGGCATTCTTCCTCTCCTTTTTCGAATGTCTCTTCAACGTCTGCTGGTTGCTATTGTTCGGTGCGAAGTAGGAATCCGAATAGACCTTACGATTATAGTAGCCGCCGTTAGAAGCTGGATAAACGTCCTCGTCCAAGGCGCTCGCAGCCGTCGAATTACCATGATTGTTATTAGGATTCCAAATCTAAGCAGAAGATATTTTTATATTTATTTTGCAGAACACTATGTTTGCAAAATACGAACACTCAAATGCGATTATAGTCCAGTAATTCAAACTTTGGATGAGATTATCATTGAAAATATACAGAGAAGAAACTATAAATTATGATTAAATTCTACTTACCATTGAATTTCCAATGCGTCGATTTCCCGTGACCAACGTTGTAGTAGCGTACGGTGCCGGTGAAACTGCCCCGCCATTTATTCCACTTAAATTCGTATCCACTTCCGCGTAATCTGCAATCGCCCCGTTACGATTCTCCACATTTGGACTAGCATATTCCTGCACAATCTGCATGTTGCCATAATCCTTATTACAATCGTAATCCAGCTGATTGGGACGGCTGTATTTTTCCTGATGCAGTGGATTTGTGTGCAAATTGATACTCAAGCCATTTTTACCCTTGCCTTTTGATCCCACACCGTTCAAACTATGGTTGTAATAATCTGGCTGTTGGCTGAGTTTGGCATATCCAGGTAAAGTACTAGTATAATCCGGGAGGTTATCTTTGTCCATCCATAGTGGAGGATCTAACTTTCCGTTGATGGGAGTTGTAAGGACACCACCATTTGAACGACTTTGTGGTATGGTTTTCTTAGAAAGAAGTTGCCTCCTTCGTACCAGAAGCATTGCCGCAAACAGAAGTACCATTACAGTAACCATACTTATTAAGAGAGCCATAAACCATGTTTCAGTTATGAAGTCTACTGGTTCCAGATTTGAGTTGATGGGACGCTGCTGATGATCTACTGAATTGGCAGGATCCAGGCGGAGGGTGGCTGGCAGAGAATATGGGCCCATTCCAGCTCGGGTCAAAGCAGCGACACGGATGTTATACGATACCCCTGATGTTAGATTTCCGAGGAGCAATGTAGGTGCTGTTCCAACTGTCGCTATGTTAGATGCCTCAGTTCCGTTGGAATGCACCTCAACTTTGTAACCTTGCAGTTCTCCGTTGAGTGTAGCCAAGGGAGGACTTTTCCACCTTAAATTTACAGCACTTGCATTCAAAAGAATGGCTTCCATATTAATTGGTGGTTTCGAAGGTACATCTTCCAGGGTTCTAACAGTGCGGGAGTTTGATGGTTGTCCTTCAATGGTCTTGTAAAAAGGCACGATGAAAAATTCATAGCGTGACCATTTGTTCAGATTGTTCACGGTGAATCCAGAAGAGGATCCAGTGTGCAATACTGTCAACATGCTGTAGCTACGAGGTAGGTCAGGTGCACTATCTAAAGATATGTAGTAAATATATAACCCTTCCACGTAGTGAGAATCAAGGATCTCCCAGTTTAATTTGACTGCTGTCGATAAAACAGGGACCACCTCAACTAATTTGATTATGCTTCCAGATATAAGATTGGCGCGTGCCTCGCTGAGTTCTGTCACTTCAGGATTGCCCCAATTTTGAGCTGCTGCATCATTCCCAACAAATATTTGCTCTGACAATTCAGACGCTGCACCTAATCCATGAGCATTCTCAGCTCTTACAAGAAAAGTGTAAGGAATACCAGGAGTCAATAAATCTTGAGTAAAAGTTGGTCCTAAGACTCTCCTTGCAACTATAGTCCAGGTTGGTATAACACCTTCTTCTCTTCCAAATAATTCAATTTGATATCCAAGTAAACTAGATGATCCAATTCGGTTACTTTGTCCCCACGTAATTGTCACACTTGTTTCGGATTGATTCAGAGCATGCGGTCTGCTAGGTGGTCCTGGTAACATCACTGCTTCAGGAGCTTTGAAAAAGTTTATATTTGGATTTTTAGGGTTTTCCACCTTCAAATGTCCAGTCCAGGTAGCCTTACCGCTTTTGGACGAAGCAACACAAGTATAAACACCGGAATCTTCATTTGGGTTCAAATGAGAAATCTCTAGGTTACCTGATTTTGTAAAATTGATTCTGGATGAGCTTTGAACAGGTATTCCTTCCTTGTACCAAGAAATAACTGGATCAGGATTTCCAATAACTTCACATGTTAAAACCGCCATTGAATTGATGGGCAGTGTTTGATTGACTGGTCCACGAATTATAACAGGAGGTGGGAAGCTTTCTTTGGAAGACACAGTTAGTCTGGTTCTAGTTGATACAGAGCCGGCTGCATTGACCGCAGAGCAAACAATGACAGTACCCGAATGAACAACTTGTGCGTTTTTCAACAAAAGTGTGGAGTGGCCTTCATTTGTGATGAATGCTTCGTAGCTGCCTGAGTTGGTACCTGGGAAGATCAATGTACGATCACCTTCGAAAGACCAGAAAATGAATGGTTTTGGATTGCCATGTGCATTGCAGTGGAAGGAAACTTCATGTCCAACTTCCACAGTTTGAGCTAGAGGTCTAGTACTAAAAGAGGGAGCTGCATGAACTATTAAAGTTGCACTTGCAGAAAGAGCCCCAGCGGCGTTATCAGCTTCGCAAATATATTTTCCTTGATCTGATAGTGTAACACGTTCCAAACGAAGACTACGGTCTTCTAAAACCCTCACCCGACCTAAAGGCATTGCTCCACCTGGGGCTTGACGTCTCCAAAGGACATCTGGTAATGGGTCACCTCCCACCTCACAAGTAATTTCAACACTGGACCCTACTAATGTGGTAAGGTCTTCAGGTGGTTTGATTAAAAATGGTTTTACTGTAACAAAATATTATATTTACGTAAAGGCCTTCATGTAAAGAGGGAAATAATTTACCGTGGACTTTAATATACGCAATGGCTGATTCCCGAACACCTGCAGTATTCCTAGCAATGCACTGATATCGTCCATCATCACTGCTGCGGGCATCAGTGATAGCTAAACTAGCCCCATCCACCAGTTTTAAGCGTCCCTCGATTGCCAACGTATGGCCATCCTTGCGCCACGTGACTGTTGGTTCTGGGGTTCCCTTTGGCGGGCCGCATTCCAGCACTACGTCTTCGCCGGCGGCAATGCGCGCATTTTGCGGCTCTAGACGAAAGTCATCTTTCAGGACTGCAACAAAAATACGCCGTTAAAGTTTTTGCTCGATGGAAAAGCCACGAGTGCGTCGATGGAATGCCCGCTCCAATGTAAATCTTATCAAGTTGGTAAACCACGTCCCGCGATATGAGGATGTTATTTATGTAAACAAGCAAAGTGATGCACATTTATGTAAAATACTATAGTAGAGAGTACGCGCAACGAGTCCCAGACGTGCGATTCCTTGCTGATGCACTGCAGGAAGTTCTGCAGCAGGTAAATGTTTTCCGATAAAATAGAGCTAAGCGCTGATGCATTGATATCTGGAAGCTCTCCCCAACTTTGGTTACCGAATTTGAATTTTCAAATTTTCGTTATTTAAAATCTGCGAATCAATGTAAAACAACGCAAAACAAAAAGGCATAAACCTATCGCACATAAAAACACGTATGTTAAATTTTGAGGAAGTTCGGGGATTTTCCAAGAGGGTGCCACGCAGATGGATATGACGAGCGGCAGCAGAAACGCAAGTTCCAAGTAGGTTGGGGGGGTCGTTAAATCCAAACGCATCTTATGTTAAGCGCGCAGGGAAAAGAAATCGACAAGAAATCGTAAGAAATCTCGCCGAATATGGCAGCTCGCAGCAGGAGGACTTTAAGCAGGATTTACACATTTAGATGTCACGCTGCATATTGACAAGGCGAAGATGAACGACCGACGTCGGCATTGTTACCCACGTTGCGTGCGGTGCGTGCGGGGTAAACGTGTGTGTTGTGATAAACACGTACGTCGCGGGCACGTTCACGCTATCAATTTGAAAAGTTTTGTCGTTTTCTTCATTTCTACTTTCGTCGTGGGGCGAGGTGCGCACAACGTAAGACAGGCATGAGGGTGGCATTTGGATTCGGGATAAGATTCAAATTCGACTACGAGCGTCGAATGTGTGGATTTTGATTTGAATTCGGCACAACGAATGGATGTGTCTCCGCCTCACGCAAGCATCTTTTGTTTTATTTTCACAATTGCTAGTAAGATTCTGAACTTTTTTTAAATCAAAAAGGATTTGCCTGCCAGCCGCCGTGAGTTATGTTAAGAAAAAAGTTGAACGTGTTTGCAAAAGTTGCAGAATCTACAGCATGTTTAATCCTTCCCTAAGTAACTTGAAAAGAAGTAGGTATGGAAAAACCGTAGAAATTGACTCTGGCGAATGTCGGAATTTTCACTCGAGCAGTGAGTAATATATTTAAAGATAATAGACTTCGATATTAAAACTAGAAGGTGGCCGCTTCCAGGCCGTAACTTGATGCACACCTCGGTCGGGGTAGCAGAGGCTAACGAGGAGCGAGAGGGCCACGAAGTAGAGTTTTAATTAAAATCACACATACACACAGACACACGTGGCGTCTGGCTAACACAAATGCAATTATCATTAACTCCCGATAGAGATGCGGCGTTCTTTCACGTATAGATTGCAAATAAACTACGAAGGATATTAATGAAAAGTAAATTGAGCCGCTTATAAAATATTAACACTGATATTGACGCATCGGTAGAAGACTTCTCTTTGAAAACCGACTCAAAGAGCGGAGGCAATTTTCATTGGGACCCTCTGCACCGATATAGGGCACAATTGCTGCACACATCGGATGAAAAGATGTGACTACTTCAATGATAATCATTGCGAATTAGGAATAACGTCGACAGCAGTAAGCCCATAAAGGACTTGACAAAATGCACGACAAAGACTGGAATTTAATTTATTCTATTAATTCACGCTGTGCCTTTCATTATTGAGAAATTTATTAATTAGAAACGCGCGACACGGCGTAGACAGAAGCGCACGTTTCCAACATTTCAATTATTATTTCAGCGTGTTTTTTTTGCTTTTTGATGCGTAGCCCGCGTGTCCAGAATGAAAAATAAATTTCATTTAAACTTTGTGGAAATTCGCACAAAATGATTTATCTTGATTATTAGTACTAGCTGGCTGTAAACAAGATAATCATCGGATAATGCGGTAATTTGTTGTTGGTCGCTCTTTTTTCGCTTCAAGCCTGTGGGAGCATTGGTAAACTGACATGGTTTGATTGATATTCACCAGCTACACCAGCAAGGCATGCATTACTAGCGTACGCTAATCTGGGACGGGACTGATCGAGTGCCAAACCCTGCTTACACCCTCGCATTAACACAGAGAAAATGATCGTGATACTATCATTCGCCGCAGGGTTGTGTCTAACACTTGATTTGACACTGATGGCTTGTTTGCTGCTCTCGTGTCGTAGCAAACTCACTAATTCATTTAGTGGGACTACCGAGTAATCAATTCATAACGCCTCTAAACGAGCAATGAAATTATTTTAATGCATATTGAGTGGAGATGTATCTTAGTAACTTAGTGATCAGGTAAACAGTATTGTTGCAGACCACATGATAAGGTAGTGGTATCGGAATAGATGGATTCGGTTATTATCTATTATCCGTCTCGATTACTGACAATGGCCAGGATCGCCGTAGGTAACGCATAATAATGTTATGCGGAAATATGGCCGCTATGGGGCGATGGATTTCCTGACTGGGTGGGTGGGAGGTGGTCAGGATATCGACCTCTGATAGTAAAAAAAAAAACAATTCGATTTACAAAGGGAGGATTGATAATGATATTAACATATTACAGACTGATTAATTCATTCGATAGAAAGGGTTAAAATGGAACTGAAGTATGTAATACTTTCAGGATTTTGTAATGTAACAATATTATGAATCTAAAAAAATCCCAACATTGTTATGTGACATTGTCGTATATTTGATAGAGAAAACACTAGCATCGTAATAAACATTCTAAACCTTTTAATAAAGAGATGGATGGATCGTCGGCTTTGTGTTTTCCTTGCGTGCCCACTGCCAGAAGGCGGCACCCATTCCCGTTGTTTATATCTTTTATCCCATCATCCTATCAACCTATCCACGCCACTCGGCCCTCGAACTTGCACTAGGCTCGTCTTTGCCTTTTTTTGCCTTGACGTTGTTGCTTCCTCCGTTTATTCGGTCGTTTTTATTTCGATTCAAGACATTTATTTCTATCCCGCCTCTCCTTTATTTTCCATGTCGCGCTGTGCAAGGAGTTGTTTAGTTTGGTTTAGGACGTGCGCGTTCGTAACAGGACGTCCGACACCGGCCCGGAATCGTGCTTTATTTCCAAATTTACGATAACGCCGGATTCGGAGACAAACGTTCCCATTTCGGACATCACCTATAAATGCGTCGTGCTGCTTGTTTCAGGCCATGCCTGGTGCGGATGCTAGCCGCTCGATCACGATCACCGAAGACGATTCCTGAGCCTGATCCCTGTCTGCCGAAGGAGGCTGTCTGGAGGAAGGACAATGCCACCCTATGAGAATCGTTATAGTCTAAATGCTGATATATTATCCGTGCACGCTACGTTAGACATTGTCCTCAATCGTCCTAAATAAATTATTTCGCATTGGTTTTATTTATGTGGCAATTTTTTCTTTAACTTTGATCCACATCCAAATAATAGTAGAATGTAATTTAATTAGTCAGATTTTCGATTGGTTTTTAGGGTATATGCAATGAAATTTTTAAAACGTCGGCTCAATTTCCGGTTGAGCCGTTGATTGTTAAAATTGCTAATGTGATTGATTCGCAATTAAACAAGAAAAACGCGCCCGCTCCATTTCAATGAGAGGGCGCGGAAAACCGGAAATGAATACGCACGGATGGTTGATTGACCTCCGCGTGCAATTTCCTTTTTAAATGTGCATCGCACGCTTGCTAGCCCGCAGGGGGGCACCTCACCTATTTTCATTTGCTGTGAAAAACACCACGCCAGCCAACGAATAGGGCGCGCATGCAAATGTACCTCGCAAAATATTTCAGGCGGTTTTATTGAGTCCACACGCACCGACCGATTTCGGGCTAATTCAAGATAATTCCGATAGCACAGAGACATTAATTTTTATTTGTTAGGAGGGGTTTTGGAGCATGCGGATGCGAAACCGGTTTGGGTCGACGATTTAAAAATCGTTTTTCCAAACGCCGCCGAGCCGGAAATAACCAAATGCCGATGCAAACGCTTTTTTCCTGCTTGTAAGTTGTTGCGGACGATGGGGTTGTTCGGTTTGTTAGTTTCAAATTATACCATAGTTACACTTGCAAGCCGACCACAGATAGAGAAACTCGGCTGTCCGGGTGGAATATTGCGAATCGCGCGCTACCTACCAACCCGGAGCACTCCCGAAACGGCTTGAGAACGGGGAGCAATTCGATATGTTGGTGTTATTACATTTGCATTTAGTCGCCCTATGAGTTTTATTACTTTTTGCGCCTGCGAGCACCCGATGCGCAATGCTACATTTTTAGGGCCGCTCAGGTAATTGGGGATTAATGAATATTTATTCTTGGAAAATATACAGTTGTAGCGGGTCCAAACTGCTCTAGACGCAATTGAACACATCTAATTTGACTTGCAATCAATGGGTGTATGGAAATAAGAACAGAAAAAACACAGCCATGTATGAGAATCACGTGGAAAAATTAAAATATTTAATAAAAACTCTAATTAGTCCACATATTTAAATTTTTTTCTGAATAATGACCTGAAACAAAAGTGCTAAAAAACCTGCACCAAAATCCAAATCGACGGTTAATTCAATTGACAATATGCTAGAAAACAAAAACCACTTTTTTTTTGTTGATAAAAATTATTTTTCTTTAAATATTACCCAATTAAATAATATTTATCTAAAATCTTATCTATAGCTTAATTGTCATCTTGTAATGAATTGTAAAAAACACACAGGTTTGGAAATGTGAAGTTTCTTTGATATCTTTGTCAACTCCGTACATACTTCTTAAGCAATAAAACATATGCTTCGATTTAGTCGCTGAAAATTTCCTGCGGATTGCTCCAATTTCTGGCGGAAATTCTCAGCCCTGCATGAAAATTGAGTTGTAAATATTTAAGAAAGCACATGCGACACACAACATATTCCAAGCACATCAAACGCGAATTAATAATTCGGTCATAACAAACCGAATTTAGAATTGCAAATTTCGTACTGTAAATATTACTATTGCGACCGCCTACTGATTTCCTCCGGCAACATTTCCACAGGCCACGAGTCGCAATAAAAATAAATATTTGTCTTCACTGATAGAATATTTTTCTTTTTGTCGCATCTTCGTGCGGAATCATGTCGACTTGCAAGGTAAATAAATCAAAATAAATATTATCGCGGCACGACAGGTGAATTGATTTAATAACATAAAGAACGCATTTAAAACGCAACCATTGTTTGCGCTCTGAAAGAAAATCATTTTCGCTGGTAATTTGTTGGTGCCTATGCTTACATTGTGAAAACGTCAATGGACGGCAATGTATTTTCTCTGCACTGCATTTAATTAAACAATGGCTAATTGATGAAACGGGATAAAAGAACAAATTCCGAGTGAAACGCTAACTAAATTTAATAAATGGCTGGAATGAAGCTTACTAACACGGATTCAATCTAACTGAACATTTGTACCTTTAACATTCGATTCGGGTACAAAATGAATGCACTTGTCCTGTGGCGGGAGGCGGGCGTCCTGCCCACTAGTCTATTCACGCACGTTCGCTACGGGTGTGTGGCTGGCGGGCCCTTTTAACTGAACAACGCGATAAATGAATGTTCGAATGTTCAATTTGACACAAGGGCAAATTGCCAATGTAGCACAAAATTCCCTACATCATCTTCATGTATTCCCGAATAGACCATGTTCACTTTTCCACAATTTCAGCCTGAAAATTCCAGTCAAAGACTGTCTTCACTAATTATTCTGCAGCGTGTTACAGTTTTCAGCCTCAAAAGTATGCAATAATCATATTCGGTATGCTCGACGGTGTCCTGGCTATATCCTGGATGGGCGAACAGGACGTCGTATGTGTTTTGCGAAACTTAATAAAACCGACGCAAAGCATGGCCTGCGTCGAGGCTGATTAATCCTTGACCGGCGGGCGGATGGGCGATTGTTACGAGTTTAGTCCGGCCGCTGCTCCCAGTCAGCCAGGCTGCAGCCGCCGATGCAGCCGCATGCGAATATGTTTCCGGCCTGCGGCGCGTGTTCTATTGATTGAAGCCCAAAACTCGTTTAATCAACTAACTGCCAATGCAATTTTTTATCTCTTTATTCCGGATAGCGCGTTTGGATTCGCCCGGCGTGCGTTAGAGGAACAACTCATCTGCAATCGCGAGATTTGCATTCGTGCAGGCAGGAGGACCTGCATCCCAGAGTTTATCTACTCCAATCAGATTACCTTATTAAATCGTACGAAGCACGAAATTCTCATTCTCGTGTTCGTCTTTTGGATGGAAATCCAGCCAGATTTAACCAAATATCGGAGCTAACAAGAGCGCTGATGAAATCAACAAAACGAAGACCAGGAGTTGACCAGTCGCTGAAATCATTGTTATCACAGCCGGAAGGTTGCGGTATTTGCACACTCGTAATTATATCGTGTGCTTTATGCGCAGAACAATATTAGTACAATCGGCGAGCATTTAGTAACCCCCAGTGAGCTTAGAACCAAGAGGGTGGAATTACGCGGGGGCGATTTGTTGGTTTATAGTTTCCAGCCCGCTCCCGGAAAAGTGTACTTTTATTTCACTTGTTCTGGGGTCGACCTTGTTTTATTGCGCTATCTGCAATCGCGCTTCGATGAGCGCTATTTGCCTCCCTTATGTGCCTCATTTTCCCCTTTAAAAAAGCAAACGCCGAGGACGCATTTATAAGTTTGTTTGACATAACTTCACTACCTGCGATCGCGATTGTTTGTATTGAAAACCGAAAGCCGAAGACCGTGGGGACCTGACTAAACGGGACTAAGCATTCTCCCTTCGTGCTGGAAATGCGCAACTGGCGACTGCCCGCCCCACAGATAGCGCTGCGTAGGGTCCAAAAAAAACGTCGACTACGCGTATCCATACATTCGATGAATGCACACGTGCATACGTTTCTAGGTGCAGGGGGTATTTTGTTGCAAATACGGGATGGCTGATCTTTCGCTGAGCGCTGATGCAGAAAACTGGAAGGTATTCGTTAAATACATCAGTGGTTCCGATACATTTCGGATATATGCACTATCGGAATCAGCAGCAATATGAGCAGTGAAGCTTCTGCTTCCCCAAGAAGGGGAGTTGGGGAATAGGCCGACGCGAATATTTGCTTTCTTCTTAACGACCCTTATGTAAATACCTCCTCGATCATTATTTACCCAATAGAGGTAGATAATCGAAAAATTGATTTCCAGTTTTAGCCTGGATTGAGGAAGTGGTCTTGTTTTATATCCTCATATAAATCAGGCTGGTCCTACATAGACCCGTAAAATGTAAGCAAGGTTAAAACTTTAAAGCATCCCTTTACCCAATGGAGAATATCAGTGCAAATAAATAAATCAACGAATAAATAAACGGAAACGCGAAAATACGAGAATTACACCAAGACGAATTGCCAGTAAAAGATACATTCCTGCTTAACGCAGGCAAAAATACGTGAAATTCTTTGAGATGACGAACGGACGTTATGACTGTAAAGCCTTGTTAGACCGGCGCTAATTAAAAATTTATTTATGTGATGACTGCGTAGTACGCCAACGTGCGTAAAAAGATCACCACATATTTCTTTTAAACTCAACTCAACTTCAGCGTAAGCACCCAACGTCGTTGAAGAGTAATGCTTTATAATTAGAAAAACCTTGACCAGACAACATGGGAGTTGTTTCAAGCCACCTCGTTACGATTTACGTCGAGCAAATCAGAGATTATGTAAAATGAATATAGAAAGATGTTTAGAAAGAATCTTACGCTAAAAGTTTTCGTGGAAATTCATCCAAACGTCGGATTTTCCAAAATCGATTACGACCGCGAATGAAGAGAGGAAGGGCACTGAAGACGTTAAGCAAAAGACTCTAGAAAAGCGGTACCTTAATGCCCACTTAGTTTCCTCACTCTGCTTTGTTTATTCCAAGAACGCGGCTCGATTCAAATTATTGAAAATGTCTAATACCCATCAATGCAAACAGCGTCGTAAAAACCCACTGAAAACTCAACCCTCCAGAGAAAACTCTTTACTCAGCTCAACGTGAAAGCCTAATATCGCTAATATCTCGCTTTAGTAGCAAGCTTGAGATTCTTGAAGTTTCCTCATTATAACAGAATAGTTTCCCGTATTTTTCACTCCTTCGCTGGTTTACTTTTTGTGCTGCATGCTTTTAGCCTGCAAACTCCAGGGGAAGTGCACCAGGGTCCTTGAGGAGGCATCATTTGTGCAACTCCCAAATGATGCTTTCCAACGTTCTCTTTCAGAAGCCGCCCGAAAGAACACGCTAATATTATCAAGAACTATCGAAGCAACTATAATCTGTGAAAATTGATTGCTCACAAATAACTTTAGCTTAGTCTGGTGCTCGGAGAAAGCCACAAAGTAATATCAGTCAGGTTGGATAGAAATGGATTTTCCGCTTTTTTCTGTGAGCAAATAAGAAGTTTTCGTAGTTGCCTGTAGGATACCACCAGCAAGGCGAAAAACGTAAGAACCAAGGAGAAGGAAAGTTTGTGGTGCGGGTATTAGTGCTTTTCAGGCGATCCTTACGCGTCCTCAACGCAAACGCCAGCGATACATCAAAGCTGAAAAGATCCGGGTGGGCCCCCGGAGGCTGCTCTGCGCAAGCATCCGCCGGCGGGGCAACTAATACGCCTGGCGCAATACGTTAATTATTAATAGATATTATTTTCCGCCTGTCTAGTTACTTCCGGCCTCTGCTTCGTTTTATTTAATCTTGTTTACTTCTCCACATCAGCAAGGGTAGCAAAACCCTGCTAAGTGGAGATAATACGATGTTGTTGTTATTTTAACGAAACCAGGTTTGCAGAAAAATATTTATGAAACATCCACTAGAGTGGTTACAATCACATTTCTCGCTTTTTCCACTTTGGAATGCTTAAAAATGTAATTTCCCGTATGTCTGGAACATATGTAAATTAGTTATTCTCTGGGTGTGGTTTTTCCAAAACAAACTTTACGCAAGATGTCTACATTGTAGCACGTTGCAGATTCCTCACGCATTCTGAAACACGAATCTCGTTAATAAAATGGTTCGCACGCCCTGCTATTTTGTTGAGTTTCGTTCGCCAGATCGTTTTTCGTTGTCCTTACTCTTTTCTGTATCGTGATATCTCATCCCTCACAGCTTTGACTCGTCTCGCGCTCGTCGTTTTCAAATTTCCACGGGAACCCTTTTTTCATGGACGCGTTTTTCCCGCGGCACCGACAACGTGTGTACGATCGATGTTCATTGTCTGTACGTGATTCCATTAAAAGTGCACGACTCGCGAAACGTGACTTTACGCCCAAACGGCGCGACGTCACCTCGCACGCAAGAACCGCCAGGGAAGCTGTTAACTCCTGCCGTTAGCTTGCCCTAATGGCCGGCGGTGGCACAAAAGGGGTGCATGGTAGCCGTTCGAAAGTCAAGGGATGCAGTGGCTTTCTTCCCGCGCATCATTCCTCAACATTTTTCAGATACATTTGCATAGAATAAGCAAGAAGCATTTGCTTCAATAAATTAATTCTCATTTTTTATATTATATTACTTAGAAAAGTTATTTTTAATTTTTATCGGCAATGTACATGGCTTGCGGCATATTTAAACAAATCGAAATTGGAATTGCTGAGATCATTCTTTTCTACAAGAAGAGGGGAAAAACATATACGTTGTGTCACAATTAATTATCAGGTAATTCTTCCTCAAAGGCATAACAAACATGATTATCAAATGGTCAAACTTGAATAATTAATCACCGACTAATAACTTTGCAATATTGTAAAATGTCTTATAAATTTAAATGTTATAGTAAAGGTAGTGCACAAAATATTAGTTTAGTAAACTTGCAATCAATGAATTAAAACCAAATTAACAGTACAATAACAGAATAATAAAGTACCTCCATTGTATCATTAATATTATGAAGATATAAATAAATTCGAATAAAATCCAATATTTGAATCTTCCATTTCCTTATTTGACAGTTTGGGATTTGTTGAAATCCTTTTCCAACGGAATGGGTTGCTAATATCATTGGAAAGTAGAAAATTGCTAATTAATCAGGCGCATAATCCAGTGATAAAGGCGGTCGCATAAAATAAATGGCACACGTGGGCACATAAAACATTTTTGTGTCTATTTGTGCTGATTTATGTGATTTAAGTATTTATCGAAGACACTAGGCAATAAAATTCTTCCACCACACGCTTTGGTTCGGCGCATTCGCTGGAAATCTAGTTCGAAACCGTGAAAATGGAAACAAGCAGAAACAGACACAGTAATAATTTTACGACCCTCGAAAAGTCGAAATTGAATCTATGAATCTCATCATGTTAAGTTATGAACGACTGAAGGATGCGATGAAGTCAGAGTGGGAACGGATGGCAATTCGATTTTATTACCCAATATCAATTTTGTCAAGTTTTCGATAATTTTATAACCATTTTTCTTTGCCTAAGCATTGCGAGTGTACGCACGAGTCCTCGAGTTGCTCATTTATTTTATCTAACTATATGATGACATCATTGGATTGTTTGAGTATTTGGCCTTAATGTTTCCGATTTGTTTTATGTGAAATCTGCCTGCTGCTTTAAATTACTATATTACGAACCTGCACTATGCCAATGTGCCATTGTTTACTGACTGACTTCTTAAGCTTTACTGCGCTGTCTAGTAGTTTACGGTATGTCGTTTGTCTATTCCGCTGTAATTTCAGCATTAAACTAAAATACGGCCTTCGATGGCATGCGGAATATATTTTTATTCCAAACTGAATGCGCATCGTTTCATCACATTCGCCTATTGTGGAAATTAATTAATAATAAACGAGTGCGTTTTATACTTTAGAGCCAACTATTTCTGTGTGCTATTGACTATTTTTCAATTTACTCCCTGTGCCTTCATTGAATGCATTCCAGTTCACTGTGCATTGTTTCCCATTCCTTTCGTTTTTGATTCCATTGTGCGAGGTTTAGTTTTCTTCGCGTGCGTGATTTATGTCAGTTATTCACACAGAAACAATTCGCTTAATTGAGCATTCTTCCATCGTTTTTCGAGACGTACCGGAAAACCCGATGAATGATGACGGTCCTCGATTCTCGTACGTGGAGCACTCGCGATTAGCAGCAACGCTGTAATTAATTAGACCAGAAATGCACGCCGCGTAGATCAAAAATAAAAAAAAAAAAAACTCCTCAGGATAAGTGTTGCGCGCTTGCTAAATCATGTCACGGCCTGCAATTGAAATAAAGAATAAACTAAAGTAGTGAATAAAAATTTAATCACTGGTAAAAGCACGTCCCGACCGTCGTCCATTAAAAAAAACGCAACGCTAATTAAACCCCCTTACTTAGCGCACAGTAGCAACACGCGCGAGGTTCGTTTTAACTCGCCACTAGCTGGGCCAACAGTGTACTTCATAATCGCGCACTGGAGCACAAGGTGTGCCGGAAAAACGCGCCATTCCGGTTTTCCCAGATTGGCTGGGCAGTTATGCACGTGCAGACGGACGTTCTATAAATTATAAAAGTAACATCGAAAACAAGCTAACGCCTGTAGGAGCGAAAATCCAGGACTTGTGCGCCTGGCAGTAAAAAGCAAAACGCTTTTCATTATTTTCAGGCGGGCATCAGGCGCTTTTATATATTTTATGCTATTTATACCCTTCGCATTCGTTTTTAACGCTTCATTCATCGTTAGTGTTTATTTCTTTCGTAAAGAAGCGCGTATCTGTATTTTGTAATTAGTAATTAGCATTGAGTAATTAACTGCGCGATTTTAATTAATCTCTTTGGCTTTGTTTGGGACGACATTAAGGGGAGGCATTTTTTCTTCTTGTATTTGCACAAGCAGGCAGTTGATGAGTGATGAGGTGAAAGTGCACGCGGGTGGAAATGAAGCTCAATAAGCATATTTATCAATTAATTAATTAAATTATTTAAGCAGAAGCAAAAAGTACACAGATGAGGGAATGCTCCCTGATATGCACAGGATGGAAGGTATGACTAATTAGACGAATACCTCCTCTTCATTCGCGCAGAGCGTTTACAAGATGATTTCTATTAGTGTAAACTCCACAATCCACTGACTCCATCTGCTCCAGGAGCCTCAAATATTGCAAGCGCATCCTCGCATCCTCGCGTGCACTTCGGGGGTGAAATGAAGACAGCCATACACGCTAACGTAATCATCATCAACGCTAGCAACAAAACAAACAACAAGATACGGGAGAACATCCCTGAACAAACGGTTCTGCTTTGCACTCATCGACGGCAAGAACAGTAAAAACATCCATGCAATTGCACCCCGCTTTGTTCGATAAGCTCAAGCATGCAAGCAAATAGGAAGCACAAAACACCTGGAATCGCAAATGAAAAACAAATAATTAATAGTTTTGCCTCTAACTACAGAAAAACTACATCCCTCGAGTGAAAAGTGCGCACAAATAAAAAGCACCGGCCTGGCAATTTAATAAGAAAACTAATTGGCCTTATCACTTATCACTTATTTCCGCCGGTTCTGCCGGTTCCGCACGCTGCACGCACGCGCCTAAAAGTGAGAAATCAATCAAATAAAACTATTACGCCTTGACACAGAAAATAATCTAATAAAGGCTTGTAGCCGACAAGCCGAACACGAAGATAAGCAGACCATGGGCGCAGGAGCAAAACGCATTAATCGAGAAAATGTAACGGACCCGCGCGGGCCGCAAGAAAGTGGAGCTGGTGGCACGAGTGCCGGAAAGCTAGCTGAGGAAAAGCGAAAAAAACGAGGAAAGAAAACCACATATGTGAGGAAAAGCGATAGATGAGGAACCTGGGAAATATCACGTTGGTAATACGTTTTAGCGTGGACGTTCAGGCTCGGCCACGGAGGAGGTGAAGGTGGTGGAAAAGTGGAGGAAAAACATGTTGTTGCAAATATGATTTGATACGATTAGATCGTACTAGATTAGATTATAAGGATGGCTGTTAGGCATTTGTCAACCCTAAATGGAATCGTTCCATTTCTAGTCAGCTTTCATTGCAAAAATTCAACAAGCCTAACTTGTTTTAAGATAAACTAGCAGACACGCTGAAAGAAACCTGAAAAAGATTGGGGTTTTGGCTAAAACAGAAGTCTATTTAATTCAGCAAATGGATACAAAAATCAATTTTCAGCGAAAAAATAAACAGAGAACCAACTGGATGCCAATTAAACCCAACATTTTCTTGTCTTCTTAATAAATTTCTTTACTGGAAATAGATTTCTCACCAAAAATATAACGAACCTCAGTAAACTACCTTTATTAGCTCCTTCCTGCAGCCAAAATCATGAGATCTTCTCTGAATCAAGATTAACAGAAACCCAGGATGGACCCTAAACCCTATCTTAGGACTTACGAGATTAACACGTGACACAGGCACATATGCACTGTACAACCTGCAATATCCGCATCTACTCAATCGCGCCTGAGCCCTTCTCCTCCGGCAGCCTACCAGTACCATCAGCATCCGCATCATTCTAGTTCCTAGTCCGACTAAGTGATGCAAAGCTGAAAGAGGTTACCTCCGACTATTCCGGATGCAGACAAATAAATTTTATATTCATAATCCGGCCCTCCTGTCGGCTGATGCACGCATCGCTCGACAAAGGGCTGTCACTATCGCGTGTAGTATCACACACGTAGAAAGGTGCTTCGCCCCAATGGCGAGATATTAACTAATAGTCTAACGAGCGTACGTGACGTGCAATTATTAATTTCGGATGGGATTATCACTGATACTTTCCTTCTCTTATCATCACGCCCTCGGAGGTTGATACAATAAAACCCTTTTATTTCGTTATCCAATGTGATGCACATGAGATCATTACATCCTCTACCAGTTTCCTAGTCCAATCGCTATCATGTTTCATACTTAGTAATCCAGTGGTGATTAGTTTTGGGTTTGTTTTTCCGCTGCAGCGGAATTAAAAATTATCATGCCTGGCCTTTGATTTGATTAAATTTTCAATCAAAACAAATAAATCCAACTTCACTAATCAACCAAAACATTGTTTACGCGCCCGCTGGAATTGTTGGGACAAGCTTGCGGCCTGCGGTGGAAAGTTTACCGCGCCGCTACTGCCCGCAACTCTGGTGCGGATCAGAGCAGTGAATGTCCAGAATTGGAAATGCGCAATCTAGAAATCCTTTTTTCCACAATCAGCATTTTTACTCAGTTTGCATGAGCTGTTTATACTAAACAGTCGTGCGTCTGTGAAAAATCGGCCCGAACCCGACTTTGAACCAGTGCAATTAATTCAGCAGCGCCGAAGGAAATGAAAGCAAATCAGAGCAATACATGTAAAGCAGCTCGAAAAGCTGCAAGGATAACTCCTCTGTTGCTGTGAAGTGGTTTACCGAACAACAATATATGCAAATATCCGCACCCTTGTTCCCTCAACCAAACAAAACCAGCAGTGAAACTGCGGAAAAAGCGTAAACAAGTAAAACACAACTCGCAATCCTATACAGGACACCCCAACACAGTCAACAATAGCTACACATGTTGCATGTATCCTTGATTTACACGCATGTTAATAATAATAATGATAAAATAATTAAATCACTCATAATAAGGTTCCATCTTTCGCCTCGACAGAAGTGAATCGAAGCGTATTGTTGGGATATGTATATGAGCTAACGCTATTATTGTTAAGTTATTTATACATTGTGCAGGAACTGAGAAGGGTAAGAAGTTGAATCGACTCTCCCCAAGCTATTTGGATTTACGAACGAGGTATGCAAAGAGCATCGCACGAATACAAGTGGTAAATTAATAAGAAACAACGTCAATATGCAATAAACATATTCATGAACCGTTCACCAAGCGGAAACATTGTTAACTAACCGTGTAAAGTAGCAGGACTATGGCTACTAGATACAGTGGTGGTAAAACATCCTTCCGGAATGGTCGCTCAAGTTGCGTTATCTACACCGTTCTTATCTTCGGGTAATCAATGCGGCACGGTCCCCAAGTGCAAGAGTTCAAGCTGGGTAATAACTTAGGTCTTTTGTCCCTGGATTGAAGAAGATGTTAATTCAGTAAACGTAAATGATTTAAACAAGTTTAGACTGATTTTTTGGTATTTAACTTCGTAAAGATATAATCGAGGGACACGTGTTCGAATCCAACTGGGAGTATATCCAATAATATATCTTCTTGCAAAATCTACTTCCAATACCTTCTAATAGCACTGGTAGTGGATGCAGTATAATGAAGTGGAGGACAACTAGGGTGTCTTTCTGTACAGGCAACACTCAGCAACAATGGTTTTTTTTAATAATACGAAATATAAATAATTTCTATCATTTACAATACTTATACATTGTATAAACAGATATTCCACGTTAAAAGATCTGCTTTCCGTAAAGTGGATCATCTCTGCAAGGATAAAGCACGCCTTGTCCTCGCGATTCGATCGCGCACGCGATAACAATGCACCCTATGCATATAGTACACGTGCGGGCGCGCCCAACAAGACGATGAGGTATTTCTAATATAAACGTACAAGTGAGTGCAAGGACTAAACATCCTTTATCGTCGTTATCGGCGGCGTGTATCTTCCAACGCACAATATGCTCATGTCGGGCTAGCATACGGTGCGCCGAGGGCAAGGACAGAGACGCACGGGTGCTCAATATCAAGCAGATACGGGGGCGGCAGCCGGAGGAAAAGAGCCCTTCGCAGGCAAATACTGGGCTCGCGTGTGCATCCAAACGATTATGTTGCGCTGGAAGGGTTGGGAAGGTATGCCTCGGCTGGTCTATGTCCTTCTTCCAGAAGGTAGCGATAGCGTTGGAATTGTTTGCGCGCGGGGTACATATTAATGCATCTCGGGGAGGATGTCGTTTCGACTATTACGTTCGCGTTACCTTAGATAATTAACCAACGCCGCCGCACAACAAAGGGCGGTGAAGACGATTTGGAGACTCAACAAAGCCCAGGCGAATATGGTAGCGGATAAATAAACACGATTAAGTGAATTCGCATTCATATCGCGCGCGTTTATCATATGAACAACAAATTAATTAACTGATTCGATTCATTGCGTACAACCTGTCTTCGGTGAATAATTAAAACTGTCTTGAAGCTGGTGGCGGATGCTGTGTCATCTGAAGATTAACGAATGCTCACACTGGTGCCGGCATTAAAATGCCAGCGGACATGTTACGCAATGCAAAGAATTTTCTTTTTTCTGTCGTTTTTTCGTGTTAAAAGGGCAGTTCCTCCGAGGACAGACAGAAGCGAAGAGACAGATAGACAGTCTGTTCGGGACATGAGACATATTAAACTTTTCCATGTGCTTTCGTTGCTGTGGCAGATAATCTTCTATTCATCGCAAAAAAAGAAAAATCTGTAAATGTTTGATAATAATTCATTACATTAGACAATATTAAAGACTAAATAATTCTATTTGTGAAAAGTGTTTATTTAAAACAGAAACCTTGCTTGGTAAACACAAGGAAATAATTTCAGAAAAAGGAAATTATTTAGCAATATAATGATTTCTGTATTTTTAACTCTGTTATTGAAAACACCAGAAATACGAACCCAAGTAAAAAGTTGCTTTTCTATGAAAAACAATACCTAAATGATCTAGACTGGTTTTAAAAGTATTATTGTACTAAAGTATGATTAAGATGAAGCATACCACATTCTCCAAAAGTCACAATACGCAGTCACTTTTCTACATTTGTCTGATCCAAGTTGTCACCATTTTCCTCCATCTGCATAGGTACCTCTTGTAATTGTAAAAATCGTGCTATCTGCAAAATTTGCGAACGGTTCATGTCATTTGTAGCGGCCGCAGTCCCTTCATCTCCCTTAGATTTCTTCGTAATATCCCGTAATATTTTCGGATCAACGAATGACTTCGATTGCTTCCGTATCTTAACTTAAATAAAATACAAGCACATAATCCACATTCGCGATCCCGATCACTACTCACCTTTGAACATGCTTTTCCTGAACGGTAACTTCCTATCAACATTTGACTCACTCATTATACAAATTGGTACCGTTGTTGTCCGAACTTTTGTGCACATTCAACAGTACTGATTGACACATGCAGCACTACCTGCATTTGTTTAATTGTTTTGCTAACAAACATCGGAGAGTGGGGCGGCATATAAAGAGGCGCCGAAATGCTGCCGGTGTCATATCTTAGCGACATGTTTACATTTGCTTGTTATGATTCCAAAAAGATCAGGTTTCTCGCAAGTAGGCCTAGATAGGTGACTAATTGATCACATTCAATCACATTAAATTCAACCCTAATGTTGTTTACTCATGATTGTTGATGTTTTCAGTTGATACATTGCTGTATTGTCTTGTGCGGGCAGTATTACACAAACAGCTTTGATATCAAGAAACTGGCTTCGGGTAACTTTGACAATTCCTTTAATGGGTATGAACATATTTAGTCCAGGTCCGGATTCATCTAATTTGGGTAATGGATCACTACATTTGATTAAGGCAAAACATAAAACAATTGTAATGTTTATAGATTTCTGCAGCTGTTTGCTGAAGACATTAAAAATTCGTCATGGATTCTGATGAATTTCTAGATGTGGACTTTACGACAGGTGATAAATTCTTTTAGGTTAAATTATCATATAATATAATATAAGTTCATTTTATATACAATCATATATTAAATTAGGGCATTAAAAATATTATTATAAGCATGCCAAGTTCAATTCCATTTATGATTTGACGAGAATTAAGCGCAGATTAGATTTGCATCTAATATAAAATCTACTATCCAATAATATTTTCCAACCAAATTAACAAACACTCGAAGAATAAAATATGCCCATCACAATACCATTACTATCATGAATTTATAATGAAATTTGAGTAAGTAACAATACTGCAAAGAGATAATAAAATAAAACTAACTACCTTTATGATTTGATTTAATATTTATCTCGCCAGCTTGTGTATTATTTATTACTATACACATATTTCTTCTATTGACTTCATTCGTTTGTGTATATGAACGTATTAACTTCGAAGAAAGTCAGAATCCCCCGCAAAAAAATAATATCACGCGCTGTGGAACACAATTCACCCCGAATTTTATTCGGAGCCACGCTAAATTCACCAATACAATAGCAATGTAAATAAAATACAAAAGATGCGCCAACAGTTCATAACAAGGACTGTGCACTTCCATCTCAGCTACAGAACGGCACTGCCGAAATGAACGAAAAACTTGGGATAACAAATTATGCTTCAACAAAAATGTGCTCAACTCTTGTAGGCCACAAGCAGCGTATAAGAAAAGACACCCCGCAAATCGGAAATGTTTCATTTGCGAATTTGTGGCACAACGACAGCGGTTTTCGGTTATTTTCTCATCGGTTCTGCATGACCGTCCCTTTCTTATTTGCGCATTCGCATTCATATTCCGGTCCTAATGCGGTGACATGCTTGCAATTTTTCTTCGCTTTTCACCAGCCCCGCGGAAGATTTTTTGGCATCCAGCATTCCCTCACTTTTCATATACATTGTTTGCATAGTTATAAATGACCATTCACGCTGCAAGCATTTATAACGAAGTGTCGAGTGAATAATTTGAAAAGTAGGACGTTTTCCCCGGGGCGCTGCCGATTTTATGCATTCATAATCTTACAAAGTACGGAAATAAAATTATGTTGCGCGCTACAAGAGAATGTTTATAGGACTTTGGCGGAATCGCGTTTTCTGTCTTACAGTTTAAAGAACTATGTAAAGCAAAACCTTGCGAAAACGTTGCATCGCTCCAGGCCGGTGAAAAATGCGCGGAAGGCCAGGAACGCCAGGAACAAGCCAGATGTGCATTTCACACGCGTTTGTTCAGGACGAGCGAGGTGAAGAAAGGACACATGCTCGCCGGTATTAGCCGTTTACGTTAATTCAATTCCGAGCGAAAAATGTAGACGATCTGAACATTGCTGGAATATTACCGACAATGTATCGCAATAGTGGTCGAAAACAAGTAAGCCGCACAGGTTAATTGCATAAGACCAGTTGTCGTCGTAACATTTTGCTCATAACGTGCGCAAGTCACACCACCTGCCGTGACAATTTCACCTTTCCACAATGCAACGCTTTCTCCTTACTGGCTGCTGTATAGTTATTTCCAGGTTGTTGGTTTTTCATTCAGTTTAAAACTCACAACTACTGACTGCTTGGATTCCCAGACTCGACAGCAACTTGAATTACCACTGAAGCAGGTACCACAACAAACCTCCGGAAACTTGCTGAGGTGGGCTGGTATTAGCATATTGATGACGATTTTTCGGAGCGATTGAGACTCGTTCGAAAACAAAAGTTAGTAATCTCGAAGATTAAAGCGCGGCTTTGAAATTTGGGTTAAGTGTACATTGCATTAGGATAAGAGCATCGTGGAGTGCTAACTAGGGACGGCGGCATTGTACTCCATGGCGGCGTAAGCTGTTTGTCGGGTTGTCCTTTCCGCAGTCGCCCCCTCGACGAAGGTATCGCGCCGAAATGAAACGACAACATCACCAGGAGTTGAGTCGCAACGTCTTTCTATTTACATTGCTTGTGTTTATTCAGCTACCGAGAAAAGGACGATTTTGAGGCATCTCCCAGCGGTGGAAACTCGACAAAATATTTGAGACAGTTTTACTGTGCAATCTACTCTTCACGGAGTTGAAAAATTGAGATGAAAATCGATGAGGGATGTCGAGGACTCTATGACAATCGTAATTTACTATCGGGAAGCAAAGGTGCAAGTGCGGCAAATAATTTTCTTTTTGCAAAATAGTCAAATTTTCTAATTATACTATATCAATTAACTATAAACACATTTGATGGAAATTGTAGTATCACACTGCCAAGATTATCTCTGAATCTAATTACAGATTTCAGAAGTAACCCAATAGCTCTTCTTTTGTTTTCAGGTGCCTTAGGTAACTTCGAGAACTTATGACTAGAGCTAACCTCTTTGAGTCAAAAGACTCCAACTATCAAATAGTAGAAATAAACAGCATTATAATATATGTCCTGGATACAATTAGTAGTTTAAAACCAAAACAATAAATTAAAAATTAAAAACAACTAAAAAGTGGAACCAAAGAATGGTTTCTCAACTGAAAGTTTTGGTCCTTTTATACGAAAAAAATACATTAGAAGTAGTCAGGATATCCGTTAAGAAATACTTTCAATAAACTATGCTCACATTGTGTATAATTCATAAGTGCATGGAAAAATCGTGATAAAAATCGATACTGCTCATGCTCTCGATGGCAGTCATAATTTACTATCAGTGAGTGCAGCTGTAGATATGTGCCGAATTAGACCCGCCATCAACGAATGATGAAAAGTGCATTTTCCAGGTGCGTGCATCGCGAAAGACGCCGTAATCGATTCCGATTGGTCGTTTGCCGCCACGCACAAACCGCCACCGACAATAGCCACGAAAAACTGAATCGGAAAATAACTACCTTAACTTACAACGCGTCGAATATGTCCGGCGATGAAAGAAGACTCTTCTTTCTCCGCTTCAACAGCCTGAATGCGGAACAGCATTTTCCATTCGCTCACAACCCATTCATCCAATGAGAATCGTTTATTTCCTCGTATGCGCTTTGTGTCATTATTTGTGCGCCGAGGTATGTTTTCCATCATCGTGATCGAAGTAAAAATAATAATAAATAGTAAGCAGAAGGGCGCATCGATTCGAACAAAATAGAAAATTAACCAGCAAGGAATAAAGCACTCGCTCGCTTGCTGGTCTTTTCAGTTAAAAAGAAAAGCTGCGCCCTCATCCGCACAAAGCTTCCGGCGATAAGTAGACAACATATTATCGATAGACGGGCTTCGTTTTCGTTTTGCCGTGCAATGCGAGATTCTTTTTCGATCAGTGCGAATCGTGTGTAAGCGTGGTTGATGATTGTGTATGTTCTACAAATGCGAGATGCGGAAACATTTGTTACCATGTTCACGTTATCGACACTACTGCAAAATCCCGTTTTAATACGAGCGCCAAACAAAAGAAAATGATAAATATTATTTCAAAATAAATGATTAAAATCAAGAGGCTGATATCCTACGTTAATTGAAACGTGATAGCGCTTAATAATCCTCGGAAAATAATTGTAATGATGCAAAGTATCCGATGGCTGCTGGCAATTCAAACAGCGAATCTCATCTGCACCAGGCTGGAAACCTGATCAAGCTGATTTTTACTAATTGTGCAAACATTTATCCGTTCATTACATCTAAACCCTCCACATTTCTGTAGATCCTAAGCAAATACAGCCCATATCCGGTTTGATTCGACTTCCGCATGCGCATTATTTGTTTAGGGCCTTCCTTCCACACACTTGTTGTAAAATTGCAAAAATCTCGAGCATCGCTCGTTGTGTGGTAATTTATGGCGAATTTGCATGCCACAATAACAGCGGGTTTTTATGAGCGCGCAGGCGGCGCGGCGCGGAAATCAGGGATGAGTCTCTCACCTTCGCGCGGAAAATTTATTTCGGCAATATTGATAACAGTCGTAAAGCGCAATAAAGTGTGCGCTGAATAAAGGCAAATGCTGCAAATTTATGATTTAATTTACTCTGCGTGCAACGAGGGCATGTGGAAGAAGCAGACAGGATTGTCGTAAATAATGTTGTTGGAAATCAAGTGCTGTAAATGTAACGTCAAAACTACAATCAAAGAAGATCGCAATTTCTATATTATAGCAAGCCGTTACATGTTTATTATTAACAATCATACAAATTATACTGTTGCGCGACTGTAAACTAAGATGAAGTCATTTTTATAGAAATACATCTAATATTTCGCTAAAATTTTAGAGATTTACATTTTTATATTTCTTTATCATTTTAAAATATTACGAAGGAAAGAAGTTTTATCACAGAAAAACTCAAAAGTACTATGGAAATTATTGAAGATGTCTGTTAAACCAAAATATCTTCTTTGATTGTAATTGAAACTTATCACCTTTCATACATATTCGTTATACATTATTGGTATAGCCATTGTACCTTCAAATTATTTATTGATATTAGTTAGTACTTTAAAAAAATTAATTGGAATGGATTTTATATTGCAAATTGTTGGCATAAAAATCTGCTAGATGATTTAAGATCAAATTAGAAAATAACAGTAATATTCAAATTTGCGAAAAAAGCACTTCTGCTCCACAAAAATTCAACATTATCTTCGTATAATATCAACCTAAAAAAACTCTATAAAATATGAGTAAAAATATTAAGTCATGTGTCCATACTCGTTATTCTAGGATGAATTATAGATAATTAGATGAAGACAACCTGTGATCGGTATCGTATAACTTGAAAAATTTTTTAACTTCCTACATCCGGTTTATGGTATATAGATAAACAGGAATAGATTTTTTTCAGTCTATCCAGCATTTTATTGAAAATTGTTATAAACTGAGAGTGGATTTGATTCATGAGCAGGTTCATATATTCGTGCTCACTTTGTAAAGCCAGTTGAGTTTGTCGAGGACTCGACTAATATCAATGGAAAATTTATAATCATAGTCAACATAAATCACGATTAATATTTGCACGCGCTACCATAATTCTCGTACTTGTTACCTCGCGTATAACGCGAGCGCAATTTAAAATTTGCCGTAACCAGAACCAGGAGTCAAAGACGACCGAAAAAGTCCTGCTTTTGCTATTGCTGCAGAAAGGGCGGAAAGGTTAGCGTTGAACAAATTTAATAAGATTTAAAGCTCCGATGCAGTGCGCGCGTTTGGTGTGGATGTAAATATGTGAGAAACGCTATATTATTTTCAATTTTCAGTGGAAGACAAAAGATAATTTATGGGTCTGACAGGTGCAGCTTTTCAATTTTCAATTATTTCGCGTTTCTCCGGAGAATACATTGTAGACCTCTGATTGTGCACTTTTTGCGGGATTCTAAGACAATTAACTGCTGAAGAAGGCAATAAAAAGCGACTAATATGTAAATATCCCTGGATTTACTCACTGGTTGAGTCAACTGCTCATTGCCCCTAGGGAAGTCGTTAATATTCCTTTTAATATTCACCTCGTCTCGTTGTCGTCTGAGCAATTGCGCGTAGTTTTTACCCTCTGGTGGTTAGAAACTTTAACCTTCGCCTCGAATTTGCATCCGACGATGGAGGTTTAATGAGGAGGATTGTTAGTTTTCCTACCCTTGCGCACAAAAAAAAACAACGCACGCAAATTTGCTAGTTACCTCCCAGATTCCAGATCGGGAGCGAATGAAATAAATTCCATTTCTTGTTTGCCTATGACTGTGGAAGAATGAGTAAATGAGTTTCATCCAGCACGATTTGCATGTCGCGCGCTTTCCTTTGCCGCCTCCACCGGAGGCATTCCGCCTCGTGTTATCTGCTATCGCGTTAATGAGCCGCGTTTATTGCGTTTTTATTTCGTCGACGAAGTCCCTTTTATCTCTGGAGCGCCAGCCGCCTCCGGACGCAAGAAAAACAATTAAAATAATTAGAATTAAAGAAACGATGAAATTGAATCGGGCAATAGTGGAGCGTCTGTTTCAGCAGCCGGGAAAACAAATGAAGATGCGTCCGGCCTGTCAACGCGTTCCTGCTTTCTCCCGACGAAAAAAGTAAATTAACCCAATTTGAATTCACATTAAGTGAAGTAAATTGGGAACAATTGGAATGAATTGCAACGAAAGTTTGGACTGTTACGGATGTTGGCTGAAGTTAAAGCGGAATTTAAAAGAGGTAAAAACAGGAAAAAAAATACTTGAAGGAAAACGCTTAAATTAACGAAGCCCCAAGAAACTTACAAGAATATAAACAATCTTGAAAACAAAGCAAACTTTTTAAAGTACCTACTAAATCTAATCGATTCAAACTTCACGAGATAGGAAATTAATGATATCTTAGGCGCCTAAAAATATAAATTATTAAATTACACGAACAATTTCACGCTCCACGTCGTTCGCCACATGTTATCAGGTACTTCAATTTCACCCTCGCCTTAACGCCCAACGTCTAAAGTGCAAAATCTGAAGGCGAGGGGCGAATTCCACACTTTTTGCGCTCACGTATCGCGACGTTACTTATTTTTCCATCCCGGAGCGCATCTGCGATCGGTGTCAATGCAATTGCGTTCCGACACTGACACGCCAGCCTGCCAACAAGGACCCTGCAAGCATATATTTTTCAGTTCATCTGCATTTTTTCAGCCCAACTTCAGTTTAGCCAATTCCGGCGTGTAACGCAAGAAGACATTTTTTATGCTAAAATGTTGCATCTTAAGACACTCGGCAGCATCTTAAGATGCACCATCGGGAAGGGGATGTACTTTATGACATCTGCTTTTTCTCTCGTTTTATGCGCGAGTTTATGCCCCGTTACTCCGGACTCGGGAGGGTCTGGTGCGTGTGCAACTTATGCGTTTCGCGAAACAAACTGGTCGGGATGAGCCGGATTAGAAATGACCTCATTAGAATACCTCCCTCATGCCTACCCCAGCTCTCAAAGAGCAGATCTTGCGTATCATGGAGTGCAGAGAAATGAAAAAACTAAATTCGTGTAAAGTCTAGAGTTAAATCGCACAAACTTTAAATGCTTTTGTTTGCATTATGTTATTATCTCGTTGTGCTCTCAGTGTAATTAACGACTCTTCTGCTTCGTGCATATCTTGGAAGGAATTAAAAACGATAAAATGAAACACCGGAGGTGGAGGTGAAGAAGTGCAGAAACACGGAGAAGAAGTGGATAGGAAAACTTTGGCGAGGTTTTTCTTTGCTTGCCTTGCAATTGAAAACGTTTACTGGAACTGCCTGCAAAAAAATTCGAAAACTTTCCAGTCGAAACTTTGACGAGAAATTAAGTCGGGAAGAAACACTTAAAAACAACTTGAAATCATATTACTTCCGCGGTTATTTATTAGTTGATGCAGAATTGGCACGCAGTCAACCCAAAAAGGATAAATTAATCGCTCTAAACTTACTTGCTCGGAAAATATTTAATGATTTCAACTTTGTGGACATCCAGTTGGTATCTAATTAAGGTTCTACTTCGTCAACAACTTTGTAAAAAGCTTCATTCACTAAATAACGTTAAACAAATATTTTCCTTGGACAAAAAAGATGAAACCCCAAGGAAACTTGCGCCAGAACATTTTAAAGTGTATTTATGACCGGATTGAGTTTTACGCAGCAGAAAAAGTGGAAAATGCTTAAAGCCAAGCATTAAATTCCCGATAATATTTTTTATAAGGGCTTCCGTTTACAGCTGCATCTAATAAAACTGATACCTGATTAAAATAGCATTGTGCTTCATCCTGGAACTTTCACCCTGCGCTCGTTCGATTTTTTAAAGTCTCTTAAACTCTCTTTAAAGAGACGTGTTGTGCGCGCAAGGCCAAAGAATCAAAGCGGCATGAAATTAGGTGTTTTATATTCAAAAGGTGCCACTCACTTTTACTTTTCACATTTCCTTCCTACAGCCTACGAAAAACATCAGACTTTATTTTTATACCGTTGTTTACCTAACTGCCTGGTTGACTCCAAGTTTTCCACGTTCTAAAATCTTGAATCTTAAAAATTGCCAGCGCTGCAGCATTCAAGCGCACCAGAATTCCCAGGTGAGCACCACTTGAATTTTTAGATTTTACGACTCCCGGGAGAGCAATAAAATTAACATGGTATTATGCAGAAGAAATAACTCACCAGCCACTGTAAGAGTTGCATTGCGACTGCGCGCTTTTCCAAGAGCATTGGCAGCTTCACAGAAGTAGACACCACCATCAGATTCCTTCCTTCCATGGGCAACACGTAGGAAGAACAAGCTTCCGGCTGGTAGCAGGACACGATGACTTCGAACATCTTGACTTGCGGTTCTCACTGGTACCCCATCACGGTACCAGGTGATGGTTGGTTCTGGTTCGCCAGTGGCGTGGCAGTTCAAAGTAGCTGGCTCGTGTTTAGCTACTGTCACATCAATGGGATGTTCGGTGATCCTTGGAAGTTGTTGTAAGGTATGTTGGTAGCCTGCAAATAATAATTGATTTATTATAATACCAATTATGTGAAGAGGTGGAGATTGGCTCTCAGTAAATAATATTCCTAGTACTTTCGTCTTCTTGCTTAAATTTAAGATTTACGGTTGTAATATCCCTTTAATATGAGCCGATTTTCCCTAAGTAATCCCGACTTGTTCCAAGGTAGACCCCGGATCAAACCATACCAGCATAGAGCGCAGCGATGCGGAAGAATAGGAAGCAATAGAATATCAGGCGCACGGTGGCACGCGGAGCGATTCCTGCTGCTTGTTTGCAGCGTCGATGCTTAATGTATGCATAATTTAATTAAACGACCTTACGCCGCTTCACGACACACCGATGCGGTAGCGAATACGTAGCCATGCGGGCATTGGACGAACCTGACATCCTGCAATAGGGTATTCAGCGTAGTCTTGGAAACTTCATTTGATAGCACGTTTCGTATGTTACCTAGGAATAATCAAAGACTTTTTAAAGTGTTGCAAAACTTTCAAGAACAAGAAGGAATTGAAAACTCATATTTTAAGAATTTATTTAATCTATGCAAAAAAAAAAGAAGAAAAGTACGTACACCAGATTATTAAAACCAAAAATGACTGAATATATTTAACAAAGGACAGAATTTGAGGTAAAATTATATAAAATTTATGGAAAAGAAAACAGTTTGGATGTGGAAGTAGGACCACTATCTTCTCACCTTGATAAATACTAAACTGTAAGTCCCAGAAACATAATTCAATTGGCATTCCGCAGGAAATTTAGTCCACCCGTTAATGGTCGTTTAAAATAATAACAGTCTTTCTATTATTCCTCTCATAATTTCTTTCTGATTACAGACTCATTTATTTCATCGATTTAACATTGAAAAATCAACTTCGTGCTGAGAAATAAAAAGGATTATAGAAGACGGCTATGAAAGTTGTACTAAATAGATTCCACAAATAACATGTGTATCAAAATGAAAATTTTAATTTGATCATATTTTTCTAATGGCAGGACTGCTCAAAAGCTTAGAGAATCAAAGCAAACACCAATTAAAATGGTATTTTGTGCAAATCTTAATTTATGTAACATTATCATAAGCTCACAACGCGGATGATTAATTATGTTGTATAGCACGTCCGCGACACAATCCAACAAGCGGCCATAAATTAATTAAGCCAACAACAACAATATTAATAGAATTAATTAATATGAAAATCAGTTCGGGCATGCATATTTGCATCGCATATCGCGCATTACGATATCATAATGATAGTTGTTTCGGCGGCGGTATGTGCGGTTCGACTTTTTGACCAGCGCCAAGTGAGACGTGATAGTACGGACTCTAGCCCGTGTCATTAATCAGCGGCAAATTGGCAAAAGGTTTTAATTAACGACGCGCGCATCCGATTCGCGCGTGGTGCATACGAATGCATTGCAAGAGGTGACAAGCTCATTCCCATTGCACCTCCAGCCCCCATAGTGCCCGCCGCCTGTCGGCTGTATTATTATGCGAATTATTAAACGTGTTTTTCAACGCTCGCTGAATCGATGCGTCCACGTCGATAACATGACACGTGTAATTTATTTATTTATGCGTTTTGATTAGGTCGACGCGCCTATGCAATTCATCAATTATTTATCTATACATCATCGTTTTTGCGTTTAGTTGTTTTCGGTGTCAAAGGGCTCCGGACACTGCAGAGGTGTTTTTTGTTTTGTACAGATGCTGGCTTGATGAGTGGTGCAGGCGGTGGCATCGTTAGGCAATCGAATAAGTTGGAATGAATCGAAAATGACCATAGTGGATTTCCGAGAAGGGCTGCTCCCACCCTGCACCCTGCTTGCGTCGCGCCAACTCGTAAACTGATTATGGTCAAAATGCGTAAATATATGTTATTAATGCGTGTTATCTCTATATTGCACGGTGTGCATTTTTAATGTACGCGCATTTTGCATAGCTAGTTAGCTCGTGTGTGCAATTACGTCTATTGAACCGCTCAATACAACCAAACTCAATCAGGGATAATGATTGTTTATGATATTAAAATCAATCCATATATACGAGGGTATTATTAAAAGTGATCGCCCACGCTAATTGTATCTTCCGAGCTATATTCACTAAAATTGGAAAACCTATTTTGAAATCTAATAAATACGTAAAAACATGCTTCATTACGATGTCAATACCGACACCGTACTCGTCCTATACTTGATTATACTACATCAACTACCAGGGTTATTAGCAGTTATTGGGAGTGGAGTGAGTGAGAAGATATATTATTAGATATACTCCCAGTAGGATTCAAAGCCCGTGTCCCTAATATTCCCTTCACTGTCGCTGATACAGTCAGATGCCTTATCGACTAAGCTGGGCCAAAATAATTATATTTATAATTTATATTTAATTGATTACCACGTAACAATCCTTCAAACATTGGGAAACTATATCCAGATTATGCCAAACATGTGCAAAATAAAATTCTGCCTGGATCACATTTTAATCTGCAGGAACAAGAAACACAGAAATAAATCATTTCCAGTTTGAAGAAAAATTGAAAACAATTGTTTTAAGAAATGGTTTTCTTCACGTTTTATCCAGAATACGTATAATTAAAGAAAGGTACAACTAGGTTCTAAAAATAATTGCAAATTTTCATGAAACTCCATAAAATAACCTCTCAATCGCATCATATTTCCCTTCATAAATGCAGATGCAATATGTGCTAGTCCAATACAAATATTTGCAAGCAATAAAATATTCCGCAAATATTTAGAAATAATAAACCACGAAAAAGGACGCCAGCGCCGCCGCCAAGCCTGAAATTGTGGAGAAAATTGGCTGGCGTCTGCCGACACTACGCACGGTGTAATCACTGTTGCTGTCGCGACGTTCGACGCCGAGAGCGGAGGCGCCGGACGAAGGCAGGGAAAACAACTACAATTATACTTTACGGCTCGCGGCCGTACGCCGCCGCCGCCGCCACCACCGTAATACGTCTGCCCGTCGAAATTGCTCCAAACGGCGCAATAATGGCACTGGAGATGCGACAAGATCGACCGGCGACGCGCTCGATTTGCGCCGACCTCTTTCGCACGACATAAACAATTCGCACTGGAACAAAACCGTACGCATAAGGAGCGGCAAAACGACCGGAGACAATTATTTTTATGCGCATTGCGAAAACGAGATAAATATAATAGAATCTACGCTTTCCGTAGTACTGCATAAGACAAGAAAATAAAAATAAACGGCGCGCAGGATGAAGAAAAAAGTTATACACTGCGGAGAGTGATAAACAAAAAGCAATCTAGATATTCGTCGTGCGTATTCGCACAAGAATCCATCACGCTGACTTTCCCACTTTTCCACTCGTTATTACTATGCGAGAAAGACACGAAGAAAAAGTTTGCCAACAGTGCAACGAATGTCAAATCTTAATAGGGCCAGAAGAAAACTGATACTTGAATCCGTTGGAAGACATAAAATATTCATCTTTGGAAACAAATTGTCCCGCGAGGATTAACAAGCAATGCAAAGGGAATAAAGGGGCAGTATGAACGAATGAAGGACTATATGTGCAATCAATGTTATCTATATATTAGTTAAATACCGGGAAAACCCAAAAGTAAATCAATCAAACACTAAGAAACATTACAGCGATATAAAACATATCTTTCTTCAGTGATAATCAAGAAATCAAAGACTACAACCAGAACTTCCGAAAGACTTAAATAAACAAAAAATAGCAAACTGCGCTGTGAGTATGTCCAATAATATGTATTCTCACAGGAAAGCATTCCCAAGGGTTGCTAATAATATGGGTAGTTGATGCGGTATAAAAAAGTGGAGGACGAGTACGGTGTCTGTCTGTATAGACATAGGCAACAGTACGCTGTATAGCAAATTTAATTGCTCGGTGAATGAAAATTTACAAGTCATAACAAAACCACAAGGGTGTGGCTACTTTAAATGCACCTCCACAATGAAAATGAGTTTTCCTTCAGACCTAGTCATAGGTCATAACAGGACTAATAAGCAATGTAGCAGCAATAAAACTGCAGTGTAAACAAATTTGAAGATGAAGAACAATATGGGCATGGCACATCTCCGCAAATACGAAGTCAATTTGATTTCCTGGCATGATAAAAATTATCTATTGCTGTTTGTCTGCTCGTTTGCTACTCCCACGCATACAATGTCGATGGCAGATGGGAACTCTCTTCCCATCTGCAGCGACATAAGTGCATTGTAAACGTTCCAACTACATTCGTTTCCCGCTGGGCGACTATTTCTTTTTCTTGGTAGCGATTGCTCCAATATATAAGAAGATTGCAACTGCGAGGGCTTCATCTTCCTTACTTAACGTAGACGTCGCGTCGCGTCCAGTCTGGTCGTAGATGAGCCGTCTCGCCAACGAAATGGAATTTTGGTATTTATCTCTGCAAGCCATCATGCGAGATGAGGTCTAAATCGTGGTAAATCAACTGTCCGATAACGACAACGGAAACAAAAGAACTTGAGGAATGAACTGGGAAAAGTTGTAATAACACGAGGTTTTCGAGCTAAACCTATGAAATTTAAAGTTTTAGTGAAGCAATTCCGATGAGTTGTGGTTGAATCATCAACAAGGATTTGCCTCCAAGGTATTTTTTGCAGAATTGAACAAGAACCAAAACGATCCAAACGCACTGCTAATATCATCTACAGATGCCTGAGGACATTTTTATCTTCCGGTTCTCATTTCTTTCCATTTTATGCTCCTTGTTTCCAAAGAATTTTTTTTTATTTAACACACAAAAGGCGATTAAAAGATCATGAGATTTTTTTAATGCACAAAAGCAGATTAATTAGAACCTTGGACAGATATCTTGTCGACAACCGATGTGCATCGAAAGTAAAGATCAGAAAACGAAAAAAGGGCACTAGATGAATGTGGCGATAGTGCGCTGCAGGATGTGCAGGAAATGAAGGAAAGAATAAGTCACTAATCGTCTTCGTGAGCGTCGCTGCGCGCGTCTCGGACCTCGAAGCAAGTCGAACGATGAGGATGAAAAGCTAACGGCCCATGAGTGGTAATCCTCAAGATACGTCTGCACTTTATTTTCGAGGATTACGCGCCCGAATCTAATCTAAACAGGGATGTTATTCCGCGTGCCAGGGTCGGTATTTATTAGTGCACCCCCTGGCAGATGAATTACCTCCGTACCTAACCAAGGGTTCTAATATGGACTAACGCAAACTAATGAGTGTTAACGTAGTAAAAGCCCTCAAACCCACCTCGATACATTCGCTTACAGCTGTCAAGGAAAATGTGAAAGTTGTGGTGACAGTATTGCTAAAGACGAGTGAAGGTAAAAATGGTATGAAGTATTTTAAGTTTCCTTAAGTGAGCTACCGGCCTCAAACGTATCTCGCTGCCTCCCGAAAATCAAATTAAATTACATTGATTAAAAGCCATTAGTCCTCTTTGCTGGACCTTTATGCCACGAGTCTAGCTGTAAAGGCTGTAACGGAGCGAAAGATGCATCCCACTAAAGAGCTTAATAAGCTCCCGCTTTGCAGGTTGCGGCCTGCCCGCCCATGGTTGAATCCGTGTTGTTACCGAAAGTAATTTTCCTAGCGCACTCTAAATAGGAATATTACATCCAACGATCGGTTGAACAGCTTCGTGTGACGATATGCACGGCGGGAGGTGTCTCCCAGCTTAATTCCAGCCGGGAGGTCAGAACGTGTTCAAGTGATTCGGATGAGCACGAGTGGGAAAACTATGAAAGCATCCATAAAATGACCAGGCAATGAGAAGATTGTTTCCTAATTTATAGGTTGACACTACTTGCGCCATGGGATAGTATAATCTCGCTCAAACACAAATTTCAGTGCAAATGCTATTCCTTGGACCTAGTCTACACCACGGCCATCTCGAACATCCACACTAGGACTGGCTGAATGGTATTTCTAAGGTGCAATGGTTGAATTTGAGTCCGAAGCCGGACAAGCCTTGTCGGGGTCGTAGCAGTGTGCGGAAGAGATACTCGGGATGTTCGGGATTGTTATTCCATTCCCGGCGTCCAGCGCGCGCCAGCGTCGACGTCGGCCCAACGAGATATACGGCCGTAACTCTCCTTTAGCCGATGCTAATCCGGCAGGATTAATTCCTATTGTGTGCGGCTCGCGCGCCCCGGCACGCCGCACCGGTCCTTACTCTTTGGTCGCGTGGTCATCGTCCTTTTCCTGCCGAATGAAACTCCACGGACATGTGTGCGCCGCGCAGTGCAAAGTAATCAGGATGTATTTATAACTCCAACTAGGGAATCCTTTTCATTTTCCCATTCAACATTCACCAAGTGTGTGGGAGTGCAGAACTGAAGAATTGAAAGTTGAACTCCGGTTAAAGTAACCTTTTTGAAGGTATAATTTACTTCGATCTTTAATTTGCATAGTTTTTCCCAGCCTACATCAAGGATGTAATTTAGACAAAGCTCAATCCTTTAGAAAAAGAGAAAACCCATTTGGAATTCCTTGACAATGCAAGTTGCAAGTCTAAATTTATTTCTGGAATGTTTTAATCAAAATCTATCCGATTTAATATCAGCGATAAATGGATCCGGCGGCATTCTGGTTCTAGATATATTCCACATTCCAGGTAGAGGTACATACAGGCCCGCATGTTGAAAACAGGGATGTAGGAACACAGGAACATCGGAACGACAACGCGCGTGGCGTATCTGCATTGATGTTCGATAATTTCGAACAAGCTCGCATATTGGCTTTTCCCTTCTGGACAGAAATACAGAGAATGCACTAATAAAAATATGAGTGAATCAGAAAGATAATTCAATAACGAAAAACATCCATACAAATTTTTTATCAAATAAATCTGCCAAACGCAAAATAATGGTTCTTGTGCCATATTAAGGGTAAATTTGCATGTTTTCGTTTTTGATTTTGGACTAAAAACATTTTCCTGGTAGGAGTATTCTAGGGAATAAATTTTCAAATATTTCACGGCGCATATAAGCCCTCGGAGCGCACTAATACTCTAGTTTTAGAAATTATAAATGGTTGTTCGGGATTAATAATTCACAGCCTTCCCTGTAGCGCCCTGGCTCGAAAACTAACTATCCACTGACTGCCTATTTACACTACGTTTCCGCTAATAACTAGCTCTATTTGTTTCAATTTTAAAATTAACAACAAGCACATGAAGAGCAAACTGAGCGCTGGAGCTTAGTGCTAGAATAACGAATTTCCTGCAGTTTTTCATTTGTCACTCCGTGGAAGGCACGTTAGCAGGTCGAAACATTTTTGTAGAAATGTGCTTTTTGTGCGAAGCCTTTATATCACTGCCAAACGGTGTTTCCTCTTCTTGCCGCCCGCTTTTTCAGTATGCCGTAATGGAAACTAGGAAAACGGCATACTTCAGGGCTAAATGCGTAGTAAGGTATCATATCATAAGGAGCGGAAAGGAAGAAAGAAAAACGATGCGTGTGCTGAGTTTTCCGTTCAATATTAATCATCGACAACGCCATCAGCTACTAATGATGGTCATGCAAAAAACCACCAACAAGACGTTTGGTATTTATGATCGTAAATGAAAAGGAAAATCACCAGAAGGTGACTTGCCCGTGGGAAGAAGACCAGAATAACTCAATGATCACCATTTTGATTTATTGATTCACACTGGTACTGTTTTTTAGATTTATTGACTTTCCTTTATGGGTCTTTCCGGCTTTATATTGCGTACCTCTTCGCATCCGCCACATGTGTGCTCGGGAGCGGCACGCGGCGACGGCGAGTGTCGCTGATGCGTGGGCACACATGTGCGACACGCGTATTTGAGCGAAAAGCAGATTTGCATAATATATTTTTTGCGCGTGCGACGCCACCGACACAACTCGGGCGATAATGCGTTTTCGACGTTACAGTAAGACGATGGGAGCACGCATGAAATCTGGCTACGTTCCCTGTTCAACATCCTGTGCTTAAAGCGCGTCGAATGTGAAATAAGCTAGTTGATGGGCGCGCTCCTCGCGAACGACTTGAATAAATATTGCACAGCGTCGCCCTTATGATCCTTTTTGCGTCAAAAAGTTGTACTTTTACACTTTCGAATTTTGCCCCTGTCGCGCGTGCTACAAGCTTGAAAACCTCCTGTTAAAAAGCATAAAAAGTCAAGTTATCGTAAAGTGAACTCGTCTCTTCGGGGTATTGCAAAGCGACTCTTTTTTTAAGATCCTGCCAAAGACGCCAAAATACGCCCGCCTACGTAAATATGTAAAACTTATCTAATTCCTTAATTAATTAATAAATTAAAAGGAAGACTCGCTGCACTGGAAAGTCAAACGCCCTTTTAGCGGCACGATTATTTGTCCCTTGACTGGGCGAATATTGCTAAGTTGGTTTTCGTTTCCAAATGCCTGCGAGACAGCGACATGACGACGGGCTGGTAATTTTTAAGGTAAACATACATCGGCCTTTCCTTCACTTGCACTTCACTCTCCGCACTTGGCCTATTTGTTTGCGATTTGGATTAAGCAACTAAAACTTGCGACTTACGACAAAAATGAGCCCGGGGAGCAAATTTCGTAACGAGGGGCTTGTACCTAATGGCACCAGCGTCGAGAAAACGTCCAAGGCAATAAACGTTTCAGGCATTTCGGGTATTACCGACAAAGGAGCACTGGCCCTTCACTGGATTTAGCAATGCAATGCATGTTAGAACATGCTGGACGCTAAAGATAGGAATAGTTGCTAGTTAACCGCGCGTCGTCGGGCAGGGAGGCATAAAATCGGGCGATCCCGTTTTGTGATCGTTATCTATAAAGGGGGTTAATACGAATACGTGGGGCTGTATATTCATACCTAAGCCGTAGACCGTTTATGGGACAACGCAATCGAGGCCCCCAAGAAAAAACGTTGCAGAAGCAACAGCCGGAGATAAAAGACCGCAGAGAAAAGGTTTTAAAATGGGTGAAAAATTGCTTGTTTATGTTATTCGCTTCGTCCCCTGCATGGTCAGTCAACTACAGCAGGAATGCGCCCAGGGCAACGACGAATAAAATACGAATAAAGAAATTAACGACTGGAAAAGACATCGAATTTATCCTCGATTGAATTTTATGCCTTCTTGCTTCTATTTTTTGTTGTTGAGAACGTTTCCAATAAACTGCGCCCTGAGAAAAAAAACTCTTTCAAACAACGGTTATAAATATTCACCAATTCCCACGCCAGCCAATTGCTTACTTGATTAGTCTGCTTAGTTTTCTTTTCTCGTTGCCTAATGAATAAAGTCCCAATTAAGAAAAAGCGTTTGCAAAACAAAACATGGTTTTGTGGGGAAAAGCGAAATGGCCCGCGACCATTCCGCCTCGCAGATGCAGACGGATGTAATGAAAGAAAATGGTAACACTAGCAAGGAAATTCTGGTGCAACCCTTTCCTTGCTCTTGCGTTTTACCACATACAATTTGCCCTGCTGCGACCGGTCGACACTCTCTAGCTGGGCACGGAAACGAGTTAAGAATGTCGAAATGCAAACGAAGCGCGACGACCGCAAGCGCAACCTCCAACCCTTTCCTGTTCGGCAACCCTCGTCAATGCGTCTTGCACAACGCGCGCCGAAGATGAAGTTCAAGTTGCATCAATTAAAGACTAACAGAGGGGGGCTGCTAACCTCGGCTAGGTCATCGAAATCTGCATTTTATTCCCACTGCTTTCTGTGTTGTTGGAAAGTCCCGAAGATAATGAATTAATTTTGGATTTAATTCCGGTCGCGATTGTTTTGTCGGTTTACTGATTGCAGCAGGCTTTCTTATCTGATTGTAAAGACTGCAAGGGTTCCTCTTTCACGAAGTAATATATAAATCAATATGAAAATTATGGGCGCAAAGTGCATGAAACGCAGTTTGGCATTGTTTGTCTCAGAATCTTTTCCACTTTACACCCATCGTCAATGGCGTATTTCAAGTTTACGGTTCTAAACCGTTGGTCGAAATGTCGTTCTACAGACGGACACAATGTTCCCCCGACTCCATTCCACGCGTATGTTCTTTATGTATTATGTGCGCAGATGAATAGAAGTGGACCTTAAGATAGAAAGCTCCATTCACACATTCCCCTGCACCTTTCTGGATCTCGTTGCGTTCATTCGCTTTTCGATGGTTTAAAAAATAAAAAACGAAAGAGCCACATAGAGAGATTTTCGCAATGCAGTTTAGGGGAGCACAAGAAAACTATGCGCGGGGAAAAGGGCAAGAAACGAATAAAAAGCAACGACCGCGCGCATTAGACGCGACGCTGGAAATACGGAGGCATGAAGAATGTTGAATATTAAGATCATATCTGCGGATATCAATACAGATATGGTCGAAGATATAGAAGCTTGCCTATGGGTTGAAGCAAGGCGTCAAAAGAAAACCAAAGGAAAAGAGGGAAAGGTCCGTCGTTATGGCCCTGGTGCTACCCTGAATACCAAATGAGGGTAAGTACTGATTGTAAAGGAGCACTAGTCAAAGCAAGGTCTAAAAAAAGGAATAACCAACTGAAAACACCAGAGATACTCTAAGAAGATTTCACGATACAAGAATAATTATTTTAACAGTATGGAAAATTGTGAATATCAATGTGTAATGCTCAAAAGTTTCCACTCCGGAAACTTCCCGCGTTCTTGAGACATTTTCTATTGCCAGACTATTCACATTGACTCCGCTCGGTGCTCAGTTTAATGAAGATTTAATATCCTGACTCGGATTTAAATTTCAATCTGATAACGTCCGAAGAATAACGCGTGACGTGCAAAAAACAAGTGAAATACTGCAGCACAACGCATGGAATCTCCATCGCTTTCACTTTTGTCTTACTCGATTTCCGGTAGAAGCTGCCTCGTTTGGGACACAGGCTGGGGGTGCATTTTAAATTCGGACCCATCTTTTTCGGGTTCGCCGCGACCTCGGTTTCGTTTTCAATTCAATTGTTACTTGTTACTTTGATTCGTCGATGCGATTCCGCAACTTCCCCTATCAGGGAAACACGAAATGGGTCGGTAGGCGGCGAAAGAGATAAAGACGCACGCCGTGCACATCGTTTGGAAGGTGAAAGTTGGGCATGATCCTTGGGAGTTCGACATGCAGCTAGCTAGATGCACGCCGTGAAGTTATTGATTGATGCGGTAGACGGTTCCGTGACGTCGTTGTCTGTATTGATGGCACGTGAATTATTCTATGCACGCAACACTTTCCCTTTTGTGCGCGCCAGCGATCGGTTCCTCTCTGGGCGGACAGCGGTGGCGTCAATCTCACCGGCATTAGAGACAGAGACACGCACAGGGATGGCGGTGCATCGGCAAGTAGAACCTAATACCGAGGTGTTACCACTACGAAGAGATGAAAATCGTTGGTGATTTGGTATTTTTATGTGAGCTTTTCTCTGAGAAGAGGATATAAAATTGTTGAAATCTAAAAAAAAACTGGTACACCTATACACTCGTAATGGGACAGTTCAAAATTGTAAATGATGGATATCCATGCAAATTGCAACATATCAGCTACAAGATATTTTGTTAATAACCGCAGTACTAGATAATTAGCAATAGTAAGAGAGTCTTAAATCATGTCTTGAGGTCCTGCTTTAAAACAAGAGGTATATATCGCTATATTGTAAAATTACGCTCTTCCAAAAAAAAGCGAAAAGGTATCATCATCGGCATGGCACATTTTTAGTGTCCTTATGTCCAAGATCTCGAATACGATTCACCTTAAGATCATCAGATATGTCCACAAGTATGAATTTGCACGTGGGATAGAAGCCGGAATGAGCCACCCAGAATGGTGATGATGCCAATGCCAAAACACGTTTTCACTCTTATTGCCGAGGTTTAGTCACGCACGGAGGAGGCGGCATGCAGTTATTGTCTCGTTGCATGCGCGTGCATCGCGCCGTCTGGATGGGAGCACTTTCGACTACTTTGCATTCATATCCGCGCTTCGTATACCTCAGATACCTTATACTAACAGCCGTATGTTGGGCGGTGAGTATACGTTTCGATCCTTCTTTTGTGCCATTCCGTCAGTTCCTGCCACCTTCCGCTGGGCGGCGAGTGCCACATCCGAGAGCTCCGCTCTTCTTTTTATTACGGCTGGCTTTGAGCACCGCGTGCAGACAGAAGACTTGTCGACAAGCATCGTTATAAGGGGATTTCGACATCATACGCGGGGTCCTTAGATCCTGAAGATTAGCTTAAGACTCACAATCGACACTTGCGTTCGGGAAGGCAGTAGTTGCCAGATTCCCAATGAAACACAAGGAGTCATATTTTGATGCATCGGTGCTGCTCCTGTCTTCAAGACGCTATGTGACCATTACCACCCGAAATAAAGAAATAACTTTAACTTTAATGCCCCATTTCAGCTATTATTGGCACTTGGATAGTTTTCGCAAAAGTTCGAAAACACATCATCGTTGTACACACTGCATGCTTGGTTGCGAGGCAACACGTTATGAAATAATACCGGAAATAAAGCGAATAATACTAAAGAAATATCTTGAAGCTGGAATTCTAGGGGTGATACAAGCAGATACCCACTACGTGCAAGCGCTGCAAAGCGCAGTTGTCTCAAGTATTCGCCAGGAATTTTTATAAGATTTTCTTACACTTCAAGCTTCCTATGCACCCCTCCAAACTCTTAATAAGCTTAATGGCTTTTACGAATTTGATCTATGTTAAGCCGCTCGTCGTTGCTAGTTCACAATAAGCGATGCAATTAATCATTTGAAATCTCATATTAAACTATGTTAAATTATTACCAGGAGGCAATAGTCTACCAAGCAGAAAAGAAAAACTTCTATTGCACATGGTGTTAAATTGATTTTAGTTATATCTAGCTAGAAACAGGGGTATGGGACATAGAGAAATGAAACTTCAACAACGACTTTTGCATCTTTGCAGATCAGATCAATATCGGTGATTGCCAAATGATGCCAACGTGCTTCTTCCTTCCTTAAAGACGTTTAGGTGGATCAACCAGATGTGACCATCCCGCGCAACCCTCACTGATTCCTGAGGATCTCTCACTGCAGCAACTTTGTTGTTGCTGTTTACTTCCTCGCTGCTCAAGAAAGAAATCTTATGAAGGGGAAACCCCCAGCTTTCATCAACGTGCATCTGCGCCCCGATAATGCTTGTAGTGCAAGAAGCAAACACAACCCGACATGCGAACATCACACTGACGCGCACTTTTTATTAGTTCCGCCAAGCGCTCATTAGTAATTTAGTTAATGATCGAATTTGACAAACGGGGCCTTAATGATGCACATTGTGGCGTCAGAGCGGCGGAAAAGCGCCAGCGCTGCCGCCTCGCGAACAGTGTGCGTTGCGATTAATGGCAGTACAGACAGAAAGCTCACAAAGTGATGAAGCAATCACTTAATTTGCAAATTACACACTCGATAGATGCGCACACGGCCGCACGGTTGGACGCCCAGAGAACAGAGTTGCTCGAATGGGCAATTTGCGTGCACCACATGCGGTGTTAAATGCTGTGATTCGTTAGATTCTTGAATGCAAATCCTTCCTGCACAACAAGTGTTCTTAAACAAACAAAAGCGAACAATTGCATGATTAGTGTTCGCATGCTTTATTTTCCTGGAATTCATGCGTTGGAGACCAAGAATAGAGAGTTGCTAGCTGGTGAATTTCAATATAAACTCAGCAATAAAGCACAAGCAATAATCGCCTCATCCCAATGTCAAAACTTCGGCATTCAATCAAGCCAGCAGGCGGGCTGGTAACAAATGTAAGGGCACGTCGGAAAATCTCACCATCTGCAACGCGCGTTTCCCCCGCGTACACGCATTGCACAACTAAAACACGCACGGCTCCGGCTGATGGAATTGATATGGAATAGAAAAGTTTTTCCGCATTCGCTCACCCTCCACGGAAAACGAGAAAATGCTCGACAATTATTGGAATGTCCGTCGAGCGATGACAAATGTATAGTCGAGGATATTGGATTGTTCTGATTGAGAAATAAACACCGGAAGAAATCCGTCGGAAAGCGCGCTTGCCATAGCGGATGCAGGGGGTGGTGAAAAAATATGAGGAAAAAGCAAGTGGCGAGAAGAACGCCCGCTTTGGTGCGATTAGCGCACACTGCCATGGTAGTTTTCTCATCGGGGGCAAAAAGACAAGTGGCACAGTTGTTGCCATTTTTCGGACTAGCCAAACATTGGAAAATGTACCAACAGAAAAACTGATACATTTAGAAATATTTCGTTTGCAATGAATGTGGAAATAATTTATATAACGCGGAAGGAACGCAATTTTTTTTATTATAGTTTATGAAGAACGCCCTGGACATCACCCGATTGTTTTTAGAAATTCACAAACTATATTCATGCTTAGCATAAATTCTAGTTTAATAGAAAACTTTGAATTAAATTTGTGGATTATTTGTCAGAGTCAAATACTCTAAAACGTACTATTTGGTAACCATTACAATTGGATGTTCAATTTATATCCTCCAGTTAGGGCAATTAACCGATCTATGAATTTATAAATAATTCATATCAAACTTGAGTACATCATACTTTCGTTTTGATTAATATGGATGGCTTAAAATAATATTTTCCGCAGAGCAATATTTTAGCTGTAGAGTTTGCTGCCCACAAATTGTAATCATCTATATCCATTGCTATAAAATGTAGTTTCCATTCCTCAAGGCCTATTTGAACAAAAAGAATCTTTTCAGTTCCAATTTCACAAAAAAATTTGTAACTCATATATATGTATAGTGATAATATTTCTTACCTTATAATGATATCCATTCTCCATTTCTTAAAGCCCATCTTCATCATCATGACATTTTATGTATTTATCTAGTATTCATATTCCCGCCTGACACAGCGTGGCATCAACAACGTGCTAGGACCTTTTATTAAAATATAATTCTATTGTTGTTGGAATATTGCGAAACATTTTTTCACCAAATTTTGTCATTTTTATTCCATGCGTCTGTAGTGACTACGCGAGCGAACACAAAATATCCATTATGCTTACCCGAAAAGCATGAAAATCGCCAAGGAGCCCATGGAAAACGACCACGACAAGAACTATGAGGCGCTGTAGCTGCTTTCATTGGGGACCAACGCATAATCGCCTTAAAGTTTTATCATAAATATGACCGCTGGAGATGACAGAAACCGGGCGAGAAGTGTGGTGTCCACCTCCACGTATTCCATTTTCATATTTTTAATGATATTTTGGTAATATCATCGCGAAAATTCGAATATCAAATTCCTACAATGCCTATGGTGAACCTTGTCCCAATTTTGGCATTCGCATTCGCATGCTCAAAGATGCCGCCCTTCATTCCTTTATCATTATTTTTATTTTCTGTATAACGATGACGATTATTATGATTATCGTCGCAGCGTTCGACGGTATCCATACGCCCGGCGCTATTGAGTAAAGAAGAGGGTATGAATGGCTCGTGTCGTGAACGATGATGAGAATGATTGAGATGATGCTCGACGTAGAGGCGAGGAGTGTTCCAGCCGCCGCCGACGCAACATGGGCCTCGCTGCCATTCGGCGCGTTGTGCTTCCAGGATATTCCAAGAAATAATGAAAGAGGGGAACGCAACCTACACTCAAGCGAATGCAGGTTGCCTCTCGATACATCCGTTTTCGGAAAACGACGAGGAAAAAACGAACTCAACGATATCCACATCACGCCGCCCGCGCCTTGTGCTGTACAACCAACCAGAAGAGCAAGCGCTTCGGGATGATGAGAAGAATGCAAACCGAATAATTCAACATTGCTGAAGCGCGGAATTAAATTAAAATTTTTAGTTTCCTTGGCAGACGTTTTAACGAAATTACTTGCCACATACTAGCCACGATTCTCGCGGATAAATATTTTAATTTCAACTTCCCAAACTTTCCCACTGGAGAGCACTCTTAAAAATCCCAAAAAATAAAAGAAAGAGAATCCTCGCAGATTTCGTTAGACTCTAGACGGATAACCGTATCGTTGTCCACGTCTCAATATTCGGAGCTCTAAGGAGGGCTGAACAAATAAAAAGCAATTAAAGTTTTCTTTTACGTTTCCACGAGGACAGCCACCTCCCTCCCTTCCAGCCGTTTAGTGCTAAAATGTCTTTATCTTTCGTAAGATAAATTTCGTCCTCGCGGGAAACTTTTACGAGCTGGAGTTGGTCATGGACATAGCGATAGATCGAAACGTCCGAACGGTGATAAATTAATGAGACACATAATTCAATGGGAAAAACTACAATAATTGCCGTTTCCGGCCCCAGGCTCGGATATTATCCCGTAATCGTATAAAGTTTTACACCTGCCACCATCGTCTGTCAGTTGCAGACCACCCTTGGTTGCTTGCTCAAGCATGGAATCTGCAGGATGAAGTTTTGTAATGATTCCGGCAGTAAAAAAAGGCCGGGTAAATGAAACCGAGGTTATAAAAAACTACGACGATTTTACTAAAGGCGAGGGCAAATTTTCTAATCGAAGAATTTATCGCTGTGGCAGTGGCAGCGAGCGAATCCAAGCGTATAGCTAATGAAATCCCTCACCAGATGGATTCATAGATGAATGGAGTCCGTCGAAAGACTTTATTGTTTTAGTTTCATAAGGATTAACACCTTCGGCACCTTGAGAAAACGTATTAACGTATTAACCAAAGAAAGGATAACGTGGAAACTTTCCACTGGGCGCGCGTAACGAGCGAGGAACAGGTCTTAAGGTCTTTGCGACAATAAAAAAGTTTTCGTATTCAGTTCCAGTGGATTTGCACCCGACTTGCAGTTTTTCCAGCCGCGTTGCATTCGAAGTTGAAACGGCGTGAAAAACTTGATTAAACAACTATTCTTGCCGCAGCGCACGCCGCGTGGGTCTATTAGGTTTAGTGCGGAAAACTTGGGCCTCGTTTGTGGTTGCTCACCGGCGTGCTGATTATATTAAGCCCGTTTCGTTCGGTATTTTCGGAAAAAAAGTGTGTTTTAATGGAAGCTGAATGCATTGCTGGTAAATGCGGATTTTTAAATCATTGGTGAAGAGTACGCACCGCCGCCGTCGAGGCCGAAGCGTGGGATTAACTCGAATTGGAAAACTAAATCCCACAAAAACGGGCGAAATTGCGGGAAATGTTTTTATTTACCTGTCTCTGGACGTACGCTCGGCGTTATTACAGAATCAAATGCGATATTTTTTGGCTGCATGTCGCTTTTATTTATTTGGTTTTGGTGAATACTCGGCACAAAGCTCACAAATTGATTTTGGAAATTACGCAAATAAGAGACGGCCTAATATCACACTGTACAAACACGGTATGCCCGCCTGGTAGATCGGCCGTTAAAAGAAAATAAAAAAGGTTCGTATGGTGCGAAAAACATAAACAAAATGTGAAGTTATCGCACTTTGCGAACAAAACTTCCATGTGTCTGCTCATCTGCCATGGATGCCTGAGTTAATTATTGAATTATTTGTGCTGGGTTTCATCTCCAACTTTCCAGGTACCATTCAAAAATGAATAATTGTGCCTCCGGGTATGAGTGCGAGTGAATTAAATACCAAATGCGCATTGTTGTCATGCAGTTGGTTTGTCAACATTCATTTTGCTAGTTAGGAATGCAGGCGCTATGCAGCACCTCAGAATGGTACGAATTTCATCCATTCTTCACTCATTTTGTTCAGCGCCACGAGGAAATTGCCGACACGAGCATGGAATGCAACGCATGCCAAAACCTAAACACTATAATGCATTTTCCTGAAATTGTTTATGAGACTACGCTGAACGCTTCCTGTTTGAGTTGGAAATAAAGTGTGACAAGGCACTTCGTGTCTACAGCAAGTACCCGTAAGTTTGACGCACTCATGCCGGTAGTTGACGTGAAATTATCTCAAGAGTTGTGCATGCTCAAGTGTAGAAATGCGTGCATGGTGCAGGAAGGATACAACAAAACGTAAGAAAAATCGACGTCGCTGGAAAAACAAAACGAGGCGACGACTATATGGACACAATAAACAAGAATATTGAATGCAAGCACGCGAAGCGGAATTTGATCGACCGCTGAAGAGATGCTTGTGGAAAAAAGAGATGAATAAGAATTGGGAAATGAGAAAAGGTCGTCTCGACCACGCTACGGTTCTTTGCTTTTTAAATTTATGCCATTATTTTCAAGTTGACGTAGAAGATGCGCTACGGCGTATGCAGAGAGCAAGTTTTCCAGTTTCGCCCAATTTTCCTTTATTATAATGAGCACTCCGCAGCTTGTTGCCAAATATTCAATACATCAATCAATAACACTTGCGATATTTCTTCACTTAAGTACAGCGCCACGAATCGGAACAAACACAACGCTTGCAGTAAATCAGAAAACTTCATAAAAATGCTAATAAAAAGCTGAAACTAGCAAATTGTAATTTTTCACATTGCAGAGATGTCCGACGTCCGGAAGCCACGTGAAGACGGCGATATAAATGGGAAGTGTAAAACGATTCGCTCAGAATAAATATGTGCGACGAATGCGGAAATCTTAGCGCCTCGATATAAATTGTAAAACGTTTCCCAATTTTAAACCGAAATTTATGTTCCACGATGCGCGGTTATAAAATTTGTAACTAAATTTTGCAATTTCAGGCGAATTATCAGAACGCAGGCAGTGAGAGTTATTGATAACATCTGAAGAGTAATAAATATTATATATTCTAAAAAAGCGTGGGTTGCGCCGCTGCATCCCGTATGGTCTCCGCCGACTTTTCGCCCTTTTGCTGATATTTGCAAATGCACACTTTGCTTGGCTGGGCTACTTTAATGCCGCAAAGTTTAGATTTGTGTCGTTATATCCCCGATTAAAGATTAGAAATTTACCAAATTGCAAAGTTTTCTTATAGAATGAAGCTCGATAGACGACTAGGAAGTTTTTATCCGAACACGATCGCTCCAAGCGTATCATCGGAGAAAGTTTCAGCTAGTTTTACATCACAAAGTTTTTGTATTTATTTACAGTTCTCACATTCCTAGGTATGGTTAGCTGCTGATTCTCGGTAAACACGCGTGCTTCACGCCGCCGCCGCATGCATAATACATACCCGTTTGATTTATATAACTTTAAATTCGCAACTTCGGTAAGTTATTTGAAAAATTGAAAATTTCATCTCGTGCATGCACGTTGCAAGCTAGAAAGCGGCGAGTTTTAAAGATATTGGCACGTTATCGATTTAAACTTGTGCGTGGTGGACGGCGCACGCTAAGGGCAAAAGGCATCCGGCGGCGGCAAGAGGATATGCACGCCGTTTGCGGCTTTGATTGAAATGTATGGAAATCGCATCGTGGGTTGCATTGGCACCCAACACAAAGATGAAGATGGAAGGCACGCACAAACATCACACGATTGCTCCGCGGGAGGCGGGAAAAAAGACGCCAGACGCGCCGCAATCGTAAAGTAGATTCCTCCTCGCCCACCACGAAGAAATCGCCCCGTCCCGCGACGCATCTATGCATAGGAATAGGTGCGCAATACAGCACTTGCTATCGAGCAGGACAAGGACGCGGTAGCGGGCGAAGACACTGTTAGCAGAAGGGTAGCAACTACTTGAAATTTATGGCGACGCTTCGACTCCGTAATCACGACGTATAAAAAATCTATAGGTACGGAAAGGACGGTAACGACGGAGGATACAGGACAAACGCGCATGGCGATCCTGACTGCTGACTTCAAAATGTCGGGAAGTAGAGGACCAACGACCGAACGAGAGACATGACGTGATAGCGCATCGCCAATACTAATAAGTGCGCATTTACAAACACATAAAACTGGACGGGAAAACCTCGAAGAAATTTGCATGATAATGAAAAACATCAAGCATTCAGCAACGATTAATCATCACCAAGAAAGAATTCGATTAAAATCGAATCAACGTCATACAATTCAATCAGTTCTGGGAGCAGTATTCCAGAATTTCACTTCTGCAGATTGATGTCCTGATGGCACTACGGTCATCGGTCAGATTGGACCTAGCGATAGAAACAATTTCCGACAAATTCGGCGAAAAAATCTAATTTTATTCCAATCTCCCAATCTCTTTTTCGGCCGGAGTCCAGCACTCTTCCCGACTGCTTCTATTTATTGCCTTGACCTCGGGACGCAAGAGGCGGGAATCTAATAAGAAATCGTGGGCTTCATCTTCCTGGAGGGATTGACAGCATATGAAATTTGGATTAAATTATGACCCTGTCGTAACGCCACCCTGTGCAGCCGCCACTGTGTATATTGATACTTCGCCGACGCTACCAGAGTACTGAATCCCAGCGTAGAACAGTACTACGACTTCGGAAGTTATAGAGACTATAAAGTGCGATTTAGCTGAAACATAAGCGTGGGTTACATGGGAAAGGTGGCTTTGAATCCTGGCAAAGGCAATCAAATAATCAAAGGCGTATAATGTCGCGATTTACAACCGCTAATTAGCAAGATACCCTTGGAAACTTGCTTCGGATAGTAGTTAACACGATGGAACGAGAACAAGAGGATTGAATCTTGTCAATATCAAGCAGAATATTTGCTGTTTAAGAGGGCAATTTTCCCGACGCATCCACCAATTCGGAAAGCATTTTAATCCAATCTCGGTTTCCTTCTGTAATACCATCAAATGTGCTGGTGGGATCGCATGTATATAAATACTCGTTTTGTTTTTGGATGCCAAACCAAGATCCTGAGGTGGATGAAGGTGGATTGTATATTGTAACGACGATTAGCTTTGTGTATCTTAACGACTCCCAATTGGGTAATTGTTGCAGCGCGTAATCCAAGTTGAAGCACGTTTACTACCTATATTATAAACCTGCGCTGCAAGCCATCGCAACGACCGTCCAACCATTCCATCCGAAGCACATCAAACTATAAATATGACCTCTAGAAAGCACCGTTCAGAGGCATTAAAATTTATATATTTAATATATTCAACGATTTAACAGCTTAATTCGGAACTCAACGTTCTGGGGCGTTTCAAATCACATCCAGTTGTTTCCGGGATGGCTCGAGCATTGGGTCCTAAATAGAGAGTAAAAAGCACTCGACGCGAGCTTTTCGCCAAAAAAAAAAAGCGCGAGGAAAACAAACAATTTCGAATTTCCACGGGAATTATGCGAATGTGGAATAAGGACGATTATGCCACATGTGCAACGCCAATGTAGGATAGGCGCCGATGCGCGCCGATAGGCACACCCCGCGCCCACCAAACTAACCCCCACGTTAAATATATTTGACGCGTCGTTTATCGCTAACGGTTTCCGCATGATCATCGTGCTTGCTCACGCTTCCCTGGTGCAAGCGGGACGCATTCTCACTTACCATCCCTATGCGTTTAATACGAAGTACCAACTTCCTCCCGGTGGAGGAACATGTTGAATTTGTGTTTTTGGCATCGGGAGTGCACCGCGTGTGCCATGTACACAAGGAAATTGATTTCGCATTAAAAACGTTTCAGACTTACCGAAAACGAGAGCTTACAGAGGAACAGTCTAACACTAGTTGATTCCAGCTTCGGAAAGCTTTTAGCAACTCGCTTCTACTTTGTCATATTTACAAGTCGCAATAACATTAAACATTGAACTTTCAAAAAGGGTAAAGTTGAAAATTCATGCAAAATTTAAAATTGCACACAACATTTTCTCAATGTGATACTATAGTAAAACCATAAAGATAAACAATTTATTATGTATGGCCAGAATTGAAAAAGTTGATATTAAATATACCCATAGCACCTTTAAATCGTGTTGCAATTATATAAATCGACGAAACTGAAATTTGAGTATTTTGGCAATTAAACATATATAAATTCAACTCCAATATTTGCAATTCACTTATCGTAACGAGAAACAAACTTCAATATCTCAAAACACATTAATTGTGTGAAATCGACACAAATCGCTCGCAACCCTCCATAATATTCCCGTTCAACCCTGATCCAACCTGTCTTATCCCCAACCCCACCGTGCATTTATTGTAATTGTTCTATATACCTATATATAGAGCTTTTTTGTCGGGTCACGAAAAGTTCCACAAAAAAACTCCATGAAGAGTCTAGAAATTAAAATATATCATAAGAAATTCGTTTTATGAAAAAAGTGAAGAATGAATTTCATGAATCAAAATTTAGGTTCGATGAGTTCTTCAAATAAGTCATAAGTAGCCGTGTAATTTCCTTTGTAATTTATCCATTTCCCTCACGCGGATTCCATTTCAAATCCAGATATACATCGGTTGTGTAAATGTTGGCTTTATAGCCAAAAAAAGGTATGAGTTGCGAGATTGGCACGTATAATTAAATTAAAAATATTTGTCCCTCGCGCGTCGGTGGTTGGCGTTGCGTCGCAGTTTGTTTTGTTTATCACCGCGCATTGTGTCGCAGCGTCAACCGCGTCGGTTGCTTTTTAATTTGATTGCTTTGTTGTTTGATTAAATCAATTTTATATGAGCGAATGCACACAATGCGCGCACACGAGGCGCTTGATGAACGTAATATAATAAAGCTTCTTGTGTCGGTTTCCACTTAAAAGAAGCGCCATTGAACGTGCTAAATTCTGTTTGAAAATTATTGCTTTGAATACGCATATTACCACCCCCGACAATGGATCAAGACAGAAATTTAATGCCAAAAATTGTGAGATTTATGATGCGTTTGAGCTTCTTATGCATATTGCGCTTTGTGAAAATGCACCAAACACAATTTGCGCAATTGCCGGATAAAACACACAGCATGTGTATATCAATATGATGCGGCAATCTATGTAATGATGTAGTACGGGGACAGCGCAATTCGATGATAATTGAATAAAACTGCAGGTAATTAATTTTCTCGTGTCGCGCACGGTTCAGTGCGTAGTGTATACTCACTCTACACTAGCGTTTGTGCATTTGTAGCATCCTCTCCTATTATTTATCCCCATTGAGTGGCGCTCGCCCACGCGCTGTGCATATTTGTCGCGCCCCATTCGCAAATATTGAATAAATATGTAAATATACATGTTACATGTAAACGAACGCATGTGTAAACATGAGGCACGGACACCACGCGTGTTGGCACAAGGTACGCACGCGGATTAAATGCGGTTACGTCTATGCTGGCGGGGCGGGGGGAGGTGGCGGCGAGATAGACAAACCAAAAAAGGGTTGGTTTTCAATTTGCCTCATGTTGGTTTTGATTCATCCTGCAAAGTTGCTGCATCATCACCGTGAATGATGTTGCCAAAATGAGAAAACTCCGCGATGATGATGCAGTGGACTTTTTTGATCAACGCATAATGAACAAACATTAATTTACGTGGCTCTCAAAGGAGTTCTTCGGCTTGCAGCCACAACGTGCTGATTTGTGCACGCGATGATTTTAATGATGCATAAAGACCCTACCACTTCCGGCTACATTTTCGGATTGAATATTCGGCTAACCATGAAACTAACCATGCGCCTGTCCTTGTTACCGAAGATGGCTTTGTAATTTTTTGTAGCCGCCAGTTTTTAATTAGGCCGGCACAGACTGAGTCCGACACTAGAACAGGATGTCAGTGGACGCTTGTTTGCGACCGGCGGCGGCAGTGGCTGCTTTGCATGTGTCGATGAAAACGCCATTTGCTTTTAATGACTCCCTCAACGCGCTTAAACAATGGACCGGAGCTGCGTTTCGAAACGTTTGTTTTAAAACGGTTCGGCACGCTCGCCAAAGTGCCATGCTGACGAGCCTCGCCGACGCCGTCGGCACCATCATCTCCTTCTGCGTTATAATATAAAATAGTAATAATTACACTTTGCTAGATAATCTTCGTTGGAAGTGGCCAAAACTAGAGTTTGACTACTTACTCCGCTATACGACATGGAAATACTATTGTCGTGCAACTTGACTAAAACTTTTATTGGCTCGGTAAGTTTCATACAAACAAGATGCCCGCTGAAAGTTTCCACTTTAACTACACATTTTACCGTCGCTCTTATTTCCACCCTTTTGCCACAAGTGTGTTCTACGCTTAAACAGATGGCGTAAGTGAAAAATAACTCCAACCCTTTTCCAGTGTGAGGGGAGCCTTAAACCGTTGGGGTCACTTTATATTTCACCTTTATATTATATTTAAACTTGGTTAATGAGCGGCCGTAGGTATCCTCAACAGCAGAGGCCTTTACAGCGGCAGTGCTGGAAATTATCCTTTTTCTGTAACATTATATCGCAATATGAACGCAGCAGTTAAGCTCCGGCGTGGAACTCGGCAAGTATGCAGCGTCGTATATAAGGATATATTTGCAGGGATGTAGTCGAGTCAAGGACTTGGACTCAAACGACACCGGGTTGCAATGGGACGAGGAGAGCAGGCGATTAGCAGAGTGGAAAGTGAAATGCAATACACTGGAAAAACGAGCAAAGTAAAAATTCTAAAATTACATTTTGGTCTTATTTTAATTCTGAATTAATAAAAAGTAAATAACGACGCGGAGATATGCTTGCTTATTACTACTTCATAATTCCTGAATTACAAGAACATCAATAATGCTATAGAAAGCATTATAGATATCCTAATATGCAACCGACAATCATAAAAGGGCGAAGAAACCTACGAATTTACCAGTAGAAAATAAAAGCTGTTCACAATTTTTCAAATGCCACGAGAAGGTGACGAAAAGTAATTTCTAACCTAACAAAATATCCTCAAAATCAAAGATATCACTGAAATTCTATTTGATGCCCAATGTTGCTGGCCACTGATCCAAATTATACGATTCTAACAAATACTTCCTTTTTACATACTTGTAAAATTTCCTTCAATTAGATTCGCACCAAGGAGAAAAATTCTATCGACTTTTTGAGCCATACATTTCTAATTGAAGAAAAGAACACTAAAAACGAAACCTTTATCAATTTAGGGTCGACAATCCACAGAAACGCTTGGAGGTCTGCGGTCTGTTCGAAGACAACTGCGGCACTTGGTTAATTTCGCAATTAATGGCCTGTAATAATGGCACCTGATGCCTCTCCATTTATCTCATTAGCAAAAGCATTCATCAACTGTACTATGGGCAGCCAGAAATTATCCAAATTGCCTAATAGCTTAATTGATTAATTATACTTTTTACACCACTTTAGCACCACTTTTTATTTATCCCGGAAAGAGTGAAATAAACGGCGAGATAAATAGTTTTCAATTTACGCTCGTGCGTGTACACAAAAGCACTCGGAGCACTCCAGAAGATCGTTTGAAGGGTAGATTGATGCAGGTGATAAACGCGGGAATGAAGTAGTCGCAAGTCGCAGAAAACGCATTTGGATATTTAAGGAAATACGATTGGTGGCACGCTGGCACTGGTGTTGGAGGAAATAATAGAAATAGAAATTGCACTGCGCTGGTTCATCTTGATAACTCGCCTATTTTCCATTTGCGTCGAGAAACTTTTCAGCCAGTTTTAAATCAAATTCGTCGGTGGAGCGGATATAAATGATACCCGTGTCCTCATTTCCCTGGCGCGGGGGGGGCTTGAAAAATGTTTAATATTATTTTAATACGGTCAAGCGCCAGTTATTAATACGGAAAGTTGGGCATAATTTATCATCGTGTGCAGGGAGTTAAGCGACGGGAAAAACGGACGCGGTGCCAAAAAGTCATCATTCACGATGTGACACTCTCCGAAAGGATAATATCGAAGCGTCGAGGGAGCAGGCGGCTTTCCAAAGTTAGAGCAACGCGAAGATATGAGTTTCTTGTCCTTCGTGCAGGACGCAGGCTGTGCAGTTGTGATATTAATCAACGTTTTTAGGCCAGTGTAAGTGTGCGCCGGGTAGGACTTGGTCAGTGTTGATGTTGGAGTCCCACAATCGCAAAGTTGGGAAGTAAATTATCCCGACAAAGGAGATACAAAGGCGACGACGTTAAATAAACAATCTGATTAAAGAGTTATGCGATGCCGGCGTGTAAAAATGCGTGGATGGAAATGCAAGTGCGCAGCGAAGATAAACGACCATATGCAAGCAAAGCTTTGTTGTTGCAAATGAAGCTTTTGTACAAACATACGTTGGCCGTTAACTCCCGCGTTGATGTTTACACTCGCGTAATAAATAACAAGCTGCAAAGAGTAAAAGGTAGGCGTTGCTAATGTCTTTATACGCCGACCGCTTCGGCGAAAAAAGAACAACAAATCCCTTAAAAGAACCTTTTGCACGTACGTAATCAACGAGCTTACTTGCACACATTGGACTAAAAGACATTTTAGCACAAAGCCACCTTTTGCAGCGGTTTTGCTCTTTCGTGTTTCACTTTGCCGCGAGGCGTGCGATTACAGCTTGTTTCCGCGATACGACACACTTTCGTCAATTCCGAGGACACTCCGCCCGCGATTTACATTACGTGTATTCCGATTTGGTTCATCCCAGTGAATGAATCCCGTTTACGAGCGAAACCTTTATGTACTGCGCTTTATGTTTTTGCGCCTCTTTGCGTCGCGTGCAGTTGGAAGCTACTTAAGAAGTAAATGCCTTATTGATGGTCGGCACAATCTCGCTGCGTCCGAATACGCGCCGCAATGGCAAGTGACTAAGGAGAGAAAAGCCCTTAGTCCTTTTTCGTCTCGCGCAAGTAGTGGCAGCCACTAAAGTACCAGCACCCATTTTATCCTTTACTTTACAAGCTCCAGCAGCTCAAGCACCACGGCAAATGCGACACGCGTTCGTGAGACTGAAGGCGGAGGCGCCTCGAACAAGGAGCACGGCTACAAGCACTTCAAGTTCGGAAGCGCCTCCACCACGGCCGCTCGACGCGCTCCGTCGAGACGTGAAACAAAATAAAAAGGGAATAATGGTAAAGCGCGAGAGCGACTGCGAGTACCATTCATACATACGCTCGCTATTCACAGGACTGCTTTTATTTACGCACGTTGTAAGGAGTGAGTAATGAAAAGTAGTGAGATGTAGTCGACGAGGGTGTCGCGGGTTGACTTGTGGCACTTTAGGATTTTTTGTCTAAGTTCAAATTGCAATGCTGTGAAGAGTGTTAATTTGAAAAAGTCATTTCTCTCCCTCTTAATCACTACTTAATTTGTCCTAATCATTGATTGTGCAAAAGCTGGTTCATGGAAACACTAGAAAATATATTTGCAGTTTGCAACGTTCGCTCCATCAAATATAAGGCTCAAGCCATTGTAGTGTCAAAATCTGCCTGAATCTCGGTCAACATAATTTCCAAACAAGTTTGGAACACTGATAGAACAATAATTGCACAACCCATTAGTCAAAGTATTAGATTTCAATTGTAATTTAATGAAGTACATGCTTTAGTGATCAACATTTTTTTAAGAAAATGGACTAATATTGATTAAACCTTTTTATTTCTTGAGCCAAGTAAGATTTTCAAGCAAATTGATGAATAACTGTTGTAGTTTTTGGTGTCCTGCCATCATTTTTATCATTCCTTTTTTTATCCAACGACCAAGGATCATGGTGGCGTTGTTATAGAAGCAATAACAATAATTCACCCGACTGGAGGTTTCATTCACCGGTTTTCGTCGCTGTCTTTTTCTAATACTTTTAACTTGCATCAAGTGTGCACTTGGCCGAAATAGAGCGATGAAAAAATAACGAAAAAATGAAGCGAAAACACATAACGGCTGCTCGCTAGACGACACGCCAAGGCTGAGCAAATAAATTCCATATATTATATAGATTCCGCATTTTCCATCAACGAAAATTCCATTCTTCCGCCTCGAAGTACGCAGAAACAAAATAATTCAATAAATTACAGCGCGCGGCGCTGATTTCTCTATCACTTCATTAGTTTCCCAATATCATCCTCCTTCATTATTTACTATTTTATCACGATGAAATTGGTGCCAAGACTAGCACAAAGTACAGCGATAAAAACGTGTAAAAAGCAAGGATAAATTGTTTAAATAAAGCGAGCACCAAGATTCGCCAAGAAACAACTCACTTACAAGAAAAATCTTGACGTAAAACTTTCCTAAGCTACGCTAAAAGCGTTTCCGAGCAAAAAGCTGAGAGAAAAAATCCTTGCCGGGAGAAAACCTGGACGAAGAGGGTGTAGTTAACGACTGGCCATCGTTTATTCCTTTACATTTAGAACAACAATGAACCTCAATGATTTCCCCAACATTTGTCTTTTTTGTGCTCTTTTGTTTTCGTCAATGGTTTATCTCGCGCCTGACCGCACCCCCGCGAAAGCAAAGCGGCTACTCTGGAAAAAAAAACTATCAGAAACTTCAAGTTAGAATGCGAAATTAAGTAATTTATGCGGCGTCGTCACTGGCCCGCTACAGCGAATTAATGCCCTTTATGTTCCTGCGCGAGTTATACGTTTAATAAAACCTCGTTGATAAAACGCCGGAAAAAACCGGCGCACACGCCAAGCGGAGTTAATTTTCCAGCAAAAAACCGCTGGTATAAACCGGCTCGACAACGCGAGCCAAACTTACGACACTTTCAGATATGTTTTATTATTAACGCGACGCTGTTTAATGTTTAATTTCGTATTTTTGACGCGTCGGAATTTTTCAAGCGAGCTTTTTATTTTTTTTACGCCAAGCAATGGTATAATAAAATTAAAAAGTGTACAATAAAACGCGGAGAAATCTTCCGAACAACAGGACAATAAAATTTCACACACACAAAACGATTAGAAAAATGCGTTGAATGTATAATTGGAAATGTTGGTGAAAAACCTTTGGATTCGAACTTTGTGTATCTTTTACAATCGCAATTCTGTTCGTTTTCACCTTGAAACATGTATTCACAGTGACATTTCCAAAGCGTGATTGATAAAAAAAAGACGGAAAATTATGTGATTCTTCTAGATTCTTCGATTTAAATAAAATTTTGTAGTTACAAATAATAATTAAGTCCAAAATTCCACAAACAACTTCATATCGCTTACATAAGACACAATACCTGAATTTCTAGATTTGCCAAGTCCGAAAAGAAGCAAACATTTTTGACCCTAAATCCATTCCGATGATAATTATATTCCACTATGAAACCACTGTTATTGTGTCCCAACTTACCCTTACGTCCCTAAGCCACTTCTTCCATTCAAAAAATGTTTATTTTATTCGGAAGTTTTAACCACTAATCGTTATTTATTGTTAATTGGCCTTAAGAGCAAACGCGATATGCAGTGGGCTACAGCAAGACGAATCCAAGTTGGGGTAATTTTATACGGAATGTTATTGTGGTCGTATTCTTTCTTCCTAATTGCATTTTACTACCAAACGGCATTGCCCAGATGAAGTAGTTCCAATTGCCCTGCCCGCTCAAAGATGGGTATTATTTACACTCATCGGGGTAAAGCACACCCCTAACACGAGCAATCTTTACTGCCTGCCCCCGCCAACTGCTTGAGCTTAAATTGTAGCAGAAGTTACACCAAGGAGAATCCTAGGAAAATACCTTTGGGTTTGTCTTCCGTCTGGCGTGGCGTCGATGCCGAAATTCCCATTCTTGGCCTCGTCGGAGAACGCCTTAGACCGGGAGACATCGAGAGGGGTGCATAGAATATGTCTTGAATTTCTACGCCGAAAGTACCACCCACGACATTACACAATAACAATAGTAGACAATAGATGCCAATTCAGTTCGTGATTGTCATTCCTGGATTGGAATCGAGCGGTTTCCGGCTGGAAAAATCACAATCCACGACATCGGAAAGCCCAGCTTTAGCAAATCAACACGAGCCATTAGCCGCTAATCAACTGATTGTTATTGGTGTCGTTGGTGGTCGTTTAGGGGCATTAACAAACCAAAAATTGATGTGCCGAGCCTTTCTCCATAATGCACTTTTATCGTTCAATCAACTTATTTATTGCGCTTATTTATTACGCTCTTAATCGTCGCTATTATACAATCCGCAGTTCGTGCAATGCGCATCGGCCGCCAAATGGAATCAATCAATTTTCTCTTTAATTAACTTTTATTGGCATCCGGTTCGTGGCGTGCCGCGGCTCGCGATCGTTAATAATAATTTTTATCTCGTTGCTTTTGTTGGATGGCGGCGCGGTGGGTTTTTCAACGCATCGCGTTTGCAACGTCCGGTTACGATTGCGATTAATTCGTCCAAACGGGGCATGTGTTTGATTACGGACATTACTTACCCGCCCCGTGGTTGTGCGGCAGCCACGTCTGGCCGTCCGGGACCTCTTCTATCAATCGGCAATGTTAAATAAATCAAAATCGCACTGGACACCACCAAACGCACGCGTGCGTATAATTCTTGTACCGCACAGCGCCGGACGCCAGAGGCCGTAAATCTCGATTCGATTTTACTAACAACAACAAACTGTACGTCGCGAATTCCAACCCCCCTTGTGTCCACCGTCGAAACTATACTACAGCGTAAAAACTCAAACATTTTTAGCGTACAGGGAAAGATAAAAGTAATATTCACAAAATGGGCCACATGGTTCCGAAATAATTCAGAGTTGAAGTATTGAAAAAACTGAATTTGATACTTTTTTACCTTCCCCCTTCCGCCCTGCGTAATTCTAAAGGTTATAACTACACAGTAACCCACAGTAGCTACAGAAGACCACCTTATTTATTTATTTGGGACCTATAGTTTAGTAGTAATTCAGAAGTTGAGAAGTTGTGGGTACCCATGAATTCGAAAACATTCCAAGTTAAAAATGTTCCAAATGTAATTTTATAAATTCCTAGGTCCGAAGCCAGGTGAAGAAATGTCCAGTTTGTAATAAACTGAAAACGAGCAACGAGATGGGTCTCGCCGTAGTGCACAGGACACCAGCCAAGACCCAGCCAGGCAACAGTCGGGGGGCGGGAGCAGAGATGCCATGTGCCTTCGAGGGCCCATGGCATTATTGGATTACCGTGTCGTGGCGGTGATGAAGAGGGCGCGCCTCGACTTCACGCACACATGCCGAACCCATGCATCGCAATGCGTTTTATGCCCAGCTCCAACGTGTGCTTGTGAAGTGCCACACATTGAGCAGCTCTAGCTCCCCCTTTTCGCGCACATGGATACACTCCTGCTGCATAACTCTCGCCCGCTTCACACCTAGCCTAAACCTCACGTTTAACGCTGGAAGCTCTTTATCCTCCGTCGAGCGGCAGAGGCTCCCCAAACATTCAACCTGCCTGAACGTCGGCAATGCTTGCGATGGTGGAGGATTCCGGAAACCACGCTGTAGCGAGTTTTCGAGTGTTTGCCGGTAAACCCTGCGAAAAGCATCCGGATGGGAATTGATGCGCGTCGCGAACGCGTAACTGTGTATAACTTGCGTGTCAAGCACACAAAAAATAAACTTTCTACCAACGATTTAGCTTGTAGCGGATTGCCACGATATCCTCGGGCAGAGTGAATGGTGTGAAGATGGTCCTGAGTGGGTCGAGCCACGAGAACATCAGCGACATCAGGTTACAGGCAATTTCCAGTTGCAACGGTGTAAAATGAAACAATTTATGTAACGAAAATCGCGCGTGGTGAAAAACCAGTCGGAACTAATGTCCGCTTTACGACGGGAATAAAACGCCCATAAATTTTACACCAGGCACACCGTCAACGTCGCCCATCACATCTGGACAGTGATGTGATGGAAGGTGTAAATAAAATTTCGTCCTGCGTCAGCTGCTTTTTCAATTTCCTTCGATAATCGCCTCGGCACCCGGGCGTTTAATTTAACGCCGCTTTTACATCTTCCCGAAACGAAATGCCTTTTCGTTGAGTTTGGAGACCATTGTACGTCACGGCGGTGAAAAATCCGCGCTGATCGGAACCGCGACAAACAGATTTATATCGGCGGCATTAAGCGACTACCTAACGAGTACCATCAGCAGGACTAATGCACTGTTAATGAACTTGAATTCGTTCGCCTTAGGTGGCTTAGTGGTTTTTCATCGCAGTCGCTTAACTCGACGACTGCTTCGATTCGATTTACGTCGTCTGCGCGCCTTGAGAAAACGAATCGCCTGCAAATCGAAAAGCTCGCTCAAACTGCTATCGTTCAATTCTGACACGTAATGAAGCCTGCCGCGGGGATGAAACAGGAAATAGTTGGTAATACAATAAGGAAAAGAGTTGATCCGCAATTTCCGATCACGTTGATGCGCATTAGCCTGCAATTAGCTTTGATTATCTTTTAATAATCTTTGATTATCCGCTTGCTAAGTGAGCGCTCATTAAAAACCTCATTAATTTCAAATTTGCGATCGGCTCTCATAATTTATTTCATCAAAATCATCAACAGCAAGAAGGCATAAAAAAAGATTGAATCAAGAAGATAAATGAAGCAAAATAAAATAATCGTACGGCTCCACCTACAAATATTTCACCGGAAACAAAGGAGTTTTGCAAATTCTCGCAAATAAGATTAGGCAAGATTAGATAGAATAAGTGGGAGAATAAGTTGAGGGCATCAGGACTTCCAGGGCGTGTAAGATTCGTACTCGCTATGGCATTTATACAAACGAGAAAACTTTCGAGAGTTTGTTCCGCCTTCGCTGTCGTAAGCCGTGTGTGCGATATTTTTTTTTGCGACGTTACGTAGTCGCGGCACGTCTGCCCCCGACTGCAGCCTCCGCACGAGAGCGCCGGACGAGAGTATGTACTAACTGCGTAACTTTCTCTCCTGGACTGATATTGCCGCAAATCAAAAGAAATGCGACAAAAAAAAACCAGCGTATTTTTAACTCGTGTGGAGGTGCCGTACTATGGCATACCGCTTCGCACAACGACACGATTCCAAGACCTTTCCGCACGACGAGACAGGAAGAAATGTCTTATTTTCGCAATCGGTTGTAATTTCCTGCAGCTTTTTTTTACCTCAGACCCCAAGGAGGAAAGTTCGAGCTCACACGTCACCTTCTGTTATGGTCAGACTGTTCTCGGAATCAGTGTAGAACTCACCTAGAATGAGAGGAAGCAAAGTATAATAATGTGTCAATCAAGAAATTAACATCCCCCACAAAATGGACATCACAAATGCTGGCTAATGAAATATTCGTGTTTGCAATCAACCTCCACGCACGCCCAACAAAAACAGTCAACACTGGATGTTGCAAAACAGGGATGGATTGCTGAAAATGCAATGGTGCATTTCATAAAATTGCAGGTATCGACTGGATTGAGTGGGCGAATGTTGAGGGTGCATTTATAATTCGTTTTTAGCCCAACTCAGCCGTCCTGCTTTGTTGTAAATAATTAAACGGCAATAAAAGCATCCGCATCCAGTCCTACTACTGAGGCAAAACAATGCCTCCCCTTATGCGACGTTCATAAAACGCTTTTTCGCGTTCCGAATTCTTGACTGCGCCTTGCCAATGAAGACTGAAGCTTGACGCCAAGCAACTAGACGGGAAGTCGTTGCGCGTCGCGTCAAACACATTTCGAGACACTTTGCAGCAAATAACAATAACTGAAACAATAGTGAACACGAAATAAAATAACAAAAGCTCTAACACACACGTATCCACTGCATGCAAGTGAAATTGACTCCCTTTTTTTGACAAATTCCCTATTGAAATAAATAATCCCTCGAAACATGTGCAACATTTTGTGTCTTTTTTTGGCAAAAAGCACACTAATGCATGCGGCACTTGCACAGTATGCCATCGAGTGCGATCAATTTTCGTTCGGACTTTTTGCCCGTCGCACCAACGTATGCGGAAAGGATCCTGCGAGTTATGTAACAAACAAAAATTGATATTAATCAGGATTACATCTAGCTTTACTGACGCAACAAGCGTTCGGAAAACATAGCGGATTACATTTAATATTATTTTTGCGTTTGATATTTCGTATTTTGTTTTAATTCCCGCGGAACGAGCTTCAGCTTACAGAGTTCAATTTCAGCACAAAGCTGCCTTTGCAATCCATGCGGCCGAAACCGGCGTATATTTTAATTACAGCTTGATAAATCGTTCAATAATGAACATTTTACGTGGCACGTGCTTGATAAACATTTAATTTAGCCTACTGAAAATACTGATTATTTAGAGTGCTCTTAAATTTAAAAATTTAAACAGGAATTGATTTCGCGCCTGACGAACGAGCATAAAAATAAAAACATTGAATTTGCGCAGATATGGATGATCCACTTCGGTGAGGTTGCGACTGGGCTGGAATTGTTAGATGAGATGTTGCAACATCATCATTATTCTTCAGGTCGCAGCAGCCGTTTTCTAGTCTTCATTGTCAGGCGAATGCACGAGTGCCATCCGACATGTGCGCATTTTGGGCATTTGCTTCTTTAGCATTTTTCATTTTTATGTCGCGAATGCATCAACGTACGTTGCTGCCGGAATAAAATACAGAACGCATGGGGAATCGTCCTCAACGCCAGCGCATCCGGCACGCATGCCTCCGCCTTCACCATCGTTTCTCGTTAAAGTGAAGGTAAGCCATCCTTGGTGCAGGAAAGTTGAGAATAAATCCAGGACGACACAATGGCGTAATAAATGCAGTTGGAAAACTACCGCATAAACGCCAGCATAAAAGGTGATTATTACGCTGCGACGCGAATGCGACAATCGTGAGCTAATGCGATTTCGATTGGATACGCGCCAGCGGATTGAAAAATCGAGCCGAAGGCGGCCGTGCCGCCCTCCGGATATCGATGGGCAATAATAATAATATGACGGTGAGTTGCGCTCCATGCACTCGCTACCAGGTTATAAAAAGCTCAATCGCAAAGTGCGGGATTAAAGTAGCCTACATTGAGTCATTCTGTCATTACTGAGCACTATATAACGGTGCATGACTGACGGCAGTTGCGAGCTTTGTGTACTTTGTGTTGGAGCTTTTATTTAACGGCTGTTGTAATGTACATCACTTGGGCCCGCGGTACACCAGATCGGGATAAAAAGAATTATTGTCTGACTTCGGACACCATGAGGCTTAGATTAAATTTAGGTTGAGATTTTGAAAAAAAATAGTTTAAATAATCTTTGACTAATTGGAAACTATCTATTATTCTGCAGCACAAAGAAAGGTTACTTTCAAAATTGTAGAATTAATGAGATACATCAAAAATAATCATTTTTGAATTCGCTCTTTGGACTCCTATACAAATCTCTTGAGTCAAAAATCAGACATTTCTGATAAACTTTTGGTTCCCAAGAAAAGAGTTGAGATAATACAATACAGCAGCTAATATTTAAAAAGTTCAAATTACACATTTTTCACATCCAGTAGGCGTAAATTTGATTCACTAAAAATCGAAGTCATAACTACGGTTTTCCTACTGCACGAGTATCTTTTGTGTCAATCTCATGGCTTGAAAACTTTCGACATCATCCCAGAGACGAAGTGTATGCAGTTTAAAGTTACGCTTGTTCTTGGCATTCATAATAAAGTTCATTCACGTTGCAAATTGCATTTGCGGCTGCAATGTCGAGCGCGCGACATGCCTGTTCGAATTATATTAGCGGTGTGACTGTGTGATGGGACCGCAAGCGGTGGGTAATCAGTCTAATCGAGTCGCGCCGGCTCTGAAGGAGATGCACTTGCTCCAGTTACCGCCAACCTCCATACGCAGCAGCCGGCTTTGTTCGGTGGTGGTTCAGCTGTTGCCAGTACATTTGTTTGCGTCGCAATCGGTTAAGTGAAATAGACGGCTTTGCGATACATAACCGAGCGCAAACAGCAAACAAGAGACTTCTCGTGCCTGCCATCCTCGACCTAGGTGCTTGAAGAGCACGAATTCCAATACCGGGAAGACCTAGCAATTTGCAATTATTCCCATTTGCACAGTTGCAAATGAGGTGATCATTACTAGTGCTCTCAAATCAAATGCTACATATCAAAGTCACAATTCCGTTTCACTCCCGAGATTTATGGTTAGACTTCACAAGTGCAAATCAAGGTTTTTGCATGGAAGATATGCCGCACTACTCAAAGAGTAATAATTTATTTATGGAATTTCCAGTTAAAGGGGTGCACTTCCACGCGGTTTGTTTCTGACTCCTCATTCAGTTAACAGTTCATCCCGGTGGGCGCCTGGGGTAGCCAAATACCGCTTCTGGAATGGAAGGAAGTGAAGTGGCAGCTGATACACCGCGCGCGTTGCCGAATATCATGACAAAGATGCTCGGGATTTGACACGTGACGCTTTCCTTTTGTTAATTATAAATGCGACTTGATTAAGATTAAGTGTATTAGGGGTCTTTTTGGTCGGTTTGGTCGCTTCCTTTGTCTGCCAGCCAAGCGTCAACTCAATCACCACTCTTCTCCACCAAGAATAAAAAATTAATAAAACTACCAAGAGAAATTGTGTGTGAAATCTTGAAAAATCTCAAGTCGCTAGAATCGAATGCGTCGTAAAAGCAAAGAATCTGCTTTGCTGTTTTTCGCTACTTTTGGTTATCCAGGCTCATGTATAAGAAATGATTGTGACGAGGAGTGGTGGATGCGTATAAATGCGTTTCTTCAATTGACTTTTCCGCGACGCACCCTTCGTACCGCCCCACACGTATAAATGTTCCCTTAAGGGAATCACGCAGTGCCAGCAGTCAATCTCGCTGACCTGTAATAAATTTGGCGAATGCTGAAGAACACCCGGAAGGTATGTCGCTGTCTTCAATTGCATTGCACACTTGCAGCTGCTAGCAAACGGGGGGACTTGTTGTAATCCAGAAAATGCACCCCTTGAAAGATGGCACAATCCAAATTAAACATTTACTTTGCTCTCTGAAGTTGTCTTTTTGTGGCGGAGGTTGTGGTGTTACATAGACAAACATCAACAGAACTAGGATTTTAAGGAATGTTCGGACTATTCAATAAATTAAAAATATTACTTTTAACTGGCATCTATTTTTAAAAATGCTTGTATCATCACTAAATCCCTAAAAAAACTTCTAAATTTGCAACAATACTCTTAGCGAGCAGGTTGCAAAACGCAAACCCATAAAAGAATCTAACACTGGCCATAAAAAAACAGAAGCAAAGATAAAGCTCCCAAAATGAGCGCGGATATTCATCGCATGAATACGTAGAGGACACGCCGCCGCCGACATAACGTTATGATAAGTCGGTGTCATAGGCCAAACGCGGCGGCGCGGACCGTTAAAAAATTGCCACTTTTATCGCCGCACATACCCCGCGCACACACATGTGACATGTAACCCTCGCAAGACGCAAACGCGCCAGTAAAAAATCATCCCGATTTATCAACATTGCAGTGCACAATTTTTCCACTCGGTTGAGCGCCCCGCTCAGTCAATCCACTTGTCCATACGAGCGGCACTAACAGCATCAAGCCACCACCACTAGTCCAACAAGCGGAGATCAAGCGGGCAAAAAAAAAAAACAGCAAAACACGCCGCAACTACAAAGCCTAACCAACTACAAACAGAAAAAAATGTTAGACCAGTAGAGTCCTGCTGAATTAAACTGTCTCCTCGAAGGGTACTGCTTAAGCGACAGTAATATTTCACTCGTCTTGTTGACAATACAATAATCGTCGAGGACGCTTAATGGGCAGACTGAGGTGATAATTTACCTCTTCGCTGACGAGAAGACCACAAATCATTACATTATATTAATACAAGTAATAATGGTCATGTCTATGCGGTGATTGTATGCGGAATAGATATATCAACCGCCCCTAATAACCGCAGTCCTTTATGAGACGTCCTCGCACACATCCTTGTCGTAGTTCTCGCATTGCCCACCCGCCATCGCGTCCATAATGTCTATTAATATGATATTACGACGCTAATAATACGTGCGTCCAATTCACGACAATGCCGTCTCTGCTTGGCGCCGCAGAATTGGCCGCAGTTGGACGAGTTTAGTTTGTGATTACTCGACTCAAAACACACTCGGAACCCATTCAAAGTCTGGATGGCAAATGAGGGCTTAGTTCTCGTAGTTCTTAGGTAACGGGCATGAGCAATATGCGGGAGCTGGGCGAAGCACTAAGGACCAAAGATGAAGACCAAGCATGAGTGTGGCCGAAGCAAAGACTACCTCAATGGACGCGGTGCTATTGTGCTGTTTGTGCGACCAAACCAGACGCCAATATTCCAATCGGAAGTCCAATTAGCCAATGGGACATATCCAATGCGACTGAAGGCATTCATGCTTTTGAAGTAGTTGTGAATAAATGTATTGCAGGACTAATGCTATTCAGGGAATTTGAAATAAAATTAGTTGTAGGGAGTTGATTTTACGTCTGGACCATCGATAATCAAAGAAGCCCAGGTTAGAATTCTGCATTTTTGTAACGAATGACTTTCTATGATGGCAGTAGACTCTAAGACCTCCTCCATCAATAAAAAGTAATTTCTAACACATGTTTTCCAATTTAAGTACGTTTCCTTTTGGTCTGGTATCAATTTACTTGAAAATTCGGACATCCTTTTGGAGAAGTTTCAATGCAATTGCATTCCTAAACCAGATCCAAACCTGCTTCCTAAGTACTCCAAATGTAGCTTGTACATTAGGCAATTACAACAAATCAAGCAACAAGAAGCTGGATTAGAGCCATCTTAGGTCGCCTTGCCAAAGACTCAAGACTCGTGCAACATGAAGCAGTTAGGACTCGTACACGATAGATGTAGAAATAGAAGTGATTTATCACTTTCTCTATTCCCGTTTGACAACGAAAAGGAAAAGTAATGAAGGCAGCGATGAATAAGCGAACGAGTGAATGATAGGCGAGCGACGCGCCGCCGCCTCCGTCGTGCACGCATCGGTCGAGATTGCCATGCGGGCAAATTAGTAAATTAGACGTCTCAGACGTCCAAACCTAATCGCTCCGTGCACAATCCTGTCGAAACTTTTTGCCTCGTTTCCACATCACGTGATTGATCTGCCCAGAACGGACACAACAGGGTCTCGTCAAGAAGGTAATTGATATTTAACACTTTTCCGCCTTTCAGAAGTCGAGGCAACTTAAGGTGAGGAAGTCCCCAATACTCTTTTCGCATGTTCCTCACCCAATAACTATAAACGCCTCGATGTTCGCGGTGGGTTTCTTTCAGCCAGCCAAGTTCATATCAATGTAATTATCTCGAGCGTTGGGTTATCCAGCTCATGTCCATTCCATTCCGAATTGCAGTGCTCACGTGTGCGCATATTAATAAGTCATGTAAGGTGAAATGTGACCGAGGCGGAATGAAGAATGGATGGGTCGTAAGTACTGCCGTGTTTTGCGGTTTTGGTTACGGTTCGCTAGGTATAGTATTTATCGTTTCAGCGCGTTCTGCGTTGTTTATTGCTTTGCGCCCCCTGAGCGTTTGGCAATGCATTCGCCGCCGTTGGGAAGTGTATCGTCGCGATTGGTTGTTTAAAGCGTACTTATTCGTTGCGCTTTAAAGAGAGTTAATGGTCATTAAACTGAGTGACTATTTATTTTCAATGTGCCTGCAGCGCCGCCACATTCGTAACTTACCTTTATTCCGGACGGGAAATGCGCGTTCTTTCCGTAATCACAATCGGTGATTTGTTTACGTTAATTTATTGCTCCGTGTGGTGTTTTCGGTGCAAACAGCACATTTTTAACGTTCCACTGCAATAATGAAAATCGTATTACCTCAAACTACGAATTTCATTTAGGTTGGGTTTTTAGTATTTGGTAAACAACCCATTTAGCTGTTTACACCAATTTTAGTAGAACACAAATCATTTAAAATAATCAAAAATTTGTGGAATTTTAGAATCACCTCAATTGAATTTTTTGTAAATGTGAAAGTAGAAAATCATCATAACCTTAGTAATTTGATGTTAGTAATCTCGAAACAAGCCCAGAATCGATATTTATTTAAATCATGACCTCCCCGCTAGCAGACAGTTTAGGAAGAACGTAAAAAGTATTCTAATCCAAGAAATTATTTAAAAATCCAAAAAATTAAAAATGTTCCTTTCATAGTGATCCATCTTATAACTCTGTAAGTACTATATATTTGGTATCCAATATTTATTTTCTTTTATTATGTTCATGAATTCTTCACCAACCTTAAGATTTTCGACAAATTAATAACATAATAAGTTTAACAAGACTTAGATCTGTAACTGAACTAAGAACATTGTAAGAAAAGGTAGAAAATCCTTTGCCCAGTGTACCAGATCCCAATTACAATTAAGTAAAAGCAAAGTACGAGGAACTAGCAAAAGTGCATTAAACGCAATTAAAAGGATTAAGATTTGAAAATCGAAGTCTGGCCGTCTAGTTGCCGCCAACGTCGGCGAAGTGCGGCACAAAACGCGTTCATACTTTCTAGCCAACACGGTGGCATTTTTCTCCTTCTTTGTAATGCCGCGCGCGTTTTAACTCGTTTAGCAAATGATACAATTAGTGCGAGTGTAATTAGCATTATTACTTCCCTCATTGCGTTATTGCCCGTATCGCAGACTCCGGCGCGCGAGAGCACTCCGCCCGCGCCGTCGTCAATTACGGATATTACAATTATGATATTAATTAAAGTCGTTTACCCCATACGCCTCCAATTTCGGACGTGCGGCCTGGCGTGCCAAATTCGACATTTTTATTTTCACCGCGGCAGTCTGTTTGCGCTAATCGCCAGCGGCATGGCGGATTCGTTAAGTTTAATTCTTGCGTTTTAATGACACCAGTGCGTTCATCAAAAGCTATTAATTTAACGCGCGCAAAGATGCTGCTCGCTGAAGCAGGAAGAAGTGTGGTATTAAGTGATAAATTTGTTATGTTAACTGCCAAATCGATAATAAAAACGCCAATTTCAGTCGCGGCGCGTTTCATTACTTCATTATGTTTGGAGTTGTAAAATTCCGAGCTACTTCCTCGTTTTTTCCACACAATTGCTGGATAATAAAACCCAACTAATTGTTTGTAAACATTCTCATTTGCTGGAGGCATTTGCGGGTTGGGCTGAGTATAATCCACGATCCACGCTTCGGACGGCTTTCAAATTAAATCGAGGTAAAAAATTGCTGGAAAACTCGAAGAAGCAGGACGCGTAACTCGCTGCATCGACGTGTGCAACGAGCACCGCAAAAAATAAATAGGTTTTCTCCAAGCCGCGTAAAAACTGATTTAAATAAAAAAAAGCGTCTTCAGATTCGGGCGCTGGCCGCGGGGGTTTACACTCCTGATATTATAACCGCATCGAAAACGAACCAGCGAAAAAATCTCTTAATACAATCCCAGCGCAATGCACACCGCGCGCCGAGACGCGCACGAAATTGGAAAAGTGATTTATATGCCATTATATGAGGCTTGAAACCTAAACACACCTCGAGGAGACGCCACGCATCGAAGAACACCGCGCAAACAACCGCCTCCGTTGCATTAAAATAATGCCATTTTTAATATAACGCGCTGACACTTCAGCGCCGCATCGTCGGCAAACATTACGCTAAGTGACAAACAATTATTCATCTTTCGCCGAAAAGCCGCGCGCAAGCCAAAAAAAAAACAATATGAGAAACGCGCCCGGCGATAATATTTCAAAAGTAACCAATATTTCCACGCTTCGTGCGTATCTCATCGGATCGTGTCATGTGAACCGCGATGCATATCGCAATGCGTGCATATTAATTTAATTTCAGCGCCACTTCAGCGACGTCTGTGTCACTGGGTTTCAGTTTCATCAAGGCAAGCGCTGGCGTTTTTTAGGCGCTTGTGCCGCATTAAACATGTGTTGGGATGCAATGCACTGGAGTTATTTCCAGTTGATTTATAAACATTTAAGCTTTTTGATGTCTACCACCATTTAATGGACTTGCAGCAAGTTTAATGCGTCTGTAACCTAAACTCGGAGTTATTGGTACATGAGCTAGGAAAATCAAATATAGATAACCCTAATAGATCATAAAATCAATTAATTTTTTGTGTGGCATGAGTATAAATCAAATCAAACTGACGTGACGACAAACCGAGTTAAAATCCGGGTATATGTAAGACTGATATGTTTCATAAACTAGGAATGTTACTTCCTACTAGAATTTTTATCTACTTTTTACATAATTCGTGAAATTATCTACACCAATTTTAATAAAAACTTTTTTTATGCCACATTTATTTCTTTAGAAGGAGTAAAAATAAACATTATTGTGTTGAGATGAATTTACTTTACCATTTACTGAATATTTGATGTAAGAACGTTTTCAGCATGTTGTCTTCTTCAGTTTACTACGCAGCGTCCGCGCTGGTGTCGCTGGTGATTCGCAAAATGCGCGAGGTCACGCGATAATTCGCGGGCTTTGCGCCTTCGACGCGAGCGCCACAAACACACTGAGGTCTAATGGCTACGAATCCTGGAAACTGTATGACAGTCGACACTCAGCCATCGAGCAACCAACATCTATTGCAAGTTACTTTCCTCAAAAATGATTCCATATCCATATGATCTCCAATACAAAATCTAACTCATCAGCACAGGTCGCATAAGCAGTAATAAGCAAGCAACATCACATTTTCCCTGAATACACCAATGCAAATCAACTCGATATAAGAAATACAATATACTTCAATATAATACTAATTATGCATATCTTCCATATCCGACTGAAGTAGGCAACAAGCTGAACACGTATGTACAACATCAAATATCACTACAATACATCTCAATATCTCAATAAAATTGATTGTTAGACAGTTCGTAGAGATCAACAAAACATTTAAAAATTTATAAAAAATAAATGTTTTTTTTTTAATACACATAACATTTCCCAGTAAAATTTCTTGAAAGTAAATTAACCGTGCGCCATATTTTTTATTTAGTGGAAAACCCGCAAGGGACTCATAAAAAAAGCAGTTATTCATTCGCATAAAAATCAAACAATCGGACAATACGCTCCTTGCAAATAAATTTTCAATGATTTTAGCTCTTTGTGGGCATTTGTTAGTGCTAGCTCCGTCAGCTTTTAGTGATGGTAGGTGTTGTGGTGAAAAAATTGCATTTTGTGAAAGAAATAAGTGAAACGCTGGGAATTGAAGCGTTGAAATGTTTCGGAGGGTTGCAACGCGCCGTCAGAATGCATCAACCCACTTGTCGACGTGTGGCAGCGAATATTTCGCCTCCAGAGCATCAGCGTGTCGCAACTGACTTTCGATTTTTGATTTCGATTTATAAAATTTTCCCGTGGCATGTGCGCGAACGTCGCAAAGGGTAGTATCGACGCCGCTGTCTGACTGTCAATCGCCTAGAAAAGTTGAAAATACGTGGGCGCCGATGGCAAATATTTACAACACCACCTAATTTCCACGCACGTATTTTCTAACTGCCTGCGCGTTCCAAAAACCTGAAATTAACGGATTGGCATCCGCTGTAACTCAAATTGATATCTCCATTTCCGCTGCGACAACAAACGCACTCACAGTCAGTATGTGGGGCTGTATAGACCAGTCTAGGGGACGGTGCAGATATCCACTGGTAATATACGGACGTGCGAAATGGCTAATTGAGATGCACTGCGGCTTCAATGTCAATTATCACGTTTTACACATTGGCGGCGGGCGGCGATAGAATTTCGACGCAGTGCGAGGATCAATGGAATGCCATCGCCGCCTGCATGAATGCAAGCTGGGTATCAGACGGCTGCCTGAATTATTATCGCGCTCACCATGCACAAACACATTCATCATGCGTCATTCCGGGACGACCGCCGCCGCCAAGGACGCGACAGGCTGGATTGCCAGAAATGTGCGTGTGGGCAGCACGCGCGGCAAGCCTGAATTGGCAGGAGGAACAAACCGACTGAATTGTTACAAACAAAACTCGTAAATACTGCTTTTCAATGCGTCTACTACAAAAGACTGCGGGTATAAAAGCTCTCACCAGCCAACTCATTAGTTAATTGCACACGTGGTTATTATTAAAATATTTTTAATGTGTGAAGAAAACATACCATTAGGTAAATTACTGCAATAAAACAGTGATAGTAAATGTACAAATTAATAATTTTCGCAAATATTGTATCCTTCCGAATTCCAAGTGATACAATGCAACATACATACAATAATAATATAAATAATATACATACAAATTTCAAATAAAAAACACTCGTTAGAAAAATACACCAAAATGAACCTGCAAAAATGAGAATAAGCAATGAGATGATTTTTCCACAATTATAATTTCATTTCAAATCTGAGGATCAATTCTATTTACTCTTACATCCCTTACTCTCTTTTTAAATGCAACAAAAAAAAATTCCCGCGATTTAATAATTTTCTAATAGAGACATCGACTAAATATGACAAATCATAGTTTCTGGTAAAATCGGTGCCTTGCTATTCTTATAATTTTCATCAAATACTATCATTCTCATTGGATGTAAAATACCACCCAAAATAATGCCAAAAATGCATACATTTGAATCATTTGATGAAGTTACCTTCAACTGTATCTGGTTAAGTAACTAAAGCAATAAATGAAAAACATTCGTTGACAACTTAAGTCCTACACATTAAAGCACAAAAATATATCAGTAAAACTAAATAATCTCTTTAAGCAGTTATATTACATTTAATCAACACTTAATTAATGACGAGACGTTGGTAACATAACAAGTTATTAGTATTGCTATAAGTAAGAAATAGATTTCAAGTAGCTTTCAAGATTAATCCAGGTGTGAACTTCAAATTGGCATTCAGGTTTGGTTTACGCCTCGTTTGTACCCAACGCCTCGTTATTAATGATTCTTACGATTATACCAACTTACCCAAACCGCGATTAATCACAGCTGATCATCATTACCCGTAGATCAAACATAATCTCATGCATTATTTCCCTTTTAGTTTTTCAGTTATAAAAATGACAGCATGCATTAAATGAGTCGACGGCCCTCGAATAAAAGTTAACAAGCAATGACAATTGTCGCCTCTTCGCGTTGTTTTCTTCCTCACTGTTAAACCCCGCACTGAAAAATGCGAAATTGGAGTTCGATATCAGAATCAGCTTTTCACGGACACGTGTAACAAGTGTAAACCAAACAAATTGCCATTTGAAGTTCAAAACCCCGATTGGAACCCAGTTGCTCAACTTGGGTCCCGTACGTTACCCAGGTTTCGTGCACTTGCTGGAATTCCAAGTCCAAAGCTGGACATATCTTACCCGGTCGTAACTCAAGAGTTAGCAGTTGCACTAATGAGGATTGTTAAAGACACTTGGCACACTTCACCAACTCGTACACGGGCAAAGAAAGGGCACACGCTTGCGAGGCAGTTGCAAAGTTATGCATCTTTCTCCCTTGCACCCCTTGCGCCGTCCCCGAAAAGACAGCAACGTCCTGCTGAATGAAACTTTTGTGTCGTCGCGGCCATTAGCCACGCATTCGCGCAGCATCATGCAAAGTGATTCGAATAACTCGGCGCGCACTTATACTTATTATAGCTGGCGCGCGCAAGTTTATCGTAAGTGGGTGCAAGATTAGTGACTCGGTCATTAAGTGCCGGGGAATGATAAATTGGGAAAACCCAACGGGCGGCGGAGGCGCGCACTGGCTATAATTTCATACGCTAATTTCGTAAAAGTTGCAGACGCTTATTTTAATTAGTGTTTGCACATTGCGCATGGGCACTCGGAGTAGTTAATTGTGTTATTAAAGTGTAAATGTGCGACGGTTCATTTAACACTAGAGGGATGCAGAGCACAATAACGCGTTGTTTCCTAATTTCCAATTTGAATTCTAGGCACATACTTGATCAAATGCTTATAAACGTTTTACTACTTATGGTCTACTGCTTAATTTGGAAAATTGGTGAAAAATTCCCAGCAATTTTTTCCTAAATTCTCCACTTTTTGGATTTTCAAGTTCCATAATTTTCGCGATGTATTCTAGTTGAAGTCAAAAACAAAGTTACTGATGTGATTTTGAAACTTTAGTATGTTATTTTTATTTAGCAATAAAATTAATTTTTCTGAAACAATTATTATTAGATTCAAGACCCGTTCTTCCTGGACCTGGAATGAACCTGAATGAAACAGTCTCCAAAATAACTAAGTGGGAATATTGTCGACTAAGCATAAAATTATAAAAAGGTAGAATCCATTCCCGGGGCATTAATTAAATTTTTATATAGGTACTGGTTCATCCAAGGTAATAAAATAATCACTACAAAATTGTAGTTTGGGCAAACATGGTCTTAATTTAGTAAAGCGATCCTTTCAAACTTGTCACAACGTCTCGATGGACAATCCCTTCGTTTACAAAGCAAATCGAGAAAGAAGCCCACAAAGCTCTCCCTAGAATGAAGGACATACTGCAGGTATTTTATATAAATCGAAGCCAATATTCGGAATAACCTTAATGCGCCCTGCTTCGCTCGGAAGCGCCTTTCATTCCGCAACCTGTACTCACGGCTGAAGAGCTTTCCTCGCGCACTTTCCGCGCGTTTGTACACGCAGCACTTTTGTTCGCTGCAAACAAAGCGTGTAGCAATGATTTTTCAATTCATCCCTCGCCTTCCCAAGTTCATGCTCTCGTCTCATCGCGTCCGAAATGAAATCACTCAGTCAGCACGTGTGCATCTGTATGCGTTGGACATACAATGGCACACGCAAACAAGCCGAGTGTAATAGAGGAATGTCAACAAGAGCTGATTGTCAGGTCCTACGTGCCATTAAATGATTAAAGCAGCGCGCGCACAGGGCCCGACTTCAAACGGCGGCGCGGGGGCGCGCGCCATCCATCACATTCTATCGGCACTTGTTACGCGACCGTGCCGCCGCCGCCGCCGCCGTACGAGGATTCAAACGGAATGCGAGAGCGCACGACCGAGACGAGTAAACAGCGCACGGGGCGGCAACAAGAAGCGCGCATTCCCGAATGAAGAGCTTGAGAGATTAAAGGTGTTTCAATTTAGTCTGCTAGCCGTCGAGTATTAGCAAATAGAAACACGCGACGCGTTTTGGTCCTGTGCCGCCGTTTGGCATCCAGCGGCGAGCTTTCCGCAACTTTCGATGATTGCGCGTCGATGGGAAGTCGAGAGGACGAAACAAGGAAAACGCATTTCGTCATTTCATCATCTCCCTGCTGTACATCAAGAAAAGCACGACAATCCTGATGACTTTCATTCGACGATTCAAATTAATCGAATTCAAGCGCGATGTTACCATTAAAAGAACGCCGATGCCTCACTGGGAATTCATTCAAATTCAAATTTAAAAGCTTTTAATTCCTGCGGTCGTCTATTACGTTGAATCCCCGCTTATCAACCAGCAATTAATTAACGCCCTGGAGACGCGAAATAAAAATCAAGTACTAAATCATATCTGCGATGTTCGCTGCCCGAAAAAAGACCCTTAATCTTAAGCGGCAATTCATGGCCGGGTGAAAACATAAGGAAAACGTGTCCCGTTGTTCCCGACTCATTATCATATCATGGCGTTCGCCCCGTCTCGTTCGTAATTATTCAGGGCCGTCCGAGAGTGTTCCGACTGCTCGGAATCTGCCGCGTTCGTTTGCCTACTTTATATATTATTTCATACAAGATAACACTTTCAGAAAGTAATTAATTCACTGCGCCCGCGCCGGCGTCTTCTTCGCTTCCTCCCTGAGTTGTGACTTGTGACATGCACCCGCTTCAACTTGATATCTTTTTAAAAAGTGTGCGCGCGTACAAAGTGCGGAACATTGTCGCGAACAAAACCGCAAGTTTTCCGGAGGCGGTCCCCGTGGATAGATACCGAATGAATGGGGAAAAAACACGAGAAAAAACCCTTTTCATGTGCATGCTCCGCTGCTATCACAGCTTTGAAGGCATGAAACAAAAGTATTTAAAAATATGGTTCCGCGAAAGTTTTACAGTTTCAGCTAGTTTTTCCGCTGTATTTTGTTACCCCATGATGTGCTTGCGGCGTTCGCTGCACTCGCAAAAGAAAATTTCAAAATTATTGCCGGAAATTTATTACCACGTCGGGGAATTTCTTATTTGCGATGTGAAATTTTATAAAAAGAACCTGCAGTGAAAAGAAATTGCCGGTCACCCGCGTTTGCATGGTGAACTAGCTGGGAACAGAAGCGCAGACGTGAAGAAGACGTGAAAAAAGTTTCAACTTATAATGTCGACGAGCGCGACGGTTTAACCAGACGCTATCACGGGCCATTTATTGTTTTATGAAATAAAGGATTTATAAGCGCGCAGCTTTTAGTAGCCCTTTCAATTTTTCAATCGTAAGCCAGGCGGCGTAATATTTTAAGCGCGCTTTATCTCCGTAAAAAGCGCATCGCTTTTTCATACGGATTTGTGCATTTACATTTAGTACGCCGCGGCGGCGGCGGCGGCGGCGCGAGGACTGGTTTCGGAATGTTTTTTTCTTCGAGACCGTGCGCTTGTTTTCATTTCGCACGCGGCGCACGAAAACAGCGAAATATCGTCGCGTATTTACTCTTTTATGTGGTGGAAGCCTTTGCTTTGTTTGCGGGCAATACCAGCAAGTTGGCCGTTTTGTAGTTTTCACTTTTTGCCCCGCTCGGCTGCGTTTTTGGCGACGGAAATTCGCGCCTCGACGCCGCACGAAAATGATGTAACGTTTTTGTCGTCCGGCGCTTTTTGTTAATGATTTTTTGGCGGAGTTCTGCATGTGTCCCGCGTCGGGAGAATCTATATTTGCGCAAAATCTATGCGAAGCGAGTCGGGGATGAAACTAACTAAGGGCATGCAGAACAAACATGTTAAATATATTTGCCAGGCGAGGACGACGCCGGCGAAGCAGCATGACAAAGGGCGGATAATGGAGCGGCGTGGCAAAACGCCGCGCGGGGGTGGACAAGGATTCGAGTGGTGCGCGCGCGGTGCGCGCGACAGGCACGACAAGCGAAACGAATGTCCTTCGCGTAATATGTCCTGCCGCTGGCATGTGCGGATCCAGACTCCACACACGTCCACTGGCTGCTAATCCGAATTTATGTGATATTTAACTCGGGAGTTGCAGGACGTGGGACTTGAAGTGGACCCGAAACATTGCTCTGGAATGCCGCCGCTATCGTCCTCATGCATTCTAATTAGGTTTTCATAGAAAAATAAGCCAAGCTCATCTATAAATGTCAACTTGGAATACAATTACATTTGCAGAGCTCCACCGTTGAGAAGTATGCTAAACATCGTGGTAGTTTGTTATGAAAAGTCTAGACACAACTTAAGAATATTTTGAGAGATTCTGCTGGCAGAACTGGTATTTTTTTGCTAGATGATAATAAAAGATACTAAAACTGAAAACATCAAATTGAACATTAGTTTCGCAACTGAAAATTGTAACTTTACTCGTATTTTTTAATATATACAATCCACAATACAGGAATAAAACATTAACCAAAAAGAACGACTTCACAATGTGTTAATCATGTTGATAATTTGTTGTGTGCACACATTTTAAGGGAGCTTTCATCGAGGTTCATTTATCACTGATATTTATTTTTGAAATTCTCAGCCGGATGCACTTTATCTATTTCGGCACCAGCACCTCGCAGACTCATCACCCTTCCTCCAACAACCTGTCATTTGTTTACTAGAAACCACTCCGAACAATCTCAATGTTTACAATTGTCAGACCAGAAACCCACAAGAAAAATGTTTTCATTCCCAAACAACGTGAGAGAGTCCCTAAACGAAACAAGCAAAATCAATGGTACCCCCACTCCAGCAATGTAGAAAATTTCTGCTTTCGACACTACATCAACATCCACAATCTAATATTTTCAAGGTTCCGTAAGATGCACCTACCATTTACAAAGTGTGCTCTTCTATGACATCAACCGTCAAGGCATCTCGACCCCATTTGGGAGCAGAACGAAAGTTGAAGCAAGACGCGGAAGGAGGGTGTCGGCATTTTACAAGGGGACGTAATAAAGCGCACCAGGTGCTGTTGCTAACTACACGTAACATAGTTTCGCGCACACGTCGGTGCCTCATTCAGGTGAGCTCTGGAATTTTCAATCTTCATTGCGGGCGTCGTTATCTCCGTGTATTCATATTTTATTGCAGGGCAATAAATTAGAAACTTGGCAAGTAAACAACAGCAACTACAAAGCAGTTTACTTGGCGATAAAAGAATCAATTTATCACATTCCGCCGGTGCTTACTGTTTACCGAATGTGTTCGTTTTTCTGGCGAGCTTCAGGACTTTAAAGCAATTGAAGCGATAGCAATCCGCAAATAGGAAATATGAAATACTCAGGGCATTAAAATTCAGCTGGAAATGGCAGCGCAAAATAGTTCTGACAGTTTTATGGGGTGTTTACACCCGCGCGTCGAACATGAAACACTGTGTGGTTGGCAATTTGATTGTGTTTGCTTTCGCGTCAGATTCGCAGCTAACAATTGATCTACAAAGAGCTGATGTTTCTTGCCACGAGCTCAAATGGCAGTGAAAATATAAATAGCCATTACATTCACTCGCATCATGTGCAAATCGCGCAACAACAGCCTCACATGCCCATAATTAAATTAATAGTGCCTTTGTTCGTTACTACTTGGAAGTCGATAGATAACTTTTTAAGCGCGAAAGTTTCGATAAGCATCCCCGACGTGAGCAAAAACCAGACAATAATACCGTTTACTCCGGAAAGTACCAAATGTGCTTAGTTATTTAAATATGTTGCCATAACATTCCAAGCTCTTAAAAAGTCGGTTGTTTATCTTACAACAAACGCCATCAAATACAACGTGATGATTGCATTTGAATATGTGTTAAGTAGATTCTTCAATAGATGACTAGACACTAATAATAAACCTCTATACGCCTGATTGGTAGCTATTTAAGATTGCAAAGCATTGGCAACTGAGCGAAACCGGTCAAATAGCAACGATAATTTATTGTTAAGAACGTCACAAGTTTTACGGCCCGTCCAGGGCGGTTTGTTTATGTTAAAAAGTGTTAAAACATCCGCACTGGCCGCGCACAACATCAACTGACCTCGATTTGCATAATAAGTAATGTACACATAAATCAACCGACTGCTACTGATCCCGGGTACTAATTCGATGCGATGTTGCTGCCATTACGAGCCGTGTTTGAGCCAAACTAACTACTGCAATGAGCTGAAGTGCAGGCTGAAACTGAATACGTAGGGCCGCAGCGGTGGCCTTTCATGAGGCATTGTAACTTGCATAGGAGCGCAATGCGCAGATTAATTTGGATAGATCATTAGTGATATCTGAATAATTGGTACAAAAAGACGGGATGCATGAAGACTTGCGGAAAGCAATGGCAGCTCGTTAGAAGCAATACAAGAAATTGGGTTATTTGATATTCATGCAACATTCGGCACGATTAAATTTAATTGAGTATTATTTCAGGTCAGTATATTTGAAAGGATTTCCACATGTGAAACATGAAAAGCAAACGAGAAGTGCATTTTTATCTGGTCATTATCTTGATAAAATATTTTTAAATGTGTGCACACTTTTGAAGGGTTCTTGACTTACCAGATAGTATCTATCATTACAAATATGAAAATATATACCTGAAACTTGATGGAACAGTTGAAAGTCCACAAAAAAATCCGAACATTTTAGAAATTAATGTACTTTATTCTTAGATAAGTGACTTCGAATGTGTATAAATCATTCTTGTTTTAATAAACATCAATTTGCGACGGACAAATACAAAATGAAATTATCTTGAATATATCAATTTTTAAATCTTTCAAACACGCAAATCATACACAAAATTCAATAGAATTCAGTTTACTCTGATAGTATCTTTAGAAAACGAATAACATAAACCAACATGTCTTTATAAAACAATAAAATCGTTAAAGTACAAAATAAATATCTCAGAGTCAATATAAGATACAACTACGCCAATTCCTTTGAAACCAATAACCGCCGTCTATTTTTCCTCAAGTTACAAGTAGTATTCAGTTCAACATTGCAATTTTGAAATTATTATCTTAATTTTATTTTTGTATATACCAACATTTCCAAGAATAAACATACAAGGTAATTTTTTTTTATTAATTTATTTATTTTAATCCAATTTTATTCTATCAAAGAAGAAAGAATGTCCTCGACGTCAAGTAATGACCAAATTATCTTTCTTCCTACTTAACAGATTTTACTCCTTCCTGTTGTGATTATTTCAGGTTCAGCCCAAATAATGCAGGGTAAATACCTACTTGATATGAGATTTCAATCACAACAGCACGAAATCATTCGAAAATAATTTCTTGGCATATTTGGAAAGTGTGCAAAATATTTTTGCACCAGAAATATCACCTTGCAATGAACAAAAAAAAATATTGTAACTGACTGGATGACTGTTCGTAGCACTCTTTTATTGGAGTCTATTTTGAACCGAATTGGGATAATTGCATTTATTTCCCAGGCCGTTTGAATCGTTTAAATAAATTTCCGAACAATTTCACCGGCGGCTCAATTTTTATGCCAATTCATGTCTGCGCGCTGTATAATTGCCATTTTAATTGTTTATTCTGCCTTGTGCGACCAATGGTTAACGAGACGAAAATGTTCCCAGCATCCCCAAGGGCATACAATAAACTCAATTGCATTTTATTAATTCCGCAATTTTTTGTTGTCCTTGGTTAAATATTCAACAGTTATTCATATTGACACAAAGTTGCATATCAAATTCGCTTGTCATATTGAAACATTTGCTGGACAGTTGGTATGAATTCTGATTAATTTGAAAAGTGAAATTTGATTATGATCTGCGTCTGTTAGCATCTAATAGAATAGAGCCAAGAGAGTGGTGAACTTTATGTTCATATACAATTCAATTGTCCGCCGAACAGGACGAAATTCCATATCGTATGATAATTTCATTCCGTGCGCGTATTCTGCGTGTGTTGTATCACGCTTTGTAATGCTCGCAGCCGCTTGCACGGACGTATGATTAGTCCTGTGGCTTTGTGGAAGGATAAAGGACGGGCGCGCGCGCGGCAGGAAGCCGTGCACGATGCACAAACAGTGCAAATGAACAAACGGCACACACAAAATATTCCCGCTATAGAATCTTCACTTGGTGTACCCCCAGAATATTTACTTTTATCCTTTCATAATTACCTTGTGCATGCTGCAGGAAGAATAATAAACCCAGGACGACTAAATTTCCCATTTGCGTGGCGCGATGCATCTTCACAACAAGTTACGAACTCTTTGCGTGATGAAAATGTAACCAAACCAAACTTTTATCAAGCACTTTTGTCAATTTCCTTCCTATACTTGGCACATGTAACTATTTAGCGAACTGTCATAACGTCCTTCTTTGTTCAGCAACTTTTCCTACTTATCCTTTGAGAGAACCGAGCTAGAATGTTCTCGGCCTTCGATGGAAGTAAAGTGTTCCCACTGTTGCGGAACGTTTTCCGGGAACACAGTTCGCATGATATTTGAGTTGCGAAAGTTACGTGGAAGCGTACGCTGCGCGTCAAGATGAGGGAGGGAGCCAGATCCTAACAGCACCGACGCCGGTTTCAGACTGAAACGTGCGGAGCGCTGAAACTGAAAGCGCGCCGCACGGGACCCGCAATGGTGATCGTCTGAGCATCCACGAAGCGCATCGGCGGGCACCCGCACAAACGTGCGCGCCACTGAAACGCACATGCTTATCATATCACTGCATCGGGTTTATTACGTAGAGGAATTCGCGTTTTGTTTGGTTTGCCCTGAAACAAAATATGTGATAAACGTTTAATTCCAAGGGAGGCATTCCAAGGACGGCAAGGATTTGAAAACGAGGTTGGGTATTGAGAAAATTCGATTTTCTCACTTTTAGCAGATTTAAGGAGTATAAATTGAGGAGTCATTATTCAGAATTGAAGAAATATCAAAACCAAAAGCTGAACCAGAATTTCTATTTTTTTTTCTCGAAAAGTTTCAGGAAGCAGCTTGTGTACCCATTAGGTCTCTATACGAGTACAATGTAAAAATGTATTTTGTTATAAATACAAACATATTATATTACTTAATTTTCGTTAAAAATGATTTACTTTCTTTTATGGTATCATGGTATTATGGTATTGAAAATTAAACTATGAGAATTTCACTTTTTTAAATGTATTTGTCTCTGCTACTTCTTTTTGTCTTTGCCAGTATACCTATCTAAAATAACTATGAAAATTGTCACTTAAATATTTTAATTTTATTTTCATTTTAATTTCCAAGATTACATCAATATTGCATGAACCTTTTGTTCATTCTGCAACCCAGTATCATAACGAATTTAAATATTAAGTCAGCAACCATCAGTCGACTCGGAAACTTAATTTAATTAGTTCGGGAAAAGTTGAATTAAATCGTTGTGTCCCGAGACAGAGCGCGCAATGAAGCACCAAACCATACGTACATCATCCACCTCTTGCAGTACAATTGTCTTTTCTTCATATTTCCCGGCACTCCACCACCGCCTCATTTTCCCTCATTTCCTCCATGTCCCTCTCCGATGCGAACCACACTCTATGCGCGTCCCTCTCGTGCAATCATAACTTTATATGTTTTACTACGTTTTGCGTTGGGATGTTTTGCGTCGAGCACTTGCTTCTCGTTTTCCCTGAAACTTTCGCCGCGCCGCGACTGATTTCCACTGAAGGTACGAAGTGAGTGCAAATTTTACAGCGCGTTGCAATTGGTGGCAAACGCAGCAACTGCAATGAAAGTTTATTATTCCCAAAATTATAATATCTGCGCGGCGTGTACACTGGTGGCAGTTTAACCGCCGTGCGCCCTCGGTGCAGGAATCACTCCGAACATATTTCGAGGGCGGGCGCATTTAACGTGGCAATTGTAGCAATGTGCCCTTATCAAGCATCAGCGCTTGACGAGAGGACACCAAGGTGAAGGGTATGCTTGGTGTGTCCACGAGCGACACCGCATGACAACACGACGTAATACTTTATTAACCCTTTTTTGGTCCTTTTTCCCCCTCGGAGGCATACGTCTGCACCCGGAAGCATTATGCCCAACTAACACGGATGTTGCCATGTAACATAATAACACAAAGCCACTTAAAACAATGCATTTTAATGCCGGTTGCATATTAAAATACATTTTGCACTGGGCCTAACCCTCCTAACCAATACCAACTGCTACAGGACCGTCGTCATATCAGCAACTTCTTCAAACAATCCAAATACAACCACAGCACCACAACCACCTCAATTTGCTTTCACGTTGATTAAATCACAAGTATTTTCAAGTTTACTACTAAGTCCGCACCTGGAAGTAAAACTACTAACAACTACTCATGACTAGTTCAGTTGAGTTTGATGGAACACCGGAGAAATTAGTATCAATGGCGGTGCAAACTTGGGGGCGTGCGGACGTGAAGCATACGCGATTGTAGGAAGCAAAGTTGCAAATCGCAAACGACACCTCGCGGTTACTCAACACCGATTCAGGACTAGTGTTACTCAAGCCTGGGCACTTAATACGCTCTACACTACTCGTTCGTCCTGGCAACAACACAAGTTTCCCTGTGAAGTATTAGGTTACACGGGATTCCCAAGTGTCCGGGCACTTTCCTTATAATTTACTAGAAAAAGTAAAAATGAAGTGGGTTTTAGAAAGAAACGTGTGATGGGTAGGATAAAAATCGTTGATTTTGACTTTGCCTCAAACAACATGACGCTAAACGCCAAATAACTTGAAGACATCCAGAAATTAAAATATTTCTTTTAAATAAACTAACATTTCATCTTGGATGGTTTTTTTTAAATGTTTGACTAAGACAAAATTTCTAACATATTTTAATGATTGTTCTTTGCTCAATAGACTAGAATTATTGACTCACTAGTTTTATGTGATGTTTAGTCGTTCTTTGTTATTTTGACAACGAAACTGGTACTCCCTAATTGGATAATAGCTTAAAATAAAATCTGCTGCAAAAGCTAAAACTTAAATTGTGATGAATTTCGCCCCCCAAAAAATCCAACTTTCTACGATGAACACCTATTTTATCCTGCTGCTTGTGAACAAGATATTTTCCAAAGGTACACCTTAAATTTGATGTCACTAAATCCTTTAGTATCTATTAAAAATTGTTATAAATAAAGTATCTAGCAAAAAATTCAATAGACATCTTCAAAAAACTCTTCCTTCAGATAGATGCCCTGACAACTAAAATACCTATAATTAGATAAATCACTCAATGCTTCAATGTTTAGTCATAGAAAACGCCGACAATCGAAATCAAGCTCGAATCTATTAAAGAGTGATTGGTGCAGGCCACCCAGCCGGATGCGATCGTCGTTCAACCCCATCGCGTCCCTCAATACGCGCCGCATAGGTGTTATTATGCATTATGGGCGCGCACACGTGTAGCGTTTAAGTCTTTGCGCTGCATAATCATTATAATTATTTTAATGAAAGGGTGGAAATTAGAAGCTACGCGTCGAAGCTACGGCGCATTCATCATTCCACCTCTGCCGCGCTAGAACACAGGGAAAGTGTTTTCTATTCCTCGCAACTCACCTTGTTCACCTTATACTTCAATCCAGTCATTCCCGAATTCTGACGGTATTAGGCAAATGATCTGAGACAGGCACGAGCCGCGTTAAATCGCACCGCCGGTGATTAATGGACGTTTTCCGATTCGTTATTATTTCGGAGAAAAAAATTTAAGGGCCCTAATCGGCTTACATACTTATGTACTTCACATCGACATGGATATTCTCTCGACCCTTCGGCCTTTCTTCTGGCGGCGGCCTGCCGAGAGCCACCATCATGAATGGCTGATAGAGATTTTTTGGTGCCTTTTACTTTCAACTGGTTTTGTTAAAGCTCACGTTTAAACTTCTCAAATGCCAGACAAAACAAGCTCTGGGAAATGAGGAATTTGGAAACGGAGAAAATGTTTCAAAAGGTATCAACATTAGAGTTGCTTTCAAAAAGGAAAAAATATGTAAGTGTTACATCATTCAATGTTACAGCTCAAAACATCAGCGGGGTACCATCGCTCTATTCAGCATAGATCAAGGATACCTATGCTAAAGTTGTGCAAGGTTTATTCTTTGAATCATTCATGTTTGCATAAAAGATTTTGGTGTTTTTAAGGGGAGGTATTAGACAAGGTTTTACACACCTTTTAAAATGAGTAGGTAAACGGAAACCATTTTTTTCAAAAACAGCTAACACAAAATTTTTATGATATAAAAAACGGCGTGAAATAGTAAATACCACAAGCTATTCTAACCATACTTAAAGTAACCCAGAATCATAACATAATTAACATAATTTAGTCTACTTTAGTCTGCTGCGACAAAAATATAGCTTTCACTCCTTGATCCTATACCTTATATTTGAGAAAACATACCAGGACATGTTTTAATGGTTTCATGAATTAAGGTAATCTTCATAACTAAAACATTTGAAAATAATGTAGAAATATCAAAGAAACAAAGATGGAAGAAAGAACACAAGGCTGCTGTTGCTAATATAAAACTAAATTTACTTCTTTGAACAATGTGGTAGATACACGAAAGTCAAGTTAGATTCAGATGAAGATCAGTTATCTTCATGAAAATGGTTATTTTTAATTTTGATCAATGCTAAATACAACTAATAATATAAAGAATCTTTTTAGTTAAAGTTGAGTGCACTTTAAAAAAAATACTGTTATTGATTTAATATTGTTCGCTCAGCACGAATCACAACAATTTGCATTACTTTGGGTTTTTATCCCATTCTTCTGCCCAACTTCATTATAGGCGTGTCCGCATTATGCACGCGCGTATTATGTAAGCGATTTTTTGCTAGTACATTGGGTACGCGGTGCTTGCGACAGGGTGCTTTGAACCACGATGATGCCATCTGTCCCGTTTGCGATAGAAAACGACCGCGTGGAGTATGTAACCAAACGACCTCCATTGCCGGCTACCTATCGCATTCTAAATGAAACCGCTCGCAGCTATTGTGTTTATTATTCGGAGGGTGATGGTGATCCTGAAGCTATGGTTGACTCAGTTGTAGAGCTCTAAAAAAGAATTCTGAAGGATTTACGGCCTGTGTTTAAATAATGTTTTGACTTTATGTTTGACGTGTTACAAGTCACACTGGTTGCTGGCTGTCAGGGCAAGAAAAACATCCACGTTGTCAAGTTGTCAAAAGATTTTCATCCAATAAAAAGGGTAGGAAAGTTACCGAAGTTACCAATTAGATGGATTGGCCTCTCATTGAAATAAATTCCACCGCATTGATGTTTTCCTCGTGAAAGAATCCAAAGAAACAGCTCCATTCCATACGTACCCATCTGATAAGCGCAGATGCGACGGCGACAGGCAGAGTTAATCAATTAATCAGCGCCCTCTGCCAGCACCGCACGCGTATTGTGGCGTGAACTTTGCACATTTTCAATTCATCCTTCACACCCTCCACGATGGCAGTCACAGTGCGCACCCCGAGCTTGATTGTCTGCCGCACAGCCATGTCGTCATCAATAGTCAGCCAAATTCATCCATTCGCTAATTACTCTTTCGATCTGCCAATTCCATGGCGCAATGCGCACGCAAGCGTCATCTTCTCAAGGAGTTCACTGGGATCCAGCTGGGCAAGGATGTGTTACCATATTTTCAGGAAAGCTGAAGCTGAAGGGATTCCCACTTCATGCTGGGTGCATACTGCTCGAGTTAAGACAAAAAAGATTACTAATGACCGTCGAACCCTTTTGTTCGTCGTACTCTTTTGAATGTACTCGGCAGGCGCAGATTTCAATGGATCGCGCTGCCATTGTTTGTTTCTTAGATTTTCCGAGAAAACAAGTAAAGCAAAGGCCAGCGCTTGGAAAAAGTGTTTTTTGCGACCGTAGCGCTGACAGTCTTGTTCTAAAGTAATTTATCTCATAGTCGATAATTAATCGTGTGATTTGTCTTCGAGGAAACCACAAGGAGCTTAATTGCTAGTGTCGGCATGCTGGTTATTTACACAACACCTCTCGATGGTACAAAATAAGTATTTTCAACCACAAAAATAGACACGACTCAATGATCGACAATTGGTATTGTTGCGAGCGTTTAAGCTCCTTTCAATCTAGCCTTTCATACTTACCTAGTTAGCTGTTCAACCATGAGGTTCTACAGAAGAGGGAAGCAAACCATTTAGTGGGTTTCGTCCGTCTCACTTTACAACGCAACTTTCTAGGTTGATGCGTACCCATCTGTCTCCCTTTTTTACCAGAAAATCAATGGAAATCGATTTATTGAATGTGCCCGCACAACAGAGGCATCAAAATATCGCCAAAAACCTCACATCTGTCACTACTTTCTGCCTCCATGCAGAATCGACATAAACTTTGCCTGTTCCGACCGCCATCATCAGTTGGATGTTAAATGCAATCAATGCGGAAACGAAATAAAACAAGAAAGAAAGGATTTTACGCACGAACAAATATTGGATAACATGAACGACACATGAACGTCGAATATGCGAAATAAGTGAAATTTTGGGGGAGGATGTGGCAATAAAGTGCAAAAGTGCAAGGGTATAGAGATATTTGCAAGGAAATGTGTACTTGAAGCAAACAATCTACATCACAACATAACACCTCCCCTTAGATAATCAGCCGTATTACCATCAAGACGGTTTTAATCAAGGATGCAGAAAAAGTTATTTCTTTTCCGTCTGTCAACTTCGTCGATTTAATGTCCCTAATGTAAAGTTTCTTAGTTTGAATGTGCAAAATACTCCTGGCACATCTAAATTTAAAGTTTTTTAAATATTTTTCGTATTCGGAGAGGTAGCAAGTGAATTTTTCAAATTTCATCTTGGGTATTTTCGTGTAATTTGCATAATTCCCAGGATAGACGTCAATGGAGAGTTTCAGAATGCGGCAAGATAAGCTCATGAAAGAATGTAAAACCTTATAAATTCCTAAAGTAGTAAAGAAATAACAAAAATCCACGTATTAATTTGAGAAGTTTGTCTCTCGGAAACGTCACCGATTGACTGACGTAATTCATTGCGTTGTTGACCTAATTTCAGCAATTCCAATCGATACATAACTACATACTTAATTCCACACCTCGCAACAGCGCATTTAAATTTAACTTACGCATTGAACTAACTAGGTTCAAGTTAATTAAACTTGCTGGTGATAAAAAGTCTCGGGAGACAATCGTCCGACTAGCGAAACAATCAAACGCCATCATAAACACATGCTCCCCGTCCGCAGAACGCACTCACCGTGTTCATCAACTCCAAAAATAAGGGACATCTCTGGATGGCGCCGAGGGAACCGCCGCCACCGCCGATCCAAATGAACATTGTCGCTTCAAGCGCTCCGGGCCAGCCGCAGGAGACGTAGGGGTGGCTTCATTTCAGTATGTATCTCCTAATCCCGAATACTTTATGCCCGGCGATATCGCAGCACTTTAGTTGACGACGTCCATTTGTCAACCCTTTTTTGCATGCGACGCGGCGTTTTAACCCCGGCGCTGGCAAATTCCCTGAACGGGGAATCCTCTTACGGGTTGCAGCCCACCAGTCCAGATCATGTTTTGCATCTCGCACTAACATCTACTGTATCAACCCGACTCCCACGTCACAACTTCGAGTAAGTTACAATGCCCAGAGATTTCCTGCTTTTAACCTCTGCTACAATATGCTGAATTAATTAAAGCAGTTTTGGTGGCTTACCATTTTTGGTGGACTGCTTGGAGGAGACTTATGGGGGTTTAGAGATATGCCGAGTAAGGCCGGAAACATGAAATACATGGCGGAATAAACGATGGAAATAAAAGAAACACGTAGTCTTGGAATGCAGCGTTGGCACGAGGGAATTTTCAAAATCGTTTTCAATTCGCCCAAATCGCTGCCGTTTTCGCGTCGCGCTGCGTTCAAATTGGTGTACCCTTTCCCTCCTTGATCGTTACGTCAAGGATTGTTAGTTTAAGTGATATAGATTTTTTTCCTACTTCTACTGCAATTTGTAGTAGTGATTATCTCCACGACTAAACAACAATAATACGTTGCTTAAAATTACTTCAAAGTGGTATTAACCCATATTGTGCGCAATGATGATGTCATTCAAAATATTAATTAAAACACCAGCGATTAGATTCACAATAAGTTAGTTCAGATAGTATGCGAATGGCATCGGAAATGTCCTGGATGCGTTTGTAAGGGGTGGATGACCGGATGTGAGCAGTGCGCCATTATCACTCTGCTAACCATAAATAACGGGTACTTTAATTCCGGGACTTTAACTCGCCGTTTATTCAGCGAGATATAGACTGGACGCACTTACGCACATTGTGGCTATATTAATCTCATACCGGGTGCTCCGAAATATAATTCTCGGTAATTACACTAAAATGTTTTTGAATGATTTTCCAAAATACCAGAGAACAAAATATTTTTTTATGAAAGTCGCTTTTATTCCAATATGTTAATGTTTTTGATGCTTTTTGTAAGTTTTATCTTATATTTGTAACTCTGTTATATATGTAACTCTTAAACGAAGTGGACACAACCCCACTGCATCCGCATACAATTCCTGACGATTGTACGTTTCATTAACAACTTTGACAATAATTCACACCGCAAGCTCAACGCGAGCTTAACCACCCCGCACGTGTGGCCACTGCAACCATGTGGGGCACGTACCGGAAAACCTCCGTCGATACGCGAAAGATAGCAAAGCGAAAATTAACATACGCGACGCAGATGCTATAATTGATAAGACACGTTTGGTTTTAATGTGCGCAAGTTGTAATTACTTCTGCATCACAACTGCAACTGGTATCCATTAACGTCGGTTTCCAAAGATTTTCAAAACGTTATTGTTGTACCGGGTGCAAGGGTACGCGTTGTCTCGGTCCTCGTTGTTTTGGGTATTGGTCAGCGAATTAAGATGCCGAACGGGGGTCGCTTGCGGTCCGCTCCGTGTTGTTCTTAACAGTTAAAAGCAATTTGCTGCCCATCGGAACTTTCTTCCTTGGATGACCAGCAAGTCCGCGCCGCGAGCGTATGCCGCCTTCAATGTGACTAGAATCGCTGAGGAGGAGACTTTCTCGGTTTGCCCCCGAAGTTTTCGGCCCGGGGCCAAAATGACAAAACGCGGAGCTAAACGAGTTGGGCGTCTTCGCCGATCGCTAAATGGGCAAATAACATTATGAAATCAGAGCTGCTTTATTATTACTAACTAGAAACAGGAGTGTGGTCAGCAGGAAATTTGTGTTCATTCTATGTTCGTTAGTGAGGTGTTAATCAAACACGCTTGGTATCCTTAGCAGCATCCCTCGAAGACTGGAGTTTCTCAAAGTTTTTTTTTTGAATTTTTTTCTACAGGCATCAAAGCAATGGTTATTTATTTTCTGACACGGCACTTTCTCTTCTTTGTATTGGCGTTACACGGCGCTGCGTCGCGGAAAATGAGAAAAACAGAATGCCTAATAAACTATGGTTAATGTAACGTGCAGTTTCCAGAAACAAGAGAACGCGGCGGAGGGCGAAAGTTTTGGGCAATATCAAAAATCGAAGTGCATTCTCATTAGGATGTAATCACCGGCGCGTCGGCCCGTGTTTCATTAGACGGGAAATAGCTTCATAAATCTAGTCGCGCGTCCCGCCACCCCCGAGGCCCGTGCCGCCGCCGAGCGACGCCTACGCACATTGCGGCGGTTTTCCCGTGCTGCTCGTGCAACAACCGACGGCGCGGTACCGCACGTTCGGCTGTGCTCCCCAGCACTTCAACTTATATTAAAGAAAGGTCGTCTCTGTTTAGTCTTTGGCTGGGGTCTTCAACAGTTGTAACATCTTTGGCGAGGAAGGCAATAAGGCTTAACCTCCGCGGTGGCGGTGCAACGAGGGTCCGAGCAACTATGCGGGATTCCAATAATGAAAACTCGAAACTTTCGACTTTTCCACGTTGCACTCCTCAAGGCTTAATCTCGCCTTAATCACCTACGTGAATGTTTAGCACAAGATCGCATTTAGCGCGAAAAGTTCAAACGAGCAAGATACATTTTCAACGTGGCAAACGATGGAAATAAAAAGAATATGCTCCTGCTACATATTCGAGGAACCCCTTCGCAGGAAATTCAAAAAAATTCCGTTCACACTCTTCCTGCGGGCTTACAATAAGGTAGTACAACTGTGAGCCAGCCTAGGGGCATGAAGAGTTGATTTTTCAAGTGCGACTGCGTTTATGTTCGCGGGGAAGCAAACTAACTACGAGAAAATTCCAAGTACGCGCGGGAAAACAGAAAACACTGCAAGCACGACTTGAAGCGGCTAAGCAGGGATGAAACTCGCGGTTAGTGCACGCGAGCGGTCGATTGTGGAAAGAAAAATAAGAACGCGTGGCGCAATCATGAGTGTCTGTAACAACGGTCCGTAACAAGAACACCGCCGGCGGCGGCGCGGACCATGATGAAGTCGAGCCGAAGGCGGCCGGCCTTGTGCTCAGCCTGCATAACAATTGCGGTGAGGAAAAACTTGCCGCACTCGACGTGAAGGTCCTAGGCAGAGACCTCACGTCTCGAGAACAAACAACAACAACGGATTGTTCCGAGAAGCTACGATATTTGAAGATTGGAAGGCGAGAAAAATACAGCTGACGGTGGAAAATATTCCTTGGCTCAAAAATTAAGATAACCGAATCAAGCTATAAACTTGACGATTAAAAATAAACAAGTTGCTGTGGACTTAGCGGCACTTCAAACAACTTGAGAGCAAAATGATGTTCATCAGATGATGAATAATATATGTTTCAACTTGTTTCTCCCGAAACAAAAAATAGAATTTTGAACTTTTAACGAGTCGTCCAGGCACGAAATTGATTTTCAATGCTCTTACTTTTCTTATTTATGCACACAGCCAGTCGTAGACCATATTTACATTGCAGTCCCTTCGAAGCCACATAATCTTTGAGTCCTCCGATGTCTTTTAAGAAAAATTCAATTTTCTTCCCGACTGCCATCAAAATCTTAAAAATAATAAAATAAATTTTCAAAGATAATCTCTTATCCGTGTTATTGAAGAGTAGAACGGAATGGACTCTCAAAAGGCAAACAGAAAAGCCCAGGCGTCTGCTCTTAGAATGATTGCGATGTGCTGTGTGCCTCAGATTTGAATAAACTTTCCGAAAATAATAAGCGGATAATTAATCTCCACCATTATGCCAACTCAATTCAATTGAATTACAGTGTGACTCGTTGCTCTTTACCATTGTCTGTTTGTTTGGATGGCGCGACCCGCGCCTGAGTCCGTCAGATTTTCCGAATCCTGCGCATGGCTTTATCACGACGCGTTATTAGGGCATTTTGGGGAATTAAAACGAAATGCAGGCACCGTATCGTAGAGATACTTGTTACACGCATCAGTACGCGGGCGCGGCGCAAAAACGATTCGGCATTATGCACTTTAGCAGCTTATTGTTCTTATTGTTACGGTTGCCAGGCACACCCAAGAGGCGGCGGGCACCCTGCGATGCGCTTGAAAAGCAGCGGGCAGGCTTAGAGTTGCTTTTGTGATATTCGTAGGAACCGCGCGATAAGTCTATGAAATTCCTCATTAGAAGTCACCTCAAACGCAGAACTAGGCACATTATAGATGGGATTTATCATAAAAGATTTTCTTTTGTAAGGATAACTATCCATTAAACCAGGATTACCTGTTTTATATAAAAACAACATAATAGGGGTTCATCAAATAAAAATTACATTTTATACGTTTTAAACTTTAAAAGAGAAGAATTATTTTTTTGTTATACAAAATACTTCTATTGTCCTTATTGCAACCTGATAAAACAGTGGAGATTTTTAGTATTATCCTATATGGTTTGCAAGGTTAGTATAGAAATATTTTCGTGCAAATTTTAAATCAAATTCCGGTATTTGTTGATTCAGATTCTGAACATCTTAAAGCCCTCAGGACCGTTGTAAAGTTTATACGGTTACCCGCGTGCAAATCTCGCGACTTTAACGCAATGCCCGAGAAACTTTTTAAGGGTTTCGGCATTCGTTGTACGCTCCCCAACGCGCGTCTTTCGCCAGTCGTATTAACCGTACATTTATTGCTCATACACAGTCGGGTGTTTTGTGTTCGCGTTCAAGTTAATTAAAAACTTGTTTAACTTGCGTCGGCGGCAAGCTATATACTCCAACACTACCCGGCGGCAAGTTGCTTAACAAATATGTTTTTGCGTAACAAACCGGATGTGATTTATGTATTTTCTTTTCATTATGTGTCTATTTTCTTTCATATGCGGATTTCCCTACAACCCTCACCCACCTACATTTGTTTGACATATGGAAAACTGGTAAAGGGTAGAAATTGACTTCAAGTGACTCTGACACTTAAAGTCAATTGAAAAACATGGGAAATGACGAGAGCATGAATGAAATTGACACAAGTGCAAGTATGTTTTAGTCGCTAGGATGCGTTTTCGAATGCTTCAAGGACAATGCAAGAGCGACGAGCGCTGGAGTAATGCACCGTGCCACCGAGCGTTTGATGCATTTTCCTGTTAATTTAAGTACGGAGCTCGAGCGTGAATGCGAATTTGAAAAGCGACGCACTCGAGTCATACATGCCAGTGCATAATGGTAGGAGAAAACGCACAGGAAGTGCGTCGGGGCATCAACGCGAGTGCATTCGACAGTCGTGATGTGAATGAAGGACATGTAGAATGGATGCGTGTATCAAAAACTCACGCAGTGAGGATGTCTCTCCACGTGTAGAGTTTTTACGACACACGCCCACAAAGAGTCCAATCCATTAATGGTCTTGCCATTCTTTGAGGTTTTACTTACTTTTCTTCGAAGGTTTTGGAGGCGAAAATATTCCATTTCCCAAGCGCAAAATATGATGAACATACCGAACGCCAACTTGGAAGTAACACACAGCTACTACTTGTTAAGAACTCAACGTTAAATGGTATTACGCGAGTAGAGGTAGATGATGCCTTGAATACAGTGGTGGGGAAATGACCTCGCGACAAATCAAGTCATCCCCACTACTATTGGAACCATAAATAAAATAAAGCAGTGCAACTCGCGGACACTTGACGCACAGTTGTTGCTTTGTCAACAACTAATAAATTTATTTTTGCATAAATTAAATTAACTGTGTTACTACAAAGTATCTTTAAGTAAACAGTTATAACTGCATTAGTTTTTACCTTAATTTTTGTTATCTTTTCAAATTAAGTTTTAGAGACAACTACGGTAATGTAGATTGTAGCAAAAGAATAAAAAAATTCAAACCATCTTGTGCTTGAACACTGAAGAGAATAATTAATTGAAGCACTCCTACCTTAATGATTTACTGCCGTTCAGAAACTAGCATTGTCCAGGAATGTCTAAACCTTTTTGTCGATGTTTTTCCTCTTCATTTCCCATTTCCGGAAATCCCGTTAGTATATAGTACAGATGTCCGCATCTTGCACCAAAATTCGTTTTTCACCACGTCTTTGCCCTAATTGAATCGCTGTAGTTGATCATTCAACATTCAACAACATATAAATCACCCGAAGGACAACAATGCAACATACAAAAACAAGTCAATCCACAACAGTATACACTTGGTATTTGTCTCCGCTCCCGGATTTATTAATAATTAGTCAGCCGTCGGCACCGGCTTATTGGGACTAATGAAGGGGTGCATTATGCGCTAATTAATATTGCATAATAAACAAAACAGCGGTAGCGGCTGGCTACATCGAGTTGCATTGCGTACACTATCCTTTAATAGGTGGTGAACAATCGGCGCGCGCGCTTCGATGGCCGGCATTGTTTGCCGCGCGAGCGCCGCCGACGGACGCAATATGCGTCTAGCTGATTGCGCTGCAATGCTGCCGGAGGCGGCGGCGTGTCCGCGATAAAGCCAACGCGACGCTTTAAGGTCGGCGGGGCACGCACAATTGATGCAATTTCAATAATCATTTATCTACACATTGTCTGACTATGTGGTATAATCAAACTGAACAGGGTTTAAACCGACGCATGCGCAGTTTTTGCAATAAACCAATGCCTCTTTTAGCACCATGTTGAAAATTGAAGTAAAATTGCCATGAAAATTGGACTATGTTATTATGGACATAATCACATTAGCGAAGATAGGGATGCTATCGTGTTATTGATAGCAGACCTATGCCAAGCTTAAAGCAGCAAATGACAGGACATAGATGTTATGATGCTAGTTATAACCATAATGGCCATCTCTATGAGGGTGTATTGTTTCCGTCAACAATTATATCCAGCCTCTAGCAGACCGTATCGCACAGCGATTAATTATTAATCACATTATTAACAAAATTGTCACATAAGTGAATAAAGCTCGCCGAAAATTGAATGCGAAATGACTTTCGTTTTGCACCATGGGCTTGATGCTGTCGAGGAGGAAATCACATTAACGCGTCATGCATCTTCGATTCAGTCTTCTAATCTCGGTTAAGTCACCCTTCTATAAACAAATCACTTACAATTGAATAACTAAGGCTGCATCCCTCTTGAAACAGCCGGTCCAATATAGAAAGCGCTTTCCCCTTTTCTTCATGTCGTGCACGCGTGGCTACTCATATGTAAGTTGCAATAGTTTTGCAACATGCAAGCAACCAGAACGGTCTCACATCCCTTTACTAAGCTTGTAAGACCAATGTCAGTCTGCCTAGATTGCGAATAAGTGATAGCAAAATGACGCGTACAATGAGTACTCATAGCGATGCTCCCATTGGCACATTTGCACGTACCCTACATATTCATGGCTTGGCTATACTGGCCTAGAACGTACAAATGGTACTATCATATTCGATCAACCGATGCCGATTCCCCGATTTATCTAGTATTTAGCGTGGGGTTAGTAGTGGCAATGGGTTTATCGAGTTAAGAGGGATGCTGGGTGGTAAGCCTGAGTTTTTCGTCATTGTGCAGACTTAAATGTCATGACTATTAAGATTATTAGGATTGAATTAACTCTGGGATTTTGGGGTCCATTTCAAATGGTTTTTGTGTGAAATGCAGAAAACTGATGCGTATTACCCCTATGCTATGGTTTTAAGTGTGGATTAATGTGTTAAAATGATATATTACTAATTTATACTCTATGTAGATAATTTCCCAAAAACATAAATTAATTATTTTTCTCATGGAACGATATTACTTTAATAGGCGGAGAAAACACAGATAAAATTAAATATTTTTTGAGAGAAACTTTTATATTGTATGAGCAAAATATTTATGTAAAAGGAATCACCGTTTTCATGTTGACCAGGTAACTGCATAACATAAAGTGAGTACTAGCTGCGCTCTAACGCGTTTTTATACTGCAACTAGTGGTGGGAATGAGTTCAGACAGCGTTTACGGATTCCGCCACTGTAGCTCCTCGGAGCGCTGAGCTTCATACAGCATTCAACAACTCCTGATCATCCACAGACTTGCAAAGTCTAATCAAAAATATGATGTATTCTGTATGTGTTTTGAAACCAAATACTTTTTACATTAGTCTAATCCGCGATAAATAGAAAACTGACTCTAATACAATTTAAAATAAATTTTTACTATAAAAGAACATGCATTCATTAAATTTTTTCCGAAAGTTATATCTCCTTAATTACGTGATTTAGCACATAGCAAATTCGTCGTGTGCAGGTCGATAAATAACGTCACACTTGCGGCTTTTCTATGAACTCGAACGCGGTGTTTATGTGCGGCGGCAATATAGGTACCAACCGTGGCAGCACACGTTGCAGCCGACTTGTCACGATGTTAAAGAAGCACTTTGGTGTTTAGTGTTTCGGCTTACAGTTTCCTTGCGGTCCTTAAACTCTCCTCGTGCACACGTTTTGCAGAGCCATAAGGAAAACACACCTAGGTCCTGCTTTAGGTCCTGTACCACAGCATCTGGTTTAGCTCCTGCCCCCACAATGCACGCAAGCGAGACACAAGCAATGTCCTTGCTTGTGCCGGTAGGTACTTGTGTAAGTCACAACCACCTAAGCAAGAATAACATTTAGCGCACGTCAAAACTCGGGCCGCTGAACTAACGCCGCAACTAAAGCGTCTATGTGAAGGTGGTTGTTGTTGCCCGCCGGCAACACCACAGTAGTGTCGGCACTGGAGTTAGTAACAAACAACAAATTTATAGTTATACTGCCAGCAAGTGTTGGAAACAAGTGTTGCCTCTATTTAGTTTCGGGCGGTGCGGCGTTGATTTAGTGCGTTGCTGCGCGTTTGGCGTTTTCGCACCCTCCTGGTTTTATGGTACCGCACAGAGCGACAGAAGTTGCCGCCGCTGAAGAAACGCGAAGGAGCAAGGCAAGAAATGCGCCTGGCAAATGTTGCATGCTAAGGAAGACGCGGCACGCGCTGTGATAAAGATATACATGTAATTTCCTATTTTTGGCATTAGATAGATTTATTGTTTTGACGTAATTATCTCAAATTTCCAGCAGCGCGTGCAAAGACAGTTTAAAGCCTAATTTCGAAAAGGCCTTTAGGGCATCTTCTGCATCTTACAATTATCAATCATCCAATTAATATTTCCTATAGCTTTATGATATAGTATAACATTTATAATTTTGTATTTAAAGCGAAACCGAATTCATATAAAGATTCTAGAAATTAATTTCGTATAGTAATTTTTAATGATTTGAGCAAAGATAAAAAATCATATTTGATGCGTACAAAAGATGTTAACCTGGTGAGCGTAGAGCATAAGCTAATCGATGAGTAAGTTATATCCCAGTTTTATAGTACACAAAGTGGTGGGGGTTACGTCAATGTAATTTGATACAACTACGCAAGTTGCACAACTTTCGCCTGAATTCTGGCATATTTTAAGTTCCAGTATTTTATAGCAAGACAAAATTTGATCATAAATAATTGATGTTATGCTGATATATAATTTGTCAATTCCAATACAAAAAAATTCTCCGGAAAATTCCACCTCAATGCGTGTCAATATCTAAAACCAAATGTCATTTTTCATCAGCAGGTCGTCATTAGTTATGCTCCATCCGGAAAACGCAAAGCATAGCTAAAATGAATTATTATTGAGTGATTAGCGTGTTATCATTACGACCCCTTTCGCGAGTGCCTCACGACATCCCCGGCGTTATCATCATCTATCGATGGGCGATCAGAAACAGAAAGGCTGCATCAGTCATCACAGCCGCTGCGCAAACAAGCAAGCATCGCATATCGCGCTATGTCTGGATATCTGGAGTACAATGAATTATATTTTCGGAAAATTTATGATGAATCAATCAAAACGCCAGAGTGCTGGACGCACACATTCAGTTCAATAACAGCTGATTAGATTTAAAATCTGAGTCATGTCTGGTCGCGTACGGCTGGCATGATTCGCATCATCGCGAGTATGGGGTGGCATGTGCCCGTCGAATGGGCGAGTGATCGCTCACGGCAACTGACACATACATGGGCCAATGTTTTCATCTTCGCTTTCTCTTGCAGCGGGGTAGGGGACTTGGACGCAACAACTTATTATGCGTAGTTTGGGTTTATTAGTAAGTACATATAAGGGGGTGGTTTATAGAAAAGACCAAAGGACTACAATTTCAAAACTCTTTTGAAAGACTTAAATTGGACGAAGAATCAATCAGTATCCTATTGCCAATTTGCACCCCCATATAGACAAAGTTAGGTTCATAGCGCAATGACATCTCTCTTATCACATTGAAAGTTCAATATGTAAAATTTTAAGCTCCAACAAAAAATGTCCCAATCCTCACAATTTCATTCTCTTTATGATTAATCCAGCTGCAGCATAAAATATTATTAACGTCCCTTGGTACACTTGCTAGATTATTACATGTCGCTGATACAGCTGTGGCATAATCAGACCGAAAAAAATCGGCATAAAAGTCAAAATCATTTGTGTCATTAGAGGATGACATGGGCGTGCGGCGGCCCCCCTGTACTTGCGCACGTGATGCGTGGGGCTGGCCGTCACGCCGCATTCACCTTCGCGTCAGAATTTCGAAAAAGTCATCGCCCGTCATTATAATACAGGCGCGCTTATCAACACCATCGGCACCCTTTTTTACGTAGCCCTGGCAACTGCGGACGATCATGTGCGAGCGTCGTGTACACAATGAACCCCGCCACCCACCTACACCCACCTTTATTCACCTCCTCCTCCATGAAGTAATCAGCATAATCATCATTGTATGACATCAGCTGCAGGAATTTTTTGAGTAATGAACTTGATTGGTGGACAATTTTTTGATTCATATGGAGAAGGAATTTTTGATGATTTTGAAAAATGAAGTGAGTTGTAAATGGGAAAATACAGAGTTGATTTTACAGTTTGCAATATGTGTGTATTATAGAATGAGTCCTGGTGCATTGACAGCTGTAGCTAGGTGTAGGAAAGTACCGCGCGCATGCGTGTGAGCCCCTCCACATTTTTTAGGTATAAAAAGCGCGTCTCGAGCGTCAGGCACCCAGTCTATGCACTTTTAGAGATTATGAGGAGGAGATATCTCAATTCTAATTCGTGCGTTGAATGTTTATCAAGAAACAAATGTAATAGCTTATATATTCACAGACCTAGCTGGTATTAAATTAAAAATCACTTCAACTTATTTCAATTATTCAAGTCGTGTAGAATAAAGGCTCCATTGAAATGAATGCTTTAACTTCAAAGCATGCACACAGCATTGAACACATTGAGCAAGTACATTGAACACATCGAACACATTGAGCACTTGACTGTTGGCAAGTGTGTTAAATTGCAATTCTGAACGTGCAACACGCGTGCTAATGTAAAAAGAGCTCTTAGCTTCAGCAAAGCAATAGCAATTGGTAATATTCGAGGGCAACATTGCGCGAACGTGCCGCGTAGTGCGGCGCACGCTTCGTACATTGCTAGGGATGATTAATTGCTGGCGGCACTTGCTTGTTTAATGGCTGTTTTCGATCAACGACTTTTTACTCCTCCATTATCAAACTCCAAAATATCAAAAGACTTGAATCCACATTAAGACGCACTTCAATGTAATGCAACTTCCATTTGGATTTCATCTCGTTTTGTCACCTGTGTAGCACTTGTCGGATCATAATCCTACCACGAACAACACCGCTTAAATAATGTTTAATAGGTTTAATTATTGTCGTCGCAATTAAAGTAATAATCACGCTATTACCTCTTCGTATTGCACGTGGCGCTGGTTGTGACTAATTAAATTAACCCCCGTCGTTTAACTCCGACTACTTATGCGACAATTGCGTTTTGAACCGGGCGGTTGGCGACTGTTGGCAGCAAATTTGCGGCGTTTGCAGCCGACCTGAAAAATACCCCTTGCATTACCCAAACTAGTCATACTAACGACAACATCTACCACTATGCTTTACAACCATAGTCACCAAGGAGCAGTGGGTATAGCATGAATTGCTACAGAAATATATTCCGCTGAAATTAATTGCATTGTTCCGACAATTAGCACGGCCGCTCTAATTTAACATCCGAATGTAACATGGCGTAAAACTTGTCATGAACATTACTCACAAAAATTGCGGATTTCATTTCAAAAACTTTTACTCATGATAGTTGTTTGATAGTTCTACCATATATGGGTAGATTAGAAATGTCGCGCCACCAGATTTTATTGGGAAATTTCGTCTACTGTGCCAATATTTTGTCTTGACTGATGCCTAAGAAATGGACAGCGAGTACCATCCACACATGCGGTGACGTTTCCCCCAGTGCGTGGAAAACATGCTGGTCATGTGTGCGGACAAGCGGTCGGACACTGGTCAACAACAATGTGCATGCATCGTCGTGAAGTGCTCCATGTGTGTGCGGCTACGGCGGGGGAGACCCACCTCTATGTAGGCAAATGCTGGTGCTTTAACCACTGCCGGCGTCGAATGCTTTCACATCAAACAACACGAACAACAGGTCCGACGGTCCGTCAATGCATGCACGCCGCCGCCGGAGCAACACCGGTGATGGTATTTGCGTAATCCAATTAATTAATCAATTAATCAACTTTAGTGCTTTTGCGGTTCGTTAATTTAAATGCGAAATAAGTAAAAACAATATTTTTGTTGACTGTGTACACATTCGAAAGCGCCGGCGCGGAAAGTGAAGACAAAATGTAAACAAATCGATACTGAACATTTAAATTAATTAAACACATAGGGTCATTGTGGAAAAACTGAGTATTAGTTACAAAACTGCAATAAATTGTTGGATGAATTGTAAACAGAGCGAAGTAATTGCATTAATTAATTGTATCCAATGGATATTGAGTTTATGTTGGATTTAACTACTGAAACAATAGGGTTATATACATGCAACGTACTAGACTCAATGTAATTCACTAGGACGCTGGCAGACTAACTGTAGCGTATGCTGTAGTATCCCCACCACGTTCTCAACTATAAAATGTACGCTCAAAAGCAACACTGCCTCATTCTAGCGGCGTTTGTCATAGAGAACGCATTGCAAAATTAAGGGATATTTTTTCAATAGTACTTTTTTTGTTTTGTGAGTTAACGAATTAAAGTAAATGCCACATTAACCCAATTATCCCATATAATATACCACTTCCAACTTCAACAACGTTAAACTTATGATAATTAGTTTACCAAAAGCTAAAATCGCGCCCTCAGATAAAGTGCAAGTTTATGCTACAGCTTAAAATAATCCTCGAAACTAACGTCAAGCGACTCACGTAATCTGCTTAATGTAACTTATTAGAACAACTACTTAACACTGAATTAACTCAAAAGGTGTTTGTCGCCCGTTACACCCACAACTGCATGCATCGCACTTTACCGGAGAACGAAAATAAAAAACCATATTCACGCAATCACCAACCTGAATTTTTTGTAATTGACTACTGTCTACAACGTAAATTGGATGGTGTAACAATCGACAGTGTTGTATTTGGTCGATGAAATGAATCGCTCTCCATAAAACAATTAAAATGCAAGAGTAGGGTGGTGTACGCACGACATCTAGCACCCTGCAAGATTTACCAGGCGCATTAACACGTTTTAAATCTTCAGCGCCCGATTGGGTCACATGTGTAAAGCTGATTAAGCGCATTCAATTACTCGAACGGCTTGGCAGCCTTGCATGCAGCGTGTAATAAACCACCATGTGTAACGTAACTTCTTCAAAAACGCTTCCCCAGTGTCTAATATTTTTAAATTATAATTAAGAATGCCGCGTTTTGCAGACGCGCGCGCACCGGGTTGGTTTTATAGCCGGCGCGAATATGCGCGTCAATTAAGAGCGCTTTAATTAAACAAGAGTTACGCGCGATGCCTCAATTACATGCGACGTTGTTGCGTTGTTGTTGCGCACTTGTATCTCGCGACGAACGGCATAGGCTTCTTGGTGAATTCTTATAGTCGGCGCACGTTTGCTGAATTTGTTGTACGGGTCTGCACAATGCAGGGCGCGCCGAAGGTAAAGTTTTGGTAATCCGGAACCGCACCGCGGCAGTTATGCGAATGCTAGTTTCCGGACGGTAGTTTACGAACAGGTGCGCGCATAATTCCGGAACTCGGCTGGCATGATCTTAAACTAACCGCGACTGCACGAGCGAACACCCTCGAAACATCCAAAAATATAAATTACACCTCTTACTCTTACCCTCTAGAGCCCTACTTGTACTAAATTCTAGGAAAAGGAATAAAATTTGGCCTAGGTTTATCTGACACACATGTATTTTTATTTATTTGTTTTTTCTAGGCCGGAAAAATATATTGATATCATTTATGATTCCCGGAAAGTTATGCATTTTGGTGGTGTACTATATAGATGCAAGCAAAAAAAAATAACAGCTACTTGGACGCTGTACTCACGGCTACTCTAGGGCATCCCTACCACCTTCTTAAGTATAAAACACGTACTTAAACTGCACCGCACTCAGTTGCAAAGCATCTAGCAAAGAGTACACCGCTTGAAATTGTGGTGATATTTGAAATTAATAATATTGAACTGTCATTCCATCAACCCGTCCACGTATTACCGCTCGATTCTATTTTAGTATAACTTTGTGGAAAGTTTGCCAACATCAATGCAACGCGTGTTTGTAAAGGGTTGATTAATGTTTATTTATTTTTCATCTTCCCAGCAAGTGCACCGCAACAAAACAGAGCAAATAGTTTCGTCCACAATCAAAGGTCTTCCCAGCGTACGGTCGCAATCGAAAATTGAAATTGAAAAAGGGGTGACATTTCTTTTCGATTAAAAAGTCTAGTGCGCGCATTGTGAATCATCGCCGCATCGCCGGGGAGGAATCATTAAAAGCTGGCCCTCGTTTTGTCTCTGGGCGCGTTCTTATGTCGCGTCGAGTGTGTGCACATGTGGCCGGAGCATTCGATCTCGACCTGCCCGATTGTGCGGCGTCCTGTACCCGCGCGCTCGATGCAAATTGGAATCCTACCCACCCTGCAAGCCCCCATATGCCGCCAGCCGTAGAAGAGTGCCTGGTTGTCGATTTGCAATTAATTTTCTATTAGGCCGGCCGGGATGAACTGCATCCCGATTTCGATGGTAAAAAAGAGTTTGCTCGTGGTGACGTCAGCGGCACACGCCGCCCTCAATGCTGGGCAATTAGCACCGGCGAGTGGGTGGATGAAATTCAAGAATAATGTGCTCTTGAAGCCGTCATTAAACGAATCATATTCAAAATTGCGATTGAAATGATGAAGTGTTCTGTGAAATTACAAATCTCTACTAGCTTTCATCGCGTAATTTAGTTTAAATTCTGCTTCATATGCCATCATGTAAGGTACAACACACGATGGCAAAAAAGCAGCAAATCATTAATTATGTAATTCATTTAAAGCATTCACAATGCAAAACATTAATGAATTAATTGCGTTGTTACTGCTGGGAAATTAACGTTGAGATCAGTGAAGCTGAGGCGTCATCAACGCGCGAGAACTTCTAACCGACACAATCTAATTAAATTTAATTAAGTGTATAATTGATTTACCGCTTAGAGCATGACTCCTTAGAGCAGTAGCAAAACGGCGAGCGGCGCATCGAAAGAAGGCCAAAAGCTCGAAGAGAGGGTCGCGAATTCTTTGTCCGCGTTCGGCAACGCAGAAATGAATTATGAGCGTTGTGCTCGTTTGCGATGTGCGCTGGCGGCCGAGCATAATAAGTGTGTTAAGAATATTCGAACATCCCCTCAATGTGCGCGCGGTATGGCGTTTAACTTCCGCACTACAATCGCAACCACTACTCGAAGGGTGCCGGAGTACTGCAGCACTAGTCCTCGTCCAGATTCTGAATCTTAGTGTGTAGATAGTGTTTGTTGGCGAGCGCCACAAATAAAATGCGATAGAATAGGGCAGCCCGTAGCCATACCCCGGATTTTTGCTCATTACCCCAGTATAAAAGCGATAGTGCGTCGCGAGCGCGGGTATGGGGCAGTGTGGTAGTGTGCCACAGATAATGATCCATTGATCCGTATTGATTTATGGCACCGGAGAGATTGTGCTAGCGTGTGCGCCGTCCCCGAGGGATTTGCAACTATGTGCGCTAATGTCGCCCTATGCGTGTTGCCAACCCGCTCTTGCTGCTGACTACAATAACAAGCAAACAACCCCTTTTTATTGGGGCCTTTCAGCTAAGCTGAAGCAAAAAGGAATAATAAACTATCGGAAAATCTATGAGGATCATTAAAATTATTATTTATGCAAAGCAAAGTGTACGTATTATTAGGGTGCACATAAAATATTCCATAAAAATATTACTACACTTACTACAATTTCAGAGATTTACAATTAAATATCTGCAGGCATCCATCTAAGAAACTGTCATAATACAAACTTGTGTTATAAAAACACAATTATACAGTGGCTCACAAACCTCGGGGACCTGAGAGGTATCTTGTACCCACTTCTAATCCGTGTATAGAAATGCAGGTATTTGATGCTGTAGGCACATACCTAGAGTATTTACCACAACGAATAAAACCCTCATCTGGATAACATCACCATAAAACATTATGTAACAAGACAACTTACAATATTGCCACAAATTGCAAAATGCCACAAGCCGACGCAAATCGCGCGAATCGCGCAAGTTACGTAACAAGGCAAAATTGCAAAAGTTAATTTAGATTTGCTTATTACTTGCCCGATTGCCCGGCTTCATTTTCTTTGTGCCGCCGTTAAAAGCGGATTTGGGTTGCGCATAATATCCGCTTATCGCTCCGCTTATTGTTGCAACAATGAAGTATTAACTCGCCTCGCCTCGCGCAGTACCCAACGAATGCGTCATTACGCGCACAGAGTGGAGGGTACGTAAAGACAACTTTCACCCAGTACCCTAGGATACACCCCGACCGAGAACAATGCCCGACCCCTACGTACGCAATTTCTATGTAACGAGGTCAGGTCTAGGAATACTCCGGCAGCTAGATTTGTTAGTCTCATTTTTTCTAGTTCAACTTCCTTCATTTGCAGAAGACATCCAAGGGAGTAAATTGAGATCTTTGAGGATCATGTTAAAGTTAGTGGTATGGGAGAAATAATGAGTTTTCCTGCTTTCAGCTTATATCTAATGCAAAATGCTTAAATACGAAATTAATTAAATAAACGTTCATTCTGCAAGGTAGAGGATGGGAGAGGTGAACCGTGTGTGTGTGTGCAGTTTTGCTTTTCATAAAATAACAATAGCACATTATAATGGTCGTTCAAATCGCCGCGGTCGCATAGAAATGCCCGGTTTGTTTGAGAAAGGCCCGTAACGAGGAATCTGCAGTGTTTGGAGAAATAAAAATAGAATAATACGGGAGGCACCCTTGTGGAAAGCGATTTCAATTGCTAATGAAGTTCCATGACGAGTCAGTGATGCATAATTTCCTTTTCTTTGGCCTAGGCCCAGCAGATTTATAGAATCAACAACTGTGACTCCGGGATGCGACATAAATGACGGCATTGTGCGTTTACGTTACAAACATCGAAACAGTTTATGACCCTTCAACTTCTCATGCATTTGCAGGAAAATCGCATAAAACGAATACCTAACAAAAAAAACCTTGCGAGTTGTAATAATGAGTAGCTACTTTATTTACTTATAAGCAGTACTAATTAGTAATTGATTACAAAACAATTTATTTCAGTATAATAACAATTGCATGATAGAACTACTAATATTAGAAATAAATTAGTTTTCTTCATTGGCATCGTAATAGATGAAGTCAACTGAATTAAAAATTTTTTTAAATATTTCAATATTTCAGAGAATATAAAACGTGCATAAATTAGAAATGTTGCTATTATTTAAATCATAATTAACCTCACAAAAACAACCAAAAGCAAAATTGAATTTGTAATTACTTTTTATCAAATTCGTTATTTATTTATATCTACCAGAACTACTTTATAAATCATAATAAATAATTGGTTTTGCGGAGAGCACAATGTTTTCCATTAAAATTACCTCTTGAATTTTCATTTTTGAAAAGGTGTACTAATTTAAACAGCATATAACAAAAATAAAGAAGAAATACGTACGACTAACAACATATTTTTGTTATAGGCTAAAATAAAAACGAAATAAATTTAATAAAAGCAAATTACTAGCAAAAAACAACTTCATAATTAATGTAACGCAACATTGTTATTTAATTACCACACAGTACTTAGTAATAAATCACAACCGAAATGTAAAATCACCCCCGAAAAACAAACAACGCAAATTTAACACTTTTATTATTCATCACATGCACGGAACATAATCCACTTTCAAACCGGTGTCCGATTATTGTATGTACAAGACTTCCTGCTGGGTTGTCACCCACCTCCCTTATACCCAGAGAGCAAAATGTCTAGATAATTCTTCCAGTAATCGAACACAGCGCAATAAAATCTATTGCGGCGCGAAAGAAAATTAATAGCCGACGCATGTGGAGGCTGGCGACAATCGGCGGCGTTCCTGTTGCGCGTAAATCATAATAACGGCTTTCGGCAGTCCGCTTTTTACTCCTTGGTCGGCGGCGCGCGGTCGTGGGAGTGCACAAGAACCGCCACCGAGCGCGGCCGCACGTCGCCGCTTGTTAAATGGCACTTTCGAAAGTTTCGCACAGGACGCGTGCGATGCACGTGCCGCACGGATGCATATGACTCACATAACAACGCGGCGCGCGTCCTTGCAGGACTCGAGATTAATAGTGGCGGCAACGGGCAAGGAAGCACTAGCACACCAACTAGCAGTTTTTGTCGTTGACGCTGTAAGAACATAAATAAAAAGCCGAAACGCGTACCGGGCTTCTAATTAATCCGCCAGCGTGTGCGCAGGGAGGACTGAGCTGTGTGTGGACCCAGGGTAACATGAAAACGCATTTTTCGTGTCCTCTTACAATCGGCTTGGCCCCAATGATTGACGATTGATTAGAGGTTTTGTAGTGATGATAGTAAAACATGGCTGCGATGATTAATTAATCATGTGCTGGGTACTTCTTGGTCCGATATTATTTTTTAGCAAATTCTAATGATAATAAATCTTTATTGAAAAGGTATCATCAATATCTTATTAAAAAGGATCAATATTTGCTACCATCACTTCGACTATTGTCGTCTTGAAAATGTTTGAAAATATATAAAACTACTAGTATTTCCAAATCCAGTTGACGCGTGGCATACTTCTTAATTCAAAAATTAACTTTGCTTTTTTAAGTACTAAAAGACCCTAACGGATTTAATCCCTTTTTGAAAATTATGTTGGTGACTTATCTGTTGCAAGTTTGTTTGGATTTCCTTTTATTACTAGCATATCAGTTTGCCTTTATCCGATCATTAGTTATTACAATGTTTGTCAATTATTTTTACCAGGTATAACATAAATAATTTAGACACTATTGTAAAAATATTTAAAAGGGACAATGTTGAGTTTCTAGGTGAATACTCTATAGTGATTTTTTTCTGTCTATTGAGAGAACAGGAATATATACCTATAAAATTAACTTTTTCGCTTGGCTGAGACTCTTGCTGAAGAACCACTGGTGGCAGTGGCGCGAGTCTCACAAGTTAGTTTCCTTTCTCGAAGGCGTTTCCGATGGACCGCAAATTTCCTTCTTCGTATTATGCCTGTGTTGTATGTTTTCATGACGTATCTTTTCTATTTTCATCTTCGACAGAGATCTACGTAATTTGCAAAAGTCGAGAATCGATGGTCAACTCTTAACTTCTTATTTGAAGTGAAATTTTATCACCATTTTTTTTTTAGGCTGAGCTATGGTCATTGAAAAAGTAACTTTGTGTGTTTCAAGTGTTCTGCATTTGATGGTAAGAACGTCATCCTACCAAGATCTTGGTTAAGCAGTGGTTTCAATTCGGATTTGGTGTGTAGAAAGTAGGCGTACTACGTTTTCTTACAAGTCACCCAAGGGACATATGACAATTAATTTTGAATGAGAGAGATCATAGGTGAAACAACTGCATATTAAATATGACGTAAGGTTAATTGGTTATAATTCAATGAATATGAAATACTCTGACAGCTTTTCTTTAATGAAATTTTACATTGCTGTATTTAATATATGATATTTAAAAAAAAATTACTTGTTGAATTAACTGTAATAACTGCTATGTAATAATATTGATAGATTATATTTTTTAAATATTTTGTCACCACCTCCTCATTATATTTAATTCCTATGTGAAAAGCGATTCACATTATGTCAAACAATGTAAAAGCGAATATGGTATGAAAATAAACCCCATGGCACTAAGTGGTATTCAGTCAACACGTGCAAGAACTATTTCATTAAAACAATAACGAGTAATCCGTTATCTGAAATTTCCAAGTGCCATCAAAGTGGTTGGTATGCAATATTGCTTTACAAATTTGCATTTTCCATTTTAATTACGACTATCATCTTCCACTCCAAAGGAGTTGATTTCGTCCCAACGCGGCTGCGTGTGGAACTGCAGGGGCAGTTTGTTGTCACGCGCGAGATGCGCCTGGGGGTCGATTCATCTAAATCGGAATGCAGCTCACGCACGCCGTCTCCAGGCCGATATCGCGTTTAATGCGCGCATGGCGACAACACAGCGCCCACAATAAACCCGCGCGCGTTTTGCATTAAGCCATTTCCCAGTTTCCGGGCAGTTCGCTGCGAAAACATAAAGCGTGCGAGTGCAGGGGGTGGCGGTGCAAAATGATGAAAATTCATGTGGCGCCACCCCGTGGCACGCACTCCTCGTCCCTGCTAAAAAGTAAATCTTTGGATTTGTGCAGCGTGGGGTGGTGGTGGTTTTTGCGCGGCGGGCATCCTAATCGCACAACACGCCGCCAAGGCCAGCCGAATTCAAATTAGCTGGAGGGTAAATAGTGACGGAAATAAATATGCGGTCCGTATTGTTAATTGCTCAATGATGGGGTTAAACGTCAGTTTAGCGAGGAATTAATGGCCTCGCGGCGCTGGCATGACCTTAAGATAGAACTTTGTCACGAAGATCTTACACCAGCTAGTTGACGCTAACATCCACGAGCGGCGAAGAAGGATGACTCTGATTTTAGTCGCAATAGGAAAGGGTTGAATACAGAAAAGCCAAAAATCCTTGTCTTAATTACACGTTTTCCAAGAGGTTTAAGTGCTCATATAGAGTTTCATTTCTAGAAATTTACCCTTTACAATCTTCACACCCCTTCTACAAAACCTTCTACACAAAATTCCGAAAACATTTGCCTCCACTACGTATCTTATTCATAGCCTCACATGCTTTGAATTCCACTCTTAATTTATTTTGACAACACCAGGAATGCACAATCGGCTATATTGCCACGATGTTCAGTTTGCTAATGAATACGAACAAGTCGTCGAGAAAAGCGTGCAAGAAGAAGACACTCCAGTTGATCCGATCTCATTTATCAAAGGGAGTCAGGCAAGTCACCTCAAGCTCGTACCGAAGAAGCGCCAGGATGACAACCATGCGGTGCACGGCGTTCTTGTCCTCGCTCCTGTCGACGCTGTCGTCTACACTTTAATCCTGCCACTCGGGAACTTATGACTACGTGGGTTTCAGAATAGTCGGCTTGTCCTGTTATTTTCATCGTAGCATAATACTGTTGCCAAACATGCTTAAGATGTGTCAAGCAAACAATGCCATTGTGAATCGCTGCGAATAAAATTAAAAATTTTGTGGTGACGATATATCAAGGAGGTGGAAAAATGGGGCTCATATGGAAAATGCGGAAGCGGAAATGAAAATGTGGCGGGATTCAGTCCTATGAATGAGTTGTTAGAGACGAGGAAAAAATATTTATGAAATTAAAATAAATCATGATGAAAAGGATAAATGATGTGGAGATTATAAAATATAATGAATAGAATTTTGGAGACTAAAAGTTGTGGTTAATTTTGGTTTTGATCCTAAATCGGATCTCTCATACCAATACCTGCAAGAGTAAAAAACGAAAGAATTAAATAAATGGTTTTCCTGCGTTCCAAAATAATTTATTAACAAACTAACATTATTTTCCAATCAAACATTTGGTACATTTCAAATTAATTAATAACAATTGAATGCTAGTGGTAATACACATAATGAGGACGCATCAGCAACAAGTTTGCCCGTAGTAAATTCAAATATTTAAATAAATTCTCTAAGATTTTCCTACTTCATGAATGTTCTCGATAAAGAATAATTGCTCACCTTGTTTATACCTTTGCATCCTGTGGTTCTTTCTTAAAGATTTTAATAGTAGGCCCTCTAAGTTGGGATACATTTGTTGCTTCCATTGTATCGTCAGGTGTACCCTGTCGAGACACCCTGGTCACCCGAGTGTAAAGGAAGCTAAATTTTGGCGTGATATGCGGACGCGGCGGACCGATAACATAGGCGTCTCCGTTTTCTGCTTGTTTCATCAGCTCAGTACAGATACATCTTGGTTCTGGGTCAGCTAAAAATATATTACGAATAATGTGAAATACCACGGAATGAAACTGTTTGATTACTTACAATCAGACATATTGATAGTCGCTATGGTCGCTTTGGAACAAGCGCCGAATTGGACTGAAAAGTTATGAGAAGTATCCAAACTAACTGTGTTTGGCCCTTGTTTTAGAAACAGCGCCCACTACTGTATTTAGTGGTGCTGTCAAGAAAGTGTCAAATTGTGCGACCATCATCGAACATTTCCGATGAGAACTTCATGTCAAAAAGTATTTGTATTATTTAAGCTAATTGGACATCCAATACCAATTTGTCAGTTGCAAACACACAATTTTATCTACTTGGGAGAGAGATATCACCTATGCATGCTTTTTTATAATTTCTGACCATGGTGGTATAGACCATTTCAACGATGTCATCATCATTAGTCTTATCGCCTTTGTACCCGTATGTCGGGTGTAGGGTTTGCTGGTGTGCAACTGTGAGGAGTGCATCGATATGTCAAATTCGGAATTTGGTACAATCAAAACCTTCATAGATAAGGATAGACTGCGCAAATCTAGTGATTTAAATTGAAATAATTTTGTCAAAATACAATTTTAATAGATCTCTTTGCAATCGGAAATCTATCGAAATCGGGTGAGCTGGAAGAGCTTATTTTTACACTAGCAATTTGCAATTATTCATATTAATGTATGCAATAAAAAAATTTAAATAGGTTCATTGTCTATCCTAGTCTACCTGGTAATAATATTGATTCCCTATTGAAATTCTAGCGATTGATATCTACAATTCTTATTATCATGGTCACTGTGAACTATTGTATTACCTTAAAACACATCTCCGAAAACAGTTCCTGTAAATATAACAAACAAAACAACTAAATTAATACTTTTTCTAATCTTCAGAATTATATCTTATTTGAATGAAACATTGTTATTTGATTAGTAACTTAATCTCATAGGTTCCCACGAAAGTAATAAAAGATTTTAGATATTACAACAAATTAGGCACGGTATACTCTATATACATATAGACAACGCTTCCTTTTTTCTTATTTTTCGGACATGAGTGCTCTTTTTTAAGAGCAACAAGTTCGTTACTAGCAAATTCTAATATTTGAATAAATTTTCTTATGATTTCTAAGTTCTTGTTACCCCTCTATAGAGAATAGTTCTTCGCTTTGTTTCAGCTCAGCTCCCTCAGGTTTCTTCTTTATAATTCTAAAACAGGACTTTAGCGAATTAGAGAAACGCTTAATAAGCCAAAGAGTCACATGCGACTCTGGAACCGCTCTTTGCCAAACACTAGCTTGGAACTTGGAATATTCTTATTCGGGAACTGTTAAATTAGATACTATATTATGTCCATTCCTTTTGGTTTGTACTTAGATTAATAACTCGTATGCCCTACATGTGATCAAAAATACCGACGTTTGTTAAGTTTGTCGCTCTTGTCATATTTGGCTTTTGTTTTTTGAATGTATACGTGATTTACAACGTTTTTAAAATGAATATTTGCTTTCACTGAAGATGTTTGATTTGTCTGAAAAGTTTCATGAACTTGATTGACCGATTCTATTTGACGCAATGCGTGCATTTTGCAGCAGAATATAAAAATAATTTCTAAGTGGATAAACAATATTTTCCATCTAATTTTCCAGCGTTTTAAATTCATAAATTTCTTTCATGTGACTTCATCATTGAGATCAATTATGTAAAGTGTGGTAACTTAATCTTGTTTGGTAAATCTAAGTTGTATAAACTTGATGAAATCTGATGCATGAATATAATCTTTATCTTGAATTGTATGCAATAAACAAGTGTCTTCAATGCGGACATGTAATTCGCTGAATATCTGAGTAGCAAACGTTGATGAAGAAGAAGAATAAACAATTCACTGCAAATATTATAATTTTTACTAATCTTGTTCCCGATGACAACAACTGTAGCATTGATTATATCCATATTTGGTGGACATGCGTTTGAATCTTGCTGGGAGTATATCCAATAATATATCTGCAGACCCAATAACGAATAACAATGTTAGTTGATGCAGTATAATGAATTGATGGGCAAGTATGATGTCTATACCAGGAATTGGTAATAGTACGCCCTACTATCACCCATTCGTAATAATATTTACGCTTCATGACACATTTTATTTTCGATGATTACTGTAGCAACATTTTCATTTCTATCTTCATCTCAAATTTATTTAATTTTGGTAGAAAATTATCTCTGATCGACAATGAGTTTAATATTACATCGCAAAATTGGTTACCATTTACTTACTCAGTCAAATAGTACTGTTGTTCTATGTACTACCTAAGATTGGAAAATTATGTATTTAAAATATTACCTAACCTGATTGCTCATAGGGCATGAGTTTGAACTGCTGCACAAGTTAAGCGGTTCGATGGTATAAAAGAACTTAGTTGCTTTATCAGCACGTTAAATTATTCCACAGTCCTGGTGCATGTTTTCTAAGATGACCAGTAGAACTGAAACGGAAGAAGGACGTAAATAAAATTCAGCACATTTTAGAATTTTTAAAGGAATCTTTATTCCAATAATAATCATATGATTAATTAATTTCTGTATTGCATCATGGCATTAAAATTTAACATAATAGAACAAAGCTTTAATTTGTTCGAATCTCTTCGCGTAAAAGGGGCACGCGCTTAGCAGAATGTGGAGTATTCCTTCCACATTCTGCATGGCTGTTTGGGAGCAATTATCCTTTCATTGGATTCCGGCAACAGGCATTTCTGCAAGTTATTCATATATCTCATTGAATTGTTGTCTAACGTCCAAATTCCATGAATGTTTTTTAATGGAATGTGTTCCTTAGTTTGCGGATTAAATGCAGTTGCACCTTGTGCTTCCGCAGGCCGGGATGTCGCTGCAGCATCTGGTACGTAATGATATTGGTAGAACACTTTTGTCTCCCGAACGTAATAAAAACGGTAATTCTGAATTACATGCATAAGAACCAGACGCCTCGGCGGGGTGATAAAATAGGTGTCTATGACTTTCTTCCTCATCAGTTTACAGCACTTACATCTCCGGTGTTTAGGTGCAAGAGGTTCACTTGGCTCAATAGTATCCATCATATTGTTGGTATACAAATTCCTCTCTACATTATAATCCAAGAAATAAGTATAATAGGAATAATATACCATACCCTTGTACGAGCCTACTTGGTTACTTACGAGTAGACATGTTGTTGGCTAGCGGTGCGGCAGGAATGAAACGTAATACAGAAGTCAAAGGAGTTTGTCTATTGTTTTTGAATCAATGTTTACTATTTCATTAAGTGGTGGGTGGGTGGTACCTAATCTAGCAAACCTTACCGAACATTTTAGTTGGAATTTCATTTTTAAAAGTTTAGTATATTAATAGCAAATTAGCAATTTTGAAAATCGATTACAAATATAAAACTAATGTGTATTTAATCAATTATTTATATTGAGACAGAAATATCACCAATGTATTAGGCAAGTTTGGTGGGTTATGTATTCAAAAATAATACCATTTGTATCATTTTATGAGTTCTGTTTAAAAAAAATAGTTCCAAAAATGAACAATCCAGTCTCCAGATCACAGTTTTAGGAGAACTGTTACCTGTAAACTGAAAAACAGATTTGTACACTATTGTACAACCCAGAATTGAGCAAAATAAGTTACGAAAGTTCTAGCCTTATGACTAAACTTCAAATTTTCTTTAAAAAGAATTATTAATCAAAGTCACTATTATCAAATCACAATACTATCGTACACCACGCGCCATCTATCCACAATCAGTACTTTGACCAATCCTTCCAAAAGACGTACGCGTTTTTTTTGGATTGTCGGAGTTGAATTTGCCCAAAAATGTGAGTATCCACATCATCATTCTATGAGTATATTTAATCAGACTACAAAGGATTTCGTTGATTTTGTTAGAAAATATTAGATATTATCATATAAAATTAAGAACGGGTACTTTTATTAATTCACTCTTTTAATTCTAATCTAAACATTTTATTTTTATCTTTCTTCAATTTTTTATTGTTAATTTATTTTATAGCCATTCTAAAAGATTACTAAACATTAATAAACCTTTATAAAATTATTTCTAACTTTATAAAGATGATCCCGTATTTTCCAGCAACATTTTCCAACCATGCGCATCAGTAATTAAATATCGACGATAAAGCGTAGTTAAAAGACCTGAACTGCCATATAAAACAGAAAAGCACATAATCCGTAAGCAAATATTTAATTTCCAAAATCAAAAAGGAACCTTTATGAACCCTCCTCGAACAAAGCAAGAAAATCCCGTATTCCTTCTTATTTCTCAAATGTGATTTAAATGTGGCTTACCTTTTTACGCATATGCTCCAAATGAAAACTCGTTGTCGTCAATGTGAATTTAAATAGCAAACCAAAACTGCGTACGCAAATGTTGATTCAGTTACATTGGGTGCCATCGAGGGTGAGTCCCTCTAAATTGACTGTGCACGCAGCTACGCGTCCTTTATGTACGTGAAGAATGGAAAATAATTTTCAATAGCGTTTGTTCATTGTGTCGCACGAACACTTACGCTGCGTTTCGATACGTTTAGGAATTAATAGCCCGCGACGACACAACGACGACGATTCGTGCAATATATTCAGAACAATACAATTTGGAATAAAAACGTGAGGTAAACCACGTCAACGAAGCAGAGAAATGGTAGAGTGAGTATCTTAGCATTTCGCCTCGGGTTTGTTTGACAGTCAAAGAAACGCTGTATTTATATTTATACCCCACTGACAAGGAGGTGTCGACAAGCGGCAAGACCACCACAACCACAGAAACCACCAAAAGTAATATGCCAGGGGAAAGAAAGGAAACGCGAGGAAACGCGAGGAAAAAACTTTCCCTAGCATGAAAAACGCTTAAGAACAATACTTAGAGTTGTTTACTCGGAAAATCCTTAATAGGGAATGATGGATTTAGTCGCCGAGACGGGTGGAAAAGCTTCGCCACCGCAAGTACACGAGGTGAGAGGCCCCTGGTGGAGGTGCGAGAGAAGACGCTGCCGTTTGCAGTCTACTTGCCTAAGTCCTCTTGAGAAGTATTAGAAGTTTGGTCGGGCAGGTTTCGGCGTCGGATCATCCGGTAAACTGTTTACCATAACGTCTTCTACTTACTCCCCTTCACCTCCGGAGGCAGTAGTGTTCCAATGGGCATGTGCCGCCAACTTGCGATACTAATGTGACTTTTACTTCGTGACGGATTTTGGTCTCAGGAATTTTTTGGAAAAATAAATAACAACGACGTGAACTGCCTCTGAATATTATGATAACACCCTACATACATCAGGATGTAGTAATATTAAAAATGTTAGGACTTAGAAAATAGTAACTTATGTTATCCTGGTTCTCAAAAAAATGTCATATGAATATTTTAGGATTGGATGCATGTTATCGGTTGAAGATGCATCGCAAAGAACTAGAATAGCAAGGAACATCACGTTCACATGACGAACGCCAAGCCACTTATGACTGTCTCTAAGGGTCAACTATCCGACTATTCCCTTGTGCGCCCTCCGGACATTCTATCATATCGCTCTAGCCAGTTACACCTATAAGTTACACGCAACTATCAACCCGTCAGTCATTTTCAGGCCTGCCAAGAATCCAACAAGGCAAAGCCTTGCAAAAAAACAAGCAGGAACATGTCAGTCTACCTAGTGCACTGAAGTGAAGTCTAAAAAAGGATCACAAAGAGGAAAGAAAACTCAAGCAGAGTGCAAAAGCCACCAGGGACCTTGATTGTTTGCTAGCATTCTGACAATTGTAGAAGAGTATCAAAAAACGTATCGGCTCGCGAGTGATGTTTTCCCGGAGACAGCCAACTGCAGATGCATTAGAACATCCAAGACCAAAGGTGGCAAAGTAGTCCGGGCATAAGTTGTGATTGAATTTAAAAGTTACTCCAACTGACAAGCTGGAAGGTGCACGGTAGGACCATCCGTCTTCGAGATAACGCCACGAATAAACGACCGCTGTATCCACATTCACGTTCTGTCGAACGCGATAATGTATAAGTTAGAAATCAGGTAATGGAAAATGCCCATCAGATAACACTCATTGGCTGCTATTCTTTTCGGTTGCAGGTCCCAATTTCGCCATCCTGTCGGGAGAGAATACTATTACCAGGACGCGATATACGAAGTGATAACAGCGGCAATATCTCTTTTTCGCGAAGACGCGACCAGCAAGACGTTGAAATGTGAATGTGTGCTCTTATATGGTGGGGCGTGCATTTAACCCCAGCCACATCGCCACGTTCTGCCGGCGTCGATAGATTTATAATGCAATTTCGCCGAACATCGGACCTTATGGATGCCATCATTGCGCCGCCAGATTGCCGGCCGTTTTGTTTTATTCAGTATGCGATTATGCCGGCAAGGCGGCGTATCCAAGACCACTTGAAAATACGAAACGTTGAAATGTGAAATTATAATAACTTATGGCACTGGCGGCGCACACGTGCGCACGGCGCGCGCCACCTCCAGACAAAGTGCAAATTGCGTGCAATAAAAAAGGGCACGTAACGTGTTCGCGTAAATATGCTACAAATCTTCATATATTGCTTAAATTACATCATCTGGAGGAGTTTGGAGAAGCACGTGAGGTGGCTTAGCATACCGTCTTCTCAGAATTTACATTTTTTTGGGTGGGCACGCGTTATAATGTCATAATAACGACATTGTCTTGTTAGAAAGTAAAAAGATGGTGACACAACCTGCGCAGGGTGCAACGCCGTCACGCAAACAAATAAATAAAAAGCATTGTACGTAAAATTGTAAAAAGATGCGATGCAGGCGAGAGTCTCGAGTGTAAAAATCTTGTTAACTTGTCATGTATAAGTGAAGTGTGTTCGTGCAAATATTTTTTCGTTTACCTCCACTTCTTTGTTTCCAAGGTAGATTATTTATGTAGATACACGAGTGCATTTAACGATTGATTATTGTATTGGGTACGAGTTCAGGACGAGGGGGAGCGCTCGATGAAAAATCACCGGCGGTTTGAAGATTAATGGTGTCAGCTAATTGGAAAAATTAACCGTCCACCACTTCGCCGCAGAGCGAGTTGAAGTTGAAGCGGCTGGTTGATGTTTTGATATGTTCCGTCCGTATGCAAGCGGGGGCGGCGGCGAAAAACGCTTTCCCTTTCCGTTGCGCGTGCCGCCGTCACGTCGTGAAATTGTGACACGACGGTGCGGTGTGAATGCGGTCGTGTTTGTGCACGTCAGTCAGGCAGGGCGCGTGGGCCGACAGCCAGTTAGTTACGCCGGTTGGGTTGCGCTCCCCGAGGACTAGTCGCCGCCGCCGTCGGAGAGAATATTCACGACGACGCAACGGAGAAGAACGGAACATATTGTCGTAGCCGCAGCAAGCTGCGAGGTCGCGTCGAAACGTGACAACTTTATATCTGGCAGCGCGACGTGCCCGCCGCCCTCCGCGCATTCGTCATTTGCAAATTGCGTGCACTCGTGTACTGCTGACGGTGCTTGAGACGTGTCGGAAAAATGTGTCGCCTGCATCGATGAAACAATAAAGAATAATGCGAAGACATCGACGCCGAAACTTATAAAGGAAAGTTGTAAATCATCGGGCGGGTCCTTAATATCACAACGATTGTCGAACAACTAAACAATATTCGCCGCCTCCAATGTAGAAGTGCGCCGCATGGTGTGCTCATTGACCCCCCTCGGGTCACAAACACCACTGCTTTAACTCACGACTCACTTTCGCTGACTTTTCGTGCGCAATTCGCTGGATTTTTTCCGAACATATTGCGCATCAATAACTGAAACTTTTTCCGCAACCCTTACGCGGTGGGCACAGCTCGGATGCATTGGCACAAAACTTCAATATCTCAATATGTGGCGGCAGCTTTCGAAAATTAGAATCGATATATTGTGCAACTTTTCCATGACTATCCTTGCAACACAAAGGCGATATCGTTTAAATAATAAACATCCATTGCAATCTTTTAAATATTGCATTACATATTTATGTGATGCAGATAGGAAGAGCATGAACGAGTATTCGCCCGCGAGATACGATCAGATAAATATTGCTTTCCGATATGTACGGTTATGACGCTGCGGCGTTTGTCGTTTGTGTATCCTATCGGCGGATATCCACAGATATCCTTCTTACTTTGTACCGATGCGTGCACGCTGCTTGAATACGGAATGCCAGAAAAACGGCAAACGTCTTCAACGAGCCCCTTCTGCTCAGCCTTCTGCTCAGAGAGGCTCAGATGTTTGTTTTGTACGCGACGTGCATATGCCTCATCTTGATTTTACATTGCTTTTTATTTCGATTTTTATTGATGCACGCAGCGCATCTGAAGAAACCAATACGTTTTATGTCAATACGATACTTAAACTAGGAAAAATGACCAATATGTCCTGGGAGTACAAAAAATGATGAAAATTTATTTAGGGGAGATTGGTGATAACCAAAACTTGTAAAACTTTTGCCATTAAAAACATAGTAAATAAATAGAAGATTTATTTGAAGAACAAATAAAAAAATTATTGGCAAAAAATAAAATTAATAATAATACTTAAATTAGGCTACTAGCTAGTTAATCCTGTTTTTTACCTGTGTAAAATTAAATCGTGGCAATGAAATATTCACTGAAATATAATAATGTTTTGTTGTCCTCTGAATTTAACAATCTACGCCGTCTAATTCAATATAATTTATAGTTCAGAGATTTATAGTTATCTAGTTATAAAGTAGTGAAACATAAAAATATGTACATGCTGCTTCAGTTTACTTAATTTGTGTTTACTTTCAACTGATCTGTCCTTTCCTGTTTCTAATATGTTGGTTCAAAAATCTTATAATTTGGTTAACAAATCCCCCAGCACAAACGAAATCCAATCAATATTGAACACACGCACATATCTAAAGAATTATTACAATTCATTCAACATTAATCAGAAAATAATTAGTTCTCTGGAAGGTAATCACCACAATTAATTAACAAAACGATAATCAACTGTCCCGTTCATCGTGCACTAAACCAGAACGCTTTGTACAAACGCAATAAATTTAAATCTCGCTGTCCCTCTGCGATCAAATAATCATATGTTGTTATTGCCGATAGAATCCCAGAACGCACAGAGGGTTTTTATCGACGTTTGTCCAATATCGTCGCATGAATACCACTGGCGCAGGCAAAAAACTTTTGATGGAACCCTTCGCATCGGTGAAGGATTTACTAGAAACTATGAAAAATGTAAAATTGCGCGTGGTGATATATGATAATGTAGGAAATTTGATATTTTCAACAAGTCGCCGAAGATGCCACGAGACAAATCAATCGCAGTGCTGCAAGTGGCGAACAAAGAGTAAGGAATCGACACATTGCAAAGGTTTGTGCCCGGGCGCGTTAAGCCACACAGAAATACGCGTGTGGAAATATTTCACGCAATTTTCATTCACGTTCTGCGATCGCATATGTCGCGTACGTTGGCATGTGCAGAAGTGTGGAATCGGAAACTTTGTGATGATTTACGTCGGGGGCAAAGAATAAGAAAACAATTCCAGTTTTTTAATACCAACAAATATGATGCAAGAAAACGATATGAATAAATTAGGTACAAAGGAAAAAAGAAACCAAAAATGTTCAATATATCCCGAATATTAATAACTAAAAGGAAACATGCATGGTAATTCGATTTGATACCACATACGGATGGATTTTGTCTTATCCTCTATTTGGGTATCTTATCGATCGAAAAGGGCTTTGTACATTTAACCCTATACCCATAAAAGTACAAAGAGCATCCAGTAGATCTATTTTCTGTTTTCTAGCCTAATAAAACTATCTTGTTGCAGTACTTACTGATTCGGAAGTCCATAAATGCATTATAAATGCCTTTCAATCCCGCAGGAAAGTCATAACTTTCAACAATAAATAGACTCACTTCTATTCTATATGAAATACTTCTGTGATTGCTCTGGTATGGGAAGTTAATTTAGTGGCAACTAATTTAATTATGCAAACCACCTTTATTTTGGTAAAACACAATTGTAAAAACTGTTTGTCAACAAACAATCAGGAAGTTGTTTCTCTAATTTTCTCGGTGGAGCAGTAAAATGAACTCATTGAAATTGTGAATAATCCAAGAATTCTTTGATTGGAATATTTTAATAGTATCTTAAATTCCAGCAGTCTACATGCACTCAGTAAATTCTTTATTTGGAACATCTAGCGCCATCTAAAACTGTTGGTTGGAAATAGACTAACAGATTTAAGTTATTTATTTCAAACATATAAAATTAATGTTTTAACATTCAAAAGTAACTCATTCCATATTATAATATAGTGATCTATTTTTAATTATCAATTAATACCTAATTATTCTGCTTAGAATGCTACACAATTAAAAATTAATCTATAACTGAACAAAAATGTACAAAGAAGTACATTTTAAATAAAATAATTTCAATTACAATATCAATTGCTGGTGTACGCAATATTGAAGATAAACAATAACTAATTTATGTTAACAATATAATTGAAATAGAGTATTAAATCAATTGATTAACATCTCTGTGAAGTCATACAGTTGATACTGCAGTACATCCAAAATAGACAAGTATTTTTAGTTGTACATAGTTGAGGAAGTATAAATAAGTCAGCTACTTGCATACACTAGTAGGCTATGCACCGGTCTAAGAAGTCTATAACAAACACGCGTACTAGCTACCCCGAAAATGTCTGATATTCAAAGATATATGCAAATCTGCAGTGAGAAAACCCTTCAAACAAACACGAGGGGGTTTTTTATGCATTTTGCTGACGCTGTGCAAGAAGCAGCAGGTCGGGAGTGGATTAAAAACACTTTTGGTAAACTGAAAACAAACACGGAGAGGATAAATATTCTTTACAACGAACCTAAGGTATGTTTTCCCATTAGTGATAATAAAATCATTGAAAATAAAAGAATCTCATGCATGTTTAATAATTAAATAGATAAAAGACATTGTCACGACGACACTATCACATGTTCAAGAAATTTACCGAAAGAAATCCGTGGATGTATCACTTGCACGAAGATTCGAAGCGCAACAAGCATTCAACGCAGAAAATATGCAGAAAACCCTGATGCTGCTCTGTCAAGCTGTCTTAAGAGCTCCAAAAACAGGGGAGTTTCCTCAGACGGATGGAGGTCTTTCACTCTGTTTGGCTCTGTGGGCCAGAAGTGATGTCCTGATGAGATTGCACAAGTACAGTCTTGCTCTGCAAGACATACAGCTTGCAATGAAGGAAGGCCTGCCTGGTGTCCAGAAAGCAGAGGCGTTTTGGAGAATGGCGATCTGTTACAAGGCTTTGAAGGAAGACAAAAAATGTGAAGTATCCAAGCAATTGGTACTTAAACTACTCAATAACAATGAAGGAAGCAAATTATTACTTGAAGAGAGTTTAAGAAAGGACTATCAAAGTGAAGTCACTTCTTATAACAGCAGGAGAGCTTTAAGTAAACTTGATGATAACCCAGAATTATTTGGGGGTTGTAAGAAGGTAGAGATCAAAAGTGCTCCAGGGAAGGGAAGGTTTATGGTTGCTAAGGAAGATATTCCAACAGGGGAGTTGATTGTTCAAGAGGATGCTTATGCTTCTTGTTTATTACCTGAAAATTTTGGGACTCATTGTCATCATTGTTATAACAGATTGGAAGCTCCAGTTGGTTGCAATGATTGTTCATCTGTAGCTTTTTGTGGCGTGGTATGCCGCGATATCGCTTCGAATACTTACCACAAGTACGAATGTCACTTTCTTGACTTGTTAATTGGATCGGGAATGAGCATACTGGCACATGTTGCGTTGAGGATGATTACTCAGAAACCATTAGAATATTTCCTGGACCAATATAAGCAGTTTAAAGAGGGGGGCGCTAAAGGTGTTTACAACTTGTGTACCTTGGCCGAGTTTAGAAATCCAGGTGACTTTTTGCAAAGAACTGTAATGGCTACGTTTCTTTTGAGATGTCTTCAGAAGTGTGGGTATTTTGGAGAAGAAAATAAATCTGGTAAGCCCAACATGCTGAGTTGATAAAGTGGTGAATTGTTTCGTTTACTTGATCTTTAGTTATCCCCAATGAAATCCAGCTTGCAATTGGAGATATCCTTCTGTACAATTTACAGATGCTTCAATTTAATGCTCATGAAATCTACGAAACTAAAATTACCAAAGAAAATCGTCTTATGGGTGCAGCAAATTACATCGGAGTTGCTGTTTATGCCACAGCTGCTTTGCTTAATCATGCTTGTAGTCCATCAGTTACCAGGTCTACAAAAAATAACTTATTTTCTTTAAAATTGAATCATTTCATTCTAATGGTTTTATTTCTAGGCATTTTGTTGGAAAACACATTGTTCTCCATACATGTCGTCCAATCAAAGCAGGACAAGAAATATCCGACAATTATGGACCAAATTACTCCAGAAAAAACCTAAAGGAGCGTCAGAAGTACCTCAAAGGTCGGTATTGGTTTGAGTGCAAGTGCACAGCATGCACCCAGAATTGGCCCATGCTAGAAAATCTAGAAAAGCTTGATCCACGTCTAAGATGTCCTTATTCTGAAGCAGGAATGCTAAAAAGAAAAGAAGATCAAGGTAAAAGTTGTAAGAATGACCCGAATAACAAAGGCCATGACTTGGATAAAAAGAACAAAAGTAAAACAACTAAGGAGGAATCTTGTGACTATATGTTTACTCTGCCTATAAAAATCAGTGAAGGAAAATGTCCACGTTGTAAGAACAAAATCAACTTAAAGACTTTAACTGAAGGGCATTCAAAGGTAGAAGAAAACCTTTCAGAAGCCTTACACAAAGTTGACATGAACGATGTAGAAAATGGCATTAAAATGTGTTGCCGAAGCGTGGATGCATTTTATAAGTAAGACCAGATTCGAAAAGTTACTCGTTTAATAGTGTTCTGCATAAAAAATATATTTTTAGAATATCAACTGCTCCGCATTACAAAGTGCAATTAGTAGAGGAGTGCCTGCGGGCACTGTTCGCGGATAGCGGCAACATGTGGGAAGCGCCGGCTTCAACAACTAAAGCCCCCACCGCCTCAACCGCCGTGCAGGAATACTATCAGGACAGGAAAGCAATTAAGGCGCAATCTTAACAACAAATTCAACTTCAAGACAAACCAAACAAAAACAGTGAATGAAAAGACATACAATTAAGTCTCAACCATTTTCCGGTGTTAATTTGATTTTTAAACCTATTCTGTCTCAGTTTTATGCAATGTTTTTTTTAATTGAAGTACATATTGCATTTTATTACTCTATGTAAAATAAGAAATGAAGAACAAGTTGAATTGTTGTCTCGCGATTGATTGGGGGAAATCATACATCAACTACGGCATAAGCAAATGTTTTCCGTTGCTGATTATATTTTATTGATATGACTATTTCGAATATTATAAAGAGACAAGCCGCTGCCGTTAAGTCTGAAGTCAATTGAAAAGTCAATATTTTGATTAACAAAAAGAAACTAGAAGGTTACCTTTCTTTTGGGGAAGAAAAAAAATTTTAAGCAAAACACATACTAAAATTAAAAAAGTGGCCAATTTTTTAGTTTGCCTGATTTTTACTTGTCCCCCATGAAGACCAATGTCCCAGTGGTCCTAATGCTCTTAAGCTCTTAAATGAGACTTAACATAATAAACAACCTTTGATTTAGTTCCACCACAGTTGAACACAAGTGTAATTTAATCAGAATTTAGTAAATTATTCAAAGTAGAATCAGTTCTTTGCTTAGGGGAAAAGGGGGCGCCGCGTCACCGCCGCCAACTCTGCTACTCCAGCCTTCATTTGCCAGTCGTCCTGCAGACTGCAAACACACGGGACGTATCCGCATGTCATAATAAACATTAAAACTTATTAATAAATACGTGTTGGTGCTGTTGTTTTCTCTCTTTCTCTCTCTCTGTTATCAACACATAACAAACGCAAAGTGTTTAAGATAATTATTTTGCATTCAAAAAAATCTGAAATTAGGTATTATTTACACATTGATAGTGTTATTTAAAATAACAGTTATTGTATTAATAAATACTTTGACTTAAGTACATTAATTGTAAAAGAATTAAATTATTGTGATAACAACATGCTCACACTGAGTTTTACCAACCAAGAGATTTACTTCATTTTGTAAGTATAAAATATTGTCTTATTTATTTTATAAATACGGAAAACAAAAACGCAAATCGAAAAGAAAACTTGAATTATTGCGATTTGAATAAATCCAAACGTATAATAATTTGAACGCTAAGAAGAAATAAAACGTTGCTAAATTATAACTAGATCCTGTATAATTGTTGACGTGAGAGATATTTGAAATCTGTAAACGTTTTTTCAATGTAGATTGTTTACATTCATATATATCCGTTTTTGTAATAACATATCAATTTAGGCAAAATTAGGTCATGAACTCCTACAACAACTTGCTTCCATTCAAGATATTTCCAGTGTCTCGGATTAGTTTACTTTAATTCAAAATACAGGCACTTGCAATAAATATTTTCCAACCAAAATTGTTAGATAAAGCACATGAATAAATAAATTACACAAGTAATATAATGTTTTACGTAAAGTTTATAAAATACAAAAAGAAAAAAAAACAAATCATTTTTACGCAAATTAAACTTTAAGAAAGTTTATTAAATATAATTAATATGTGGTACAATAAAATTAAAATAGAATGATTTATTTATGTAAAGTAAAGTTAGTACACCAGTTTTAATATAAAATGTAAACAGATTTGCATTTTTAAATTTTACCAAGTTTTCCACTTCAAACCAACAGAAATTTCTCTCAAAATATTATCCTTGCTTAATGCACAATTCTAAAAATACGCATACAGCTTACAATTAGCACATTGGTAACGTAATAATTCTACCTTGCGAAGGTGCACGCCAAACATGATTAGCGCTTTGACACTCTTTTGTGTTAATGAAATTAATGGTGCTAAGTATATTTGTATCGGTCATAGCAATGGCACTGACGTAGACTTAAACGTCATTGCTAAACACTGCACAAGCTTTAATCTACGGCCAGAAAAACAAATAACACCATTTTAAAGAAATCTTAATTGTCTACCCATCGCAATTCACATAAATAACTTTCTTAAATATACTTAGACGTGGTAATACATAGTTAAATAGATTCAAACAAGAAACATACACTTTGGAAACACGAAGCATCTTATCAAGTTTACATATGTAAAAACACATGAAACAGCTAAACTTGTTGCGAGTGTACTTGCATAGCAATATTTCGTATTTGATGTAACTTGTTGACTTAGCCAAGAATTTAATTCATTTGCTTTCAAGTGTAGTGCAAGTTGCAATGCACTGAACTGCATCATTCAATATTCAGTTTGCATCGTTTGCACTAATGAACTCTCTATATTTAGAGATTCAATGAGTTGAAGCCTTTTCTGTTTACCTTTAAGGTGCATGAATCACGACATTGAAACTGGCATCAACTGAAGAAGTTATTGTAATGCACACAGGAAGTTTGGTAACGATAATGTTTTGAGCCATAAGATATGAGATTCTTTTAATTTATAAGTTTGTTCTTGACATTCACAGAAATTAATCTTTGGTTGAGAATGTTGTTTTAATTCTAAACCGAAGAAAACGGAGCAAGGTAGCAATTTAAACGCAACTCTAAAAAATATTCGTTATTATGATTGATTACATCTGATGTAGTAATAACCCAACACATATTCTCCAGATAATAACCTCAAGTTAATTGGTGACAAGTTCAATATCGCGATCAGAATGTAACCAAAAACGTATTAATTCGAAGCAATTCATTTAATCGTCATCGTTATGCAAATTTGGAGAGTGCGTGTGTTTTTAATCGCGTTTTAATTTCGTCGTGGCGCAATCGTTTAACAAAAAAACAGCCACCAAATGTAGGTCACATTTATTTAAGCGCGCGACTCCAAATTTCAACAAATTGGCGCTTAATAAACGCAATAAAATTGAAAAACCAATGCGTGTAATGCTCGCGAGGCCCGCGAGTATTCAAAGGTCACCTGCGGAGATTTCTGCAGCGAATACGAGTTACATGTGCAATTAGCCGCACGACCCTCGGGATAGTCTCAATGGGTGCACAGAAAAGACCCGCAGATGCGAGCGGATTGTTGCTGAATGAAGGTCGCTGCGAATGTGCAGCATTTGGCATTCACAGCATCCGACATCTCCTTTTTAATGTTATTTATGATACTACAAATTTCGTGACTGCACTGATTGAATGACTGATTACAGTATGATCTTCAGTTGACAATGAATCTTTATGGTATGCCAGTTAAGGAATAAACATAAAGAATAATTCAGTTTTCTTTGTTTTGTAGAACATTTCAGAGAATATTGCCATCCATTATCATTATAACTCAGATTAAATTTTCACTTCTTTGCAACATGGTATAAACTACAGATACGCCGCACCATGTCCAGTTTTGAAGTCAAACTATTCTGTGGTTAGAACCAAATAATTAAAATCACAATATATGTAGTAATGATCAATCTGTAGCAAATTTATACTAGCGCCAGTGATTACATTTCCGATTAGCTTTAATATGGTATCCGAATTATTTGAACAACCAATTTGGTTCTTGAGTTATGCTAAGAAATATGGTGATTTATGTATACTGTTTATGGATGTCCCGCGTCGATGCATGCACATCACCAACTTCACACTACACAATGTCAACTAACACCATAAACTCTCTGACTCATTCAATGAAAAAGACATATAATTATCAAGTAAAATTTGTTTCTTGCAGATTCATTCACACATTGCTTACCCTATCAAATGAAACCAAGTTCCACAGGCAGAATGAGGTTTGTCCAGACGCGGATGGATGTCGAACATTCAAATCTCAAGGAGGTGAAGCAAACGATTCGTTGGAAATCATTTGCAGAACTTTTATTGATCATGAATTCTCCGCTGAGGTAAAAAGTCTGCATCTCTGCAAATACGATAACACAACATTTTACCTCAAGCATGTCATCAAAAAGTTCCCGAATGTACGGAAAGTCGTTATTTTCGATAGCAATTTGGCGTACCTCATTGGTCCCAATCGCTATAACAACATACATGTAAGTGTCACAATATATACTCAAGAATTTGAATTTGTTTGATGCATTTCTGATGCGTGTAATGATTTGCAGTTATTGCGAATTAATAATTCGACACTTAAGCGTATTGCGGATAATTTGCTACAGAATATGAGTCAGCTGCATGTCTTGGATTTGCGCAATAACTCGTTTGATCGCTTGCCGAATCAACTGACACATTATCCAGGCCTTCAACTAAAACATATCTATCTATCGAGTAAGTAGGCTACAATTATTTGATAGCAATCGTAACAACAACCACGGAAAACACCTATCACGAGTATTATTTAACTATGTCAGTTTAGAATTCAAATTAAGTTAATGTACGAGTCATGTTTTATGTGCTTATAAAAAACTGATATAACATCTTGAATATTCAGTTGACTGAATTCATCAATTATATTCATAATACATTTATATCGCATATTACAGAAACTAATGAAAGTGGTTTCTAGTCTAGGCGATTTTTTGAAAATTCTGGGATAAGTTCGAACTTGAAAACCTGACTCGCTAAATTGAATATACTGAAATTGAGTAACTTTATTATGAACATTCACTACAACTATAATTTATGGCAGTACCTTAATATGGAAATTTTAGCAACTCAACGAGGAGTTAGATTAAATTCAGTTACACAATTTTAATGTTTTTTTAATTACAAAAACTTATATAAAATAAGTTTCACTTTATTCACGCATACAAAATGGCAATAGCAATATAAAAATAGGTTCAATCCCATTTTTTAAGGGAATGGTTTTCAATATGCCATCGGTACCTCACCAAAAGGTCTTCTAAATGTTTTGTACATCCCTATTAGTGACGCGTTTTGTTTATATAGTAATCTTTGTATTGGAATGTTTACTTTGACTTCTCCAGTTACTCAAAATAATTTTGTTTTAAGCTTATCAGCTGCATGCATTTGATTTTATTTAGTACGCAACATCCATGGTGATGTCGCGGTCGTCGCAGGTGCTAATGTGATTAGCGCATGCGGGAAATCTGCAAAATCGCACGATAATTCGCGAATTTCGCGCCTCCGACTCTACCGCCACAAAGCCACTTTACCACCCCACAAGCAACATCTATTGCAAGTTACTCTGCTCAAAAAGATTTCCATATCCTATCATATACCATTAGAACTACTGATCTCTAATCCAAAATCTTATAGATATTATGAAAGAAAAGATTACAACATACAAAAATAAAACACAAAAAGTACATGATCATGTTTTTATTACATCTGCAATATAATATCTGCCATATTGATTTAAATTCTGACAATAATGTTTCGTAACTTATTCCTGGTTTTGGTCATCATCAGTAGTTATGAGAGTTTTGTTATTCATCACGTCCGGATGTTCGTCCTCAGCTGCTTTTAGGGCGTTGGCGAAGTCCCAAAGAGTCCAAGTGTCTCCAAAATCAGTAATTGTGGGGGAATTGTGGAGGCAATCACGGGTATCCATATATCCCAATAAATGCGCCACTCGTGGGAAGAGTTGGTACGTGTGCACTATTGAATAACGCAAATTAACATAGAAAGGGTTGCGAGAATACCATTCGGGCATCTTGGTATTCGGGTCCTGGTGGTCAACACCATTAGAAGTTATTGGGTCCTCCAATTTTTTGCGAGCTGGGACTGGAGTAATGTCTACAGACGGTACAGTTGGCAATGTATCCTTAACGGATGGTGGAGCATTACCTACTTTTAAAGGGAATACAAGTGGGGCACTTTCTGTGACTTCCTTTTCTTCAATTTTAGATGGGGCTGTGCCATAGCGTTGGAGTAGTGGGCCATAACGAGACTCTACACATTAAAATCAAGCAAAAAATTTCTGCATAACATAAGCAGTATTTTCCATGTCTTACCTTGTCCTTTGATCACTGGTATTCTTAGAATGTATCCAATTGGCAATATTTCTCGTTTAAACCAGTTCCTCAGGTCTTCAATGGGGAGGTCTTTGAATAGCTCCTCCACAAAATCTAGAACATCTTCAATTTCTTGAAGGTTTTTGATGTAGAGATAACAGGTATCTGCAATCTCCACAGGAGAAACGAAAGTGTCACTGTTGCCAATAACCATGGTATGACTCATAGTAGCCACGATCATCAGAAGTAGTGCTAAATAACCATATCAATACTGATATAATGAACATTTAGGAATTGTGCTTACTCACCGTTAAACATCTTGATGGAGGTTGTAGACACACTCTGAATGTGAACTGTGGTTCTCTGCCTTAAAGGGATCACTATTTATAGTACTTTAAGTCCATTATTTTGGAAATTACGCTCTTGATAAGTGTGAATAATTGAGCTGCCGCCTTGCGATCGTAAAAAAGCATTGATTTAGTATGCATGACGCCATCCAAGAGAGTTGATATCATAAAATGATTAACAATTTTACTTACTCTTCAGATAACCCATGGAATTGTAGCATGGAACATTTGCATTGGGCATGGAATCTGACTACGTCGCTAGTCAAAGACCAGGAGTTAGCTGAATGTGAGGAGCCTTATGATGGAAAACCAGTATTCCGCGTTAGCCAGATCCAACGAGTATAACCGGAATCAAATGAATTTAATTGTTAAATTTATGTCATTCTCTTTTTTCAGGATATGATGTCAGGGTGTCCAACATATTGTACTTGTAACCTTTTTAATATCGTTCGAGGCTTCGACGATGTCCTCAACCCAATCATTTCTGTAACATGTGCAAATCAAGGACTTGTCCATCTACCTCGACACCTCCCTAACTTAACAAAGATTCTCCATCTAGAGAACAACTCCATAAGTGATCTTTCCCCAATTGTCACCAATAGACACTACAAAGACCTACTGGAGTTGTATTTGGACAACAATAGTGTCCTTAGTATAGCCATTCTGGAAGGTGGTGATTGGTTGCAGAGGTTCAACGTGCTGTCCCTAAGACACAATAAACTGGTACAGGTATGGGTAAAGTTAATTTCATGCTAGATTGATTTCCGCGCATTGGCAACTTGTAATTACAACGATTTAGAGTATAACCAAACAAATAAAACATGTCAAAGGTGATATTAACGAGATGCAGTTACAGCTTCCCACGTATGCGTTGGATAACGCACTGTCGAGGAACTACAATATGCCAGATGCAGTCTTGTTTTACTTGTCGGAGAACCCATGGAGATGCGATTGTGCCTACACGCCGCACTTCCAGGAGTTGCTGATGAAGTACGCATCACAGATTTATGACTTAGGCGAGGTGCGATGTCGTTTTGTCACTGGGGATGAGAATTCCTTACTGCCTGTAACAAATACCACCGTAATGGATGGTTGTGGTTGTAATGATTGTTTGAACGTGTTTCCAGATTATCAGCTTGACACGAAATTCAATTTGCAGACAGGCTAACGACTACGCCATTAAACCTTTGGATTTAGTAAACATAATTCTGGCACTGCTGATTGTGCTGGTATTGGGGAAGTTAGTCTACGATTATTATTTCTTCAAGAAAACTGGAAGACTACCTTGGATTGTGAGTAAGATGCCATGAAATAAAAAATGCAATGATTGAAATTCGATAGTTTTAATTTAATATAATACCACATGACAATAATGAACACACGTATATAATTTTACAACATTATATGAGTCCTACATCGAATTTACTGCAGTTAGTTTCTGCTACCCTTTCCCTTACCAGAGCTACCCTTTTTGGCAGTACTGGGTTTACGTACAATTTTCAAATCGCATTGCACGGCGGATTCCTTTTTCGCGCATTCGCCTGGTTTGATTCTGTTGTCGGCAGGAAAGTCTGGTAATCCGCGGTCCGACAATTCTTTGATATGTCGAACCACATCATTGGTAGCATGGTTGAGGTTCTGCAGCAATTGTAAATCTGCGATGACTTCCTCGGCAAAAGGCCCAAACGCTTGCCATTTCAAACGACAGAAGCCTGTATCACTATCTCTCACCATAAGCTTCCTGGCTTTAGTTTTGCAATTCAAATAATCAAGATACTCAGGTATATTTTTTGTATCCTCGTATTCTTCAGGCACGAGTGAATCAATGTGAGATACAACCATATCCAAAGTTTTCTGAATATCATCGATTTCTCGAGTCAAATGTACATAAAAAGCTGCTTCTGGTGCAAGCTCCTCGTCTTCCACAAGCGACTCAATGTTGCTGTTGATTGTGGCGTCATCAGCAAAGTCTTCTTCATCGGGATCAGCAAGTGATGGAGGTGGTGCTCTGATTTTCACCTCATTCATCGCGTACCAATCACGGGGTGGCTGAATTTCATCGCCGGGGAATTTCAAATTGAATGCGATGTCTTCGGAAGGCTGATTCATTCTGGCACACGGTATTATGTGGAGCTTAGATTTTGGTAAAAGAAGCACAAGTAATTTGGACCGTCTAACGCGAAGCTGCTGGATTGGCAACTCTTGATCTACTGACAATTGGCCTTCATAATTTTCCGTTGGTATAGCAACAATGTCCACATAAAATTTGATTGGACAGTGCACATTGAGACTTAATTGCGGACTACATACTTCTATGACTAACAATATGCTTTGTTCAACTTTATTTCAAATGTTTGGTGTTTCGTTGGTTAACAATCAATATTTTAGAAATAATTTAAGTTTACATAGATGTTATGATTACAAAAAAATTTTCTTCCAGAATAGAGATTCTTAATTATTAGGCGTATCAACATAAACTCTTGTTTACAGAACTACCCTCGCTTTTATTTTCACTTGCAAGAATATCCGTCGTTACCGAAAACACCATAATGCGACTAACAACATCATTCATTTGCTTCTTTAGGTTTTGCAATTGTGCTATGTTATTATTCATTTTACCTAAAAATGACAGTCATTAAACAACTTTCTCTTCATTTGTACTTGCAAGCAAATGATGCATACTATTTATCTCTTCCGAATATCCTTCCACAGTTGCTTGAATCTTAGCAGAATACCTGTGGATGTGCTTATCTAGGCGTTTCGTCAACTCTCTGAGATCACGATCAATGGCTTGTATCTTGCTGGTATAATAGTAATACTCGCCACTAGTTGTTGGTTCTTGAGATGATTCCATGGCTTCATTTTCGGAGATATCGCATGTGCTGGCCAGAGATGGGGGTGGTGCGGTTGTTATAGGGTACGCTTCATACCAATCACTTTGGATCGCCTCATCAATACAGTTATGGTTCGATATTTCAGAGGACAAAATAGATTCCATTGTAATTTGTTGAAATTGGCAAATGAATTGCTATCAGAAGAACACGATAATTTAGAATGCGAAATCGAATGGCGAGGATCTGAAATCTGGAATGCAACCGTGCTAGGTGTCAATGAAAGTAATAATGCTTTTTTTTTAGAATTTAATGATGCTTGCATGGTAACGATCGCGTCTATTTTCTAGCAATTATAGAGAAATAATTTGGACGTCATTAAAAACGTCATTAGTCCTTATAGATAAATTTTAAAAAATCAATTATTTCTATTAAATACTCATTTATCTATATAAGTTCAGTGCATAACAATTAGCAGCAAAATTAGTTGATATCATTTGAATAAAACGAAGGAAGCAATATCCAAAAAAATATTAATGCATGGAGAATTTGCAAGTACGTATAGAACAAGTAATATTTATTTCTTCAAGGCATCAGATTTGAAAATGATAGCAGCGATCTGAATTAAACACACATAAATACATGTGTATTTGTTGCAAAACATATAACATTTATTTATAATTTGTTTTTAAACCAATGGTAACAGTTAATTCTTATGGTATTATGACTTTTTATTATGTTATACTAAATTAAGAGCCACTACGTTTGATATGAACATTTTTATCCATCAAAACTTTTGAAAACACTGGTATTGACCATGCGCACTTGCTTTCTAATTTCCTGCTGCTTGCTGCTAGTTACTAGACCGCGGTTACAGTGCTTGCTGCGCCTGCTGACATAGCCAACTATAGCCAACATAGACACTTGTTGAATGCACAATATTGCCCTGAGGGTGTCCATCGCACCCTGCCTCAAGAGCCTAGCAACAGGTGAAGAGCCAAAATAGAATCAAACAAAGCGCCAGCGTAAATTCAACTGTGGGTAATACCGTGCGTCACAAACAACGCATTTTTCTAGTGCTCAGCATAACAACTAAAACTATTTTTAGCCTGATACCATAAACAAATGGATAAATTGAAGCGAGTATTAAGCGGCAATGAGGAGGAGGACGAAGAAACAAACATAATCTCACAAGTAAGCAATCATTGACAACAATAACAATTTCCTCCAAACCATGAATAATATTGTAGTTCAGAGATCAAACAACATTGAGTTGGGGCACACGAGTTAAAGCCTTTATTGGATGCTTCATAACTGGATTGTTGCTCAGTCTTCTGGGCTCTTTTGCCTTGTTTCTTGGTGGTGTTAAATTGTTTGCAGTGTTTTATACACTGGGTAATGTGGTGTCAATTGCAAGCACATGTTTCCTAGTTGGACCAGTCAACCAAGTAAAGAAGATGTTTGCTGCAACAAGGGCTATTGCAACTATTCTAGTCATTTGTTCTTTTATTTTAACTCTTCTTGCTGCACTCTGGGTAAGCAAAGTGATATAGGCTAGATTTAGTAATGTGAATTTCTTGTTTTAGTGGAAGAAACCAGCACTTGCTCTGATATGTATTTTAATTCAGTCAGGTGCAATGACATGGTATTCAATATCATACATTCCTTATGCCAGGGATGCTGTGAAGAAAGCAGTAACTGCTTGTATTGTTTGAATGGTAATTTACATCTTTTTGTATAACAAGCAGTTGAAAAGAAGTGAGGCTTGATCAGTTATTGCACAATTACAATACATGGTATATCAAATTAATGCATGATTCACTAAAATTTAAAATAAACTACATGTTTGTACATGGAATAATTAAACATCATAGAATTTCAATTCTTTATATTTGTAAAACCAATTCATACTTCTAATCTGTTAGCTCAATTATTTTTTGGTACTTCATTCTGTGTGTTTAAATTTAATTAGTAGTTAGTAACAATCACTTTTGTTACATATTAATTGGAATTGTTGGATTATCAGGAGTCGTCGCACTTCACTCTCATTCATCTTTATTTATCATCGAAGTCCGTCGTTTGTACCTCTCGACGCCCATCATCAACAACCCTTTATTCTCCAATGCCCAGGCAAGCAACGTTGTCACGAAGCACACACCACCAACAAAAATGTGTAAAAAGATTGACAGTTCGTAAACAAATATCTGCAACACATAAGTTTCAGGAAGACGAAATTAATCAAGCTATGTACTTAATTATATTGTGGCAATTAAGCAAATATTGTTCAAGCGCATTGACTAGTAATGCGCTTGTGTACTGAAGTGGACTGAAAATGTATTGCTTTTTCATTGACAGTTATAATTAAATTTTAAGTCTGTCAGGACAAAGAGTCAATTAAGATACTTTTTAATAGTAGATAAATTAGTCTATTACAACTTAGATTAGCTATGTTAAGAAATGAGGAGAATAATGTTATGAAACAAAATTAAGGCCCCACCTACACACTGGTGGTTTATAAGAGAATATGAACTATTAAGTTGCTAATCATTCTTAATACTTACGTCCGAGAGTTTTGTAACAACAAATGAAATAGCCAGCATGATAGAGAATAGTTTATCAGGCCTGAGTCCATCCAATGGACAATGACTGGACTTTACATACTGATTATGAATGAATTGAAGGCTGAAACATATTTTGTGAGAAAATGTACACTATACAACATATACTACCCTATTATTTTATTGTGTTTGACGCTGTTTAACCTCAGCACTACAAGTTACTTGTATTCTTCTTACCTGTGTGCAATCCTTGCACTCATATTGATACAATTTGCTAAGATGAATCCTACGGGACCCAACGTATTTGTAAGAATGTAGGAAATAAGAAGGAAACTAATGCTGAAGATGACCATCAAGTAGTTGTACTTGTCTAATTGATGATTGTCCATTGTAGCAGAGACATAACATTCTGTGACTCCATTCACTGCCAAGAGAAGCACTGCAAAGCAGTGACACTTCAGGAGAGTGGTTGGGAGATATGTTTCGGTCAAAACACGACCGCCGTACAGGTACAGCAGAGTATGGGAGTAGTTATGACCAAAAACTACCACAACTAAACCAATTGATGTTACTACTTTGAGAAGTTGGCTCAGGACGGTTGCAGATTCAGCTATGGCTTTCTGGAAATTGATATAACATTATATTTGTGCATAAGTTCCCAACACAAAACTGAGAACATTAATCAAAATATGATGCTATACTACATGCAGTTGTACCAGCAAGAATTCATATAATATTCCCAAAAAAAAACCTAAAAACGTGGCCAAAAAATTACCAGAATGTATTTCAAATGTAAACTCTGGCGACTTCGAACTTATGAATCTAAAAACAGAAGTTCACTGCTAGATTTTCTTACGACACTGAGACGAAGGTATTTTTTGGCCTTAGAACAATGTGGAGCTCTGAACACTAATATGATTTATTTGAATAACTCACTTGATCTTGATTCATTAAAGGTACACCACGTCTTATCATCTGAGTAAAATAAAAATACGCACTTTCTTCAATTGGCCGGAACACGAATCTAAAACACGCCAATTTTAATTACGACACCTTACTACTAAACAGCCAATAACATTGTTAACTCACCTAGCAGCTAAACTGCCTAAATTATTAACAATATCATACATGGACTGCTCACTAAATGTTAAAACCGGTGATATCGTCATCACATAACGTTCTCCTTCCGTCAATATCTGCTTAACAAAACTTTGTTTGGCAAAGCTGATGGTTAAAATGACTAGATCCTTGTTTAACGCACTTTCCTACAATAATAACAATTTTGCATATTCTAAATTAAGCTTTACAAACGCCATTGCCCTGTACATACCGAATTCTCCATGGAATAAGGCATAAAATCCTTGATACTACTAAATTTAAAATCTTGCATGTCCTGAAACATCTTTGATTCATGCTTGTAACCATCTCCGTTTCTCCGAATGTCACTGAGCTTTTGAATATACCAGCAAAAGAAGCCATAATAACAAAGAGTGAAAACAATGGATGATAAAACTTGTGCCATCGAGAATGCGTTGATTGCGTTGTCGGGGCTCCATACAACCAATATCACAAACGTAGCTGTGCGTATTAAAACATATACTGTATCCACTACAATCTGGAATATTTTAAAAAGTCGATTATTTTTCCAATTTCATACAATCACATTAGATAAAGCACTAAACATAACGGAACATAATTAAATATTTGATGAATATTTGTTAAAATTATGAAGTACATATGTGTTTAGCCTCATTTATGCACTAAAATTGACTTTATTATTCAAAATTAATTGATTTGTTTGTAGTCATGCACTAAATTATCATTATATGTGCAAGAAAAATAGAAAATTTGGCCATGTGAATCAAGTTGAAAAAACAAAAAAATTGTAAAAATAATACTTACTTTTAACTTTACAAAGCAATAATGTCGCGCAACTAACACAATATTCTGTGTCATCTGGTCAATAATAACAGACAACAGAATAGCATAACATCCATAATGATACTGTGCTAAGTATTTTTCCTCAGTGCCGCTTAAAACGTTAATCCAAACATATGTCAGGGTAAAACCTAGGACAGCACTAAATGGTACACTAAAAAATTTATTTTGTTAATGTTGAAATCTGCTTAAAAGCATTTTCATACTTACGATAACCAAATTTGATTTAAAACTTGTGCCCAATTATGCGATTTAGTGTCTGATGAACATGCCTTTATCAGTGGCTCTCTTGAGATAAAAATCAATGTGGATTCTAGCAAAAGGAGGCGTACATTCATAATTCCCAGAACATCCTGACCCACATGCCGAATAATAAAAGCATTCAAGACAAATGTAATGCACCTGAACAGTATCTGTAAATAATTCAAGCTTTACTTGGACTATACTAAACATATGTGTAAAACGTCACATTGTTTATTAACAAATATAGTTGCATTTGTGCCATGCACTCACTTGAAAAATAATGCTAAACTTAGCACTGTCCAAGCTGGTCTTCAGAATGTTACGTGCCATCGTGTGGAACTAATTTCAATCGCCTTGAAATAATTCGTAGACTGCAAGGTTCATTATGCAAACTTTGATTACATTTTGAAACATCTGTATGATCCCGTATTACTGAAACCAGTGGATCAAATGCAGGCGCGGATTTTCAGGTTATTGGTTTAGTTCAGTTTGCTCAGCAACCGTCAGAGTCCAGTGGCGCGGATGGTGTGATAACATAGTAACGACTGATAATGTAGTCATTTTGCTTCTTTTCTATTTATGGTTCCCGTTTTTTCCCTATATTTCCTGCTATGAATATAATATTCACCAGTGGGTGACCTTCGCCTGCAGCTGTACATTACGACGAATTTTGCGATAATGTGGAAGCGGCCCGGGTTTTTTTGCATTCTGCAACGGTCAGAACTTCGAATCGAATTTTCAATAAAATTCCTTGAGCAATTCATTTAATTGGTTTATAACTTTATATATAAATATTTTAATGCGTTGTTAGATACTGATATGTTTGTACTGTAATTTCTGAAATTTCGCATTGGCTATTAAAGCATAGATGACGTAAATAGTTTGTACAGCATCCCTCAAATGTCAAGTGGCGCTCGTGGTGTGATAACACGTGATAACGCAGTAATGGCTCTCATTTCCGATCATAGCGTTTTTCTGTGAAGTAGCTAATATTGGCTGCTGTGGTTTCTCAAATTTTATCCTGCACATGTCCCCCTTCTGCAGCTGTTTGAGAAAGACTATAACAACTCAGCAGGTGAGCTAAATAAAAATTGAATTTTAGGAGGAGCCTGGAATTGTTATATGCTAGAACCTAATATTAAAATTGCAATCACGCTGCAAGTCAATCTTATAACATCGGTAGACAAAGGGAGAACCTTCTCTTTGGTCCACTATTCATTGAAACTACTACCATGGTATGGTTTCTCTTAAGGTTCTTTTAATTTGGGAGCCCCTAGGCAAATTGCATTTGCGCTGCACTTGAATTTTCAAATGCAATCACGTGGGTTTAATAAAATGATTTTGGGATTGTCCTTTAACTAATATCTAAATTGTGCATATCTTATTTATTTTGATGTTCCTTGTTTAGTTGATCATAATAATGCCATTTTAGTTCATTTTTCCTTATAGCGTGTGGCTCTGGTAGTTTCGCACATATGTTGCACTGTCTCTGACTTTATCCTGGTCTTGAATTTCGCCTGCAGCTATTTGAAGAATATTGCGACCTGAATTACGACTCAGCAGGTAAGCAAAGTACGAATTGAATTTTACCGTGATTGCGAATACGGTACGGTTTTTGAATGGACATCAAATGTGATGGCACTGGAGTTCGCACGCCAACGAATAGATGACTGACACAAAATTAAACAAAGGAGCTAATTAAGTTTTATTTATTTTAAATAAATCGTATTTTAAACTGGATATTCTGTACTCTAGCGCTGTGTACTACCAGAGAAATGAGTGTCTCAATGGAACAATTTGATTGCTACCGGAAAAAATTTATGGATCTTGTGAGAGCCGTATGTATTTAATTAAATTAGAATGTATTTTAATCTAAATCCTCTTAATTATGCTTTAGGAGATTGACTTAGATATGAAGAGGATACGGGAGGCAGATGCATACCTCATGCCAATTAATGACTTTGTTGTTTATTTCAAAAACAATACGGTGTAAGTAAACTTTTGCAGTGAATATTCGTACAGTAACATAAATATGTTTTGCAGAAATATCAATAATTTTAAATGGAAAACATATTTGAAGTATAAGTCCGCTAGAGTGTGGATGGATCTTTCTCAACAATTATTTGAATTTCACTACAATATAGAGGATTTGTACTGTACCGCTGAATATTGTTCCTTGCATTTTGCCCCAGGGGCTTGTTGTTTTTCAATGCCTGATATCGAAATGGTCGCCAGAGTTGGGATTTGGAGTTTGGATGATAGATTTAGACCGTACAGTTACGACTTCGACTTTAATTTGGAAGCATTAGCCACGGATTTAAAATTGCAATGCCACGAAGCGGGGGGTGCTGAATTAAGCCAACGTACTGTTATTGAAATAACCAGTACGGTATGGTTTCACTTTAAACGATGTCTGATGCATCGATTTATTTTTGTGATAGAAGCGATTTTGAGGAATATTACTTTTGAACATATTTTCGAAAGTGCACCAGAAATAATAAATTACAGGACTTATGAAATGGGAAGACGTCAAATGGCGAATAATATGTTTGATACTCTACTACAAAATTACATTCAGAAGGCATTAACTAAGGTTACAATTCCGTTGCATGGCGTATTTGAGCTAAATAAAGTGTTATATACTATAAAGGCAGAAAGCAAGTTCAAAGATTTCAAATCATTGAAGAGGGTGGGTGACGCAACCTGGTTCGCGTACCAACACCATAGAGTGTTTGCAATGGTGAAATTTGGTGTATGCCAGGTTCGTACTGATTCATTTAATTACTGCGACATCTTATTATTATTAATTAACTGGTTAATGCGAGTGAATTTTTTGCTTCTTAGTTTGACTTTACTGACTGCCTGATCACTGGTCTATACGATGAGTCTCTGCAAATAAAAGGCAATTTTGTTATGTCGCCGTATTATAACAGTATGTTCTTAAGATTTGCTGTTGCACCAAGGGACCCAAACCAGGTCAACATTACTCTCGAAGTTCTGGATCTTGAGTATGATTATATGTAGCTTCACGTATACCTATAATATATGCATTATTAATCTCTTTTAGATTTCAATATGGACTTCCTGAATCTGGGTCGAAGTTGACTCCCATTTTAGGGGAGGTGCTTCCTTTCATGCAGGGACATGTACGCTACATGATGTTCAATTTGTTTGATCAGATCCACATCGATTATCCCATCATTCCGGATTTTTTTCAATAGCTGTTACAAGCAGGCATATGTAATTAGTGAGGTTAATTCCTCTTGTTTGAGAACATTTTACATAATGTTGCGTTAGATTTCATTCAGAAGAATACATGCTTAACAAACCGAGCAATAGAAATGTGATACGAGATGCTGCTGGTCTTTCGCTCGCATTCAATTTGGATTTCGTTTATTGGTAACATGTTGACTTGAGTACATTTTTGCTAGTAATTTAACATTATAATATAGTGTAGTCTATCTTTTCTTCTGCTCCCTGTCCCTATATTTCTCACTCTTACAGCCTCTTTCCCTTGCTACACAAACCCACTCCTCTCCATGCGCTTTCCTAACCTCCTTCCCAACTCTGTCTCCCCCGCGACCGTACACTCTTGCACCACTGCTGTGACTGCCGCTTTTTCTTGTTCACACTGCCAGTCTCACCATTCCGCACGCCCTCTCTTTATTATTAGACAAACTAACCATAACAAACCTAAACTAACATAAGGTACATATAAAATCGTCTACAATAGTTTGTAGAGTAATCTTATTTTTGTACTCAGAATAAGAATAGGCTAAAAAATTAATTGCACCTAAATCAAACCTAAATCAAAAATGGTCTTTAGAAAAATGTTCGTAAATAAATAGCTTCATGTAGAATAAATTCCACAACAATTACAACATAAACACGGCACCGCCTTACAAGAGTCCCTTGTAGTTGTATCGATTACCCGTCGAAAAGACGTAGTACCTTGAACACAAATTGATTTCCTTTTTATATGGCCATGCATTCAAATGTCGAATAAGTCGGGACCAAACTTATTATTAGAAAATATTCATACTATATTCGGCGAGGTTTTTGTCTCACAGTACCATCACAAAAACCAAACGCATGCCATTTGTGTGAATTTAAAGAATACAATGGCATTTTGATGCAAATTGTGTGAAATTGAATTGGAATTAAGTGAGGAGGAATTGTAATGCTCGTTGTTGATACTAACAAGGTACGTTTCTTACCCTGCACAAGTCTGTACCTCAATTTTACGATCAGTAAACTGGCCAGAACGAAGTAAAGTATATTTTATGACCCTCCCAACGTTTCGAAGCGTAGGTTTGATGAGTTCTGATTGTAAAATTATACCAATTTTCTATGTACATTTATGTTGATTTGTTTAAGCGTCAAGGCTATTTTCAGCACCAAAAAGACGTTGTTGAAAATGTTGTGTTTGTGTTCTGTAAGTAACGATCATTAATTACATTTGTAAACGCTTTTAATCAAGACGGTTTTGAATTTGAAATGTTTTTGTTTACTCTCCCGTGGTTTGTGCGGTCAGCATTAGGTGGCGTGAATTAATCCATAACTGGCCTGAGAGTTTCCTGAGTGGTGTACTTGCAGGTGCTGTAGGCGCTGCGGGTGTTGGTTTTTTTTTTCCTACTCGTAGTCTTTGCCTGGAGGTAATTGCGGAAGATTGCATGCTGTTGCAACGATTCAACAGGTAAATTAAATATATTTCTTCTTGAGATAGTCGAAGGCACATCCGACGAGGGTTTTATGGTTCAGCACGTGAGCTTTGTACACAACCTCGAACAAAAAACCAGAACTTTATATAGTTTAGAAATATCGGTAAACATTTTGAAGCATTGTAAAGTGTAAATATCATTGAATTGTAGCAATTCTGACATGCGTTGCAATGATTAGATAGATCTAACTAGTTTTTCATAGTCAAAGCATTATTATTTGTTGGTGACAATAAGCTGTTACCAATAAGCTTCATGAATTCATAATTTTTCAATATTTGTAAAGGCCTGTAAATGTATAGACTTTGATATCAAACATTCTGTACTACAGACTTACAATATTGTAGGTCTCTTGAATACAGGAATGAACATGGATCTAGATCATCATTTTACCAAACAATATCAGGGTGAATTAAAGAAGATAAAGGCACACTTTAAGGAAATTGTAGAAGTAGTATGTATTTACTTGAAATTCTATGAATATTTTCCTTATAATCAATATGCATTTGTTTAGGACGTCTATGCTTGTATATACGGATCGCGATCTGAACGAGCTTGCTTTCGTAATGCTGACCATTTGGCACTTTTCTATGAAGGTATCACAATGTAAGTAAACATCAAGCTTTGTTACACTGTGAAGACTGCAATACATCTTTTTATTATAGTATGTTTCCAAAAATAAAATGGCACACTGCACATGAGTATCGATCTGGTAAAGTTCAGGCCGACCTTCTTCAAGAATCAATTGCATGTGAATTGCAATTGCAGAGGATACAATGCAAGGTAGACTATATTTCTCAGCACTTTAGAGCAGGAACATGCACATTCTCGATAGAGAAAATCCGGGTTTGCTGTAAAGTAGGTTTTTGGAACGTAGCAGATTCGTTTGTACCAACCAATTATGATTTTGACTTCTATATTGATGGTACTTTGATCGATATTGATTTGCAACCCCTTAATGAGACTGGTGCCGCATTAAGTATGGATATTAAGGAGGGAATAACGCGCCGCCTTTGGTACAACGCGAAATCTTTTATAATGCACCGCTTTATGCGTATGATAGGAGCCATATTGGTGGAGCATTCTTTCAAAGAGTTGTTTCAAGATGAACCGACGCCATTCAAAGTGTATGAAATTGCACGCAAGGATATAAGTAATCAGAAGTTTGATGCAATGCTGAAGACTGTTCTTAAAACGGCAATAGCTCATTATGAACAGCCCATGCAAGGATTGTTTTATGTAGGCAATGAAGTGTACAGTATTAAAGCTGTATGCCACATTAGAGATTTGACAACAATACGTAGGCTTACGGATGCAAGTTTATACGTTGACGAAGATGAAGATTTGTTTGCAATTGTAGCAATCGGCCTTTGTGTGGTTCGTATTGTTTTTGGGCTTAAAAATGTTCGTTTTATTACTCGTATTTAAGCGGAGTGTTATGCTTCAAAGGTTTTGCTCGAAGACTGTGTAATTGCTCCATTGCATGATAACTCAGAGCCAATTAAAGGCCGACTGACTATGATTCCGGATCGTCATCGCTTTAGCTTTCGATTTAATACACCTACGCCAGGGGATGGACAAACCAGCCTTTTAGTGGAAATGCTGGAACTCGAGTATGATTATATTTAGCTTCATTTGTATGTACAATTTAGTCTGATTCTTTTTACTTAGTTTCCAGTTTGCTTCTGATGGAGAAGACGATATTGAGGTATCGATATTTACTCCATACTATGACAATTTGCTTCCTTTGTTGCGTTCATTAACGCACTCCATCGTGATGAAACTGTTGTCAACGATGGCCAAAGAATTCAATGAGAGAGAAACCGTGACTGAACCGTGAAAGTATAGCTGCAAATCTTAATCTGTTTAACCCTGAAAAAAGTTTTACATATTGCCATTATTATTTTAGTTTATAATCACATAAATACGAATAATTTTTTACTCTTTATATTAGCTTCTCTCGTGATCTCTTTATGCTTAACGACAGCATTTCTGCCTAATAAATTTTAGACCTCTTATTGATGAATGGGTGTTGTAGCAACATTTCGAAACTTTGGAGAGCCAATAATATAAATCCCATTCTGGAAATCTGAAAATTATGGAACAACAATGCACACATATAGATCTACACACGAATTAACCAACAATTTAAGTGAATAACAAATGCCACTTATACATATATTATACGGTATATTCTCAGTTTGGAAGCAAATGAATTATTGAGATGATCAAAGTAACTCAAATTAATATTAGTTATAGTAGGGCTATCTTTATATAAATTTTTACAAAATTGTTTTAGATGTAAATTAAATGCTTGCTCAGGTATCATTAAATATCTTTGCGTCATTAGATGTGTAATTCGATGTGAAACTGGTGGTGCTAGTTTCTTTTTTTGTTTTTTCTAAATCATCTCATTTGTAATCATCTTTTAAGCTTTACATATCTGGAGATTGTGCCCATGATAACTTTCAAAGCGTTAATAATTCAATCCGGTATTTATTTAGTTTAAATCCGAAATTACAAACTCTCCGAAAGCACAACGCCAAGTGTGACTTAATCTTAATTTATAAATACAACATTTATATACAGATGAAGAAGTAAATTAAACATTAGTGGTAGAAAAATTGACTAGCATATAATACTAAATGAAATTGATTATTATAACATTCATTAGGAGTACACTATGTAAATGAAAACAGGCTATTTACAAGCTAATATATCGAGTATCAAGAGTTTCAAAGACGTCAACAGCATCTTTTCTGTCTCATCACAATTCAGTCGTAATCTCATCTTGCGGTCTAAATCCTAGCTGGCAACAATCATCGTCTAGGAAATACGATCCATTCTGCAGACTCTCTTTGCTGCTTTTCCATAAAATCGGATTAAATTGCGAGTTGCTGTTGATCATGTTGTAGTCAAACTTCCACTGCGGATTGAGGCCATTGTCATAGGGTTCTCCGAGCGTTTTGATTGTAGCATGTTGCAAACTAGCAGTAGATCCATATGGTTGGTCCGGTTTAAATGTTGACATTGTTGTACCTGTTCTAGGCTCGGGCTCAATTGGTGTCTGCAGGAAGTTGATCAACTGAGCTACCTGTGGTTGGGACACCTCGCTCATTCTCTTGCAGCGTTTGAGGGTTTTCTCACCCCATATAAAGAGATGCTCCCAATCTTCAGGAATGCAAATCTGGTCCACCGGTCGGTTTAACAACAATAAAATTTTGGCTAAATCACGAATAATGGGCCTGTATACGGCGATGGCAGAGTGGTCGCCATCTCGATGCGACTCCCTGAGTTGTCGACGGGAGTCGTTCAAGATCTCCAAGAAAGTCTGCGCATAGGGTCTTAGAATCTCCAATTGTTTTAGGAACTCCTTACGTTCAGGAGTGTCATCCAAATCACTGCCCAACTCGCTGGCATTGAGCAGACGCTTCCGGCGATAATGCAAGTAGATTAGGCCCAATGCTATCATGACCACGCAGAGAGCTGTACCACTGAGGACACCAGCTAACACTGTTAAGGTGTCGCTGGACAATCCGAGGAAGCTGCCGCGGTGCACGCAGATCCTGCCCATATAGTCCGCGTAGTTGCTCCATTGAGACCGATAGCCATGTGGGCATTGGGAGACACACTTCCGGGATGGATAGGTGAGATACTCGGTGCATTTAAGACAGCCTACAGCTCCGCATTTTACACAATCTGCATCGGACTCACAATCTAAAATGGAAAACAACGTTAATTTCCAGAAAATGAAATTCAAAATAGATGTTTGTAATGAAATCAATAACATTGTAAATCATAGTTGTGAACTGTACTTGATTAGTTATTAAGCCAATTAGTTCATTATATTAACTTGCACTTATTGAGCACTCCCATGGACCGCCTTGGAAGGAACCGAAGTGAATATGAAATGACTAATGCAATAAGCGTGGAGCATTGGACTGTGCAAACGCTTATGATGGTTAAATGCTTAAATTATTCGCCGAGTAAAATAATTCTGATTGTTTATAATGCTCTATTCCGGCTCACGTGTGAGGCATCATCGCAGAGTGTTTAGGCTTCAAAATTGGTTGGCACACGGCAGATGAAAACCTAAACTTTATAACGAACAGTGAAGAATTTTCTCCGTGCTCTGCTTTTAGCACAGGTATATTTTATTAATCTGCCTCGAGAGTAAACATTTCCAATACTTAATTTGCAATTATCAACAGATGTTATCATCAAAGAAATGGTGTTTCAAACACTACTGCTCATGGAAAGAAACAATTACGTTAAGCAGAAATCTATTTTACACTTATAGCTAATACCAGCATCTGTGTATCAAGATGAAAGTTCAGAAAAATCTCTTTTATTGCTATGGGAATACCACAATGATAGTCTCTGATTATTAAAAAACTTAGCAAACAATGTCGAATTGTTGTTTGTTGCTAGGAGGAATTCAAATGCTTTCATAATGTGCTACATGTGGACAAAATCCAGTGAAGCATCATTAGTATAAACAGTAGAGAATGAAGTACGTAATTGTGCTCAGTTCAGGGATAAATAGCGAGAGAGCAATTTTATAAAAAAAACATAGGAAAACTGTTCTGTTTAATTACACGGTAAAATACGACTTTAAGTTCCAGACTCTCGGAATGATGGTGTTTAGAAACAAAGACTTGAAACAGTTAAAGAGAAGAATGAAAAAGAATACACAGCGGACTAGGTTTATTAACATTTGTATGAGTACAGTTGATAAGATTAATTTAAGAAACCCATCTAGCTTTGCCTAATATTCCTCTCAATGGTGAGTCGCAAAGAAGTTTGAAAATAAAATTTATTACAATCATCAATTTCTGTTGTAACCTTCACATAAAAGTTAAGTTGTCCTCCGCAAATCTTTGGTAAGTAATATTTAAGGACAAAATTTAAAGAAATGATTTTTTTTAACCTGCCATCAAATGCAGATCTTAAATCCCTGGTACAAATCGCATTCCTCCAATCAGTTCAAGTTTAATATTCCCAGGGAGCAAACAAACTAAAGTCATCTTTTTGTAAATGCCATATCCTTTGATTCATTTAAGATAATCTCCCAATTTTTGATGCTTTTAAGAACGAATTTCAGTTATTAATTTTTGCAACTCTTTCTTTGTAAAATCAATTTGTTACTAAAACGTCTACAGCAAAGGCTTCCATATAGGCGTATCTTTCAGTGCAAAGATAATTCAAATACTGCACAATCTATAAAGAATATTAATATGTTAAGAAATTAAGTTAATGGTCCAAGCAAATTTGCCTTACTGTTTCTTTCAAAACCCACGTTATTTTCAGTTTCTCTCCATAGTCTGCATAATTAAACTCTCAGCATGATGATTACCATCAGACAATAACAAATCGTTCTTTAAATATAAACAACGCACGTTGTGTGCTCATCACCATGACGCTATGAAGACATAATGAATACAAATAAATATGAACTCGAAGCGGAAGCTGTAATAAGCATGCACACGCGTCAAGCGGGATGCTAAATATTAATAGCGAAGAATGGAATGTGTAATTTGGTTGCACATTTGATCATTTTCCATTTGTAATCTTCTCATTGCACATTAGAATGCATTAGACTACGCTTGTGTTTCTTGTAAAACAATTTTAAGCACGTTCTCATGCAAACGATGAAACACAAACCGTTGTAATCCGCGTAGCGTGCTCCAGAAAGCAAGCCATTGTCTTAAAACATTATGACGATGTGACTTTCGGCGGATGCACACGCAGAAAAATTCTTGTGCTTAAGACAAAAATGATAACTGTTATTATTATCGCCAGTGTTGTTGGTTGTGGAGTACATGTTATCTTTGTGGCGTTGTGAAAGTTCAAAGTGGTAAACTTTTGCCCTGAATTTCTATTCTGCATTAATAACGTTCCCACTAAATGGACATGTACAATAAATACAATACAATAAATCAGTATTGATCTTTGTTTTGCTAATCGTACGTTGGCTTTGTTTTATTATGTCGTTACTGCTGTTGCCATATTCTTATGTACTTTCAGTCAAGATTGTTACGAAACTGGCAAGATTGGTAAGACTGCAGCAAGGTCATCATCATTCGAGATATTGCAGGCGAGATGATCACATGCCGATTCATACCGATATTAATTGACTGTAACAGGCATCAATGTTGTTATTGCTGTTAGCAATTTAGTTTACTGTTCACAGGTCATTCGCGGCGAGATTTTCAGTTGCTGCAACTTGAAGCTACAGAAAGAGTGGCGTTTAATAAGTCATACTTGTGAAGATTGTAATTGGCATGTGTTCAAATACGTTTCACACATGTAATGTAATGCATCAAGACGATAATTTTTTTTTTCAATGCTGTAATGTGTAGCAATCGTTAACCGTTACCTTTCGTTATTTTTTCCGTGTGCATTTCGAAGCAATCATTACGTGTTTAATAAATTCCAACGACTGTGTTTATTTTCATTTTTATTGAAATGCGTCATGTGGTGAATAATACCGACAAGATTCAATTAGTCGATATTTTCTTTACATACTAAGATGTCATTGAAGTACAGAAAAACTTTTTGGGGCAAATTGAGAGTGATGGAGACCTGCTAATGTTCACTGATCTTCCAGAGCGTTTGTCCCGACAATCACTACCTTCAAGTGAGATTTATGCTGGTGTGCCGTTGCGGTCGAACACACAAAATCGTTTAGAGTCAAGAAGAAATCTGGGCCTCCAACGGTTCTTCTTTTTGCTGTTAGTCATACATCGTATTGATTTTGCACTGCGCAGCCCTCAACGTCGATTAGCAACGCTTGGAAATGCTGGCCATTGGTCATTCTACTAGAGCAAACTAATACTTGAATGTCCTCCACGTAAAGAGAAGTAGAACTTGTAGCCGGCGTAAATTGTGCTGGATAACTTCAAGTACTTGACGAGCTAATAAGGCAGCTCGTTATGAAAAGATGTAACACGCAACATAACATCATGTCGCGTCGATAATCCGTTGTGCAGAAAATAAACTAAACAAACAAAGCCGTCTTCAACTATTCTACGTTGAGGATTTCAATGTCACCACACGTTTTGCATTATTCTGCATTTACAATATAGTAGCATTCTTTGACTTTAAGTTTATGAATATTCAAGAAAAATGCTGGTAGTTACAATCGGGGCTAAAGGTCAGAGTTTCCTTTAGAAACCTAAATACTTCTCTTGATCTAATTTCCGAGATGTACAAACAATTCTCAGATGATTTAATCAACGACCTAGTTTCCCATATGCACATCCTGTGTGTATTAATACCAGCAGTGTTTAAATAATGAGCTAATCATTACAAGACTTGTAGAGAATCGATGATTAACGCCTATGGAGCGTGAAGAGGTCAATTTATTCATGACAAGTTGTGCTACGAAAACTTTTCTTCAACTGGAAAAAATGCCAACGTATGTGATTGAAGTGATGAGAGAATGCTGTTGATAACATCCTGTGATTTACCCTCTTACAGACCTACCCGGATGTCTTGCTAGAAAATAACATCACTGACAATTTAACTTAAATGTGATATGAACAATATGAACAGATTTTGCTTGTTTGCAGAGTAAATCCGACTTGTTGAGACTTTCTTTTGACATTGGAGGGACTGATTTAAAGGAATGTGCCTCCAACTAGAATCATAAACTCCGCTTCCAAAAAGTCTGCAACAACATTGTAGACGCATTGAAGTATGCGGGTAATGCCTTAGTGGCAACAGATGTTCAGCTCAAGAGTTTGCATCGCCTCAAATAACACTAGACTTGGCTTGACAGGGCTAACAAGCGTACGCAGCATTTCCATGTTTCCAAGAACTGCTGGCTTTTACAGAAGATAATTCCAAGTTTCATACATTAAATCCTCGTAAACTGAGATATTGGGTACCAACAATCATAGACCATTTTACACCAAATAAATGACTTATAAACATCTTCTGCGAAACAGGGAAACGAAGCTGGTTGCATGTCTGCAAGACCGCCATAACTGATATAAAAATAGCATAAGCATTCCATGAACTCTTTCAGCGTTTCAGAGTTTCTAGTACAAAGTACAAGGGAATCTGGAATTGGAGTTCGTTTAACTAAACTCAACTTGACTTAACTGGAGTTGACTTAAATGCTCAACTTCCAACAGGAAGAAGCATTAAAATTAGCCCTAGCTGGTGCAATTCATAGTCCACGTAGTCATCTGTTTGATGTACATCTACAATGTTTCCTAATTTAGGGCCATAACTATTTCTAAAACCATAAACATAGTTGCTATAGGGATGTACAAAGTGCTTTGAACATACAGAGTTTCTGGCTTCGGTAAATTTAGGAAACCTTTTAGTTCGAGCTGGAGATAACTAAAAAGCCTTCCACTACTATCCCATATCTCTTTAGTTATCATATTTTAACCAAGTGATGTTAGAATCGTATAGCTGTGATGTAACCAGACGTAACGTGAACCAATGTAACCAAAGCATTTGCTGATTTACAGTTTGGTTGTTTAGCATTTCATCCGAAGCAACATCGGCACTTGCAAAACGACATTTGCTCATTCGTTCCTCGATCGTGGACCGCATGACCTACTGACTAACGCCAATAAAACACATCGGCAATACGCGGCGTGTCGTCGCGTTTACATGACTTAAGTGGCTTTTATTATATTTCATTTTATTTAATATCTTTTACTGCTGACACGACACTACCAACATCGTTTACCGCTGCGGATCCTATCCAGCAACAGCAGTAGTAATCCGCGTTATTTTCTTCTTGGCTGAGGATCTGGAGTGATTTGATAATGGTGTCAACGCATTGTTAATCAATTTCGTGGAGATCCCAAGTGGCTGTGGTGCGCTTTGTCTAGTGTTGTTTCCAAGACCACTTGGTAACAAACAATTTATTAGGTTTAGTGGTAATTATTCAGCTTAGTGGCAGTGTGGGTGGGTTTTAATTTTTGGTACAATTAAAACATTAACTTCTTGTTGAACTTTTTATTAAATGTTGTTCGGAGGTATTCCTTAAGCAGTAAAATCTAACTTTACATAATAAACCCATTTTGGTATCCACTTAAGGAATTGCATGGAATCAAACATGATAGTTGGACATTCTTGACTTATGATAATTAATTTGCAACGTATTGTGGAGATATTTATGGAAGATCATTTTCTAGAATTGTTTTTCTTGGTTTATAAATAGGGAGTTTGATTAATATATTACTAGGTATACTTTACAAAGTTATTTTTTATAATATTTAGGACAGATTTTTGAGTTTCTTTCTTATTGGGTGCGAATTGTGCCTCAGATATTATTTCAGCAAATTTTTATGAAAAGGCATATCTACGAAAACAAATATATTGTATCTCAATTTGAGTATCTAGGGTTCTAAGATAGCATACTTTCAAATATCTCACCTCATTCATTTTCTAGAAAAACCTAAAATTTAAAAAACCACAGGGTAAAATATTCTGTAATTTTTCAACACCGATAACTTCAGATCAAACTATTCTAAAACCTGAAGGGTTGAACTGGTTTAGCAATCAATGTTGCTTTCTGCTCGGGTTATTGACAGCACGAGGAGCATGTGATGGACAATAATAACCCTCATTCAACCTGCCTGCATCACCTCGCCCATCTAGAATCTCCATTGTCGAGTGATGAATCCGGCGAGATCAACCGAATCCACGGATTCGCTCTCACCTGCATGGTAGTGACTCATCACGACCCTACTGGTCACGTCAGCGACGCGGCGTGTTTGCTTGCGAGTTCACGGGTTGGGCACGATTTGCCTTTGCGGCGCAGGTAACGACCAGCGGCGGTCTTTGCAACAGGTAGAAAGATCAAGAACCCACCAACTGTGGGCTGGTAGTCGGTGAAGAGATAATAGACTATGATGAGAGGGAATCACTAAGAGTGAAGCAGAAGAATTCCTAGTCGGTGTATTTTTTAGTTCATGCGCTTAGGTTCTTCTTTCAAATGCTACCAATAATTATAATGAGATGAGTTTACCTTGACCCTTACTGAATATTTGATGTTGTAATAAAATTTTCGGCATGTTGCCAGTGGAAACGTATGATTCATATTAGTTTGATATAGAAGCTATGCATAGTTAGTATTATTTTAATTGCGTTGATTCTCATGGGAATTATGATTTTACTAGTGTTATATTGCAGTGTATTGTATTGCTTGCTTATTACTGCTTTTGGAACCTGAGATTTGAGAACCTTGGATTTTGCATTTGGGATTAGAGTAACTTGCAATAGATGTTGTTCGTGCGGTGGTTGAGTGTCGACTGTCATACAGTTTCCAGGATTCGTAGCCATTAGACCTCAGTGTGTTTGTGGCGCTCGCGTCGGAGGCGTTCGCAAGTTCGCAAATTATCGCGCCACCTCGCAGATTTCTTTCACATTATAACCTGCGAGGGCCATGAAACAACTGCGGATGCTGCCTACTAAACCGCATACAACTAATAAGCTTAAAGCCAAATTATGATGAGTAAAGTAAACTCATCTCAACATAATGAATATCATACACTGCGTAGCCACGATCAACGAAACACTTACTATAAGAAAATTACGTGGAATAAATTCCGTACCGGATGTACAATCTAGCAACATATAAAAACAATACACATTGCCATAATTGGCGCATAGAGCGTCTCCAAAGCGTGTCTTCAGTACTTTCTACTGAAAGTTACTTGTAGAGGTTTATGTTCCGTGAATATTTCGATATTTCAATTGGAAGTGGAAATCTGAACGCGCCTCGAAAGTATGTATGTGGAGCAAATGCATTTTAATTAGGTGAAGCTATTGTAAATAAAAAACGCTTATTCATGCGCAGACAAGAACAGCACGTCGTGAGCTATCTCATAATTATTTTCGCATGTCTTAACGTACGCGTGTTCTATAATAGTGATTGTTTGAAAATGCAATGCGGTATGGAATAAACACTATAGTGACACAAACCGTCTGTCTGGTTAACCCACGCCCAGCTGGTGTTGCGCAAATCTTGCTGGAACGAAATTTCCTCTCCACTCGAATTTGAATCTGAAGCAATCAAACAAAATTTAAATGCCACTTAGTGAATAGTTGCATATATTTAACAAGATATACTGAAAATAAAACACACAAGCGCAAGAACAAGTAAACAAGAACAAGAAGATATGGACGAAGAGCATACAAACTAGTACAGTTTGTTTGTTTGCTATGGCCTAGCAAACAAAAATTGTGACTGATGATGCAGAAATCACGTTTGACTAACATTTCCTCCGCAGTTAAAGTTGGATGTCAAGTAATGACCACAAATTTAATTGCCACTTATTCAAGCGACTATTTTAAGCTTCTTGTGCAGAAGGAACAATAATGTCAGGTTATAATATGAATCATGAAGTGGACATTTTGACCAACCGGGTTTGCTTTTTCCTTCAAGTGCGCAATTCACGCAGAAAGAAAATATCATCTTCAATAAAATTTGAACGTCAAGCAATCACAACAAGTTTAATTGCAACTTTTATTATTCCATTGCCTATTTTCAGCATGCTTTGATGAAGAACCATACAATGTATAAGTTTTGGCAGGTGCAGGCCGCAATTACAGTTAAATGTCAAGCAATCAAAACAAATGTAATTGCAACTTTTATTATTCATTTGACTATTTTAAGTTAACTTTGCCAAAAACATCAATGTAATGTGAACTTGAAATATTGGCCTACGACGTATTTCTTTTTCCCGCAATTACGCAAATCGCACTGAAACATTTTCTATTCAAACGACAAGAAAACGAGATCAAGAAAGAAATTCAACAAATTTCATTCTTACTTTTATTATTTACTTATCTAGTTTCGGCTTGATGTGCTGAAGAGACAGGCGGAAATATAAATTACTAGAACTGACATTCTTATCGACCTAGTTTTGCTTTTACCTTCCATTGCACCATCTGCCTGAACCAAATTTTCTCTGCAGCTTTGTCAAGCAAATACAACAAATTTAATTGGAGTTGTAATTAATCAACGGGCTATTGTCTGCTACTTTATTAAAAACTTATACAACGTAATATGTGATATTCTGACCCACGCCCTTTTACGCCCATGTATTAAAATGAAAACACCAACTATTAAGAAACCAATAATCTCCGGAATGTTACCATCAGTAAATGTGTAATGGCGTTGGTTTATCTGCAAATTGTAATCGAGACACATAATAACATAATGATTGTTGATTGTTCTCCACATTAAACACAATTCGCAACATATCTTACTAAACAATTAAAGTACAAATCACTTTTGTAGTACAAGTGATAAATATAAACGTGTGAAATCAAGTAGCACACAATTGCATGTCTTTTTCGAAAATGCGGACTTTGCCAAACGTGAGACTTTTGTAACAAACGATGGAAACCTCTTACGATGCAATGTAAGACACCCATTATGCCATTATTTGCATTGCGAAATCGGCGCCCGTCATAAGCGCGTTCGCTTTTGAAGCCGGAGATAGTTCTTCGTCTAAATGGCCGCCTGCCCGCGTGTGGCATGCAGCACCAGTAATGTTTCGAGGCACGCTGTGTCTGTGCCTTTTACCTCCCGATTTGCGTTTACATCTTTAGCCCGTACGTTTTTCTTCGTTCCGACGTGCTGCGCACACAACTTTCCATAAGCAGATCGTGGGAGTTTGAAAAACTTGTCGGGCTGGTCGATGGAAACCAATTTCAAATGCCCACTGACACTCTTAACAAGTGTGAGTAAGCTGGTGACGAAGACGATAGGAGGTGATTTGTTTGTAGGAAAATCACGGCATTAACAGTTGCAACATTGTGACCACAGAAAATACTTCCGTAGCTACGTATGGGTCTTTCATGAAACACTAACAAAATTATGCATAACGAATAAAACTAGATTCATTTGTACAAAATGGATAGGTAACGAATTTAAGATGATCTTGAACCAAACCTTATTTTTGCTATTCCCAATTTCAAAAAATCTTTATAGTCAACTGTTAGTTAGTTATATTTCTTGAAAAGATGCCGTGAAATATTCTGCCCTGAAAAAGTTTTTTTCTATTAAGAAAACTGACCGATAGATACCAATTTCAAATGACACTCTTAGAGTATCAGCACGTGAGTATGCAGTTTGAGAAAACGTTGAAACGTGATTAGTTTCTAGAAAAAGTCACGTTATTAACGGTTACAACACTAGTGACGACAGTCTCTAACTAGTAACTAGAGAAAGGAAACCATTGTTCAAAGAACCCAATTAGACCCAATCAATCAATAAATCAAAGAAGTTATAGGTAGCAGATCCATTTAAAAGATTATAATCTAGGCTCCAATATATATATATATATATATATATATATATATATATATCCTCTATAGTAGTATCACAGGAAGCAAGTGGTACAAACCAGAAGAAATATTAACTGCTCTGCGAATGTTCCTAGGAACTTGTAACTCAAGCTAACAACAAACAAATCCAACGTGTATGCTGCACTACTGATACCAGTTCAGTTCACTACCTTCAGGTAGCTTCAGTTGGTTCACAGTAGAAACCGTGAAATTATGCCAAAGCATGAAACATTTAACGTGTGAACTAGTAGCTGGATTCCATAGAACCCAAAACTTTATTCCTCCACAAGCCACATTACTCGGCGTTCTCCATCTCACCAAGTTTACCGACTTTACACTTCTTACAGCACTACAAACATACAGTAAGCGTAAGCAGAAGATATCGTAGTAAAACGATGTGAAACCAAGTTTCGTGTACTACCTGCACGTCCGCCACACAAATCTACTCGGAAAAGAATCTACTGCTTGTTTCAGAAACTCCCAGACATTCCATTTACGACGAATTTGTCTATTGAGGCTCAGTGAAGATGAATAATCTAGCTAGTATGGTACTATGGTTTTTGGCTGGTGTACACTGTGGAGTATAAGGTGAGGCATTCTATGAGGTTCTGGTTTCCACCCACTGGATACGTATGTAGACTTGGATCCACTTGCACTGTGCTTAGTTACAATCGCATTCCCTTCTATTCACCTCTTCGTGGTACATGCATTATGGTAACTTCCGATGAAATGAAATAAAGTATTACATAACAAGTGTTGGAGGAGATTTTTCAATTGATATCATGTTGAATCTTACAATTTGCGTGCAATAATTTTAAATTGGTAATGACTAATCAAGAATGATAGCATGTCATGCATTTACCAAACAGAATTCTGATTACTTTGCAATCGAACAAGTCTGACCAAAAATACATCATGAATTATCTAGTAAATTATATTTATTTCAAATTCTTGAATTTGCAAATTGGTGGTGAGTCTATATATAATAGGTCTCTACTTAGATTTCTTCTTATCGTCTTTGTCTTTGCATTTGTTCTTCTTGTCCTTTTCCTTTTCTTTTTGCTTCTGATCATTTGGGTCTCCACACTCGTCATCCTCTGTCCGTTGCCTGAGTATCACGAAAGGAGATAGAATAGAATAGATAGGACTCTCTTGGCATTTCCATTCGCACATTTTATCCGGCATATAGTTAGCTACAATAAACATTCCCAGTATCGCGGAGAGTAACAACCACAACCACAATTTGCTTTTCTTTTTCGGTGGTGGTGGAGGTGGAGGACATATGTACTTCATATCTATCTGACATGCGCTTTGGGGGCGGCGTACCGGAGGCTTTTGAGGAGACGAAGCTAGCCATACAGAATCGACATAAAAGGACGTACTGGTCGGTAATCGCATCGTTGGAATTCGGGATGCTATGGGTATCAGTCTGGGATGCCGAATCGGAAGCATTAGCATCGACGCAGAGCTTAAGATTGGTAATTGTGCGAACCTCGCAGCGTTGTACATCTTGATTAAGTTACTAATGATTTACCAATGGGAGCGGAAAATACAAAGAAAATGGAAACGTGCGCGCTGACGTTACTGTAAAAAAATGACTGGAGATTTTTATTCGTGGAACAATGACAGCAGTCAACCCATGGCTAAGTAGCACTAATCTCACATTAAAATATTGCATCAAATCAAATTATATGACAGAAGGTGAACTTGTTTTTATACTTTTTTCAAATCGAAATTTATCATAGCTTTATGGAAAGGAAAATAAGAAATTTATAAAACCACATTTCAAACCACCGTTATAATCACCATCTCAGTGATTAATTAGTAAGCGTATATTCATGATACGACTCAATAAACAATTACCACTAAAAGAAAGTATTTTGTGGCGTGATTATTCGACTAATTCTGATTAATTCTGAGCTATTTCCGGGTAGTGTGTTAGTTAGGTTAGTTTGGTTGAAAGTCAGACTGTTAACAGCAACAACTCTAAATATAAATTATTCATTCGGTGAAGACTCATCATGGAATTGTGTGTTTTGCTCTTTAAATCAAATAACGGCTATAAAACATACATTTAAAAAACTGGACACTTTGGAACTGTTTTAATGCTTCTTTAAGAGAGCTAACAGCGATAATAATAATTTCTAGGCCGCAAACGGTTGGAATATAGATTAGCTAGGACTATGGGACTAGAATTTTATTGTTTACTCTTATAGTAATGAGTAAGTAAGTGTGTTTTAAACAGTAAAGAAGTTTTTTACAGAAAGTACTAATAGAATATTTAAACATAAAATTTTAATTAGCTGTTAATTATATGGGGCAAGCAGTTGTGGCCGAGCGGTTAAGGCGTCTGACTCGAAATCAGATTCCCTCTGGGAGCGTAGGTTCGAATCCTGCCGACTGCGGGGTACGTTGTATTTCGATACCCGTTTTTCATACCAGGTGCTATTCACTCAGTTGCTGTGGGATTTATGCAAAGGAATATAATCCGATCTCAATTATTAATTTAAGTACCTATTTTATTATTTAAATCATTGATCTAATTTGGTGTTAATTACTAAAAGCGGGCAGTTGTGACCGAACCGTTGAGGCATCCGACTCGAAATCAGATTCCCCCTGGGAGTGTAGGTTCGGATTCTGGCGACTTCAGAAAGTTCGCTGTTTGTTTTGTGGTGGTAGCGTGTTTTGTTTTATTTAGCTTAGATATTTACACCGAGAAAGTGACTCTGATTACAGTTTGTACTTAGTATTTTATTTTATTCAGGGATAATCTTTATTATACCATTCTTGTTTTCTACATGCGGGTAAACTTATCACTCTTTAATGTCCCTTGCTCCGAAACAAAATAACAACTTCCGTATGATAACACCACCAGTATAATCAGTGTAACTGTTTGACTCCAATTGCGTTCTTTTCAAAACATTTCACTTTCTGCCTTTTACGAGTTGTGACATCACGGTTCACAACTCCGTCAGTTCGTTATCAGCATCATTAAGCCTTTTTTTAACTTCTGCTGTTGTTGCTCCTATGCATCCTAATCAAAATACATTTTTAATTCTGGTATAGCACATAATTGTGCACAATACTAGCTCGAATTGAATAAACGAATAAAGAACTTTCATAATTTTTTTATTTCTTTACACCTCTTCTTTACGCCGTAATTTTCTCCCATCCAGTCAGCGGAATTATTCATTATTGTCGATTTCTCAGTTACACCGATCATTTTTAATTTCTTGAATGACATGCAAGCGTTCCTGCGGAATGTTAAACGTTTAATACTGTGGAAGTATTGAGTTCGTAATTGATGGAATGAGTAATAAAAATAGCGTTGCCTAATCTAACAATGCCATTGCTATTCGAATTCGAAGGAGTAAAGTTGAAAAGTCAAAGATGCCGAGTTCAAAGCCGATTAGTCTTTCTTTAATTTTAATGATTGTAGACTTGAGACGGCTGCGTTAATGAACGCGGCTAAGTAGAGTGAATTAATTTGAATTTGATTTTTTTGTGGGAACTGGAGCGTTTCATCTAGTCAATAAGAATATCCGAAACAATGATAATAAACAGTACAAATTCGTGATTCAGAAATAGCGACACAGTTTCTCGTTCACATGAACTTGCTCCACAAAACATCATAAATCACCAGCTTATGATTAACCAAATTAAAAAGTTCTACAGGTACCCCAGATTTATACTAAGCGCTATTTGAAAAGTAATAAATATTTACCTTGACTAGAAATTCCGAATCCGATTTGCGCGATTATGAAGAGCAACGAAATAAAGCGGACGTGCATTTTCGGCCTTCCATCAACACATAATCCAACTCGCATGCATTGAAGTTTCGTAATCGTCGACTGGCGTGTTTATCCTCTTCCTCTTCGAGCTCTTCTACTGCTGCTGCTGGCAATGAGGCGCTTTATGTCCAACACATAACAAAACAGCGCGCAAGATGTAACTTAACAAGCTCTGGCACACTGATAAGATTGATTCATGTACGAGACTGCGCTTGTTTGCAAATTAGTATGGGGCTGAAGGGGCGCACGATGCTGAAATACCTTCCAGGCACCACGCTTCAGCTGCGGCAACAACATACGAGAAATGCGCGGATGCTTAACTTTGTAGACACTGATGATAGTTACGCGCGTCTGGCCTCCACGAGAAAGCTTCCACAACTGAGGAACTGTGCGCAGTTAACTTAAGTGAACTGACTTGAGTCTGTTTGAGGAGTGAGTAGTGGTATTCATTTGATGGCGATTAGCTTTGCCGAGCTTTGCCTGGAATATCATGCTAAGGGGTACCTTTAACAGGAAGGTACACGAAGAAGACCAAATTGTGTTTTTTTCGCACCTTGAAAATTACAATTTTTATTATTTAAGATAATGATAATGATGATTAACTCGTAATTTATTTATTATTACTTCTACAGAATATATTGCAAGTAAATAAAATCTACGCGAATCATTAATCACAAAAATAATTTTACGTTCTATAACTTTTACTCAATAAACAGAAATTAATTTCTAATTGATTATTTAATTTATTTTTTATTTAAACACAATTTTTACTTATTAATATTATATGTAAATTGCTAAGCTTCAGGCTAGTTTTTATTATTTTTACATAGATAAATTTGAAAAATTCAAGATTTATCCATTGGGCGACATCTATGTTCTATTTTAAATACTCGTTTATTGTGAATACATTCCTACATTACAGTCTACATTCGTAATGATGGTGATGAAACGGTTCGCGCTAGTTGGCGCTAAAAGCAACAGAATATTCATTCGTTTTTCTTTTCGTAAGAACCATACGCGGGTAAGGCAGAATATTTTCTATAAGATAAGAAATATATAAAAATATGATATTTACTTATAATACACAATAAGAATTGTCGAAATTTATGAACAATACATTTGTAGTATGTCGAGTACACGAGTAATTCAGATTTCTTTTAAGTTTTGTAATGTAATTTATATTTTCGTATTATTTATTGCTTAAAACGAGCTATTGCCTTCCCAGAATCTTTTCGAACATGGAACCTAACAGTGGAAACCAATTGTGATCAAGAACACCAAAACTATTACTACACAGTTGTGCTCAACATAGAATTGGTAATGTCGACAATAACACGTCGTTAATATCAAATGAATTTGAAACAGAATATCGAATAAAATCCAACAATTCTTTGTTAAATCTCTGATCGCTATATTGTGGCCAAAAGCACGATAATTGTTGATAAATATGTACCGACGGCAATAAATATGATTGTAAATGAATTAGGGAACAGCCTAAGTATTGATGTTAAGTTATTAGAACTAGGTTGCAATTCGTTCCTTAGGCTTAGGCCGTATGAGTTGCAAGGAAACTAGATCTGCGCACCGCCTGGCCGTCCTACTTATACTAGATGTTCTTTCTTGGTAGCTCAGGTACCAAGCTCATACGGCCAAGACGCATGGTTTGTTGTTGTTTACATTTGGTGCAAGCACCAAGCACTGTGGTATATTTCGTACCATACGACAACTTGCCAGTTACACCGCGCCCATTTGAATATGTACACGTATTTATTCCTAATTCTTTTACTCTATTAAACACAAAGCATTAAATGTGTCGCGACCAAATCCATTTATTTTAGGACATATTTTGTACGCGGATTAAAAGCAAATGCACGAATATATTACGTCAGTGCATGTAAAAGTTTGCGGTATTCGGTTTATGTTAGAGATCATCAACTAGGTCAGTTTGGGATTAATAAGCATAATCCACAACCTCGAATCAACAGTAGAGCTATAATTAAGGTCAGTGATCAATATGTTATACTTCTGTTGCACTGCCTGCGCTTACCTGCGATTAAGTAGAGTTGAGCTTCGCGACGTGAATGCAAGTTAATGCTTTGTCGGTATGTTTTGCAACTTAATTTCTAAACAAGTAATGGAACGTTTACACGATTGTGCTAATTACGTAGAAAGAACTGTAATTGATCTCTAATTTGTTTTCAGTAATGCCTGGAATCAACGGGGTTTAAGGATTTCCATTTCGTCGTCAAAACCAGTTCTTTCTTGTTTTTCACCCATGCACATTACCAAAGACAATAGAACAGTTCTTTTTAGAACTACAATTTTATTTAAATAATAAATAACTTTGTGTCACATTTGTGTTTATTTTTTATCACAGTATAAATTATTAAATTACTTTGCTTTTCTTGTTTGATTTGTTTCTACATTTATACCTTTAATATATCTGATGTAGAGGCCGCCTTCTTAGTTGGTGGTTTGGCTTGCTGATACAGGACGGCGCTTCATGTACCCTTAGTCGTGGGTTCGACTACGTAGCTACGTAGTTGGTTTTAGAGGTAATTCGAATTACCTTGAGATCATAAGGGCAATATAAATTCAAACAATTGAATAAGGTGGGTAGCCTAGAGTTATTGTCAACCATTTATGATGGTAATGAATTGGCATTAGCACATGGCGCTTAGAAAAACTGGAAACGACCAAGTATGGAGTGTCGAAATTCGAACCACGAGCACGACGATTCGCAAGACAGCGGGTTTGTTAAGTAAGCCACCAATTCTCAACGGCACAATTCAGAAATGTATAATATTAACCTGTAAATTTTATCAAATAGAAACTAACAACGTAGTGAAAGTAATACAATGGAACTTTCTATGCAAAGTACATTGATCAACGCTGTAAAAAGAAAGTAAAAATAATACACAAGTCTACTTTAAAAATAATATTGTGTATTATTAAAATTAATGAAATAAACATTTTATAAACCAATAATGGTTGCAATATGTTGTATAAATAAATGCTTCTTTAAGGAATCTATTCGTTGATAAGATGGAACTGCTTCGACGTTTACAATCATTTCAAGCTTTAAAATGCAATTACAACATATTTAAATTTACATATAATGCGCCTAATTCTAAAAAATTAACAACATTACGTAGAGTGTTTGCTGAGCAATGTAAAGCAGCATCAGTACAGAGAATTTGAGAATTGTTCATTGCAATACATTCTTGAATGCCCAAGGGGCGGTTATTTCCTAAACTTATTTCAGTCAAATTCTAAAAGCTTAAAATTGCTTAAGAAGCTACTCTCGGATCAATATTCCATTTCGATCAAAACCATCGATAAAATTGTTTTAGGAATTTTGATATTTGTATTTTCAGTAATAATTGCAATATATGTGGTAATGCCAAAGAGGAAATTTTCTCCTGAACTAATGAAACCGTGAGTCTAATAACTTAACAACATTGCCTTGGTTACACAACGATCAATCCACAGTTGCATTCAACTGCAATTGTTTTATTATTATTTTATTGATCTTGATGTCGTAGGTATAAATTTGTCAGTGTAATAAATAATGGAAAGCCAAAGAACCGGTGATCTAAAGAACTGAGGTATAAGAAGAACTATTTTATAGATTGGATCAGATCTCTTGAGTTAAGTATTGCATCCAGATAATATTGGTTTCCTTTTGTTCACTTGGCAATGGATAGCCTAATACAATACAACAAAGAATTAGTGAAAAAATAGTACACAGAAGTCAAATACAAATCAAAAATTTCAATTTACATACAGCAAAATTTGTTAAAATATGATAATAACGTCAGACAATCATTGAACTATCAACAAGCCCCGTAATTTAATAAAGAAGGCAGTTTCATAATCAAGGGTAGTTTGTTTACTATTATCCTATAATGGTCCTAAAAGTAGTAAAAATTTGAAAACATGTTTATTTAAAAAGACATTTAGAAAATACATACGGATTAGTTATTGTTTGTCGTAGACAACTCTTCATTCCTAACCATTTGCTAGAGTATAATAATTTAGTAAGATGTGATACCACACAACAAATTTATTCTTTGAAGATTCTAAAGAATCTGAAGAACTTGAAGAGAACTGAACTGAAATAGAGAACGGGAACAACGTTAGATTTTCTTGAAAAATAACTTACCTGTAATATTCATCTTACAAAGCAATATAATTTAGTGCTAATTATATAAACGATGTAAACTAAGAATTGATGTAAAACACGACGCGCAAGAAAAAGTACGCCTGTACTCACCGGCAACCGCCAACACACGCCCGCATTTAGTGTTCGAACGTTATAGCGTTTATAGTTGCGAAGAATGTAAACAACACCAAACTTATTCGGTAACACACACGAAATAGGATGACATAGAATGGTGAACGGCCCAAACAAGCAGAGACATCTTGAGTTTGCTTTCTAGTAGCTGATAAATTTACTTCTTCTTGAAAATTTACGAAATTAAGGAAATCTTGAAAACTGTAGCCAAGGTAGAGGTCTACACGTACAGAATGTTCTACAAGTGCCCATATATTTTCCTTTCAGTTTTACTCATAGACTTCAAATATCCTAAACCATTTAGTGGAATATTAATATCGCATATATTGGAATACGACATTCAGGTATTGCAAAAACTAATTCAGTCACCATCATTTCTACAGATTTTCGATTAAAAATTATCTTAATTTAAACACAATTATATCCATAAAATCGTTGTAATTAGCCTAATTGTGACCTATTTTAGTAAAATTATTGATTTATCCTATTAATCTGAATAGCTTCACAGATCAGAAGATATCCTAATCATTTTAAAACAACAAGAACAAGATCAATGCAACAATTTATGAGACGTAGATTAGAATTTCTGAATGAAACACATATGGTAGTACTCGAGAAGCAATTACTTTTAACCTAATTATACTTACACTCTTAATATAATAATTGTTTTGTTTTTGCATATTCCAATGTGGGATATATTAACGACTATTATTGTTACTATAGTAATTACTATTCTACTGGGGTCTGCAGCATAATTTCTGCATCTGGTTAGAACTGAACCATTCTGATGATTACCAGTGCAAGGCTCCAGTCTACCTAAAATATTACAAAATGCTCATTAGTTAAAGGACAAATATTAAATTGCAAACGGTATAAACTATAAATGATATAAAATATATGTTATATATTTATATTATATAAAATATGTAAATTGCTTGGTCCTGTTTGCTATCTTCAATGGAATTGACAAATTTGGATGCGACATCTCATGCTTGATGTCTAAACCAATCAGAAATCTGTTTTTCCACCGATAGTCATTTTACAAAGTATCGCAGGAAAAGGTGAGGTGACGCTACGAGTACAAAAATTAATTTATATCCAAATTTGAAATTAATTAATTTTATATTTTAAAGTTTGCGTACAAGTGCAATGAAAATACAAATCGTGCATGACTGTCTTTATGATTTCAAATATATGCATTAAGCTAATAGATTACATTAATTATTTAGTTAGAAAACTTGAAAAATAAGAAAATTCCAAGCCAACGTAAACTCCTTAAATATTTATATTTATGCCAATCTTATTCTAGAGAACATTAAAGCTTACAATCACAATATTTCTTGGTCCCATTTCACAAAATGTTAAATTGCTGTTTACCACGGACGCCACAACTTATAATTAATATATTTTTCTTTCGGTTGTAAGTCACGCACTACTTTGCCCTTCTGCTTCTCAAGAATGGATTTTCTCAGCAATTGCTTCGTGATAGTGCTACACTCGAATGCTTCCAATGTTGGCTTTATGTTTATATACGAGATATTCTTTTGGTCACTTAACGGAGCGCGATGTGAATCCTGAAGACGATTTGCCACTTCAGGGAGCAGTTTTTTGGTTGTTTCTTTATCGACGTTGAGTTTGTTTTGGTGGCACATTAGAATATTACGCTTGATCATGTCTAAAATATCTCTGGTTTGTAAGTGAGCTGCATTCTCAAACTATAATAAAACAAATAAAATCATTGGGTAGAAAGGTAAGTTTAACAGTTGTTATTAAAGTAGTGATTATACGTAAGTAATTCTTACCTCAAACATTTTGATGAGTTGCTTCTTGACATGCATCCTCTTTTTCGATACCTTGGAACTTGTAACGTTATTGCACTGAATATCACTTCGTGAAGACATGATGTGATATGTTGTGGGCTCAATGTGATCCTCGTAAAGGTTGTCGAAACCCGAAGAAAACTTTTGAAATGTGTGCTCGTGGCCGACTGCTCATGAAATGCACGCCACAGTATAAACTATATTTATATATACAGAGAAAAACCTCCCCCACTAAGAATATCAATTTTTAGTTGCACGTTCTGCTATACGAGAGCAATATGCACAGGCTCACAAGTGTACGCCGAAGAAAACATGTGTTTTTATATTTTATAAGCAAACAGCCCGACCAACAAGAGCACTAGCTGCATTGCCATGCGAATGCTAAGAGGCAACAAGCTACCCAAACCTACTATATTTAGACTTTCCATCATATAGATGCGCGTGAGAATAGTATTTTCCGGACGGCTTTAAAATTTTACGAATGTTACATTCATAGAAAACAACTTACCACATGAGCACCAACTATCATTGCCAGCGGAAAAAAGGCGACACGAAAAAGTGGATTAATCTAAAAATAACATCACGTCAAGATAAATGCTTCAAATGTTGAATTTAAAATGACAATAAAACTGAGCAAGTTCAATGTGTAATTACATCAAAATGCATTTACGTTTTAATTAACTAACAGTAATTAACTACCAGGGTTATGTTAATATTCTTCAAACAACTTCTATCTATTTAAATGAAAACTAAAGGAATTTAAATAGCAGGCGCATTATAAATAAATTTTGAACAAAAGGCCAAAAATAACTGTGGAAACATATCAAAATAGAAGCAAGAACTCAGCATGCAGGAAAATTACTAATAGAACGTTTGTAAAATAGGATTTATTTTTATTTGAAGAACCTCGTTCGGGGTGTGCTTATTATTGAAACATTTATTTTTGTCATACTTGGCGCGCATGGTATAAAAAAGAAAATATTGTTGGGCGATAAAGAAATGAACAGTAGCCTTTTATCCCTGGTTCCAAAAAGTTCGTCTGCGAGTATGAAAAACTCGCGTCGGCACCAACATTCCGACGGCGTGTGGCAACGGGTGGCGGGTGCCGCCGCTCACGACGCGTGTGAAACGTGCAACAAGTGGTTTTCCCAAGCGGAGTCGCTTGAGATGAGTAAGAGCACACTGAGCGCAATGTGCCAACTATTTTTAAACACAACCATCGTCACAAGGCTCATACGCATGACAATTTCTTGTACACGTCAATCTAATTAAGTCCTTTTGCAGAAATCAATGATGTCAAGATGCAAAACATTTTGACCACAATTGCTAATCATAGTTGGCGAGAATTGATGAGCGATTCTTTGGAAATTTTGTCATGGGAAATAAAGTTTAGAGGGAAACTGGAATTGATTGAAAGAAGAAATGTGTTTGGATACCACCTAAGAAAAATTATTATTATTATAAGAATACTAATCGAAAAAAGTTAGATGATTGCAATGTAAATAGCAATAGGAATGATAAATTGCTTATATCCAGTTTCATGTCCAAGTTGGTGAAGAAAGACTGATAACCAGTATAAACCCTAACGACGTTAATTATTTAATATCTGCAAGGACCTTGCATCTTTCAATAAGAATATCCCATTCACCTGAATATTCGTGTGGGAGTATCTAAAAGGTTAAATCTAAACTTACAAATTGCAAATCTAAGTTGTTCACGATTTTCTATCTCCTTTCGAAAATTAGTTACTAGAGAAACAGTTTTATATCTAATTTGCACATTTCCTCAAAATTCTGGATTCAATCTATAAAAAAGTAGTTATTAAATGCAATAATTTTAGTTTGTTATAAAGTATTAAATCTAAGTCGCATTAACGTATCAACAGCTCATATCCCATGCTAATAAGCGTAAAAAGTTGACCTCCCCAGATTACTTATCATCCAACGATTGACAAATACATTACAGACTATATAACTTCACTTTACATTCTAACGTTGAGTAAAACCAAGCAACATTCATATTTCTTCCAAGCGAAAATTAACTACCAATAGAACCACATCAAATATAAGATGCATACAATGCATACAATCTATAAAAGTGTAGTACTCCTATTAACTGCCGTAACAATCAGTGCCTTTTACCAATGTAATCAATACTATTACCTAAATAATAACTTTCAAGCAAGGTTTAGTGGGTGTCAGGAGTACGAAACGCAAATAACTGGCGAACGAATGGAATACAGATGTAAGAGTTACACTGGTAAGTATTACACTACACTGCAGGTATATACATGCTTTCAATCGATTCATAATGTTCCATTCCAAAGATAAAATCGGTAGTTGTCCGACAAACACAAGTGAATTTGATCTTCCGCCTTATGCATATGAGGCAGTGAAATGCGTTGGAGACTGGTTCTGTCCACCGGGATATAAATGTTGTAAAGAATCCTCAGCGAGAAACATTAATATCTGCAAGAAGGCAATACTAGAAGCACCAAAAGTTAATCAGGAGGAAAGAAAAGACTCGGGTGTTCCAGCGCAGAGAAGGAGAGGTAGAAAAAGACCAAAGCCAGTGACACAATTACCTCCATCAGCCTAAAAATGTTCATCACAAAGCATTCGAACATTGAAATGTTACTTCACGGGAAACCTTCAGTTAAATGTGTGATCATTAAAAGCGCTTTTTATTAGGTTTTAACGTTAATAAATGATAATCTTTGGATTTAGCTTGGATCAACATAATCATCATCCCTTCCCTGTTCTTCTGCCTTTATATTCTCATTATTCTCGTTTTCCAATGTATTGGGAATTGTATTTTCATCGTCAAAATCTTCAGTAGTAGAAGCTATCTCAATTTGAGCTCCTTCTGTAGAAACACTGTGAACAGTGGTTGTATCCTCATCAAACCCAAAATCACTTTCAGTTACAACTTCGCTCTTATTTTGATTGGCAGTTGCTACATCTGTACTACCAGTTTCCTCTGTAGTAATATCCAAGTCCGCTAGAGAACCCGATCCACTTTCTTCTCCCGACGATTCCTCATCAGTGATCACTGTCGAATGGCCGCTTCCGGATTCGTAAGGATCAGTCACCAAGTTCGAACTGGATTCCACATCAGTTTCATCGCAGTAATTGTAATAATCGTAATCTTCGTAGAAATCGCCAGAGGTTTGGTGGTCTTCATTTTCTTTCGAAGATTGGTGATTGTGATCGTTATCATCAAAAACCGGTAGTTTACAAAGAGAGTATGGATATTGATAATCTGCTTCCTTGCAACATTTAAATCCAATGGGACAATCAAAATCCGTACAACATTCTAATAAGTGTAAGTTCATTTCGTGATCATAAGTTGGTGTCTCTTTGCTGGGACAAGTACCAAATCTGTCTACGAGAAAACACAATATGAATCGATATCAATATTTATTATTGATGACTTACCGACGTAATCCACACATTCATATGCAGCAATTTTACCTCTAACAACCACGGCATATTGTGCACACCAATAAAACTCAGTGCGTTGGATGCATGACGCCGCCAATCCGGAAAACCACGAAATTAGTAATAATTTACGAAATTCACTCGCGTAATTAGTTGACATCGTTCTGTTGGATCCGCAACGTGACCGAGTTTTGCGCACTCTAGCCGAATTTGCAATAGTCATCATCGGTATCTGTGAAATCGTATTGAAGATTACTTATTATTTACGTAGGAGTTTATCAATTTTCTACACAATTATACAAATGACAGTGCAAACAATCAATACAGAACCTTGTGATAATCATGATAAGATTGTAGCACTTTAAGGTGAAGTACCTGAAACTTCAATTGGCATTGTAGAATAAGTAGTAAAAAAAGTTTCATTTCAAACAAGTGTTTATTGCTTGTGATCATCAAATTTGAGGTTTCAACTGTTACTTCGTGAAGTTGTTACAGTTCAGTCAAGTACAAAAATAGTCCACTTCTCATAGAGACAACATAAAATTAATAATAGAAAATAAGTAATAATTACTGTTTACTATGTACAACAAAAAGCTTATTAAATATCACAGAATTAAAGCTACAAAGATTTATAGTCGATCGTTTTTCTTTTGATTGCAGCACAGCTTCCAGTAACTCAACAATGAAACTCAATCAATGGAAGACTGTCGCCCGTATTTGCACTTTGCGATCCCATTAGCGAGGAAAGCGCTTACCACGGCCGCCACATGGAGCCCTGATTGTTGGTATTGTTGGCGGGCGAGGTGGGTGGCGTGTAGCTTCTCTGGTAGTGTTGAGACGGCGATGCGTGTCCTTGCTGGCCGTTCATTTGCGGAGAACGGGGCTCCTGTGGTTGCGGAGACGGCGATTGTGGTACTTGGTCAAGCTGCTGAACGCAAGCCCCCAGATGTTGCAGGAGACGCTTGCCGGCGGTGGGTTCGATGATTTCCGCCGGGGATGTAATGAACTGCGACACTTCCTGTGCGCACTGTGTGAATCCAGCGCGGAAGCGGTCGGTGTAAGTGGTTTCGCTGGGAATGACAAGTTGATGTTGTCTCTTGAGGGTGTGAAGGTGACGCACGGTCAATTCGAGGATGTCGGCCTTCTCCAGCTTGGAAACGTTCTCACCCTCACTCTGTAGGGTGCTGACCATCAACTCCTTCAATTCGTCCAGGCAGCGGTTAATCCTGGCACGACGTTTGCGCTCCAAGAGCGGTTTCATCACTTTGCGGTACTGGTAGGTACGCGAGATGGGTTCTTCGGTGTATTCCGAGGAGGAGACCATGTATGTGGTAGGTGCCATTGTCTTTATCACTTTGCGCACTGGTACGTCACAAACGACAAACTGATAAAACACTGCGTGTTGCGTGTGGCTGTTACTCTATAAGCTTGCGTGCAGAAGAAATACTTGTGTCGACCGCAGCAGCGAGCGAGTGAATGATGTTGATGAACCGCTCCGCATAGGTTTTATACGAAGAACGGCGCGTGGTGCGCGGAGTGGGGGCGACGCGGCGTGCTGCTGGTGCACCCTTCGGAATGTCACGGTGTGTTATCAAGGGATGAGCGTGCGTGTGTTGCGCCCCGCGAGCAGGGTACCTGGAATGCCGGCATATTGTTCTGGCGAGCGTGTGACCGTCGTACGCGAACCCCTCGAGGAATAGTAGAAGAGGTCTTCAAGAATGCACCCAGCCGGGGAATGAATAGAATAACAAGCACACGGCGTTCAATAGGGCGCAAACTAATACCCAATGCAAAACATCGGGGTTCATGGGAATTTCTTACGCAACAGTTACGACTTACCACCAATGGTTTGCATTGGGATCCAATTTTCATGAAATTAATATAAGTGTATCATCAAAAATGCAACAATTTTATAAATTAAAAATGCATACTCCGATCATCCCGAAATGATTTTAGAAAATAAAACACTGTTACAACGTTCGGCTGGATGACTGAGTTTGCAAAAATTGATGAATTGAAGGTACCCTACGAGTAGATTAGCAGTAGACGAGTAGCAGAACAAACAAATGTATCGATATGCCTTTCCGATACATTGTAAGAATTCTGTATTAATTTGTTGGGACGCAATTAGCGCATTAGCATTCAAATTGCCGGCGCGTGATAAGCCTTTTTTGTGCCTCGCCGTCATCGCCGGCGTGCTTGTGCCCCGGTATTGTGTTTCCCTTTCGCGCGCGGCCCTCCAAGAAAGAAGAAGCATGTCCGGCTTGTGCCGGGCGCTTGCGAGCGCGCGCGCGAAAGCGAGTAGGTATCGTGCCACACGGTGGGCACACATCGCTCGTGGGGAAACATTTCTCGGAGCGTTCCCACGGGCGGCGGAATACCAGCACACACGGCGTACGGCACGGCGCGCCGCACGCTTACACGTTCGAGCGCGCAGAGGTCTCGTTATGAATGCCTCTCGGCCGACACCTGGCGCATTTGAGGCGCGCTCTCCGTCGTCGCCACCGCCGGTAGTGCACTGCGCACGGGGCCCGACGAGGACGGCACCACGCACGAAAAGTGCAACCGAAACGTACGACAAAACACCGCATTATGATCGTAGTGTAACGCAATAACGTCGTTTCCTTCTATCGAGACAAATCTACTGTTCCCCCTTTTCCATGCACTCCAATTCGAACCAATTGACCACCCTAACCAAAAGAGTTGCATATCAGAGTTAATATGATGGTACTCTATTGTTTCAACCATGCCCTACTAAAATGCTATTATGATTGTTTTAGGAAAGCGTTATTTTAATTATTTCAACTTCCTTTTAAAGGGATTTCATTAGGGAGATAAGGTGCATATTATATTTTGATGGTACTGCATGATATGGCAAACCTACTACCTGCTTTATAATACCGGCGAAGGATTGAATCTTGCTGCGATTATTTTGATAGTACCTCAAACTTCAGAATAATTAATTGCACAGTGGAACAGTTTTAGATTGTTCCAGAATCTTATGGATGTATTTTTTTGCTTGAACCATTTTTTTTTGCCACAGGTTCTTGGCAAAATACTCTCCTTATGGCTAGCATAATTTGTGGGTGTCGCTTTACATTTTAAGGTACTGCAAACGCACTGATTACCAAGCGTAGAAGATTGTTCTGTCTTTTTGGCTAATAGTCATTATCAAATGTACTTTCAGCCATTGGGCAGGTCAATCAAGTCATCATATAAAGGGTTGCGTTGAAAGCTTCAAGTCAAAAGTCTAGGTCGTGCATGTTAAATTAACTAAATGAGGGTTGAGCGAAGTGTTTGATTGCTAGCTATCAGTCGCCGCGCGCTCGGGCGTCTTCCAAGTCGGTGAACTACGTTTTCAGATGGTTTAATTGGACTTCCGGTGGCTCGTGGGAACCGCTCGTCGCCGCAGCGGCAGGTGCTTAAGCACCTCGACCTGTGTGTCGAAAGAGCCGACGACGTGGCTGGCGCAACGAAGCGTCAAAAGCGGGCCGATTGCGTTGGTTGCTCGCAATTCCTTCCTATCGGGCAAGGGTATCGTCTAATCGGATCTTCGGGGTCCAGCTCATAGAAGCTGGCGAGATTCGCGATTGCCGCCTCGCGTGACTGATAGCGCGCATTTGCATCGGCGCGCGGCGTCATTAATAGCGAGCGCCTCATGAGTAAACATTTGGCTCGCGCTCGCTGTTTGTTGTGCGAATGCCTCTCGCGACTCGCGCGAGTTTCACCTCGCGGCGCGCGCTCAATGAAGGCCCGCGACGAAGACGGCAGCGCAGTCGACTCGCTCGCCCCGCCGGTGATTAAGTGGGCGTGCGGCTCGTGCACCGTGAGAACCAGGCAAGTCATGCCCGCAGTCAGCGTGATTACTGCTTCCTGTTAACTGATTGAGCCGCTCGCTCCCACAATTATATACCAATCATCCGACTCGCGCTGTTGTTACCAACAAACCGACATACGGCCGCAGAGCGATCTCGACGCGCCGCGGCACGCACGCAGCGCGCACGAAACGAATCGGACAGAGACGGGCGGTTAATAAACGCGGCTGCCGACCGCACCGCTCCCGCGCGCGCGCGCGCGCGCCACGGGACGGTGCCTTAAACGCCGCCGCGGCCGATTAGTGAGGAGCAATCGTAAAAAATATATCACGCACGAAGGAGCATCAATGAAACTCTTTTAGCGTTCGCGGCGCTGTAATTATCGATCTACCGGTGGATATCAATTCTACTCCTTTACGAGAGCGGGCTTCTCGACAACCGCGGTATTTGTGGAAATTGATTTCAATGTCGGTCTGACATCAAACTGCGTTTGACTTGTTCTCTGTGTTGATAAATTAGAAAATTGTCACAGGCTCAACATTTAATAAAACTCAATCAGTTTTCAGCGCCAAGCAACTCTAAGAGCTATCTTTTTGTAGCTTACAAATTGATCTTTACGTGGGTACCCATCACCTCTACGTGGAACCAAGATATTGTTATAATTTTTTGGGACACTTTTTTGGAATTTTAAACTCAAGTAGTACCTAAATTGAACTTGTTATATATCAAATAAAAGCACTAAGTAACAAGTATATACTACCGAAAAAAGAAACTCAAACAACTATGAAAACTAAACAGTTATACAGAGTTTAAACAAAATTACCAGATCTCCACTTTCTCCATATTACATTTGACTGTCCCTTAACCGCCCCATTAACTTCTATATTAATCTGCCATGAATAAGCAGCACCTTAGACTAGAACCCATCACAAACCAGTAGATTTATGTTTCTATTCCACATATTTTCCTCTTTCTAATAATTTGAAGCAAAGCCTAGCCCAAAAACTAACGAATTCAAATGACATAAATTACTAAGCACATTGCGTAGATAACCAACTTCTGTCGTTCCGTGAAAGTCATGATAAAAATGAATACCCCCCCGAGTGACATCGACGCATCCTTTTACTCCTTTGTAATGCCTAATTGGAGTGATTCTCTAATGATCAATTAGGCCGCGGTGCCCTGTAGCCGCGCTGAGCGAATGAATGAGCACAAAAAGGCCACGCTGGGAAATAAAGAAATCCATCTCAGCGAGCTCCTTCAGCGGCGATTTTTTACCAGAGAGCGATCGTTTATGGACCGCATAGGTGTGGAGCGATGAAGATGAGTTCGATTCGACCGCCGCGAACGCACGCTATGCCGTGGGGCACGCCGTGGATGAGTAGAAAAATGAGTAGCTTGTAATTTTTCTTCAGCGTTCTCACGGTCCGGCCGGTAGTCGCAAAGCGGCAACGACGTAATAAGAGCGCGACGTAGAAGTCGGACAAACGAGAAAAGTTTGGCATGTTAGATTAGAAACCCATGATGTGAGCGGAAATTCACTTTCCGAATTGTGGATTGATTTCTTTTTAATGTACAGTAGGTTCGTGATATTTGTTTTGCTCTTTTCTGGCAGTGACGAGAACGATTATTAAATAAGAAGTTAAGGATTACGTTAATTACTGCAAAAGTATAGGTTCTCGATATTGAATTCTTTTCTATTTTCATCCGAAATGTGCAAGACGTGAAATGTCAACATGAATTGCCCCAATTACTGTAAAACCAGAAGTCCGAGAAACCGAAATCAAATGTACATTCGGAGTCAATAGAATACAGCAATCAAACAGCACGCAGCAGGACGCAGGAACATTTACGTTTTGTTGTATGTTCATGAATCATCTCAACGATATTGTCAGGAATATGCGAGATGTTGTCGCCATATTTTAATTGCAGTGAGTGACATAGTGTCACAAAGATATCCAGTCATTGTTATCTCCAGGAAAGCAAAATATCGAAGGGTTGATAAATAAATGCGCACCACCGAGGTAACATTTTCAAGTCGATTTCAGTATGTGATTAGGCTTCACTACGACATGTTAATGGGTTCCTTAGGAAGTTTTCCTCATAAGCTTTCGCATTATATATGGACGACATCGGTATTTGGTATCAGCCAAATGAATGGGGCGGCTATTATGGAGTCATAAAATTGTCAATACTTCCAGTAAAAATTGTTGATATGTTTGAAATTCAAATCGTTGCAGTTGAATGAAACACTTAAATTAATTGGCATCAAGATGCTTGTTAACGTTAAATTTATTTCGTTGTTTTTAGCTGGAACGATAATTTTCATCAATTAGTGATGAATTAATCCTCCGTCATCTGGATATTTCATATTTAGTAGTTCTTAAAAGTTATTATTGATAATGATTGCTATAAAAATCCGATTGCATGAAGTGAGGATCCTTTCGCAAAGCGCAGGACGATAAATTCCCGCAGCGCGCCCGATGAAAGAGCGCACTCGGCCGGTAAAAGAAGTCGGCAGCGTTAGCACGTGTTGGCGACGGCAGGTGCGAGCCGCACGCGGTAGCGTGACCACCGCGCGCTCCTTCTCGTTCGTATCCACGCCGCTCGCACGCTCGGCGCGCGCACGGACGCGTGTTGGTGCGCGCCCTACTCTCGCATGCCATCACAGAAGCGTGGGAACGCGTCGCCGAAGAGCTTCCCAAAACAGCGCGGCGGCGTCGCCCCGCGCGCCCCCCAGCACACCACACAATGCCTGGGTTTGTTGGCCGAGCGCCGCGCGCACGTCCTGCTCGTGCTCGGCGCGCACTGCAACTACCGGCGTCCTTCTTCCGCGCACGCGGCGCGGCAATTATACGGCCACATTAAATAACATAAAGTACAATCTGTTGAATGTTAAGTGCGGCCCGCGCCCACGCACACAATGGGCGCACAGGCAAAGCGCAAGCCAGCACGAGTCGCGCTCGATGACGGCGACCGGTCGCGCGCGCGCGCGCGCGCTCGCGATGCTGTGATTGCGAAAACGCAGAACGTGCGCGCGCTGCCAGTGGATGCGCACAGGGAAGTCGGCAAACGATTAAGTCATGTTGCCAGGTTTATTGCACTCCTTGTCTAATAACTTATAAATTTCCAACTCTTGCGCTTTATTGTTACGCGCGAGAATTTTGCGGGCGAATCTTTTAGAAAGTTCGCAGCGTGCCAAACTGAACGGGCTAAAGTTCAAATGTTACTAGTGCACAATCATCATTTTCTTTCCCTCATTCCTTCCGTCACTCTGCGCGCTCTTCAACCAAATCACCAGACAACAACTTCCTGACGCATACCTTATCTCTTCAACGATCACGCGTGTTAATTTCTCATGCAGATGTCATTTTAAAGCAAATATTGTCTAACAATGTCGGCCTCACTAGTCTCTATCAAATTTCTTCATATTCTTAACAATAAATGTTAGTGGACGGTGGAAAATTTCTGATCGCTTCATGTCCACCATTGATATTTGGCTTCTATCAGAAATATCTAAAACCTCTTCTAAATGGTAGAATTAAAAAGTTTCAAGTAAAATTCAAAGAGTTGTGACATTGCTTAAGAACACCTCCTTTCTGGTGTAACACGTTCCAACTAGTTGTAACTAGATCGGCATCGTATAAACCCCAAAATAAGCCCAGTGTCAATTCAGTTGACTTAACAAGATGATAAAGTAACTTCGCAGCTGCCAAGAGTTTTCCCACACTCAACCCCAAGACGTCTTACAACAAGTCATTGTATCCAGGTAACAATACAGGCATTTCCTTGCCGATTGCGTCAATCTCTGTGGGCCCCAGTTAATTATGGCACGTGCTGCCTATTGACCTAGACACATCACCCTAATACCTAATGCAATCGCCCCTCGACACCGAATTTGATAGTCCCGTGAACAATGAGCCCCTCGCACGTTCTCACGCGGGCACTCTGCACTATTTTGATTTCCTGGTCCTGCTCCCCTTTAACAAGCGCCAGTTCCGGGATTGGACAATTTTGCATGTTTCCCCTATGATTTCAATGAGCTGATTGATATTACACAGGGGTTGATGACTAGTGGACGGCTGGTGGTGAGGGCTATTTGGAACTTAGTTCTGTGCGCGATTTCATCCACGACACGTCGTGAGTCTATGACTTGTATCTCTACGTAGTGATATAATGGTTTTGGGCAAATGAGGAAACGTGGGATATATGATTGTGGTCATCGGATGTGCGAGTTGTGGTTAGGTTGAGTCCATTTGGTGTTTAAATCGTTCTAAGTGGTCCTGAATTGTTTCCAATGGGATTAATTCCTAAGTGCTATTTGTGGTGTATTTGTGGTTGGAATATTTTCGCAAAAGCATTTTACTTCCTTATGGAGGTTCATTATTTTGTTCTTTAGTGCTATGCGTTGTTTGCTGTTGCCTGTTTGCTCAATAAAGTGTTTGGATACTTTGGAAAAATGCACGAAGGTCTTTTGGATTACAAGAAATGCCCCAGTATTTTTTTGCAGGAGAGGGTCGCGATTGTGCTGGATTAGTTGTTGGAATACTATCAGATAAGCATGGGAGGTAAGTGGAAAAAGCATCTTCACGACGTCGTATCCACACCTACCTCTTGTTGTCGATGAATTGTGGATTTTGGCAACTGATTACTGGGAACTGATTACCCAATTGAAGAGTTGTATTGAGCTGTTTCTTAATCGAAGTTGAAATGCGACTGAAGGTGATGCAGAATTTTCGAATCGAATGTGGCATGACCATAGAGAATGTGTGAGTCATACCTACTTTGATAACACTTTAAATTTAAACAAACTTTTGTATTATAAACAAATCCGAGACTGGAAATGCAACACTAATACCCTCTAATGTGCGTATTCTGCTTGTTTGTATAGTGCTTGAGTTTTGTGAAACACTCGGAGAAACATACATAGATTCATTATCATAACAATTTTTTTAATGTTGAGGTTAATTCTTCATGCTAAAGTATAAACGAGAAATATTGCTTATGTCATTGGAGTTTTTCAAAGATTCCTAAAGATCTTCAATGCTGCCTTCTGAGTTCGTGAATGCTTCACCTCCGGGGATATTCGTTTTAACAAAAATGTTAACATTTAACGTCATATCAATTATCATACGTGTAAATTCATTAGCAGGAACATTCAATTTCAAATGATCCAGAATACTTATTCAGCTTCAATTACAAACGAAGCAACCAATGTAAGACCAGCGAAATGACACCAGTAAATACAATCCACTGAAGCTGAAAAAATCAATAATTCTGCTCAATCATTTACTATCTGCCTTAATATTTATGTATTTCTGTAATGGTTGCAATCTACTTCGTTTTTTCGTCTTTGTAAATTTACGGTTGCCCCACATTAGGTTGCTTCAACTCTTCCACAATCCCATCATTAAAAACCTCCAGTGGCTTAGAAGCTGTCCACATCGTCAATAACTCAGGCATCCCAGACAATCGGAACAATTCTCTTGCACGCCAGCAAAAAAAAAGCGCCGCGCACGAAAAGGAAGTGATTCGTAATTCAAGTCGTAATACGGTAGCTCGCCAGCCGTTTTTTCCGCCGCACCAGCACCACTCCACCGCTTTACGTAAACTCTCGTTCTCATCATCAATGGTGGCACATGAAAAACGGCAATGAAACCGATGAAGGAAGAACACCTGTCTAAAATTCTCACGGCTTCTTCTTGCGCTCGCGTCTTGCTCTCGCGCAGCATCGCGTTTCACTCGCGTGCATCTTAAGCAGCAGCAGACGCGTTCTCGGTGCTTCTTCTGCGGTCCATTACGATCGCCCCTAGGGTAATGTAATATTCTCAGCATTCATCTTCATATAGCGCCCTTTACATCTTTCTCCAAACATTTTATTTTGTGCCCTAGTGATGGAACACGTCCAATGGCCATCGATAGATGGCGTTGTTGGATCAAGTCACAAGTCAGCAAATTTTGATGCGCATTCACAATCACTTTTAACTTGGTTCTTCAAACAAATTGTTGTCTTAAAACTAACCAATTAATAATTATATTGCGTTATGCTTTAATTTAACAATAATGCATGCTTTTTGAGTGATATTTTCAATAAGGAGCATTTTGTTTTGCATTTTAACCATTCTGCATGACTCACGCCATAGTTTTTTCTAACTTTATTTATTCTTTTCACTGTACCAGATAAACAAAAATTAAATCAGGAGGCGCGTTTTCAGCGGGTGGAGTAAGTCACGACCTGCTCCGGTTCGATTTGCTCAACTCTCGATTCTGCTACGATTCCCCTGCAATTACTTGCGGTGCGCAACTACCTCAGTAAAACTCAAAACGCCAATCTGGACAATTTAATAGTTCTAATAAGAGGCAATCCAAAAAAAAATTGTGCTCACTGAGCTTTCAAGCGTTTTTTATCTGCACAGTTTGAAAGTCAATTTTAATCGAATTAATTTCGACTGCGTTGCATAATTTAATAAAATCAGCTGGTAAAAATCCATCATAGTGAAACAATTCTTGCGTAATCACTTAATTGGACAATTAATTATGCATTAATCAAAGTTACAAATATTGAAAATAATTGGAAGATAACTACGGTCCGAAAATCATTCGGAAGAGTCAAATATTTCCACATCACTAAAACGAGAGTGTAATACTAACACAGGTTAGTAGAATTAGAAAGGAATGCCTAAAAAAATTCAAGGGTTAAAACTTTCATTTTCCTCCCTTCGTCATCAAGGCAACAAAAAAATGTTGGAAACTTTCATTAGTTTTTTATGACTAATGCGCGGCGGATGATGGGGAGATATTTTTTCCTTGTTTCCAACCCGGCATCCCTTTTAGAATTTCTTTAGGTACCTTCAACCCTTTCGCTGTCGTTGCTTTTCACTTTTAAATGTTTTCGCTTGGTTAACCTAGGTTATAACATAGAACTCAATTGTTGTGACTGTTGATAGTCCTTTTATTGGGATGAAATTTTAGAAACCAATCTTGATATCGCGCTCGCCGCTTGGAAAAATTATGCTACTTATCGATACACGTCGAGGGTTTTTATGCTGTCTAGAAAAAGGACTCCGATGTTTTTTTCTCTAACGCGGGCTTCGGGTACTTTCCCTAAAGTATTCAAAAGCTTTTTTTGTATTTGTATAGATTATTATAGGGTTTCCTCCCTCAGATTGCGTGTTTTTTCATCACGAATCTGTGCTCTTGACACATTATACCAGACAATGTTTATTCTACATAAAGAGTGGCCTTCTTTGAATAAAACGAGATTTTAAGAAAGGAGGAACACAAAAAGGAAGTTAAAAAATTTGGGTTTTGAAATAAAAGAGTGTAGATCCCGCAACTACCGCAATATGCGTCCAACCGTTAACAATGCTTTTTGGGCCCAATTGGAATATTTGAATTGAAAAATCCAGTTTTGACCGTGGTAAAGCCTCGAGGTAGGAATATAAAAAATCGTTTCGTTCTTCATTACTTTGTATAATCTGAAATTAAGGCTTGACTATAAATGATGTAAAATCAAAAGTTGGAGGTAAGGACGACGTCCACAGGTGCCTTTTATGAGTACCGCACACAATACACGCAATCACAAAAAATCGTCAATATTACAATAGGTTGACTACGAAATTGGACAAGATGACAAAATGCATAATACCTTCTCTCTTCCTAGTAGGCCAGAACGACAAGTTAATTTCCATTGTGTTTGGGTGGGAGCTAAAAATTGCGTGGAGTGAGGTGCAAAGTGAAAAGCCACAAGGGTGACAGGTTAACGATTTGAAGCTGTGGGAAGATTCTGTCGACCCTTAAAAAATCCATGCACCACATGGGTTTATCAAAAGACGCGAGGGATATTTGTAAGCGTTCACCGTAGCTTCAAAAAGCCCCAGAAAACCCCTAACTGTTTGATTTTCAGCTTGATTCCCTTTGATGCGTATTTATTGTGCAACAGGTTGATTTTGGGCGTTGAGCTGGTTCTCACGATCATTTACGCAACACGTTGCTTGCTCTCCGCTGGCATTTCTTCCAATAGGGGCAAGACCAGCGATTGTTTTTGCATGCGTGCTGGTTACAAACTTGCGCCGTTGTTTTTTCTGCACGAGGCGACATTAGTCCACATGTGTAAGTTGTTGGCGCTTATTTTGCATCATCCACTTTTTTGCGCTCATTATCCGCATCGTGCCGCGCACGATTTCGCGTCGAAACGAGTGCACTGCGCGCGGCGTTGTATAACGTGGGAATATCGGGCAGGTGCTGCGAGTGTGCAATTGATCTCCAGCCTCCGCAGAACGCTGTGACGCGCATTTTTTCTGTCGCAGTTCCGTTGCGGCGCGACGCCTTCGTTCATTAATTATCGCTCGACTTTGTGAATGAGTTACACTCAAGTGGCTAGCGGGCAGTGGCCGGTGGTTGCGCACTTGCGAATGAACGCGGCAGGAAGGACGAGTGGTTCTTGTTTTGCAGGCCCACTTGCCTGTCACGGCGTCCAACGTGTTGCTGACAGGTTCAAGGCGTTGAGCATGTTTTCCATTCTGTAATTCATCAATTCACCAACTTGCGTGCCACACACGAACAAATTTATGCTAATTTTTTGTCTAACCCATTTTTACATTGTTATACAAGAATTTCTGCAGTTCCACTTTGCAGTTTTGAATTTTCACTGCAAGCATTTATCCTTTCCTCTCACAAAGTTGCTCCCTTTTTCTTATAAAATATTATATAAATATAATAAAAACAACTCTCTTCTCAACTAGCCAACTAGTGGTCTAGTCATTTTTCACCCTATTTACACTTAACTGGATAAATAGCAACCGCCCTATTTTATTTCCTTTATTACAGTAAAGTGATGTAATTACACTTTATTCCGGTAAACCATAAACGCAGACAATTGTTAATTAATGCCCGATTTGCTACCTCTTTTATAGGGACGCAAGCTGGATGTTTTAACCAAATCGATATAACAGAATTTCGAGAAACTGGTGAAATTCGAAAGTTCTGGATACCCAAAGGATACTCAATAAGCGCCTTTTGTCTATCTGCACACGCCCTGCACACGACTTCGCAATCTCCATCTCAAAAGTCCCAACCGCTACCCATCTTCGAAGCCCTGTTTTCCCAAACTGATTTCGTATTTACCCTTGTATAAAGTGTGCACACTGGGTTGGCGTTGGTGGCTGAAGACTCGCGAGTAAGCGCTGTAGTAAGTGGATGAGTAAGTGCGTAGTATATGCGCCGAGTGAAAAGCAGGTGCTCCCCTTTTGCTCAGCTCAGCGCTTGAGCGAAGTCCTGGGAACTCGGCGCGATCCGAGGTTCCCACACCCGAGCAGCACCTGGCGAGCACACGCACACACGTGGTCGGCGGGCGAGAGAGTCGCAACGTGCTGCTTACGCGCGCGTATCGCATACGCTGCCTTTTTTCCTCGCTTTGGCAAGCGTGGCCGGCTCGCGCGACCTGCCAATGGGGCGGATGTGCAATCCGGACGGACACTGGAGATGCTCGCGCGCAATGGACTAAAAATTGCGATGAGTTTATTATTTGCATATTCAAATAGGGATTCATTCTTTTTGGCAAAGGCAATCTGTAAGTCACACCAGAAAAAGGGGGTGATTTACAGACTCACTACTACGGATTAGTGTTGTGGAGCTTTTATAACGCATTCATAAGATTGCTATAACGTTGCTCTACAGGCGGATAATGAATTATAAACCATTTAGTTGACTGGTGTTGATTGACAAACAGGAAGATTTTAGCTGATGTGGTTTATTCTTGATTGGATAAGCTCGATTGGGACCTCTTATGTTGACACAACTGCAGTTGATTATTAGGCAATTAATTATTACAACAATGTAGTGTTACGACTTCCTATCAACTTCATGCCACACAGCATATTTTGATTAATCTGATGAAATCTTAAAGATGATTAAACGCTGAGAACAAACTCGCGACAGAGCTTTTAACAGAAACATTCTAAAACGGTTTCGAACAAAAAAGAATCCTCTGTTGCAAATCGCAGTTATCCGCCCGAATCAACAAAATGCCGGATTCCATCTTCAAGCAATTCAAGCAATTTCTAATACTGGCCAACTCCAAATTCCTTCAGCACGAGCTTTTCAAAGCGGCACGGGTTCAAATTACGTGCCCGCATTTACCTGGTTTGTTATTTTTTTGCCGAAAAATGCGAAAACGAAGACTTCAAAAGAACTCTTTCTTTTCAATAGCATCGCCTAGCATAAGGTCGTACAATTTCAAAGAGCCTGAAAGGATTTGCGCACAATACAAAAGAGTTGTTTACGCCAGAAATGCAAAGGAAGCGCGCGCACAGATTACACGAGCGAAAAGTAGAACGCGCGCCAAGTACGCCTACGCCCACGCGCTAGCATTGCGGATCGGGCGAACATGCGCAAGCTTTGGTTTCGCCATTGTCGATGACGGGGCTATTATTTGCGCGCCGAAAAGGCGCAAAAGTACCGAGCACGGCGGCGATTTGCGCGAGGAACGCGAATGGGACACGGCCGCAGGGATGAAATGCGCGCCGGCGAACAATGGCAAGGAGTGTGCGCGGAATCCTTCTGCACGAGGTAACAAAACGCATACAATGAATGGCAGGCAGAGGATTGAAAATTGAAAATTTGTGGGTTGAAAAATCGTAGCAGCAACAAGTGAAATTAGATCAGCTTTCTTTCAGACTTAGGTGTGCTTAGAGCACTTCAGTTGGGAGGAAATTTAAGACAACGGAGTGGACGGAAATCGGCAAAGACTATATAAACAAACAAACAAACAAGCTTTTGTCTTCAACGGAGATACTGCTTTAGAAGGATTTCAAATTGGATAATTTAAAAAGAGCATTCAACTTCTTTGATGAGCTTTTGAAGAGTCATCGTAATTTACGAACAGCATATATCAAATATCAAATAAAAAAGCTTCTCCGAATCTAACTAGAAAACAATGGTCTAATTAGTCTGGCAATTTAAGAACATACTTTGAATAGAAATAACCTGTTTCGTAGAAATTAAATGCAATTGACTATACTCCTATGTTTAATATTTTTTTTCTTTTATTTATTGTTAACACCTGTAACAAATAAAAGCTGTCGAAAGTTAATTTTATATTTTATCCCAGCGTCAAGTTCGTAAGTCCACAAACACCAGTAAAAATACTTTATTAAATTTATCAGTATTATTTATCACCCCTAAAAGCTAGAACCAGATTGACGTGTATACTACACGGGCAATATAGTAGTGTAGGTTATTAAATCGTTTTTATTTTTTAATTATTTTTTGATTGCATATCAAGGATATAATATTACACTAGAATAAAGCTCGATCGATAACACTAAACAAGTTCTGCATCTCGTTATTCCAAATACTTGTAACAAACTTCCCCAACAGCTAGCTTTATATAGCATTGGCAGAGCTTTAACATCATAATTTTATACCTAGTGCAATCAACTGTCTTCCAGTAATTAGTAATTCGCATGTATTCGCGTGCACAGGTCTAATTAAGTAACAAGAACTTTAATTCCAAAAACAAGGATATTGTCATGTTCGTATAGAATATTAATAACTTTCCGATGTAATCTAATTCATTCGTCGCTAATTAAATTCGCTCTCAATTTCCTCCGATTTCCAATTCGCTTGAGGTGGTAAAAAAACCCCAACTCCCAAGAAAAAGAACCCAAATTCGTGGGAAAAGCCGTTATGGAATCAATCCTAGAATCAGTCTTCGAACATTTTAAGATTTCATTATCTCCGCTCGTAACGGTCGCCTGTTGCTCTCCGTGGAGCTTCCTCCCTTCCACAAGCAAAAGCTCGGTTCCTCGTTCCGTGAAAGAGACAACCGTACACTGGCAAACGCGTCAGAGTGCAACAACGACTGCTTCACCTTACCAACCACGTTCAAGGGGTGGTTTCAAGCTCACGCGACAGGTAGATACCGTTGCGCACACAGTGGAAAGAGATGGAAAGCTCAGCGCGCGCCAAGCGCGTGTTCAGCGCGAGCTTCGCGCATGCCGCGCTCGCGCCGATCGAGCTTTGCGCTGCAGCTATCAGGTAGCCAGCGAAGGCGTATATAACCCACACCTGACGAAACGATCAGCACACTCCAACGGTGAGCACTGCTGAGCAAGCATCGTTCAGTCTGTTCAGTTGCGCTCTTCCCGTTTACGCTCCAAGCACCACGTGACTTAAGTCATCCACTGCACTTAGTTGCACGCTCTCTCGTTCTTACCGAAAGCTCAGTCTTCAGCCGCGACCATGTGTCTGCCAAACAACCTCAACAACGCTAACAACAAGAAGCCGGCAGTGGCGACAATCGCCGCTAAGGCTACCACTCCCTGGGGTAGAATCAAAATGGTAAGCATCATTGGCAAACTTTAATCATGCATGCAACTCGTTCATAAGTCACTATCAAATTAAACAAGTCACTACAAACGTGTCACTACCAAAGATCAGATTCATTCAGAAACAATCAAAAGCACAACATTGTCACAAGCTCAATACTAATAGTCAATATCTTCTCCAGCAATTGAAACCCAGGCTGTCTCGCAAAGTTGTGCCATCCTCCAAGGTCAACCTTAACCACTTCTGGGAGGACTTTGCACAAACCTCGTCACCGGTCGAATTCACTGGCTATACCAGTGAGATCCAGGACAACATCATCAACGAGTTGCTCGAGCTTTAAACTTCACCCAACATATGGTCCCCTCTTATCATAAGAATCATTTAAAACGCATTCTTAAGATGGACCAACACATCACCTTCCAAGGCATCACTTGGAACCACTACTTCAGATGATACTCATTAGTTTGTAAGTGACCTCAAATCATATTCATCCTAAGTGTAGGCTTTAGATAGGACTAGCTTTATTTGGAGCAACTTAAGTAAGGATAGGATAAGATCATCAGAAATCATTTGAGTTAAGAAGACTAGCTTTCTTTCTACAATTTACAACCATTTCAAAGCATCAAGCAATACAACAAGCTTTAAACTTGTAGCCTTAAGAAGAACAGTGATACAATGTGATAAATTGCAATATTAGCTTAGTAGAGGAAGCCATATTTATTAGGATTAGCGACGCAGCTTTAAGTTTCACTTTAAACACACATCGTATTTGCTCAAGCTTTAAATATTAGCTTTAACACTTGCATCAAGCTTCCCTGAAAGCTTTATGTGGCATTGGCAGAGCTTTAATATCATAACCTTATACCTCGTGCAATCAACTGTCTTCCAGTAATCACTAATTCGCACGTATCGGCGTGCACTGCTTTAAATCAATGCAATATTTGTTATTTTTACGCATCACGCAATATCAAGTGCAATGAAATTTAGGGTTTAGGATTTTGCAATAACTTTCGAGCAATATTTTAAACTGTGATATGATAAAAGCAGCTTTAACTTTCCTTAGATTATCAGCTTTACTTTCATACCTTAGCTTTAACTTTGCTTTAATCGATCGAGATCTCATCGATAGCTTTAACTAGTTTCTAAGTTCTCGTTGGTTTCCTCCTCGGTCCACAGGACGAGCTGGTATGCCACGAGGAATAGGCCGAAATAGTGTCAATGTTTATTTGTAAATAAGCAAAAAACGCATAATAGCTTTAGCGGTAGCTTTATTAGGACTCTAGGACATTTAGATTAGCACCCAATAAATAGGCTTTACCTCGCACCATTTTGTAAATACGCACTTTGCACTCGTATGAATACACAAAAAATGTAAAAACTTAAAAAAAAAAAAAATACACGATATTCGCTCGTTGCAAATGAATGTGATCAGTGTAATCGGGATTGTTAGGTTAGTCGCTAGGATATAAAGCTTTAATTAATGCGGACCTAATTGATGCATAATGAAATAAAATATTAGACTGTTGGACCTGCTTTAATTAGACTTAAGGATACCTGTGATATTGAACAGCTTATAATGATTTCTGACTTTGATCTTAAGTAGCGTTTATGATCCGTTGCCATGTGACTCTTGACATTTTTGTATTATGGTTAATCTAGCTCTAAGATGATTTTAATTGTTACTCAACTAAGTGATAACTGTAAGTGATTAATGTTTTAATATTCTGTTTACTATTAAGTTGATATTGACTCTTAGTTTTATAGTTGTATGGGCAATGTTTGTTCGATTTCTAAGTTATCAATGTGAACACTAGTTCATTAAAGTATGTAAATCTAATTTTTAAGTTGTTTTATGGAATAAACATTGAAATGAAAAAAGCATTTTACGTTCTTTATTTTATTGTTGGAGTCGATGTTTCTTTCTTTTGATGATTAGCTGATTAGCTACCAATGCAGCTTTGTTTTTTTCAAACTGGATCTGGGAGTGAAATCCTATAGATTTGTTTGATTGTTTGTTGGTATAATTGTTGATGTTAAATTTATGTTGGAGGGAGGTGTGATGCAGGCACAAAATTCATCTTCAATTTCATCATAACTAACAAGGTCATCTGCAGTGGTTGGGACTAGATCAATGACAATAGAAATATTGTTTGTAGTCAATAACTCACAAAAAAGCAACAGCTGCGCTCAATTCCCTATACCCTATTCTGAAAAGAGGTTCTAAACTAGAATCGGCAATCGAAATGAATAAGATGGTAATTAGACCCATTACATACATATAGGTCTAATATGGGTCTTCGCCAATCTGGTCTCTTGCAGCCGCATCTAATAAGGATAAACTGCAGAAATTGCAAAATAGAGCAATACGGCGGTTATACAATTTGAGACGTAATACGAAAATTGCGACTCTTCACATAATAGCAAACATACCAACTATTTGCGACCTTGCAGAAAGAAGTAACCGAAAATTCTTTGAATACTCAATTCGCACATCTCCATTGACTGAGCACATACATGACACACCCATTCTAATATCTTATTTTAAAAGCAAAAGAAAACTCTTCTGTCAATTGTAACTTTCACGTCAAACTCATTACTCATTACTCCTCATGCTTTACACTAAGTACTATGCACAATATTCAGCGGCTCTAATTACATCCCTCTGATCATCTGTTTATCCGCTGCACACTCATCCTGTACAGAAAACACGCGTAATTCTTGCTATACTGCATTCACCCACACATTAATTTGAAGGATAATGTTTGTGAACATATGCTAATTGTTACCATATCCTTTTGTGCTAAGTTTGCAACAAATTGTATGTGTACCTTTATTAATATATTTATTACTCAGTAGAAAACAACTACTTCTCTCTGATTTTTGATTTAATTATTGTGTTCTTATACATCACATTTGATGAGATTCCTTATTCTTTTCTGACAAGTTGATTGCAGCCTCGTTGTGAAAATGAAAATATCTGATAGTGTCATTTAAATATTGCTGATTATTCAGCAATAAATTTGTGAAGAAATCTATTCACATTGAATACTTCCATAAACAAGACTGGACTACTTCTATAGCTTCTATAGTTAATTAACAACGCAAATATTTGTCATAAAACACAAGTAATTTATTTCCCGCATCCATTTGACAATTTCGCATTTAGCAAAAAATTACTGGTTGTTTAACATTCACAAATATAAATGAAACAAAAAATCCAAGTTGGATTCAATAATCCAGTCAATTTCATTTTCCATTGCCTGGATTAATCGAAAGCGTCTTATCTGTTGTCTAATTCTTTCGATCTCAAGATACTCCCGTCGTTCTTGGAGCCCTTTGATAGTCTCATAATGAATGATATTCTGATGCGCTGAAACACATTTATTAGTAATGAAGCAGCATTTAAAAAATGCATAAATAAAATAATGTAAATGTTTGCAGTCGATAGTGCGCAATCAGATGTAATTCATATACGTACAATGTTTTTTGTTTCGGTAGGATTTGCGGGAGGAATCCATTTTTTTTTAAATCGTCAAATGACTTTTTGAAGGAAGGAAAGTAAATGCGATTCCAAATGTGTGCACAGTGACATGTTGAATATGTCAGATACTAAAATACTAGGCAACCAAATGTTATCATAATCACATCACTTATGTTCAGTTGCATAAATTATATGCTTGAGGTAATCCTTATGAAAATTGTACGACATTTATACTTGAATTTTAAAGAAACATAACACGATAATCTATTGGAGTCCTAGTATGGTTATGGAGTCCTAGCACACCAATGAAATGTTATTGAACGATTTAAATAAAATCTAAGAAGAAATCTCTTCTGAATGATATTCTCAAATTAATAATTTATATTATTCAAAATGTGCATGCTATGCGATAAATACATAATATCCAAATGAATTACTTAACATCACGAAAAATACTACAAATATAAAGTCAGTAAAAAATCAATATTTAAGGCGATGATCTTGTCTATGTCGGATTTCCTTACTTTGATTGATCTTTGAGCTTCAACATGACTTTTTTCTTGTTCACCCTTTTCCCTACTCTCTTGTCGATCATGTATATGTGGTGGCGGCGTCGAAAAGGTTTGGTTGGGGATAAAGTCTTGAAAAATATTTTAAAATAATGCCGAGGTATTGCAATAGAATATATGTTAAGATTGAACTAAAATACATACCACCTCTTTTCTTATGGATGGATTGGCGGTAAGATTGCATTTTTATCTTTAAAAAATTGGGGTAGAAATTGTTAAGTGGTTTCTTTGCCAAATTATAAATAAATACAATTTTACGTGTTTGCCACAGTGACATTGAATACCCAAAATTTTATACAACTAGGGTATTAATCTTTAACTCTTCAAAATAAACTTCCTCTCACATATCCCCCACCACTGACCACTAATAATATAAATTAATGAACATGACATCAATCAGACAGACGGAAAGTAACATGCCGAAAACATGTTTACAACATGAAATATACAAAATGTGTCAAAGTAAATTCCTCTCAATACAATGAATATTAGACACGTCGTAACCAAGATCAACCTAATAAATTCATTATATTGTGACTAATTTATATTACTCGCTGGAGCATTAAATTGATGCTCTTAGGAGATTTATGCTCAAGATATAAATCATACGTACGTCTCTATTAGATTATGTCTTCATGTAAGTCAGTACAGTGCTTACTTAGCTCGTAAGCAAATTACTTTGTGCTGTTAACGCCTAGCTACCAGAAGTTCATGCCATCGTGAAGATTAAACAACGCAGAAAACCTAATTACACGCCTTTTGATTCTTGCATTCCGCCCAAATTGATGGGCTACTTTTCCACTTTGTAACTCCGTGCACTCCGTACACTCCTTGCGTTCATCGATGCGTTTTCTTGTTTCACACACAATAGACGCACTGTGCGCATTTCACGCTTTAGGCACACGCCGGCCCCATGTGTAACCTGCGTGTATTGCAACAATATCCTCGCGCTTTTTGGTTGTTTCCAGAGCTTTGCAGCTTTCGCGCTCGCTTGCGTCTAATCTCGTGCGAAGCAAAGGAAAGGAAAGATTCTGCAAGGCTTGAACAATATCAAACATTGTCAAACATTGGAGATGAGAAAATCCATTGTCCTCGCCCATGTTTGAGTTGTCTAAGTGTCAGATGCTGCGCGCGTGCATTGTACGATGCTCATCGGAGCAAATTAATTTCTCCCGTGCTCGCTTTACACGTCCACACATTGTTTGCTTGGCATGCGTCTTAAAGAGAGTCTTAAGTCTGCGCGGCATATTGCTTAACTCAGTCTTAAGTCTAAAAGCTTTATTGTTCGGTTACTTTTTGGCAAACCGAGCTATTGCTTTGGTAAACCCAAGATAAGTTGAGATCCATTATAACTTTGTTACCGTCCTGAATTGAGAGCAAGACAGCACGCAACCGAGAGCTATGATCTACTCGGCTTGGCGTTCTTTTCACCGCTTCGGGTTTTGTTATCGTTGCGTTATCGCTCCAGTCGTCGGCTAGAGCGATGGTTTTATTTGTGTAAATAATAAGAAAATCACTTTACGGTGTGATGATCACGTTTAGATGATCCCATAGAAATTCCACCGCGTTAGCCCATCGAATGCCCTAGGCTACGCGCACTTTGAGCGCATTTCTTTTGTAATGATTTCAGCTACATAATGCTTCATTTATATTTGTGTTGGCGTGGTACTCGGGCTCGAGAAGGATCGCGTTAGTATTGAGTACAATGTTTGCAAAACTAAGTTATAGAAAATCGAATGCTGAGCATTGAGAATGTGGGATCGTTATGAGTTTAGCGTTTTAACAACAGATATCCCCCGAGTGCATTAGAAGGTGGAAATGTTGGGAGATTTAATCCGATGCACTGTGCAGAAATGGTGAGCTAACGTGTGCTTCAATGCAGTCCAAATATTTTATGGACCTGGGGATTATGATTGAGTTACATGCTTGTTTTGTTCGCCCAGCATACGATGTATTTATTTGCTAAACACGCGTAAACATCATTGAAAAATGATGAAATCTTACAAGAAGATTTTATCGCTAATGGGGTTCCTTTTGTGAAAAAATACTTGAGCAGAAGCAGAAGTAACACAATCATTATGAAATTTTATGCGGATACAAAGAAGAGGACTTAATTTAAGAGCATCAGTTGATAAATATTTTAGGATAATTCTTACATGTGTAAAACACAACAAAGAAATTCATCAAAATTAATTGTTGAGAATTTAAGTCATTTATTCATAATAAAATTGATTAATCAAAGTTATTAAGAAAAGTATGTCTAGTAAAGACCTACCATGGTCATTAAAAGATATTGAACGATTAAAATATATACTGGGAAGAAATCCTTTCTGAACGATATTCTCAAATTAACGTCCCGCCAAATTAATCATTTATATTCCTGAATACATTTATGGTATTGTAAATATATAATATAGAAATGAATTGCTTAACATCACAATAAATACTACAAATATAAATTCAGTAAAAAATCAATATTTAAGGCGATGATCTTGTCTATGTCGGATTTCCTTACTTTGATTGATCTTTCAGCTTCAACCTGACATTTTTCTTGTTCACCTTCTTCCTTACTCTGCTGTAGATTATGATGTGGTGGCGGAGTCGTAAAGGTTTGGTTGGGGATAAAGTCTTTAAAAATGTTTAAGAATAATGCCCAGGTATTCCAATAAATTATATACACTAAGATTGAACTAAAATACGTACTACTTCCTTTCTTTCGGATGGATTGATCGGCAAAATGCATTTTTTCTTGGTAGGAATCAGGGTAGGAATTAAAACTGTGAAATGACTTCCTTGTCGGATAAAAATAAATCTGATTCTAAATACTTGCCACAGTGACGTTGAATACAGTTATATATACTAAATAATTAAATGTTATAGGTTATATATAAGTTAACTTTCAGCATATTTCAGACTTAATTGCCAGTCTAGGTATTGTTTACCATATCTCTTATGTTTTATATTTTGTGTTGTACCAAATAAGTCATTCTGAATTTACAAAAAAATTCCTAAATATCAAATTAAACATTAAGAGTTTAACATGTAGGAAATTATATTATATACGTAGAATTTGTAGAAATTCTACGTATATAATTAGCATAAATTCAACATTTTTGTGCGATAATCTTGTCTATGTCCGTTTCGCTTTCTTTGATGCATCTTTGAGCTTTGACAGGTTTTTGTTCCGCTTGACCCTTTTCCATGCTCTCTTGCACACGTTTAAATAAATGGTGGTGGAGTCGGAAATATTTGGTTGAAGATGAAGGTTTTAAAAATGTTTAAGAATAATGCTAAGACATTGCAATAAGATATACACACTGAGATTGAATTTACTTTTTATGTAGATGGTGAAATAGCAGTGATTGGTAGAAAATTTAAATTGTCAATTAAATTTATTGAGGAATATATAAATGGTTATAGTAAGTAAGTAAGTAAATAAGTAAGTAATAATAAATGTACAATATTGAATAGGAAAATAATTAGTACTACTACAATTAGGTCAATTTAAAGAGAAGAAAATAAAAATTTGGAAATTTATAAATGCAAAATTATCAAGAAGTTAGGAAACTTTTAAAATAAATTAGATACCTTAAGAGATTGATACTTTAATATAATTTGCTGTAGAATTAAAATAATTTCTTTACATATTATTTACTAAATTTCATACAAATAGAATTCATCTTAAAAATTTTTGACTTTGTTTTGAATTTTTGTTTGACTTATCTAAATTGTACACCAACTACATAGTAAGCTGTTTTTGACATCATCATTGACGTGTTGTCGATTGTCAATAACAATTGACAGCAAATCGATTTTTCAATTTCTCACCATTTCAGGTAGTTTGCAATATTTGTAAATCTGAATTTACTGAAGTTTTGTTTATACTGGAATTTGACATGTCACAATAAATAAACAATCTCAATATAAACATATTTCCTTAAAGTTGGAAAGTTTGGAAAACCAATTCCAGCATCAAATAATGGCCTTGTAACAATTAGTTGGAATATTATAAAGAAATTCAAGTGGAATGGAAAACAAACTGTCCAGTTATTCTTAAATGTATCTATTTATCTTTGTGTCATGCGGGTGACGGCCGCATCGTGGTGTAGGTTAACCATTTTTGGCCGTCGTTCTTTTCGCACAAATCGAATAAAAAGCTCGCTCGACATGCTCATTGTATAGCTCACGTGTTTGGTGCGCCTCTTAAAGCATTAGGCGTACCTTCTACTTATCCATCGAGGTGCATTTCGCTAGGCCGTATTATGCGATCAACGCGTATTCGGATACAAAAGATATCAGTTAACGAAATCTGCAAGCACCAATAACCTAGGCGCAGGAATTGAATTTCAACAAAACACACGAAAAATGCCTTCATACAAGGCAAAATCAACCAGCCATGCGGATTGTCGAATTCAAGCAAACACGTGAGCACGATAATGACGAAGATGTTTTGCTACGAATAGGTAAAAAGGAAGGACATGATTGTTACATGTCGGACATGAGGAGGACACTAGGTGACTACCCCTAGCTGAGATTAGCTCAGCGTGCCAGGAAGCCAAAGCGCTTCGAGATTCCGACAGCGTAGAATATAATAAGCGAAGATGTTTGCGCTCACATAAAGCCGTCATGTTGTGTAACAACGCATTGTTGCTCATTTCTCCTCAATGCTCTGCTTTGGGACATGAGTCTCATGAAGTATTGTTTAGCGTATCCTTGCTTGCGTGATTGTTCAATTTTGTTGGCATGCTATCGTCGACGTCTCGCTGTTTCATTCAATTTGCTATGGTTTTGTTCACTTCGGGCTAAAATGACTTTGGATTCCACCTAGGCCCAGCAGAGATATCATGAAAGGCGCTAGGGAAATCGCTGCTTGCTGCGCATAATAATTGAAGACCACACGGGCTGGAATTGGGATCGTTTGGCAGTGCAATGAAAATGTTGTTCTTGACTTGTCCGGTGTTGTGATTGACTTGTCCGACAGATGTACTGCCAATGTTTGTATTGGCGAGACAAAATTGCAAAGAGTAATAAATGCATGGACCACCTCGGACTTTACGGAAAATGCGCTTTAACAATGCGTCAAATAGGAGTTTGTTTGTTGATCTTGTGGCAGGAATTGTTAAAGATTGGGCGACAGAAAAGAAGGAATAAACTAGATATATAATTAACACCAAGGAAGTAGACAATGTATGATAGCTCTCAATTTTCAGTAAGAAACTGGTAGTTCCCATTTTTAACTAATTGTTAGAAGATAATCCTTTCAACAAACAATTTTCTTTTGGTTCAGAAGATAGTTTACAAAAGTACATATTCATTAAATACTCTCTCGGAAAGATTTCTACTTCCAAATAACAAACTCCAAGCAGATTAAAAATTAATTTTGTCATGGAGCGTATTATTGCCCGTGTCGGATACCAACACCGTACTGGTCCTCTATTTTATTAGACCACATCAGGTACCATAGGTATTTGCAGTTATTGAGTCAGAATATGTATTGAAGAATATTATCTCAGCAGGATTTTAACCCTTACCCTCTCAATATATACTTGGCTGTCGCTGCTACAGTCCAGCAGATAAAATTTAAAACCAGTTTTTGAATAGGTGCGTTCGATTACATAAGATCTCATAATAATAATTACGATTTATAACATTTCTGATATCAAATTGATCACCGATATAGGAAATAAATAGAATTTAAAAAACATTTCCATATTTTATATCAATTGTTATTGTCGGGTAACCTATTAGCAACTTTTTGTTGTGCTAACAATTAATTAAAAATTGAAATCATATATTTCCTTATCTATAATTGTAACTTAATATATTATAATTTCATCAGTAAGTCCAAAAAAAATGTGTGCAAAAGCTAAAGATAAATGTCGCGGTTGTAAAAAAAAATTGGTTATAGGAAATATCTACAACTACGTTGGTATGTTTTCTACTTTTTCAATAAATGTACAGCTGTCAATATTAATTTAAATGAAACCTTTCAGTAAGACCATAAAAAATCTTAATTTATTTATTGTTTTTGCATTTTATACCCTAAAGCCCAATACAAATCAAATGCACGATTAGTTGTTAAACAACCGAAAAATGCGCTTTGGCTGTGCAAATATTTGTGATGCGTTTGGAAAATGTGTAAAGTTGTTTGATGAGCTGCACAAATCCAACTGCAGTCAAGTTGGTAATGTTCAAGTGCACTTGTTAAATCTTGTTGGAAACTTGTAGTTGCTAATACATCTGCTAAATAGCTAACAAAATAGGTAAATATATAAACGGAAGCCACGAAACGTACGGTAACTGTCTTATTTTTCATCTTGTGATACCTGGCAATGGTTAAGCTTAAAGCGATTTTTTTCAAGTAATAAGAATTAATTATGGTTTAATATCAATGATGCGGTAAATTATGAGATTAGAAACTTTTTCTTCTTCACGTACGCAATACAAGATGTAAATTGTAAATTTCTTCTTGCAAATAAATTATATTCACTGATCTGGTTTTGTAAAAATTTCAAAAAAAATTTATAAACCAAATTATTTTCAAAATGTTCAAAAATCTAGCAAATAAAAATTGTGCACCACAAAAATGCGGAACGCATGCTAAAAGTCAATTGCCTGCCCCCTTAAGCCATGCTCAAATATTCAAATTTCAACTCTACTTTCCAAAGGTTTACCCAACTTTTATTGTCCGTATGTGGTAATTTGAAAACCTCACAAATTTTGCATACTGTAAACTTTCAAAGTAAACCTCCCTTGTATGTCCATCTGGGACCGTCTGTTAAATTACTCCCTAATTGTGTTTTGACTGCGAAGTGAACGCATTTAAAAGCACTTCCCGCGGTCCTCGAAACCCAAAAGAGTTTGAAATAACTGGATATGGTTATGAAAACCACCAGCGCAAAATTCGGCATGAAAATCGATTCGTTTTTCCTACAAAACGTCGAATTGCAGTGGAGCGCAGAACGCGTTCACAACAGCCCCGCAACACCTATCTATTATGGTATGAAAAGCGCTTCGCCGCCGAAAACTAAATCAAAGGTCTTAAGTCAACTCTCTGGGCATTCAGGAGATGATTTAGCGAAGCCGTGGCGGCGTAAGCACGGGCGGTTCAATGGGGCGTTACGCTCGTACGACGCGCATTATGCGCTCGTGACGTTCTTTCCAGCGGTTCCAACATTTAAAGAAATTTAAAGGGACAAAGCACTCCTTTGATTGGGACTTGAGCCGGAGGTGGCAATTCGCTCCGGATGAGATATTTTCCGTACCGTTATCAATGCGTATAAAAATGAACGCGGCGTGAATAGGCCAGCGCCGACTTTGGAGTCAATTGAATGAGGAAAAGGCTGGCAAAAAGGAACCGAAAGTTGAAAAGACATCAACGACCGGTAACGCCAATGGGCAGAGGAGACTTAAGTCGGCTACTTTATGTCCGGACACGTGTTCCGCCTTCATCAAGCCTCCGCTTACATGTATGTCAACGATTTAAATAGATTACTAATTACACTTGGATAATTAACTATATCTAGCTATTGATAACTCGGAATAAATCGGAAAAGAGACAAAATTTGATCAGAAAACATACGTAATCGATTAGTACCTCTACATCATTTTACCTATTCACCCCCAGTCAGTAACAGACATTTATTTGTAAATCCGATATTTCTATCGCTGTGTCCGTCACGGTGTGTGGCAATAAAGCGATTATTCGTCCCCATTCAGAACACAAAAATGCCACAAAAGGCATGTACCACCTACTGAAAAGCGATGTCGGTGTCATGTCTGTTCTCGACTTAGATCCACTGTGCACCCACCTTTAAAACGCTCACAAAGGTAAAATCTAATGCAATTGCAATCTTGCGCGTCGAATCGCGGATTTCTCGTGTCCTTTGAAAAATCATTGAAAAATCAGTCGAACGCTAAATTCCGCATTGTCGCAGACGCAGTTTTTCGAATGCAAGGCTGCCCTTAGTGCCGTTGACTTTAGTGGAAAGCAGATGGGCAGATGCACAACGATGAAATGTGTAAAAATTCATATGAATGAGCGTTGCGAGTCGATTGTGTCCGCGCATTCTGTACAATTGTGCATCACGCGATTCTTCGATTGACGAATTTTCCATGCTTATGCGATGGCAACTTTCCGGTGTTTTCGATACGCATCCTTTGACTAGTAATACTCGCATCAAACGCGGAAAATTTCGATTTTGCACACATACTACATGATTTACTTCAAGAGAGTGTATAACGAGGCGAGAAATTACAAGAACTTATTTGAAAATTGTCAAAGGACAGTTTGGGAAGATGGGTATTTTTCCAAGTACGACGAAGAAATTGGCAATTTATAGTTTGTAGGAATAATGCTTTGTTAAGTATAATCAGTTTATAAATTTCTCTGAACAAGTAACTTTTGAGTTCCCTTTTTGATTTCTAAGCAAATCCAGTTCAAAGAAAGCAAAAAATTCAATCTTACTTGAATAGTTCCTGAATCTTGAATTTGTTTAATATAATCACTAAACTGCATACCATAATGTATCATAATAAACGTTTATGAACATAGCTAAACAAAATTATAAATAAATATCAACTGCTTGATATGTACACGATAGATTACTTCGATTGTCCATAAAACTCAATATTCATACTTTCATATTTAAACCTACGTACGCTATCTGTATTAAATTCTAGTAAGGCATTTTCATTTTTTTTTAAATATACAGCGCGTGAAGGCAACTTTGGCATTGCTTAAAACTTGAAATGTTTCAAAGAGTGCAACAATTCAAATCATTTTCATAATCATTACAGCTCAAAACAAAGCCTCGATGATCAGAAAAAAAGATAACTAGCAAATTGAGATTATCAGGATAAAGTTCAATCACTAAACTTGAACAACACTCTTCTTGAATTAATTAATTATTTATTTTTGATCATATTAAGTTTTAAATTGCAAAAAAAAACATTAAATTACATTTTTGCTATTAATAAGTGACACTTCAAACTTGATCGTCATATAATTGATGTAATAAAATAAAAACTTTCAATTAATGTTTCAAAAGAAAATTAGCCGCTTCTAATTTATTTCCCTTTACCTTAGTTTTGCCTTTGTTTAAACTAAAGAATTTGATCTTTAAAGTATGCTATTAACATAGAATATGAATTTAAATTAACTGTTAGAGTTTCTGATCAAATATTCTCAAATTAAATGATCGCTCAATAAATGCCTTGGTTAATAGAGCGGCACTTTTGTAATATAACCTTAACAGGACCCAAATGCATCATTTCAAAATTCGAACCAAATTAATACATTCTCACTTTATGATCTCATTCAACGATAATCTCCAATTTCAACTCCAAAAGCCCAAGCAGATATTAATCTGTCCAATTTGTATGCAATTAGTGCCCCAACTAGAAAAGGGTTACGATACGTAGCAGATAACAAACTCCACCTATTAACACCTCCTAATCCAAATCTTGATCAGCAATTATCAGATACGACTGCATCGCTGCGAAGTCAAAAACCCACAACATCGCGTCGCGCAGATAGTCTGATAGGAGATGACAATATTGATAAATTACCCGCACAAAACTAAACGCCACGTTTTTTACTTATCTATAACCATTTACTGCAGATATCATTCGTATCATTAAGATCCGACACGCGATTCGCTCTACTCGAAGAATACGGTCCACACCGATGTCATTCCGATAAGGGATAAAAATCTGCACAAAGACGCGTACCATCAAACATCTCCATCTGAAACCCAATCTCCGCCATTGAAGTCCGTGGCTATCTCAATCTTATCTGCTCCTTTGCGGCGTTATCGCTGGGTAGCGATCTCGTCCGCCGTGCGTCATTATGTCCTCGAATGGCACTCTGTAGACATCTGCCCTTTGGCTCGCAGATTCCTTGCCGTTCCACTGCCTTTTCCTCCAGTTCACTCCTTCCTCTCATGCGTTTTTAACGTTTTTTGAATAAAACACTCCAAAGAAAACACAATGACGAGAATGAGACGTCTTACAAAGCATTCGAAAATCCCCAAAAAGATCTAATCTTGCATCTCGATCAAGATCTGTATCCAGATCTCAGATGGCGAAAGACCTCCAATCTAAATCTCCGATCTCTGGTCTTCCCACAAAGAAGAATAGGCGCGGGGTTACCTTTGGGGGTTTCTTATGGTTACAAATGTACAACGCGCTGAAGACGTATTCAATCGAACAGGCCGAACAGCTAACCAAACATTGGGCGGTCAATGGTTTACCCAGTCTTTTATTTTTTTACTTCAGTTTTCCTTCATAGTATTCTTTGATTTCTAATGGTCCGCCCATGCCAAGATTTATTCACGTCTCCTCATTGGAAACGTGCTAGATTTTATTTATTGTGCGGGTATTGTGAGTGTGGATAAAGACGAATAAAATGTAATGAAATGCATTATTGTGAAGTAACAATCGATGAGTAAGGTACCCTGATAAGATCGAAACTCGAAAAAGATGTGTAAAGTTTTATCTTCAAAGAGGAGTTTTGCAAGTTGATGTGAACTATATCTAACCTATAATCTACAAAGGGGAATTAATTGTAATTGTAATGTGTAGAAATAAAAAGGTTATCAGATAACTGCTGTCGTGTAGGGTACATCCTCACAAAATTATTCATATTTTATATAATATTTTTACTATACTACCTGAGTATAGTAGTATACTAATTGCTATACTAATAGCAATTATTGGGATGGGATTTCTATGAGAATAGCTATTCGGAGTGTAGGAAGCCTAAGAATTTTACTTTGATTGAATACAATTAAGATCATTTTATACAATTATTTTAAAGACTATTCAGCACCAGTTCTCAATTTTTTCTATAAATATTGTATTCATTGGCTAATTGCTAAATATTCAGAAGTTGATTCAAAATGTTTATTTTTGAATGTAGGTAATTAAAACTTTTTTGAATATTTTTAATGCTTCTAACATAAGTCTCGATAAAAACGTCTTCACCATTTGTATAGAGTTAATATCCGAAAATTAGCCACAAGACCAATTTGCATACTATTTGTTAATACATTTGTATAACATACAACGCTCGCCTAACATCTGTTGAATACCCACTGAAAAAAATCACAAATTTCCATTCACAGGCGCGTTTTCGGACACGATGAATGCGTCAGGAAGCCAGTGTTATTTCAGGCCTCTCGGGATAATTAGCAACGTTTACAAAATTTACAACGCATTTACGCACCTGAATGAAACGGTTAAAATAACAAATCATAAAATGCTTAAGTCTAAAACCATCGGCAATTGAGCGTGATTTGAAAGCACTCTGCTTCTTCGAATAAACACAAGTAGAAAAAAAAATCAAATAGATATGGTCGTGCCGCATACCTTCATTGAAATCTCCAGCAAAGCCTCTTCTCCAGTGGTAACATCAATTGCTTTAACTTTTTAAACCATCAAATGTGAAAATCTATTGACCTCTGACTACAACAGTAGAAAATGTGTTCGAATACATTTGAAAAACCGAAGAAACCAACATTTTACGAGATGTTATTTTAAGAGATTTCGTTTTTACTCCTCCTTTGTGGTGCGGCATAAAGGTTTATCCTTTATTGGTAACCATTAGAAGCACACGCTTGCCTGGATCTTACTTGATATTATTTGCTGTGGAATGCATTTAAGCATAATTTGCTTTGGATCTGGTTTTGGAACTCTGAATGTGTTCGTTTGTGTCGAATTCTCGAAGTTGTTTATTCAGTGGGCGATTAATTATATCTAAGTTATGTGCTCCCCACAAGCAACAGTGCGTTCTTTGTCGCCAGAGTGCTTTATCGCCCTCATCTGCCATTGAACACATTGACACGCCGCCACCAGCAGCCTCTTTGACAACATGTGCTGAGCATCAAATCTTCAGCCTACCACTGAGGTCTCCGCAGCCAGTGCAGTGCAGAAAAAGCTGGCTCACATGTTCGCTCGTTTGGGCATACATTATACGGCATCAATCATAAACAGGGCACGATCTCGCCCGCTTCATGTCTTTCGTTGAATACTTACTGCCGGCAGAAATTGGGCATTATAGATGAAGTGGATGAAATTTGAGCGCGCCGCCGACGCACGAGGCTTTGCGGAAAAAGTGGCCCGCATTCACGGGCCACGTGTTTTTTAAGACAAACACATGTTTGTTGCCATAACTAAGTGTAACACAATATTTTCCTCGTCGGGCGGAAAAACGCGCTCGCAAAAAGTGCGTCGACGACACAGACGAAGACTAATGCGTTGTGGATACGCTTCGAGATAAGGGTTGCTTATCCATTTGAGAAGTTCTAGGACTTAATTAATGACTATTCAGTAGGGACCCCAAGAAACACCCAGAGCGAAAGAACAACACGGAATAGATTTTAGTGGCGACGCATACAATATGTTGGTGGTAAGTTCTCGACTTCTTAAGATGCTGCAGACCTCACTCTAGGCAGAGTTAATCCGATGATGCCAATGTGAAACAAGCTGTATGAATGCCAGAAAAAGGAAGAAGGAAAACAGACCTCATAATTGGGCACCATCGAGGCTTTAAGTTCATTTTTATGTTATTTCAATAAACACCAACGCGAAAATACAAGCCCAAAGTAGGAGTCATTATGGATCCGTCTGGTTGACTAGAGGAAACCAAACACTCAAATATTTGCCGATTCTCAACACACGCATGAGGGTGGCAGACGAGATGAAAGAACTTCTTTGAGCTAAAGGCTAAATAAACTTAATTTTTGACTAAACCGACGGATAAATAAAAACCGTGTCGTAAAATTGTCGGGGAGAAATCCAATAAGGAAAGAAGCATCGTTCAATAAAGGCAACCAAGTCGTAAATATTAGTAAACATCGCACGATGGATCACATTAGGTACCAACTTGCCTTGAATGGACTCCACTATTCTCCGAAAAATCTTAAGCAGATCAGCAATTGGCGGGGTTGATGACGGCTTCTTAGGCGCATTAGAGCGTACAGCACTACGCCAAAGAGGTGGAGATGAGGGTGTCAAGGTGGGTTGAACTCTGATCCACAAAAAATGTTAGGGCAAATAAGCAACGTGCGGGGCGTAAGCGTAGGTTAATTTTATGATTGGGTATTAAGTGATTACAAACGATCGATGGTGTGGCTGTAAATCAACACGCATGGTTTTAATTAATCGTACATGGGTGACCTGGATTTCGTTGGTAGACAAAACATCCTTTTATGATGAAGTGTTTTCATGTCATGAAATTTGAGTTCGACTTGCTTTATTATGCAGTTTAATGGTCAGTGCCTAATTACTATCGCACTCTTGGGTAGTAAAAATTGTTATTAAAGCAACAATGCAGTAAAAATCAGGCATACCTTAATACAACTCATAAGTCTTAAAACCAAAGACAAAATAAACGTGCTTTATTGCAAGTCTTTGTATGGCTTGCACCTCACATCGCAACAACAGTATGCGTTAATTGTTCCCTTATTGCCTTACGTGTTAGCATTATTGATGGTGGTCCAAGTGAAGGTGAATGATTGTTTTAAAATTCCAACGCGGTACAATCCAAATCATGTTCCATTGCAAATCTCTTAGTTGGCATTGCTTTTCAGAAATCAATTTCTTATCAGGATCAAATCTTATACACAATAAGAAACTTTAGAAGTTTAGTCCTTCATAAATAGATGTCTGTGTAATTACAGAATTATCCATAATGTATGAGTTTTTTTTGTTTTGCTATGGTGTATTATTGCACTAATTAATTAATTAATGTGCGTCAACAAATGGTAATCGATTTTCCGAGTTGTAAAAAATGCTTATAAAAGATACAATCATGCAATTAGCAGTAAACATTTTAAGGTAACATTACAGCAAAAGTCTAAAACCAAAGACATAATAAACGTGATTCATTTTAAAACTTCACCGTGTTCTACCTATTCCACTGTTATTTAATAACAAGTGTTATTTCTTTGTTTATTCTCGTCGATTTGGCATTGCCAGATGTAAAATATTTTATTTTTTAAGCTGAAGACATAATAATCATGCTTAATTTCAAGTTTGTACTCCTTTTATGTCTTCATAAATCTGTTTCTGTTTAAACATGACCATAATGTTGTGTTACGTACCCTTATATGTATGGTATTCTTTGGTATAAAAATAAATTTTGTTACATCGTCATTTGAGATTATTGTACAAAAGTTATGAAGTAAGTGACATTATTAGCATACCTTTGTTGCACACCGCATTATTGTGCACAAATGTAATCGAATTGCTTAGGAAGTACATGAACAACGTTGTTGCATAAAGCAGTGAAAATTGTACACATTTCAAAACAACCCATAACTATAAATTATAAAAAATAAAAACTGCAAATATAATAAAAAACCTGTTTAGGCAAAGCACTAATACTGACCCTGAATTTTATGCCACTACCTATTCCGAAACAAATTTTACCTATTTCCAAGTGTTTGCATCAATTAATACTACAATTGCTACAATTAATATTCTAACTAATATGAGAGATTTGTGGTGCTTTGATTTGGAAAAAATTAATCAAAGATATTCGCGAGGGTGGTAATCGCGGCGCGTGGGTGACGGTGTTATTGTTGGCAGTCAAGATTTTCAGTAATAATACTTTGAACAGAACCTTGACTTCAACAAACACACTTGACATAACATGTCAAAATGACTTTTTATTGTTTGCAGGTTGTAGCTTTACGCAAACCGCTACCGGCCGTTTTACTCATTCCTGTTGTTTTTGCTATTACTGAGCGTGACTGGTGGTGGTCGCAATCTTCAAGTCGAAGATTTATTTCAAATTCCATTGTAGTACAATGCCAATAAATATTTAAATTTTTTAATGCGAGGCGTAAGACTTGTAGCTGAAGACAAAATATACGTGCTTAATTTCAATTCCTTGCTTGATTTATGTACTCCTAATTAAATTCTTTGTTTAGACACTAACATAATGAGTTACTTGGTATACAGACCACCCTTACTTCAATATTTTTTTTTGCTTTACATGGCCCAATTACTCATAGGTCATGGAGCCAATGAAATCATAAATGTCATGAATATCAGACTTATAAATGATTTACTACTGAATAAATAAAGTTCTTATTACACCACTAATATAATTGCTTTTTAATAACCATAGTGGTTTTGTCCATTTGAGGATCAAATTACATATTGTCGAATGACCTTAAGTGAATTCATGCACTAAAAGTCTTTAGTTACATATAGTTACTATATAGTTACTATAGTTACATATAGTTACAATTGTAGTTGTAAATAAATTATTTACTTTTAATTTTATTGTTAGTTATGTGCAAATTTATTATGATATAAATAATAGTTATGTATTGTGCAAATAATTATATTCCATAATTTGAGTGTCATTCCAGTTATTTGAGATATTTATTCATCTTTTATATATTTTCTCACCATATTGAGTGCCCCTGAAGAATTAAAAATCGTTAAACATCCAATTTGGCTCTTAATAGTTATTCAAAAGTCTAAGCTTTTGAAGAAGCGCATTGAAATGAAGTGGACAACAATTGGAAAGGTGTGCGCGCACAAAGAATTATAAAATTCGGAATTTTTCTATAGTCAAAATGAAATTGTGCTAAAAATGCAGGCTGCGTTTTCACAGCATTTAGCACACTCAATGTGTCCACCTATTTTGACCCACTGAGGGTGCTTAATTCGTCTGAAATGGTTCTTCATTGTCTGAATTATTGACTTCCTTGCGTTGTCCTTTTGGACTACATAGAACATAAATTTTTCTTTTGTACGTAATATAAAAAGACGCTGAAAATGTGTTTCTAATTAAATATATTCAAACTACTCATTGCCATTTTGAATAACGTTAAAATACTTGTTTGATAATATGGAAAAATTGTTTGTGGAATTTACTTAATAAGTTAACTTAATTTAGTTAAAAATCAATATTGATGGGAGAAGTAATGTCATGTGTATCATCTTATTGAAAATTATACAATGCACCTCCTTATTTGGGTTGACGTCTTCTGCATGTTGCCTTCATCAGTTGTACATCATAATTTGGTATTAAGCTGATTACCTGTATGCATTTGATTTAGTTTAGTGTGCAGAATTCGCGGTGGTATCGCGGCTGTCGCAGGTGATTTGCGACATTCGCGAGATTACACGATAATTCGCGACCTTTGCGTTTCCGACGCGAGCGCCACAAAACTACCGTGGTCTAATGGCTGCGAATCCTGGAAACTGTATGACAGTCGACACTCAACCACCGCACGAACAACATCTATTGCAAGTCACTCTCCTCAAGCAGAATTCCATATCTTTTCATATACCATTAAAAACCAGTGAGATCTCCAATGCAAAATCCGACTCAACAACACAAGTTTTATATAGAGTAATAAGCAAGCAACGTCACATCTCCTATGCAAACCAATGCAAATTACAATATACTTCAATATAACGCTACTGAAATCTTAACTCCCACGAGAACCTATGCAATCAATACAATACTAACTATACATATCTTCCACATCAAGCTAATATAAATCATACATTTAACATGATAACACTCCAAAAACGTTTTTATAACATCAAATATTCAGTGTCAAAATAAACTCATTTCAATACAATGAATATATACATCACCTACATTTGCAATTCGCCAATTCTGCATCTTATTTAATTAACACAAATTTCTAACATGACTTATAAATTATTATAACGTGAAATTGAGGAAGGTGGATATAATTGATATCAATTGAGCTATAATCATTATGAGTTTCAGTGTTTTACAATTGATTAATTATTTTCCTACTCAAATATTGCTTAATACCTACTTGCTTGGTATTGTACAAATTTTATCACCGAATTGATTACAAAGTTTTACAGAAAATGCGTTCGAGGGCAGCACAATGCAGGCCCATGTAATTAATATACACCATCCATCAATTGATAAAGATGATGTTATTAACTATGCAGTTGAATTGTATTCCAATACCGAAAAACCATATCTTCCAGTTCATCAAGCTTTGTATGGTTTCATTCGATTGACAGTTGATATTAGGTTTAAACAAAATTAAATAGATTTATAATTTCTATAAATGTGCCGATTAATCTAATCTTGAATATATCCGTTTTCTCATCTATTTCTAACCAATTTGCCCAGTACAAAATTAAGGATCGTTAAACATCCAATTAAGCTCCTAATAGGTATTGAAAAAGGTCTGACCTTTTGAAGAGAAATTCCCAAACTGTACATGTTACAATGCATTTTCCAACTTTTCAATATTTCAATACATAAAATCGAAACGCAGCTACCAGTCCAGCGCTACGATTTCCACATGATTAAGCACACTCAATATCTCCACCTATTATAGCCCATTGAAGGCATTTAATTCATCTGTAATGATTTACTTTTATCGAAATTTTTTGACGTTTGACTCCGCCGTTTTTCCATTCAAGTGAGCAGCAAATCCCGGGCCACACTATTGACTTCTTCACTTCGTCCACCCACTTCTAAGATTTGCAAGCGTTTTGTAAATCGGTTCTTTGCATCTCCTCCAATGCACTTAACAACAATACGTCCCGTGCGCATTATTGCAAGTGAGTTCTTATGGATTTTCATTCTCGAGCGTCTCCGGCTATGGCAATGAATGCAAGATGAAAATAAGAAATTTACAAGCAACGTATACTGCATTCTCGCCTCGGCCTTCCACATTGTGTTTCGCCATTCACGCTAACCGAAAGTCAATAAGTTGTATAGTAGGCAGGGAAAATCGTTGACAATTATGGTAGTGGCTTTTAAGTCGTGTTAAGTTCTAATGAATGAAAACGCATACAGAATACAACCCCCAAAGTACGTATGCTGTGTAGAAGGCAAAGAAATCCGAACGCCTATTGCACTCACGTGTTCCTTTATATCCAGCCTAACATACATTTCAGCGTTACTACCATCAATTATGGCGTTTATAATATACAGAGATGATAAGAGTGTGAAAAACACACAAAAGTCAAGACGTCGGAGGCTGAGTTCCAAGAGCAAATGCCGTTGGGAAGTTAGCAAGCCTCTAGTGTGATGTTTTGTGTGGTGTTTACAGTGTTATTGAAATTCACTATAATCTCGAATTCTGGGGCTAAAGAGAAGGCTACCGTGTGTGTTGACAAAACCGACGAGGTGCAGAATAGCGGCAATAACCCGGAGCTTTGCCTCGATCGATGGCAATTTATAACCATTATGGATGTAATTTCGTAACACTCGTATGACAGGAGTGTTGCGACCGCATTTGCGGACTCAGCACGAGACAGGAGTTCGTAATGTTGGTTCTGGCTAAACCAATTATGCAGAGGCTTCAAAAAGAAAAACGTCCCACTTCAATTTGCAATGCTGAGGACTTGAAAGCGCGACGAATATTACATCCGGCATTTTTGCCACTTTTCTACGCAATATTGCTTATAAATCAATCACGCCTGATTAAATGAAAAATATGTCATAAATTATAGTAAAATTGGTCCTAATAACTTTCCCCTGTGAAGATTGGCACGGAAATGTTCCAATTTTTTACATTATGGTTGATTAGTTTCTTCTGCTATTACAACTGGTAGTCCCCAGTTTGGTTTTTCTAAAATTCCATTAAAGCTGTATTCAGATGTCCCTTATTGTCATAAAGCAACAAATATAAAATTTTAAAATACTTTTTGTCCATCAGCAATACTTTTCTCTTGTCATGTTGCATGTTATCTTCTATATTTCTTCATGGAACCACGAAACATGCCCTATTTTTGTTTGCACCACGTTTTATACAGATCAAATTGAAATTTACTATGCATGTCCACTTGAGCATCAAATCTCCTAATATTAAGCAAACAGTTCGGAGATCCTTCATCCTGAATGCACACATTCCATGCGACTTCAGCGATTTGCCACATCGACTGTGTAAACAAATATTTCGTCCCTTATTGAATCCAGCAAACATTTCTTCCACGGTAACAATGAGTACTCGATTTGTTTAGTCTCGAATTTCGCCCATAATACGTATGTTGCATGTTTGTACAATTTGCGCTGTTTGTTGGGCCAATCTGAGTAAAGATGCGGCGAGGCGCAAATGCAAAATCCGCAAAACATTTTCCGTGTTTTCTTTCCATAAAGTTGCATTCCGCTCCTATTACAGCTTCACTGAGTGACGCAAAGTGATTGGTGGCAAAGAGCAAGTAATAGGAGATGAATGAAACAAATCTGTACCCCGGAAGGGACTTTACGCCCAAATGGACACCGACAGCAACGAGGCAAAATCGATGCGAAATTGGCGATCACGTCAGCGGCCTTAAACCATCAAGATGCTTTTAAGATGTCTTAGGGATTGCCCGAGAGTGACGCTCAAAAGATCCAAGGAAATATGATACTATTTACTTCCCTTCAAATCTTTTTTTTTTTAAGTATATTGCACTAAGAGACAACAAGCATATTATCTAATATTGAATCATCCTAATTGAAGTTTTACTGACAACTATTATTTCAAACTATATAGTTCTTTATTCATATTCAGTTCCAATACATTTTCATTTCAAGTCACTTCAGGTTTATTTCTTAACTATATCTATGGTGTTTAGAAATCACAAAAATTAAAAATTGTCAAACATCCAATTTAGATTCTAATAGCGTCAAAACCTAACCTTTGGCGATATGGTAAGGGTGAGAGAATAATTTAATAGAAAAAAATAAAATTAAGAAATATTGGCAGCGTTTTCACTACATTTAGCACATTCTATGCCTTCGTCTAATTTCGATGATTAAAGGTGTAATCTATTACTACTGTTAAAATCAATATTGTCAAACTATTATTCCTAATTAGAAAGGAAAGCATCAAACGATTGAATAATCCAATTTTAATTGCAAATTCGAAAGTTATTTGAATTCAAACGATCTCTTCAAATTTAAGCAATTTCTAAGAATATGATTCCAAAATTTCCAATTTCAAATTTAAAAAAATTAAACGACTGGGCTCAGAATAAAGATGGCTTGTAATTTTATAATTTACAGCCTTTTTGTGCTTTCTTCGTGATCCAAAAAAACTTTAAACTTTGAGTGGCTCGATCTTTGATAACCTAATTTCGGAATATTTCGACAACTCAACCCCAAATTAAAACCACTTCAATTGTTTTCCTCTTTTTTCATTGTGCTGTAAATCTACTAACATATTAAACCCACTAAAATACACATCCAAGATTAAAGATTCTCAAAACGATTCTTACTAGGAACAACAACTTGACTAAAATACAAAACATTTTTATGTAATGTCATAACGAGCGGTGATGATGATGAAGGTTGCTTTAGTCGATACCATAGAAGGCGGGCCGTTAAAGAGTAGAAGAGGGTTGCGTGACATTGACGTGCGTATAAAATGAGAGAAGATGACATATTAAAATAAAGAACGCCCAAATTGTGCCTGAAATATGAAAAGAAAAAAAGAAAAAAGAGCGAAATCAAAGACGCGACAGCAAATCGTTCAGCCATGACAAAATTTATGGAAACGTAAATAAAAATAAATAGAAAATCAAATTTAAGAATGAAAATAAGATTTTCTGAGAGGGTTCTTTTCGTTTTTGGAAAAAAATAAATATTACCAGATGAGGTAACTTGAGGTAAATTATTTCCAAGGAGGCCTCAAGTGTTTAGAGTGGTTTTATACAAATTTCAAGTTTTTTTTTGAAAAAATTATCTTAAAATTTTGTTTACGTAAAGAACACATTATGGCCGTACTTGAAAACGGTTCTAAAGAATACCAGAGTTTGACGTCGTGAAATTTGAATAGGTTCTGAAATAATAATAACCCAACCATAAGTTGGGTAACGTTGGGCAGGTCTTTCATGTCCCCTTGGATTTGTAACAATTAAAAGGAGTAATTATTCGAAATCAGTGAACATTAAGAATCTGGTTGTGCATCTTATCCTCCAACACCCACCCCAAATTACGCCCTATTTCTCTTCAACACAGTACCACATTGTGATTACAAGGAAGAAAATGTCGTAATTTTATTATGCGTATTCTAAAAGTCTTTTCATCAAATAGAAAAAACATCCACCAAATAGGCTGCTTTAATTAAGTGAATTCTTCAATTCGAATCCTTTTATTACTTTTTTAATAACCTGCATTCTTCCATAAAATTCGATTGAAAGCCAATGAGTCATGACTCATGAGACGCAGAATTACGAGTCACGACAGGTACCCGAAAATAAAATGCCTCCGTCTTCAACGTTAATGACTCCCGATAAATGCATTTCCTTTTTTACAGCGCGCATGTTTTCACCCTGGTACTCAAAACGATGTTTAACTCCCCGTTCTCACATCTCCAAAGGCGTCGCTCAGTTCGTTAATTTGGGTCCGAGATCGAAAATCGTAAAATCGACAGAGATTTTCTTGCCACGCCCCGTTGCACGTGTGCGCATTTTGGGAGCCTTCGATTTTTCGCTTTTGTGTTTTTAACGAAACTAACAAAATCACTTCTTCTTATATCATCATCATCTATATATAATGATGGCCCATGGGGTCAACTTCAGCACCCAAGAAGAACCTTCGTCCGTGGCTGTGAACAAGGCAGAAAACGGCATTCAAGAAACGACGTGTGTAGGAGAAAGACAAGGTACCCATAGCAGGTAATCCGCCAGAGCCCGAGTTCACTTCGTAGGGGCGCAGAGCAATTTGAACACGTGTTCAAATGAGATACCCACCAAGGAAATAAAAGGAAAAAATGCGAAAGTTAACGCGTACAGGTCTCCCGTAGCGAGGATTACCTGTTTTCCATTTCACTCTAAAATAGGTATTCCTTCGAGAGATGACCCTATCTAGGCCTCGGTATTACCATGAAATCACACTCATACATTGCCATATAAAGAAGCATTCAGTGGTAGTATGTTCATGTCCTCTCCCTTCAAAGCGTTTAGTTCGTTTAGTTGCAATGGTCAATCACGTGGTTGATCACGGTTGATTATGGGTTGTTGTTGGTTGCGTTTTTTTCTCTATCTCTCACGTCGTCAAAGCGTTAGAGGGGTGCATTGTGTATTGAAATCGCAGGTAGTTTTCGACCTCAATCTACACGTGTGCATCACGGCCACGGACTAATGTGGACAAGTTATTAGTCGGTTAGTCCTTTCGTTATTATGAGTAATGAGAATGGTTGAGAGGAACGTGAGGAGATGAATTCAAAGATATAATAAAAGAGAGGAAGGCAGTTAAAATAGCAATTTTAGTTTTTCCAATTTGAGAGCAAAAATATTTTCATTTATCTATCGTAGAAATCGTACATTGAAAAATGAACGACGTCACAAAAAATGCTTAAAACTAAATAAATTTCTCAAAGAATCTTATTTTTATCAGGTTATCTAGTAGTCTTTATGTGCAAATTTAAAAAATATTCCTTTCAAGTGTACTATTTTTCAAAGTTTTTCTATTTGACGATCACCTCAAACAAAGCCAAGATATATTCAACCTTGTCTCACTACTAATCTACAGGTACGAATTTACCCTTTACCTCAATTTTGATCGAACCCTTCCAACACTTATCATTGTGTGGCACACAATACAACCTGACGCAAGATAGCTAAGAAAAAGGCAATTGCTTTGTGTCGTGTTGGAATGTTTGATGACCCAACGATAAGTACAATAAAATGAAAGGGTTGGCTGACACTTCGTCCCCAAAAACGACCTGAAAGCATCCAGGTTTACCATACCTCCGATAAAGTGTAATTTAACTCCAGTATTAAGTGGCTAGGCATTGTAACGCTCTACCCCTTTTTGGAAACGTACCTATTATTATTACGTGATTAATACCTGCGACGCAGAAATTCCATTTAGGTGTTAGCAAGTGTAACGAGAAGAGAAAAACGTCGTTTTGAAAAAAGCTTTAAGCTTTTCTAAGTAATAAATTTGAAGACTTTTCGGGTTTCGTTTAGTTGTAAGACAATGCGGGTTGCTACATATGGATTGTGAAGGTGCAACGCCCTTTTAAATCGCAACTGTAAATTGCAATAGGCGGGCGAAATATTCGGCAGGTGCACGCGCGAGCTCTTTAAATGCATTTTTCAGCATAAAATTCCGGGGCAGGCAAACTACTTGCGCGCACATACGGCGTGACGCCGAGAGCAATCTTTTATAATTTTACATCGCCTTATACGGTGCTCATTTCCTTTTGCGCATCTTTCGCTCAGCAGCGATTTCTTCCATCCCCGGGCTTTTATTCGGCGCATAGGACATGCATCTGACATTTGCCTTTTCACATCTTGCATGAGCTGCGGATACCATGGTTTGAAACATGTTGCGACATGTTGGGACACGTACACACCACCTCAATCACGACAATTCGGTAGCGAATCTTGTGGATTCGGTGCTGGTCCACTATAAAGACTCATTTCCCCTCTGTTAACTTTTTACTTCGTTTATTTCGAGCTATTAAATTAATTTCTGCTGCTTGTCTTCCAAATTATACCTAAAAGACCTAAGTTGAGGTTGAGATAAGTAAGTTTAGCTGGAAGCTGATTGATCAACCATAAGTCATTGGCCCTTTAAAATAAGTCGAGGTTTCCAATTAGTAAAAACCGGTCCTTAATTTAAGGTAAAAAAAGCTGAACCTGTATTTCTTAAATCCACTATCCACGACGCCCGCAAGGGCCCAAAGAAAAGAAAATTACTCAGTGAACGTTCTCCGAGCCCTTTAAATCCAGTTACTCTTTGTCTGAACCATCGCCAGAATTTATCTTTTTTTTCCCGGGACCAAATTCAATGCCCTCAGAGTTTTTGTAATTTAACGTTCAAACGGCCAGTGATTCATCGCCATTCATTTCTTTTTCGCTTTCAATCCAAGTTTCAACCCATCTTGGTTCCTCTCTCTTCCACTGGCTACTTACTACTTTACCCTCCAACAGTTATAATTTACTTTCCGCATCGAGATTACGCAACTTAAGTCATGATACATAGATTTGTGTGGCCCTCGAGGGACTTCGATAAATATAGGTGAGCTAACTCTGCGTCAGCGAGTGTGAGAAAAACTTACTTAATTCTACTTTTGGCCCTATTTCGAAGCGCATACAAAAAACGCTTTGTTGCGTGGCTATTGTCGAGTAGGCGAGTTTGTCGTAGACGCACGAAATTGATGCTCACACAAAAAAAGCAGACAAAAACTTGCGGATGAAAAGATTTTTTGTGAGGTGAACGTAGTCGAAGATGGAATTCGAAACCTTGTCAAAACTTGCGTAAACTCGCCTGAACTAGCTCCGACCTACTGAAGTTCCACTGGCATTGTTCATCTGAAGCACTTGTTGTGCAGTTCCTCAAGTTCCTTCTCAATTCCTCAAGTACAGTTTTGAAATAAAAGCAAACAAAAATAGCGAGGATGTAAGGAAATTCTGATTTGGTCATACTTCAGTTTCCGATTTCTAGGTCTCTAACCTGTCACATTTAAATGCCAATAAGTTCAAAAGGGAACTGAGAAATGTAAACTTAAGAAAGATGGAAGACTAGCAAATTACACTCACTTTTAATGTTTGGAGTTTCGAGCACACATGGGACAAATATGCCAGAAATTATGAAAATTAACGAATGCTCGAACGATCAACCACATTCCCAAAATTGACAACCACGAAGACGCATTAGGAAATGTTTTTCTACTTTTGACTTCCCCCAAAGAAGCAGGGAATTTATCACTATGCATTTATCAGAATTAATGACAAACGTGTGTTTCAGATTTTATTAAATCAACACATGCTTTAGAAATTTTATGTTATTGACTATATTTTATTTAAAAAATACGATTTGTAATATTGGTGGGGTGAATGGTGCCAACAATGCACCAACTCTGTGTCCTCCGAATAATATATTATAAAATAAGTTTACAAAATATTCATAAAATATATTATAATTTGTCCGAGCATCAAATTTGCGTTCATTTGATAATTTGATAATTTAAATAATAATTAACCTTTTTATGTGTTTGTATGTTTTCTACCAACAAAGTGTATTTATAAGACTTACGTGTAAAGCAGATAAAAACCTAAAATATTGGACAGTTAATGAGTTATCAGTCTTTAAATTGCAGACTTCATAAGATGTGGTTTGGCATAACTACTGACTGAGGTAGAAAATCTATAATAATTAGGTCAGCACTAAAATTATGCAAATTCTGCAAAAAGTATTAGAGCTTTGATTGCGTATTAAGTATATATTAATTTCTGAACCCAAGAGTGGTTCAGAAAACGTAACAGATTTGGTCAATGATTAAGAAAAAGCACGATAAAGATTCCACCGCTAAAGATATTCCACTTCTATAAAAAGTATGAGCAAGCTAATTATGTATGTATGAAACATCCAATTAGATAAGTAATTCCTCGCTAGGGTGAAAAGCATTAAAATTCTCGAGTAGTCAGATAACAGCGGTGATTGCTTTGGAAGAATCACAGATTTGCATCGCGTCCGCGTAATCTATCATCTCCTGCAGCACTCCTGCCGCGTCGCAAGCGACAGGTATTCAATTCCCGCACAGAGCTCGTGCTCACGCACTGCACGCTTTCGCCGATGAAACCGAACGCGACTCGAGATGTGCGGCCCGCGCGTGTCCAACACGTGCTGTACTTCAATGGGTCTCGCGTACATGATTGGCGGATTTCTACGATTTATGGCTTCCAACTGCACGCGCAATATAGTAAAAGCATCATCGACAAGATAAATCATATATTACGTCTTCAATCCAATCATGTGTCAATCACTTTTAACAATTCTACCTCTTCACCTGCGACAACATTCAACATGTTGAATTTTCAAATGACCAAGATGAAAAGCGGTTACAACGCTAAGTCAGTTTTCTTGGCTGTTGCAAAGAAAAAGATTTTTAAATTTTTAAAATTCAACATATTTAAAAGACTTGAAAATCTAAGCCGAAGAAGAGAAATCTATTTACTCGACATGCGATATATTTTTCTCTGACTTGTGGAGGTGGCGGAAGTTTTGTTGCACGTGGAGGACTCTTTAAAGCACCCTTTCTTGGCATTGTTGCAAAAGTATCGTTCTGAACATTTTTCAGTTAACCAATTTTCCGTGCTGGCGAATATTCCATGCAAGATCCTAAGCATTTGAAGGGATAGAATTCGCATTCAAATTTTAAACCTTTCCGGTCTTTCGTCATTTTTAAAGTCCAAAGAACCTAAGAATTTGTGTTGAAAAAACCCTTGACCAATGATAGTGAAAAATATGAGAAGAATGAGGAACGGAATAAACAAGTTACCTGTTTGGGGCGGCCCCTTTCGGTTTCTTTCAGAGATGATTGTCAACTCGAGAAGACCAAGGCTGAGTTAAAATGAAGTATGGTAAAATGATGATTATTCAAAGAGTCAATCAATGCACCCCAAAGGTGTAAAAAGGATTCGATCAAGTGAATTTAAAAATGTTCTCGGAACTATTATGCTAAGTTATGGTTTTGAGAATTTCCTGTATTAAAACGATGACTGAATCCTTCTTGGATGTTATGTCAAAATCCTGTTATGGCATGGAAATGCGTGACACTCATAGTCATGTGAGATTGTATAACTCGGGTTAAAATTGCAAATTCCTCCAAGTACCCCATCTCTTTACAATTCGCTGGAATCTCTAACAAATACATAAATATCAAACCGTAAATCATATTGAATAGCATTCCATTTGAAATGCGTTGCATTTTACTCTCGTAAAAGTTACAAGATACCCTTCTTCAATTAGTGAGGAGTCTCAGTGCAGGTACAAACTCGAAGCAAACACTATTAGATTAAGAATGCAGACAACCCCTTGCGAGGGAGAAGGTAAACTCATGCAGGGTCAATCCACACATTTATCAGTGCACACGTAAATAGATTTTTCCTATAGGTGCAGAAATCCACCTTCACTGTATAGGTTATTTGTATGCATAGAGTGATGCGCTGAATAAAGCCATGCATAAAAACTCAACCCCTACGCTAACCATCTGCCTTTGTGTTTTCTCTTTGGGCCTTTGCGTTCACACTCGAATCTCATGTGCGTATAGGTTTCGTAGCCCCGAATAGTGTGGGAACTGGCGAGAATCCGCAGTTCCCACGTTCACCCTCGTGTGGTGAACCAATTCCACCTACTCGCATCTCCCTCGCACGCACTTGCTGCCCTGTATGCGGACGTCTCACTCACGCGAGCAATGCACACCTGCCCCTTTGCGACGCAGTGATAGGCTCCCTTCGCTTCATGCACACTTGCACTGTACGCTCCCCCTACTACCTGCCTACGCGCTCTGCTTGAACATGTACGGACAGGTCCGGGTGCCCTAAGGGCCGTGACGTCACAGCCCACTGCCGGTATAAATATAGCGCCGGTCTCCGGAAAAAATCATTCGCTTCTGCGTCTTCTCCCAGTACACTTGTACCTATCTATTCAGTTGTGATCTCCACACATACCAAACCCACATTCACCATGTCTTACTACAACGACTACATCGTCGCCTCCAACAACTCCATCAACGAGAACCAGCTTAACAGCAAGAAGGCAAAGTCCACCAAGTACCAGCTCAAGCAGCTGATCAAGCCTCTGCTGTCCCTGGTCAAGAAGGACAAGAAGAACAGCTACAAGAAAACCCAACAACCCGAGTACTACAACGACGAACAGCATGAAATCGAAGACAACTACGCCAACGAAATGCTCGAGGCTCAGATCATCGATGAAATCGACAACTGCGAAAACCATTCCGGCGTGCCTGTCTACCAAAACGGCACCATGGACATCATGCCAGTCTTCCGTGGCCAGAACTACATCCCAGTGCACTTTGCTAAAACTGAGGCGGGCACCTTCTTTTGGACGTCAATGATGGGCGCCGACAGCGACATCGCCACCCACGGTGACTTCAACGCAATTACCAATGGCCAGCAAGCACAATTGCAAGTGCCATGTGATCGTTGGGCCCAAGCCTAAGGACAATGCAAACCTTACAACTGGTGCCAGCTTTAACTCTTCGCCTTGGTCGCCTCCAAGTGCGAAGGCAACAACGATTGTGATCATCAACTTTAACATTAAGATTGTGATTCATTTTGCTCAATACTGATGAATAACTATTAGGGTTAGGGAAAGAGTTTTATTTGGCTTTGCGTTTACGAAGCCATCCAATGTGATATTATGGTTAGGTTTTTGTGATTCATTCGCTTTAAATGGTGCCTTCCATTTTACCTTTTTTAATTAATTGATAAGAAATAAATAACTCAACCGAAATAATCTGACTACCATTTTGCAACTCTACTTTCCCTTCTTTATTTCAGCTTGTTTCTTTCAGATTCAAAGGTCCCCAGACACTTAAACAAAAAAAATATTTTTAATTCTTTGAAACGGTCGGAACCAATGCATGACAGATTTCAGAAAAGAAAAAAGCTAAGTTATGCATGCTTAAGGTCTTAAGAAACAACAAGCAGGTAAAAGCCTAGTGAGTCACTCATATCTTGGTCATCGAATGCATAGGCACATGGGTCATTACACAGCTGGTCAACTTTGGCACGTACTAAAATGCTTCTACTCCATGCTTCTACTACCTGTTTGGCGTGCCGACTTGACCATGCAACAAGTATGTGTTACGAGATGCAATGCAAGAAGAACATAAAATACAAACACGCGAGGAAGAAGCCCATCGCTTGGGCTCGAGCGCGACGTCAATTTAAAGAAGAGAAGACGAAGAATCAATGAAAGAATGCATAAGAATCTCAACAAGTCTAGACTTGTCCGATCTGGCATGAATGAGGCAAAAACGCGTTGAAAGTATACTGATCCATTTTCACAAAAATCTAAAGCAGTACTACTACAATTTGTAGCAAGTACTACTTTGGGATGTTGATAAACTAAAATTTGTTTCGGATTGTTTTTACTTGAGTTTAACCACGTGTTTTAGCGCCAGTTTGCAACTCCTCCAAGAAGTCCTTGAAGTAGCAGACATTTCATAAATCTGTCACCATTTCAAACACTTGAAACTTGAGAGTACTGCAGACAACCATCTATCAGTGGTAAAAAACTACTCATGCAGATAAATAATTTCGAAAATTACACGCAACGCGCATTCTTCTGTTCCTCATCTGGCAGGAAGCTGCGTAACAAAAACAGAAACACTACAGCGCTAAACACCACAATCTTGAAACCATAGGAGGCAAGTCCAAAGAAGAAATATCGAGGAACAGGTAGTGCACGTGAAACGCCCCAAGGCAAATGGGTAAGTTGCCCTATCTACTTCATCTCATCCCAAAGACTTCTCCACGTGAACACTGTTTTAAGTAGAAGGCAGCTTACCTCCCCTCGTCCCGCGTCACTTCATGGTCATCAATTTTTTTAGCTGCATCTCACGTGCAACCAAATTAACGTCCTCATAGCCAAGCACTAGCCGCATCAACCTTACCTACTAACATACCTACACGGCTCAAAATTTACAATCGAGAATTAATGCTTAGAGGAGACCCACCACTGTGCAAGGTTGTTTCGTTCGATTCCTTTTTCATTTGTTTTTTGTATCTCCTCATTGGACGGGAGAATTAAAATACCTGTTCGTGGCTCATTTTTTGGAAGGTACCTTGTGCTTGGTACCTTGGTGTCCACTGAACGCTGAATCATCTTTCTCATCATTTATCTGAAGATAGATCGTGCGTCACGAGAAGAGATTACTTCATGGACGGTTGGCTTCCGGTTGGAAAATAAAATTCGAGCAAATTTCGGTGTTCGTGCATCGATAATTGCCGTTCGATACTTTCAAGCCGTCGTGGTCCATCAATGAAAGTAATTAGGAATAGCGAAAAGCGAGTGTCAAGCAAGTAGGACCATAGCGGGCACTTCAAAGCTATTAGCGATGCACATATGGGAAAAAAAAACACCATTCTGAGAATATTAACGTGTGCAAACGGATGTGAATTTTTGCACCCCCGATAATCTAGTAGTTCGTTAGAGAGTGATTATAAGTGGGGTAAATTGTTACGGACTACCCTAAAAGAGCGACACACTTAGGAGTTAATGCAAATCACGTGTTGGAGATTTTAATTTTAATAGTATTTTGTTAGCCTAATTAGAAGAAACGTTTAGTTTGAATAAAGCCACAATTTCCGCCCTTAAAAGCACTTCCTTTGCATTTTTACCGAAAAAAATAAAAGTGCATTGAAGTGCAACAGAAGATGGTTGACTCAAAATGCCAGTTATGCAAATCGTTATGGGCACTATAAATATCCCTAGGTGTTACTAACTTTGACAGCAAGGAAGGTAGGTTAGTACAAGTGGACGTGTGTTATGAGGGTTTATAAATCGGGTACCTGTTCGTTTATTTCCCCTAATTTTGATATTTCTAGTGCGACTGTTCAATCTACCTGTTCCTCCATCGCTCCAAGATAAAGGTACATTGTGTAACCCAACCCCACCCGTTTTCAATACATGGGATGACTAATGCGCAAAATTTATTATCTCGAAATGTTGCACGAACGTGAGAAAATATCCAAAGTGCAGGTGTTTAATGTATGCATCGGCAAGTGTTTATTGGCCAATTGGCAAGGATGCTCTAAATGACCGCATCAGCAGCAGGTCTGCAAAATGACTGAATTAGGTTCCAAGGAGATGCTAATTCCGGAGTTAATAAAGTAGTAATTAATAGCCAGCCTCAGGAAGTGCTTTGCATAAGTGTTTCGATGGTACCCACGTAGCAAGTGAGTAAAGAGTTCGGAGTGATTTAATGTCGCAAGCCAACACATGGTCACTTGTTCCGCATAAAACGCACAGGGGCGCAAACTTCATAAACCACATGCACTCTCGGTTTGTTTGCTCAATATGCAGCATGCGTGCCGCGTTGCACACATCCCTTCGCCAGCTTGGAGAAATTCTTTCTCACGCTCCTAACCTTCCCTAAAAACGCACGTGGTCGGCGCGCGCGTTGACACACGACGCGGGAAACAAAGGACATACCTGTGCGTAGGATTAATACAAAGTTACGTCTTACGTATTTAGCATACTAAATGTCTTGGACTGCTGCCAGCGTATGAGGTGGATAAATCTGCTTGTATTTGGCAGTTAGAATCTTCTAGGTTTCATAATTGGAATCTTGTTGGAAAAAAGTTTGAGCAAGTTTGGCGCGTTTTGGTCGCGCGCTCGTCACATGCGAGCACACGTGTTGCTGCGGCGTGGAGCGCTCCGGAACGTGGGAAATAAAGGCAGATGTTCCGCGCCGAAAAGCGACTAGGACGGGCAAAAAGGGCCCCATATAAAGAGTTCATATGAAACGTATTTGCCGTGAACGCATGCAGATACGATGTCCGTTGCTTACGGCAGTTCGAGTGAGATGGGCATCAAGAGTTGTGGGCCACTGCTAAAGTTGACGAAGAGGATGATAACACAACGTCGTCGTAATATGATCATTTTTGGATTGGGACAGTTTATTTATGCGTGTTTCACGCAATGTGGAACATCCTTTTGTTTTCAAACTTGGATTATACACCAATTAAAACTAATAACGTGTTCCGTTCATTTTGCTTACAAAGTGTGTGATATTTGATGTAATGAAACGAATTTATTTCGACACTTACTGAATATTTGATGTTGTAAAAAATGTTATCAGCATGTTGTTGTCTTCAGTTTAGTACGCAGCATCTGCGGTGGTGCCGTGGCCGTCGCAGGTGATTCGCGACATTTACGAGCTTGCGCGATAATTCGCGACCTGCGTGTCCCCGATGCGAGCGCCACAAAGCCACCGTGGTCTAATGGCTACGAATCCTGGAAACTGTATGACAGTCGACACTCCACCACCGCACGAACAACATCTATTGCAAGTTACTCTCCTCAAAATGAATTCCATATCTGATCATATATCATTAGAACCACTGATTTCTAATTCAAAATCCAATTCAACAAAAGAGGTTCCATATGTTGTAATAAGCAAGCAACGTCACATTTTCTATGCAGACCAATACAAATCAACTCCATATAAGCAATACTATGTACTCCAATATAACGCTAGTGGTACCTTAACTCCCACGAGAACCAATGCAATTAATACAATACTAACTATACACCTCATCCATATCAAACTGAAAAAAGCAACATACCGAGAATGTTATTATAACATCAAACTTTTACTACGTGTCAATGTAAACTCACTTCAATACAATAAAAATAATAATATATGAACTTCCTTGAACATAAAAGTGCGCAGCTAAAATGATTGTATATTTGAAGTGGTTGCAATCGTTCTAAGTTTATCAAATAAAGAGGATTAAATCGACTTTCTTGTGCAATACAGGAATTATTTGAACGAAAATTAAAAAAGAATAGTACATTTTACCACTAGTAACAATAGTTTCAATACTACAGGTAATATTCTTTTCTTTTCTATTTTAAATCCACTTGCAAACGTAATAATATAGTCATTCATTCACAAACGGAAAGCAAGTTATGTTGACTTTGCATCGATACAATATGCTTCATTTACATCAAAAGTTATAAAAAGTTTTCACAGGAAAATTCTGCCTCCTCTAAAATCAAAAACGTTCACGTAATGATTTCGATGCAATGCAATGTTGCACATTGCAACATTATGAAGACATATAAATAATTTAGACAAAATGAAAAGCCAATTAAATGCAGAATTAATACATGAAAAGGACACAACAAATTTTCGTTCGTATAAATAATTGCGGAAGTTTAAGTCGAAAATTTCAAAACAAATCGTACATATGGTACAATCTGTAACTAATTACGATATTAATATTTATAGCTAAATTAGCGTATTGATTTGTTTATAAGTTAATAGTTTAGTAATTAACTTATTAAGACATGCACAATTTATTCTCATGTATCACCTGTGTCATTAATTACGAGCAGTTTTTAAAGCACTTTTATTTCCTCCTGCGGAGCATACATCATTAGTGGAAGTTTCTGTCGTTTTTATTGTCAACCTGTTCTTAATCGGTGTGTTAATCATAGTTACTTGCAAAATAATATATAGATTTATACATTAATGGAAAGCTAATTAAATTCTTCGGTCATGAATGTATAGTTTGCATTTGGAATTAATTTTTGGCATATATTACCAGCCGTGTTCTATGACATATAAAGGTAAGCAGATTGATAAGTGGTCTGGGCATTGTAATAATTGCAATATTGAATATATTAGTACATCCAAATAAAGATATAGTTTCAGGCTGGCTAATAGTCAATGAAGATCATCATTGATTGATAAGGCATGTACCATTATTCTAGTTTGGAGTTATCACCAAAACAAATTTAGTAATACTATCAGCTTGTCATACTGTGTAATTGGCCAAAGATAATAAATATTTTAATATTGATTAGTAGCTAATTAATCCATTGTAAAAGTTATGTAAAAGTTAACTTTGTTTTCTAATTCGATACATTTCATATATCCCTGCACGCAAGGAAACTTTTTCCCACAAAACAAATTCCGCGTCATCCACAGCGTAATTTATTAAATCACTGATTGCATCCGTGTGGAGACGGGCCGGTAATGCGCGTAATTCTTACTGCGTGCATGATCTGTGCAGCGTTGGGATGGTGCGCGCAACTTTATGAGGCATTAAATTACAAACAAATAAGTGCGGCGAGTTCACGATGCGGCGGCTCGCGCCATCGGCGGCCGCGCGTTCTTCGCTCGGTGGCGTAGCTCGTGACGACCTCTCACCTCTTCGGCTGTTCTTTCTCGTCGCTTGTCTTCCCAGTGCCGCATGGCTTATTATCCGTCACATCTACGTCTTCTTCTCAGCTCGCGGCGCTGCGTTTTATTAACACAACAAATTGAATTGAATGCCAGAATGCCATCAAGCGACCATACAAATAGCCAACGTACATACACAGCATCTTGAATTTCATCTCTTTGCTACTAGTCTATCAGCCAACCATCAGTCTACCAGCATCTTTTGCACTTCATTTCCTACGGTTTTTTTACTATTAATTGCATTGCTCCGCAGAGGCGCAGACTGCGACTGCATCGACTGAAGTGTTGTTGATGTTGAGTCGAGAAGAGTCGCACTGGTCGATTGAGTAATCCCAACGCGAAATTGAATGAACCCGCGTTCATTGTGGTCCAATAAATGAGTTACTACACCGTGCGAACGTACGTAATGAGGTGTACGCTCCTTGCGAAACAACACAAGGTACAAGACACTGGTGAAGTTGCGTGAACGAGAAAAGGACTGCGGCTTACGTGTATTGTGTGCCGCGGATGTTTACGTCGCTTAACTACGATGTCACAAGACTCACAAGTAATTGAAGTAATTACCCGGACAGAAAGCCAACGGTGAGACAAGCAACAAAAACACCACCATCAAGAATCCCATTCGAATGCAAGCCCCAGCATCAATTGCCGCTGAAAGGAAACGCAGCTCTTCTTGATGAGCGTGTCGCAACGTTTCGCAGTTTCATTGTCCCGGAAGGAGATAATTCTCGCTTGGGTCAATTAGAGGTGTTTAATCTGTGCATGACTAATGAGGAAAAAACCAAGCAAAGGAAAACCTTGCTTATTTACAGTATGCAAACCAAGGCATTAGATGCCTATTGCATAATATAATATAAAATAATATATTATTATGCGATTCAACGCACAAAGCCAGAATGCTTCTTTTCTGGGTTTGAAAAAGAATGGCTTTTCGATTAGGTTTGCGTAAAAATAGTATGATACATGTAAGATGCAAATATTTCAAGAAAATCCCCCCACCATATCCCTTATTTCTTGTTTCGGGCAAAGTTGCGTTTTTAACACAATTTTTTTTTATACCAATCATAACGTAATTAAATTACCATCCGATTGATGCCAAATAAAGGATTGTACTTCAGTTCGTTCAAAAGTTGTTCACCGGTGTCTACATATAATTTTTGCTTGTTGTGGTGGTTCTGAATCCATGAAAATCATTACAATCTTGTCATACTATTTTAACTAAAAATAATCATCAGTTTTTCATTTATAGAGTATTGTAGTTCTGGAAATTTTTTAAATTTTTATACTTGAATTCTTTGCTATATTGATGATCCTCTTAAGTTTAATAGTATATTTGCTAAAATTAAAAATAAAATAATCCAAAGCCAATCAAATGCTATGTCGATTGGTGGATCGGAAATCATTGTAATTATTTTGCATCCAAAGTTATATTGCATTTTCTAAGAGAAATATTCTTTGACATATTTTTCTCTGGTGATGGAAATTACGGTAGCCACGACATTATTACTCAATTTAAGAGATGCTTAGCATTAATTATATAGATATTTTATAGTTCATCAACAGTTAATTAGCTCCTTAATCAATTAGAGTAAATATATTACGTATTGTTCAACTGCATCAAATGTTCCAATTAGGGTAACTGGAAAAGTGCACACTAAAATGTTAGTGTAATTTTATATGTGCAATATTTTATTCTTCGTATTTTAATCATAATCATCATCATTAGTCGTAACCTTTTTGTACCCGTATGCTTGGTGTAGGGTATCGTATTATGTGATTGGGGGCGTACTGTTCCCCATGCCTGTCAAAGATAGACACTGTACTTGTCCTCCCATTATTTTCCGCCCGGTAGCTGGACCATTGAATCGGGAGGATGCAGAGCTGCCAACTCGCAAAGCTAGCGCATTGCCAAGTGTATTTAAGTTGTAATCGAAAGGTAATTGAATTGTGTTTCGATTGAAGTATTGGAAATTATTGAATTTCATTTGTATCCAAGGTTATAATCGATTTTCTAAGCGAAATTTACGTGGAAAGTGATTCTCAAGTGCGAAGGAAATAACTGTAGCCTCGTTATGTTTACTACTTTTAAGGAGTAGTTAATTAAAAATTCACAATTATTTGAGAGTAAAGCAACCGTCAATTAAATGCTTGCTCGATTGGTGTAACGTAAGTACGAAATATCCCCTTGGATTAAGAGTTAGAAGAAGCTGAAATGAAATTTTAGGTAGCGTACCATGTTGTGCCTGTTGATTTTACAGGATCCACCTGGTTCTAATTATGATTGCAATTAGATGGCTTTTCCTGGCACGTTTCGCAGTTTCATTATCTGGAAGAAGATAATGCTCGGTTTGGGTCAATGTAAGACAGTTAGTTGGAACCCGATGTTAAGTGACTCACAATCACATGAAACGAATCCCAACAAATGAGCGAGCCACTGGTGCAAGCGATATGTCCAAACCACACTTCAGTCCCATTCTGTTTTATGCCGTAGTGTAATATGCAAATGCACCCGATGTAAGCGATTGTCCATTACTATCGCCTAGGGCTGACGACTCTGCCAGTGTGCGTTGCATCTGTGCATCAATGTTTGCATGTTGTATTTACTGTTGATTTTCCACACATCCGAGGGGCAACGACGACGTGGCTTAAGTGCGAGACAAGGAGATGCGGATCTCGGTGTGTAATGTAAACGGAGTAAGGTTGGCGCGTACCGTGGGAACGCGTCGGTCTCGAGCCGGCAGACACGCTTCGTTGCGCGCACGTAAATGTAAATCCACACATTATAAGTACGCCGCGCACGTATTAACGATTGCACGTGTTCGACACGAGATTGTCGTGCGTATTTAAGTCCGCGCGCGCTGCCTCTCCGCCTCGCTCTACCTGGATGCCTCGAGCTTTTATTGATGTGCAAATGCAATGTGTGGTAAGTGCAGCAGCTTTGTTTTTGTTTCATTTATTGGAATTGACCGCTTTTTTCATTCGACATTCAACGGCGATATCTCATCTTCTGGAGAAATTTTATTTCTTTAAACTTCATTAATAAGCGAATTTATTTGATACTTAACGAGTTATTACTGAAGAACAGGTTGGTAGAGTTTTGGGGAAGTGCAAAATTGATTATTATAAAAATCTGGCGTATACAACGAAGTTTGAAACAGGTAAACGCAAAAAATCACAGAATGTATCGAACTGAACTTCGCGTGATCAAGTTCAGTTTATCCGGAAGAAAGCGTACCAAACCGAAAACTAGAAGGAACGAAGTTATTGCACATAATTGTAAGTGAAGTGTTATAGTTACCGTTGCAACAATCACCAACTCTGCGAAGCTTCGAACGTGTCTGGATTGGACGAATTGAAAGAAATGCATTTTGTGGCCAAACACTTTGTTTGCATTCATTCGATATCTGCATTGTTTTTTTTCTTTCATTTGGTATTGTGGTATCTAGTGTCTGGTTGCAAATTGCAGTGGAAATACCGGAATCTTATTGAAATGCATTTTACCCATGCTTCAAACACCTTACTTTTCCCTCGTTTCAGCAAAAAAATTTAATACAAACACACGTGGTCAACCTTGATCAAATACTGAATGCATCCCTTTCAATTCCTACCTCGATCTCAATACTTTACTTAAGGTCTTTCTATCTACTCTCCCTGGGTCCGCCGCACAATTTAAGTTTCTCGCATTGTGCGGAACTTTTCTTTTCTTCTCCTCAATACTTCCCCTTTCACGTGCGTCACCCGTGCGCCGCACGATCCGATGTTCCAGTTACCGAAAGTGAAATAACGGATACCCTATCGAGATTAAGCATGAACGGCAATATAATGGGCGAAGAACCCACGAAGGAGGAAGCGAGATGATCAAATTTTACGGTTGTAGAAGGCATTGGATTCCAATGGAGAAAAAAAAAGACTCTTAAGGGGACAGTGAGGAGTAGAAGTGAGATGAACGTATTCTCCTGTGCGTATGTGAAACGTGCACGCGATATACGCACGCTTGTTTATTTTTTTCTTAACGCACTGAGCCCGTTTTTGGTTGCTTTATGGAATTACGGACAGATTTCGGTCGAGTCGTGCTCCGGTTTCCCACGCATCGGACTCGCACACACTTGGTACGCGTTGGCCATATGTCGCCGCTTTTTGAGCCACTCATCTCGAACACCAACACCACTGAAACCTACCAGTGCAGAGAGGTAGCAACACGTTGGGACGAGGCCCGCCCGAGGCGAGCGCATTATGCCAACAAAACCAAAACACATTATGCCCTTCCGCATGCGCTCGGCGTGTGTGTGCGAGTGTGTTATGGGGGTTGTTAAGGGCTGTTTAGTACACATTGAATAGCTGGCGAGTTCCGAGTCGAAGGCTCTCACGGTAAAAGAGGGCGAGTGCGACACGCCAACATGGGGTGGAAAGAGATGACGCGCGGACGGATAATTGAAAGCGAATCAAAGGTGCAAGGAAGCAGAGCACGCTAGGAGCCGTGGGAAAAGACGTTCTCACGCGTCTTTTTTCTACGAAGTGTGCATTGGGGCGCATGGGAGGCCAATTGGTGTGCGGAGAGCACGCACGAGGTGGAAAAAACGGCGTTGATTGCTACAAATGCAAACACTGCTCGTGACTACGAGGACGAAGGGTGACCTCAAGAAAGTGACGAATGCGCGAAGCGAGCGATGAGAGTGCGCTCGACACGGGCGGGCGATCTATTCATGATTTTTTCATAGATAGGGGTACAGGTTATTTACAATACAAGGAAAGTTTCCAACAAGAAGAAATTCGAAGGGATATGAACTAAGAGTGAGTGGTGCGACTTATCGACTTCTTCTGTGATGATCTGTTACTCACCAAAGGAATTATAATTGCTGCTACTTGCAAGATTTACTAAGGTTAGCATAATGTAACAAAAGCAGAAGTAGATAAAGAATCGGAACTACAGTTACAAATTAACACAGGTTTCAGGTATTATGTTGATCTCTAATAGTGCTATTGTATGTGCAATGCCCTTTATCTTATTGCGGTTTCTCTGTGATTGATCGATTGCTTGTTCTTGGATTCCTCGAGGATTTCATATGGGGAGGACCCCAATATAAATTATGTCTTGTATATGGATCTATATGTAAGTTGCTCAGCGTAATTATAGTACGACTAAGAGCGAGAGCATAGCTATGCGAGCTAATTCGATTTAAAATTACTCAAGCAGCCAAATTTGTAGAAATTAGACTTGATTGAATGCCATAATGCCCTTGATAACAACAGCCAGGTGAATTAGCGCTGATTCAATCATAAAGTCAACACACCGCTTGCGGAACAATCGCACATTCAAAACGCGAACATAATTCATGCGCTGCGCGCATCAGCGCGATCCGCGATTGTGCATTCCCGATCGCGCGATTTAGACGCATCGCCCTCGCCGCGCAGATTACACGGGCCAGATTACGATTACGAACGCGGCGAGTGGAAGAACGTGCGACGGATGAAAGATAAAGCGCAGTTTACGGCCGCGACCGCATGCCTGATGCGCGCGAGACTCGTGCGCGACGTGCGCCGGAGAGAGACCGACTTCGATTAGGCGGTGTGTGTAAGATTACGATGATAAAGGCCTGAAGGCATTTTACTGCTGAATAGAAAAAGCGTTCCTTCACTACCGTGGGAACGTGGGAACCGAAACGGTCGAGCGCGTCGAGAACGAGTCGAGCACGTGCTACGCTCGCTCACAATTCAACGAGGCGAGCCAACACCACACAACACACGTGAAGGTGAGCGCGCGCGCCGAAGAGAGCGCGGCCTCGCCTCACCTTTGCAGCACGAGCACAAACAACACAACAAAAAGTCGCATCGTTGCAATCTATCTATAATAACATTATCCGAGCGTGCGCACGGATGATGGCAATTGCGAAGCGCCGAGGGGCGAACAATGCAAATGCGGACACAGTGCAATGGGAATTGCTGTTATTGTCGCAATTAGCGCGCTGGTGCCAACCAGACAGCGATTAGCATTTAATGCGCGCACAGCTCAAGAAAAAATTGATTGCTTACTTAGCAATAAGCTCATTTCGCTGATTATATTCCCTGCGCGCTACTGCTGGGTCAGTTGACTTGTACGGGCTTGCCTGAAACGTGATACGGACGCAATGGAGTTGCGGAATTTCTGAATCAAAGCACCTGCTCGATTTTCCCACAAGTCCGAAACCGAACTCGCTCGCGAACGCTCTTTCATAAGATTGCTCCTCGCTACGTATGCTCGCTCCTACTCGTTCTGAAACGAGTTATCTCTTACTAAGAACTTAAAACGCTGCGGTTACAGTTTAACAACAGGAAGTTAAAAATCGTTAATAAATATTGTCTATAAGCTCCAGGAAGTCGCGCAGCGTAGCGAACGTTTGACTCTGGAAACCACTATAAAAACAGTTGATGACTAGAAGTTGCCAGGACTTGATTAAGGTCGCCATCAAAGGCGGTCGCTAATTTCGTAAGGGTAATAGATGATGATAGTGAGGAACGGATTACGGCGCGGCTACTGCAAAAAGTGCAGGCGATGATGGCTCACTTTGTTGGCTGTTATGACTAATCCGAGTGGCTGCAGTCAATTTAAGGAGGCAAATATAAACGACTAATTGTCGTAGTAACTGTACGCGTTAGTCGAGTCGGGCCCGTCGTAAAACCTTGCAATTGTATCGTTCGTCGTCCATAAAAAAGGATAATTGACGCCTCGCCTCAAACTCCGGCGTCCAAGTCAATTCAGCAAGTCAAACCACGCCGCATACAACTAATATGTACTACTACTTTTCTAATACCATTTGGCAACGCACCAGAGAGCTAGATAAGGATGGCCGCTTGGCTGAAGTGATCTCTATATGTAGATCTCTGTTATAAATGGGAACGTGTTCGAGCACGGACCACGCACGAGCTCTAATAATGTGGGTTAGATTATCTCGTAAACGACGATGGTTTATTGAAACGAGCGGCGGTGGAAGAGAGAAGTTGGCGCGCGACGAGCACGTGAACCAAGTTGAAGCGAGACGGATGTAGAAAGGCAGCTGCACGAGCTGCGGACGCACACAGGTGGCTTAACTGTGGGAACGCCGAAGCTTCTGAGTTTCCCACGATCCGAGTTGCTCGCATGGTACGCGCGGCGGACCGGCGGAGGGGTCCGCATGGCGAGAGCGTGCGTGCGACGGGCACCTGGACGCGTATATAAGCGCGTCCCTACCACCCTGAAATCATTCCAAGACTCGCTCTTGCTCAGTAAGCATCGTGCGATCTCGCTGTGCCTTAACAAGCTCACTCTCAGTCGCTTTTCGAGGTGCATCAATTTTTGTGAAGACTTAGTTCTCGTAAACAGACTCAGTGAAAATGGAAGCCCAACCCGTTTCGCGCACCTACCAATACCGCAAAGTGATGAAGCCACTCTTGGAGCGCAAACGCCGCGCCAGGATTAACCGTTGCCTGGACGAGCTCAAGGACTTGATGGTCTCTGCATTGTCCAACGAAGGCGAAAACGTGTCCAAATTGGAGAAGGCTGATATCCTCGAATTGACCGTTCGCCACTTGCACAAACTTCGTCGCCAACAGCGTTTGTCCGCCAACCCTGTCATCGATGCCGACCGCTTTCGCGCCGGCTACACCCACTGCGCCAACGAAGTATCTCGATGCCTTGCTTCCGTGCCGGGAGTTGATGTCAATCTTGGCACTAAGCTGATGACCCACCTTGGCCATCGCCTCAATGAAATGGACAAAGTCTCGCCATTGATGATCCAAGTCGGCCAGACCCAATACACGCCTCCGGGCTCGCCAACCCCCGAGGTCTACGCCATGCCGCTCACACCCGCCTCCTCCACCAGCTCTCGCCAAGCACCTTCACCTGCACAACCAATGGATTGCTCCACAGCGGGTCTTCTCAAAGTCGCCCCCAAGAGCGACTCCGTCTGGAGGCCGTGGTAAATCAACCACAACAAGAAGACTGCCGTCTTCAATTTGCTCAATCGCTTTACTAGAGTTAAATTGAATCAAGACACATCAACGTTCAATTCAAAGAGGTTTTGATCTCAGACGCCTTGTACTTTTCGACGAGTTTTAATCTTGTAAGCTTTAAATAGAATTTATATAGGCTAGATATGTGATAAATCGCGCTCGATGAAATTTGTTTAACACACAAGTCAGAATTGAGTTGGTACCTGTGATGTTAAAGTAAAGGAAAATTCAAAGCATTGTAAATTTTCTCAAACATTTTGTAAAATAATGTATTGCAAGCATAACTGTGATACGAATGCATAGAATACTATTTTTTAAACAAATGAATATATGGTTATCTAAAAAATTAAAAACGTCTTTCGTTCGAACCTTTCCCGCTTTTACAATTTCAGCATTTAAAGAGGCAACTCAAGAAAGAAGACCATCCAAGGGAAGAAATTCAATGCACGCTCACTTTGCGATCAAATTTTCATGCATGAAGTAGTTACTAATTCCAATGCTTGCAATCAAATTTACTAAAAGCTTAACTTTAAACTAGAAAAGGGCAACATTCTGATGAATTCAATATCTGAGATTTTCAGCGTGATGATATAAACGTCACCTCAATTCTAAATACAAATTTAATTGAAATCCATTTGTACGAAACCTTTCCGCCGCAAACTCAGCAATCCGACCGAGCCTTGCCTGTGCTTGGATTGAAATCAGAAAGTTGCTCAACAAATCCGCAAGAAACCTAACCATCACGCCATCTACTGTCGCCAAACACAAGTTCTAACTTAAAACCTAGCATGATTAACAAGATTCATCAATAACTCAGAGACCTCAGAGGACTAACAAGATTAACAATATGAATTAAAAGCACTGTCCTACCTACATATGATTTGCTAATTAAATGTACATAGATCAACCATCACGTTCACCGCATGACGATGCTGATGCTTCCCTCAGGAATGGCACACCCTGCATGTATTAATTAGCTAGATTAATTCTACAGGCGACATAAATTCCATCCTCTTACTTGTTGCTAACAACTCGATAGAAAGTAATGGAGATTGCGTAACGTTCAGTATCTGAAGCGTTTGCACGGAAACAGATATTATTACGGCACCAGTTCCTGTTTTTATTTTGCGTGCTGCGTTTTTACTTCATACGCAAGGCGACCGCCTTCGAGTTCTCAAAGGACTTTTTACAGAGTCGGCGTTTGTAACTAAACCCCCACGTACACCTTAGCGAACATGGATTCAGCACCCAAGAAGCGTACGAGGAAATTGACCAAAAAGGATCGTAAGCGGATGAGTAACTATTTTACCGAATATTGCGACGCAACAAGTATTCATGGATTCCGATACCTTGGGGAACAAAAACGGAGCTGCTTAGAAAAGTACGTAGAAAGAATTTCTATTTAAACTACAGTTATTTTTGTTTCTCCTCGTTTAGATTATGGTGGTTCGTCACAATTTTTATCTCCGTTTGTATCTGCGCTTATTTAATCGTGCAAACTTATTATAAATGGGACCGGTCCCCAGTCATCGTCAGTTTTGCGACAAAACAGACCCCAATTTGGCAGATTCCCTTCCCCTCCGTCACGATTTGCCCAGAAACCAAGAGTCGACAAAGTGTGTTTAACTTTACCGAGTCCTACCTCCAAGATTTTAATAAAATGAGTGCAAAGGAGTAAGTAATTTTTCTTCTCTCCAACTGCTTCAACCTGACATTTACTAATTTTCATTCCTTTGATTTCTGTGTATCTAGGAAATTAGAAATGGAACATATATCGATGATATGCAAACCTCGTAAACTTCTAAAGTCCAAACAGTTGAATATGAAGCATGTCAATGAAAGTATACTTAATTTCTTCGATGAAATCGCTCCTGGAATCGCAAACATGACAATCAAATTCGTCTGGATGGGCGAGAAAATTGACTATTCTACCGTTTTTACTCCAATCATGACGGACACTGGTATATGCTACACATTCAACATGTTGGACCGGAGCGAATTATTCAACCCTGTCATGAAACCTTTCAAAAACTTCTTTCATCATGATAGAACATCCAAAGGTCATTGGTCTCTTGAGAATGGCTATTCCAAAGACGAGGAGAAGGATACCTTCCCACGCCGTGCGTTGTTTTCTGGAGCCAAGAATGGGATGGATATTACTTTGGTAACGTATGACAAAGATGTTGACTACATTTGTGGGGATGCTCTTCAAGGGTACAAGGTATAAGCAGCTAAAAATTAAAATGTTCTAAGAAAATTATAAGAATAGGTTCTTAACTTCCTTGGGGTTGGTATATAGATCTTATTGCATCATCCAGCGGAGGTTCCTAGAGTAAGTCAACAGTACTTCTGGGCGCCTCTGAATCAAGCCGTTATCGCCGCTATTAAACCTGATATGATGACCACATCAGAAGAATTACACAACTATCCACCCAATAAACGACAATGCTACTTTCTTGGGGAGCGGCAGCTCCAGTTCTTCAAAGTGTACACGCAACAGAACTGCGAAATTGAGTGCTTGGCTAATTACACACTGCAACACTGTGGTTGTGTTGCGTTCTATATGCCTAGTTAGTAATCAATGCAAATTAACTTAGCTGAAGTATGTTTATAATTAATTATACGTACGAAACCTTTTATTTTATTTCTAGGAGAAGCCAATACTCCGATTTGCGGTCCCGGTAATATCCTCTGCATGAAACAAGCAGAGAATAAACTCCTCAGCGGGGAGATAGATCATCGCCTAAAAGAGCTAAAAGAGGAAGAACAAAACAACACCGACTCCGCAATGAGTATGTTTACCAATGCTGTCAAAATTGGCATCCATGAATTTGCCAATAACATGAATCCAGATAGTACCACACAGAAGCCTATTGAGCCCACGCCAACAAAGCAGCCTTCTGAGGGCGATACTGATATGGCGTCTAATTGTAAATGTCTGCAGTCTTGTACTTCCTTAGCATATGATGTTGAGACTTCTCAATCTGATTGGGATTGGGTACAGCACTATCTTGGTCTCAATGATCCTTATGGCTTTGTAGCTGCAAATGTTAAAAATGGAACAAAGTTAGCTCACCTTTCTAGAATTGTGCTGTTCTTCAAAGATATGCAGTTTATTGCTTCAGAGAGGGATGAACTCTATGGGCATATTGACTTCTTGGCCAATTGTGGTGGGTTACTGGGACTTTTCACCGGGTTCTCGTTCATATCGCTGGTAGAGATTATATACTTCCTTTCGTTGAGACTGCTATGCAACATGAAGAATAAGGCTACGAAACGTTTGAATGGCGAGTAATCTAGGAGATCATAATTTCATGGTGATAAAGCTTTAGAAACTAGTATAGTAGAGTTATCAGTTGTCAGATCACGGTATTACACGGTTGTCTCTTAATGTCTGGGTCACATCACGCAAGGTGAAGTAGTTAAATGTAGTTTGGATTCAATAAAGTCAGAAGTTGCAAAATGGACGTGAAGGTCATTGACCTTGACATGTTCCAGAAGTTTTCCAATATGAAAGAATAGAGCATCTGCACTTGGTAATTAATTGTCAATAATGCACAGGAACAGTAGGCATTTGATAAATTTCTTGAATTGAAAAGATATTTGATGATATCTACTGATACTGATCAATCGTGCGCAAAAATGCATAACCTGCAAAATTTGCGCCCGCAATTAACAACATTTACATAATTTACCCAAAAGAATGCAAATATTTTACACATGATGTTAGTTCATGCCAAATTATATCGGTAGTATGATATATACATAAACTTACAAATCAAAGATCGCCACGCTGCAACAAACACCATATTTCGTCAGCATCCTCACCTTTGCAGATTTATCATTGATAAACCTTGAAACGTACAATAAGTTTTGATGCACATTAAGCTTTAACACAACAAATATTTAGGCGATTTATTAATTGGTGATGATATCAAAAAGTGTCTGTTCTGTGTAAAATGCTTCAGTTGGTTTAACCGTTACATTGTATGAATTTGAACTTTTAAAACTGTTAACGGACAAATGCTCCACTGTGAGTACGAAAACCGCCACCAGAGGTAGCATAGCGCAGACGCACCTAGAAAAAATTAAATAAATACATTTTAATCAAAGTTGTTAGCATCGTTTCTTTCATAGTCAGAGTAATTGGTATCAAAGCAAAGATGACTTCCCTACATATTTTAAAGTCGTATACGAATTAATGATTGATGATCTCATCCCAGTTCAATTAAATTAATTCGTTTTTATGTAAGGGCTTTCTATGGAATTTGCAAATTTGAATATTCCATAAAGATGGATTAATTCAATAAATGAGTACTAAAACTAAGGTTTTTCATCAACAATTGCGTTTTCCAGAACATAGTATTTTAAATTATATAGTATTATAATTTAATTACCTTCTAATTTTGCAATCAGTTGTGCTCTACTATTTGAATATTTTCCATTATTTAATCCTCATTGACAGCCACATGAAAAAGGCTCTAAGTATGCATACATATGAATTATGCCAGATTAACAGTATTCAAAATAGTATTTCAGTCCAGTTATACTTTAATTTCTGTTGAAGTGTTGACAATTTCACGAAATCACTCCATTCAATTCTGATCATTCTTGAAAGGGATTTAAATCAACTCTCGTCAAAAAAAAAACAACAAATTTCGTTTCCAATTCTTGTTCTTCCATTCATTCATATAAAATTTTGTTAATATCTCTATTTACATGTTTAAACCGTGATCTCTCACCAACTAATTGTCCTCCCCTCCGCATTCAACACAATTAAAACCGAATTACATCCAGCAACTCCGTGACATTACGCTCATTGAATAATACCAACTCTATCAAGCACACAACGTGCAGCTACATACCATTTATACTGATGAATGCTATTAACAGAAATGCGCAGGGTTTGAGGCCGAATAAATGAACGAAGTGCACTGCACGTCTTCTTACTATAAGAAATCTAACGTGTTAAGCCACTTTAATAATTGTCTCTTGGAAAGGCATGCCCAGCTCTCAGCGCCAATCGAAATTTGGTTACAAATAGATCAAATGCTCAAATGGTTCTATCTCAATGTAAGATCCACGTAAATTCCAATCTTACCTCATATGTCACGCTCATGGCACCCACGTTTAAGTAAAAAATACTGCAACTACTATCGCGATTACAATATAGGCATATAAAAATATTTATATATCTACACAATTCACATAAATTCATAAATAATTAAATAAAGATGATTTTTATACAAGGCTTGTTTGTTTATATTATCTAGAATTATCCATTTCAGCGCCAACAAGAACAATTTGTCAACGAGTTTTTGGGCGCGTCTCGTTTTTGTTTGTTCAGAACTTTTCAACTTGTTCAAGGCACTTGTCAACCTGGTTTCCTGATTAAGTACAGGTATTTACACTACTTTTCCTTATCTGAATTGAATTATTCACCTCCTTCAGTTTTTATTGTATCGAGAATTAAATTGTTGGTCATTAAGATTTCTTCCAAATTAAATCCAAACCATTGAAACTCAAAAAGAAAACGCGTCAACTCGGTATTACAAACTGAAATAAATAAAAAGTCTATACAAAGTTTGTGCCCATCTGGGCTTAAATTATAATGTACTAGCTGTCCCTTGGCGCGGTATGTCGCGTCCAAGCCATAGGTTTGTAAATTTATTAATTAACTAATTAAATTATATGCTAAATCAGTCGATAGCTTTGACCTGCGCGCTAATTCGGCCCTCCCACAGTGGAAGCACATCACCGTCGTTGCTAACCTCCTCCTGGATTACTTGATTGTCCAGCTCTTCGCACTCCGTTTTGAAGAAGTAGCGGTAGTTACCCTTCTTCGGCAGGTACTCCTTAAATTGCTTGAGGGTGACTTGTTTACCTGGGATTTTGATACGGTATGGAAATTGTTCTTCACAGAACGAGATCACTACAGTTGTCGTATGTTTAGAAGGTGTTCTGAAACGAAATAAGCTTTAATATTTGAAAACAAAGACAGTAATAAAGAATTCTACGAGAAGTCTTCGAGAATTTTCAAACATAAAAACATTAAATCATGTATCCAACAAAGTTTTGAAATTTTTCCAAGTATTGAAATTAAAATATTGATAAATTTGTACCTTTGTTTTGACCGCATTCTGAGATCCTCATCTTTCTCTTCTTTCAACCTTCGGATGGCTTCTTCCAGCTGGACAGTAGTATTTGGCTGAGGTAATGGCGGCATGCTAGGATCAGCAACAAAGGGTTGAGCGGGACATAAAGTACTAGAAGCACCACTTCGTTCCAGACTGTTCGATCTTGAGCCGTAATTCTTCCGATGTCTACTAAAAATGAACAAACTATATAGAAAAACATCGAAAATTACCCTACAGGAGTTCAAAATATTGGAACTATGTCATACCTGCTTGCACTAGAAGGCAACGTCGAACTGGTCGTGCTCCTATGACGACTGTGCTTAGATCCGGACATCTCACTATGAGTATAACTGCTGGTACGACTTCCACGCTCAGACTCTTTTAACCAAGTGAGAACCCGATGATCGGGCGGCGTGTCCGATACCACGGAAACACCACTATCCGTAAACTCGGTGAGTGCTTTCTTCGAAGAGGATCTTCTAGTTACGCAACTGCGTCCAAACCGATCCTCGGGATACTCCGGCATGCTCTTGGATTTCACCATCTTGTGCTCTTCACCGAAGTCATGAACATTACCAGAGTCCCCACTGAACGTTGAAAATCCATCCTTGTCCTTCCGTCGCCTTACTGACTGCCACTTCCTTGGTGAGTGCGGACGCGGACTAACAATACCTGGAGACAATGCGTGTGATGTATTGTCAGAGAACACGATTGACACATGGTCATCTAGAATCTGCTGGCAGTTATCATCCTCTAATTCTCTAATTGCGTTTGCTAGATCTCGACTCTGCAGGGCGGATTTTTCATTGAGTGATGTGAGTGAGTCGCTCTCGCAGAGTTTGCGTTCCAGAAGTTCTTGTTTATCTTGGTTGCGCTTTAGGACCTCCAGCTTGGAGATCAGAACAGCGGCAAATTCATCAGGCGGTAGAGGTTTGCATTGTTGTTTGTCAACGCGCTGTGTACGTGGGATGACGGCTTGATGCATGTGTGTTTCCTTGTTGATTGCGGCGCTTTCGCGGACCATGCGTTGTTCGAGTGAGACTGGTTTACGACGTGTCGATCGATGCAAAGATCTTCCATCACTAGGATTAGAAGTAGCAAGTTATCAAAGGAATGTATCAGGTAGACTGGGAATAATTCAAATCATGCAATACATTTGCAGGGGAAGTAAAATAAGTGCATTCACAGTGCGAATACTTACATCGAGCTGTCGGTAAGGGACATATTATCGGATTCCGTGCGCGCATCCGAGTGGGAACTGATCGACTGCTTCTCGCTATCTTGGCGCGACACCGGATTGTACGAATTGTACAGATGCAGACCGGTCCCTCTATACATACTAGCCACACGAACCAAAGAAAAACGAAAAAGGAAATCAATAGAAATCATAAAACGCAGTGCAAAATAAAATAAAGCGGCAGATGCTTGCAACATCTAATGGAATTTGCAACTATAACTTATGCAAGATGCATTGTAAGGTTTCATAGGTAATACTAGGTACTTACTCGGCCGCAAACGCCTCCGTCTGAGGACGCACATCCATCGCCCGGTTCTTCTGCGTCGCTAACAGCATATCCCGCGTGAGACGCATCGGGCCGTGAGCAACTGTAGGCGATTGATACCCCGGCAGTGTTGCCGGCGGCATCATTGCTCCAAAAGATGGTGCGTTATGAAATTCCTTGTCTTCATGGATGATAGGCAGTGGGTCCCCGCCGCATGCCAGGGACGTCAAGTCTTTGTTGCTTGTTGAGCTGCTGGAAGACGACGACTCGCTGCTGAACTCGCCGCTACTACCCGTTGGATTTTGGACAGACTGCAATTTATATACCAGTTATTTCAGATACAATATAGCAATTACTAGACAGATCTTACCTGAATATATTGCAGGTACAATTCGCTCTTCAAGAAGGTCGGGTACGTTGTATTGTTGATCAAATTCTCGACCTCTGCTTGAGCTTCGTCAAACAGCGCACTCGATTGGTAGAAACGCGGCGAAGATTTGAGACTGCGTCCGACTTCACGCTTGATTTCCTCTGAGATTGGAAGTAAGGATTTCAGGAAGTAACGTCTGCAAATGAAACAATTTAATACTTGTTCGATCTCTCAGTGGAAATGTGGAGTGTCATCTTACTTGTAAATAACTTTGACTAATTGTTGAATACGATCCGGCTCAATCTGCTTGCGAAGACCCTCGCAGGCAAACCAAAAATCTAGTGCGTCAGCGGTGCCCTCGGCCTGCAAGAAGCGTTTGAAGAGTTCGACGCCATCGGGGTCTTCCAGCAGGCAGTGCAGGGACAAAGCCCACCGCAGACATGGTGGTGACGTATTGTCTGAGTGCAGTCGCTGCGAGGACGATACCGATATCACCGATTTACTATCAGTATATTCTACAGGAGTAAAAAAATTAAGTATTAGCATATTCAAGAGATACTAGAGCATACAGATAGTTACCATTTAAACTAGATGATTTCCGACGTGGTTTATACGAATAAGGATACTCCATTGGTAACGATGGCCAGTCGGTGACGCAATGTGCGCGCTCCTCGCCGGGGATCGGTGGGCGCGGTGAGTTCCGGTCGAAGACGCCGTCGTGTACATGAAGACTGCTTGACTTTCGATTCATAATGATCTACTCTTCCTCAGGCAATTGGTGCTAAGTGGATGCTGCGCTACGTTTGGTAGACTATTTCGTTGCGTGTGTTGTACGGAAGACGCTGGCTTATTCGTCATTGTGTTGAACGGAAGCCTGCAACGTAGAAATAACAAAAATTATGCCTTTACTATTTTAAGATATCTTTAAATGCAACAATAAGCATCGACTTTCTAACAAAAAAGTGCAGTTTTTTTCTTTATCATCAAGCATGCATAAGTTGACTATTTAATTCATGCAATATTTTAGTCAAGTTTCTGGAAGTTTGCAAACATGATAAAACTTTGATTAAGTTGTATGTAAAAGTCAGCACTGTACTTTTCTTTGTATAAATAAAAAATCAATATTAAAAGATGTGCAGTGTGAGGGTAGATTTCTCTGCAATGTACAAACTGAGCCCTATCAGGAGCCCCCAGTCTCAGCTGAACCGATCAATACTGGCAACTGAACAAAGCAATGCTCTTCGGATGCCAGCCACATGTAAGAAAATATAAGAACCATATTAAATTATGATTTTATATTAATAGCATATAGAATTACCACACTAGTTGAAAAGTAGGTAAAAACACCTTAAACAATAGACCAGGTAAAAATGTGAAGAGTGCACTCACAAAATATGATCACAAGTTTATGAAATTAATAACTGGGGATACCCATACCATTTTAAACACCATATGCACTGATTTGGAAGAAAGCTGCCAACTCAAATTAAACTAACAAACACTGCACAATACACTTCTCCCTACAAGGTATGATCACTAGGACAATAACTATGAAAAATATTAATATTTTTCTATTGTTGGTGGCCTATACACTGGGTAACTGAGAGAGCTCATACTCCGCAGTGACTGACTGCACAATACAGAGTGAGCCTTACAGTTGAGACTCAGGCCTTACATTCACTCGGTTGCTACTGCCACCAGAGCTGAATTCAACTAGACTAGAAGTGCAATCGATGAGTCAATGGTGCTAGGGGAGTTCCAGATGCATTTCACTTTGTATTCTATACTTCCAAATAAAATATGATCGCATTACACGCTTATTATGTTTCGAGATGCGTTTTGACTTGTTGGTAAGTTAGGTGTGGGGGTTCCAGAGGGTCTAAAAATATGAGATGTTCAGCTGATTCGAGGCATCAGTTTCACCTTACGAGACGGACGTGGAGCGATGGGTGGCGGCTGCGATGAAGAATCACTGCTGTGGATGGTACTAGGGGTACCCTTAGCTTTTGGTACTGATGATGGGGGGTGAAGATGATAAAGGGCAACACACCACACGTTCCGCTTTGGAGGTTAGGCGCAAGGATCGTGCGTGCCGTGCGTAGCGTACTCAGCGCGCCAGCGGTCGAACGCCATTTGTTTTTGTTTGGGGTCCGCAGTCGACTAAGTCGACGCTGACGACTTAAGGCAAGATTGTGCGTATGTTTGTGCTGCCATCTGGTGACAAGAGATAACTGACAACAATAACAAATTTGACAAATTTCAATATGTCTTCCATGAATTTATGAAAACATCGAAATCATTTCGGAAATGTGCGGTGCTTATTAGCAGAAATTAATATCAGGTAACATAATATGATTTGATTGAGGCAGTGCAGAAACATTTCTTTTTAAGGGAAAGAAGTGACCAATTAAGCAGAAGAAATGGCACGATTTAAAGTTATTCGTAAAGCATTAAAACGATACAGGAGATGATATCGCATATTCATTCTTATGTTACTGATAAAGACAATTACGTGCATTATCCCGATGATACTTTTACTCATTACGATGAGATCCCGAACAGTAAGTAAAACGCAAGAAAGAAAGAAAAAACACATCGCTTTTGACTTAAATTATTCGGTAGCCTTTATGGAAATCACATATAATTTTCTCACACTCATCAACTTGTGGGAATGGGCACCGGGAATATAAAAAAAGATACCGAATTGTTAAATTAAGTTGTCTGAAGTTATAATTGCCGCATGGACATGCAACAGTACCATCGCCAATAATTCCCCGTGTGCACGACACGAAGTCAAAAACAGAACCGCACACAAAGAAAAGCAGCAGTTCGAAGAAAAACAAAAAAGAAGGTTGTACTAGTCGAGGAGAAAAAAGAAAAAGGCATCAACATAATAAGCACTTTGCGGTCGTTCTCAGACACCTTTAAATTATAGTTCACGGAGTATTATAACTCGCAGCAACGCGCATGAAAGGGCCGCCGACCCGCTGTGCACCGGCCAACAGATTCGTCCGGATCAAAGAATATTACATCAATCATTTGGATTCCAAGAGAGCGCGCGCGCGCGCGACTTGTGGGAGGGTATACCGCGGATGTTGTCTGTTTGGGTGCCAAGGGTGCACGCGGCGCGCGAAGAAGAGGACGAGCTGTGCCGAAATGGAAGCAGAACTATCAATTAACGCCCTGAGGTGCCGCAGCCCGGATTGATTTAATGATAGATGGGAAATTTTCGTGGTTTTCGTGGCGATTTTTGAATGCGTGCTTTCAAAGCAATCGTTGTGGTGCGGATGGGAAGTTGTAGGAAGGAGGCAGGATTTTACTTGGATGCTGTACGGTGTTCGCAAGTGATGCGGTTAGATGTCGCCAAACGTTCATATTGTAAACAGTCGGAGCACGAATAGAATTTTTCTCTAAAACTCGCAGATGTCTTTTACCAAGTAATAGAATTCTACAAAATGTTACTATGGCTGGAATTGTAAGTGCTAATAAAATAATTTAAGATAAATTGTGTTTTATCGTTTTCAGTGAATATCAATTTCTTTACCGCCTCTCAAGCACGTATTAATCGCGGCAAATGTTGATATTCTTATTTTTCCTATTGAGAAGTCCAAAATCAGTTTGACTTCTTTGAAAGTCGTGGCGCTCGTTTTGCCGGCAAGATGTTAATGCAGCGCACACGCGCGCACAAACATAACTTAAAACAGAAGAAAACGAACAAAACGCCAAATAATACCGCCATGGTACACAGGCTAAAAAAGTGCGCAACCGAGCTGGTACAGGGATGCATCTGGAATCAGAAAAACACTCATTTTTCCTCGCCGTCATCTTTTAATTACCATTTATACGCGCCGCTCCTTCTCCAGCGTATAGGGCGAGCACCACGGCATGCAAGACGCGCCGGCCTCTTTTGGTATTAAATGAATGCTGCCCTTCTTCGTGCGGCTTCAATGCAACGGACAAGAACGACGACAGATGCGCGCGAGCAAGAGCTGAAAGAAAGGGACGAAGGCGCGCATAATGCAAGCGGCCTCAGTTTAATAACCATAAATAACGGGCGAGACGGAGGCGCACCGATGGAAGAAGCGCGCTTGAAATGCGTGGCCCCCAAGAAGACACGGAGCAGCGGCCGGCAAAGGGCTCCGACGCCGACAGCCGGCGAGAAATCGCGGACACATGACGACAGCCAGTGGGAATCGCGGTTTATGAAGAAGGAGATCGACTAATCAATGCCCATCGATGCCGCTGCTTTCCAGCTGGAGGAAAGCACGACGATGGAAAGTAGGAACGTGTTGCACTGCGCTGGTAGCGCCGAAGAAGTCGAGAAACTTGTGGACGGCTGCGTGGTGTGCACGATTTACGGTTTACCTGTGCGACGTGCGATGCACGCGGACGGGGCACGGCGAAAGCGTTCGAAAGACGCGGCTTCGGTGTTATTTCTTTGAAGCCCAGCGGCGGTCACTGGTACTGGTGTGCCGCGGTTGCTGACCTTAGTCAGTCTATCAATGTGCACCTTATGCGAGCAGTGCATCCAAAATGGTTTTATATACTTCCAGCAACACCAGGCAGGTTTTTAAAACAATTTTGAAAGCATTTAAAAATTATAATATCGTTGGGAATGCCTTTTAGTCTCGTAGGAGCAAATGAAAATCATAGTACAGTAGCAGTGTTTTTTGGTCCCCGGAGACAAAAGCAATAATTTGATTCAAAGCCAAGAGAAATCCAGGAAATCACCTAGACACAGCTCATGCCGTACTTTCTTGAGTCATTTGTTTTGTCCCAGATATGACACACTTTCGAAAATGTACCACCATTGAGGTGCCCAAAAAATAAAAATTACATACGCTTCTATTCCAAAAACCCCTCATGACATTTGAAAAACTTCTAATAATTGCCTTCAGAAAGCAAGAAATTTAGCAAAAACAACACGTCAAGCTTACACAAACATATAATTTCATTCCTGACTTGTTCATATATCAATTACGATAATGAAGATTTTATCAAGGCGCCAAGGTGCGCCACACCTAGACCCTGATGTGTAATTTGTTTACTTGTCGAGCATGATCACGCAAAACAAATTAAACTAAAAGCCACCACAAGAACAGCTCGAAAATAAGAAGCAAAAGAAACCTCCTCGAAAATGTACACTGTGGGTTAATACTATATTTGACTGGGCATTCAAGACGAGCTTTATACACCTTGGTGTGAAACCACAAGAATAAGACATATCTGGTCTAGTGTGAACAAACTGTGATCTTGACTCAAGCGTGGTCTTTGACACTTTACACCTCCTCCCTCACTGGATCCTCTTGCACCGCGTGCATGATGCTGCAAGGCCCCGCGCATATTAGGTGGTCCACGGTGTTGACGTAGGTGTGGTAAATAAATAAAAAGTTGATTAGCACTAATACCTGATGACAATGCGCCGGAAGACGAGAGGAATATTTCTAATCAAGCGAAGGACGACAACAAACGGAGCTGATCGGAGTGGATTGAGTCGAGGAGAAAAACGCAAAACTCAGGTGAATCACAAAACGTTGAAAATAAAAGGATGCGTCTTTGGGTTTGTCAGTTCGTTTTCAGAGCTGGGGAAGTTTGTTTAGATGGTATTTTAACGATTTGTTGGCTTTTCCATGATTCGTTTCTTTCTGTCTACTTGTTATGTTATATTGGCGGTGGCGTGTGTTTTTTTCTCTTTTGTTGATTGTTGCGGGACACCTAGTAGTGTATGCGTCGCATGAAAAAACATCACAAAGTGCATCGGAAAATGAAGCCGTCGTCGGCCGGGAAATATTAACACGCGCCGCGTGTTCGTGTTCTTCATCGCGCTCGATGACCTATGTTCGAGAGCATGTAGTTGTTAGTTAAGTGTATAAAAGGCGGCACGCTTTGATCTTTGCCGACACACGAGTCCCACACGACGCGCCGCACACCCGCCTGACTATATCCGCATCCCGCACAACTCCACGAGCAGAAATAGAAATTCATAACGAACAGGCCGACCCTGCATTCTTCCTCCGTCGACTGGCCAAGCCACTATCACTTAGTGATAGCGATAAATCCCGAAGGCGGATAAAGAGTTGGTGGAATCGGCATCGAGAGCCTTGTGGTAGAAAAAGCAGCCGGCGACGAGCATCAAAGGCGCGTCCGGACATCAAAGGAGCGTGAAGTGACAGCCACAAAGGCGACTCGCGACGCGGCGCTAAGCGACGATGGAAATGAGTCAGTTTGGCAAGTGAGTAACAACCGAACAACCATATACTCAACCAACTTGACTTGCTCTCTGCCCAATTCAATTCTGTTTAAATTTGATGATTGATTATTTTCGTTTCCATTTCACAGGTCTTTCGTGGTTATTATGCTGTTGCTGACGGTGGCTCCCTACCAACCCTCGACCTCCGCGATGGTGGTCCCAATAGACCTTAAAGATGTGGTCAGTTGAACCTAACCGATAATTCCCCAGTTGACACAAATCCCCCAAAATCGCTTAATACCTTGACTCTAATCCATTTACTACTGTTAATGACATATGTTATGAAACTTTCAGTATCCCGAGATGAGCTCTGAAAACTACTGCTTGTGCTCAAGGGTCCTTCGGATGGACAAGCGCAACAATGAGTTGATCCACAACTTGGACAGAATACGCGGAATCATGAACATGGGCTAGGCATGAAACCTCCGAATATTATACGCTGCAACTTATATATAATCCATGCAAATCCCAAAGCTGAAACTATGTTGGCCTGTCAATGGTCTCTGGGATATTATCCTAGGGAAATGCCATGTTTGCTGAATTACAACCACAATAAAGTTTCAAGATACCTGATAATTGACCACTTTTCTGCTCCTCGGCTTTTGTTGTACCTACGTTGGCAGAAGTTAATTTCCATATTAAACGCGTGTTTGAACTAGAACCGAGGCTTAGAAGTCATGACGGCAGAAAATGGAATTCCAAGCATTGAGGAAATGGAGATTGAAACGTTCACTCAGGTATAAAAAGCAATTACATATCCGAAACAGACCAGAGGACATTTTAAGTGATAGTTGAAAGACACCGATTAGAAATTCTAATATTCTCGGGAGAAAAATCGAGAGTTTACAGCAAGCCGAGATGTTATTGACAACTAAAGAGTGAAAACAGGCGAGTGACATGTTTAAGACTTTAATTTCAAGCCAATTTCACAACATTTTCCGTAAAATACCGATAGCGTTGTTCATCTATCAGTTTTTCTGGCCACAAATGAATAAAATTTGAATTGAGCTTTAATGATTGTGATGATACGTATTGGCTATTATGTTGTGGTATTTATTGAAAAATGTTGCGTTTTTTTTTTGCCTGTTAATAAGTAAAACTGTTTTAGTCTGGTAGCTTTGATAAATGATGGTTTACAAAATCTCTCTATAATTTGGCAGGAATTGTTCTTTTTGCTATACGATTTGCAGAAGTAATAAATGGGTCCATTAAATACTTGGTTGTTTACAAATCCAATTACATTTTCGAAAAGTGTATTAACACTAGAAGATCGAAAATGACACCTGGACTTTAATTCCAAAAAGGGAATGGGGTACTACTTCCTTCTAATTGTGATCACTTTAAATGCTTTTAGTTGCTAATAATTCGAATGCACATGGTTGAAGGGTGTTTTTCCACATAATTTTTATGTTAAAAAAAGATTACTACGAGTTTCATGAATCTATTTTGAAATTATCTAAATTTACCCTGACTTACAATCCCATAAACATGTACGCTATTAATTCGTTCTAATTTGAATATAAAATTATTTGAGCACGTAATAATTACCGCAAATGTGTTTGTAGTTATTATGAAGTCAAACGAATGCCTTATAAGCGTAGCTCTTGCTTATAAGGCATAGAATAGAGTTCATTCTATTGTAGAATGTTGGAAAGAATATTGTTATTCTTTTTTTTGTGATTATGATTTGGGACGGCAATAAAGCGTTAAATAAAGTTTCTTGGTTGTTTACAAGCCTCAGGTCATTTTCGACAACTCCATCAACACTGGCACCTCGAAAATCACACATGATCCCAAAAAAAAAAGGCTTGAATCTGGAAGTAGTCGTCCGTGAGAAGAACTGACGACGGCTGTCGCGAGGTTTCAAGTGCGCTCGTGCGCGGAGTCGGCGTATTTGCGAATACCCGACGCGGCGTCTTTTAGCACGTCGGCGGCACCGGCCACAGATCAAAGCCGTGCGGCGGCTTCTTTGACGATTGTGCGCGCACTCCTTGCTGCGCCTACCGGCGTCAATGTGTGGACATAAAAATTATAACTTCCTTCTTTGATGCGACCGATCCGCCTTTTGCCTGCGGAGCGCTTACCGCTAGTTGCAATTAAATATTTGCGCGATGAATAGGAAGCAGTTCAAGTTGAAGAGATGACACCGGGATGACATATCACTGACCCAAAAGCGGGTTTAATGAATGGCCAGCACCAAGTCGTCAATCACTAATGTATCGCTTCCAATCGATCTGGCTGTGTGCTCGTAATAACGTATTTACAGTAATAGCGGGACGTAAACGATGTAAATGAGTTCGAAAGTGAGTTGTTTGATAAAGTCGTGGCGTATTACAAGTTCGCTTCGATTGTGTCGCAAGTCGCATCCTCTCCAATCGTTTCATTAGGCCGCTATCGTTGTCATCTTGCCATTAGCCGGGCGCGTTGTGCGCTTTTTTTTTTGTTTCCACGCTGCGTTTTATAATTGTGTACATTCGCTCCGCAATACAAATAAAACGCATCGACGAGCGGACGCATGTGTGCCAAGCGGCGACGCGTTTGCTGTGAGTTTATCATATTCGACGGATCGTAACGTCGTCGCCCGTTGGTCGGGTATGTTGTGTCGGCGTTCGCACGAAACTCCTTTGATCCGCAGTATCACGACACGCGAGAAAAAACTACGGCACATATGACGCACCCGCGCGCGGGCCAACAATTCGGCTGACAGGTCCAGCGAGATCGAGTCGGCTGATTGCCGACGATCGCGTGCGCCGGCGGCGGCGACTATGAATAGCCGCAAAATGTGAAGGCGCCGCCGCCGGCGTAGACAAATAAAAAGCTAGTAGCCACGTGAACGCGCCTGCAGCGTGTGATGTGATCTACGACCGCGCGAAATGTGGCTGGACGGGAGCAGGCGATTTACTCTAGCTTACAACGGCAATGTCATAGTAAGGAAGAATGTGTGCCAATGTCACTTCCTAGATGTACTCAGGCCAAATAATAGTCAAAAACTAAGGCATGCAAATAAAATCGATTTTTGGCATCATGGAAAATGATTGTCAAATTAGATCGCTGCAAAGTTTCAACGAAATGCCAGAAAATTTCATGGGTCCTGCTTGCAATTGAAATTAAGAGATTTTTCATCAATTTTCAATCCCTTCCGCCATGCCTTTGACACAAATGACCATGATTTATGTTTATAAGATATATTAATTACCAAGAAAGCAAATTGGTGAAACAATTAGGAATTATGCAATTTTCTCTTCCAGTTGTTAGAAAGGAACCCTGTAAATTGGAGCAAAAATATTGGGATTGCATTAATAATCAACTCTAGGTAGTGAGAGGGCAACATGAATCAAGTGGCATTCTAAAGCTAATATTATAAATTGCAGGAACCGTTCCTCTATCAACTCATAAAAACACGGCCATCAAACATGAAAAATAATCTATATCGCTGCCTAGTGATGCTAGGGTGACCTAAAAATACAACTCATGTGAATTCACCTAAGAAGGCGTTAATAAGCTACACGATTATTCTATGGTGACCCCCTCCCGAATGAACAACGCAATAGTGATAACGTCTGAAAGTTGTAATTATAGTAAGTGCTGGAAGATTACTGCAATGGAAGTAACTTCCCTCTACTTAACAATTCCATGCCACGAAATTTTGAGTCATCGCATTGTTTACCTATCATTGACACCCATTCGCCCTCTATTTCTCCAACCCAAGTGCTTCGTGTGTGCGCTTGCTAAATCATAGGTAGACTGATGGGCACATAATCAACCGAAGAGAAAGGCATCGCCTCGCAGAAAAGTCGCCATGCATGATTTAAAAGCAAAGCAAACTTCCACCATGGCTCGAAATACATGACGCCCGTGTGTACACACCAGGAGACGAGCAGCTGATCAACAATTCATGAGGCAAACACACGGCCCTCCTGGATATGCTCCACTGCTCCAGCAATGCGCGGCTTCTGCCACGAGCTTTCAGTATTGAAGTACCTCCAGTAACAGGTTCATTCAACGTTTAACTTAACTCCACGTCGGAAAACACACGAATTGATCCCAAAATACTCGAGGAAACAAGCGAAGAGTGGAAAACCATTACATTTTCTTTGCTCCTATGGCTAACCTCTTAAAAGATCTAAATTTGGACATAACGGAACATGCAAATGCACTACCCCACTAATAACGAACTTAGTAGAATGTTGTTTTTAAGTGGCCTTAAAATATCCAGGAATTGAAGTAAGCAACAATGGAGTGAAATGGTGCGCATTATTTGATTGGATGCGATAACAAATTGTTTGCTGCTCGACTTACCTACCGAGATAGCAAAACAGATGGCAACCACGTGGGTGGGGTGATCAACAAACAACGTTTCCGAGGAAAGTGGTTGCTATTAGAATGCCGTAGTAGTCATTTGATGCATAATTTAATTATCGGTTAGTGATAAAGTAAAGCAATTAAATTTATCGATCGCTGCACTCGGACACACAGCAAGGGACAAATGGCAATGACGCCCAGGCTTAGTTTTATCATGCATTACGGAAAAATGACGGTTTACACTCATGCATTTTTTTTTCTTTTCCACTTCTATGACTATGATGTTGAAATAGGTTCAGATAGTTGAAATTTACGGAATGTACTGCCATGCATTATTTTCCTCATTGCGTGCAATAAAATATTTTGTATGATGCGCATTTGATATTGGTAGAGGTCTGACATGAATTAAACGGAATGGAAATATCAGGTATTTATGGAGGGATTAAATTGATTGGTAATTTTGATATTTCGTTTAAGTGCATTTTATATTCGTTATGACATTAGATTTCGTGGAAGCACCATCAACTTGAGCTGAAAATAACTGAACCTCCTGGTAAATAGCTCGTGCTCCTTTGGGATGGAGGATTAACTGGGTATTGTGCAACCGGGGTGTTGATAGCGTCGATGGTATGATGGCAATACTGAACTTATGGACTGTTTAACGGGCAATTTTGATGTTTGTTCGGAATATGCCATGCACATCAGAGGATTTTGTATGAATGAAATCAAGAATGTTGATTTTCGGCCGAGTTTCAAAACCTGGTTGCACGTAGCATTGTCCGCTAGGAAAAAGCCGATCGAAGCAAGGTAGTAAAAATATTTTCAACTGGTCTCCAGAAAAATCCCCATAATGGGCCGATTCGGCGACGCTAAATTACGCACTGATTCGCCGCAGCATCGCGGTTTTTTTTGACGAAGACGCCGCCACCTGAGCCGAAGCATTGGAGAGCTCGCAGCTGAAGAAACCTGTTTCATACCCAGCGTGCGGTGTGTGCCGGCTAAACATCAACCGTCATCAACGGAACGGATCACACGGCCGAAGAAACCGACCCGCCACACCGTCGACCAAACGCGCCGCACCGCACACGACGAGGATGGAGCGCATGGTGCGACCGAGACACAGAGCCGTGCTGGTAAGCGGATGAAGCCACGGCGATGGCAAAGAAAGAACTTGATTATGTTGATGAACAAATGAACATGATGAAGACTATGGGCTAGCCACAGCGAGCGCGACGATGGACGGATGGAGGAAGAAAGCCGCGGCGAGCGAAACGCATCGGGGTAATCACATATCTTATGGGTTATAAATGTGATGTTGATGTCCATGCCCATGTCCAACTTGGAATCCAGAATCGGACTATCCCCGAAAAGCTCATGCCACTCCCAAAACAACCACTAACTGCAAACACCTCAAGGGAGGTTGATCTGAAGAGAAAGCGTAAAACTCCCGAAATATTTAGATAGGTGCCCATGAGTAGATGCAACCCTGGTACATGTGCTCTGCCGGTATGGAAGAGACCAAAACCCACCCAACCGATATAAGAAGCCGTCCATCGCTTATGCGCATAATACTCAAGTCTATACATGCACAGTCTGATTCATGCATTTTCTTCGTGCGCGAACTGAAAATATGAAAACACGTGCATTCCGCGCGGCCGTCGATCGGAAAATCAAACGCGGACAATGGGCGGCTGCTTGCTCGGCGCCGCCGCGCTCGATCGGAAATTAAAGACCGGCGAGCAATTATTAATTACCATTAATTAACTACCACTATGTCGGCATCAACCAACGGCTGGCAGGCCCAAGCCGTGCGTGCACATGCACACAGTGCCTGGGTATATTAATGCGCTTCTAGGCGGTGCAATTAAATTTCATCCGACGTTATCGTGGAATCACAATAATTGCCATGTAGCAATAATCGTAATGCGAGGTTTCTACGTAACGCGCGCAACTGTTCAAATATAATCAACTGCTGTGATCGGTACCTTAACTTCTCCATGCATTCCAAGCAGATTTGCATTTTTCAGATTGGGTTCTGATTGTATTGCTTCCCAGAAATGATTATAATCCACTGTCAGAAATTATTTCGCGAATCATGTAACATTTTAACTTTCTTTGAATGTTTTAAGTGGACTGATTTGCGATTACCAATAAAACAATGTTTTTCTAAGTCACAGGGAAATTTTTGGGCACTTTCGATACGGCAGGTCCTATCTTTAACAAGCCTGCCATGATTTTATAGTTTTTATATAGTTTGGGAGTGACGGTTGTAAAATGCGAATAGAGAATAGATTTTTAACAGTGTTCAACGTAGTGGGGTACGATGTACACGGCATACCACGAAGAGAGTGCACGCCGAGCGGCGTCTCAGCAGAGCCGATTCTTGGAAATCCTCGGCATAACCGCCTTTTCCTAAGTTTAAGGACGGGGAGACGAGGACTCCATGCCCCGAAATGTACCAAAATAGAGTCGGTAGTACCCTCACTTTGCAATTGTTAGTCACATATTAGAACATTCGAACTAGTTTGATGCAACGGTTAGGAATACCAATTCAAATGGATCGCTTCGGCTCATCAAATTGCAGAAAGGAAGTGAGTTAGATACTGATTAACTGATCAAGTGATGATGGAATGCTTGTAATCAAACAAACAAGGCGGTCAGCGGAAGCCAACCGAGCTGTTAGACGAAATCCATTTGTTGACGAAAACGGAAACCCGCATATACTTGATGTTCCACGTGTAAACTCGGTGGCTTCCAATTGACATTGAAAGCTGAAGTTTTTCAGTAGGAACATAGTGAGTATCGGGTGGTTTTCTATGAAATCTATGGAAAACCTGACCAGCGAACAAGGTCGAAGAAAGAGTACTCTACGAGCGACGATTCGAAAACATTCCAAACCTACATGCCGCCTCGCGGCGCGCTTCGTGCACGCACACCAACCAAGCCCGTCGTTACTTTTCCTTTGATCTTGCTCTGGCTGTGCGCGTTCGTGCACCAACCACACCAAAATACTCGCGTACTCCCAGCATGCGCAAATTGAATGAAACTTTTCAACGTCGCGCGGTCTTTGCCGTCTGGCCGCGTGCGCGTATTTATGTCACAGTGACTGCGCACAATTGCCGGGCATAATTACAAGCGACACCTGAAAAACACGCAGGCAACGATGCTCACCTCTGCTACATCTGATCGACGATTAACCGGCGCTGGTTGTCCTGCGGGCGGCGGGCGAGACACAGACGGAGCGCATCGATATATCCACATTGATCCCCAGCGATTGGCATTATTCTCACATCACACTCGTCGCACACACACCGCACATTCGCGTAACTAAATCGGAGCCAATTCGCGACGATCAGCATTCGGCGTCGGAAATCAACTCTCGCGGCTGTCGCGCCGTGCGTGCGGGAGTGATGTAACACGCACACTCACCGTCAGCGTGGCGGAGACCGACTGCGGGTTTATCGCGTCGGCTGCATGCGCGCTGCGGGCCGATGCCAGCCGGCGACCCGAGTCGGGCGACGGCGTGAGAGTGGTGGGCTGGGTACGGCCGGCTGCGGCGGTGTCTCGTGCGAGCGGCTGCGCTCGGTCACTTCAAAGTACACTGTGGCGGGCGGCGAGCTTTTGTGCTTCGAACGCAAGCTATCGCCACTTGTCTGAGGGACACCCACGGTCTGACGTGCCTCCCCGATGTCTCTTGCTGCTCATACCTCTTTTACCACCAACCTCTTGCTACTTTTCCACCGCCTGAAGACTTAACTTCAGGACATTCCCATCAAAAATCGTTCAGACCTGCCATGTTTTGCTTTTATTTCCATTTAATTGCCTCCGTAGAAGACCTGGAAAACATTCGGCATGCACCCCTAATTGACTTTTTATCGATCAGCCCAGGGCGCAAACATCTACTGGCTACTCCCAAACCATACACTTCACACATCCGACTCCAAAACCTAATCGAATTAACACTTAGATGCTCTTGGCGCGCGCATCTGTTCAGCGGTATTACCCGCAAACCAATTCGTAATAATAGAGTGCATACGTTTGATTCTTTGATTCCAAGTCGGCACGTCGTCATCCCCCTTTTGAGCCAATTTTCCGCGTGCTTTGCGCGACGCTTGAGGTTTGCCGACGCGCCGCCCGCAACGCCGCAAAAAGCCTTTGATCTTTTTTACAAGCAGCGGGTGGCCGGCGTTTACGCGCTCGCTTTTTTGAATATCAAATCAAAAAGACTAGATTTGCTTAAATCCCATGCCGTTTAATGAGATCAAAGCGTCATTTGTACGAGGCAGTCGCGCGCACAATGCGATTATGCAACATGAAATGGTGCCAAAACATACATATTTGTTTGATGCATTAAAACTCGTTTAGACTGAAACTTGCTTATTACCTTGCTTCCCTTTTAAGTCTCGTGAAATCAAGTACGTGGACTGCCTCAACTGTTCCATCCCCATTCGTAATAGAAGACATGTTGTTACACTAGCCTGCACCTGCCATCAGTCCAATTAAGTGCACTTCGGAAAACACCACCTAGAAAACACCATCGCAGTTGCCGTGAAAATAAGTGGTTTGTTGACATGGACGGGTACCTAGTAACGAGCTTGCTCAACATGCTGTCAATTATAAACGGTTTAGTTTACCCGATACAACGTGGTTGTGCTCCATCCACTTGTACATTATTTCAAAGCTATACTTCGGAAGCATCAGTATTTATTTCACCATTTCCGAATCAAAAATGGCTCAACAAAGTGAACGTGATCTGCTAGAAGGTATGTTCCAATTTCCGTCGTATCTATTTCTGCTGTGTTAGAACAAAATCCTAACCTATGACGCTTTTTTCATAAGCTGTTCGTAAATCCCTCACCGATCATGGTGTCATGGGGCATTTCAAAGCCGAAATGCGTGCCTCTGTAATGAATATTTTGAATAAAAACGCCGAGCAGCATCCTCCCCCCGAAATGCCTCCAGAGACCAAGTTGCTGAACGAGCTCATTCGCGAGTACCTTTCCTGGAATGGGTACATGTACTCCGAGCAGGTTCTCGGTGTCGGTAAGTCTCCACAATGGACTCGAATGAAACTTGCTCAATGAATGTTTTCGCTCTGTTAATTAGAATCAGGCGACAGCGAGGCGACAGTTCGCCGTGATCGCCTTGTGGCCAAACTGGGCGTGCTGGATGACCGCAAGACACAAAAAATCCCACTGCTCTACTACATCCTTTCCTCATTCCAAAATGACAAAAACTAAAGCTGTGTATTTTAATACTGAATAAAATTTTCCGTCTTTATTTAATTAATTGCTTCATTTGCTTTGGTTACTTGTTGGAACTGCGGCTTACGACGGCTAAGTAACAGAACGCACCACAGCGTGGTACAGGTTGGGATGCAAGGAACTCCCCACCATCAGGAGAAGTCTGGTAAATCATAGGTTTCTTGGAGGTGTCCTTATTGGCGACCCATGCGCCGGCTTGTTCCAGTGCTTGTGGACTGGTTCCAGGCTGCAGTGAAATTTGAAATAGGTTAGGATAGTAATATTGCTATTAGCGATTAATCTTATTACCAAGAGATGCGCAATGTGCGGTAGTGGTCCAGTTGGAGGATTCTCGTGGAATGGAGGTCTAAGCTCCTTGTTCTGTACATTCAGTACTAGATAATACATGAAATCATTACGTAATTTCATTTCCTCGACGCATTTTCGGGCCAGTACCAGCTTTCGCATCCATCTTACTACCCTTTGGCGCTCCGCGGTGGTCTCTAAATTTGTAAGCATGCGCCTAGCTAGAAATAGGTTGTAGTTGAAGTCGTAGTTCAGATCAACGATTTGTTCCATTTTGGAGACGAATTTTGGAGGGATGCAAAGGCCGGAATCAAGATGCGTGAATTTGGCTCAAATGTACCGAAGCTAATATTTGTCCATTTGACAGTATCTAAACTCAGTAATGGTTGTCATAGTAACTTTATTTTTATGTATTATGACATTTTGTTGTACTTTTTTCAAACTAAATGCATTTTGGAAGAATTAATCATAGGTGTTAACCATTGTTAACCATAGATGTTGCTTTGGTTGTTATTCAGAGACAACCTGACATACTTATGTTAATTGTATTTGGTTTTCTGGAACCTAGCGAAGGGCCCCGGTACCTTGGTTATACTCTTCAATAGAGAGCATAAAAGGTATATTGTTCGTCAAACTTGTATGTCCTTTTAAAAAGGTGTCCTGATTGGAGAGAAATAGAATGAGAGAGAATGCTTCATTTACAGGAATCCCTGGGGATGGGGGTGTTTTACTTTACAAATTGTGCAAAGCAAACGTTCATTGAGATGGAAATGGTCGTCTCTCAGGCGTGGTACACTACGTACATTTTAGTAGAAGCCACCCCAGGTGTCTCGTGGTGCCCTTGCTCGCCCACGTTGTTCTAGCTGTCTTTCAGTCACAACCTGGGAGGTGCTAATATTCATTGTATTTGGTTCCGCAGCAGCGCTTTGACCTAGTCCAGTATCTCTCACAGGTTGCATATGAGACACGTTCCTTGGTGCCATTGCAGGACTTCTTGGTGGGGAGTGATGGAAAGGTGATTGTCCAGCTGGTGCTTCCGTACGAGAAGGTGTCTTAATTGGGGAGAAGTGGAATGGAGATGCTGCTCTTGCTTGAGACATTGCTGCAGGTGGTGTCTTGATTGGGGAGAAGTGGAATGGAGATGCTGCCCTTGCTTGAGACGTGGCAGCAGGTGGTGTCTTGATTGGGGAGAAGTGGAATGGAGATGTTACTCCCGCTTGAGATGTTGCAGCAGTTGGTGACTTAACTGGGGAATAGTGGAAAGGAGACGATTCTTGTGGCGGAGGTTGAGATTGCGCTGATTTTTTCAATTTGCGAATGCCACTTTTACTTTTAGCTGCTTTTGCTTTAATAGATATTTTACTGGTCTCTGCTTGAAGTGCTTCTCGTGCTGTCGTTGCTTCAATTTCTGCAGCTTGTTGGGCCGCCCATGGTGGTTTAGGTCGTTTTCCTTTAAGTGCCTTGATTTTCTCTGAAATGTTTGGCTTTTTAGGTAATGGCTTTAAACTGATTGGTTCTGCTTCCGCTTCTTCTGCTTTGAGAAGGCTCTTTGCCACGGATTCATTCAGCTCTTCAAGTCTAGAATTTTAAATATATTTATCCAATTTCAAATTAAGAGAAATGTTGTGTAATTTACCTTTCTTCTAGAAGTTCTTGTGTGGCTTCCAAAATTTGTCTCTTTTCTTCTGCTTCTTCTTCCTTTTTGGTCACTGCTTGCAAATCCTCCGTTTGTTTCTTCTTAAGCTCCTTCAAACGTTTTTGAAGTCTTATGTTCTCTTGCCTTAAACGAAGACCTTCTGATTTCAACCATAGATATCGATGATACGCTTCTTGTCGTAAAATTGCTTCCATTTCTTCGTGATCAGTGTTAGTCTAAAGAAAAACACGATTTAAGGAATTAGCATGTTTCATAGATTGGTCTTGGAAGGTATACCTGTGCTACTGGAAGTGCTGTTTCCAAATAATCTTCCTTTTCGTAGAAATCCTCGAATGTAAAGTCTGGAATATACATCAGTATTTCATTCATCATTCGCTGAATTTTTTCTTCATTGCTAGTATTTCTGGAGGCTGTAAATTCTTTAAGTTGGATTTGTTCATTGATCAGGACATCGCTAACGTCTTCAGTCATGGTTTCGTAGATTTTCCTCGTTGCGTTGCGGAATGCATTCATTTCATCAGCCACTGCCAATCGCATTACTTTGCCGTCATCCCCAGTAGACGGGGCGATTAATCCAACAAATTCGTGAACATTTGGGTAGGCCTGCTTTGCAGTTTCTACAATCTTTGCCATTTTCTTGAGGTCTTCACCCTTGGGTTTATTGCGTCGCATCATTTTTACTTTTTCCTTTTGTTCTATAATGAGATACAGGTGTAAGCAAGTAGTAAATATGAATTAAAATTAAGAGGAGACTCACGTTCTTGTAACATGGAAGGTGGTAATCCTAGACTGAAGGCAGGAAATTGTTCTAGATCGGGTCCTCTTGTTGGCGGTGGCGCTTTTGCAGTTTGAGATTTTGCAGCTTGAGGTTTTCCAGCTTGGACTTTTGCAGCTTGGGGTTTCCCAGCGCCGCGTTTCTCCGTTTTACTTTTGCTTGGCCCGCATTTTGCAGGAAGCTTGGACCTGCTGGTCGACGGGCGAGGATTATCTGCCTGGGCCCTCGCCCCAGCAGCACCAGATCTCATACTCATCGTGAACTTAGCGTAATTTACAGCAGCTTATACCGATAAATCAAAGTGAGGTTAATCTTGGTATAAAAATATTTATAATAAATACCTGTATAAAACGCAAACACAGCAGGCAATCACGACAATTGTAGAAATCGACACGTATAAAGCAATCATTCTTCCATAAATGCACTAGTTTAAAAAAATAGATCAAACACTAGGAAAGCATAATGCGGACCAAATTTATTTCACCAAAATACTGATTTGAATTAAAAAATTGTCATAATGATTACTGTCAACCTAAATAAACAAAAGGTATCGTAAAAATGTATTGTAGAAGTAGGCGTTGATTGTTGCCAGCCCACTAAGAATATATCCAAAAAATATTCTTATCAGCCTGCCATGGCCAGGACTTTCATCCGTTGCCTCAATGCTAGCTATTTTTTCATATTCGTGTAAACCATCGATTTTGGGTGGGTCTTCAGGTTCTCTTAATTGTAAGTTGACTTCATCCATCTCTACTTGTTCGCAGACATCCCGCATGTTTATGCAATTTTCAGTAATTTGTAATATCCCACTGTCAGACTGTTGTTTGCTAACATTTTGCTCTACATAATTGGGATACATGGCATAATAATTGGTTGCGTCCAGGGACATGATGGCTGTGTCAAACTCGGACATGGTATCGGCGTATTCAGGTGCTATACTCGTATCAGTTCTGGTATAGCGAATAGGTGATGCACGATACAATGATTTGACGGAATAAGTACCACATTGCTCGTCCGGTGAATACTGGGACATAACATTAGATGAAGTGAAGTCATCTAGGTACACTGAGCGATCTGATTCGGGATATTCATCATAGTACTGATCGGAAGCCACCAATTCGTTGAAGTATTGAGCTTCGGCTTCCATTGCTTGAATTTGACTATCACGAAGTACGTGAATGTTGGATGCGGTGAGGGCGCATTGTTGACATTGGTGACGCTGGTTTGGATAAAGAACAGGGACCACATACGAGGGAAGGTTGACCAAATCCGAAGATGTACTCAAGGGCATCCTACGTGTACTATCTACCAAGATGTGTGGGTTGGTGTTGTATTGCCTGTATGATAGTGATGCGATGCTATTGTCAAGTGCCATCCTACTTCATTTGGTGTGTCCTAATCCAGGATGATTCCCGGATTAACTTTGTCCATCACTGGTAAAATGAGTTGACGTTTGAACGTGGTTAAATAGATTTTGTTAGTGTTTACTCCTTGTCGGTACTGACATATCCATATAATGTCATTTTGTATTTTTCTGTAAATGTTTCTATAATTTTATCAAAATTAAGCACGAACTCACCCTCTCGTTGCGCAATGCGCTTGTGGTTAAAGTCTTGTTTGTGGTCTTTGAGGTAATTAGGATATACCTGTATATTATACTAACTGGACAATGCAATCTGGGACGAGTAATCGAGGCCATTTTAGACCTCCCATCAGACCTCTTTTAGATCATATACGACTTGCACCATCCGGCCCAAAACATATGCAAGATGCCAATCAAAATGTATGCGAAGCAAACTTGTTACATCGAGTACCCTCCGACCAACAGAAACATGTAATGGGACAGCCAAAGCAAGAACCAAAAATGCCTTACTACGTGGTTCCGGTGCTCTATGTACCCAAAAGGGTGGTGCCACCAGAGGAAGTACAAAGACAGGTCTCGCCTCCTCGCTTGCCATTCAATTCAATCAAGCCCCCATCAAAAGTACCAGTTTCCGCACCAGCAAGACTTCAGTTTAGGGAAGAATCATCACTCCAACATACAGTTCAACATCAAAGCTCTTCAGGGACTAGCAGCGGCCATACATCCATATACTACTTCAATCAGAAACTGCGCAGTTCGTCATTTGTAATGGATTCAATTTTAGAAGCTGAACATGATCGAAATGTGGATGAAAACATTGGTCCCACCCTTGATGACATTCCACCTCTTAGAGTGCGCTCCAAATCTGCCATTGGTTCACTCGCAGAAACTCCAAGAAAGGAATTAACAGTTTCTAGAAAAAAGAATCAGACTCTTCTTAACAAAAAGGATCCAACACTTCAAGATGTTCGTCGACGCCTTGTAGAAGCACTGGAGATGGTTGAAGATTTCGAGAAGAAGAATATGCGTTCTATTGGAACTCAATACGAAGATGTTGCACTAATGGAGAACAACATTCGCCGTTTCGATAATTTAATTCGTTTGGAGGCGTCGCTGAAAAAACTGCGTAAACACCATGGTAATCGTGTGGTGTCACGATAACAAACTGACAGTATTTTTTTTGAAGTCATTCTGTAATTAACGCAAAATTTTTTGAGTGCAATATAACATATAAAAAAATCTATTTAACGTGGTATTTCTATTTATTATGATATAGTTTTACATTTTTTAACATGGATGAGAAAGAAGGATCACAACGTTGTAGTAACTCATGTACAGGATCAGCCAAACCGTCCAAAACCTCGTCGCACGATTCAAGGGCAGATAAAAACTATGATTTGAATTTCTATATGAAATTTGCAAAGCCGTTAATCTTCAATTTACCTGAAGCAAACGGTAGTATTCTCCCGCCACCGATAGATCCATATTGTTAAATAAATCAACATTTATTAGATAAAGTCATTGCTGCCGCCTGGATTAAAAAATTGCGAGATGATTCTTCTTCCGAAGAGCTTCGGACCAGTTATCTAAAGCTGCTTCTTTTTGTGCTACATAGAAGAAAACTTAGTGGACCATTCCTTGAACTTCCAGGGAGCGAACAAATTGAAGATTTACCGGAAGGGTCTAAGGTATAGTATTTATACTTAGTATCTTCAAATTTCCTTACGCGTGCATATAGATCTTAGATGTTGCGCATGCCATTCTGCAAGCTGAGCACGACGAGAAAAATAAACGCAATCAAGAAAAACAGAATGGAGGTGGAGATTACCCGCCTATATTAGTTGAAGTTTCTAGTGACATGCAACAGTTTTCATCAGCGCAGGAAATTCCCCGATTTGGATCCCATGTGTACTATGCAATAGGCAACGACCCAATTCACACTTGGGACAATGCAGAATCGGGGGTTTTGTCTAAAGAGATACTTGCTGGCAGTGCTAAGATGGCCGCTGCCGCTCCATCCAATGTAGCTTTAAAATCACCTAAATCAAAACCACTGATGGAAGCAGAAAAAGAAGCGGGTAAAAGTCCGCTTCCCAAAACGCCTCAAGCAAAACCAATCAGTCCCCTGATTGCAACAGTTGTGTCTCCACCACGTTCAGATCGAAAACGTATAACATGGGGATCTAACTTACTTGAAGTTGACGATACTTACAAATCAGATTCTGAAGATTCTGATAAGGGTGATGACGTGGATGATTATGGTTCTGGTGGGGTTGTATTTGGACCCGAATGGCAAGAAACCACTGATAATATAAGCCATCCTTCGCCAGGACGCTCTCCTCCTCGTCCTGCTACCCCTGAACAGGAAGCTACAATTTATGGTTCGCCATCGATTCAGCCAGAAACAAGAAAATCGCCCGTTTCTCCATTTATGCAAGGCGGAGACGTATCTTTCGATTTAATGGATACTAGTATTCCTGATCAATTTGATGAATCTTTTGAGTATCCAATAACTCCCCCATCCATTGGAGATCGAAGCCCTATTAATCTTATGAGTACTAATATACCAGAGGAATTTCAAGAAGCACTAGAAGCTTTTAGAGAATCTCCAAGAAAATCTCCTAAAAGATCTCCAAGATCACCACCACCTATGAATGTAATGTCTACTAATATGCCAGAAGAATTTCATGAAATAATTGATACTCCAAGAAGATCTCCAAGATCTCCGTATGCTATTAGAGATCGAAGTCCTGTTAATTTAATGGTTAGGGACATACCTGATGAATTTCATGAATCAATTGATACTTTGAAAAGAGCGTCAAGGTCCCCACAGTCTCCTAAAGCACAGGGCCTTGTTCGTGTAGGTAGCACTGGTATGCCTCAGCAAATTCAAGAAACCATTAACACTCCCCTAGGTTTACATGAAATAAGTCCCGTCAAAAGTTCCGCATCCCCTAAGTCTAGTCTACTACAGCATGTCCATCACATTAAAATGAATGCCATGGACCAGGAAGGCAAAGATATAATTGAAGAAGCTAACAAATTGTTAGAGGATCAAGAACTGCGGATCCAAGAAGCATCTGAGCCCACGCCAGGAACTTCCGAATCCGCAAGAGACCAGAGAACAGTATCCCCGCATCCACCTGCTTCTCAAGTGACAACGCTTAGATCACCAAGAGCACCTTCTCCAATAAGATCTCCTCCACGCCCAATGACACCACCAGGAGGAAAATTCTCTGCCAGTCCTCATTCACCTACAACTGCAGAAGGGCAAGCAAGCAGTGGTATGTTAAATAAGTGTATTAAATCAACGTTGGCTTTAAATTTTATTTACATTTAGGATCTCCACGGACTATGGCTGAATTATTTCCTGGTATTCAAGATTTTGACACAGATGATGACTTTTTGTTTGGAACGGAACCGGAGTTGGTCGATGCTGATTTTATGAACGATTCTTTGAAAGAAGATTTGGAAGAACAAATTCGTCTAATACAGCAAGAATTTGCTCTGGATTATGAATCCCTTCCTTCTGGAATCGGTACAGCGGCTACAACACCATCACTTCCTATGACACCTTTGCGGCAAAGAAAATATGGTGAAGAGTTTCCACTCATGGAAGATGAAGAAATGCCTGATCTATTTAACGTGTCCTTATCACCCCAAAGTAAACAAAAAATTGTTCATGATGAACATGGATTGCTCCAATTGGTATCTGAGCGTAAAGCTGCATTGCCAGAAAAACCGTCATCGCCAGTAAGGCATCCATCACCTCAAAGGCTTCCTTCCCCACCAAGATCTTTAAGCCCGCCAAAAGCTACCTCACCTCAACAAACAGTTTTACAAAGTGCCGCTTCTGCGGGAAGCCCTGCAAGATCTCCAAAAGGTATTATAAAAGAAAAAACCCCATCGCCCAAAAGGCAATCACCTGCCAAGGAAAGAGAACAGGAAAGATTGGAAACTGCTGAAGAGTCTAAATTTGAAACATTGTATGGAGTTTTAATTGCCCCCGAGGATACTAAACCAGGTACTCCTAAACAGAAAAGTCCTCAGCCATCGACATCGACATGTCCTTCACGGACACCATCTCCTTTACGGACGCCATCTCCAAGACGTTACAATTTAGAATGGACTACTCCACCGCATCTGAAAATACAAGCAGGGGCCCCCGCTTCACCACCTTCACCTGTAAATTTAACAAGTCATTTAGGACCAACCCAACTGGGTGATATGTTAGCATTTGAGACGTTTCCAGATTTGTTGCCACCGGATACACCTCCAAAAGGTCCTGAAATGCCAAGTTACGAGGAGTATGCCGATCCTTTCTTCTACGCTGAAGGTGATGATTACACAAATCTATTGGAAGAAGAAGAACCTCTCGGTGCCAAATTACAAGCACATGAATGGCATCCATACAGACCTCGTCAATTTTCTATCAAAGTTGGTGCAAGAGCAAAGAATGTTGTTTTACCACGCAAAAGTGCAGCGCCAAAAGTAGCGACAATTTCAGAAGAGGCTGAATATTATTATCTTAAGTCGCCTGTCTCTTCACCAGCCAAACAAGTAGAAGTGGACTATGATGCACCATACATGTTACCTTCTAGTGCCAGGAGACGATTACTTCTACGAGAGCAGGAAGAAAATAAGCGACTACGTAAAACTCCCAGTAAATCTCTGCCTTCACCCCCTAAATCGCCTAGAGACACTGCGCCAACAACAAGTTCAGAAGCGCAATGTGTCCTTGAAGATGTCCAGGAACATATTGCAATTGAAGATCCCCGACAACAATCAATTTTACAGCATGTTGCGGATGTAGTACGAACAGTCGAGTCTGAACCTCAAACGCAAGGTCCAAAACTAAAAACACCTAGTCCAGTGAAACAAACCGCAGATGCGACAACTAGATTTGAAGCTGCAGATATAGCATCACCGCCTAAGACTCCTAGTCGTAGGTTACGAATGCCATCTCCTAAAGAAACACAAACTAGTTCTCCTAGGAGAACTCCCAGTAGATCTATACTAGCTAGTTCACCGCGCAAATCACCTGGTAGCCCATTTGCTGCACTTAGTACTCCAAAAAGAAAACTAGATTTCCTGCTAGAAGATTCACCACCTCCAGGATTTGAAGATATTGATGAAATAGAAGGAATATCTCCTTGCAAAACCCCAAAAACAGGAGCACCAACAATGATGCCTACAACGCCTGTACTTGATATGGCTACACCACCTAGAGGCTTTGAGGATGTCTTTGAAATTGACCAAGTTCCAACTCCAAAAACACCTATGCGATATCCAACACCTAAGAAAGATGCAACACCTACCCAAACTCCTCGATTTGATTTTGCTGATCCTATTGAAGAATTTATTCCTGACTATGAACCCTTTGATTTTGGTCTTGGCGCCGTGTCGGGAATCATGGATGAATCACTGCCGTTTGAAGATAGTGACATATTTGATAATTCGGTAGGTAAGGTAACCGAAACAATTGATTCCCGCCAGCGTGATTCAGTATCTCAAACTGTACGTCATATCGAACGACGTTTAAATCAGTCTTGGCCCAGAAGTCAACCTGCACGCGGCAGGCAAAATCGCTCATTTGATTCCAAATCTGCGTTACAAAATTCTCAGTGGGCTCAACCAAAATTAGAATATTCTGAATCTGACGTATGTACAGTAGAACGCACCCCCGGCGCGCGACCCAAAACGACGAAAATGCATACTAGAAAACATACTAGCATGAGTAGCTTGCCAACAGAATATTCCCAAGTTAACCAGCCCAAAGTACATGATGTCATATATCAACAAATGGATGTGCAATCTCCACATACCACACCTAGTAAATCCGATGGAAGTCCTACCCGACGGCAAATAAAAAAGAAGATCCAATTTCAAACAATAGATGATGGTTCACAAACTGCCGATCAACGTTCGCGTTCACCGCGATCAAGGCACTCACCTGCGCACCTACAAGCTCCTCCACACACGCCACCACCGGAAGATTTAATGGGTGTAGAGGGATATGTAGAATACACACCTAAGCAAGAACATTTGATGGATACAAGTTTTAGTGGAGATGGTCTGCAAACCCCCATGCGATTACCTATCAATATTCCTGGATGGTCGACCCCTGAACATTTACAATTATCACCACAAATGTCACCACCAAACTTTCCGTGGATAGTACCTGTTAGGTATCCGGGAACGCTTGAGGATGAAAATATGCCAGAATATTACGACGAACCGTATAGTCCCGCGTCTAGTCCCAGGAGTCGTAGATCTTCTCCAAGGACTACATCTCCAGGTAAATCTTCTAGTCCAGAAAGGGCTCGCAGTCCAAAAACGACTCCTAGTCCTACAAGAACTCCTAGTCCAGGAAAAACGCCAACCCATACTAAGCATGTAACAAAAATTTGGCGTACTCCTGATGGTAGGACTACGACTACTGTGGAGACCTTAGAAGAAATAAGTCCCCCTCATATGGTTAGTTTTGATGAAAACTTTGATTATGATTCGCCGGGGATTGATGCTTCTATGCAGTTTGCACCACCACCGCCGCCTCTACCAGCGTCAGCATTTCAAAGATCTCCTACTACTCAAGTTTCACCACGTAGCGCAAGAGGCGCAACACCTCCACCAATAGAAGAACCATGTCAAAACTATTCTCCAAACGCAATATGGAATTTACCAACAGATGCTCCCCACGATTTGAGCATGGATCAACCTGAGCTGTTTGAAGAGGCTTCGTTCCAGGAGTCAGCCATGGATACATCAATACCTTATCAAGATGTTATGTATCAACCACCACTTAAAACACCACCAATGGGGAAATATGCGAGTCTTCAATCGCCAAGTCAATATAAAACCCCAGAATATAAAAAGACTACCTACATCCGTGAAGAAAGGCCATTGTATGATAGAGTGCAGCAAATTATTGAAGACGTGCATTATGAACCTGAGGAACTGCCTCCAATATCCCCACCACAACAATACACATTAATATCTCCTCCTAGACCAGATTACTTTGATGTCCTTGACGTTGAGCGACGGCCTGGGCTTGATACGGACGATTATATTGATTTATACAACTCACCTCCACCAAGAAGTGAAGGATCTCCAGCCAGAAGTGGTAGGTCTCCACCAAGAAAGGAAGGGTCTCCACCATGTATTCAATCTCCACACACTCCTCGTTTATTGCAAAGAGAAGATTGGGACTTATGGAATACCCCTCCATCAGGAAGGCCAGGTACGCCGCCGCTCCCAGATTTTCCAGTGCCCATGGGAAATTATGAACCGTTAGATATGGATGACATCCCAGATTTGCACGATTCTTCCTATGTGATGGATGATGAACAGGAAGCCGTGAGTCTAAGTAGAGTTTTTGAAGAAGCTGGGAATCAATTTGATATGGATCCTCAAGGGTATCAAACTATGTATGATGGAATCACCTACGAAATGCCACCTGTGGATGAGGAAATTGAGCAGGGGCAAACTCCAAGAACTAGAACTACTACAGTCACTGAAGAAATTTATTACAATGAAGGAGATAATGCAGATGTTCCTATGCCAGAACAATCTCCCACCAGATTATTTGAAATGCAGTGGGATTCGCCACCAAGAGAAAGAGAACCTTTACCCACATATGAGCCTTATGTGCCACCATCACTATACAGGCCGCCATCCCCTGTAAGTCCCCCACGATTTAATGATAACCCACTAGATGCTGGTATGGACGATGAAGAGGCGCCATTTATGTATGGATCCCCTCAACAGTGGAGCCCACAATGTGTCGGGTTTGCAGACGATGATTACCATAATATACAAGAAGAGACAACTCAGTTTTACCAGTCTCCGTAGTTACAGGAAAGATTAATTTCTAATATTTTTAGCAACGTCAAAATATTTGCAACCAACCAAACAAGGGCTTTGCAACGTTGACGAATTTTCTTCAAAATTAATAACGTGATTTAGTACCACCGATGTTCAAAGAGATACTAATCTCGACTAATTGATGAGCAAAGGTGTCCCGTGATTTTAACATTGCGCTTAAAATTTACAGTTTATTTAATTAAGGTTTGTACACTGGTTTTGTCAAATATTGATACAAGTTATCAGTCCTTATGAAGATCCTATCAAGACCAAGAAATACCATTGTTATTTAGAAGAATACAAATTGTAAATTATTAGAGGAACATACACGTGTACAAACAAAAACAACATGTTTTTAATGAATTCAGTTTATTTATGTTTCTTGCCTGAATACAATATCTAAAAATCGCCAAACCAAAAGCCTCTTTGAATGTTATTTTGATTCCTGGTATGTAGAAACACTTCACACATGTCAAATTGTTGGACTTCAAACCAAATACTGGTACAGTGACAACATATAAATTCAAAAAATCATGAATTACTCCCTGGATTTCCATTTAAAGCACAAAAATGCGAAATGTTATCCAGTATTAAAATCGTCACAAGTTTGGTAGCCTTTGGTGAAGGCTTATTCCATGGTTACAAAGTTGCAAATATCAAACCTCAGCATTGCGCGGCCTACGGCAGTATCACCCTAATACTGCGCTCATCTATCATAAACATATTTACAAGAGCAACCCTACACTGTCATAAATAAATTTATAAGAGTAGCGCCCGCTTCCATATAATTCGTTCTTAAATAGTATTTATATTACAAATGTTAATAATGTAGTTACAAACGTCTTATGAAACTATTTGTTTGTGCGCGCATTTGTTAGTATTCCTAACGTCCGGTCGCATCGTGCGGCCGCCTCCTGTCCCAGCAGGCGCGTGAACGAAGGTAACGCTAGACACGGATGCGTTTACGTTGTGCGCGGGACGTGCTCGTGAAGGCGGCACTACGCTCGCCTCTGCGAATCCCAGTGACTCGGGCGGGTAGCAAATTAAGGCACGGGGAGCGCCGAATCGACCGAACGCAAATATCGTGTGTGGAGGTCACCGCCGACGCCGCCGCATAGAAAGGGGAGTAAAAAGTCAGTCGTGAGATGGGTGGGCGCCGTTACATTCGCGAGCCCTTTTGCTGCAACACTTTAGCACGATCGCTGTGCTCTACTTCGATACCATCTGTGTTGCCGCACTCGCGGCTTACCACACAGAGAAATTCTGCATGTTCATCGGCACCATAGGTATATTGCGATCCTATATTAACTAGCTGCTCAAACTTCCAGCTATCTGATAAAGTAGACACCATCTAAAAAAGAAATTAAAAAAGGATTATGGAAATGCAGATATTATTTCCTTTGGTTTAAAGCTGTCATTGTCTTTGCAATAAGATTTATGATATTAATATTTCAAAAAGTATTCAGAGTTACTCATTGACACAACATGCATGACAATGCCCAACCAAATCAATGAGCAATACAATCCACTTGATTAAATCAATGCAATTTTCTTAAAAAAAAAAAAAAAAACCCTCAGCAATTATTTTCTTCAAGATTATTGAAATTACTTTAATGGAAATGTAACTTACTTGGGTTAATTCATCCTCATGGCACTGTATCACTCTGTAGACATGCTTCTTGCTATCTTTAAATGGGAGGCAGTCTCGGTGGTAAATCTTATCCTTGATAAGTGGTATCAGTTCAGCAATATTGTAAAATTCAGCTTCCTCCAGTACACCCTCTTCAGCAAGGCCCTTATTCATGACTAGCTTACCATGCCTCAGGTAGTTAAGGATGGGTGAGAAATACGAGGCGTCCCGATCGATGAGATACGCTCCCGTATCGTCCTAACAGAGAAATTACAAAATTGCGTGAAAATGGCATAAATACAAACCTAGGAAGCTAAGTGTGGGAGGATGAAGCCTATGCACCAGATAGCTCCGATCGGCACTTGGTTTACCTTGTCTGAAATCAGATCACTGTCTTCCTGAACTAATCTATAGAGAAATGAGTTAGGGTCTCGCGACAACGTCGTCTTCGTCGTCTGGAAAACGGTTCCGCCGACGTTCAGCTTCACCCATTCTTTGTTGCCGTTTTTAGTTAGCGTTTGATTATTGTCCAACGAATTGTTCACCTCGCGTTCCGCCATGTTTATTTAGACTGTTTTCGTCTCTGTCAAATTGTCACTGACATTAACTCGGTTCAATCATTTGTCAAAAGTGAATATTTGAAACTACCAGAAATGAATCTATCTTCAAGTCCTTTATGCACTTCAAAATTATTGAATGGATTAAAATAAACTTTTAATTCATTATAGTTTTGTGAGAATGAAATTGGCAATGTGTTTTACATTAATAATCAAAATGCATAAAACAATTAACTTTCCTAATTTGCATTCCATAGACAACCCGTTGTACACATGAAGTCGTGAGTGATTTGATACAGAATGAATGAATTTAGAAATAAATGACTCTGATATAAATAATAATGAATATAAAATTGCATTTAGGAAAAAGCTACTTTAAGCTAAAGAAAAAAGGTAGCCATGAATGACAATCATCAAAGCAAAAAAACTATCAACTAGGGAAAAATTTAAGTAAAACATATATTTTAACACCTGATATAGAATAAAATATAGAGTAATTACAGTACAAAAACTTTTTCAAAACCCAACAATTATTCGTGGATGGTAAAGAATTACTCAAAACAGAATAAATGCAGAATACTCTAATTATTATGTATTATCATCTATTATCTCACTTGTTAACTATGTTATAAATTAATTAATCAACTCATTTAATTGAGCAATAGTTGTTAAACAATCTGACAACTTTTGTTGGATGTTAACAGACTTTACAGACAAGTGAACTGTTTTCTTAAATTGTTCTTGAGCCAAATGCAAACTTTGGGGAACAAGGACACCAAACCAAGTAACTGGATTTAGAACAACAGCTTCTTCAGCACCATTTTCAGACTTTTTACCAGGCTTTTGTACTGTTCTGTACTCTAAATCAAAAAGATTGTCTTGCACCACATCTTTTTGGGTGTTCTCTTTGTTTACAACTCCCATAGCTAGGAATTCGTTGCTGCCTGCTGTAGGCAGTTGAAGTTGGGAGACTTGTTTGTGTCCCAGAATATACCTTGCCTTGGAAATGTGACTTTCCCCAGCTACCATGCAATTTTCCAAGTGGATTTTGGTCATGATGTGTTGTTCCATCAGGGAGAGTGATTCCAGTGTCAATTTGTCGATCAAAGTATTAATTCTGTGCTTATCGTGAGCAGGCATTATGCTTTAGACACTTTTTCGCATCGACTTTCAGAATTTTAATTGATTTAGTTTTGATGTACACGCGAGAAATTTAAGTTAGTAACTATTACTGAGTGGTGGGCAGAAAACAACCGATATAGGTTAGCAAATGTGAAGTCAGGTGGCTTAAGTTAGGCAAACCAACCTACACTACAAATTATTCCGCAATCGAACTAATTTAAAAATACTCTTTATTAATTTCTTAGTGGTAATTTTACTGCAGCAATTTACAAAATATACACAGATGTTAATTTAAGGAATTGAGCTAAAAGAAAACTGTCTCAAGGAAAAGGGTTGGAATGATCTCAACAACAAAGACACCAGGATTTTTAGATGAACTCCAATCCTTCGTACTTTAAATCAGACACGGGGGTGTCCTGCAAAAGGACATTTCCATCGACGTCGAAGGCCGTGAAGTACGTCGCAGTCTTGCCCTCGACTTCCTCGGTGCGCAGCGCGACTATCACGCGGTCTTCGGACGTAGGCACGAATTTAAAAGTTGAAAAACCACGAGTTTTATACTTATTTGGTATCTACAAACAACACATGCACAAACAGAGAACAATTTAAATGAATAACTTGTTTATACAAGTTATTGAAGTGACTTGTAGTTGTATTTCTTTACCTGAACACTTTTCACATCGTAGACATCAGCGTCAGTGGAAATCAACACCGAACATCCGTTCATCTCGTCGACGGTCTCGTTGTAGGCAGCCTGGCTGCAACGCCGAGGCAGGAAGAACCAACGCTTGTGTACCGACGACCAGGCACCGCTTTCATGGATCATATACCCGGGCCACTGAATTCCCAACACTTCACGGACACGTTTATACTGTTCAATCCAACTGATGTGTGTTACTTGGCCCGATGAGGTGATTCGTTTGATATATTGAGGATTGTGATGTTCGAATTCACCGCCGGGAGTCGTCCACTCTTTGCCCATGGATCCAACAATGAGGTATTCGTCTTGGACGGTTGCCCATTCTGATTTAAAGCCTTTGACAGCCCTTTCAACGAGGAAGACAAATTAAAAAATACAAAAACTGTCTCTGTGATGTAAATATTTTGATTTGCCGTTGTCAACAGTGACTTTATCATGCATGAAATTTGTAAGCAAAGCAGATATTCATTTTATATACACATAATTAAAAAAACCGTTTACCTCCCGTCACCATCCATTAATAATAGCCAAGGAATAGCCTTGTCATTTATAATCTCAAAAATCATGCCAGTTCGATCATCAAAAGCTAATAATCTGCCATCAAAGACAACTAGCTCTGATAATTCCATCCCTCTTCCTTTCATTGCAAAATTTGTCATCAGTTTCACGGGAGGAGGAGTGTCCCATGTCAACACAATAGTGTTCTTCAATGGACTGTAACTTAAGTAACCTTTTTTGTAAAATGAATACCATGTATGTTTCTGATCCGAGCTCAATGAATTTGTGTCTAAGTCTGCAATGATCCCTAAAAGCACAATGTAAACAAATGTCAAAGTCATTTATGTGATGCTACAAGTGTAATATGAGATAATTACCTATTCTAAAAGTATGCATGCCAATAGTCTTGATAGGTACAGTCAGCGGATAAGTTCTGTTGTACCCAGAAGAAGATATCACTGCATATTCAATGGTTGTCTGCTTGTGAGGAAACATATAAAGGATCACTAGCACCAGCAATCCAGTGATTGCCACCAGCGATATGAAGTGCTTCTGATTGCGCAGCGTTCTGTTGACGATCCGATACGTCGGCGGATTGCGAAGGGCCTGCCTCCAGTCTCTCAGTCGCATGGTGTCAGCGCCTTCCTCTACGTTATACATTTAAAGAGTGCACAGCATTCGCATTACGTGGTGGCGAAACAGCGTGTTTACGTATTCACTGTCCTATGTTATCATTGCATATGATTGAGATTGCGGGTACCTGTGGCAGGACTGCTACGTAAAGTAGCTGTTCAAGCGATAGAGGCAGTTCATGTCGTACGACGTGGGATAACCTATACTAGTCTGCACCGCTAATGCACTGAAGGAACTATTTGAGCCAACGACAACACCAACCAGGCAACTGAAGGCAACTTATGGGACAACTTCAGAGCTACCGTGCGAACGGTGGGAAAGGTGCAAAACAGACAAAGTGGGAAGAAATCATTTACCTTACTCTTTATAATGTATGCAACTTGTTATACACACTGAGAACAGATTAAAATGCATTTTGAAAATATTTGTGTGTTTCGTTGATCTCAGTCAGGAAGTCATCGCTAATAATATAAATTAATGAACATGACAGCAAACTGACAAACTGAAGAAGGCAACATGCCGAAAACGTTTCTATAACATCAAATATCTAGCAAGTGTCAAAGTAAACCCAACCCAATTCAATCAAATTTATTTGATAATATTTTAATCATATACTGATTAATTTTATTCAATTTATAGGAAATTGGTCTTTTAAAATGGTTCTATAGTGGTCGGCAATAGTTTTGGCAAAGCCATTACCTGCAAACCAAGATTGGGCAAACCATGAAAAGGATCCTGGAAAAATGACGCAACGCCGCATTGGGTAAAATAAATTACGAAAGGTGTCGTACCACCGTGTAGCACTGATCACAAAATGAAATCAAATTTTTATAACATGTATTCCGCAAAAGCGCGACCGCTAATACTGATTGCACCTAAAAATGTGGTGGATTTTACTGCCGATTCCAAATTGAGCTTGATGGGCTTCATGAGCATTCCAAATACTTATTGTAGATGGGAGACACCGCCAAACGAATATTTGCAATAAAGGTGAGCTCTCGATTCTTCTCATTTTAGTCAATTTTTCTATCGAAATCGCTTTATAGAACCTAAAAGGCAACTTTATTCACGAATTAAACTTCAAAGATATGGCAATGCTATAAGTCTGGGACTATCAGAATGATTCCAATTACTTCCAAAATTACTTCCAAAACGTCTTTCTATTTAACGATAATAAGGAGGAATTGTAGTATTAGACAGACTGAATTTGATGCAGACTCATTTTGGGCAAGTATGGGTCCAGCGTCTCTCAGCCAGGGTATTGACTCCAATGCCTTCTTCGCAATTGGGGCAAAGAACACCAACATCAGCAACGTGCTGCTCTTGAAAGTGTTTTAAAACTGCGTCGGATGTTGTAAAACTCACATCACACCTGGTACACCTGTATGAAAGTGTTCCTGCGTCTAGAAGCATATCTTCAAACAAGCTGGGAATTTCGGAGTAAATTTGTAGTTGCTTGAAATAGTATCTGTTTCTCGCACTTAACGCAGTGACAGGATTAAAGGACCTTAGCGTCAAAGCAATTGTGGGGCACAAGGTCTCAATATAATGGGCATGGTGGCTAAAAACAAAAACGGTATAGGAAAAAATTAACTTATTAAATTGCCATTGCTTACGCATAGAGCTTGCGTTGGAAATATTTGTTATTCAAGACATAGGTCACTTTAGTACCAGTAGCAATCCCGAAATTCATTTCGTTGATATCAGCTAAAAATTCAATCAAGATCGTGCGAATATCTTGTTTACGTTGATGAGGGACCTAAAAACAATATACTAGCATAACGACTTAGACGGACGACTTAAACGGACACTAAAACCCTACCCTGGTCTTACAAAGGTTCATCAATTTAACCAAGTCCTTAACATACTTCTTTACTGTCTCATAAGTATAGCTCAAGGCGTCATCAGGATCAACAAGGAAATCGACTGTTTGAATATTATTAGGAAATACTTTCGAGTAGGTTTTACCCAATGCTACTTTTTTAATGGCAGACTTTTGATCTTCTTCGTAGTTTGCCGCTAAGAATCTATGGTAAACGCCATCAAAGGTCCTGGTTAGAGAGATTAACGGTTCAACTTTGCCCAGATTTAAAGTAACTTCAAACCACGGGTAATTAAGGAGTGCTTTGAAACTACCGGGCCTCTCAATGTTTTTATCGTCTTAAAATTTATTAGAAAAGATTTAGGGTCGAGAAAAGCACTGGAATGAAAAATGTACTTGCACTAGGCATGATAGTTGTACATGTTTGCATGGACTCCATTACTGGAAGCTCTTTAAAAAAATCGCCGCTGTATTTACTGGTATACTCCAAAACTGCAGGAGTAGGGAAGCATTTATTATCAATAAATTCCAGCACTTCAGGTAAAGCGTCCAATTTGATTTTAATAAAACAATAGAACTCTTTATACCACTGACGTAGTTTTGGTTTGGAGGCAGCTTTATCAGACAAGTACTCTGCCCTGAGGACTGTTGGGAAAGAAGTATTGGTTTGGGTTGACATAATTTATTGGTGTGATATTTCTCGGTATTACCATCAAAACTCGGATATCCCGTGATGTAATACATAAGTATTTGATTTATGTTAGGGGGGTATACTGCGAGGCTGGGAAATAATGCCCTAATATTGTCATAATCTTTGTCAAGCGGGTAAAATGCAGTCCTGCCGTGAACTACGCGTCCCATAAAATAGTCGGTTAGGAATGTACATTCGGGAGCAATGCTTAGATTCATGAGCATCTCCTCCAATTGCTGTAATTTTGACATGAGGTTCTACTTCTTGCAACTGAAAATGATGTAAGGTATACCTCTACCATATCCGTGCTCAGGACTGGCGCAAATGGGTTTGGTTTTACAGCCATTCTTGAAATATTGAGCTCGCACACAGAGATGATGGGGATGATAGGGACCTATGATTCGTGATTACGTACTGTACCTTGACGCGCCACCACACGAGAATAATTAGAAACTAGTTTTTGATGGCAACCATCTACTGATAAGCTGATAATGAAAAGATGATTACGAAGGGATTTTGCTAATGCCATCTTGTGTTAGCATTGTTGAGATGTAAATTACTAAGCAACGCAAGAAAAATTGCAATAGACCGTTTAATAAACAATATGGATAAATTATTTACACCACACCGAAATAATTGTAGGTACTGTAATATTTGCACAAATAACGCTATTCCCATTCCAATCGAGAATACCAAGAAATATGTTCGATAATATCGGAAAACTGATCATTTATAATGCAATGATGCGTTCTTGAGTTTCGGACATCTTCCCAAGACACCCCAAGTTTTTCAAACGGACATTTTGCCCATTATGGTTGCCGATACCACTAGGCCTCACACCAAAAAGTACGCAGATATCCCTAGCAGACACTTGGATAATTAATTTGCCAATAGTTCGTTGTCTTTTAGAAATAAACGTGAAAATGCATAGGCCTTTTAACGTTCTCTGCAGTCTGCAGTCTGGGGCCACACAGAATTGCTCAAACTTGAATAATTTAATCCTTCCGGGGGCGATGGAGATCATCAAATCGAATCTTCCGAATCCAAATACTAAGGAAACACAACTTCATTGGGAGTTATTTTATTGGCTTAGGCAAGCATGCTATATTAACCTGCACTAATTCTGTAAGAAAAGGGGCACGTGCTGGAGTAACTTTGGGTTTCTTAATGTCGCAGTTATGTGTAGCTTCCACGCCATGTAAATAAAGCGTAAAGTCAACAGCGAGGGATAAGTACATTCACCAATGATCAAGACAACACGATAAGATTCAATAACAATTATTATCGAAAACTCTATCGAAAATATTGACCTTTTTTTTTCCAGGTGTCGCATTGTTAACCCAGGCTTTGTGGTGCACCAGACTGGGTTTAATATTGATGATCAGAAATTCGTAGAGTCGTAGTGAAAACAGCATTGAATGCATAACGATTTTCTTCGTCCGAGGATTTCCGAACCATGCTTTGTTGAACACGGCATTCTACACCAAGAGTATGACTGTTTCCAGACCATTGCGAGATTTACATATGGCAAAGTAAATTTGGCCCCAAAATGTCAATTTATATTCTGATCTGATGTAAGCAGAATATTGTACTAAATTATAATAGGACCAAACGATTAGTCGGAGAACATTGGTTCGATTATTACTGAAAGTATATCTAATAATGCATACCCTCACGGAATTCGCTCCCAGCAGTTGCTAATTAAATCCTGGTATTATATTTATAATGAACCTTAAGGACATGAAAGTAAAATATGTGAGATCAGCAAATTATATGAAAAACTTCATATTCAGAAATGAAAAAAATATAAAAACATGGAAGATCAAGTTTAATACTGAATACAACTGAATACTATTTTGGAATGCAAAAAAACAATTTCAACCCAAGGAGTTGATGTAAATTCTGCAATATTTACTCCGGGCAAGTGTGAGTCCAACGCCTCTCAGCCAGAGTGTTCAGTCCAATGCCTTCCTCGCAGTTGGGGCAGAGAACACCAACATCAGGTTCATGTTTTTCCTGGAAGTGTTTCAAAACTGCGTCGGAGGTTGTGAAACTTACCTCACAACTGGTACACCTGTATGAAAGTGTATCTTCAGCTAGAAGCAACTCTTCGAATAAGCTAGGTATTTCTGCAAAAATCTGCAGCTGCTGAAAGTATAATTTATTTTTCGCATTGACAGCAGTCACAGGATTAAAGGCTTTTACAGCCAAGGAGACTCTTGGGCTGAGAGACTCAATGACATGAGCATACGAACTAAAAGCAAAAATAGTGTAGGAAACAAATTCATTTCGGTCTTCAACTGTAATAACTTACGTGATGAATTTACGTTGGAAAAATTTACCCCCAACGACATAGCTCACTTTGGTAGTGGTAGCTACACCAAAATTCATTTCCTTGATATCATCTAAGAACTCTACCAAAATCGTGCGAATATCTTGCTTACGCTGGTGGGGTACCTGAAAAGTATGTTCATAATAATAAATTAACATAAGTTTCTAAAATCTTACTCTCCCCTTGCACAGATTCATCAATCGAACCAAAGTTTTAATGAACTTTCTGACTGTCCTATTATCGTAGGCCAATGCTTGTTCCGTTTCTGACAGAAAATCCACCGATTGAATGTTACTCGGTATAACTTTCGAGTAATTTGTGCTCATTGCAATTTTTTTAATGGCATCCTTTTGTTCTTGTCCGTAGTCTTTGGCCGCGAATCTGTGGTAAACCCCGTCAAAGGTCCTGGTTAGGGAGATCAGTGGTTCAACTTTCCCCAGATTTAAGTTGACTTCAAACCACGGGTAATTAAGGAGTGCCTTGAAGCTACCGGGTAGCTCCACGTTTTTATCATCTAAAAAGTATACCATATATAATTAGCGTTGCGCAAAAACACGAGAACAAAAAATGTACCTGGAGTTGGCGTAAGGAATGTACACGCTTCCATAGAGCCAAGTACTGGAAGCTCTCTGAAGAAATCGCCGCTATACTTGCTGGTATACTCCAAAACCACAGGGGTTTTGTCACACTTGTTTTTGAGGAATTCCAACATTTCTGGCAAATTATCCAACTTGATTTTAATAAAGCAATAGTATTCCTTATACCATAGACGTAATTTTTTGTGCGACTCCGCTTTGTTATTTAAGTATCTAGTTCTCATAACTGAAAAAAATCGAAACAGCGATTTAGATTGATTACAAAAGACCATATTCAATCTGTAGCTATTACGTCTGAATCCCGGATAACCCGTGATGTAGTATTGCAACACTTGATTCAGGTGTGGTGGGTTAACGGTGAGGTCGGGAAATAACTTCTTAATCGCGGCGAAATCTCTTGGAGCAGCTTTAAACTCTGTCTTGCCATGTTTCACGCGCCCCATGAAATAGTCCAACAGGAAGTCACACTCTGGTACTTCGGTGAGAGCCCGCATCATCTGGTACGTTTTCTGTAATTCAGTTAACATGCCTTGTTCGAATCGGAATATATGCAGAATTACCTCGACCACATCGGGACATACGATAGGCCCTATTACGTTCGGTCTTGCCATTTCAAAAATACTGGGCACACACGACAAACTGCTTTTCGTGATTCACTTCGCACAAGCCTCTGTTCGAATTTAAGCGTCAAACGCGCCGCCACACGCGAAAACCACGAACTGTTCGGGCGCGACGATGCCCAGCTTATATTCTTATACCTATTCTATTAATACCTAGCAGTTTTTATAACACCATCTATCGACAAAAAAGAATAACAATTCTTGGTAAGGAAGAAAAATAATAAGTATACACCACCATCAACCCTTTAATATAAACCTCTGCATTGATACAACCGAGACAAACCATGTTAAAAATAATCATTGCATGTAATTGTGCCTGTGTTGAATTAAATAACTTCCAATGTAACCAGAACCCATTCCAAGCATGAAAATCAAGAAATGTGGTATGTACTTCAAGGAAATTGACTTTCTATAAGACAGTGCAAAACTCGTGAATTTCAAGTTGGCTTCGGTATAAGGAGGGTATCTCTTCTCAAACAGCTTCTCGCCAAGAGAGCCCAAGTTCTTCAGAAGGACACTTTTCTTGTGTGAGAATGTATCAAAGCTGGCTTTTCCATGGTAACAGCCCATACCACTAGAACCAACACCACCAAATGGTAATGAATTTAATAAAATATGGGTAATCGTGTCATTCACGCAGATACCACCAGCAGACACTTGGGAAATTAATTTATCAATAGTTGTTTGCTTCTTGGAGAAAATGTAAAAGGCCAAGGGCTTCTCGCGTTCCTTGATGAATCTAATCGCTTCGTCTATAGTCTCCACAATCACAATCGGCAACAACGGCCCGAAGATCTCGCCCTGCATTATGGCGTCATCTGGTTTTATATCAACCAAAATAGTTGGCTCAATATAGCGCTCTTCGAAGTCTGTGCTTCCACCAACAGCTACATTTGCATCATTCAATAGAGCTGTGATGCGCTTGAAGTGGTTATCGTTTACGATCCGACTCAAATCAGGCGAGGCTTTGATATCACCTCCGTAGAAACGCCTCAGGACTTCCTTAGCCTTGCTGACAAACTTATCCTGCATCTGTTTGCTGCACAGAATATAATCTGGCGCTACGCAGGTTTGGCCCGAGTTAAGTAATTTCCCCCACAAGATCCTCGTGGTCGCGATGGTGACATCGTCCATATCATCCAGATACACAGGACTCTTTCCTCCCAACTCCAATGTGACAGGGGTAAGATTTCGAGCAGCTGCTTGTTGGATAATTCTGCCGACGCTGGTTGATCCAGTGTAGAAAATATAATCAAATTTCTCTTTTAACAGTTCGGTTGTTGCTGCTACGCCACCAGTATAAATCCGATAACAATCGGTGTCCAAATATTTCGGCACCAATTCGCTCAACAGGAGCGAGCAAGCTGAGGAAATCTCGGAGGGTTTTATAACAGCGCAGTTACCAGCCGCCATTGCACCATGCAAAGGAAGCATACACAACTGCAGTGGATAATTCCATGCACCAATGATCAAGACAACACCATAGGGTTCTGGAACAATTTTCAATTTATCCAGGATATTAATAATTTCCTTTTTAGGTATCTCAGGTTTGGACCAAGCATTAAGGTGATCCAGAGTATGTTTAATATCATTGATCAGGAAGTCCACTTCTGTGAGGCAAGCCTCCATCTTGCACTTCCTGAGGTCCTTCTGAAGAGCAGCCACCATCGCCTCCCGGTTTTCTTCGTACATACGCTTCAGGGCCTTCAGCTGTTGAGCGCGAAATTCAACGCAATGAGTGCGACCACTATTAAAACCCATGCGGGTTTTAGCCACGACTGGCGACGCCATATTCATGCAAAATCCTGAAACATGTTTAGGATGAGAAATTGTGGACCACAGTTCCGAATTATACATGTCAATAGGAAACAACATTTTTGGAATATGATCATTGCGATGGCGTGACATGATCATGTGAGAAAAATGTAGTGACATTATTATGACGCAACTCTATCAGTGAACGATTAAATGATTTATTTTTTATTTAATTATAAGTGGAAAACAGTGCTTAAAATAGAGTTGCTTGCTCAACTTCGTCGTTGAAGTGATTTATAGGAAGGTCATGTAATTGGTTGCAAAGTGCACTCATAAAAAACTTGATATAATTAATGCTTTGTCGTCATATGCTACAACAAAAGGAAATTAGTGCGTTTTAACTTGTTCTATGAATAAAACGTCATGATCTACGAATCACTCACTGAAATTCTTTTTAGGTCTATAACCACTATGTCAGCACCCAACAGCTGCACCTCCACTGGCAGATAAATGAAATCGATAACGCACACAAACATTGAACAGAAAAAGGTCGAAAAAACACTTGCACTTACAAATAATTCGAAATAACACTTGGATGTCCACTGATATTCTCTTACTAACGGGCTAGACCGTTTTTGGCACTGTCGATCGATCCGAGGAGTATTTCTAAAGCAGAGGCGGCAGCACCAGCTTGTAGGTTGCCGCTCGCGGTTCGATTTGAACTAACGCCGCCACACGACTACCGCGACGATACACCGCTGAGTTGGCACCACCGATGACAAGATTTTCAAGGCACTTTGATAAGATAATAATATTTAAGATAGTTAAGTTAGATAAGTTTCACTTTTTTTACGCCGCCTCCAATAGGCATCTTCAACTAAATAATGACTCTAGTGTTTTAAATGTGATGCGTTAGGTGCGTGTGTCACGCATGGAACAAGCTACTTCACTTTTAATGCAATTTGAGTTTTCCGAAACTTTAGTACTTGATTGGAGAATTATTTTCATCATATATATAATCACGTCATTTTCTAATAAATAACTCGCGATATTCTCAAGTTTGCTACTGTTCACCAGTGATTCTCAAAACCATGCAGTACAATATTTCATCAATCTATTACGTGCTTATTATCTGCTGTAGGTTTAATCCTATGTGAGTTCAACGTTCGTTTTAAATCATTGCTAATTAATCATAGGTCATTTTGTATCAAGCGCATTCAGCTGTGTGTTGGGATTGGTTGGGATTGTTGGTTCAGTTATGATTTGGAGCTGAGTTTATCGGATAATAATATCGTGCACTTGATGACATTACATGTTGAAAAATTAAGCAGAAATTATACTTCAATGCAATCAATAGTCCAAGGCTTCACGCAGTTCAAACTAAATAAACACTGGCGAAAGCAAGACCATTCTAGAATGTGTTTTGCTTTGTATTTTATTATTATTGCTTTAAAAATAACAACTTCGATATTATTTCAGCGCCGCTTGTACATACATGGCTGGCAATTCAGGGAAAATCTAATTTGCAGTTAATTTTTGCCAGTGCTATCAGCGATAATAAAATCCCCAACTATTAGCCGGAATACACGTTCATGGCTAGCTGCTAAGATCATTATATCAGATTTCAATTAATAGACAGACCTACGTGAACCCTTGGTACTCTCATTCTAGTAGGTTAAAAGACAAGAAGTTTTACAAGTTTTCGCATCAATGTAGTGCCGGGATTCTTATTTGTTTTTCGGTTTTCGCGCCACTGCCACCTCTAATGTATCAGTGCGGTGGGGGAAGGGGGGTGGGAAAACTGAACATCTAATTGCAGCAAGCAGTTGAAAGATGCTTTTACTAATTCTGCTGATTTCACGTGATATTGTAGATAGTATTGTATTTTTTTAATAGTGTAGTTGTTTCAATGACAACGTCATAATAACTCTCCGTTTGGCCTAAAAATTGTTTTTTAGCATAGAACAAGCACAGCAGTGTCATCCTGAAATTGAGACTAGGAACAGCTTCCTGTGTAGGTATCTCATATTGAAACAATCTTTTGAGTTCGTCCAAGATATATTCAAAGGCCTGGGTTCCACTTCTGTGTTGCAATTCCGTCCTGAAGATTATTTCAAGACCCACAACTTCACGACTGAAAGAAAACCAGAGAAATCGACGTTTTCCTGAAATTACTAGAAGATTTGGAATTGACCACTGTATAAATCCGTATCTTATCAGATTTCAATTACAAGATGTGTACGACTTTTGTACCTCAAACCCAATATCGGAAAAGCTCACAATTTACCAGACCCCTTGAATCAAAGTTTTGACCGGTTTGCTATCACTTTTTCTCTGGCAGGTATACGGTACCAAATGAATGGCCTAAGCGCCATCATTATATAGATGGCTTAATTGGTAATACAATACTGGTAATGACTTGTTAACGTGTGACTACGACTAGAAGCCACTGGATCTGCACATAGTTCAACTTGACCCGGGAGCAATTTGTCTTGTGGCTTTGCAAGATGCGCTTGAATGTAATCTAATTATTTACATTTGATTTCAGACGCAACGATGGGGTGTCTGTTGAATGTTCTCATTTGTATGCCGCCGTGTGGAAGCGGCCGACAGCGGTTGTATTTGAAGGACATTGAAGGAAAGATTCATTTGCTTAAGCCATGAAGAGAGTGGAATAGATTTCGAACGCACTCGGAAGAGATGACATCAAGGATTATTAAAATATTCTTGACTGAGATTAATTCATTGTTGGTTTTGTGTTTTACTTGTACTTGCATCTTATGTAAATTCTTTTGGAAACTGTTATGAAACTGTTTGCTTGATCTAGTGTGGTCATGTCAGTTCGACCGGTTATTCCGATACGTTGGTGTCGCTACGAGGTATTTCGAAAAGTTGGCGGTAGACACGACAGTTCCAATACTACTTTATATGCAATTATGCTAGTAATTGCAGATTTATATGTTTAGTGGCCTTCGATTTTATATACTTTATAAATGTTGGACTTATGATTTTGATATTCTTGTGAACAAAGTTTTAAAATCTTCGAAACCATTGCGATTTTGTTCAAAAATACATACCAGTCGTATTTTTAGACATTGAATTGTATCAGGAACAAAGTAATATTGAACTCAGCTAAATTCATGAAAAAGACGCATAGAAATTTGTTTTCAGCGTCAGCAAAATTTATTTAAAAAATATGTATAAGACCAAATTGTAGAACTATCAGGTTATGCTACTATATTTTCTATACTTTTAGGTGTTCATCTTATGTCAATTTCAAAAATTTATGCAAGGCATACCTGAGTATCTAAAAATCGAAATTAATTTGAAAACACAATATAAACCGCAAAACATATTTCGTTTTTCCGTATTATAATCGAAATGAGTACGAAATGTTTACTATCGATTGGATTATGTTATGAAATAATGCCCTTTGTTTAATTCTATTATCATCACATAAAACGTGTCTCGTAATTGCAGTGCTTGAGATTTTTAACTTCATATATTTATTATCTGAAGGCCGCAACAAAGTTGGCTATGTATCTTTCGTATTTTGCGTTGTTAACCAACAAGACACTCTTGATTCATCAATGGTATCAAGAGTAGTTGTGTTCTCACAACTTCAGAATAGTTTCAGAATAATGGCAATGTAAGCAATTCGCAGCTAACTTGTTTATCAAATCATGGTGACCCAAAAAACACGTTGTCATTGTTTTCAGGAAATGAATAAGGCAACACATTCGCAATTATGATTATCCAATATTATTTATATATTACTACTTACATTATTCTAAGAAATAATAATCCGAATGAGACATTTGTGTGAATCATGCTTCTGCCCAGATTTAAAATATTTAGCGTGAGATACGGTAGATTTTATTCAAACTTTACTTTGATATTGGCGAGAACAAAAACACCCCATTACGCAATATTTCAAACATGGACAAATGAGGACAGAAGCTAAAATATGATCAATTAAAATGAATGACCCATAAAAGTGTTCTCCAATTATTCTGATCGAGCTATTTAAGAATTTACCGAAAAAGACTCCACCCAATTTCAATAGAGACCATTTTATAGAATCAATAATTTCGCACATTTATTCAAAGACGACCTAATTGATAATGACGAGCATATTTTATTTTATAGTGTTTATAGTGTAAATTAAATATGTAAATAAATATTGTTCTTCTTTGGCTTAAGGACTGATGGTCGGTGGTCATGAATATAAACTAATTTGTTTTTGGATATGTCAAATGTATTCGTATTATTCAGAAATTATGATCTTTATAAGATAGTAATGTGCCCGTAATCAATGCCAAAATTTGGCCAAAACAAAGTTGCTACAAACATGCAATTTTCATAAATACTCATATACTCTTGGTGCAAAGAGTTTAATTTTGAATATAGAAATCTAGGATTTCGGATATTGCATTTTGTTGATAAGTAAAAAAACCCAAAATTGTTTATTTTTTAAATATAATAATGACAAAGCTGATATTGGGAACCTTCATACTTCTATGTTTATACTCCTTACAAGAGTCTAACTAATAAATGTAGAATATTATAAAGAAATAATAATATTTTTTACCAATTTTTAAAGTATTTATTCAAGTATTGGGGTGCTACGGTAAGTTTTACATATTTTTTCATAACATCCAAAGAATTTCTTAGAGAGATATTTTCATAATGCCTTTATTTGTTGAATAGGAAGACGCTTGTTTAACTTTTGTACGGAATTTTTAATTTAAATTGGTAGCAAGGCGGAAGAAAATGGACATAGTAGTAATTCGTCTACTTATTAAAATAAATTACTACTACTACTGTTTAGAACCGAAAATAAATCTAGACAACAGTGATTTTATTAAACGAAACATTGACGTAAATTGACGAATGTTGTGATAACAACTGTTCCAACTAAAACGACGTGATACAAATATGCCAATTATGTCAACAATATGGAATAAACGCACCCTCGCTAACAAATGATCCAGCTACCGGGCGTCCAGTGATTAAAGAGGTACGGTGTCGGTCTAGGACTAAAATGAGTAATAGTACACTCACAATCATACACCTACACACAATAATGCTGCTAATTCCTCTAATTAAGAGGATTTGAAACCCGAAAACAGGGTAGCAATACTCATCTAGGTAGAACGCAAAAAAAACGCAGTAGATTTTACATGCCAACAATATCATTTCGGTAACGAAGTTGTTGGTGTGCATATAAAATATATTTTTATTCTTAATATTTTTAATATTTATGGAAGTTAGCAAGGCGTCTGATAGGAGCAGCGACAGGGAAGGAAATGAAATATTCGGGGGACACGGATTTGAATCTTACTGGAAGTATATTCAATAATATATTTTCTCTCTGAATCTAGTCTCAATAATTATTAATAGGAATAAAAGTTGATATAGTATGATGAAATGAAGGACAAGTATGGTGTTGGTATCTGGCGTGGGTAGCAGTATACTCTAAGATAATTAATAATAATTTATAAAATTAATATTATCGGCAATTCTATCACCAGCAGTGATTGAGTTCTTTTTTTCTAAAAAATACAATTTTTTCTTCTTCCTTTGATTAAGTCCTCCCGATTTCCTGAATATATTTCCCTCGAAGCGTTCATTCACCACGTCGTTGACGTCCAATAGGGATTTATAAATATATATTATTTATTAGTTGTTTGATGAAGTGTACAATCCCGTTTGCTCCCTCCACAGAATACTCATCATGCTCATCAACTTCTCGTTCCCGTTTCGGCCCGTTTTGTTTAATGCTATCGCAATTCCCGTTCTGCATGCGCCGTTTTCCTGTCTGGCGTAAATACGCACACAATGTCTCTAAATGATATAACATACCCGTTGAGATGGGAGAACTATGCGTACCAATGCATACTAATTAAGTCGTTGTTGGCGCACAATTTGTTATTTATTGTACGGCGTGGTACTCTTTTTCGTCGTGTCGAGCCGTGATAAAAATGCGGAAGCACGAGCTGAGAATCTCGACTCGACAATTGAAAGGAATTGACAATTAAACAAGAAGCAGTTGAGATTTCATTCCTCTTCTTTGAATTGTAAAAATGCATTTTTTTGTGCGCGCGGTAAATTCATTTCTGGTTTGGTGCATTTACTTCTTGCAAAGTATTTTGCAAAAGAAGTTTTTACGAAACTTTGCGGTCATATGCATCATTTTGTCTTAAGGTAATAATAATTGGCGGAACCAATAATGTCTAAATTGGTACACTATTTCCAATGCTTTAACCTACTTCTTATATAATACTTAATTATATTAGGAAGAAATAGATTCCAGAACATTAATGATTTCATGAAACATTGATTTCCTGAATGTAAGTTTAAAACATTTATCGTTTATCTTTAAAAAATACATTTTAAGATCTATTTATGTAAACTGAGTTTTTAAATTTACAGAGATTGAAATTGTCTTAATTTTACCACCAAATTTAAAAATATTAAAAAAAAATTGTTTTCTCTATTATTAGGGATTTATATCCTAAATACCTGATGGAGATACATCCTTCTCTGTTATAAATCTGAGAAAACAGTCATTGACAAATATCAACCTGTACCATAGTACCCACGCAGTAAGCATGAATAATGAGAAGCAAATATTTGTAACCCAAAAATGTTTACCTTGCAATACAAACAACCCAGCGACAATCGCAGATCTAGATAAATAGTTTAACTACCAACATTATTTTAATACAAATTGAGGTAAACACTGGAAGCGGTAGAAAATGTTATTAAAAACTTTTCGCATCGTAGGATCCATACGCTCAATAGGGCACACTTGAAATTGCATCCCAAGTATCCTTAAATGAATGATGATATCTTTATGTCTACGTTTTACATATATTTGCGCTCGTCCACTTTTTATCATCTTCAGCTCGCGCTCGTGAATTGGCACTGTTTATTTTCATCTCCCAACCCAAACTCTTCAGCTCTTCATCAGCCGTCGGCATGTGCTGGAATTCTCCACGTAATACTTCGCCGAGTTGTTGTTAAGTCGTAGGTAATTTGGAATGCAATTTATTTCGATTATGATCGTTATATTTGGTCGGAGTGTATTTTAGTGTTTTTATTTCAGTTGCCTAAAGTGAATGTTGCGCTCCAGGTGCGATGATAAATTGAAAAACAAATACTTTGTTGAGCACTGAGCACCTACATTTCCACTAGAGAGTCGTAAACCTCCTCCGTTTTCGTAACAGGACTCTCTTTAAGGTCCCCGGGATTGCATTCAAAATGCACCAGGTTCATAAACTATGGATACTCATTTGCAACAATAAAGTAGGGAATTTCAAGTAAAGAAACGCGCACTTTAAAAATTAATCTTCATCTCCAGCTCCTGAAGTGGTGGCGGCGTTGCAAGTGAAATCAACCATAGACGAATATTACGCGCCATGATTTTACAGAATAATTAGTACTGCAATTGTAGCACCTACCTATTCCTATTCCTGTTTGTCATGTTTGCCCAGTGTGTTTGCAAGCGAAATTTTCGGAACTGCGCAATTGGCGGAAGAAGGAATCAAATTAATGTTTGATATAAAGATGTTGTGTTCACTAAACGCTGGCAAGCATGAACTGAATGGCTTGAATTTTTAGAAATATTAATCAAATTGAGCAGTGAATGCTTTTGAAAAGGAGCGAGTTTTAATACCCTTCAACAAGCAGCAAATTGCGAAATATAATGTGGGGGTTTATTTCTTTTTGCACGCGGCTGGCATAATAAAATCGCAAAATTGCGATTTGGCAGGTAATTAACAAATGAGTACTGCGGCGATTAGTCGAATGTTTTGTCGATTAACCCTTCCCCACGCAACAAACACCCTACTAAAAACATCCCTAAAGAGTTATCTTTAAATTAACGACCCGTTTTATTTCTCACTAGAGGTGTTTGGACCATATATACCAGCAATATCAAAGATTTCATTCAGTATCTAGTGATTAATTCGTTGTTGAGATCTTATCCACGATAACTGCATCCTGCGCACGCGGTTCGGTGTTTCGCAGAACAGCATCCAAGGTGGAGGCGCTCTTCGCGCTCGGAGGCGGCAAGCGCACCGCATTCGTTCTACACGCGCACAACCTAACGCACGGCATCGTCAGCTCCACCAGTTCGCGCTTACACAATTTGCCAGTGGTTTCTCACGTGCAGACGCCCTTAAAACTATGGTTTAACGCACATATTAATCTCGCGCACGGCTTATCTTTGGCCAACTATTTCGATTTGTTGCGTTCGGGCCAAATAAACTGCAGCGCGTTGCCAATTTTCGGCTGGGTATTCATGAAATCAGTTTCCACGCTCAATTCGAAGAAGTATACAATAATAAACAAACGAGAGCTAATTTAATATCTCGTTGGGTGGAAATGTAAACAAGTTGGCGCAAAACAAAATTTGTTGTCGGCGTAATTAGCGAACCTTTGAAGGCTAACTTTTGTGTTAATTGACGACCAATTTATCTAGCAGAATGGAAGGACTTCCAACTGCATAGTTTCTGAATCTCATCCAGCGAATTTCATCCTGATTATCTGTGCTGATTTGCATTCTTCAAGAAGTATTGTTTGACAAAGAGCTTAAATTCAGTCAGCTAAAACTTCATAATTAATGTAAGTTATATACTTAGTCTGATTTAATTACACTTCGATTTTTTCTACAAATGTACAGTGTGCAATTGTGTTATAATTTAATTACGTGATAAATGCCATTACTTCGTTTCTTGGAGGCACATAAAACGCACTAAAGTCTTAAAGCTTCAAATTATTATAGCACTGGTGTTTCTTGCTTCTCGTGTTGCCTTGCTTATATCGCACTAACTCAAATAGAACAATTTATTTTGTGTTTTAATAAATTGAAGGAGAGAGTCGCAATCTACTCTACACTTGAACCAGCTCGCTTTTCATCTACTCGTGCAGTATGCGTGAGCATGTAATTTGCGTGCGACGCAAAAAAATTTACGCGTGTCGCTGAAAACAGAAGCGTCCTCGAAAAAAATCGAATTCCTCTTGCGAAACGCGCTGGAATCTTATTCCAAGACAATTCGGGCTCGTATCCGTGTAAAGCAGGCCAAATGAAATACGAACAAGTCTTGTAGCTTCCTAATTTCCAAAGGCGAATAGAAAGCCGACGCTTCTTTGCCGCGGCCGCCGGATTTGCCGACCACGTCCTCGCGCTGTGTACATGTTTAACCAGAGGATAGGCTTGTAACAGGATGTTGTAGTTCCGGATTAGCTTTCCGTCTTGTTACGGCCAGAAAGCTCCAGGACTTGGTCCAACCCTCCTTCGTTTATTGAGCAAATCAGGACAAATTAGAATTTGCAGTTTGGGCGATCAGAATTTTAATTAAAATTTCATGTACATCATGCACGTGCCCTATTTATTGGGAATAATCATGCATGTTAAGATGTCTTTAAAATATTAGGAGGAAATTGAGAATATCCGTTTATAAAACCAAACTAATTATTTTCAATATTTTTTATAATAAACGAATTTTTTTCTTTTTTCATACGCAAGCGTGAAAATACATTCTCCTATTTTACTCACCTAGAAGGAGATAATGTGAATAATTTATTTAGACATTTATAAGTTTATATTGCACAGATGGAAATATAGAATAAAAAGATCTTTCATTAGAGGAAACAGGAACATAACAATGTATTATGCTATATATCCTAAATTAGCGTAACGATTTAATTATCCACTCAAAATTAATCTATTCATACATTGCAATTATGTACATTTATTAAAACAACATGCACTTTCTGTAATTATTCCAACAGCCTATAAGGATCATTAATGGATGAATAAATGCGCTACCTAATTTCACGACTATGATTAGATCATATCAAATGAAATTTTCAAAAACACTTCTCATCTATTTCTTAACAGCGGTTTTAGTACGCTTTAGTACTTGGAATTAACCCAGATTTGGAATGTCCTGTTTTTCTCAAACAGACACCCTCTAAGATTGCTACGATATCCGCTTAGTAAACTCAATTCTGATCAATCGCGGTATTCTGTCTCGAGGCAGAGCACGATATGAAATTCATTTCTGGTTGCTCCTCATCAAACGGCCTGGTTTTCTGCTCAAAATTGAGTGCATTAAACGCCCCCACGGCCATTTTTGACCCTTCAAAGTTTCCCGTTTACTCATGGAGAGTGCACTACTGGCTTAATTATATTTCAATCACACGTCGCCGAACTTCCAAAACACCATCGTTGTGAACATTGTGATACACGTGTCAATACCGGCACCCGCTGCATATGCGAGCCCTAAATAATTAACCCAGCATGCCTAAAATAAGTGTCAATCATCGCCTTGCAGAAATTTCGTACATGAAGTTAGTTACCTTCAAACGAAGTGAAAGTTGATAATAACAGAGTTATATTTTAGAGCAAAACCCACCGTATTGAGAAATTGTTTGATGGAAGTTAAGCTATTATTTTGTGTGTTAGCGAAGTTGAGTTAAGCTGAGCAAAATAAGGGAATTTAATTAGATATTAGAACTATTGATAAATCATGTTTGTGAATGCTACGCTTGCATCACACCCAAGTGCATTTGAAAGACATGTCGAGCATCGTAATCATCCATCGTCCCCATTGTATAATATTGTATTCCTATTGCATCGCGCTCTTATTTTCTTATTACCGTACTGGTATCAGTTTGATTGCCACCCCTTGCAGGATTATCTGAAATTAACATTCTTGTTGGCAACAGGCTACTCTTAAAACATCCTCCAAACACCCTCCTAGTACAAACAATCTTCTGAATTTCCTGTTTTCCTAATCGCACTGAAACATTTTCAAATTATGATCCGGTGCATCTAGAACAATGGCTTTCACATACTGGCCATTGTACTATTATTTTCAATTGGCCTGTCATCAATTTGGCGTGCGCACCTGTGCGATTATGAACGTGCTCGGGCACGTTTTCCGCGTTGGCGGTGATGTCGTTGCGCGTTATCCTGAAGAGCAATATGTTAGCCGCTCAATGCATTGTCCAACGTGTTGATTAAAACAAGCAATTTCTTTTATAATTGGCTTTGGCATGTTTTCCAATCAGAGGACAATCATCGTGTGATAAATTTTTCATGAAAATTTAACATATCTAAACCATTTTTGATCAGTGATGGTTTGAATAGATATTCCATTTAAATTTGGAATTAAGATAAATCTAATGTTACAGATGGAACGCAATCATGTTTATGGTAATTGCAAATATGTTAGCAGTTCCATGCATTATTCCAACGCATTACTGGAATTGAGTGAATTGAGAACTGAGTTTGCTTTGTAATTGTTGGTTGTGCAATTGATATACCATTCAAAAAGAATTTCATTTCGAATGAATTCGTGAATTTATGAGTTTATATTACACAAAAACAAAATATATTATATATAATCACACCCTTTCTACTTCTTAAAGTGTACGGTTTTGTCTTTCATCTTGCCTCCATAAATTTCTACCAACTCTTTCTGTCTTCCGGTATATTTGCCTCTTCTCCCCATGTTCTTCCTCCCTTTTCCAACGTTTCCTTCACTGCGTAATTCCACGTTTTTCTTGGCGTTTTCCCTCCTCTTCTTCTTTGCATTCTTGCTTTCCATGCCTTCTTCGTTTGTGTGTTTTTTTCTATTCTTTGTACGTGCCATGCTAGTTGTCTTCCCTATTCCTTCCACTTGCAAATCTTCCTTAATCATGTCACTGCTTAATTTGTGTAAAATTCTTTCCTTTCTGACGCATTAATTTTATTTTTCATTCAACGTCTATGTTTCACTACCATATATTAGAAAACATCTATAGATGGTTTTATATATTTTCACTTTAGTTTACGTGCTAATATTTCTTTTATACATTACATATTTATTTAATGTATGGTACAGTTTGTTTAAAATATATTAAACCCATTTCAAAAAAATAAGCCTAAAAACCTGAATATATAATGAAATATCTGTTCACTATGATAAATCGCTATTCAAATTTCTAAAAACTACAAAGGTAAATCTGTAAAATTGTTGAAAATTATTACAAATTTTCCTTGCTTAAGCACATTCACGCCTTGAGGTTGTTGCGTGTTACCTAGAAGAATTACGTCAGTAATTCGATTTATTCTTTCAGATTGTTATTAATACAATACATTTTTGTAATTCATATTGCTATGATTTTGTTTATTTTGAATTTAGAAAAGAGCATGTAATCAATAATTTTTTAGGTGTAGTAGGTCTAATTGTACAAGCCTATCCTTTACCTATCCATGTAGGAGATTTTCAAGATCTTAAACACTCAAATAGTTCAAATTCTTGCGATGCGCTCCCAGTCTCAGGTTCATGTTTTATACAATTTTATTCCTTCAGGATTATTTTTTATGTGAATAAGAATGCGCAAAAATCTCTTATTAATTTTGTACGAGGAATATTTGAATGTCAATCGTTTGGAAAACACGGATCTAGTCAATAACTCTGAAATTTTTAACTCCGGAACATCAACCATATTAGCACAAGTTGTATTAATAATAATTCCATTCGAAACAATACCTTGGATTCCTGAATGTTTATTGCTGGAACAAACTCACCCAACCGTAAATATGTAAATTTACTTAGAGTTAGATCTGTATAGATGGAGGCCAAATCAGAATTGGCAACGAAATCAATTGCTTCAGGGATTGACCATAGGAAAGCAATCTGTGTTTTCCAAACTCCCCAAAAGCTAACAATTAATGCATTTAGGGAGTCTTTTTGAAAGATATACGTAACTATATCTAGAAAAATTGCAAAATATCAATGCAAATTATTTATTTATTTTTATGATATTTCAATGCCCTTTGGAAGAAATTGAATTGATGGCGTGCCTATAAAATGCGAGCGATTGTAATGCAAATTACGTTTTCTTATATGCCTGAGGACTGTGCTTGCGTTTTGGAAAGTGAAGTGCCGGGCAATAAATTGAGCTCTGCAGTATACACAAAGTTGTGTGGACAGATATATCGACGCAGAATTAAGTTGGATGAAGAAGTCGATTATACCCCGCTCTTTGCAGAAATAAACCAAAACCATCAACTAATCACCTACAAAGAGAGTTTTTCTTCTAAAACCTTTGTAAGGTAATTTTTACAATTCAACCTGGTATTTAAATAGATGAAGATTAATTTATAAAGAATACAAAACCACGAACCTAACATCTACAAAACTATTTGAGAATTAATTCTAGTTTTATTTGTAAAAATCACTTGAAATAAAAGAAAGTGATATTTATACATTAGATTATTATATATCAAATTAAAAAGGATGAAGAGTTTGATAATACATTAAGAATTGTCTTGAAATACCTAATTAGGAAATGCGGGAATCAATTTTAATACTCAAACTCATTTCTAACCGCTTAATTACATTTTAATCACGTTTTTGTCACTGATACTTATAAAATAATTGTGTAAGTAATTTTTCTGCAAAAAAATATAACGAAATAAACTAAATGGAATACAAAAGTCTTAAGATATGTTTTACTTTGTCGTTTAAAATAGAACAAAGTTCGAAGAAAGTATTTTTATTAACAGCAACAGAAGAGTTATTCCTGTTACAAATTATCAAGTTTGGAGCATTTGCAATTAGTTACATTAAATATTCATATAATTTGAATTAATTTGTAATTACATTTGTTTACAATATTTGCGTAATATTCTCAAAATACATCTTCATAAATATAACCTCAGATTATATCTGCAAAACCTCAACATGCACATTGATAGATTTGTCATTAATCCGATTGTTTATTCACAATTTATGATGATTATTCGTGCGAGCTACACAAGTGTCATGTGTATTACGCGCAAGTCAACTACGCCAATCAATTATTTCAAACGATGCTTGCTAGTGATTTGTCATGTAGGATAATAATAGCTGCAGCCGGATAATTATTACAATAATACACCAATTCACGAATGTCGTAGGATTGGATTTAATCAATTGTTTAAATCTGAATAATTTGCGAAGTGAATTGACAGAATTAGAACGGAGAATTCCAAGGATGAGAAATCTGAAAGTTTTGGGCAATTAGCTTCATTAGAAACGATGCAGACTGCGAGCAATTGTTGAGAAGTAGTCGTTAGATGTCGAAGCGCATTTATGGAAGGGAAATATGTGATGAGATGGAGTTTTGCAAAAATAGCACTGCTTGAGAACAAGAAAAATTGGCAATGATTTCGACATATATCACGCAACATTTCCTTCCAAATTCCAATGGTGTGGTCAGTCATGACCTCATAGCCTCGGCAAATTTTTAATTCTGCCCCAAATTCGCTTTTCTTTTTTAATGGTGGCCAAACACCGTTATAGAATTTCCTGTTTCTTGCATAATATGTCTCTAATCTCACTGATACAATCACAAATCGAAAACTAATGCATATGACGCAATGCGGATTTTATTAGCATGAAGAACGATTGTGAAGCTCTGCGAAGTTTTCATTTTCATCCGCTAGAGCACGTCTTTGAGAAAAGTGACCATATTTTTTACCAAATCTATATAGCCAACTGCAATAAAACTAATTAGTGATAAAAGAACTAATTGCATCACTTTGTTCGTGTGTTATTGAGAAAACACCTCATATTTATGGTAAACATTAAGGAATTAGAAAAACTGATTGCACCATTGCAATCAGAAAGAAATTATACATAATACATGTCATCGAGAAATTGACAACTTTGTTTTAATTTGTGAAGCAGTGTAATTTGTTGGCATTTCTTTCTCTAACTTATAGAATAGTCAAAATAGTCCTTTAATACGTGAATATTTATGTCTCCGATACAAATTTGCATGTATTATTTTAGCTGCGATTTTAGTTGCGTGTAATATTGTTTTTTATATATTTTTGTTCTATTGTTTATTATATATTGATTAATAACAATAGCAAAATGCCTAATTCTATCTAATACCAATGGTGTACGTCATTTTTCCGACGATGCATCGGTGGATTTCAATTTAACTCTGAAAAGTTTGTTTCAAATTAGCGATTTTTCTTTCAACAAGCTCCAATTTGTATTATAGAATTAGGTATCCACAGGCAAATTGGTCTTCATTAGTGTTTATATATTGTATTGACTTTAGAAATAGTAAATAGGGTAATTTCAATCGCAAGCAAGAACCATTATAATTGAGAACTTCTCGTTAAAACTTTGCAGTGGTTCAATATGACAATCGCTGTACCCTATATTGAAATACGAATTTATGATTTATAATTGCACAATATTATACAATAACTACTATAATTATCTATGATTGTTGCGGCTTGCAGTCAGTTCTTAATGGAACACTCAATACGGAAAAACAAGATTACAAGCGTATTCTGGGTTTTCAGTCCTTAAATATTCTAAGCATGTTTTGCAACTGCAGCGATTAAAGTCTTCAGGAAAGTTTACTTTAAATTAATGATGGGAGGATATATAAAACAACAATATACATGTAAATTAATTGATAATAAATACGAATATCTAGTATTTTGAAGAAAAAAAAAGTATTCCGCTGCTGAATATCAAATTCAATATTTCTTCTATTTACTAACTTAGTGTAGCCCAAGAATGGATTAGAAATCACCAATGAAATAAAGCAATTTATTCTTTATGCCATATAAGTGGTTTTTCTTTTATAATAACTTAGTTTAACATAAAATATAACCAAAACTTAAACTGATATTTAATTATATTAAATAAAAACCAAAGCAACATGGAAGCAATATTTTTATACCAAATTAACACCGATTCGGGAAGTTAAACTGTGCAGTAAAATATTTTTAATATAAATAAATAAAATAATAAATATTTTTAAATTAACAATGCAATTGAACAAACACAGAACTAAATATCAATTCCTACATATTCCTACATATAGGAAGAAGCAAATTGAAAGCTTCAACAAGCAGGAACCTCTTCCTGCGTTTATTTGTAAAATACCATGCGCATTAGACACCTAAAATATCAAGTAGATCAGAATTTAATTTAAATTAGACGTTCTTCACTGGAAACTTAGTATTTATACACCAATTGGATGTAATTTTTTATGGTGGTTGCCATGATATATAAAAATATTTTCTTACCCATCAAATCATTTTCCTTCTATTGATGTATTTCTAACCAAGCGTGAAGATCAATGTAATACAAGAATTTACAAGCAGAAGTAGATAGCCCGCCGTCAAATAAGTTCCGTCATCTCCTGGAAGCTGTTGCTTTTTGTTTGTCTCCTTTCTTGTGTTTTCCTAGCAGCCCCCCTTCCATTACTTGATTTTAAAACACTCTTACCGACTGCTGGCCATTACTTAATGTCATTTGGTTTTCGCATAGCTGTCCGTCCGTCAGAATTGTCCATTCGTGCGGTCACTGCCGCCACCGTCCGTGCCCAGGACTTTAAAAGTTTATTTTATTGCGCATAGCTACGAGATGAATATGGTATGACTGCTTGCAGTTGGAAATCAACTTTGTATTCCAAGAATATCAAGGCCTGCTAGTTACCCAGCTTGACTGGCATTTTCGCAAAATTGCAGGTGAACCATGCCACTAGAGGACTATCTCGAATGGAGCACCACGGAGGTAATCACGACGCTGGAAGACGAGCTGGACTCGGAGGACACGTACACTCCCTACGCAGAGCGTCCAGAAACTTACATTGTCCCGATTGTGTTTTTCATCATATTCGTTGTGGGCGTATTGGGCAATGGAACACTCGTCATCATCTTCTTTCGACACAGAGCGATGCGCAACGTACCGAATACGTAAGCATAAATATCAATTTAGTATCCGGTTGAAGTTTTCCTGCAGGCGAGCAGGAAAATTCCGTCTTTTGAGGAAGGAATTGCGTTGAAGCTTGGTGTGGGATAGAAAATATTCCGGATAATGTGCTCATGTCAATAGGGTGAACTTCTTCACACTTTCTTACTTTTTGCCCACTTTTGATGTGACTCTCTGCCTGCAGGTACATCTTATCATTGGCCCTTGCTGACCTGCTCGTCATTGTGACGTGTGTACCATATACGGCGCAAATCTACACTGTGCCCACCTGGAAATGGGGCCTCGCTTTATGTAAACTTTCCGAAATGACAAAGGACATCTCCATTGGTGTATCGGTCTTCACATTGACCGCCTTATCAGCTGAACGATACTGCGCCATTGTCAACCCTCTAAGGCGATTTCAGGTCGGACCACAGTCAATACTTTTACCTAGCTTCCAATTGTTTTATTCATTAAACTCCAGTTTCAAATAGGATGAAGTGGGTAAATGGGGATTATTTATTGCTTTGTTCAAAGGGTATTTATAGTTTAGCTTTAGTTTCAATTTGGTTTTGCAGCATTAAATTTAATAAATTTAATTAAACATATAATTAATACGTATTTAACAAACTAAAGTGTGAACGGAATAATTCTTAAACTAGAATGGATGTTTTAATTTTATGAAAAAGACCACATACATTATCATTAATAGATTAGGGTATTGATATCAAATGGTGGAATGAGGCTAAATTACATCTTAAGTCTGCTGGAAAGGCATCCAGTCTCCAGTTTCCCGGGATTGGTGTTGGCAAGACAGTTGCAGCTTCAATTTGCAGGTGGCTTTGCCAACTGAATTTGCATGTCTTGTTTTGGCAGCTGTGATTTTCAGCTGCGTTTAATATTGTTAACGTAATTAATTTCAATTTTACAGAGCATTGATAACACCGACTAATAACGATAGCAAAAAACATCTAACCGTCATTTTAATTGTGATCCAACCAAAGCGCCTACAGCGAAAAGCGTCCCAGACACAAATAAAAATATCAAAAAACAACAAGTATGAGCTTGGAGTTGGTAGGAGCAATGTTAGGTTGACTTGGAATTGGAAATATTTTAGGGGCGATGAGGGAGCGTTTGGTACTCATTTTAATATATACTATGGAAATTTTCCTTCTAAATCCAATGGTGCAAACCATTTTCCGCACGATGCTTTAGTTGATTTTATATTCAACTTCCAAGTTTTCGCCATAAAGCGGTTTTCTCTCAACAGCAGAGAAATTGAGTTATAGAATTGTAATTGCAAAGGGGTGGCTGTAGGAGACGAAAATTGATGCAATAAATAGTGCAATTTCAATCGCAAGTAGCATTCATTATAATTGACTACATCTCCCTGAGACATTGCAATGTTCTAATTGACAATAATGATTTATTGTCGCACACTCTTGAACCGTCAAATCGGATGCGAGCACCCCATAAATAACTTCGTATCTGTCACTTGGACAAGATTACATGTATTCTATGTTCCCAGTGTTTAAATTTCTTTTTTGTAGCTGTAGTGATTGAAGTAATCTTGAAAGTTTATTTTCAGTTTTTGACGTGAAAATGGATAAAAATACCGTGAGCGTTAATAAATATTTGAGTAAATTCATATTATGAACAAACCAAGTATATGATTTTGCCACAGAAAAGAAAAATCAAATTTCGCTATTTTACTAAGTTGGCAATCCTCAAACATGGGCTAGAACTTGACAGCAAAATATGCCAAATATAAATTCATAAATTACAATAAATATTTTAATTCTACAACAGAGGTCATACATTTGTTTATTAATATATCAAGTAATTGGAACAAAGCATAGAAAATAATAGAAAATTAAAATTTAAATCAAGCAAAAATACTCAAATAGGTCATTTTTTAGGCATTTTTTTCAAATAACATTTCCACCAAATTGATATCATTATCACAATTAAATTATGTTTCGAAATGAAAAACTCGAATTGCTTTAAACTCTAATTTAATGCGGAATTGCAACACTCCTCTTTAATTCTCTCTCCTCAGTATTTATTTTACCTGGACTTAATAAGCTATTCATTAGCTTTTAAAGTACCTGATTTGCCTGCTTCCACTACTACAGGCATAAGGTCAGCTTTATTGTTTAAATTCCGAGCTGCTCCAGCTTTATATATCTCCTAAATATAAATCGGCTTTGTAATCAGTATTAGCGTGTAAATGAATATGATAGTTTGATTAAAATATGGTATCAAACTGCGTTGAATTCGGACGACTGTTATGGTTTTCATTGTGCGCGCGGTGGCAACGCCAACATTGTGGGTTTGGGGGACGTGGAGCGGCTGGGGCGACGCAATTGTTTGACGGTATTTGCCCTTAATCCGTTTAGATAGGAATGCTACACAATATAGCACGAATGAATGAAACGAAACGTGTGAAGCACTTTCGAAGCGTTGCCACGGTTGCCACTTACGAAGCAAAACAGTGGGCGTGAGAGAGCATTTGCAATGAGCAGCCATCCTGTAGCTCTAGAATGTTCCAGGAGAATAAAATTGAAAGTTTGCCACTTTGCTCCTTCTACTGATTTCTACCGGAAACCTTCCAGATATCAAAATACGAAAAGTCGAAAAGTAATTTCGCTTCAATCCAGATTGAACCGTCACATCCTAAAGCCATTAAAGTGATTCCAAATCATTAAATTCATCTTGGAAAGTCTACACCTTATTGTTTGAGTTAATTAAGAAACTTTATATTTCTAAGAATTGATGATAATTTATTTCCACAGATAAAACCATTGACATTGCTAACAGCAATTCTCATCTGGTTTTTCGCTATACTCTTGGCCCTCCCAGGCGGAATCATCTCTCGTCTTGAAGTAATACCTTTGACGAACACTTCAACCAATTTGAACATCACTGTCTGTTCACCGTATCCAGCACCACCTTATAAGCGAACCTACGCTCGGTATAGTGTGGTAGCCAAGGCATTGATCTATTACATCATTCCGCTCTGTATCATCACCGGGTTCTATGTGCTGATGGCGCAGCGCCTCCAGGCCAGCACTCGGGAGATGCCCGGAGAGCTTCAGGGCCAGAGTCAGACGCAAACCCGAGCTCGACGGCACGTTGCCCGGATGGTCATGGCGTTTGTCTTCTGTGAGTAGGCAACCTAGTGATTTGAGGTCGCTTAATTAAACTCGCACATGATTTCAATCTGGAAAACGCGAAGAAATTTGTTTCCTAATCACTGCATGTGTAGTGATAATTTACCTTTGACGAGTTTCGTACATTCTCACGTAATTTGTGCTTTTAGTGTTCTTTATCTGTTTCCTGCCGCATCACGTTTTCATGCTATGGTTCTGGCTGTATCCATCTGCGGAAGATGATTATAACGACTTTTGGCACGCTTTGAGGATCATCGGCTTCTGCCTTAGGTAAAACATTCATGCCACGTACTTGGGATAAATGTAGATGGACTTGTTTATAGCTTCCTCAACTCATGCGTGAATCCCGTGGCTCTGTACTGCGTCAGCGGGGTGTTTCGTCAACATTTCAATCGGTATTTATGTTGCCGAAGACAACGACTTCTACAACGCACGATTCCTTCCCAGGGCAACTGTGAGACAAGTTTTAATTCCACATGTCGTAGACATACCCAGGTGAGACGTTTGATTTGCTCAATCATAATTAGTTTTGAGCATGAAGAATAAACATGGGCATTGAATTGAATCGACGCAACAATTAATTTCAGAAAATTATAAATTGCTCTTTAGAGATAACTTGTTCAATCTGTTCAATGTCGAAATAAAGATTTACATTTTTGTTTCAGGGTACAACAATGGAAACACAAAGTGTTTATCGAAAAAACACCCATATTGCTCTACAGAAGACCTATGAAGGTACAATGATTAATTTCGAGACGTCAACCAACACCAAATCGATTGACAATTCTTTAATTCTGTCCACTTGAAATAACTTTACGTATTCGACGCGCAAGGCACAAGAAAAAAGAAGAAAAGTTGTCTCCTGGGATGTCTAAACCCTCTATTTGCCAGTTGCTGGAGCATACAATAAAAAACCCCGGATTAACGTACCGAAATATAACTACAAGCTTTACCAAAGTTCACTAAAATGCTAACATGCAATTAATTCACCTGTGTACCAATTAATAATAACTTATCGTCATTACGCTGTGTTTGTAAATCAAAATACTTCATTTTTGGAGTTCTCAAAATAGTCATTGATAAATGATTGGTTGTAAAATGAAGAGAAAAGGTCTACGTAATAGAGAATATGGTAATGAGCTATCAAAAATGATAACTGTTTTCACTGTCCTAATAGATATGTGTACATAGAGTGTAGATGACAAAATAATCAATGTAAATAATAATTAAGTGGTATGTGCTGCTTTAGGTTAAAATTAGGTTTAGATAAAATATGACAAAATGACCATGTTATACAGATTTACGAAATAATTGAATATTTATTATGAGTTTTTATAAGTTGGGGGTGTATAATTGTTATCTACTCGTAAAGAAAGATTTATTTATGTTTTGTGATATGTTAATCACATTCAGTAATACTTTTCTTTTGAACTAGTTTTCCCTTCATTTAAGTTAATTTGTTAAGTTAAGTATAATTTGAAAAATTATTTTACAGAATAAATAACTACAGAATATAACAAAGTATTTTGTTGGTCTTGGGTACGAAGTGACTGGTATTCATCGCAATGAGATGAATTTACTTCGATACTTACTGAATATTTGATGTAGCAAGCAAGTTTTCAGCATATTGCCATCTTCAGTGTCACATCATAAACACTAGTTATTGGTGTTCGCGCGTACTCTGTTTAACAAGTGCATGCTTGATTCATCTTGTTTGAAATTGAAGCTGTGCAAAGTTAGTGTTGTATTAATTGCATTGATTCTCTTGGAAGTTAAGGTTTTGGTAGTGTTATTTATGTGGGAGTATATAGAATTGCTTGTATGGAGTTTATTTGGATTGGTTTGCATAGGAGATGTTATGTTGCTTGCATATGGATTTTTAATTAGAGATCAGTGGTTCTAATGGTATATGATAGTAGTTGTTTTTTATTGAAGAGAGTTACTTGTATTAGATGTTGTTTGATCGGTGGCTGAGTGTCGACTGTCATACAGTTTCCAGGATTCGTAGCCATTAGACCACACTGGCTTTGTGGCGCTCGCGTCGGAGGCGCAAAGATTTTCGGATTTCGTGTATCACCTTTCGCGAGACCACCGCGGAAGCTACGCACTAAACTAAATGCATAATAATGCAAATGCACACAGCTTGTAATCCCAAATTATTCTGAT